>CM039676.1:489286661-490541661 GCA_022496015.1 Hordeum marinum | reverse complement strand
CTCCGGACCATTCCTGAGCTCCTTGTGACATCCGGGACTCCGAACAACCTTCAGTCACCACCATGCATAACTCTATACTACCGAAACGTCACTGAACCTTAAGTGTGCAGACCCTGCGGGTTCGAGAACTATGTAGACATGACCGAGACACCTCTACGGTCAATAACCAATAGCGGGACCTAGATGCCCATATTGGTTCCTACATATTATATGAAGATCATTATCGGTCAAACCTCTATGTCAAGGATTCAGTTAATCCCGTATGATGTTCCCTTTGTTCTTCGGTATGTTACTTGCCCGAGATTCTATCGTCGGTATCTGTATACCTAGTTCAACATCATTATCGGCAAGTCTCTTTACTCATTCCGTAATACAAGATCTCGTGGCTAACACTTAGTCACATTGCTTGCAAGGCTTATTGTCATGTTGTATTACCGAGTGGGCCCTGAGATACCTCTCTGTCACACGGAGTAACAAATCCCAGTCTTGATCCATGCCAACCCAACAGACACCCTCGGAGATACCTGTAATGCACCTTTATAGTCACCCAGTTATATTGTGACGTTTGATACACACAAGGCACTCCTCCGGTGTCCGTGAGTTGCATGATCTCATGGTCATAGGAACATATACTTGACATGCAGAAAACTGTAGCAATAAACTGAGACGATCATATGCGACGTTTATAGTTTGGATCTTGTCCATCACATCATTCTCCTAATGATGTGATCCCGTTATCAAATGGCATATCATGTCAATGGCTAGGAAACCTTGACCATCTTTGATCAACGAGCTAGTCTACTAGAGGCATACTAGGGACAAAGTGTTGTATACTTATCCACACATGTAATGTGTTTCCAATCAATACAATTATAGCATGGATAATAAATAATTATCATGAAAAAGGAAATATAATAATAAACACTTTATTTATTGCCTCTAGGGCATATTTCCAACAGTCTCCCACTTGCACTAGAGTCAATAATCAAGTTCACATCACTATATGATTTACATTGTAATAAATCGAACACCCATGCAGTTCTGGTGTTGATCATGTTTAGCCCTTGGAAGAGGTTTAGTCAACGGGTCTAGAACATTCAGATCCTGTGTGCACTTTGCAAATATTTATGTCCTTCTCCTCGATGTAATCGAGGATGGAATTGAAACGTTGCTTTATGTGTGTGGTCCTCTTGTGAAACCTTGGTTCCTTGGCTAGAGCAATGGCACCAGTGTTGTCACAGAACAGAGTCATTGGATTCAGTGCACTGAGCACTACTCCAAGATCTGTCATGAACTGCTTCATCCATGCACCTTCATTCGCCGCCTCCGAGGCTGCGATGTACTCCGCTTCGCATGTAGAATCGGCTACCACGCTTTGCTTGGAACTGCACCAGCTTACCGCTCCCCCATTGAGAATAAATACGTATATGGTTTGTGACTTAGAGTCATCCAGATCAGTGTTAAAGCTTGCATCGACGTAACCCTTTACGACCAGATCTTCATCACCTCCATAAACGAGAAACATTTCCTTAGTCCTATTCATGTACTTAAGGATATTCTTGACCACCGCCTAGTGCTCCATTCCAGGATCACTTTGAAACCTTTCGACCATACTTATGGCAAGGCTGACATCGGGTCTTGTGCATAGCATTGCATACATGATAGAGCCTATGGCTGAATCATAAGGGATGACACTCAACTTTTCTCTATCTCTTTGCAGGCACTGGGCATTGAGTCTTACTCAACTTCACACCTTGTAACATACGCAAGAACCCCTTCTTGGACTGATCCATTTTGAACTTCTTCAAAACTTGATCAAGGTATGTGCTCTGTGAAAGTACTATTAAGCGTCTCGATCTATCTCTATAGATCTTAATGCCTAATATAAAAGCAGCTTCTCCTAGGTACTTCATGGAAAAACTCTTGTTCAAATATTCCTTCATGCTTTCCAGCATTTCTATATTGTTTCCAATCAGCAATATGTCATCCACATATAATATTAGAAACGCTATAGAGCTCCCACTCACTTTCTTGTAAATACAAGCTTCTCCATAAACTTGTATAAACCCAAACGCTTTGATCACCTCATCAAAGCGCTTATTCCAACTCCGAGATGCTTGCACCAGCCCATAAATGGATCACTGGAGTGTGCAAACTTTGTCAGTATTCTCTGGATCGACAAAACCTTCTGGTTGCATCGTATACAACTCTTCCTTAAGAAAACCGTTGAGGAACGCTGTTTTGACATCCATCTGCCAAATTTCATAGTCGAAATAAGCAGCTATTGCCAACATGATTTTGACAGACTTAAGCATCGCTACGAGTGAGAAGGTCTCATCATAGTCAACTCCTTGAACTTGTGAAAAACCCTTTGCCACAAGTCAAGCTTTATAGACGGTGACATTACCGTCCGCGTCCGTCTTCTTCTTAAAAATCCATTTGTTCTGAATGGTCTTTCACCCTTCAGGTAATATTTCCAAAGCCCATACTTTGTTTTCATACATGGATCCCATCTGGGATTTCATGGCCTCTAACCATTTCTCGGAATCTGGGCCCATCATCGCTCCTCCATAGCTCGTAGGTTTATTGTTGTCCAACAACATGACCTCCAAGACAGGGTTGTCATACCACTCAGGAGCAGTACGCGCCCTTGTCGACCTACGAGGTTCAATAGTAACTTGATCTGTGTTCATCATTCTAGGAGTATGTGACATATGAATGAATGGCATATTTGGTTTTGTGGATTTTTTTTATCAACTTTCATATATAAATTATTTTCATCTGAGTTACAGTTTAAAAGATATGATTTTCTAAAGTTTTTATTAATTTTTGGAATTTAACAGATTATTATTAATTCGAAAAATGCTTTATGATGTCAGCATGACATCGCCACTGCATCAGCAGTCAACTCTGGCTGACCAGAGTCAAACCTAGCATGTGGGGGGCACATGTCATAGACTAGGGGTTATTCCGGTGTTTTAAATTAAACTAAACAGATTAATTAACAAGTGAGGCCTACATGTCAGCGACAGATTAGTGTAAATTAATTAATTTAACTTAATTAGTTACTAATTAAGCACCTGACAAGGTGGGGCCCAATGTCATAGACACTGGGGGTAGGCCCCACATGTCAGTGGCTGGTCAACACCCAGCCAACCAGTTGACTGGGGGCCAGGGGCTGTAGGGTAACGCAGCAGAAAACAAAAAAATTCTGACCTACGCACCAGCCCAGGACCACCATGAAGACTGCATACAAGGTTTGATCTTTTCGTTACCGACTCGTAGCGCAGCGGAAGTAGAGTCGATGACGATCGGCGGTGCAGATCCCCGTAGCTAGGATTTACAACCTCCCAACCGCGAGGATGTATACCCTCATCTGCCCCGCGGATAGCCCTTCGAGAGGCGGTCGGACAGTCCCCCGGACGGTGTCGCGGACAGCCCTTCGGGAGGACCTCTGAAGCTCGGACTGTCACTCAGACAGCCCTTCGGGAGGACCTCCAAAACTCGGACGGTCACATTGACAGCCCTTCGGGAGGCACTCTCGAACTAATACCGAAACTACAATCTCTCTACAGAGTTGCACACATACGGTGTCATCTATCCGGCAGGGCTTCGACGTCCAGAACTAGTTCCTGCCGGAACCCAGACAGCCTTTCGGCTCTACGAAACTATTTCGCTGGGAGGGAGAGAGAGAGCTTGCAAAGCAAAGCATGTGTATGAGAGCACAAGGATGAAGAAATGGCAGCCCACATCTCCTCTATTTATAGGAAAACCAAGGGGTAGGGTGGTTTTACAATAAAACCCAAAATGCACATGAATGAAGTCCTTCCACAAGGGCATAAAAGTGAAACCAAGGAACAAGAGGGACTCCATGACGGAGTCCACCATGTGGCCGGCCACACCCTCATGTGGGCCCCCAAAAATGGCTCCAATCCATCCATGTCATCCCCAAGATCTTTTGGAGCAAAGCCCCAAAAGGTGGCTTTCCATAAAGTAGTCCAAAAAGCACTTTCACTATTCACGACGACATTTTTCAGCGTCCGCTCGAACTGAAAATATTTATGTGGGCTTAGAACAATTCTAGTACCCCACTAAAATAATTTTCAATGCGATCCGGAACAATTCCGGAATAGTGATTTTCATCTGCGAAAAGCATCTGAAGCAGTTCCGGCAGCTCCGGAACATTTCCGGTTATTCTTCCGGAAAATTCCCAGAAGTTTCCAGAATGATTCTGGCACCCTCCAAGAATTATCAGGCATGTGCCGAAACCAATTTGACTTAATGGTATCCCTTGAAACAACTTTTCAGTTTCACCGAAACTGTTCCGGTGACCTGTCTACGGAACTTTTCCTCTGTCCGAAACTTTTCCGGTGTCCGAAAATTTTCGGTGATTTTCTCTCAGACTCCCTGTCTGGTATTCAACAGATAGATGACCCTTAAGCATGTGACCCTATAGGTTCGGTGAAGCATAGACATGACCCGGAACCCCTTCCGATCAATGATCAACATCGGAGCCGTGGACACCCATATCGATCCCTATACCCACACGAATAAATATTCGAGTGAACCTCCAGTTGCCGTGTGCTATTCCTGTTGCTTCGCGATATGTTACAAATACCCGAGGTGAGACATGTTGGCATCCTCGTGGATCAACAACTTGTCCACTATGCCAGTTACCTCGTTAACGGTATTGCTCTCTTTTCTCGTTCCCGTGTTCCGGCATCCCCGTGATCAAATCACAAAGTGTCTGGCCAGACGATGATGGATACCGTAACACCGAGAGGGCCCAAAGATATCTCTCCATCGTCGGAGGAGCAAATCCCAATCTTGAGCTATCAAGTTACTTCACATACTTTTCCATGAACCCGTAAGCCGCCGTAATAGCCACCCATTTACGGATGACGTTTAACAAACCCCAAAGTTCATGAAGCAAGCATGAAGAAACTCGATACTCTCATGGTCTAAGGAATTATGCAAACATTAACTTCTCTGTGTTATTAACCATTAACTTATGACGAATGTATCTCACAGCATAACATCAATTCGGGTCGATTCAACACAAATGTTCTTCTAACATTATGCCCTCAAAATTGTCGGCATAGCCATGCCCATGATCAGGAAAACAGGATCATCATGCAATACTTGAGCCAGTCATAGAGGCCAGACTAGGAATACATTTTACCGTTTATTATCCCACACGTGCACATGAGTTTCCCTCCAAGCCTCGTTTTATTTGTAGACTCAAGAATCATTGCAGTTATAGCATGGAACATAAACATAATTATGAACAGGGAGATAATCAAAAACATTTATTATTGCCTCTAGGGCATATCTCCTACAGGGGCCCCACTGGCAGTGACCCAGGGGTGGACCCCAGGTGTGCCACGTCGGTGGCCGGCGCCGGAGCGTCGCCGGCGAGCTCCGGACGAGGCCGAAAACTCCGGTGAGCTCGGAAATGCTCCACGGTAGGCCATTTGGCGCGTGGCCGGGCGCGTTCGAAAGCGGGAGGAGCCGCCGATCCATCCCAGGCCTCGAGACGAGCAACGACAGGCCGTAGCGAGTGCTACGTCACCGGCGGCGGCAACTACTTTGGGCGGCGATGGCTACGACAAACGGAGGCGAAACCGACCTAGCTAGCGCGCGGGATTGACTCAGGGGACGCCCTAGAGCGCGCCTATAGCACACACGGGCTACCAAGGGCACGCACGACGCGAGTACGTCGTGAATGGCAGACTGCAGAACTCGGATACAGGGGAGGCTTGCTACGACGGTCTAATCGCATGGGGAAGAGAAAGAGAGGGAGGTAAAGCTCACTGGGCGCCTCTAGATGTGCTCAAGTGTGCTCGGGGGAGGCGTGGTGGAGTGAATCGACGACGGCGAGCTTCGGGTCCCGAGGTTGAAGACGACGCGGAGATGGCGATACAGAGCTCCCCGAGCTCGAGCTCGTGGTCGAGAGGGTCAAGGAGGACGCGACGGAGCTCGTGGACGTGGTGGCAGGGCGCTGGAGCGACGGTGGCTACGCTAGCCGGCGTCCATGGCGATGACGACGCTCAGGAAGGAAGGGGGGACGAAGGAGAAGGCAGTGGAAGGGAGCTGATGAGATCTATGGTTCGGGGGTGCGAGAGGGAGGCTGTGGGGGGGCCGTTCTTATCCCCCTCGCCGTCGGGGGCGACGCGGTGCGTCGGCGATGAGTAGGGTCGCCCCTCTGTAGCGACCGCTCCAGACGCTACAGAGGAGGGAGACGACGGGGGAGCGGGCTGGTGGGGTTGGGCCGGTTGGGGCCGGCCCAGTAGGGAAGGGGGTTTCCCTTTTCTTTCTTTCTTCTTTCTTCTTTTTTATTTTTTATTTAATTCTGCCTTTTAATTATTTATAGGACACAATGACTTCTGTAAAATATGGGACAAGGCCCAATATTTGTAAGGCAATATTTGTTACTGCCATAACAAGTTTGGGCCCCTTTTGAAAAGTTTGGAAATATTTACAATTCCAAAGGCAATTAAGTAATTGTTTTGGGCACTCTTTTACTTATTTTGAGGCACCAATTCATCTTGTAAAACATTGCTGATAATTTTATAATTACCAAGGGATTATTTGCAACCCCAACATGATTTTTGTTTTTAGGTTTGCAAAAATTATTTAACTCACTTTTGAATGAATTTTAAAATCATTAGGGAATTCACATGAGATATGATTCTATTGTGATCATGCACTATTTAGCAAAATGGATTAGCTTAAACTTGGCCATTACTGTAGCTTAATTACATCATCAATGTAGCACTGACACCAGGGTGTTACAGTCTTCTCGGCCGCGGGGGTGGCCGGAGGGAGGAGTTGCAGCGGAGGCAGTACCGCGGTGGCTCCGGCAAATGGATGGGCTCCGGTGGATGATGAGGTTGGGCGAGGGTGCTGGGGATGTCGCCGAAGAACGGCGCCTCCAGGGGTGGACTCCACGGGCACCGGGGACTGCCGGAAGCGGGGATTGAGGGCGGGGCAGAAGGTAGAGCTCGCCCGCGATTCGGTTGCTCCGGCGAGACATCCGACCGGAAAGGGGCACGGGAGTGGGTTAGGGGAGGAGGGGAGCGGACTGGTGAGCTCGGGGCTGCTCGGGGAAGCTTGGGGTGTGGCTATTTATGGCCGACCGAGGCGAGAAGATAGGGGCGGACGTCGTGCCAATCTTAGCCACGCACTCGAGCTCGCGGGTGGCGTGGCTGGCGGTTTGGGGCTTCGAGAAGGGTCACGGAGGAGTAGAGAAGCCTCGGGAAGGCTTGGGAAAGAAGCTGGAGGAAGACAACGACAGTCACGGATGTGACAGTGCCGCGGCGGCGACTGTCGTGGCATGAGGAAGAAATAGGAGGGGGAAGCTGTGGGAGAGAGGGCACGCGGCTACTGCGGAGCCAATGGACATGACCGGACGGGCGAAGACCGACCAGAGGTGACCGGCCGTGGTGGAGAGTGCGCAGAGCGCCTATTTGGCTTGACCACTGCATGGTCACCATGGGTTCCACGTGTCCAGGGCGTCTATGAGGGGTCAAACCATGTCCGGGACGATCTACACACTTCGTGAGTTGACCTGAGAGGATTTGGAAGGAAGTGGAGGCAAGAGTTGACTGATTGGAGATGACCTAGGTTCTGACCAGCAAGTGTTTGACATGTGGTGTGGCTAACACATTGCTGCTCTTGGCCTGGTCTTCGGCAGAGAGTGATCACTCACTAGGGTGACCATCCTTACCAAAATTCAAAACCAATGGATTGCTCCAAATGGTACCTCCCTTGCAAACTGGCCAGAAATAGGGATGAATTTTCTGGGACTAATTGGCTACATGGATTTGTCTCAAACTTGGTGGAGGGTGATGATTTAAACATATGAATCCAGTGTAAAAGTTTCATACCATTTGGCAATGTTAACCACCATGAAAAAGTTCAGCTCAAATAGATAAAGGAATAGAGCACTTCCTTTGCAACTTGCCCAACTGAACAGAATCTGCAAATTGATGTTGTGCTCAAAATTTGAATTATGAAACTTGTGTTATTGATGAAAATGGCAAAGATATGGATAGGAGAAGCTCAACAATTTATTTGGGATTTTTCTTGGCTACCAAAATGGTAGTTCCTTTAGAAAATGCCCAAAATGCAATATTGACATTAAATAGGAAAATGCCATTTCCCTTATTTAATTATGGCCAATATTTTTATGGGAGCTCAATATTATCACAAAGAATATCTCCACAAGTTTTCATGAACTTTGGAGATGGATAGATATTTTCCTGGATTTAATTCCTTTAACTCGCAGAAAAAGGAATTAACTATAAATGAAAAATATTGCAAATGACTTGGCAATATTTTTGCATATCAAGGGTTTATAGATGAAGGATGATCTCTAGAAAAAGTTTGGGAGTCGGAAGATCAAAGGAAATTAGGGTTCCTTTGTAATTGGAAGGATTAGGGTTTTCCTTCTGGCAACTCAAAAGGTACGATTTCGACAGCAAAACCCTGAGCAAAGATCTTTGATGGCAAGGTTGGACTGGAGAGAATCTCTGGTTGGATAGGGAAGGCAAGGCTAGATGACCATCTTCACATACCCAAGAGCTAGAGAAATCCGATAACACCGAGTAAAAAGACGAGAGTCAAATCCCGTGAAGGAAAAAAAAACAGGAACGAAAACCATGGTGTTACATACACCCTCCTCTCTTGTGAAAGAATACCAGCAGACAAGTGAGGCTGCTGCCCGCACAACTATTACAGACAGAACAGGCACTGCATCACAACTACTTTAATGATCTAAACACTTTTATATTTCACCTAAACATTCTTATATTTCTTACACAGAGAGTTTAAATCAGTAGTTTTTAACAAATGATGTCTTCTTTACATAGAGTTTAAATCAGTACTTTTTAACAAATGATGTCTTCTTTACATAGAGAGTTTAAATCAGTAGTTTTTAACAAATGATGTCTTCTTTACATAGAGAGTTTAAATCAGTAGTCTTTAACAAATGATATCTTCTTTACATAGAGAGTTTAAATCAGTAGTTTTTAACATATAGAGTTTAAATCTTGTTGCACCTCATCAACAAGAACTGAGAACTGAAGATGGCAACACCGACATATTATTAGAGACAACTGAAGTGAAACACAGATTCAGAAAATAGATGCAAATAGCTGCAGGGGGGCAAATCCAACAATCCTTCATACTGATACAATACTCCTTAGTGCAGTTCAACTGCTTTCCAGGCAGGTACAGTAGAGCTGAATAGGTACAATTTCCCAACTATGGATTACAGATACCAGCTACAGCTTATCCACAAGGGGAATTTGGAATGCATCTGGTGCGTCGTTGGGCGATACTCCTGAGCTGATATCTCAGCGTAAACCACAAGGATCTGCTGAAGTAAGCTTCAGATACGAAGTATCATGGTGTATATGTACAAAATACCATGTGTAAGATCTAATATCCATTGCATAAATGCTATACCATACTCTGGAGCAGATGTAGCGCTACTCGTGACGCAGAATCTGTTCAGAGGATCCAGGACTGTTCCATCAGAGTTCAGATGACATGCCGGTGGACATTGCAGCTCTGCTGGTGAGCGCGGGCCTCATTGTCACCAGAGCAGATTCATTTGCACCAGCCCTAAGAGCAATCCTTCCAGCTTCCAGGAATCTGGAGACAGCGTCCTCTGCGTAGCGGTTTGCTTCTCCTACACTCATGGTCTTGCCAATATCCGGATAGCTGTTGAGTACGTGGTCACCGTTGAGCTGAGAGGCAAGTTGAATCAACTCCACTTGAAACTCGGATAGAGATTTATCTTCATTAGCACCGAATGGTCGCAGAGACTTTGTAACCTCTGGGAGTTTCTCTGTTTTGGATAAAATTAGGATGCCAACAGAATCAGCCATTTATATCCACATTGAAAAGCAATCATAAACACTGTTAACACCAATATGTACTTCACTATATGAACATTCACTAACCATGGCATAAGGCCAATAAAAAATACAACTATGTCATAACTCAAACATAGTATTAGTGTAGTAACATGCTGAACTACCAAAAATTATTTACCTGGACAATCAGTTCTTGGTGTCTTTCGAACTTTGAGGTAGTTCTCAAAGGTCCCAGCCCATGCATCCCTCTTTGTCAGGTAGTTAGCACGTAAATTAAATAGCCTCTTTACTGTCGCAGGGATGGATGAATGCTCATATTGTGATGTTTCCTGCGGACCATTTGGTTCATGGATCACTGCAGAAAATTCAAAGCAAGGTACTTAGTACCAAGATATTGATAATACTATAAAGGAAATCACAAAAGATAAAAGTTCCAAGTTTTGTCTACTTAATAGAAGAGTAAACGGGAAGCAAAGATGGCATTAGAATGAAACAGAAAGCAAGTCCATCTCTTGATAACAAAACATGTAAACTGCTACTTATCCACCGTTCCAATCAAAATAAAACACAATCAAATATTCACAAGCCAGTTAATTCCTATTCCTGTAGCAGCACAATGTCCTGGAGTCTTTAAGCAACTTGTTGAGGTTCAGGAATTTGTCAAATTAATGAAGGGGCAAACAGGAACTAAAGATGGCATTGGAATGAAATAGCAAGCAAGTCCACCTCTTGATAAAAATGGCCACAAAACTACCTAGTCGTCCAACTATACATGTCCACATGGATACTTGCCAGCATGCAGGAGGATGCTTGCAGCTTATCATCAGTAAGATGCCGTAAAAAATTGAGCATATGCCTAGGCGTGCTTAAGCGCTGAGCAGAGGCCTACCGCTTTGCTTTTGGTGTAAGCATTGAAAAAAGCACTCGGATGCCTAGTGTTAGACAAAGGAGAGTGGGATGAGAGAAACAGAGGAGAGGCGAAGGCGACCTTGTGCCGCCAGATGTGAGTCTTTCTTCCCCAGCCTCGCCGCTGCTAGATTTCTTCCCCTTCCCTGACCTTTTGCTCTTCCTCATCTCTACTTCCCCAACATGCTTGCAATTTTAGGCTTAATATACACGCCTTACATGCTTTGAAAATTGTTTTTGGGCGCCCTTATTCCTTTCCATACAGAACGCTTGAGCGTGCCTACGGGCGTGTTAAGCTGTCCTTGCACTAAGCGGAGGCACAACGCTCGCTCAGCGTCAGGCGCTTAAAAAAACCTTGGTAAGATGAGTACTAGAAATCTTCTATTATTAGTATGCAATACGTTTAAGACGTAGAGGCCCTCAGGTCATCGATATGTATTACTAGAAACAAGCTCACCACATGCTTCCATACCACAACCGTATGCTTCTATGCAAAATCAACAAGAATTTCATACTAACATCGTTCATCCTCGGATTAGGAAATGTGTATCAAAAACACAGCGCAAGCTAATATTTGCAAGTCAATTCATCCCTATTGCTAGTGTTGATCAATCAATTTTACTCATGGACATTAAATTCGAAGATAAAGGGCAAAACTCACCAGTGCCCTTCTCAATCCAGGGCGAGATGAGGAAGCTGGGCACGCGCACCCCTAGCCGCTCAAACTTGAAGTAGTAAGGGTCAGGGCCAATAATCCCATCGGGCTGAGGCACGCCGACGACAGGCGTGGGGACATGGTCATAGAAGCCACCATGCTCATCATAGGTGATGATGAGAGCCGTCTCGTTCCACTGCGGGCTCGCCCGCAGCGTCTCGTAGACCTCCTTGACGAACCTCTGGCCCCTGGCGACGTCGTGCGAGGGGTGGTCGTCGTTGGCGGGGAACTCCTTGCAGTCGAAGTACCTCTGCTCGATGACGACGTAGTTGGGCAGCTTGCCCCTGGCGGCGTCGAGCTTGAACCTGAGGCTGTACTGGTGGAACTTGACGAGGTGCTTGAGCCGGCGGAGGCTCTGGTAGAAGAGCGTGGCGGGGATGTTCTGGTAGTAGATGCCGAAGGAGAGGCCGTCCTCCTCGAGGCTGTCGAAGATGGTCTTCTGCGGGAAGCCGTTGATGAGGTCCTTGCGGGCGTTGAAGGTGAGGCCATGGGAGGTGGCGGAGTGGACGAAGAGCCGGTTGGGCTGGGTGGAGGTGGGCACGGACGCGAACCAGCGGTCGAAGACGGCGAACTCGTCGGCGAGCGCGGCGTAGACGGGGACGGAGTCGGGCGCGAAGCCGCTCATGACGTTCTGCGCCATGCCGAGGCCCATGCCGCGCGCGTTCTGCGCGAAGCCCGACATGGGGGGCGGGACGGCGGAGGTGTCGGCGGAGCCGAAGATCTGCTCGCGGATGTCCTCGAAGCCGTGGCCCGGGTCGGAGTCGACGTAGCCGGCCTTGTCGGTGACGAAGATCTCCGGGGAGGCCGGGTCGGACGCGTTGAGGCGGTTCGACTCCGTGCCGGTGAGCCCGTCGATGTCGGGGCGGGAGGCGCGGAGCCAGCCGAGTACGTGGTCGAAGCTGCGGTTCTCCATGACCACCACCACCACCGTCTTGACGGGGGAGTGGATCTCGCGCTTCTTGCGCCGCCGCTTCAGGCGCGGGCCGTGGTGGCCCCCGCCGTCCAGGCAGTGCGCGGAGACCATCAGGGCCAGCAGCAGGAGGCCCACCAGGAGGCGCCGCTCTCCGGCGGCGGCCATGGCGCCGGAGTCGGTCAGGGCGGCGGCGGCGGCGGCGGCGAGGAGGGGTGGGGGGTTGGTGGTGTTCGGCGAGTGGTTTGTTCCCCTTTTAATTTCGACTGGGCTTTCGCGGTCGCGTGCGTGTTGCGGTGGCTGCGCTCAATCTTGTAGGATGGGGCCGGGATGGTGGTTAGGCTGTTGGATTGGGTGAGGCTGACGGGTGGGTCCCGGTGGGTGATGAAGTGGGGGCCCGGTGTCATTTGCGGTAAGTTTATCTTCGGTTCGGTGGGTCGCTGCGTACGCTGTCAGTGTGGGACCTACGCCCGTAGGCTGACTGGTGGGGACATGTCATGTGGGTCCGGGACGGCAGTGTTGCAAGTGGGTCGTCGCTTAGTTTATCCGCATGGTTATTTTTTTCCTCTCGCTTAGCTAATGTGAATGGATATGCTGCAGGAATCTGTAGATTTTTTTTTCTTGTCGTTGCTTGCATGTGGAGTTGCGGACTGGTCAGCTGTTACCAAGTGTGCATTGCAGTAATTCAACATGTCGAAATCTTGCATTTAATTCACTTTGAAATATCTAAGTTGTGGTTTCTGGCTAACAGCAACTAGAAGGGTAGAAAAAGATTAGACGAAATGCTATGCACAAGCCAAGTAGAAGGGTAGGAAACATCACGGTTTCGGAAAAGTGCATGGATGACCCGAATACATATGAAGCCATTTCAAACAATAAGTATTTCTAAATGCTAAAAAATCTTAAAAAGTTATACGGCTACGTCTTTATGCTTTATGTGTGTGTAAAAAGTTTCACTGAAAAAAAAACTTTTTGTGGCACGTGTAAAAGAAAACAACTAAAGAAAATTTGTCGTGAACCACTATTTACAAGTACTCAAATTTCTCTTTTTTAAGGAGACAAAATAAAATACATTTTTCATAAAACTTTGTGGCGTGCACACACATTTGCGAATATGTACGCATGAAATTTTCTTCCAATTTTTTGACATTTTAAAACATGCTTAAATGCATTTTTTGAAAAGTGGGTGCAGGGGTGCCCTCTTCGAGACTTAACCTGCTTTCCCCCCTCCCAGTGACCAGGGGGCTTTAGACCTAGCTGTCGGGCGACTCCCTCCACCTTGACCTTCCTTCTCCTGCTACCGCAGGCAGCGGCGGGATCCTTCTCCCTTCTGCTCGGGTCTTACTATGCGAGCGTGGGCAAATCGGAACGTGGCGCACGACGGTTCCGAGACGGAGCGGTAACGGCGCATGCATGGCGGTTCCGAGACGGAGCGGTAACGGGCGCATGCGTGGCTCCAGCTAGCAGTCTCCCCTTTGTTGCGCGTGGGTGGAGGTGGGATTTGCAGTTCTACGACGACGCTTGGCATGGGTAGTGATGGTGGTGTGCAGTGCAGGGAGCCGACGAAGTGAAAGGCTGAAATGCAGTTGCCTGGCAGCCGGAGTTATTGGTTGCCATAGACGCCCGTCTTGGCCTGGGCTGGTTGCTCCTTGTGTGTTGACGGTGTAGCTTGAACCTTCACCACCTCCGGTCATGTCCAGTTGGGGTCCCGTGGGTTGGTTCGTGTGGTGTACACTCGTTATGGTGGTGGTGGACGATGTCCGACGGTGCGCATGTATATGGGTTTGACTTTGTCCATGCTAGCACAAGCCCTCACGTTGTGCTCTCCTTGTCTGCTGCTTGTTCACGACGTCGGCCCGAGTTAGGCGCCCTGGGCGTTGTTGTATCGTCCGATGGATCGGTGTCGATGATCATGGATGTGGCGGCGTATGAGCTCGCTTAGGCCAAGACCAGACATTTAGGGTCGGGGCTTGCTCAACGCCATTAGGTTGTGTCCCTCCCCCTCGGTCCATCGGGAATGGTTGGGGACTCAACTGTGAGCACCTCCTACGTTGAAGGTGTTGACCTAAACCCAGTGGGTTGATGTCGGGCTAGGAGCGCAAGGAGTGTCTTTCACTCTTTCTGCATGGGTTAGTGCACTGTGATGTGGTCAGTTGGCAATGTCGTTGGACATGGATACCTGGGTGGCGACTGCAGATGCTGGTCTGCATGTCTGGCTCTCCGATGAGCATCATTGCGACGGTGGTGGTTATGCCTCTTGGTCGCCTAAGCGACGAGGGGTGTAGCAATCGGTAGCTTAGGCTCACTCTCTGCTATTGGTAGTATGGACGCCCACATATGGATCTAGAGGCTTGTACTCGTCACTACTGTCTTGATATCCTCATGGTGGCGCGGTTGAGTTGCCAACAGCGGTGACGCCCGTTGGTGGCACTATCCTTTTGAGGAGGTTGTTGTGATTCCACTCTCCGTGCCAAGGTTTCGAGTGAAGACCCTTATCCGTCTCGCACTCTGCAACGGTGACGCCTAGCATCGCTTCGCCTCTTAAGGGTGTAGTCGTGGAGCTTAGGTGTTCTACGGTGTATTGTGATGTTGTATTCGGGCATTCATGTGCTAGCTTTCAGCTACGTTATCGCATGCGTTTGTGTTTGTGTTTGTGTTGTCTAGTTACTTCGGAATCGGCTTTATACGAGGGCTTCTTCACCATATTGTATCGATTGGCCGTGTATTTTCTATGTGTGCTTTATCTAAAGTACAGTTCAAGTTATAAGAGCTAATGTTTGGGTCATTCACACAAATCCCGTCTATTAAATGATATTCTGGAAGTACTTTCTTCGGTCCATATTAATAGTAACAGTTTTACTATAGCTTTGAGGAACTACTAAATTTCCGGGTCTCTCAAAAAAATTGCAAATCACTACTACGCGCGGTCCAATCGAATTTCAATTATCCAGACGAAGATGATGGCAATCTGCGCTAATATAAGGGCAGTCGGCGCAAGCCGAAAACCCCATACCCGGCCGACATGTGCATGCTGATCTTGTTTGCTTCTTGTTAACTTTTCTATGTATGTAAGCTTACGCCTTGTTAACTCTTGCTGATGATGTATCGTATGCTCGAAATCAATCAATCAATCAAGGCAAGGCATGGAAAGATCACGCTCTCAACCCACAAGCAAAGCTTTATGATGACCCAACACCTTTTAAATCATTATCATCTTGCAGACGACCTTGTACAGTTTTAACCCCGCACGGCACGCCAAGCCTCTGAATAGAAGAGTCATCGCGCGCGCGCGCGTCCATCCAAATGGCCGGTGAAACGCTCGCCGCCGTGGCCGCAGCCAGGATCACTGGCTCCATGCCGGAATAATCAACACTTCAACAGCATATGCTGGCTAAACTGACCACGATCAGTGAACTAACTGAACGCCTTTAATGCTTCAGTAATGAGCATGGCTGATGGGTTACTTTCCCAGTTTCGTGGCGTCGCTGTCGCGTCGAGCCATCTGTGTGGCCGGCCGGCATCAGGTTCCCCATCCACCACTTTGATGATTAGATATAAGATAGACGATGACATAGATGGTACGACTACTGCTGCTGATGCGTGGCTCGCGCTTAACGCTGGCGCTGATATTTGTGCACGAACTTGGCGAAGGATGCATTCGTGTGTATGTGCGCGCGCGCTGTGCACGGTGGTGCTCCGTACACGATGCCTGTTTTCTTATTTATTTGGGCTTAACACCATGCCTGCTAGGACTGACTGACGCTGCTACTCACCCACGCTTACTTAGAGCATCTCCATCGGTTGGTCCCTAGGGGCCGATTTTAGTGTCGCCTGGGGCAGCCGGCGTTAAAATCGGTCTGGAGCGGCTCGGCTTCCTAGCCGCGTCTTCGGCGTCATCCTTCAACCACCGCTTTCAGTCCATTATGGTCGTAGAATCGACCCAAAAACGTTAAAAAGTTTCGAGTTTTTATTGAAATATAATACAAAAGCTAAAATTAAAAAAAAAGACTACGTAGCCGTCCCGTCGCCGCCGTCCCGTGGCCGCGCGCCGCATTCTACATGCCGAGGAGCTTCTAGAAGTCGGTGTTGTCGCCGCCGTCGTCCCCGTCCCCGTCGCTGCAGTCGCCGTCCGGCGCGCCGCGGCTGCCGTCCCTGCTGCAGCCTTGTCCTGCTTCGCCGAAACGGTGCAGGTTGGGGTTGGAGGGACCGGGCGCCTCCCCGTCCCTGTCGTCGTCGAGGATGATGAGGCCGGCGATCTCCTCCTCGCGACGGGCACGGTGGCGAGCCTCGATCTCCTCGAGGGCCCAACGCTGCCGCTCCACCTTCTCCCGGACGTAGTCGTCCCGCGCCCACTTCAGGGCAGCCTCGTCGACGGCCGTGGCCATGTCCAGGTGTTCCTGCTTGACCACCGCCGGCGTGCTAGGCTCCGTCTTCGGCTTGACAAGGCGGAGGTGGCCGCGGGGAGGCGAGGGCTCATGGCGACGGCCCTCGTTGATGGTGATGTCGTCGCTGCTGCGTCCACTGCTGCGTCCGCTGCGTCGAAGCGGCGACAACAAGCCGGGCTCGGCCTTAACGGCGACGAGCGGCGTGCGCGTTGCGCCGGAGGAGTGGGAAGACTGGGAGGACTGGGAGGAGTACGAGGACGACGACGATGGCGCCTCCATACGCCGTGGCTGCCACGACGAACCCCTCCGACGGGAGACGGACGTCGCCTCCGGGTACCCGATGCGCGGCTCGTTGCCGCCCTCGATGTGCTCGAGGACGGCCTCGAGAGTGCATCCGGGGACACCCCACCAAAGACGGCGACCCTCACTGTTGTTGTGGCCGAGCACGGGGCCGCCATTGGTGGAGGCGAGCTGCTCCTCGCGACGACGCTCGAAGTAGGCCGTCCAGAGGGAGGTGTTGTCCGGGGCGTACCTCCACTACCGGTGATGCTCGGACAGGGTGGGCCGAATCTGGGTGATCTCGGAGTGCCGCTTGGCTCCGGTGGGCACCGGTGGCACGGGGACGCCGCCCGCGCTGAGCCTCCAGGCGCCGAGCGCCCGCATGTCCGGCGGCGCAAGGTACTCCGCCTCGAACAGCACGCGGGCCTCGTCCTCATGGAGGTGCCGGTGGCCGAAGCCATTGCGGGCCATGCCGTCGCCAGGGTAGCGCTCGGCCATTGTGGGGGGAGAGGGATAGAGGAGATCACCGGGAAGAGAGAGGGCGTCACTGGTGGGATTGGGGGCAGGCGATGATGTGTGGCGAACACCGGCGAGGTCGCCTTTTATAGCAGGCGAGCGGGCGGCACCGTGCGGACGCGTCAGAGGTGATGTGTGGACACGCGTCGCCCCGTACTGACTACACCCATGAACGCCGGCTCGTGAAGGCGCGACATCAATGGAAGGCTGACCGGCGGGAGCCTTGCATTGATTCCCCGTGGGGAAACCGAGGCGATGAGGACGACAACGCCACTCGGTCGCTGACTCGGCGGACCCACCCCCGTTTTCGCACCAAAACGTTTCGCCCGGCGCCCCCAGGCGCTCCCAGCGTGCCGGGTTCGGCCTTGGTACGCCGACGCTAAATTAGGCCCTAACCAACGAAAAATGGGCTCGTGGGGGCGCGACTGGACCGATTTTCGACCGACGGCGCGCAAAAAAACGGCCTTCGGGGGCCTCTTGGGGGGAGCGGCTGGAGATGCTCTTAACTAAGAGCATCTACAGCACAACACAAACCCGACTCCTCAAACGTCCGCGGACCCTCGTCCGCGAATAATGACCGGTCACGGTTCAAATAATGCATTTCTAAAACCGGATATGTTGAATTAAAAACCTCAAATATATATTGTTACATGCAACATAAATCTAATATAAACGGAGCTCGTTCGGCTCCGCAGTGCCCATGTCCGATGACTGTATGCGCCCCTCATAGTGTCGATCCGGCCGCGAATAGTGAGCGGTCACGCCTTAAATAATGCATTTTACAACCGAATACATTAAATTAGAAACCTCAAATCCATATTGTTACATGCAACGTAACCCTAATACAAGCGGAGCCCGTTCGGCTTCGTCGTGCTCATGTTCGGCGATTGGCTGTGCCCCCTCATAGTGTCGGTCCAGCCGCAGGCGAGGTAGAGTAGAACATGGGACACTAGCCGGCTCACGGGAGTCGAGATCCCGTAGTCTCCCATACCCTAATCTTCCTTGTTGGAGCCCATAACCCAGACAGTGCCGATGGACGTGAGGTTGATGACGGATCCTTCCTGGGAGGAGCCGAGGTCCACCACGACGCGGCTGTGGCGGCCGCGCTTGTGCATTTGATCGGGCACTAGAGAGTGTGACTCCGCCTCTCCAACATCCACAGTCGCGAGGGCCTCCACCGTCTCCCGTGCCCGCTGCCTCGCATGGCCGGCACGTCGCGCCATGTTTTTGTCCAATGACGGCCATGCTTCGTGCTCGATGCATCAACGAAGGGGTTGCGCTTCCGCCATGGTGTTCGGATGCCAGATGGACCGCACCGCCTCCGGTGGGGCAGCACCCCAGATTCAAGCATCGGTTGTGCCGACTCAATGGATTCCTGACATTGTGAGTCTGAGCAATGTCGTCAGGCGGACGCCTCTTAGGAGCGGCGGAGCGCAAGCCGGACAACCATCTCCTCCTCGGGGCCGCATGGGATGAGCTTGTGGTCGACGGATCTTCAGGTGAAGGACTCGGTGTTAGAAATATGCCCTAGAGGCAATAATAAAATGGTTATTATTAATTATATTTCCTTGTTCATGACAATCATTTATTATCCATGCTATAATTGTATTGATTGGAAACACATTGCATGTGTGGATATATAGACAACATTGTGTCCCTAGTATTCATCTAGTAGACTAGCTCGTTGATCAAAGATGGTCAAGGTTTCCTAGCCATAGACATAAGATGTCATTTGATAACGGGATCACATCATTGAGAGAATGATGTGATGGACAAGACCCAAACTATAAACATAGCATATGACCGTGTCAGTTTATTGCTATAGTTTTCTACATGTCAAGTATCTGTTCCTATGACCATGAGATTATGCAACTCACTGACACCGGAGGAATACCTTGTGTGTATCAAACGTCGCAACGTAACTGGATGACTATAAAGATGCTCTACAGGTATCTCCGAGGGTGTCTGTTGAGTAGGCATGGATCAAGACTGGGATTTTTTACTCCGTGTGATGGAGAGGTATCTCACGGCCCACTCGATAATACAACATCACAACAAGCCTTGCAAGCAGTGTGACTAAAGTGTTGGCCATGGGATCTTGTATTACGGAACGAGTAAAGAGACTTGCCGGTAATGAGATTGAACTAGGTATTGAGATACCGATGATCGAATCTCGGGCAAGTAACATACCGAAGAACAAAGGGAACAACATACGGGATTAATTGAATCCTTGACGTAGAGGTTCTGTTGGGAGACGTAGTAGTAAATCAAAAAAATTCCTACGATCACCAAGATCTATCCATGGAGAAACCAGCAACGAGAGGGGAGAGATTGCATCTTCATACCTTTGAAGATCGCTAAGCGGAAGCGTTACAAGAACGCGGTTGGTAGAGTCGTACTCGCAGCGATTCAGATCACGGTGGATTCCGATCTCAACGCCGAACAACGGCGCCTCCGCGTTCGACACACGTACAGCCCGGTGACGTCTCCCGCACCTTGATCCAGCAAGGAGGAGGGAGAGGTTGAGGGAGAGCTCCGGCAGCACGACGGCGTGGTGACGGTGGAGCTACGTGAACTCCGGCAGGGCTTTGCCAAGCGCTACGGAGAACGAGGAAGAGGAACGGTAGGGCTGCACCGAGAGAGAAAGAAGTCGTGTCTCAAAACAGCCCAAACCCTTGCATATATATAGGAGGAGGGAGAGGGAGGGCTGCCTTGGCCCCTCCTCCAAAGAGGAGAGGTTCGGCCAACCCTAGGGAAGAGTCCACCTCCCACAAAAAGGGCTGGCACACTTCCTCTAAGGGCCCACGAAATCCTTTGGTCGTCACACCCCTCCCGGGGGTCCTCCGGCACCCTCCCGGCACTCCCGGTACACTACCGATGAGCCTGAAAACTTTCCGGTGACCAAAACTGGACTTCCTATATATCAATTTTTACCTCCGGACCATTCCGGAGATCCTCATGACGTCCGGGATCTCATCCGGGACTCCGAACACCTTTCGGTAATCACGTATACCATTTCCCTATAACCCTAGCGTCATCGAACCTTAAGTGTGTAGACCCTACGGGTTCGGGAGACACGTGGACATGACCGAGACACTTCGCCGGCCAATAACCAACAGCGGGATCTGGATACCCATGTGGGCTCCCACATGCTCCACGATGATCTCATCGGATGAACCACGATGTTGGGGATTCAATCAATCCCGTATACAATTCCCTTTGTCTATCGGTATGATACTTGCCCGAGATTCGATCGTCGGTATCTCTATACCTTGTTCAATCTCGTTACCGGCAAGTCTCTTTACTCGTTCTGTAATACATCATCCCGTGACTAACTCCTTAGTCACATTGAGCTCATTATGATGATGTCTTACCGAGTGGGCCCAGAGATACCTCTCCGTCACACGGAGTGACAAATCCCAGTCTCGATTCGTGCCAACCCAACAGACACTTTCGGAGATACCCGTAGTGCACCTTTATAGCCAACCAGTTACGTTGTGACGTTTGGCACACCCAAAGCATTCCTACGGTATCCGGGAGTTGCACAATCTCATGGTGTAAGGAAACGATACTTGACACTGAAAAGCTTTAGCAAACGAACTACACGATCTAGTGCTTTGCTTAGGATTGGGTCTTGTCCATCACATCATTCTCCTAATGATGTGATCCCGTTATCAACGACATCCAATGTCCATGGTCATGAAACCGTGACCATCTATTGATCAACGAGCTAGTCAACTAGAGGCTCACTAGGGACATGTTGTGGTCTATGCATTCACACATGTATTACAGTTTCCGGTTAACACAATTATAGCATGAACAATAGACAATTATCATGAACAAGGAAATACAATAATAACCATTTTATTATTGCCTCTAGGGCATATTTCCAACAGTCTCCCACTTGCACTAGAGTCAATAATCTAGTTACATTCTGATGAATCGAACACCCATAGCATTCTGGTGTTGATCATGTTTTGCTCGTGAGAGAGGTTTAGTCAACGGATCTGCGACATTCAGATCCGTATGCACTTTAAAAATATCTATATCTCCCTCCTGAATGTAATCACGGATGGAGTTGAAGCGGCGCTTGATGTGTCTTGTCTTCTTGTGAAACCTGGGCTCCTTCGCAAGGGCAATAGCTTGTCACAAAATAGAGTCATCGGGCCCGATGCACTTGGAATTACTCCTAGGTCAGTGATGAACTCCTTCATCCAGACTCCTTCCTTTGCTGCTTCCGAAGCAGCTATGTATTCCGCTTCACATGTAGATGCCGCTGCTGCACCAGCTTACTGCCCCTCCGTTCAAAATATACACGTATCCGGTTTGCGACTTGGAGTCGTCCGGATCTGTGTCGAAGCTAGCATCGATGTAACCCTTTACGACGAGCTCTTCGGCACCTCCATATACGAGAAACATGTCATTTGTTCTTTTAAGGTACTTCAGGATGTTCTTGACCGCTGTCCAGTGTTCCGCTCCGGGATCACTTTGGTACCTTCCTACCAAACTTATGGCAAGGTTCACATCAGGTCTGGTACACAACATGGCATACATAATAGAGCCTATGGCTGAAGCATAGGGGATGACACTCATCTCTTCTCTATCCTTTGTCGTGGTCGGGCATTGAGTCGTACTCAATCTCACACCTTGTAACACAGGCAAGAACCCCTTCTTGGACTGATCCATATTGAACTTCTTCAATATCTTCTCAAGGTATGTGCTTTGTGAAAGACCTATGAGGCGTCTCGGTCTATCTCTATAGATCTTAATACCTAATATGTAAGCAGCTTCTGCAAGGTCCTTCATTGAAAAACACTTATTCAAGTAGGCCTTTACACCTTCCAAGAGTTCTATATCATTTCCCATTATCAGTATGTCATCTACATATAATACGAGAAATGCTACAGAACTCCCACTCACTTTCTTGTAAATACAAGGTTCTCCATAAACCTGTACAAACCCAAACGCTTTAATCACTTCATTAAAGAGAATGTTCCAACTCCGAGATGCTTGCACCAGCCCATAGATGGAGCGCTGGAGCTTGCATACCTTGTTAGCATCTTTAGGATCGACAAAACCTTCCGGCTGCATCATATACAGTTCTTCCTTGAGGAAGCCATTAAGGAATGCCGTTTTGACGTCCATTTGCCAGATCTCATAATCATAAAATGCGGCAATCGCTAACATGATTCAGACAGACTTTAGCATCACTACGGATGAGAAAGTCTCATCGTAGTCAACTCCTTGAACTTGTCGATAACCCTTAGCGACAAGCCGAGCCTTATAGACAGTCACATTACCATCCGCGTCAGTCTTCTTCTTAAAGATCCATTTATTTTCAATGGCTCGCTTATCATCAGGCAAGTCCACCAAAGTCCATACTTTGTTCTCATACATGGATCCTATCTTGGATTTCATGGCTTCAAGCCATTTGTTGGAATCCGGGCCCGCCATCGCTTCTTCATAGTTCGAAGGTTCACCGTTGTCTAACAACATGATCTCTACGACAGGGTTGCCGTACCACTCTAGTGCGGAACGTGTCCTAATGGACCTTCGACGTTCAATAGTAACTTGATCTGAAGTTTCATGATCATCATCATTAACTTCCTCTCCAGCTGGTGTAGGCTCCACAGAAACAACTTCCTGTGCTGCACTACTCTCCGGTTCGAGTGGATGTACAATTACCTCATCAAGTTCTATTTTCCTCCCACTTACTTCTTTCGAGAGAAACTCTTTCTCGAGAAAGGATCCATTCTTGGCAACAAAGATTTTGCCCTCGGATCGTAGGTAGAAGGCATACCCAATAGTCTCTTTGGGATATCCTATGAAGACGCACTTTTCCGCTTTGGGTTCGAGCTTCTCAGGTTGAAGTTTCTTCACATAAGCATCGCATCCCCAAACTTTTAGAAACGATAGCTTAGGTTTCTTTCCAAACCATAATTCATACGGTGTCGTATCAACGGATTTTGACGGTGCCCTATTTAAAGTGAATGCGGCAGTCTCTAATGCATATCCCCAAAATGATAGCGGTAAGTCGATAAGAGACATCATAGATCGTACCATATCTAATAGAGTGCGATTACGACGTTCAGACACACCATTTCGCTGAGGTGTGCCAGGTGGCGTGAGTTGTGAAACAATTCCACATTTCCTTAGGTGCGTGCCAAACTCGTGACTTAAATATTCTTCGCCATGATCAGATCATAGGCATTTTATTTTCCTGTCACGTTGATTCTCTACCTCACTCTGAAATTCCTTGAACCTTTCAAAAGTTTCAGACTTATGTTTCATTAGGTAGACATACCCATATCTACTCAAGTCATCGGTGAGGGTGAGAACCTAACGGTAGCCACCACGAGCCTCAACACTCATTGGACCGCATACATCGGTATGTATTATTTCCAATAAGTCATTTGCTCGCTCCATTGTTCCGGAGAACGGAGTCTTGGTCATCTTGACCATGAGGCATGGTTCGCACGTCTCAAATGATTCGAAATCAAGAGACTCCAAAAGTCCATCAGTATGGAGCTTCTTCATGCGTTTGACACCAATATGACCAAGGCGGCAGTGCCACATGTAAGTGGGACTATCGTTATCAACCTTACACTTTTTGGTATTCACACTATGGACATGTGTAACATCACGTTCGAGATTCATCAAAAATAAACCATTGACCAGCGGGGCATGACCATAAAACATTTCTCTCATATAAATAGAACAACCATTATTCTCAGATTTAAATGAGTAGCCATCTCGCATCAAGCGAGATCCAGATACAATATTCATGCTCAAAGCTGGTACTAAATAACAATTATTAAGGTTTAACACTAATCCCGAAGGTAGATGTAGAGGTAGCGTGCCGACGGCGATCACATCGACCTTGGAACCATTCCCGACGCGCATCGTCACCTCATCCTTTGCTAGCCTCCGCTTATTCCGCAGCTCCTGCTTGGAGTTACAAATGCGAGCAACTGCACCGGTATCAAATACCTAGGAGCTACTACGAGCGCTGGTTAGGTACACATCAATAACAAGTATATCACATATACCTTTAATGTTGCCGTCCTTCTTATCCGCTAAGTACTTGGGGCAGTTCCGCTTCCAGTGACCGGTACCCTTGCAGTAAAAGCACTCAGTCTCAGGCTTGGGTCCATGCTTGTTCTTCTTCTTCCCGGCAACTTGCTTACCGAGCGCAGCAACAACTTTGCCGTCCTTCTTGAAGTTCTTCTTACCCTTGCCTTTCTTGAAACTAGTGGTCTTATTTACCATCAACACTTGATGCTCCTTTCTGATCTCGACCTCTGCTGATTTCAGCATCGAGTACAACTCAGGAATGGACTTCTCCATCCCTTGCATGTTGTAGTTCATCACAAAGCTCTTGTAGCTAGGTGGAAGCGACTGGAGGATTCTGTCAATGACCAAGTCATCCGGGAGATTAACTCCCAGCTGAGTCAAGCGGTTGTGTAGCCCAGACATCTTGAGGATGTGCTCACTGACAAAACTATTCTCCTCCATTTTATAGCTGAAGAATTTGTCGAAGACGTCATATCTCTCGACCCGGGCATGAGCTTGGAAAACCAGTTTCAGCTCTTGGAACATCGCATATGCTCCGTGTTGCTCAAAACGCTTTTGGAGCTCCAGTTCTAAATTGTAAAGCATGCCGCACTAAACAATGGAGTAATCATCGCAGCGAGAATGCCAAGCGTTCGCAACGTCTTGCTCTGCTGGGAGAAGGAGTGGGTCACCTAGTGGCGCATCAAGGACATACAATTTCTTGGAAGCTATGAGGATGATCCTCAAGCCACGGACCCAGTCCGCATAGTTGCTTCCATCATCTTTCAGCTTGGTTTTCTCTAGGAACGCGTTGAAATTGAGGGTGACATTTGCATTGGCCATTGGATCTACAATATAGATTGTAAAGATAATTTTAGACTAAGTTCGATAATTAAGTTCACTAATCAAATTATTTAATGAACTCCCACTTAGATAGACATCTCTCTAGTCATCCAAGTGACACATGATCCATGTCAACTAGCCCGTGTCCGATCATCACGTGAGACGGACTAGTCATCCATGGTGAACATCTCCATGTTGATCGTATCGTCCATACGACTCATGTTCGACCTTTCGGTCTTCCGTGTTCCGAGGCCATGTCTGTACATGCTAGGCTCGTCAAGTCAACCTAAGTGTTTTGCGTGTGTAAATCTGGCTTACACCCGTTGTATGCAAACGTTAGAACCTATCACACCCGATCATCACGTGGTGCTTCCGAACAACGATCCTTAGCAACGATGCACAGTTAGGGTGAACACTTTTCTTGAAATTTTAGTGAGATATCATCTTATTTACTACCGTCGTTCTAAGCAAATAAGATGTAAACATGATAAACATCACATGCAATCAATATAGTGACATGATATGGCCATTATCATCTTGCTCCTTTGATCTCCATCTTCGGGGCACCATGATCATCACTATCACCAGCACGCCACCATGATCTCCACCATTGTGTCTTCATGAAGTTGTCTCGCCAACTATTACTTCTACCACTATGGCTAATGTTTAGCAATAAAGTAAAGTAATTACATGGTGTTTATGATTGACACGCAGGTCATACAATAAAATAAGACAACTCCTATGGCTCCTGCCGGTTGTCATACTCATCGACATGCAAGTCGTGAATCCTATTACAAGAACATGATCAATCTCATACATCACAATGCATCACATCACATCCTTTGGCCATATCACATCACAAGGCATATGCTGCAAAAACAAGTTAGACGTCCTCTAATTTGTAGTTGCAAGTTTTTACGTGGCTGCTATAGGTTACTAGCAAGAACGTTTCTTACCTACGCCAAAACTACAACGTGATATGCCAATTTCTATTTACCCTTCATAAGGACCCTTTTCATCGAATCCAATCCGACTAAGGTGGGAGAGACAGACACCCGCTAGCCACCTTATGCAACAAGTGCATGTCAGGCGGTGGAACCAGTCTCACGTAAGCGTACGTGTAAAGTCGGTCCGGGCCGCTTCATCCCACAATACCGCCGAATCAAGATAAGACTAGTAGTGGTAAGCAAATTAACAAAATCAACGCCCACAACTGCTTTGTGTTCTACTCGTGCATAGATTCTACGCATAGACCTAGCTCATGATGCCACTGTTGGGAGACGTAGTAGTAAATCAAAAAATTTCCTATGATCACCAAGATCTATCCATGGAGAAACCAGCAATGAGAGGGGAGAGATTGCATCTTCATACCTTTGAAGATCGCTAAGAGGAAGCGTTACAAGAACGCGGTTGGTGGAGTCGTACTCGCAGCGATTCAGATCGCGGTGGATTCCGATCTCAGCGCCGAACAACGGCGCCTCCGCGTTCAACACACGTACAGCCCGGTGACGTCTCCCACACCTTGATCCAGCAAGGAGGAGGGAGAGGTTGAAGGAGAGCTCCGGCAGCACGACGGCATGGTGACGGTGGAGCTACGTGAACTCTGGCAGGGCTTCGCCAAGCGCTACGGAAAACGAGGAAGAGGAAGGGTAGGGCTGCACCGAGAGAGAAAGAAGTCGTGTCTCAAAACAGCCCAAACCCTTGCATATATATAGGAGGAGGGAGAGGGAGGGCTGCCTTGGCCCGTCCTCCAAAGAGGAGAGGTTCGGCCGACCCTAGGGAAGAGTCCACCTCCCACAAGGGAGGTGGATCTCTTCCTTTTGAATCCTTTTCAGCCCTATCTCTTATCTCCAGCCACATGGACCTTTCTAGAAGGTCTTGGCCAGCCCAAAAAGGGCTGTCACACTTCCTCTAAGGGCCCACGAAATCCTTTGGTCGTCACACCCCTCCCGGGGGTCCTCCGGCACCCTCCCGGCACTCCCGGTACACTACCGATGAGCCCGAAAACTTTTCGGTGACCAAAACTGGACTTCCTATATATCAATTTTTACCTCCGGACCATTCCGGAGCTCCTCGTGACATCCGGGATCTCATCAGGGACTCCGAACAACTTTTGGTAATCACGTATACCATTTCCCTATAACCCTAGCATCATCGAACCTTAAGGGTGTAGACCCTATGGGTTCGGGAGACACGTGGACATGACCGAGACACTTCTCCGGCCAATAACCAACAGCGGGATCTGGATACCCATGTTGGCTCCCACATGCTCCACGATGATCTCATCGGATGAACCACGATGTCGGGGATTCAATCAATCCCGTATACAATTCCCTTTGTCTATCGGTATGATACTTGCCCGAGATTCGATCGTCCGTATCTCTATACCTTGTTCAATCTCATTACCGGCAAGTCTCTTTGCTCGTTCCGTAATACATCATCCCGTGACTAACTCCTTAGTCACATTGAGCTCATTATGATGATGTCTTACCGAGTGGGCCTAGAGATACCTCTCCGTCACACGGAGTGACAAATCCCGGTCTCGATTCGTGCCAACCCAACAGACACTTTCGGAGATATCCGTAGTGCACCTTTATAGCCAACCAGTTACGTTGTGACGTTTGGCACACCCAAAGCATTCCTACGGTATCCGGGAGTTGCACAATCTCATGGTGTAAGGAAACGATACTTGACACTGAAAAGCTTTAGCAAACGAACTACACGATCTAGTGCTTTGCTTAGGATTGGGTCTTGTCCATCACATCATTCTCCTAATGATGTGATCCCGTTATCAACGACATCCAATGTCCATGGTCATGAAACCGTGACCATCTATTGATCAACGAGCTAGTCAACTAGAGGCTCACTAGGGACATGTTGTGGTCTATGCATTCACACATGTATTACGGTTTCCGGTTAACACAATTATAGCATGAACAATAGACAATATCATGAACAAGGAAATACAATAATAACCATTTTATTATTGCCTCTAGGGCATATTTCCAACAGGTTCAACCGATAAAGATCTTCGTAGAATATGTAGGAACCAATATAGGCATCCAGGTCCCGTTATTGGTTATTGACCGTAGAGTTGTCTCGGTCATGTCTGCATAGTTCTCAAACCCACAGGGTCTACACACTTAACGCTTGTTGACGATATAAGTATAGTCGAGTTTTATGTTGGTGGCCGAAGGTTGTTTGGAGTCTCAGATAGGATCCTAGACATGACTAGGAACTCCAGAATGGTCCGAAGGTGAAGAATGATATATAGGATGGAGAGAATCGGAGTCCGTAAAGGTTCCGAGACTTTGCCGATTTTGCGACAGAAATTTCAGAAGGGTTCTAGGAGTCCAACGGGGAGGTCCACCTGCCCCGGAGGGCCCCATGGGCTGTGAGAGGGGTGGCACCAGCCCTTGGTGGGCTGGCCGCACCTCCCACCCAAGGCCCATGCGTCTGGGCTAGGGCTTGTTGGAAATATGCGCTAGAGGTAATAAATAAAGTGTTTATTATTATATTTCCTTGCTCATGATAATCGTTTATTATCCATGCTATAATTTTATTGTTTGGAAACACATTACAGGTGTGGGTAAATAGACAACACTATGTCCCTAGTATGCCTCTAGTGAACTTGCTCGTTGATCAAAGATGGTCTAGGTTTCCTAGCCATTGACATGTGATGTCATTTGATAACGGGATCACATCATTAGGAGAATTATGTGATGGACAAGACCCAAACTACAAACGTAGCATATGATCGTGTCAGTTTATTGCTACTGTTTTTTGCATGTCAAGTATATGTTCCTATGACCATGAGATCATGCAAATCATGGATACCGGAGGAGTGCCTTGTGTGTATCAAACGTCGCAACATAACTAGGTGACTATAAAGGTGCTCTACAGGTATCTCCGAGGGTGTCTGTTGAGTTGGCATGGATCAAGACTAGGATTTGTTACTCCGTGTGACGGAGAGGTATCTCAGGGCCCACTCGGTAATACAACATCACAATAAGCCTTGCAAGCAATGTGACTAAGTGTTAGTCACGGGATCTTGTATTACGGAACTAGTAAAGAGACTTGCTGGTAACGAGGTTGAACTAGGTATGGAGATACCGACGATCGAATCTCGGGCAAGTAACATACCGAAGAACAAAGGGAACATCATACGAGATTAACTGAATCCTTGACATAGAGGTTCGACCGATAAAGATCTTCATAGAATATGTAGGAACCAATATGGGCATCCAGGTCCCGCTATTGGTTATTGGCCGTAGAGGTGTCTTGGTCATGTCTACATAGTTCTCGAACCTGCAGGGTCTACACACTTAAGGTTCGGTGACGTTTCAGTAGTATAGAGTTATGTATGGTGGTGACCGAAGGTTGTTCGGAGTCCCGGATGAGATCCCGGACATCACGAGGAGCTCCGTAATGGTCCGGAGGTAAATATTGATATATAGGAAGTCCTCTTTTGGTCTTCGAAAAAGTTTTGGGCTAATCGGTAATGTACCGGGAGTACCGGTAGTGTACCGGGAGACCAACGGGAGGGGTATTTCGACCCTAGAGGCTTCATGGGCTGTGGTAGAATAATTACCAGCCTTTTGTGGGCTGGTGGAAGTTCCACACAAGGCCCATGCATCTGGGAAGAAAAACCCAAAGGGAAAAAGGTGGAAAAAGGCCAAAAAGGAGGAATCCTAGTCCTACTAGGATTGGAGGCGGAGTCCTCCTCTCCTCCCCACTTCGGCCGAACCAAAGGAGGCTTGGCCCTTGCGCCAAGCCTGTCCTCCCTTCCTCGTATATATACTGGTGGGTTTTAGGGTTTTTGCACAGAATTTTAGCCACGTGTTGCCCGTTCCTCCAGTGCATAGTTTCTCCTCTAGATCGAATTTCTGCAGTGCTTAGGCGAAGCCCTGCCGAAATAGCTCCACCATCATTGCCGGAGCGCCATCACGGTCCCGGAGAACTCTTCTTCCTCTCCGCTCCCTCTTGCTGGATCAAGAGGCGGAGATCGTCATCAAACCGTACGTGTGCTGAACACGGAGGTGCCATCCGTTTGGCGCTAGATCGGAAGGACCGTGATCAAGTTCGCGGGACAGATCGTGATCAAGTTCGCGGGACGGATCATGATTGGATCGCGGGATGCATCGTGATTGGATCGAAGGACGCTCGGCGATTTGGATCATGAAGATGTTCGACTACACCAACCGCGTTTCTTAACGCTTCCCGCTTAGCGATCTACAAGGGTACGTAGATCCACTCTCCCTCTCGTGGATGCGCATCACCATGGATAGGTCTTGCATGAACGTAGGAAATTTTTTGTTTCCCATGCAACGTTCCCCAACAGTGGTATCAGAGCTAGGTCTATGTGTAAATGAGATCTCGAGTAGAACACAAAGAGTTTGTGGGCGTTGATGCTTAGATTGCTTCCTCCCTTGGTCATCTTTTGGTTCAGCGGTATTGTGAGATGAAGCGGCCCGGACCAACATTACTCGTACGCTTACGAGAGACCGGTTCCCTCAACCACAACTTGTTGCATACATGGCTTGCGGGTGCCAGTTTTCTCACTTTAGTTGGATCGGATTCGACAAAGGCGGTCCTTGAGAAGGTTGAAAAGCAACTAGTGTATCACCGTTGTGGTTTTTGCGTAGATGAGAATTGTTCTTGCTAGATACCCATAGCAGCCACGTAAAACATGCAACAACAATTGGAGGACGTCTAACTTGTTTTTGCAGGGTATGTTGTGATGTGATATGGCCAATTACATGATGTGATATATGTGATGTATGAGATGATCATGTGATGTATAGATTATCACGACTTGCATGTCATTGAGTACGGCAATCGACAGGAGCCATAGGGTTGTCTTTAATTATTGTATGACCTGCGTGTCAATCATTAAGCGCTATGTAATGCTTTACTTTATCGCTAAATGGTAGAAATAGTAGTAGAAGCATGTTTGGCGTGACAACCCCGATGGCGACACGTTGATGGAGATCATGGTCTTGTGCCGGTGATGATGGAGATCATGCCGGTGCTTTCTAGATGAAGATCAAAAGCACAAGTTCATGGCCATATCATGTCACTTATGAATTGCATGTGATGTTAATCCTTTTATGCACCTTGTTTTGCTTAGGACGACGGTAGCATTATAAGGTGATCCCTCACTTAAATTTCAAGATGAATTGTGTTCTCCCCGAGTGTGCACCGTTGCGAAAGTTCGTCGTGTCGAGACACCACGTGATGATCGGGTGTGATAGATTCTATGTTCACATACAACGGGTGCAAGCCAGTGTTGCACATGCAGAACACTTGGGTTAAACTTGACGAGCCTAGCATGTACAGACATGGCATCGGAACACAAGAGACCGAAAGGTCGAACATGAGTCATATAGTAGATATGATCAACATGACGATGTTCACCATTGAAACCACCTCAACTCACGTGATGATCGGACTTGAGTTGGTGAATTTGGATCATGTGGCACTCAGATGACCTGAGGGATGTCAATTTGAGTGGGAGCTTTAGTAATTTGATTAACTAAACTCATTATCTTGAACAATAGTCTAAGTAACCTTTGCATATTTATGTTGTAGATCAATGGCTCGCGCAGTAGCACCACTGAATTTTAATGCGTTCCTAGAGAAAGCTAAGTTGAAAGATGATGGAAGTAACTTTGTTGACTGGGCCCGTAATCTGAGGATTATCCTCACGGCTTCCTAGAAATCATATGTCCTTGATGAACCGCTTGGTGACCAACCAGAAGACATGTCATCCAAAGACGTTAATAATGCTTGGGAGGCACGTTCTGGAGATTACTCAATAGTTTAGTGTGCAATATTGTATGGATTAGAACCGGGACTTCAAAGACGTTTTGAACGTCATGGAGCACATGAGATGTTCTAGGAGTTGAAGTTTATCTTTCATAAGAATGCCCGGATTGAGAGGTATGAGACCTCTGATAAATTCTATGCTTGCAAAATGGAGGAGAATGGGTCCATTAGTGAACATATACTCAGAATGTCGGGGTACTCGACTCGTCTGGCGGAGTTGGGAATTGCCGTTCTGCCAGAGGCGATCACTGACAGAGTTCTTCAATCACTGCCACCTAGTTATAAGAGCTTTGTGATGAACTATAATATGCACGGGATGAACAAGTCAGTCGCCAAGCTGTTTGCGATGCTAAAAGTCGCTGAGTCTGAAATCCAGAAAGAACATCAAGTGTTGATGGTCAATAAAACCACTAGTTTCAAGAAGAATGGCAAGGGCAAGGGCAAGAAGCGTAAAACCAAGAAGGATGGCAAAGCAGTTGGTACTCTTGTAAAGAAGCCCAAGGATGGACCCAAGCCAGAAACTGAGTGCTTTCATTGCAAGGGAACTGGTCACTAGAAGCGAAACTGCCCCAAGTACCTGGCTGACAAGAAGGCGACCAACGACAAACAAGGTATATATGATATACATGTTATTGTGTGTACCTTACTAGCTCTCGTTGTAGTGCCTGGGTATTTGATACCGGTTCGGTTGCTCACATTTGCAACTCAAAACAGGAACTACGGAATAGACGAAGGCTGGCAAAGGACGAAGTGACGATGCGCGTGGGAAATGGTTCCAAGGTTGATGTGATCACCATCGGCATGCTCTCTCTTCGATTACCATCGAGATTAGTGATGAACCTGAATAATTGTTATTTAGTGTTTGCGTTAAGCATGAACATTATATCTGGGTCTTGTTTATTGCGAGACAGTTACTTATTTAAATCAGAGAATAAAGGTTGTTCTATTTATATGAGTAATATATTTTATGGTCATGCACCCAATGTGAGGGGTTTATTCATATTGAATCTTGATAGTAATGATACACATGTTCATAACATTGAGGCCAAAAGATGTAGAGTTGATAATGATAGTACCACTTTCTTATGGCACTGCCGTTTAGGTCATATTGGTGTAAAACGCATGAGAAAGCTACATGCTGATGGGCTTTTGGAGTCACTTGATTTTGAATCACTTGACACATGTGAACCATGCCTCATGGGCAAGATGACTAAAATGCCGTTCTCTGGAACAATGGAACGGGCAAGTGACTTATTGGAAATCATACATACTGATGTGTGTGGTCCAATGAATGTTACAGCGCGCGGTGGATATCGTTATTTTCTCACCGTCACTGTTGACTTAAGTAGATATGGGTATATTTACTTAATGAAACACAAGTCTGAAACATTTGAAAAGTTCAAGCAATTTCAGAGTGAAGTTGAGAACCATCGTAACAAGAAGATTAAATTCCTGCGATCTGATCGAGGAGGTGAATATCTGAGTTATGAGTTTGGCAGTCACTTAAGATAGTGTGGAATTGTTTCACAGTTGACACCGCCTGGAACACCACAGCGTAATTGTGTGTCCGAACATCGTAATGGAACCTTATTAGATATTGTGCGTTCTATGATGTCTCTTGTTGATTTGCCACTATCGTTTTGGGGTTATGCATTACAGACAGCTGCATTCACTTTAAATAGGGGACCATCAAAATCCGTTGAGACGACGCCATATGAGCTATGGTTTGGCAAGAGGCCAAAATTGTCGTTTCTTAAAGTTTGGGGATGTGATGCTCATGTCAAAAAGCTTTAGCCTGAAAAGCTGGAACCCAAAGCGGACAAATGCGTCTTCATAGGATACCCGAAAGAGACAGTCGGGTATACCTTCTATTTCAGATCCGAAAAGTGTTTGTCACTAAGAACGGAACATTTCTTGAGAAAGAGTTTCTCTTGAAAGAATTAAGTGGGAGGAAAATAGAGCTTGATGACGTTGTTGAACCTTTACTTCAACCAGAAAGTAACGCAGCGCAGAAAGATGTTTCTGTGGAACCTACGACGGTAGAAGAGGAAGTTAATGATGATGATCATGAAGCTTCGAATCAAGCTACTATTGAACCTCGTAGGTCGACAAGGGTGCGTACTACTCCTGAGTGGTACGACAACCCTATCTTGGAGGTCATGTTGTTGGACAACAATGAACCTACGAGCTATGGAGGAGCAGTGATGGGCCCGAATTCCGAGAAATGGTTAGAGGCCATGAAATCCGTGATGGGATCCATGTATGAAAACAAAGTATGGACTTTGGAAATATTACCTGAAAGGCAAAAGGCCATTCAGAACAAATGGATCTTTAAGAAGAAGACAAACGCGAACGGTAATGTCACCGTCTATAAAGCTCGACTTGTGGCAAAGGGTTTTTCACAAGTGCAAGGAGTTGACTATGATGAGACCTTCTCACCCGTAGCGATGCTTAAGTCTATCAGAATCATGTTGGCAATAGCTGCTTATTTCGACTGTGAAATTTGGCAGATGGATGTCAAAACAGCGTTCCTTAATGTTTCCTTGAGGAAGAGTTGTATATGATGCAACCAAAAGGTTTTGTTGATCCAGAGAATGCTGACAAATTTTGCAAGCTCCAGCGATCCATTTATGGGCTGGTGCAAGCATCTCGGAGTTGGAATAAGCGCTTTGATGAGGTGATCAAAGCATTTGGGTTTATACAAGTTTATGGAGAAGCTTGTATTTACAAGAAAGTGAGTGGGAGCTCTATAGCGTTTCTAATATTATATGTGGATGACATATTGCTGATTGGAAACAGTATAGAAATGCTGGAAAGCGTGAAGGAATATTTGAACAAGAGTTTTTCAATGAAGGACCTAGGAGAAGCTGCTTTCATATTAGGTATCAAAATCTATAGAGATAGATCGAGATGCTTAATAGCACTTTCACAGAGCACATACCTTGATAAAGTTTTGAAGAAGTTCAAAATGGATCTGGCCAAGAAGGGGTTCTTGCCTGTGTTACAAGGTATAAAGTTGAGTAAGACTCAATGCCCGGTGACTGCAGAAGATAGAGAAAAGATGAGTGTCATCCCCTATGCTTCATCCTTAGGCTCTATCATGTATGCAATGTTGTGCACAAGACCCGATGTCAGCCTTGCCGTAAGTATGGCCGGAAGGTTTCAAAGTGATCCTGGAATGGAGCACTAGACGGTGGTCAAGAATATCCTGAAGTACCTGAATAGGAATAAGGTAATGTTTCTTGTTTATGGAGGTGATGAAGAGCTCGTCGTAAAGGGTTACGTCAATGCAAGCTTTGACACTGATCCGGATGACTCTAAGTCACAAACCGGATACATATTTATTCTCAACGGGGGAGCGGTAAGCTGGTGCAGTTCCAAGCAAAGCGTGGTAGCCGATTCTACATGTGAAGCGGAGTACATCGCAGCCTCGGAGGCAGCGAAGGAAGGTGTCTGGATGAAGAAGTTCATGACAGATCTTGGAGTAGTGCCCAGTGCACTGAATCCACTGAACCTGTTCTGTGACAACACTGGTGCCATTGCTTTGGCCAAGGAACCAAGGTTTAACAAGAGCACCAGACACATAAAGCGACGCTTCAACTCCATCTGCGATTACATCGAGGAGAAGGACATAAATATTTTCAAAGTGCACACAGATCTTGTCGTGGATTTGTCACAGTAGATGTTCGGGTCAACGGACTTAGGTTCGGGGCAGAAGCGTAACTATGTGGTGGCTCGAAGGGGTTGGTCGGAATCGAGAGATGCGGAGTTTACCCAGGTTCGGCCCCTCCGATGGAGGTAAAAGCCTACGTCCTGCTTGTCTGGTATTGATGATGAAGGAGATCTCTCGGTTACAAGGGTGCTATTTGCTACCTCTAATCCTGAGAGCCTCTAATCTGTCTAAACTTGTGGGCTTGTGTCCCTCCCTCCCCTCTAGGGGTGCTCTACCCCTCCTTATATAGGAGGAGAGGGTAGGTTTACAAATAGAGTCGTACTAGGAGTAGGATTAGGACTAGTCTATCTAGAATCCTATTTCGGGTCTTGTAACCTTCGTTAGGGAGTCTTTCTCTCTTTGAGCCTTCTCTTGTGAGCTGCCTGGCGCTGGCTTACACGCCGGGTCTTAGGCCTGGTCTTCCTGTGATCCACCTGTCGGGTCATTAATAAAATGTCATGTCCTTTCCGGGTCTCTTGTGAGTCGCCAGGCCGGGTCATACCGCGGGGCATATCCCCGACATTAGCTCCCAGATTATTTTGAATTTGCTCATGCTAAGCTGCTGAAATAAGAATAATAAATATGTTAAGTAGCCGGCTTGCTCCTTTGGCCGGCTTATGAAATGGCTCCTCAGAAATTCGGGTCTTTTCTGCATATGAAATAGTCGTCTTTGATAATCATCTTGCTTGTCAATGTCCTTTGAAAAATATTGAGAATAGAACACGCATATGCCATTGAGTTGGCTTCCAATACTCTTGGCAGGTCATTTCTGTTGGGTCATAATTTTTGATGATGTCGGGTCATTACCGTTGGTGACGTCAGGTCAAATAACTAGAATACAACTGACTTGATTAAAATACTGGGATGAAAATGCATCTGATGTAAAACTGGACTTCCATTTGTTGTGAAGCAGGGCGGCTTATATAAAATCCGGCTGGTTATGATCTTTTGATAATGCCGGGTCATAAATGTTTGGTGACGTCGGGTCTAACAACTGAACTCCATAATTAACATCTTGAAAATTCTCCTCAAAGTTTTCGATATGTCCATATTACCTGTAGCCACCAAGCTCCGAGATTATCCATGATGACTTGGTGCTTTGCAATAATATTTTGGACTGTGTAGCCCCCAAGTGCCAGGTTGTCTTGCCCGCAGCAGCCTGGGACTTATAACTGTCTTGTACCTTATGAAACTTCAGCTTGTGTAGCCACCAAGGGCCGGCTCATCAGAATGTGATGTGCCGGGTCTTCAAATTTGAACCTCATAATCTGTTAAACAGCTGAATACTGTATCCCCCAAGTGTCGGGTCACATGCCTGCGGCGACTTGGGACTTGAGAAAATTTGTTCTGAGTGGTGTAGCCCCCAAGTGCCGGGTCAGTAAGAATTACTGGGCTGGGACTTAGGAAAATATAGAAACACCGGCTCATTCTTTGAGATAATAGGGTCTTGCTGACAATGTAATGATTTGAAAAACCGGCTTGCATTAGCCCCCAAATGTCATGGTGCATGCTTGCAGCGACATGGGACTTGCATATTTGATAAAAGCTTGGCCTTGAATAGTGTAGCCCCCAAGTGCCGGGTTGTCTGCCTGCGGCGACTCGGGACTATGTGAGTATAATATGAGTCACCACAACTTGTTGAATGAATCTTTGACCGTGGTTGTAATATAAACCGACATGAATATCCTGGAATGATTCCTTTGTCTTTGACATGAAATCCCTGCTCGTGGTTGCGATGCAACCCGACAAATATGTGTTGGAGAAATCCATGAGTGTTGTAGATTACTACAAAGCACAATTGAAGAAATCCGAGAACCGGTCAATTAGATGACACGACATTATATCTGATTGGACGTCTCTTTGAAAAATAATGAATTTCTCTGAGCTGGCTTGAAAACCCCAATCATTTATTACTGGTTATGATAAACCGTGAAGATCCAGTCAGGTTGGCTATTAAAGATCCATTTGCTCTTGCAGAGTACTTAATGGCGACTCATATTAAGAGATAAAACCTGCAAAAATGAACATGACAGAATATATTTTGCATTGTTGTAAGGGCGGCTTGAAAAATCACAACCCGGAGATGTTATAACATTGCTCCTTCTTTCACAATCTTGCTTTGACCCGGCTGGATAAGCCGGTCATGATATGTCATGTGAATATGATGCAATGTATGATGCAATGCATGATGCAATGTTTGACTTGTCAACATTTTTGGCGCGAACGCCGGTTGTTTAGGGTTAGATAAGCTACACCCGGAGGTGAGAAGCCCCCTTTTACAACCGTGGCTAATCATGTTAGCCAGAGATGGCATAAAGCCGGCCGATAAGGCGTTAGAAGCGATGCCCGAAGGTAAGAAGCTGCCCTCAGCCCGCGGCTAATCGTGTTAGCCAGAGATTTGGCATAAAGCTGGCCGATAAGGCGTTAGAAGCGATATCCTAAGGTAAGAAGCCGCCCTCAGCCCGCGGCTAATCGTGTTAGCTGGAGATTTGGCATAAAGCGGGCCGATAAGGCATTAGAAGCGATACCCGAAGGTAAGAAGCCGCCCTCAGCCCCCGAATAATCGTGTTAGCTAGAAGGTTTGGCATAAAGCCGACCGATAAGGTGTTAGAAGCGATACCCGAAGGTAAGAAACCGCCCTCAGCCCCCGGCTAATCGTGTTAGCCGGAAGGTTTGGCATAAAGCCGGCCGATATGGCGTTAGAAGCGATTCCCAAAGGTAAGAAGCCGCCCTCAGCCCCCGGCTAATCGTGTTAGCCGGAAGGTTTGGCATAAAGCCGACCGATAAGGCGTTAGAAGAGATACCCGAAGGTAAGAAGCCGCCTTTAGCCCCCGGCTAATTGTGTTAGCCGGAAGGTTTGACATAAAGCCGACCGATAAGGCGTTAGAAGCGATACCCGAAGGTAAGAAGCCGCCCTTAGCCCGCGGCTAATCGTGTTAGCCGGAGATTTGGCATAAAGCCGGCCGATAAGGCGTTAGAAGCGATACCCAAAGGTAAGAAGCCGCCCTCAGCCCCCGGCTAATCGTGTTAGCCGGAAGGTTTGGAATAAAGTCGGCCGATAAGGCGTTAGAAGCGATATCCGAAGGTAAGAAGCCGCCCTCAGCAGTCGTAGTTGACATGTCAACTGGAATATTTGTGAATTCTTCTTGTAAGTCGCCATCTTGTAAGCCGCCATCTTGTATGAAGGAACGCCAGAAGCTCCAAATAAATTCAGGCACCTATGTTTGAATGGTGCATCACGGCAGTTCGTCCTTGTGGGCAACTTTTAATCATCCGCCAATAATGTAATAGCCCCCAGGATTGGGTTTTCTCTTGCAAAGATATGGGGTTCTCGTTGAAAACGACCAAATGTGTCTTGCCATGTCTGTAGCCCCCGAGTCTTAAGTTGACTCAAAGAGGCGGCTTTGAGAGTCTCCACTGATGGTTGAGGTTGACCATGGTGGGTTATAGATGATCTTGTATTAATTGTTCGTCCTGGCTGGTTGTTGAAGTGAACCAAACTGTAATGGCGGTGACTTGCGTGCTTGTCTGTTGGGCGGCTCGTATCGACGAGCACTGCACTGATATGTTGATGTAGATCAAACTGTGGGCGGTGCCTTACGCGTGTCAATTGGGCGGCTTGTACTAGTGTATGCGGCCGCTGGCGTGTTGATGTAGACGTCGAAGTCAGCTGCGACATGATCGCGAGAGACGGGCACGACACTGTAAGTCGGCGCGGTCACAAGAGATGGCCACGGCGTTGCGAGCCAGGCGGTCGGTGAATTGCGGCGTTGTTGGTGAAGACCATATCACGAATGCGGCGGCTTACCGCGTCCATTGGGCGGCTCATAATTCTGGGTTATCCCGAGTGGTACTGACGCGTTGATGTAGACGTAGAAACCAGCCATGGCATTGTAAGCCGGTGCTGTTGTTAAACATGCCACGGCGTTGTAAGCCAGTACGGATGGCGAGAGACGGACACAACATTGTAAGCCCATCGAGCAGTACAACATGCTGGTGTGCGCTCTAACTCCACGGTATCATGCCACATGAACAATTGTCCTGGATAAAAATATTGCAAGAGACGGAGTAATTATCCTTGGACGAATAATTATGTATTGAAAAATATATATGATAAATATCACCTGGTTTTCCTCGGATGACCGCGGATGTAGAAATAGAGTAGTGGGGTCAACTGTTCCTGCGTTAATCTCGATTTGGAAAGAAATATAGTATCGCTGGCACTAATACTAGGCTTCACGTGGAATTCCATGTACTTTTTCCTTAACCAGCTCCCCACCTTTTTCCATCCCACTGCGCTAACTTCCTCCTCTCGTTTTATTTTCCTTTCTTTGCCCGTACCAGCGAGATACAACCAGTAGGTACAGGGGGCATCCGACCGTAGAAGGAGATGAAGCGCGTCGGGTTGCCACCAACAGGTGGAGGCGAGGTGAGCGGGCGTGCAGGAGGGGAAACGTGGCGAGGCGGCATTCCATGGTGGCGTTAGGGCCATAGCGGCGGCTCATGCGCGAGGGAGATGTAAATGGCGAGGCGGAGTGCAGTGCCATAACGGATTATTGCTTCATTTTTCCTCCTCTGATCTTGATCTTTGTTAGCAGTCAACAAACTGTACATGTCCGTGTTGCGTACGGAGAGATAAAACTCCGGGACTCGGTCCAGCTTCAGTCGATAAATCTGGTAGTATCTCTTGGGTGAACGTAGTAATCGAAATCCAATTTGAACCACTAGCCTTCACGTCAGGTACTAGTTGGAAGTAGTATTTTTTTGCTTTGGTCTTTTTCTCAGATCAATATCCATCGCTAGGTACAAAAGATGATCACGCCTTGAAAACTGTATAGATAACCAATATGGCTCCAGTTTGATGTCGGTCTCATGTACGGATTTGACTTGATTCTGCAGCAGTGCAACAGCGGAATTTTCGGTTGATTTCAACGGATCCCCGAGAGACACGTGTGCGGCGGTGCACATAAACCTAATTTACCAAGCTGAATCTTGTATCTAGCAGCTTTCAAAGTTAATCATAATTTTCTGATCACCAAACTATAAATTTTCCGGTCCTCCCGATAGTGCTATGGTGGTTGTCCCATGGCGGGTTGTTATGCCGGCTCTTATTTCTCTGATCAATCACGAGCTTCTCAATTCCTCAAAGAGTTCCCTCCAAGAACATAACACCACCGCGCGAGCCCCACGGTGGGTGCCAATTGTCGTGGATTTGTCACGGCAGATGTCTGTTGGAAATATGCCCTAGAGGCAATAATAAAATGGTTATTATTGTATTTCCTAGTTCATGATAAGTGTCTATTATTCATGCTATAATTCTGTTAACCGGAAACCGTAATACATGTGTGAATACATAGAACACAACAAGTCCCTAGTGAGCCTCTAGTTGGCTAGCTCGTTGATCAATAGTTGGTCACAGTTTCATGACCATGGACATTGGATGTCGTTGATAACGGGATCACATCATTAGGAGAATGATGTGATGGACAAGACCCAATCCTAAGCATAGCACAAGATCGTGTAGTTCGTTTGCTGAAGCTTTTCAATGTCAAGTATCGTTTCCTTAAACCATGAGATTGTGCAACTCCCGGATACCGTAGGAATGATTTTGGTGTGCCAAACATCACAACGTAACTGGGTGGCTATAAAGGTGCACTACGGGTATCTCTGAAAATGTCTGTTGGGTTGGCACGAATCGAGACTGGGATTTGTCATTCCGTGTGACGGAGAGGTATCTCTAGGCCCACTCGGTAAGACATCATCATAATGAGCTCAATGTGACTAAGGAGTTAGCCACGGGATGATGTATTACGGAACGAGCAAAGAGACTTGCCAGTAACGAGATTGAACAAGGTATAGAGATACCAACGATCGAATCTCGGGCAAGTATCATACCGATAGACAAAGGGAATTGTATACGGGATTGATTGAATCCCTGGCATCGTGGTTCATCCGATAAGATCATCGTGGAGCATGTGGGAGCCAACATGGGTATCGAGATCCTGCTGTTGGTTATTGACCGGAGAGGTGTCTCGGTCATGTCTACGTGTCTTCCGAACCCGTAGGGTCTACACACTTAAGGTTCGATGACGCTAGGGTTATAGGGAAATGGTATACGTGATTACCGAAGGTTGTTTGGAGTCCTGGATGAGATCCCGGACGTCACGAGGAGCTCCGGAATGGTCCGGAGGTAAATATTGATATATAGGAAGTCTAGTTTTGGTCACCGGAAAGTTTTCGGACTCATCAGTAGTGTACCGGGAGTGCCAGGAGGGTGCCAGAGGACCCCGGGAGGGGTGTGACGACCATAGGACTTCGTGGGCCCTTAGAGGAGGTGTGCCAGCCCTTGTTGGCTGTCCAATACCTTCTAGAAAGGCCCATGCGGCTGGAGATAAGGAGATAGGGCAAAGGAGTTTGAAAAAGAGGAGATCCACCTCCCTTGTGGGAGGTGGACTCTACCCCTAGGGTCGGCCGAACCTCTCCTCTTTGGAGGAGAGGACAAGGCAGCCCTCCCTCTCCCTCCTCCTATATAAACTTGAGGTTTTGGCCTTTTGGGAACAAGATTTGATCTCTCTCCCACGGCGCAGCCCTACCTCTGTTCTTCCTCCTCCGTAGTGCTTAGGCGAAGCCCTGCCGGAATACCTTCCTACTCCACCACCACCACACCGTCGTGCTGCTGTTGGAGCCCTTCCCCAACATCTCCCTCCTCCTTGATGGATCAAGGTGCGGGAGACGTCACCGGGCTGTCGTGTGTTGAACGAGGAGGTACCGTTGTTCGGCGCTAAGATCGGAATCCACCGCGATCTGAATCGCTGCGAGTACGACTCCACCAACCGCGTTCTTGTAACGCTTCCGCTTAGCGATCTTCAAAGGTAGGAGGATGCAATCTCTCCCCACTCGTTGCTAGTTTCTCCGTAGATAGATCTTGGTAGTACGTAGGAATTTTTTTGATTTACTACTACGTCTCCCAACAATGTCCGAGTCAACGGACTTTGGTTCGGGGTAGAATCGCAACTATGTGGCGACTCGAAGGGGTTGGTCGGAATCGAGAGACGCGGAGTTTACCCAGGTTCGGCCCCTCCGATGGAGGTAAAAGCCTATGTCCCGCTTGTCTAATATTGATGATGAAGGAGATCTCTCGGTTACAAGTGTGTTGTTTGCTAACTATAATCCCGAGAGCCTCTAATCTGTCTAAACTTGTGGACTTGTGTCCCTCCCTCCCTTCTAGGGGTGCTCTACCCCTCCTTATATAGGAGGAAATGGTAGGTTTACAAATAGAGTCCTACTAGGAGTAGGATTAGGACTAGTCTCTCTAGAATCCTATTCCGGGTCTTGTAACCTTCTACAGGGAGTCTTTCTCTCTTTGAGCCTTCTCTTGTGAGCCGCCTGGCGCCGGCTTACACGCCGGGTCTTGGGCCTGGTCTTCCTGTGATCCGGCTGCCGGGTCATTAATAAAATGTCATATCCTTTCCGGGTCTCCTGTGAGTCGCCAGACCGGGTCATACCGCGGGGTATATCCCCGACAGATCTGAATGTTGCAGACCCGTTGACTAAACCTCTTCCAAGGGCTAAACACGATCAACACCAGAACTACATGGGTGTTCGATGTTGGAAATATGCCCTAGAGGCAATAATAAATTAGTTATTATCATATTTCCTTGTTCATGATAATCGTTTATTATCCATGCTATAATTGTATTGATCGGAGACTTAGATGCATGTGTGGATACATAGACAAAACCATGTCCCTAGTATGCCTCTAATAGACTAGCTCGTTGATCAAAAGATGGTTAAGGTTTCCTAGCCATGGACATGAGATGTCATTTGATAATGGGGTCACATCATTAGGAGAATGATGTGATGGACAAGACCCAAACTGCAAACGTAGCATATGACCGTGTCAGTTTCTTGCTACTGTTTTCCGCATGTCAAGTATGTGTTCCTATGACCATGAGATCATGCAACTCACAGATATCGGAGGAGTGCCTCGTGTGTATCAAACGTCGCAACGTAACTGGGTGACTATAAAGGTGCTCTATAGGTATCTCCGATGGTGTCTGTTTAGTTGGCATGGATCGAGACTGGGATTTGTTACTCCGTGTGACGGAGAGGTATCTTGGGGCCCACTCGATAATGCAACATCACAATAAGCCTTGCAAGCAATGTGACTAATTGTTTGTTGCGGGATCTTGTATTACGGAACGAGTAAAGAGATTTTCTGGTAACGAGGTTGAACTAGGTATGGAGATACCGACGATCGAATCTCGGGCAAGTAACATACCGAAGAACAAAGGGAACGTTATACGGGATTAACTAAATCCTTGACATAGAGGATCGACTGATAAAGATCTTCGTAGAATATGTAGGAACCAATGTGGACGTCCAGGTCCTGCCATTGGTTATTGACCGTAGAGGTGTCTTGGTCATGTCTACATAGTTCTCGAACCCGCAGGGTCTGCACACTTAAGGTTCGGTGACGTTTTGCTAGTGTAGAGTTATGTATGGTGGTGACCGAAGTTTGTTCGGAGTCCCGGATGAGATCCCGGATGTCACGAGGAGCTCCGGAATGGTCCGGAGGTAAAGATTCATATATAGGAAGTCCCAGTTTGGTTTCCGGAAAAGTTTCGGGCTCATCGGTAGTGTACCGGGAGTGCCGGTAGTGTACCGGGAGGCCTCCGGGAGGGGTATTTCGACCCCAAGAGGTCCATGGGCTGTGGGAGAATAATAACCAGCCCTTAGTGGGCTGGGAAAACAGCCACAAAGGCCCATGGCGCAGGAGAGAAAGTCCTAAAGCAAAAAGTGAAAATCAGCCAATAGGAGGCAATCCTACTCCAACTAGGATTGGAGGTGAAGTAGGATTGCTTCCCACCTCCTATTTCGGCCGACCCAAAGGCCTTGGCTGCCTCTACTCTCCTATCCTCCTATATATACTAGTGTATTGGGTGGTTTTTGGACAGAATTTCCGGCCACGTTCTACCCGTTACACCGGTGCATAGTTTCTCCTCTAGATCGGTTTTTTGCAGCGCTTAGGCGAAGCCCTGCCGGAATTGCTCCACCACCATCACCGGAGCGCCGTCATACTGCCATTGAACTCTATCTCCTCTCCACCTCCTCGTGCTGGATCGAGATGGTGGAGATCGTCATCAAGCTGCACGTGTGCTGAACACGGAGGTGCCGTCTGTTGGGCGCTAGATCGGAAGGACCGTGATCGAGATCGCGAGACGGTTCGTGATGTGATCACGGAACGGATCATGATGATTTCGCAGGAAAGATCATGAGACGGATCGTAATGAGTTTGCAGGACGGATCATGATGTGTTCGCGGGACGGTTCGTGATTGGATCGCGGGACGCTCGGCTATTTGGATCGCGAAGAAGTTCGACTACACCAACCGCGTTTCTTAACGCTTCCTGCTTAGCGACTACAAGGGTACGTAGATCCACTATCCCTCTCGTAGATGCTCATCACCATGGATAGGTTTGCGTGTGCGTAGGAAAAAATTTCTTTCCCATGCGACGTTCCCCAACAGTGGCATCATGAGCTAGGTTGATGGTTCGATGAGATCTCGAGTAGAACACAAAAGGTTTGTGGGCGTTGATGCTTAGATTGCTTCCTCCCTTGGTCGGATTTTGGTTCAGCGGGATTGTGAGATGAAGCGGCCCGGACCAACATTACTCGTACACTTACGAGAGACCGGTTCCCTCGATGCAACTTGTTGCTTAGATGGCTTGCGGGTGACAGTTTCTCTCACTTTAGTTGGATCGGATCCGACAAAGGCGGTCCTTGAGAAGGTTGAAAAGCAATCTATGTATCACCGTTGTGGTTTATGCGTAGGTGAGAAATGTTCTTGCTAGATACCTGTAGCAGCCACATAAAACATGCAACAACAATTAGAGGACGTCTAACTTGTTTTTGCAGGGTATGTTGTGATGTGATATGGCCAATTACATGATGAGATATATGTGTTGTATGAGATGATCATGTGATGTATAGAATTTCACGACTTGCATGTCGTTGAGTACGGCAACCGGCAGGAGCCATAGGGTTGTCTTTAATTATTGTATGACATGCGTGTCAATCATTAAGCGCTATGTAATGCTTTACTTTATCGCTAAGCGGTAGCAATAGAAGTAGAAGCAGGGCTGGCGCCACAACCCCAATGGCAACACATTGATGGAGATCAAGATGATGGAGATCATGGTGTTGTGCCGGTGACGATGGAGATCATGCCGGTGTTTCGAAGATGGAGATCTTAAACACAAGTTCATGGCCATATCATGTCACTTATGAATTGCATGAGATGTTAATCCTTTTATGCACCTTGTTTTGCTTATTATGGCGGTAGCATTATAAGGTGATCCCTCACTTGAATTTCAAGATGAACTGTGTTCTCCCCGAGTGTGCACCGTTGCGAAAGTTCGTCGTGTTGAGACACCACGTGATGATCGGGTGTGATACACTCTACGTTCACATACAACGGGTGCAAGCCAGATTTGCACGCGCAGAACACTCGGGTTAAACTTGACGAGCCTAGCATGTACAGACATGGCCTCGGAACACGAGAGACCGAAAGGTCGAACATGAGTCATATAGTAGATATGATCAACATAATGATGTTCACGATTGCAGCCACCTCAACTCACGTGATGATCGGACTTGAGTTGGTGAATTTGGATCATGTATCACTCGAATGATCGGAGGGATGTCAATTTGAGTGGGAGTTCTTAAGTAATATGATTAATTGAACTCATTATCATGAACATAGTCAAAGTGTCTTTGCAAATTATGTTGTAGATTACTAGCTCACGCTGTAGCTCCCTTAAATTTTTATATGTTCCTAGAGAAATAGAGTTGAAAGATGTTGGTAGCAATATTGCGGACTGGGTCCATGATCTGAGGATTGTCCTCATTGCTGCACAGAAGGCTTATGTCCTTAATGCACCACTCGGTGCGCCACCCCCTCTAGCGTCGTCTATAGATGTTGTGAACATCTGACAGGCACGTTTCGATGACTACTTGATAGTTTAGTGCGTCATGCATTACGGCTTAGAATTGAGGCTCCGAAACGTTTTGAACGTCACGAAACATATGAGATGTTCTAGGAGCAGAGATTGTGATCTCAGGCTCGTGCCTGTGTTGTGAGATATGAGATCTCCAACAAGATTCTTTGCCTGTAAGATGAAGGAGAATAGCTCAATCGTTGAGCATGTACTCAGATTGTCTGGGTACTACAATCGCTTGAATCAAGTGGGAGTTGATCTTCCAGATAAGATAGTGATTGATATAGTTCTCCAAGTCACTGTCACTAAAGCTACTAGAACTTAGTGATGAACTATAATACACCAGGGATAGAAGTATTGATCCCTGAGCTGTTCGCGATGTTTGACACCGCGAAGGTAGAAATCAAGAAGGAGCGTCAAGTGTTGATGGTTAATCAAACCACTAGTTTCGAAAAGGGCAAGAGCAAGGAGGGAAACTTCATGGATAGCAAGTGAGTTGCTGCTCCAGTGAAGCAACCCAAAGTTGAACTCAAACCCGAGACTAAGTGCTTCTATTATGAGATGAGAGGTCGTTGAAGCGGAACAACCCTAGATACTTGGTAGATAAGAAGGCTGGCAACATCGACAGAAGTATATTTGATATACAAGTTATTGATGTGTACCTTGCTAGTACTCCTAGTAGCACCTGGGTATTGGATACCGGTTTGGTTGCTAAATGTTAATAACTCGAAATAAAAGCTACGGAATAAACGGAGAACTAGCTAAGGGTGAGGTGACGATGTGTGTTGGAAATGTTTCCAAGGGTGATGTGATCAACATCGCACGCTCTCTCTACCTTCAGGATTAGTGACGAACCTAAATAAATGTTATTTGGTGTTTTGCGTTGAGCATGAACATGATTAGATCATGTTTGTTGCAATACGGTTATTCATTTAAGTCAGAGAATAATAGTTATTCTCTTTACATGAATAATACCTTCAATGGTCATGCACCTAGTGAGAATGGTTTGTTGAAATCTTGATCGTAGTAATACACATGTTCATAACATTGATGTCAAAAGATACAAAGTTAAATAATGATAGTACCACATACTTGTGGCACTGCCGCAAAATGTCATATTGGTATAAAGCGCATGAAGAAACTCCATGGTGATGGATATTTGGACTCATTCGATTTCGAATCGGTTGAGACATGCGAACCATGCCTCTTGGGCAAGATGACTAAAGGACCCCGTTGGATGGAGCGGGCAAGTGATTCATTGGAAACGATACATGTTGATGTATGCAATCTAGTGAGTCTTGTAGCATGCAGTGGATATCGTTATTTTCTTACCTTCACTGATGATTTGAGTAGATATAGTGTATATTTACTTAATGAAACACAAGTCTGAATCGTTTGAAAGGTTCAAGCAAATTCAGAGTGAAGTTTAAAGATCATCATGACAAGAAGATAAAAATGACTGCGATATGATTGTGGAGGTGAATATCTGAGTCACGAGTTTGGCATACAACTTAAGACAATGTGAAAGTTGTTTCACATCTAAACGCCACCTGGAACACCATAGTGTGATGGTGTGTCCGAACATCATAGTTATGCTCTATTGGACATGGTGCGTGCTATGATGTCTCTTGTCGTTTTACTACTATAATTTTGGGGTTATGCATTAGAGACAACTACATTCACTTTAAATAGGGCACCATCTAAATCCGTTGAGATGACACCATGTGAATTATGGTTTGATAGAAACCTAAGCTGTCATTTCTTAATACTTGGGGCTGCGACACTTGTGTGGAAAATGTTTTCACCTAATGAGGTCGAACCCAAGGCGGACAAATGCATCTTCATAGCATACCCTAAGATTAGTTGGGTGAACCTTCTATCTCAGATCCAAGTGCAAAGTGTTTGTTACTAAAACGGATCCTTTCTTGAGGAAAAGTTTCTCTCGAAAGAATTGAGTGGGAGGAAGATAGAACTTGATGAGGTTGTTAAACCTTTGTTCAACCAGAGAGTAGCGCAGCGCGGGATGTTGTTTCTGTGAAACCTACGTTAGTTGAAGAGGAAGTTAATGATGATGATCATGAAGCTTCAGGATCAAGTTACTATCAAACTTCGTAGGTCGACAAGGATGTGTACTGCTCCTAAGCGGTACGACAACCCTGTCTTGGAGGTCATGTTGTTGGACAAACGATGAACCTACGAGCTATGGAGAAGCGATGATGGGCCCGGATTCCGACAAATGGTTGGAGGCCATGAAATCCGAGATAGGATCCATGTATGAAAACCAAGTGTAGACTTTGGTAGACTTGCTCGTTGGACGACAAGTGGTTGAGTACAAATGGATCTTTAAAATGAAGACAGACACTGATGGTGAATGTCACTATTTGTAAAGCTCGACTTGTTGCAAAGATGTTTGTGACAAGTTCAAGGAGTTGACTACGATGAGACTTTCTCACTCGTAGAGTTGCTAAAGTTTGTTGGAATTATGTTAGCAGTTGCTGTGTTTTCAATTATGAAATCTGGCAGATGGATGTCGAAACATCATTTCCTTAACGGTTTACTTGAGGAAAGGTTGTATGTGATACAACCAGAAGGTTTTGTCAGGCCTAAGGATGCTAAAAGGTGTGCAAGCTCCGGTGATCCTTCCATGGACTGAAGCAAGCATCTCGGAGTTGGAATATATGCTTTGATGAGGTGATCAAAGTTTTGATGTTTATACAAAGTTTACGAGAAACTTGTATTTGCAATAAAGTGAGTGGGAGCACTATAGAATTTCTGATAAGTATATGTGCATGACATATTGTTGATCAGAAATAATGTAGAGTTTCTGGAAAGCATAAAACGGTCATTTGGAAAGTGATTTTCAAAGTAAGACCTAGATGAAGCTACCTAATTGTTGAGCATCAAAATCTATGGAGATATATCAAGATGCTCGATGAGACTTTCAATGAGTGCATACCTTGACAAGATTTTGAAAGAGTTCAAAATGGATCAGTCAGAGAAAGAGTTCTCGCCTGATTTGTAAGGTGTGAAAGTTGAGTGAGACTCAAAGCTCGACAATGGCAGAAGAAAGAGAAAGGACGAACGTCGTACCCTATGCCTTAGCCATAGGCTCTATATTATGCCATGCTGTGTACCGCACCTGTGTGTGCCTTGCCATGAGTTCGTCAGGGGGTACAAGAGTGAACCAGGAGTGGATCACTGGACAGCGGTCAAGATTATCCTCAGTAACTAAGAGACTGAGGAGATGTTTCTTGATTATGGAGGTGATAAAAAGTTTGTTGTAAGGAGTTACGTCGATACAAGTTTTAACACTAATCCGGATGACTCGTAGTAGCAATCTAGATACGTATAGTGGAGCAGCCATTTGGAATAGTACCGAGCGGAGTGTGGTAGCAGTGTTTACAGTTTGACATAGGTATTTGCAAAGTGCACACGGATCTTAATGTTACAGACCCGTTGACTATAAGACCTCTCTCACATGCAAAGCATGATCGAGCCCCAGAACTCGTTGGGTGTTAGATTCATAACAATGTGAATCACATGGTGATGTGAACTAGATTATTGACTCTAGTGCAAGTGGGAGACTGTTGGAAATATGCCCTAGAGGCAATAATAAATTAGTTATTATCATATTTCCTTGTTCATGATAATCGTTTATTATCCATGCTATAATTGTATTGATCGAAGACTTAGATGCATGTGTGGATACATATACAAAACCATGTCCCTAGTATGCCTCTAATAGACTAGCTCGTTGATCAAAAGATGGTTAAGGTTTCCTAGCCATGGACATGAGATGTCATTTGATTATGGGGTCACATCATTAGGAGAATGATGTGACGGACAAGACCCAAACTGCAAACGTAGCATATGATCGTGTCAGTTTATTGCTACTGTTTTCCGCATGTCAAGTATGTGTTCCTATGACCATGAGATCATGCAACTCATAGATATCGGAGGAGTGCCTTGTGTGTATCAAACGTCGCAACGTAACTGGGTGACTATAAAGGTGCTCTACAGGTATCTCCGATGGTGTCTGTTGAGTTGGCATGGATCGATACTGGGATTTGTTACTCCGTGTGACGGAGAGGTATCTCGGGGCCCACTTGGTAATGCAACATCACAATAAGCCTTGCAAGCAATGTGACTAATTGTTAGTTGCGGGATCTTGTATTACGGAACGAGTAAAGAGACTTGCCGGTAACAAGGTTGAACTAGGTATGGAGATATCGACGATCGAATCTCGGGCAAGTAACATATCGAAGAACAAAGGGAACGTTATACGGGATTAACTGAATCCTTGACATAGAGGTTCGACCGATAAAGATCTTCGTAGAATATGTAGGAACCAATGTGGACGTCCAGGTCCCGCCATTGGTTATTGACCGTAGAGGCGTCTCGGTCATGTCTACATAGTTCTTGAACCCGCAGGGTCTGCACACTTAAGGTTCGGTGACGTTTCGGTAGTGTAGAGTTATGTATGGTGGTGACCGAAGTTTGTTTGGAGTCCCGGATGAGATCCCGGACGTCACGAGGAGCTCCGGAATGGTCCGGAGGTAAAGATTCATATATAGGAAGTCCCAGTTTGGTTTCCGGAAAAGTTTTGGGCTCATCGGTAGTGTACCGGGAGTGTCGGTAGTGTACCGGGAGGCCTCCGGGAGGGGTATTTCGACCCCAACATGTCCATGGGCTGTGGGAGAATAATAACAATCCCTTAGTGGGCTGGGAAAACAGCCACAAAGTCCCATGGCGCAGGAGAGAAAGTCCTAAAGCAAAAAGTGGAAAATCAGCCAATAGGAGGCAATCCTACTCCAACTAGGATTGGAGGTGAAGTAGGATTGCTTCCCACCTCCTATTTCGGCCGACCCAAAGGCCTTGGCTGCCTCTCCTCTCCTCTCCTCCTATATATACTAGTGTATTGGGTGGTTTTTGGACAGAATTTCCAGCCACGTGCTACCCGTTACACCGGTGCATAGTTTCTCCTCTAGATCGGTTTTCTGCAGCGCTTAGGCGAAGCCTTGCCGGAATTGCTCCACCACGATCACCGGAGCGCCGTCACGCTGCTGGTGAACTCTCTCTCCTCTCCACCTCCTCTCTCTGGATCGAGACGGTTGAGATCGTCATCAAGCTGCACGTGTGCTGAACGCGGAGGTGCCATCCGTTCGGCGCTAGATCGAAAGGACCGTGATCGAGATCGCGAGACGGTTCGTGATGTGATCACGGAACGGATCGTGATGAGTTCACGGGACAGATCGTGATCAAGATCGTGAGACGGATCGTGATGAGTTCGCGGGACGGATCATGATGTGTTCACGGGACGGTTCATGATTGGATCGCAGGACGCTCGGCGATTTGGATCACGAAGAAGTTTGACTACACCAACCGCGTTTCTTAACGCTTCCCTTTTAGTGATCTACAAGGGTACATAGATCCTCTCTCCCTCTGGTAGATTCTCATCACCATGGATTGGTTTGCGTGTGCGTAGGAAATTTTTTGTTTCCCATGCGACGTTCCCCAACATTCGATTCATTACAATGTAAATCACATAGTGATGTGAACTAGATTATTGACTCTAGTGCAAGTGGGAGACTGTTGGAAATATGCCCTAGAGGCAATAAATAAAGTGTTTATTATTATATTTCCTTGTTCATGATAATCGTTTATTATGCACACTATAATTGTTATTTTTGGAAACACATTACATGTGTGGGTAAATAGACAACACTATGTCCCTAGTATGCCTCTAAAGAACTAGCTCGTTGATCAAAGATGGTCATGGTTTCCTAGCCATTGACATGTGATGTCATTTGATAACGGGATCACATCATTAGGAGAATGATGTGATGGACAAGACCCAGAATACAAACGTAGCATATGATCGTGTCAGTTTATTCCTACTGTTTTCTGCATGTCAAGTATATGTTCCTATGACCATGAGATCATGCAACTCACGGATACCGGAGGACTGCCTTGTGTGTATCAAACGTCACAACGTAACTGGGTGACTATAAAGGTGCTCTACAGGTATCTCCGAGGGTGTCTGTTGAGTTGGCATGGATCAAGACTGGGATTTGTTACTCCGTGTGACGGAGAGGTATCTCAGGGCCCACTCGGTAATACAACATCACAATAAGCCTTGCAACCAATGTGACTAAGTGTTAGTCACAGGATCTTGTATTACGGAACGAGTAAAGAGACTTGCCGGTAACAAGGTTGAACTAGGTATGGAGATACCGATGATTGAATCTTGGGCAAGTAACATACCGAAGAACAAAGGGAACATCATACGGGATTAACTGAATCCTTGACATAGAGGTTTAACCGATAAAGATCTTCGTAGAATATGTAGGAACCAATATGGGCATCTAGGTCCCACTATTGGTTATTGGCCGTAGAGGTGTCTCGGTCATGTCTACATAGTTCTCGAACCCGCAGGGTCTGCACACTTAAGGTTTGGTGACGTTTCGGTAGTATAGAGTTACATATGGTGGTGACCAAAGGTTGTTCGGAATCCCGTATGAGATCCCGGACGTCACGAGGAGCTCTGGAATGTTCCGGAGGTAAAGATTGATATATAGGAAGTCCTTTTTTGGTCTCCGGAAAAGTTTCGGGCTAATCGGTAATGTACCGGGAGTACCGGTCACTACTAGGAAAAGGGCTATAGATAATATAGACACTATATAGCAGTGGCGCACCATGTTCTGTTGCGCCATTAGTGTGATGGGCACTAATGGCGCACCACACACTCGGTGCGCCACTACTAACAAACTTTTTTTTGTTATTTTTCCAAAAGTACTAATGGCGCACCAGGGCAGAGTGCGCCATTAGTAGTTTAACTAGTAATGGCGCACCACTAACCCAGTGCGCCACTACTATATTTTTTTTGTTGCAAAACTATTAATGGCGTACCTCCAGCTGGTGTGCCATTAGTAACCAGGGTTACTAATGGAGCATTTGTAGGTGGTGCGCCATTAGTAACCTGGGACCAGCTAGATATTTTGGACAGCCACCTACCACATTCACTTTCCCCACTTTCATTCTCCGGGTCTCCTCCCCCCGCCTTCGCCGTCCCCCTCCGTACGGCAAGGTTAACCCCTCCCAATTTACCCTCGGTCTTTCAAATGTGAAAAATGAGTGTATTTGAATCTGGCAACTGAATGAACAGGAACATAGTGAGCCCAATGTGAAAAACGCCCTTTTAACCCCACACGATTCTGAATCCAACCAATCAGGAAGAAGCACACGGATCGCATATTTATTTCAAGCGCTTGTGAGTCGTTGGATCACGCGTGTGAGTCGTTGGATTAGGGTTGTGTTTCCCTATCGCGCAACCGGTACTAAAGAGGCACACGGCCCTATTTCTTCGCGTGTTTCCCTATAGTATTATTAAAACTAAAATTATATAAAATTTATGCAACTAAACTTATCATAGTATTTTCTGTTCAAAACATTAAAAGCAAAAAAGTGGAAACAAAATAAATTAAATAAAGAAAAAAGAAAACAAAAATAGATTTTTTTTAGAAAAAAAGTATTTTCTGTTCAAAACATTAAAAGCAAAAAAGTGGAAACAAAATAAAATAAAGCAAAAAAATGCCACCTACAGGGCCATCACGGCCTGAATACGACTAGAAACCCAACAATGGGCCAGGATTCAGGCCCGCAGAAGGCCCAGTAGGCCCACGGGCAAAGAGTGACACAATAGGCCCGGAAGCCTGCAGTTGTGAGGAGCTCGAGAGGGTTGGTGCAGCAGCGCTTATAAACAGCACTCGCGCTCCCTCGACTAGTGAGGTGGGCCTAAACATCCCACCGCACCGCGACGCAAGGCCTTTGGTTCTGGTTGGTAGCACCAACCGGAACGAAAGGATGGCATTGGTACCGGTTCGTAGCACCAACCGAGACCAATGCCCCCGGTTGGTGGCACCAACCGGAACCAAAGGTCTCTGTTTCCCGCCGTTTGGGCTGCTGAAAAGAGACCTTTGGTCCCGGTTGGTGGCACCAACCGGAACGAAAGGGGGGAATTGGTCCCGGTTGGTGCTACGAACCGGGACCAATGCTCTGGGTATATAAGTGGCACTTAGGAATTTTCAGTCATCATCTCGCCATTAGCCCCCGACGATGCCGGAGACGACACCGACACCGTCAGGCTGCCCGACCGCCACGCCGTCGCCGCCCTCTGCCCCGACCTCGCCGTCGCCGCCCTCTGCCTCGACCTTGCCGTCGCCACCCTCTGCCCCGACCTCGCCGTCGCCGCTCTCTGCCCCGACCTCGCCGTCGCCGCCTTCTGCCTTGCTGTGAGCCCCTTCCCCCATTCCCCCTCTTCTTCCCCGCCTCTCCGCGCTCCTCCCCGCGCTCCCCATCGCCGTCTCCGTCGTGGCTGTGCTCCGGCCGCCGCCCGAGCTCGACGCCGGCAAGGCTATGGGGAGCGCGGCGTCGGCGCCGGCCAAGCCCGCTGCTGGCCTCCCCCGCTCCGGCTGCTGCTCCCCTCGCTGCCGTCCTTGGAGCTCGCCGCCGGCGTGCTCGACCGTGGGCAACCCCCCTAGCACTGATAAATTAAACTGATAGTTAAATAAATGATGTATGTATATGGATGTTGTATGTATGTATATGAATGTTGTATGTATATGTATATGCAGATGTAGTATGATCCATGGATATGTATGCATTGATGTATGATTTTTTTTGTTCATTGAATTTTTTTTGTCAATTGATGTATGATTTTTTTGTTCATAGAAAGTTTTTTGTTCATAGAAAGTTTTGTGTTCATAGAATTTTTTTTGTCAATTGATGTATATGTTCATATATATGTGCATTTTTAGAAAAAAATTGTGTATGTATGTTCATATATGCAAAAGTTACATTTAAGAAAAAAAGAAAATGTATGTATTATGTTCATATGCAAACAATATGCAAAAGTTAGAATTTTTTGTACCAAGTTAAAAGAGCGTTGTCGTCGAGCCACTAGGGCGGAGGTGGAAGCTAGATATGCGTGCTATCTAGCGGGAGAGAGGAGGGAGCATTGGAGGAACCGGATGAAGACCAGTTTCATCGCGATGATGCTCATCGTGATGACCGCAACTCTCTTCTATGTGATGGTAGTTTAGATGATCGATATCGACTTGTAATGTGAAGACAAACTCGCTACTCGCGGTGTCGAGACTTGTAATGTTCTAACGTTGTTCGGTATTTTAAATTCGGAGACTAATATGATGAATTGTATTCGGAGACTAATCTTCTATTGTATTCGATAAATCTGCTGTTTATATGTTGTGCTCTCTATATTCTGTGCAGCAATATGTTTTGTAACCTATGCAAATATCAGAAAAGAAAAAAATACCTAATATTCATACTAGTGTCGCACCACTCAACACATTAGTGGCGTACTGCAAAAAGCACACTAGTGGCGCATCCTCCATTAGTGCGCCATTAGTAAGCCAGAGCACATGGGTAAATATGGCCCCTGGGAGGCATACTAATGGCGCACCGTGAGCTATACCAATGGCGCACTGCATGGTGCACCATTAGTATACCAGATACTAATGGCGCACCTGTGGTGCGCCATTAGTAAAAAATTCTAATGGCGTGATGCTAGTGGCGCACCTTTAGTGCGCCATTAGTAGCCAAAACAGGTGCACCACTAGCAGGCCTTTTCCTAGTAGTGGGTAGTGTACCGGGAGACCATCGGGAGGGGTATTTCGAGCCTAGAGGCTTCATGGGCTTTGAGAGAACAATTACCAGCCTTTTGTGGGCTGGTGGAAGTCCCACACAAGGCCCATGCGGCTGGGAAGAAAAACCCAAAGGGAAAAAGGTGGAAAAAAGGCCAAAAAGGAGGAATCCTAGTCCTACTAGGATTGGAGGAGGAGTCTTCCTCTCCTCCCCACTTCGGCCGAACCAAAGGAGGCTTGGCCCTTGCGGCAAGCCGCTCCTCCCTTCCTCCTATATATACTGGTGGGTTTTAGGGTTTTTGCACAGAATTTTAGCCACGTGCTGCACGTTCCTCCAGTGCATAGTTTCTCCTCTAGATCGGATTTCTGCAGTGCTTAGGCGAAGCCCTGCCGAAATAGCTCCACCACCATCGCTGGAGCGTCGTCACGCTGTTGGAGAACTCTTCTTCCTGTCCGCTCCCTCTTGCTGGATCAAGACGGCGGAGATCGTCATCAAGCCATATGTGTGCTGAACGCGGAGGTGCCGTCCGTTTGGCGGTAGATTGGAAGGACCGTGATCAAGTTCGCGGGACGGATCGTGATTGGATAGAGGGATGGATCTTGATTGGATCGCGGAACGCTCGGCGATTTGGATCGTGAAGACGTTCGACTACACAAACCGCGTTTCTTAACACTTCCCGCTTAGCGATCTACAAGGGTACATAGATCCACTCTCCCTCTCGTAGATGCTCATCACCATGGATAGGTCTTGCGTGAACGTAGGAATTTTTTTGTTTCCCATGCAACGTTCCCCAACAGGGCTAGCACAAGGGAGGGGGTGCACCACTTCTCTTGGGGCCAAGGCACCCCCCCGGACGCCGCACCCATCTTGGCTGCCGCCCCTAGGGGTGGGAACCCTAGGGAGCCGCCCCCTCCTCCTCTCCCCCTATATATATGTGAGGGGAGGAAGGATGTCGACACTTTAAGCCATGGTGCGGCCTCTCCTTCCCTCAAAGCTCGTTCTTCTTATCTAGATTGATTCGGCTATGCATGGTGAAGCCTTGCCGGATCAATCCCTCCACCACCACCACCACACCGTCGTGCTGCCAAAAGGACTCGAGCTACTACTTCACCATCGCTCGCTGGATCGAGGAGGTGAAGGCGTCATCAAGCTGCATGTGTGTTGAACGTGGAGGTGCATTCCGTTCGGCACTTGGTCGGGAGTTCGTGGGACAGCTTGCAATTTGGATCGCGAAGACATTCGACTACATCAACCGCATTTCTTAATGCTTCCGCTTAGTGATCTATAAGGGTGCGTGGATCCGATCTCTCCTCTCATAGATGCTCATCTCCTAGATTGATCTTGGTGAAGTGTAGGAATTTTTTTATTTCCCATGCAACGTTCTCCAATAGTGGCATCATGAGCTAGGTCTATGTGTAGATGAGATCACAAATAGAACACAAAGGAGTTTGTGGGCGTTGATGATCAGATTGCTTCCTCCCTTGGTCGTGTTTTGATTCAGCGGTATTGTGGGATGAATCGAACCGGACCAACCTTACTCGTACGCTTACGAGAGACCGGTTCCATCGACTGACATGTGACTTTGTTGCATAAAGATGGTTGGCGGGTGTCTATCTCTCCTACTCTAGTTGGATCAGATTCAACAAAGGCAGTACTTGAGAAGGTTGAATATCAATTTTTGTATCACCGTTGTGGTTTTTGCGTAGGTGAGAATTGCTCTTGCTAGATACCCATAGCAGCCACGTAAAACATGCAACAAGAATTAGAGGACGTCTAACTTGTTTTTGTAGGGTATGTTGTGATGTGATATGACCAATTACATGATGTGATATATGTGGTGTATGAGATGATCATGTTTTGTGTAGAATATCACGACTTGCATGTCGATGAGTACGGAAACTGGCAGGAGCCATAGGGTTGTCTTTAATTATTTTTGATGTTTTTGCTTTACTTTATCGCTATGAGTTAGCAATAGTCGTAGAAGCAATAGTTGGCGCGACAACTTCATGGCGACATGTTAATGGAGATCAAGATGATGGAGATCATGGTGTCATGCCGGTGACGATGGAGATCATGCTGGTGCTTTGGAGATGGAGATCAAAAGCACAAGTTCATGGCCATATCATGTCACTTATGATTTGCATGTGATGTTAATCCTTTTATGCATCTTATTTTTCTTAGGACGAGGTAGTATTATAAGGTGATCCCATTTCAAGATAAATTTATGTTCTCCCCGAGTGTGCACCGTTGCAAAAGTTCATCGTGTCGAGACACCATGTGATGATCGGGTGTGATAGACTCTACGTTCACATACGACGGGTCCAAGCCAGTGTTACACGTGTAGAACACCCGTGTTAAACTTGACGAGCCTAGCATGTATAGACATGGCCTCATAACACAAGAGACCGAAAGGTTGAACATGAGTCATATAGTAGATCTGATCAACATGATGATATTCACCATTGAAACCACCTCAACTTACGTGATGATTGGACTTGAGTTGGTGAATTCGGATCATGTAACACTTGGATGACCGGAGGGATTTCAATTTGAGTGGGAGTTTTAAGTAATTTGATAACTAAACTCATTATCTTGAACAATAGTCTTAGTAACCTTTGCATATTTATGTTGTAGATCAATTGCTCGCGTAGTAGTTCCCCTGAATTTTGATGTTTTCCTAGAGAAAGCCAAGTTGAAAGATGATTGAAGTAACTTTGTGGACTAGGCCCGTAATCTGAGGATTATCCTCGTGGCTTCCCAGAAGGCTTATGTCCTTGATGCACCGCTTGGTGATCCACCCGCTCCCGTGTCATCCAAACACGTTGAGAACGCCTGGGAGACACGTTCTGGAGATTACTCAATAGTTCAATGTGCAATGTTGTATGGCTTAGAACCGGGACTTCAAAGACGTTTTGAACGTCATGGAGTATATGAGATGTTCCAGGATTCAAAGTTTATTTTTGAGAAGAATGCCCGGATCGAGAGGTATGAGACGTCCGATAAGTTCTATGCTTGCAAGGTGGAGGAGAACGGGTCTGTCAGTGAACATATACTCAGAATGTCTAGGTATTCGACCCGTATGGATGATTTAGGGATGCCCCTTCCGCCGAAGGCGATCACTGGCAGAGTTCTTCAATAATTTCCACCTAGCTACAAGAGCTTCGTGTTGAACTATAACATGCATGGGATGACCAAGTCAGTCGCCGAGCTGTTTGCGACACTGAAAGTCGCTGAGTCTGAAATCCAGAAAGAGCATCAAGTGTTGATGATCAATAAAACCACTGGTTTGAAGAATAATGGCAAGGGCAAGAAGGGTAAATCCAAGAAGTGTGGCAAAGCAGTTGCCCTTCCTGTGAAGAAACCTAATGCTGGACCCAAGCCAGAAACTGAGTGCTTTCATTGCAAGGGAACTGGTCACTGGAAGCGGAACTGCCCCAAGTATCTGGCCGACAAGAAGGAGGCCAACACCAAACAAGGTATATATGATACACATGTTATTGATGCGTACCTTACCCACTCTTGTTGCAGTGCCTCGGTATTTGATACCGGTTTGGTTGCTCACATTTGCAACTCAAAGCAGAAGCTATGGAATAGATGTACACTGGCAAAGGAAGAAGTGACAATGCGCATGAGAAATGGTTCCAAGGTTGATGTGATCGCCATCGGCACGCTCTCTCTTCGATTACCATCAGGACTAGTTTTGAACCTGAATAATTGTTATTTGGTGCATGCGTTAAGCATGAACGTTATATCTAGATCTTGTTTATTGTGAGACGGTTACTCATTTAAATTAGAGAATAATGGTTGTTCTATTTATATGAGTAATATCTTTTATGATCATGCACACAATGTGAGGGGTTTATTCTTACTTAATCTCGATAGCGATGACACACATGTTCATAACATTGATGCCAAAAGATGTAGAGTTGATAATGATTGTACCACTTTTTTGTGGCACTACCGCTTAGGTCATATTGGTGTAAAACGGATGAAGTAGCTCCATGCTAATAGAATTTTGGAGTCACTTGATTTCGAATCACTAGACACATGTGAACCATGCCTCTTAGGCAAGATGACTAAGACCCTGTTCTCTAGAATAATGGAATGGCCAAGTGACTTGCTGGAAATGATACATACTGATGTGTGTGTTGCAATGAGCATTGAGGTACGTGGTGGATATCGTTATTTTCTCACCTTCACTGATGACTTAAGTAGATATGGGTATATTTACTTAATGAAATACAAGTCTGAAACGTTTGAAAAGTTCAAGCAATTCAGAGTGAAGTTGAGAATCACCGTAACAAGAAGATTAAATTCCTACGATCTGATCGAGGAGGAGAATATCTGAGTTATGAGTTTGGCAATCACTTAAGACAGTATGGAATTGTTTCAAAATTGATACCACCTCGAACACCACAGCATAATGGTGTGTCCGAACATCGTAATCGAATCTTATTGGATATGGTGTGTTGTGTGATGTCTCTTGCCGATTTGCCACTATCGTTTTGGGGTTATGCATTAGACACAGCTGCATTCACTTTAAATAGGGCACCATCGAAATCCGTTCAGATGACGCCATATGAATTGTGGTATGTCAAGAAGCCAAAATTGTCATTTCTTAAAGTTTGGGGATGTGATGCTTATGTCAAAAAGCTTCAGCCTGAAAACTTGGAACCCAAAGCGGAGAAATGCGTCTTCATAGGATACCCAAAAGAGACAGTTGGGTATACCTTCTATCTCAGATCTGAAGGCAAAGTGTTTGTCGCTAAAAATGGAACATTTCTTGAGAAAGAGTTTCTCTCAAAATAATTGAGTGGGAGGAAGATAGAACTTGATGAGGTTGTTGAACCTTTGTTTCAACCAGAGAGTAGCGCAGCGAAAGATGTTTCTGTGGAGCCTACGTCAGATGAAGAGGAAGTTGATGATGATGATCATGAAGCCTCAGACCAAGTTAGTGTCGAACCTCGTAGGTCGACAAGGACGTGTACTGCTCCTAAGTGGTACGACAACCCTGTCTTAGAGGTCATGTTGTTGGACAACGGTGAACCTACGAGCTTTGGAGAAGTGATGATGGGCCCGGATTCCGAGAAATGGTTAGAGGCCATGAAATCCAAGAGAGGATCATTGTATGAAAACAAAGTATGGACTTTGGAAGTATTACCTGAAGGGCGAAAATCCATTTAGAACAAATGGATCTTTAAGAGGAAGACGGACACAGACGGTAATGTCACCGTCTATAAATCTCGACTTGTGGCAAAAGATTTTTCACAAGTTCAAGGAGTTGACTATGATGGGACCTTCTTACCCATAGTGATGCTTAAGTCTGTCAGAATCATGTTAGCAATAGCTGCATTTTTCGATTATCAAATTTGGCAGATGGATGTCAAAACAACGTTCCTTAACGGTTTCCTGAAGGAAGAGTTGTATATGATACAACCGGAAGGTTTTGTCGATCCAGTCAATGCTGACAAAGTTTGCAAACTCCAGCGATCCATTTATGGACTGGTGCAAGCATCTCAGAGTTGGAATCTGCGCTTTGATGAGGTGATCAAAGCGTTCGGGTTTATACAACTTTATGGAGATGCTTGTATTTACAAGAAAGTGAGTGGGAGCTCTATAGCGTTTCTAATATTATATGTGGATGACATATTGCTGATTGGACAATATAGAAATGTTGGAAAGCATGAAGGAATATTTGAACAAGAGTTTTTCAATGAAGGACCTAGGATAAGCTGCTTTCATATTAGGCATCAAGATCTATAGAGATAAATCGAGACGCTTAATAGGACTTTCACAAAGCACATACCTTGAAAAAGGTTTGAAGAAGTTCAAAGTGGATCAGTCCAAGAAGGGGTTCTTACCTGTATTGCAAGGTGTGAAGTTGAGTAAGACTCAATGCCCAGTGACTGCAGAAGATAGACAAAAGATGAGTGTCATCAACTATGCTTCAGCCATAGGCACTATCATGTATGCAATGTTGTGCACGAGACCTGATGTCAGGCTTGCCATAAGTATGGCCGGAAGGTTTCAAAGTGATCCAGGAATGAAGCACTGGTTGGCGGTCAAGAATATCCTGAAGTACCTGAAAAGGACCTAGGAAATGTTTCTTGTTTATGGAGGTGATCAAGAGCTCGTCGTAAAGGGTTACGTCGCTGCAAGCTTTGACACTGATCCGGATGACTTTAAGTCGCAAACCGGATACGTATTTATTCTCAATGGGGGAGCGGTAAGCTGGTGAAGTTCCAAGCAGAGCGTGGTAGCCGACTCTACATGCGAAGCAGAGTACATCGCAGCCTCGGAGGCAACGAAGGAAGGTGTCTGGATAAATGAGTTCATGACAGATCTTGTAGTAGTGCCCAGTGCACTTAATCCAATGGCTCTGTTCTGTGACAACACTGGTGCCATTTCTCTGGCCAAGGAACCAAGGTTTTACAAGAGGACCAAACACATAAAGTGACGCTTCAATGCCATCCGCGATTACATCAAGGAGGAGGACATAAATATGTGCAAAGTGCACACAGATCTGATTGTTGCAGACCCGTTGACTAAACCTCTTCCAAGGGCTAAACATGATCAACACCTAAATTGTGTGGGTGTTAGATTCAGTACAATGTAAATCACATAGTGATGTGATCTGGATTATTGACTCTAGTGCAAATTGGAGACCGTTGGAAATATTCCCTAGAGTCAATAATCAAACGGTTATTATTATATTTCCTTGTTCATGACAATCGGTTATTATCCATGCTATAATTGTATTGATTGGAAACACATTGCATGTGTGGGTATATAGACAACATTGTGTCCCTAGTATGCCTCTAGTAGACTAGCTCGTTGATCAAAGATGGTTAAGGTTTCCTAGCCATAGACATAAGATGTCATTTGATAACAGGATCACATCATTGGGAGAATGATGACAAGACCCAAATTCTAAACATAGCATATGACCGTGTCAGTTTATTGCTATAGTTTTCTACATGTCAAATGTCTGTTCCTATGGCCATGAGATTATGCAGCTCACCGACACCGGAGGAGTACCTTGTGTGTATCAAACGTCGCAACGTAACTAGGTGACTATAAAGATGATCTAGAGGTATCTCCGAAGGTGTCTGTTGAGTGGGCATGGATCAAGACAGAGATTTGTTACTCCCTCTGATGGAGAGGTATCTCAGGGCCCACTCGGTAATACAACATTACAACAAGCCTTGCAAGCAATGTAACTAAAGAGTTGGCCATGAGATCTTGTATTACAGAATGAGTAAAGATACTTGCGAGTAACGAGATTGAACTAGGTATAGAGATACCTACGATCGAATCTCGGGCAAGTAACATACCGAAGAACAAAGGGAATATCATACGGGATTAACTGAATCCTTGACATAGAGGTTCAACCGATAAATATCTTCGTAGAAAATGTATGAACCAATATGGGCATCCAGGTCCTACTATTGGTAATTGACCCTAGAGTTGTCTCGGTCATGTCTGCATAGTTCTCGAACTCGCAGGATCTACACACTTAACACTTGATGAAGATATAAGTATAGTCAAGTTTTATGTTGGTGGCTGAAGGTTGTTCAAAGTCTCGGATGGGTTCCCGGACGTGACGAGGGACTCCAGAATGGTCCAGAGGTGAAGAATGATATATAGGATGGAGAGAATTGGAGTCCAGAAAGGTTCCGACACTTGCCAATTTTGTGATAGAAATGCCGAAAGGGTTCCAGGAGTCCACCGAGGAGGTCCACTTGCCCTGGAGGGCCCCTGGTGGGCTGGCCGCACCTCCCACCCAAGGACCATGCATCTGGGATAGGGCTAGCACAAGGGAGGGGGCCGCACCACTTGCCTTGGGCCAAGACACCCCCCTCGGCCACCACACCCATCTTGGCCGCCGCCCTTAGGGGTGGGAACCCTAGGGTACCGGACCCCCTCCTCCTCTCCCCCTATATATATGTGAGGGGAGGAAGGGCTGCCGACACCTTAAGCTACAGAGCAGCCTCTTCCTCCCTCAAAGCCCGTTTTTCTTCTCTAGATTGATTCGACTGTGCATGGCGAAGCCGTGCCGGACCAGTCCTTCCACCACCGCCACCACACCGTCGTGCTGCCGGAAGGACTCGAGCTACTACTTCACCATTGCTCGCTGGATCGAGAAGGTGAAGACGTCATCAAGCTGCACGCATGTTGAACGCGGAGGTGCCGCCCGTTCGGCACTTGATCGGGGGTTCGTAGGACGGCTTGCGATTTGGATCATGAAGATGTTCGAATACATCAACCGCATTTCTTAACGCTTCTTCTTGGCGATCTACAAGGGTATGTGGATCCGATCTCTCCTCTCGTAGATGCTCATCTCCTAGATTTATCTTGGTGAAGCGTAGGCATTTTTTGTTTCCCATGCAACATTCCCCAACACTCGGATCCGCTGCCCACCATGCCGAAGATCACCAGAGGTGAGCTTAGGTGGCGAATGGGAGTGGAGGAGAGTGGAGTGAAGTGTCTAGGGTTTGGTCCGGCGAGAGGATGGGGACGAATATGTGTTGGGTCGATGCGGGCCAGATGGGCGTGCCCGGGCTTCCCCATATCCGCCCCATATTTAGGCTGGATATGAGGGGTGCTAGTCAGCCCGAGTGTTTGAGGCCCGTCTGAGGGGTCTGACTGTGTCGATTTTTTGTGACCGTTTGTCCAGCATGGATGCCTTCTTAGGGCAACTACACTCGAACCCCTCAAACCCGCCTCAAACTCATGGGCAGGCCGCCCGATCACTAACCGGACATAAAAACGCGACCCAACCGATCTCTCAAACCACCTCGAACAATCGGGCTAAGCGGCACCATTCATATATAGTCAAAATCTTGGATGGATATGGGGCGGCTCAGTCACGTCCTAGATGAAAGGACCATCCCACCATGGATCCCACGGGTCCCACAAAACCTCCGATTCGGAGGCCTCCCTCCAAACCCTACCTCTCACTCTTTTGCTCCGTCCTCTCAACTCCCTTGATCCCGACCCCATCCACTCCGTTGTCCAACTTTGGTAGCTACTCCGACTCCAATCTCGACTATGACGATGAGCTGGCCCTTGGCATTGCCTTGGAGCGGTCCAAGGTGGACATCGGTGATAGCTCCAGATTTGGAGCGTCTCCGCATATTCCGTGTCGATGCAGCGCGGACGCTGGAGCTGGACCCTTTAGGCCCGTGCGTAGCTCTCCGAGGGTAGTGCAGCGCGCACCGCCCCCGCGTCGTCTCCTTCCGCCGTCGGCCACTCCTCCACGTGGGCAACGGTGGGTTCTATTGCTCGCATTGCTAGCCCTCATGCGCATTCCGGAATTGAAGCCGCACTCCACCCACCACGAGAGGCAACGAGCAAGGGAGAGGAACGCAACAGAGCAGTCCATGCATCATTGCCGCAATTTACAAGTGGAGCCTGGTGAGGACGAGCGACTCCTTGCATGGTTCTACTGTCGGTCCCTCACAGCGACGGAGACGGACGCTCGCCGCTTCCGATGGAACAACACCAAAGCACGCCGATTTGCTATTGATCGGTCGGAGCGCGAGGCGAAGGAGGCAGCGGCGGAAGTGGCTCGGTTCGCCAAGTTGAAGCGGGAGCAGGACATGAAAGCCCATTGGATGAAGGGGCTTATCGTCCTCTCCGACTCAGACGACGACGATGGAGACAGCGACAACTACACCTCCTATGACCAAGACCCTCCACCAGCCGAGGACGCCTACAGCTGCGCCGGCGACCAGAAGGGCAAAAGACCGGCGAAGAAGTGATGAATCTCCATCGTCTCTGTCATTTAATTTGTAGTTATTTAGTACTCTAGTTAGAACTTGCTCAGCATCTGTGGATTATGTGAAATTTGATTAGCTTTTGGAGATCGGAATGTGGTGTTCTGGTGATCAGAATGTGTATATCTAGCTCCGTTTCATAGTCCATGCGATGATCTACGTAATTTATCTTCACGTTTTTTACACTGTTATAATTTATCTTCACGTTACATGACTAATATGCATATACAGTATCCCATATAAGGAGTGCAGATGTAAGGAATACAATTCAAAACGTCCTCGGTTGGTGCCCGCAGATGATACGTTCACGAGAATTTGAGAGACCGGATTTGACAACTATGACAGTAGATACTCTAATAGCCACTCGTGCGAGGCCCAAAAAGGAGGATGCGTCCCTGATCCCTATCCATCCGTCCGCATTGCTATTTAAAAAAATCCATATGCAAAATAAGTGTTGTTGGTTATCCAAAATTATAAACATTTATTTTGAAACAGAGAAAGTATTATTTTACATCAGTAGTGTTGACATTTGGTGACAAATTAGTAGTGCTCGTGGCCATGGTACACACGCAAAATGTTAGACGAGCAGTTGATCTGATCATGTAGTTGGTTGCAAGTTCATTTTTAAGCCAGACATATCGGGTTAGTTGACCGACAGTGATCCTACGTATCAAGCAAAACCATAAGCACTTGCGTTAGTTATTTGCACTACACGTGCAATGGATGCTCCTCCTGCTGAGCCTTTTAAAAAAGTAAAAACACAGATGTTTACATGCAAGCACATACATTAAATCCTGTGAACTTCGGCGCAGAGTCCATCGTGCAACTAGATACAACCTAGAGCCCTAGAAATGCAATTGGAGGACATACGAATTTGAGAAACTTATTTGGTAGAAGAGTGCCGAAGAATAGTGGTTACTTGAGGGAGATGCAAATACTTCATTCTTCCATAGTGATGTCAATGAAAGACAGAAAAATGTAATATTGCTTATTGGAAAACCAATAAATTTTTGTATAAGACGAAGCCGCTCATAAATGATATTCTGTTTGTCCGACATGTTCACTCCTTTCTCTATAATAAACCTGGAACTTCAGCTCCCATTCTAGAAATTTGCAAGGGCACACACATGCGCATGCACCAGTCCGACAATGCCTGGACGCATATTCGTATCCCTGTCCTCAAGGTTGTTTGATTCACAACATGGTTTTAAGTTTTAACTAAAACTTGATGAATTTATGATTAGTTCCAAAAATTTTAGTAATTCGAACTTCATGAAGTTTTAAAAAGTTGTTAAAACATATTGAAAAGTGGTCTTATTTCAAAGCCCTCACACAAGGAACATGCATATGCAAACAAAAAGCATAAATTGGACTTTCGGTTCAAAAGATATAATGGATTCAAATTTCAAAGTAAAAAAGTGGGATCTTGCCCCCGCACCTACGTGCTACAAATTGTCTCTCACTCCGACTCTTACATGTAGGCGGAGATGGAGGCTCGTTCAAACTTAGTCTACTAAAGGATGAAATTCCTTAAAGTAGGACTAAAGGATGAAGGTTCATTTCCTTAAGGTGGGAGCCCCAAGTTCCTATAACCCTCTTAGTGCGGAGCAACCCGTGGACATCACCATGGACCCTAGACTAACGTCTCAACTGTCAAGTGGACCGATGATTAGAGCATGTGCATGTGCCCTCGAAAACAAGGTTAACTCACTCCTCTTAAAACTACCCTTCACTTCATATGAGACATGGTTATTACCTCAAGCATAGTCCCTATGCATACTCAGGTACCTAGGAAGTGGCCATGAAGAAGCTAGGTAACAAGGCCAAGCCATGGCAGAAGAGAGGAACAACGAGAAAAAGAAGAGAAGGATAAGGATCTTGAAGATCCCAATACTTTTGGTGGTACTACCGGTCCATGAAGGCATCGGATAGTGCAAAGCTTCTATTTTTGCCCTGAACTTCACCAACACTAGCTCGACACTTTCGATTATTTATGATTTACCGAAACTATTGTCCCTAATCCCGAAACTACTGGCCTCAATGGCTCAAGCACCCAGGCTCTAGTACTTTTGGACCCTACTATTCTTGGGCGAATAAACCTTCAGGTTACCGGAACTTCCGGCCCTGAACCAGGAATGCAGGTCATCGGTACCACTAGCCCTCAAATAGAACTACCGGCCGACCTGTCCGTAGTGAGTTGGGCCACATCCCATGTACCCCTCTCTACATACCTAGACTATATATTTCATACCCTTTCACGTGTTAGGTTGAGTAAAGTATATTAAACTAAACTAAAGATGGATTTTCTCATCTACCTCTTCGTTGGAGACCAAAACCTTCATTGGAGAAGAATCCTATGGGATTATCAAGACCTCCGCTTCCTCTTGTGGGTTGGAGAGGACTACCTCAAGGCCTCCCTTCCACTTGTGGATTTGGAGAAGACTACCCCAAGACCTCATCTTCCCTAGTGGATTTGGGGAAAACCTATCTTGTTCCTTATACCTCTTGTTGTTATGGATCTTGTGGTACTTATGTGGATTTGAGGAGAGAGGGGATGTATGATTTGGATCTTGTCATGAGTGTTTACCTTATTCATCTTGTTTGAGTGTTCCTCTTGATCCCCTCTAAGATTATGAAAGACGGGGCACTTTTTGGAAAAGGAGGAAAAACCCCAACCTATGCATCGAGCAATGCATGTTTATTATCTTATTCAACAGAGTACAAAAAAAATACATGAATAAACCCAAAAGCCACCTTCTTGGTGATTTATGTCACTATACCTACTAGTTTGATGGTCTGCCTTGATCTTGCACAAACCCACACCATCTCATTTGGTGGCCTCACCAAGCCGCTCCAGGGCGAGCCGAGAGCAGCAACCGGTCTAGCAAACCCTGAACGCGCACCACATGCGCACGCTCTAGAATCCGTTGTTGTCATTTTGTGTCGTCCCATCTTCTGGAGAGATCAAAACATTGACCTAGCTAGGCCCAACAATTGTCGATACCACCATGACGCCAGGCAACGCCACCACCCTGCACACATCCATTAACACACGTACAACGCTGAGATCCTAATACGCCACACCGCCGAGACCCTCCATCACCAACATGGTATATGACACAACACATCACCTCCTAATCCAAATCGCTACCAAAGCCAACCCAATGGTGTCCACCAGCCAATTATCTCACAAGGTGACGCTTTCAAGAAGGGGACGATACCAAAGGCGTCGTCGCTGCCCACCTTAGTTTGGGCTTTCACCCGGGAGACACATGCCGTGATGGAGGTAGAAGCATATCTAACGAATGTCTCCATGGAGAAAAATGGTGCCCTCGAGGGTCGCCACCGTCCCAGCCAACTAGTGTCAGCTAGGGATTTCTTCCGAGCCGAGTCCCCACCTCCAGCTCCATTTGCATATAGGATCGGCAACTCTCACAACCTGGATCCATACAAAGAGGCCCATTGATAAGGGGAAGGAGAGAAGTTGACTAGATCCTAATCAAACACCACCAGATGACCACCGCAAGCTTGTCGTGTGATGTCTACTATGCAACATAATTCTTGTAGACGTAGTTGGGCCTCCAAGTGTTGACTTTTGTAGAACAGTAGCAATTTTCCCTTAAGCGGATGACCTAAGGTTTATCAATCCGTGGGAGGCATAGAATGAATATAGTCTCTCTCAAACAACCCTGGAATCAAACACAAGAAATCTCTTGTGTCCCCAACACACCCAATACAATGGAAAATTGTATACGTGCATTAGTTCGGTGAAGAGATGGTGATACAAGTGCAATATGGATAGTAGATATAGGTTTTTGAAATCTAAAAATATAAAAACAGAAAGGTAGAAAGTGGCAAACAATGAACAAAACATTGTATAAATGCTTGGAAAGAAGGCCTAGGATTCATAATTTCACTAGTGCAATCTCTCAACAATGCTAACATAATAGAATCATATGATCATCCATGAACGTGCGATAGAGAAATACTCGAAAGTTCATATCTAGCGGAGAACACAAGATGAAAATGTTGTAGGTAGTAGAACCACCTCAAAGTTATTCTTGCTGACAAATCTTATGGGCTATTCCTATAAGTGTCATGAACAAGCCTAGAGTTTGTACTAAAATAACACCTATGATACACATAAATCAACCCTAATGTCACTAATACGTCTCCAACGTATCTTTAATTTTTGCTTGTTCCATGCTGTTATATTATCATTCTTAGATGTTTTACAATCATTTTACTACAACTTTATATTATTTTTGGGACTAATCTATTAACCCAGAGCCTAGTGCCAGTTTCTGTTTTCCCCTTGTTTTTGAGTTTTACAGAAAAGGAATATCAAACGGAGTCCAAACGGAATAAAAATTTACGGTGACTTTTTATGGACCAGAAGGCACCCACGGAGCTTGGAGATGAAGCCAGAAGATTCCCGATGAGGCCACAAGCCTCAGGGGCGCGACCACTCCCCTAGGCACGCCCACTAGGCTTGCGGGCCCCTCGGCAGTCCACCGACCTCCCTCTCAGCTCTATAAATCCTCAAATGTTCCAAAAAGACCAACGCAGAACCTAGATCGGGAGTTCCTTCGCCGCAAGCCTCCAGAGCCATGAGAAACCAATCGGGAGCCCATTTCGGCACCCTATCGGAGGGGGAAACCATCACCGTAGGCCATCTTCGTCATCCCGGTGGTCTCCATGACGAGGTGGGAGTAGTTCACCCTCGAGGCCGAGGGTTTGTACCAGTAGCTATGTGTTTGATCTCTCTCTCTCTCTCATGTTCTTGACATGGCACGATCTTGATGTACCGCGAGCTTTATTGATATAGATGAATCATATGGAGTTTCCCCCTCTCTATCTTGTTGTGATGAATTGAGTTTACCCTTTGAAGTTTTCTTATCGGATTGAGTCTTTAAGGATTTGAGAACACTTGATGTATGTCTTGCGATGGGATATCCGTGGTGACAATGGGATGTTCTATTGATCCACTCAATGTATGTTTTGGTGATCAACTTGCGGGTTCCATGACCTTGGGAATCTATGCATAGGGGTTGGCACACGTTTTTGTCTTGACTTTGCGGTAGAAACTTTGGGGCACTCTTTGAAGTTCTTTGTGTTGGATTGAACATGATGAATCTGAAATTATGTGATGCGTATCGTATAATCAAGCCCATGGGTACTTGTGGTGACATTGGAGTATCTAGGTGACATTAGGGTTTTGGTTGATGTGTATCTTAAGGTGTTATTTTAGTACGAACTCTAGGACTGTTCGTGACACTTATAGGGATAGCTCATAAGATTGATCAGAAAAGATAACTTTGAGGTGGTTTCGTACCCTACAATAATTTCTTCCTTAGTTCTCCGCTATTTGTGACTTTGGAGTGAACTCTTTGTCGCACGAGAGGTACTTACATATGATTCAAATATGCTAATATTGTTGAGAGAAATTGCACTAGTGAAAGTATGGACACTAGGCCTTGTTTCCAAGCATTTATACAACATTTTGCTCGCTGTTTACTATTTTTTACCTTGCTGCTTTATATTTTCAGATTACAAAAACCTATATCTACCATCCATATTGCACTTGTATCACCATCTCTTCGTCGAACTAGTGCACCTATACAATTTACCATTGTATTGGGTGTGTTGGGGACACAAGAGACTCTTTGTTATTTGGTTGCAGGGTTGTTTGAGAGAGACCATCTTCATCCTACACCTCCCACGGATTGATAAAACTTAGGTCATCCACTTGAGGGAAAATTGCCTCTGTCCTACAAAACTCTGCGCTTGGAGGCCCAACACGAGTCTACAAGAAGAAGGTTGTGTAGTAGACATCAAGCTCTTTTCTGGCACCGTTGTCGGGGAGGTGAGTGCTTGAAGGTATATCATTAGATCTTGCAATCAAATCTTTTAGTTTCTTGTTTTTCACTAGTTTGGTTTTATAAAAGAAAACTACAAAAAATGGAATTGAGGTTGCCTCATATGCTTCATCTTTTTAATGTCTTTCATGAAAATGATGGAAAGGAAAATTGTGCTCAAGTGTTAGAAGAAGAAGTTATTAAATTTTTTGGCACTAAATCTTTTAATGATGAGCATGATTGCAAAGTTGTTAGTATGAATTCTTTGAATATCCATAGTACTAATGATGATTGCACTAGTCATCATAAAAATATTTCTTATAAGCATGTCAATTTTTGTGGAGTGCATAGAGTTTGTCAAGACATGCCTAAAAGGGAAGATAGATTTTTTAAGAGGCACAAGTATTTATAAACTAAATGTTTGCAAGAGAGGCTATATGTTTGTGCTGAAAGGCTTTATATTTCTCGCCGTCCTTGTGAACTTTGCAATGAAAGTGATCATTTTAATTTCCAATGTTAATTGTGTCCAAAAATTGTGATAGCCTCATTACCCGTGAGCATCATAATGAACTTAGTCTATTTTTGGGTTATGAGGAAATGAAAGATGAAACTAAGGATGTTCCAGCTTGGGTTCTCATGAAAATGATTGATTTTGATCTAAATGAAATCTATATGTATTGTGTGGTAAATTGCATTGAGAATCCTTATATTTCCAATTACTTAAAGACAAGAAAACAAATAGAAGAGGAAGAGAATACTAATGAAGGGGAAGAGGTTTCCCAATATCCTCCTATTTTTTTCTTATGATAAATCAGGTAACGAGGAGAAGCTTTTTATTCAACCAACCTCTTCAAAAAGAAGTTTTGAAGAATTAAATAAAGCCACACATAATGTGGTGAAGAAGAAGAAAAGAAGGAAAAGTGAAGGTAAAGAGATATCTCTCCCAAATAATGTTGCTCCCATTATTGATAGGCCTCATGAGAGTGAATAAAAAATAGTTGTGGTAGATGATACACTTGAGGATGATTTTGTTATGCCTATTGCTTGTTGTGATAATTATGATTGGGAATATAATGATACTTCTTATAATCTTGAAAATATTTATGGCACCAACTTGGAGGATGATGATAATAATTGCTATACTATTGGTGCTATTCATACCATTAATGATGAGACTGATTATGTTTATAATATACAAAGCCACAAGCTTGGGGATGCTATGTTTTATGAAAATGACATGTTTGAGAATTTATTTTCTGCAATTAATGTTTGTCCCAAGCTTGGGGACGCTATGCTTAATGAAGATGATCTTTTTATTCCCCCTACTTTGAATGATCAAATTTGTTATAATGATTGCATGCCTCCTACTTATGATGATTATTGTGATGATACTTATGCAATGAAAAAGAGTGATGATTACTATTCTTATACTTGTCATAATTATTATTATCCTTTTACTAAATATTACTCTTTTAGTGTGGAACCAATTTGTAGTATTCAAGTCTTTTATGATACTCCCGCTATTAGTCATGAGAAGAAATTTGCTTATGTGGAGAGCAGTAAAATTTCTATGCTTGTAGATCATGAAAAGAATGCTTTATGTGATGGTTATATTGTGGAATTACTTCATGATGCTGCTTAAAATTATTATGAGGTAGGAACATATGCTTATAGGAATTGCAATAATATCAAATTTCCTCTCTATGTGTTCAAATTGTTCAAGATATGCTTGTTTTCCCTTCCTATGCTAGATGATTCTTGCTCCCATAAATTGTTTGCTCACAAAATACCTATGCATAGGAAGTGTGTTAGGGTTAAATGTGCTTGTAATGAGATTCATTATGCTCTTTTGCATGTTTCAATTTATTATTCCTATGTGAGCATCATTTAAATCATCATGCCTAGCTAAAAGGCATTAAAGAAAAGCGCTTGTTGGGAGACAACCCAACACTTTTACTTTCTGTTTTATTGTGTTCACATGATTAAGCTACTGTATTAATCATGTTTCGTGTCTTTTATTTCAACATGTGCCAAGTAAATCCTTTGGGATAGTGTGGATACTTGCTTGTTTGATTGTGTGCAAAAATACAAAGTTTTACGTCTAGTATATGAATTATCTGATTTTACTGGAGCATCAAAAAATTATGAAATTTTTACACAAACTTTATATGAAAATTCCTTAAGTTTTCCTAATGTTTCCGAATTTTGAGAGTCAGGGAAGTTTGGTGATCACTCAGATCTTTACAGACAGTTCTGTTTTTGACAGATTCTGTTTTGCATGCATGGTTTGTTTGTTTCAAGTGTTCCTATAGCTTATATTGAGTAATATAATTTGTGGGAATGATGTAATACATTAGGTATCATGTGGGAACAATTATGAATCTTTTCTTGATAGTAGCTAAGTGAATGGTCTATATTTACTACACTAACCCATCTCACGAAGTTCCATTAAGTTTTGTGTGATTGAAGTTTTCAAGTTTTAGGTGAGACACCGATATGAGGAGAATAAGGACTGAAAATAACATAATCTTGGTGATTCCCAAGGCACACCCAAGGTAATATTAAATGAAGACTCAAGTGTCTAAGCTTGGGGATGCCCCGGAAGGCATCCCCTCTTTCGTCTTCAACACTATCGGTATATCTTACTTGGAGCTATATTTTTATTCGTCACACAATATGTGCTTTGCTTGGGGCGTCATTATATTTAGTTACTTTATTTTAGGTGTTATTTATAATCATGTTTTTCAATAAAAAGTTCCAATAATTTCCTTTAGGATGCTTGCATTGCATGTTTTGATGAGTGTTGTGTAAAAGCAGAAACTTTGGCTCTAGTGTTTGAATTTTAATATTTTACTGGAACAAGGAAAGTTTCTGAAATTTTTACAAAGTATGTAAATATAAATTTTATAGCATGTACTAAAGTTTAATAATTTTTGAAGTTACATAAGTACACTATTTTCATAAATTTCTACAGACTCTTCTGTTTAGACAGATTGCTGTCATAGTTTCGTTATCTACTTATCCTATAGTTTCCATAGCCTATATTGGTAGATATAAATTGTGAAAATGATAGTATACAGTACCTATTGTTTGAAAATTATTATGAAAATTGTCTTGGCAGTACATGAAGTGTTGATTTATTCTTATGTGTACTAACCTATCTCACGAGTTCTTTTCGAATTTTGTGTGGATGAAGTTTTTGAGAATAGGTGAAACCAGGATATGAGAGGATTGAACGAGATACAAAAGCTCAAGCTTGGGGATGCCAAAGTCAACCAAGTAAATTTTTCAAAAATTCTCAAGCATCTAAGCTTGGGTATGCTACACATCCCACCTCTCTTCATCAACAATTATCGGTTAGCCTATGTTGAGCCTAAATTTTTATTTGTTCACATGATGCGTGCTATTATTGGAGTGATATTTTTCCTTTGCTTGCTGTTTGAATAAATTACTTAAGATATGAAAATATTTATTGAGGGAGAGAGTCCTCACATAGCTCCTTAATTGTTTGACTACTCATATCCTTTGAGAGTAGCTTGTCATTTGCTCATGTGCTTTACTTAAATTTGTTTGAGCTTGTCGAAAAAACAATGGCAATACATGAAACTAGTCCCAAAGTGATAGATATCCAAGGAGGATATAATAAAAAACTTTCATGAATATCATGGGACAAATTAAACTTGATTCTTTGTAATAGTTTTGAAACATGATGATAGTAATATGTGAGTCATGTTAGTGAGTAATTATGCTTAGTAAGAATATTGGTGTTAAGGTTTGTGATTCCCTATGCATGCACGAAAGTAAATAGTTATGCAATGAAGTTACATCCTACTTGTGGTGCATTATTCGGTGTTAGTTATGACTCAATGCTCACTTGTGTGATTTTTCGTTCCTCGGTTTGGCTGCTTCCAATCTATTGGCTAGCCTTCATTTGTACTAAGTAGAAATACTACTTGTGCATCCAACATACTTAAACCAAGTTTTACCTTATGAGTCCACCATACCTACCTATATGCGGTATTTCCATGCCGTTCCAAGAAAATTTGTATGTGCCTTCTCTAAATCTTCAAAATAATTTTTCTCTTTTGTGTGCTCGTACCGCTCACGAAACGGTGGGGAGTATCCAATATTTTTCCATGATAGGTGTGTTATTCTCACGATATGTGTTGATTCACTATCATTCACGAGAAAGTGGCTGGTATTCGGGATGCCCAGTCCCATGCTCAAAAATCATATCAAAATATAATGAAACAAAACTCCCCCCAGGAATGTTGCTGGTATGGACGGTACCCGTGGATTTGGCTTGCCATGGACTGTGATTGATTGGTGGAGGGGGAGTAAAATCTTTACTATTCTGTTTGGGAACCGCCTATAATGTATCTAGCATGGAAAGTATTGTGAGCTACTTCGTCGTTTTCGTTAAAAGGAAAAGCATGCCACTCAAAATATTTTTCTCTCTCAATATAAACCTTGAGGTCTTGCACCTCTACAATTCCCTACTTCCCTCTGCGAAGGGCCTATCTATTTACTTTATGCAATTTTTATTTTTGCTTTGAGTCTCCATCTTCTCTTATAAGCACCAACTAGGGGGGGACTATGATCGTACTTGAGCATTGGGCATAGCTAATATTTGAGTGTGTTTCATGAATGGATAAATAATTGAGCATGATGGGCTAGGGATAACTTTCTTTAGTGTTGATATTTTCAAAGACATGGTTGCTTGTTGACATGCTTGAGTATTGAGGTCATTATGTTAAAACTAGACAATTGCTTTGAATTATTTATAAAGTCCAAATGTCCATACTATACAAAGAAGAAAAGAATATGATGAACATGTTAGGCAGCATTCCACTAAAAAAATCTGTTTTTATCATTTACCTACTCGAGGACGAGCAGGAATTAAGCTTGGGATGCTGATACGTCTCCAATGTATCTATAATTTTTGCTTGTTCAATGCTATTATATTATCATTCTTGGATGTTTTACAATCATTTTACTACAACTTTATATTATTTTTGGGAATAACCTATTAACCCAGAGCCCAGTGCCAGTTTCTGTTTTTTCCTTGTTTTTTGAGTTTTACAGAAAAGGAATATCAAACAGAGTCCAAATAGAATAAAAATTTATGGTGATTTTTTATGGACCAGAAGACACCCACGGAGCTTGGAGATGAAGCCAGAAGATTCCCAAGGAGGCCACAAGCCTCAGGGGCATGACCACCCCCCTAGGCATGCCCACCAGGCTTGTGGGCCCCTCGGGAGTCCACCGACCTCCCTCTTAGCTCTATAAATCCTCAAATATTCCAAAAACCCCAATGCAGAACTTAGATCAGGAGTTCCACCATCGCAAGCCTCTAGAGCCACGAAAAACTAATCGGGAGCCTGTTCCGGACCCTACCGGAGGGGGAAACCATCACCGGAGGCCATATTCATCATCCCGGCGGTCTCCATGACGAGGAGGGAGTAGTTCACCCTTGGGGATGAGGTATGTACCAGCAGCTATGAGAGAGAGAGGGGAGAGAGAGATCAAACACATAGCTACCGGTACATACCCTCAACTCTGAGAGTGAACTACTCCCTCCTCGTCATCGACACCGCCGGGATGAGGAGGATGCCCTCCGGTGATGATTGCCCCTTCTGGCAAGGTGCCGGACAGGGCTCCAAATGATTTTTGTTCAGTATAGAGAGTTGTCACGGCAGAGCGGAAGTTCTAGGTTAACCTTTGTAACATCCCAAAATTTCATTTTGGAATGTATGAAATATAGCTATGCATCATCATCACTTTGTTTGAATGTACTGAATTTGTTGAAGTGCTTCTTTTGATTTTCTGAAAGGCCATTTCTATTTTCCCATGTATTTGTTTCACCTATTTGAAAACCTTTGGAAATGTTCAAAGAAAGAGGGGAGAAACATGACACTCCACACCAGGGGCAGCTTGGTGAAATATTTGAGCAATAAAACCAGGGAGTTATATGAAAATTTACCTCAAAAGGATTTAAAATCAATTAGGCATTTTCTGAAATAAATTTTAAAAAAGATATTCAATATGACAGAGGAAAAATGTTCATTAAATAGCATTAATTCTCCTGATCATTTTGATATATATATTTCCTATGTTTGGAAATGTTTTGATTGCATTAAAAGAGTTTTTACTGCTTTGGAAATAGAAAAGGAAAGTATTTAAACCGAACCGGGCCGGTCCACAGTCTTTAATTCCCGAAACTACTCCGGGTCGGCCACTGACGCGCTAACCACGCCCCCACCCTCACTAATGCGCGGGAACCACCATCCGACCGCGGCGTTAGCGCGGTCATCCCCTTCCCCACGCCCGACCACCGTCGTGGGAGATCCCTCTCCGCGGATCTCGCCCCTTGTGCCCTCCCCGACCACCGCACCACCCCTATATAAAGCCCCGCCTCTCCTCTTTTCGTTCCACACCTGAAACCCTCTTTTCCCTCGCCGGAGCACTGCCCCAGACCTCACCGGAGTTCGGCACCCAACCGGATGTCCCCGAGCTTGTGCCCGTCGCCACACTCACCCCAGCCCCCTCCTACGCCACCAATCGACGCCGGAGACTCGCCGCCGCCGTTTGAAGCCTTCGGACGCCGCCCCCGACCACCGCACCGTCGTCCCCGAGCATCTCCGACCACCGGCCGACGTGACCTCGCCGGAGACCCCGACCCCCTCTCTGTAAGCCTCCATCTCCACCCGTAGCCGTCAGATCCGTAGTCAACGCGCAAGATTAGATCTAATTATTAAACGAACCGGTACGCGTTATTTGTCAGTCTTCCGCTCGTTAGCTCGCACGCGCATGCCCTCGCGGCCAGTCACAGCACAACACGTAGACCCGGTCCGATCGATAGGAAGTTTTTCTTTTCTTTTCTGTTTTAGAAAACAGAATGTATTCTGTTTTTGTTTTTATCATATCTTTTAAAATATTTGGTGTTTTTAGTTGATTCTTTTTTGCATTAGTTCATAAATTTGATGTAGTTTATGTCTGGATGCTTAGATTTGAAATTTGAACTTTAAATTTTGAATCTAATCAAATTTGTTTAAATTACTAAAATCTGTATAACTAGAGTTTAAAAATATATTTTTGAGTAAATCTTTTTGCCACTGGTTTGTATTAGTTAGACCTATCATCCTACATAGTTTGAGAATTTTTAGAATGAATTTGGTTAATATTTTTAACAAAAACAGAATCTGTTTAGTTCTTAATAGATTTTAATTAAATTGATTTTAATTTAATTTGAACCTGAATTAGTTTAACTTTTGTTTTTAGATTTCAGTAGGTTTTGTTGATTCAAAATTAGGTGTATTATTTCTGTTAATAAAATATGTTTTTCAAATTGTTTTGTACTCTAGTTTGAATAGGTACATCTTGTTTTCACCATTTATATTGTTTAGAAAAAAAATTGTAGTAACTCTTTTTGCACTATTTTTTATGAAATACTTTCTATTTTTAAATAAAATTTTGTATTTACTTTTCTGTTATCTAAATGCCTAGTTGTTCCAAACACATTTTTGACTTGTTATGTCCTAGTAGAAATTTTGACACCAAAAATTTTATAGTCTTATACTTTAAGTGATTCTTCTTTTGATTGTGCTTTTGTTTGTTGAAGCATTTGTTTACCTTGCTGTTGAATGAATTGTATTGTGGTTATGCTTATGGTGTGCTTTTGTTTGATTCGTTAGATCATTTGGAGTGCGAAGCTTGTTATCTAGAGTCACTTGATTACGAGGATCATCAGCAAGGCAAGTCACTTTGACCATGTATACCTATGTTTTATTGCATTAGTTCTTCCATCTCCACAATTACATGCAAAGTAGGTAAATTGGAAACTTGGTTACTTGTTGTAGTATCATGTGGTAGGTACCCCTCAACCCTTTGACACATTGGTCCCGGGAAACGTTGATTTAAATTTCGCTATGCTATTAGTAGACGGGGTTGGTTGTGTGATTCATGAGAGTTGTGAGTTAATAATTTCAAGACCTACATGATGATCAAGTCTTCAAGACTCCAAGTTTTCAACAGACCTCTCGGTGGATGATGGTTGAACGGTGCCCTGGAGAAACCAGTGGTTAGCCTAGATGATGCTGGAGAAGTGCCAGTATTCATGCGGAAAGGTCCACCCAGGCACAAAGAGATGGATGGATGCTTCAAGACCCAAGGCTTACCTGCATAGCCACAAGCCATTATGGGCTCTGGCTTGGTTGGATATCGTGGTGACCCTGGACAGGCGGTGCTACGAGATGTAGAAGAGCGGTAGGAAAGGATGGGCACCGACAGAGTCTCGGGAAAACCCTTTAGAAGACCATGCTTTGGTCATCTGTTTCTCAAACACCATGAAGTGCGAGAAATCCAATGGAGGCGATCAAATCTTGTGGGGAACGTGTGCAAAACTCTGCAGAGTACCCAAACCTAATCGATTAGCCGTGTCCACGATCATGGACAGTTTGAGCCAAAGGAACTGAAACTATGTGGAACTCTCAACACAATTAATTACATTGATGTGGGTATTTAATGTCAACTTGGGAATGAGAATTGGTTGGTGGAACCATCTCATTTATCAACCAACATTGTAGTAATTATGCTTTTGCCCTCTCTTATTGTAGGAAAAATTTGGCTTTATGCAAAAACATACTACCCCCACCTGCCATATAAGCATATAGAATAGATGATTACTTTACCCCTCTCTTGTGACTTTGCCGGCATATTCAATATGCTGACCTATACGGCTGCAACGTATCATGTTGCAGAGTACTTTTCCGACCAGGAGTGAGGATACGCTCTACGCTCGGTGAGATGCCCTTGGAGTCAGATGGACTCAACTACCTATGGAGCTTCTGGAAGATTTTGGTTTAGTTTATCTCATGAGTTGGCCTTCAGCCACTTTATTGTAATCCTTATTGTAATAAAGGACTCGATATGAGATTTCGATTAATTAATGTTGTGTGATTTCCCTTTGATATATACATTGATGTACCGTGTGTGTACCAGCATGATCTTGGGATGGTACAGAAACACCGGAGATTCGACCTTTCAGGTCGGGTCGCTACAGAAATGGTATCAGAGCACACGCTGACCGTAGGACGTAACCTCTAGGATTAGAAAAGCCTTAGGATTTAATTCTCTTTTTTCTTTAAAATTCTTATATTCTCATCTACTCGTTTCTGACTTCCCTCCGATTTATTGCAAAATTTATAGATGGCCACCTTCATCCTAGTTTTGATCATGGAGTTTTGTCAGCCTGACACAATGATGCCCTTTGGCAAGGAGCTGATGAGGATCGTCAGGGACGTAAGGATTGCTTTGTCGAGCATCACCGAGACTCCTATCATGTATTTTCCACAAGACGGACGCTACATGATTGAGGTGCACATCCCCGTGAAGACCTTTGGAAATCGTAAGGAACCCATCGACTTCAAGTTTGTGGCACCCAGCTGGATACTTGGGAGAGACATGGCAATTCATCGTGCCCTTAGACGTATTCAGGAGGAATACAGAGGTGGAACCATTTCATCAGGACTCAGCGTGGTTTGTCGCAGGGATGCCAATGGAAATATCACAACCACTCCCACTGAAGACACCACCATTTCCTATATCCAGACTTTGGAGACGCACATCAGGACCTTGGAGCTTCGGGTACGTGCCGACACGAAGACAATCAAGAGGTTGATGAACCGCGAGATTGACCTCGAAACTGACCTACGGGAAGCCAAGTATGAGTATGAGTATGAAGTGAAGGATTTCTTAGAGAGGATTGATAAGCTGAACACTCGCATTGCAACTCTGGAGGAACAGATGGACATGGGTGAAAATCTTCATCCAGAAGGAGATATGGTTCCATTGATTAGCAACAATGATGACTATGAGGAGAGCAACACCGGATGAGGCCACTTCACCATGTACATTTGAGGAGAACTTTAGTTAGGCCCCCATGTATTTTCATTTTCATCGTTAAAGCGTAGGTCGATGCTCAGTTTGATTTGGAGATTGCATCTCGATGTTTAAACCTTGAGTTGAATAAATGAACGAGTGTTTGGTGTGATATGTTTGTTGCATTGCATATGGGTAGTGAATTTTCCTTTTAGGTCATTGTTCTATTCTAATTCTCACCCCTCTGAAAACAGCAAGATGCCTCCACGACGTGAGCCCGACTTCACTGTCCCGCCAGAACTCACACAACTTCTCCAGCAGCAGAACGCCCTGATGCAACTGTTGATTCAGAACCAGACCAACAATCACAACAACCACCCTCCACCTCAAGGCGACAACCTCACCTATTTTCTGAGACTGAATCCCCCAACTTTCTCCAGTAGCACTGAGCCCATTGTGGCAGATGATTGGCTTTGCAAGATGGAGAGGGAACTCACCACCGCAGGATGCACTGAGGCTAAAAAGGTGCGCTTTGCCGCCCATCAACTGGAGGGACCAGCAGCTTCATGGTGGGAGAACTACACCACCACGTACCCCATTGCTGGTGTGACTTGGGAGCAGTTCAAGCAAGCTTTCCACATCGCTCATGTCTCAGCTGGAGCCATGAGTCTGAAGAAGCGTGAGTTTCGCAACTTACGCCAGGGGAACCGTTCCGTGGCCCAGTATGTGGACGATTTTAGCACGTTGGCTCGTTATGCACCAGGAGATGTGGCGGATGATGCAGCCAAACAGGAGAAGTTCTTGGAAGGACTCAATGATGAGTTGAGCGTACAGCTAATGGTGGCTACTTTTAGCAACTACCAAGAGCTGGTAGACAAGGCCCTCATCTTGGAGGGGAAACAACAGCAAATCGAGAACCACAAGAGGAAGTATGCATAGGGGAAGTCTACCTCTAGAGCTCATCAAAAGTCCCGCTACTCCCCGTACTCAGGAAATACCGGATTAGGGATCGGTAAGTATGGAGGACACGCTCATCCCGTGCACAACCATGGAGGCCATAACCATGGAGGAAATGGGAATAATCATCCCAACAATGGCAGCTTCAAGAATGGAAATGGAAGTGGGAATGGCAACCAACACCGTCCCGCTCCAGCTCCGAAGGATCTGAACCATATCACATGTTTCAAGTGTTAGAAGATAGGGCACTATGCCACTGAATGCCCTCAGAACAAGCAAGGAAATGGAAACGGCAACAACAACGGCAACTCCGCAACTAAGAAGCCAAATCCTTTTCCTCGTGCTCAGGTGAACCACCTTGATGTGGAAGAAGTCTATGATCAGCCCGAGACTGTGGTTGGTAAGTTTTTATTGCATTCACGTCCAGTTATGGTACTTTTTGATTCTGGTGCAACTCATTCATTCATATCAAGGGTAGTTGTGGAAAAGTATGGTTTACCCACCAGAACCCTTAGTCAGCCCATTAAGGTCAATTCCCCAGGAGGTATGATGATGGCAGGGATAGGATGCCACGCCTTGAAACTCCACATAGGAAACCATGTTTTTCCTACCGACCTCATCGTCTTAGAATCCCAGGGATTGGATGTAATCCTAGGCATGGATTGGATGACCAAGTATGAAGGAAACCTTGACTGCCCGAGCAAGTCTATTTCACTCACCACTCCGGAGAACAAGAGGATTAAGTATGTATCTCGACGCACACAGATGAGTGCTCGATTAAACTCCCTCATAGGAGTTGTTCAGGAGGAAGTGCCGGTTGTACAAGACTTTCCAGATGTATTCGCGGAGGAATTACCAGGCATGCCACCAGATAGGGAGATTGAGTTTCTGATAGAGCTACTACCAGGAACCGGCCCAATTTCCAAGAGACCCTATCGGATGCCCGCAAATGATTTAGTAGAAATCAAGAAGCAGATTAAGGAGCTATTGGATAAGGGATATATTCGCCCAAGTTCTTCACCTTGGGGAGCCCCAGTTCTTTTGGTGGAGAAGAAAGATAAAACCTTGAGGATGGTGGTCGATTATCGTGCATTGAACGAGGTGACTATCAAGAATAAGTACCCTCTGCCGATCATTAATGACCTGTTTGACCAGCTAGTAGGCACCAAAGTATTCTCCAAGATCGATCTTCGATCAGGGTATCACCAACTGAAGATTCGCGAACAAGATATACCCAAAACAACCTTCACCACAAGGTATGGTTTATATGAGTATACAGTCATGTCTTTCGGTTTGACTAATGCTCCTGCCTACTTCATGAATATGATGAACAAAGTGTTTATGGAATATTTGGACAAGTTTGTCATGGTGTTCATCGATGACATTTTGATATTCTCCAAGAGCAAGGAAGAACACAAGGAACACTTGCGTTTAGTTCTGGAGAAGCTTAGAGAGCATCAGTTATATGCCAAGTTCAGTAAATGTGAATTTTGGCTGACGGAAGTCGGATTCCTTGGACACATTATTTCCGGAGAAGGAATAGCAGTAGACCCCGCTAAGGTTGAAGCAGTCACTGAGTGGAAGTCACCCACCTCAATTAAGGAGAACCGCAGTTTTCTCGGACTTGCCGGATATTACGGTAGATTCATTGATAATTTCTCAAAGATTGCCAAGCCCATGACAGAGCTGTTGAAGAAAGAGTCTAAGTATATCTGGACTGAGGTATGTGAGGCAAGTTTCCAGGAGTTGAAGAAACGTTTAGTCACAGCCCCAGTGTTGATACTGCCAAACATCCGGAAAGACTTCCAGGTTTATTGTGACACATCACGTCAAGGACTTGGAGGAGTACTCATGTAGGAGGGAAAAGTTGTAGCGTATGCATCCAGACAGCTACGACCCCATGAGTTGAATTATGCCACCCATGATTTGGAACTACCAGCCATAGTGCATGCACTCAAGACCTGGAGACATTTCCTTATCAGAAATAGTTGTGATGTGTACACTGATCATAAGAGCGTGAAGTATATCTTCACGCAGAAGGAGTCGAACCTCAGACAGAGGAGATGGTTAGAGTTAATCAAGGACTATGACATGAGATTACATTACCATCCAGGAAAGGCAAATATTGTGGTAGATGCTTTGAGTCGGAAGAGTTATGTGAAGACACTCATAACCGGAGGATTACCCCAGGAGTTAACCAATGATCTCAGAGAGCTTTGGTTAGAGATAGTTCCACGAGGATATCTTGCCAGACTAGAGATTCAGTCCACCTTAACCGAAAGAATTCATGAAGCCCAGAAATCGGACAAGGAGATAGCTGAGATAAAGCAGAGAATGAAGGAAAGAAAGGCTAATGAACTTCGTGAAGATGAACAGGGTACTCTATGGTTTGAGAACCGAATCTATGTGCCCAATGACCCAGAGCTCAGGAAGTTGATACTTCAAGAAGACCACGATTCACCATACTCGATACACCTAGGCAACACCAAGATGTACTTGGATTTGAAGGAAAGTTACTGGTGGACAGGTATGAAGAAAGATATTGCCAAACATGTTGCGGTATGTGATGTTTGTCAGCGAGTAAAGGCGGAACATCAGAAACTAGCAGGGTTACTCCAACCTTTGTCGATACCCAAGTGGAAATGGGATAAGCTTGGTATGGACTTCATCACAGGACTACCTAGGACCCGTTCAGGATATGATTCCATTTGGGTAGTGGTCGATCGCTTGACCAAGGTGGCTCATTTCATTCCAGTGAAGACCACCTATACCAATGCTAAGTTAGCCAAGATATATATGACTAGGATCAGATGTCTACATGGAGTTCTGAGGAGTATCGTGTCAGATAGAGCAACACAATTTACCTCAAAGTTTTGGCATCAGCTACATGAAACTTTGGGTGCAAGGCTAGAGTTCAGTACATCTTTTCATCCGCAAACCGATGGACAGACTAAGAGAGTCAACCAGATTCTGGAGGACATGTTGAGAGCCTGTGCGCTAGACTATGGGTCCAATTGGGATGACAACTTACCTTACGCAGAGTTCTCGTACAACAACAGTTATCAGACCAGTATGAAGATAGCCCCTTTTGAAGCTTTATACAGAAGGAGGTGCAGAACACCATTGATGTGGGATGGTGTCGGAGACCAAAAACTCTTGGGCCCTGATCTTATCCGAGATTTGGAAGAAAAGGTCAAACTGATCTGAGACCGACTCAAGATAGCTCAATCCAGGCAGAAGAGCTATGCTGATAACAAACGCAAGGAGGTGACATATGAAGTGGGAGATCGAGCATATCTTCATGTGTCCCCACTTCGAGGAATCAAGAGGTTTGGTGTTAAAGGAAAGTTAGCACCCAGATTCATAGGCCCCTACAAAATTCTGGAACGTAGAGGCGAAGCTGCATACAAGCTGGAATTGCCGGAAGGACTGTCCCGAGTTCATGATGTTTTCCATGTTTCCCAGCTGAAGAAATGCCATGCTGAGATGGTTGATATTCCTTTGAGAGACACCGTGCCCCTAGAGGCCATACAACTTGACAGTGACCTGACCTACGAGGAGAAGCCTGTCAGAATCCTCGAGACTACCAACAGAGTTACCCAAAGCAAGACCATCAAGTTCTGTAAGGTTTTGTGGACTCACCACACTGAGGAAGAAGCCACCTGGGAACACGAGGAAGATTTGTGGAGTCAATGCGCGAGATTAGATCTAATTATTAAACGAACCAGTACGCGTTATTTGTCGGTCGTCCGCTCGTTAGCTCGCACGCGCACGCCCTCGCGGCCAATCACAGCACGCCACGTAGACCCGGTCCGATCAATAGGAAGTTTTTCTTTTTCTTTTCTGTTTAAGAAAACAGAATGTATTTTGTTTTTGCTTTTATCATATCTTTTAAAATATTTGGTGTTTTTAGTTGATTCTTTTTTGCATTAGTTCACAAATTTGATGTAGTTTATGTCTGTATGCTTAGATTTCAAATTTGAACTTTAAATTTTGAATCTAATCAATTTTTTTTAAATTACTAAAATCTGTATAACTAGAGTTTAAAAATATATCTTTGAGTAAATCTTTTTGCCACTGGTTTGTATTAGTTAGACCTATCATCCTACATAGTTTGAGAATTTTTAAAATGAATTTGGTTAATCTTTTTAACAAAAACAGAATCTGTTTAGTTCTTAATAGATTTTAATTAAATTGATTTTTATTTAATTTGAACCTGAATTAGTTTAACTTTTTTTTAGATTTTAGTAGGTTCTGTTCATTCAACATTAGGTGTATTATTTCTGTTAATAAAATATGTTTTTCAAATTGTTTTGTACTCTAGTTTGAATAGGTACATCTTGTTTTCACCATTTATATTGTTTAGAAAAAAAATTGTAGTAACTCTTTTTGCACTATTTTTTTTATGAAATACTTTCTGTTTTCAAATAAAATTTTGTATTTACTTTTATGTTACCTAAATGCCTGGTTGTTCCAAACACATTTTTGACTTGTTATGTCCTAGTAGAAATTTTGACACCAAAAATTTTATAGTCTTATACTTTAAGTGATTCTTCTTTTGATTGTGCTTTTGTTTGTTGAAGCATTTGTTTATCTTGCTGTTGAATGAATTGTATTGTGTTTATGCTTATGGTGTGCTCTTGTTTGATTCGTTAGATCATTCGGAGTGTGAAGCTTGTTATCTAGAGTCACTTGATTACGAGGATCGTCAGCAAGGCAAGTCACTTTGACCATGTATACCTATGTTTTATTGCATTAGTTCTTCCATCTCCCCAATTACGTGCAAAGTAGGTAAATTGGAAACTTGGTTACTTGTTGTAGTATCATGTGGTAGGTACCCCTCAACCCTTTGACACATTGGCCCCGGGAAACGTTTATTTGAATTTTGCTATGCTATTAGTAGACGGGGTTGGTTGTGTGATTCATGAGAGTTGTGAGTTAATAATTTCAAGACCTACATGATGATCAAGTCTTCAAGACTCCGAGTTTTCAACATACCTCTGGGTGGATGATGGTTGAACGGCGCCCTGGAGAAACCAGTGGTTAGCCTAGATGATGCTGGAGAAGTGCCAGTATTCATGCGGAAAGGTCCACCCAGGCACAAAGAGATGGATGGATGCTTCAAGATCCAAGGCTTACCTGCACAGCCACAAGCTATTATGGGCTCTGGCTTGGTTGGATATCTTGGTGACCCTGGATAGGCGGTGCACCGAGATGTAGAAGAACGGTAGGAAAGGATGGGCACCGACAGAGTCTCGGGGAAACCCTTTAGAAGACCATGTTTTGGTCATCTGTTTCTCAAACACCATGAAGTGCGAGAAATCCAACGGAGGCGATCAAATCTTGTGGGGAACGTGTGCAAAACTCTGCAGAGTACCCAAACCTAATCGATTAGCCGTGTCCACGGTCATGGACAGTTTGAGCCAAAGGAACTAAAACTATCTAGAACTCTCAACACAATTAATTACATTGATGTGGGTATTTAATGTCAACTTGGGAATGAGAATTGGTTGATGGAACCATCTCATTTATCAACCAACATTTTAGTAATTATGCTTTTGCCCTCTCTTATTGTAGGAAAAATTTGGCTTTATGCAAAAACTTACTACCCCCACCTGCCATATAAGCATATAAAATAGATGATTACTTTACCCCTCTCTTGTGACTTTGCCGGCATATTCAATATGCTGACCTATACGGCTGCAACGTATCATGTTGCAGAGTACTTTTCCGACCAGGAGTGAGGATACGCTCTACGTTCGGTGAGATGCCCTTGGAGTCAGATGGACTCAACTACCTATGGAGATTCTGCAAGATTTTGGTTTAGTTTATCTCATGAGTTGGCCTTCAGCCACTTTATTGTAATCCTTATTGTAATAAAGGACTCGATATGAGATTTTGATTAATTAATGCTATGTGATTTCCCTTTGATATATACATTGATGTACCGTGTGTGTACCAGCATGATCTTGGGATGGTACAGAAACACCGGAGATTCGACCTTTTAGGTCGGGTCGCTACAACCTTTGGGGGTTTCTAGATTTATAGGATTTTTCATTGTTGGAATCACGTCTACTGGAGCCACGTAGACCCCACAAGCTACCAGGGCGCGCCTAGGGGGTGGGCGCGCCCTGTTGCCTTGTGGCCCACATGTGGCTCCCCTCCGGTGGTTCTTCGCTCCGATATTTCTTATTTTGTCTAGAAAAAACATAAAAGAGTTTCAGGCGATTCCGAGAACTTTTATTTTCTGCACAAAAACAACACCACAGTAATTATGCTGAAAACAACGTCAGTCGGGTTAGTTCTAAATAAATCATATAAAGTGCATCAAAACCATACAAAAGTATTGCAAAAATAGGAAAATATGGCATGACTACTTCATAAATTATCGATACGTTGGAGACGTATCAGCATCCCTAAGCTTAATTCATGTTCGTCCTCGTGTAGGTAAATGATAAACGAAGTAATTTATGAAGTGTGAATACTAGCATAGTGAATAGTTTTGATCATTGATAGAGTAGCAATAAATTCACATGTCATTGTTCAAACAATGCATTCTCTTGAAACTTAACAACATATGTTCTTAGTCATCAAACAATTTCAATGCATCATCAAGTCTAAGTAAGAGTTCCACATACTCAATTTTCATATAGTATTCTATGATTGCTAATACACAAAGCATAATTTTAGAACAAACAGTATCCATCTAACACATAGAAAGATAAGGGCTTAATGTTTTGCCTCCCAACATACTTATCATAAAGATAATCGTCAACAATAATGAATCATGATCAAGTGTATTTGGTTGGATATATGTGTTTGGATCTTTACCCACCACATGGTGCTTGGCATAGATCGGGGTTGGATTAAGTTGACTCGACATGGAAAGTAAATACATAAAACTAAATGACATAAAATTAAATAGATTGTCCTTCGCAGAGGGAAGCAAGAATTAGCGGAGGTGCCGGAGCTCATTGTTTAAAATAGAGATGAATATGTAATTTGAGTGGTATACTTTTCCGGCCAACATCACAACAAAGTTTTCAATATCTTCCATGATAAATACATTAATGTTAGTTCCCAAACATAATTGAAATTTTACTCCCCCTCCACCATTCAAACACATTCCATGGCTGACCGAATCCACGGGTGCCATCCAAACAATCAACTTTCTAGGGGGGGTTCTTGTTTATTTATTTTTGTATTATGCAGGACTGGACATCCTTTTTACCAGCCTCTATCATGCAATAACAAGTGAATAAACACTCGTATCGAGAATAACCCTCCTAGCATGGAAGATAATGACCGCCCCATTGCTCCATGAGAGGTACGAGAACAAGAAACATGATGTTTATTTGAATTTTTAGAGGTGGCACGTGCAAATTTACTTGGAATGACAGTGAAATACCATATATAGGTAGGCATGGTGGACTCTCATGGAAGAAACTTGGCTCAAGGATTTGGATATGCAAGTAGTATCTCTACTTAGAACGAAGTTTTGGCTAGCAAAAGGTTCTAAACAACCACCACATGTTGTAGGATCCATAACAATATAACTTCTATGCAAATATACCCAAACATAACCATTACATTGTCTTCCTTGTCCAACATCAACTATTTGATCAAGGTTGAAAATAATTAATGGGTATTCACAATCATAAAATATTTCCAAGATAATATATTATTTGTGTGTGAAAGTTCTCTTTCTTATACTAATCATTCATGAATTGCTTGTATGACCAATATTGTGATTGTCAAACTTCAATAGATTTTACTTTGTAAACCATATGTGAAACTAATACTAATCATAAAGCACATTGATAATTTCGGATTTATGATATCTCATTCATTAAGAATTTACTCTTAGGATATAAGTGAAGCACAAGAGGAAACATCAAACTACTCTCAAAAGATATAAATTAAGATCAATGAGTAGTCAAACAATTAAGTAGCTATGTGAGGAATCTCTCTCAATAAATATTTTCAGATCTGAGGATTTTATTCAAACAACAAACAAAACAAAAATACACTCCAAGAATAGCACATATCATGTGGACAAATAAAAACGTAGGCTCACCATAGGCTAACTGATAGTTGTTGACGAAGAGAGGTGGGATGCGCAACATCCCAAAGCTTAAATGATTGAGAATCCTAGTAATATTTACTTGCGATGCCTTGGGAATCTCGAAGCTTGAGATTTTGTATCTCGTTCAATCGTCCCATATCCCGGTTTCACCTAAGTCTCAAAAACTTCATTCACACAAAACTTGAAAAGAACTCGTGAGATTGATTAGTACACATAAGAATAAATCAACACTTCATGTATAGCCATGAAAAGTTTCATACTTATTTTCAATCATTAGGTACTGTATACTATAATTTTCACAATTTATATCTACTAATAAGCCATGAAAACTCTAGGATAAGTACATAACAAAACTATGATATCAATATGTCCAACCAAAATAGTCTCTAGCAATCAATTTAAAAAGTGTACTTATGTCTCCCCAAAAAATATGAAAATTTAGGAAATGATAAATCATTAGTATGAAAGTACCTTGTAAATATTTTAGAAACTTTCCACGTTCCAGTAAAATCTGATAATTCAAATACTACAACAAAATTTTGTGTTTTTGTACATCACATATCACACATGCAATTCAAGTATTCTAAAGGCAATTATCGATACTTTTCTTGAAAAAAAGATTATAAATAACAACAATAAAATAATAACAAATTAAAATGACGCGCTAAGAAAAACACATATCATGTGACGAATAAAAACATAGCTCCAAGTAAGATATACCAATAATGTTGGAGATGAAAGAGGGGATGACTTCTGGGGCATCCCCAAGCTTAGACGCTCGAGTCTTCCTTTGGTATTACCTTGGGGGTGACTTGGTCATCCCCAAGCTTACGTTATTTCTTCTCCTTATTCTCCTCACATCGATATCTCACCCAAAACTTGAAAACTTGAATCACACAAAACTTAACGGAACTTCATGACAAGGGTTAGTGTAATAAAGATAGATCATTCACTTAGGTATTGTCAAGACAAGACTCATAATTGTTCTCACATAATATATACTATATTATATCATTTCCATAATTTATGTCACTAAATATAAGTTATGGAAACACTAAAATAAGCAAACTATGCATGCAAAACAGAATTTGTCAAAAATAGAATAGTTTGTACATATCTAAACTTAAACCATTCTTACCATTCTTTGAAACTTCTGAAAAATTAGGAAAATGCAGAGAATTTGAATACAAATACTGTGTAAAAATTCAGAATTTTTTGACACTCCAGTATAATCATAGAAATTCTGCACTAGACGTAAAAGTTTCTGCTTTTGCACATAATCAAACAAACAAGTATCCACACTATCCCAAAGGATTTACTTGGCACCATTTTAAATAAAAGACACAAAACATGATTACTATAGTAGCTTAATCATGTGAACACTAAAAAACATAAAGTAAAAGTGTTGGGTTTTCTCCCAACAAGCGCTTTTCTTTAAAGCCTTTTAGCTATGCGTGATGATTTCAATGATGCTCACATAAAAAGTAATAATTGAAACATGCAAAAGAGCATCATGAATCACATGACAATAACATTTAAGTCTAACCCACTTGCTCTACATAGGCATTTTGTGTGCAAACAATTTATGGTAGCAAGAATCAACTAGTTTAGGAGGGCAAAACAAGCATATCTTCAAGATTTTCAATTCAAAGGGAGGAAACTTGAATTGCAGTTCCTAGAAACATATGTTCCTCCCTCATATTAATTTCTAGTAGCATCATGAAGGAAACAATATAACTATCACATAAAGCATTCATTTCATGATGCACAAGCATAGAAAATTTATTACTCTCCCCATAAGCAAACTTCTCATACATAATAGTGGGGGTATCATAGGAGACTCAAATGATATAAATTGCTTCCACATTAAAATAATAATATTCAAAAAAGGGTAATCATAATTGTGACAATTTTTATAATAATAATCATGACTAATTTTTATAACATAAGTATCATCACAATAATCATCATAAGTAGCAACTTGGTGTAGGATCGAAAGTATGTATAGAGGGGGTGATTAGACTACTTGACCAAATTAAAAATCTAGCCTTCTCCCAATTTTAGTTGTTGTCCAATTTTAACAATTGTAGCAAGTAAAGCACACCGTACACATACATGTCTAAGAGTATAGCAACGAAAAATAAATACAACCACATGAAAGTAGATGGTAGGGATAGGAGGATCAAACGCAATTGGATGACACGAAGATTTTTCCCGTGGTTCCGATAGGTGGTGCTATCGTGCGTCCACACTGATGGAGACTTCAACCCATGGAGGTTAGCGGTCATGAGAGTCCATGGAGGGCTCCACCCATAAGGGTCCATGAAGTAGCAACCTCGTCTATTCCATCACGACTTTCGTCCACGAAGGACTAGCCTCACTATGGGTAGATCTTCACGAACTAGGCGACCTACTTGCCCATACAAACTTCTTGGTTCAACTCCAAAACACAAAGAAGGAGGATCCCAAGCGACACCTAACCAATCTAGGAGACACCACTCTTTAAAAGGTAATAGTTGTGGTAGTATGATGAACTCCTTGCTCTCGTGCTTCAAAAGATAGTCTCCTCAATCACTTAATCACTCTCTCACATATTTGGCTTGGTAGAAGAGATTGATTGGGTGGAAAGCAACTTGGGGAGGCTATAAATCAAGATTCATATGGTTGGAGTGGAATGTCTTGATCTCAACACATGAGTAAGTGGATCTCTCTCAAAAAATGGATGGGGCAAGTGTTTGTATGTTCTGAGTGCTTCCTCTACGAATGAGAGGTGATGGAGGGGGTATATATAGGCATCTCCAAAAATCCAACCGTTACAACATTATTGCCCAACTCGGTGAAACCGATGTGAAACTCGGTCCTACCGCTAGTGCAAAATGTGGCAACTTTGGCTTTTTCGATGAAACTGATATACACAACTCGGTCCTACCGATTTCGGTTTGACTAGAGAAGTTCCTCATCTTGATGACACCGATTGACCAAACTCGGAAATCCCGATTTCAGGAATTGTCTAACCGGAGATTTGTTCACTAATTCTCGGTCGTACCGAAATAGGTATTGATTGTACTGAGTTGCTAGGGTTCGGCCAGGACCTGTCTCAAGGGAAAATCGGTATGGCCGAAATGAGAAACTTTGTGGCACCAATTTTGGATGGATGTTTTTGGACAGACAATTTTGTGGGAGATTTGATGAGTAATATTTGGTGGATAATATCTAAGCACTTGAGCAACCAGAACATCATATTTACCTCACCCCCTTTTAATAGTATTGGCTTTCCTATGGACTCAAGAATGATTTCTCACAAAATATAAAATGTAGCGTCTTGTGGCTTGAAGCATGGCTAATCCTATTCCTTGTGTAGTTAGTCCACACAATCCTTTAGCCAATCCATCATTGAATTTTTTCCTGAGATATCCATGGTGGAAACATTAGTCCAATGTAATATATGTTGTTATTAATTACCAAAACCACCTAGGGAGAAGTTGTGCTTTCAATCTCCCCCCTTTTTGGTAATTGATGACAACATATAGATCAAAGCTTTGACAAAGGATATAATCAATGTAACATCATCACTTTGAGAGGTATGTGATAAGTAAGAGCTCCCCCTAAATTTGTGTGCTATTTTTAAATTTGCGTTTGAATGCAAATGCACAATTGATTAGGATCATGGGTCACTATTCCATGTCACATACAACTTGGTGGTGCGCATAAATGATATGAATGAATAACAATGCAAATAATACCAAACATACGCGAATGATCGTAATATAAACAACACATAGATATGTCATGGTAGCATCAACCATCAAAGTGTATGATGAAACACAATGCAATTTAAGCCATAACACATGATAAAATGTTTTTGAAACCAAAGAGAGCAACAAATGGTAAAACACACACTCTCAAATACCTATGGTATATATATATATACTTCTCTCCCTTTGGCAACAAGTTACCAAAAAGTTCAAAGGATATAGAGCTAAGCGTCACTCTGGGCTCTATCTCCTCTGGTAGCTATTGAAGGAGTCGAGAGAAGGGTGTCCGTGAATGCTTCGGTAGATGTCCTCTTGATTGTCTCTACAATCAAATCCATCACTCTAAATATGGTGTGGTTGTCTATGTGGTGCAACATGTTGATGGAATACCCCCTTATCATCTTGTCGTCTCCATACTTGGGCATCAACATATATCTCATGATAGTGTTGGTGGTGGGTAGTCCTGCTCGCAAATAATAGATAGAGCCAAGCTTATGTGATTGTAGATATTCCTTAGCGATTGAGTTATACATATTGGCCATGGAATTGTGACTAATTTTGGCCTCAATATAAACATCCAAGTCACCTGCTTCTACCTATGGGGTACCCAAGATCGTAGCCCATTCCTCAACTATAGGCTAATATCTGACTCCCTCGGTCATCCATATGATACGGCCATCGGGGTAGAAGGGATCTTTGGAATAAAACTACATAATCATCTCATCGTTCATGCAGTCATCCCTCTTCCAACAAAGTTCTCAATGTCTATGCATCTAAAGTTTCCCTGCACATTGGTAAAGTAATCCCCATTTCCTTGATGTAGGCCCAGTCGACGTATCTCATGTCACTGACTGTTGGGCTCTTGTCCAACAGGATAGTCTCATAGAAATCCCGATGTTCTTTGGTGAGAAAACATGCATCAACAACAGTCCTTCTCCGGGTGGCATAGGGATCATTAGTTATCCATCTCCTCAACCCTTGGTCTTTCCTATTCTTCATGTCCTCAGCAACTGGGTGGACATCATTATGATCAGGTAAGTGAGGTCTTAGTTTCCTCAACACCATCAACTCCTCTCCCTCAGTAGCAGATTTGGATGTGGAACTCTTGTTGTTCTTAGAAGTAGGAATTTCTTTGGTAGTCCTCTTGGGATTGGTTGCAGTTGGCTTCTTTGGAGCAGTTTGCTTGCTCTTGGATGGATCCTTTCTTGGCATTGCATTAGCTAGCAACTTCTTCTTCTCCTTGGAAGGAGGGTTTTCCACGGGTTCCTCTTCCTTGGTCTCTTCTTCGCATAGATTTCTTTGTGGGCTCAAGTGAAAGAGATACATTAGCCCTAGAACTCTTTGGTGCTCTCATAGCCTCTGAACTGACATATTCCTTCCTTACTGGATTCTAGAGGAAGTAACCTCATCAACTTTCTTCCTACTACCTCCGTCCTGGTTTATTGGTCCCCTTTGTAATGTGTGCCAAATTTGGACTAATGATTTAACTAATAAAATGTCAACGCATGTCAACAAAAAATATCGTTGGATTCGTATTTGAAAACAGTTTTCAATGATATAATTTTTAGTGACATGCATAAATACGTTGTTAGTTAAATCTATGGTCAAAACTTGACACAAAATATAATGGGGACCAATAAACCAGGACGGAGGTAGTAGCTTCCTTCTCCTTCTCCTGTTGCCTCTTGGAGATAACCTCTTCAGGAACAAAATTAACATCCTCTTCATCCGAGTTCAGTTTCCTCTTGGCTCTGGTGGTTTTCTTGGGCAAGTCATGGGAGCTAGGGGTGCCTGGGTCTTCTGAAGATGAACTGATATCAAGACTAGTGCCTGCACTGAGATCTATGCTCTCCTCTCTGAAATCATTGTCGCTATCCTGAGAACCTGACTTGCTAACCCTGTGACTAGATATAGATGAGTATAAGGGATGAACATCACAAAACACCGAGGGGTTTTGCAAATTTGAACTCAAAACTCTATTCTTAAGTTTCAGCTAAGTGGGCTTCGGTTCCACCGAGTTTGAGTTTTTGGAGCCGCCGAGACACACATTCTCATATGACAGAAACTTGGCAACCCTTTTCAGTTTCACCGAAAAGATAAACTCTGTTTCATCGAGAATGTTCTCAGTAACCCTAGAACCCGAATTGGTGATACCGATTTGTATCAACACGGTGACACCGAGACACACATGGCGGAAACTTAAACCTAGAAAGTTTTGTTCAACTAATCTTATGGATATTTCTTCTGGATAGGAGCATTGCAAATCGTGGCTTTTCGATGGACTTAACCCAATGCACGAAAATTAGGTTGGGGAGCGCAAAAGTGTCGAAAACCTTACCCTAATCCGGTGAAGGTTCCTCTACGGCGGCGACGACGGGGCAGATTGCCGATGACAGCCAAGGACTCCTATGGCGAGGGCGCACGGAAGGTGAAGGCGACATCCGAAGACTCGAGTGTGAGAGCAAGGGTTTTCGGGAGGTGACGTTTGAAGAAGTAATTTCAAAAATCAGGTCAACAGATGTATATATCCCCTTACTGTCGGTGACACCGGTTCGAGAATATCGGTGCCATCGAGTTTCATAAGTGTCAGGTGACGGTGAAACTCGGTGAGTCCAAGATTTTGAAATCGGTTGTACCGAGGTCATAAAACCAGATCAACCCAGTGTTTTGGTAGAACCTTGATTATGATGTTGTTATTAATTACCAAAACAACCTAGGGAGAAGTTCTGCTTTCACTTGGTTCTTATCATAATCAATTGAAACCTCTTCCAAGATAGTGTAATCATTGCTAAATAAAGTCACGACCTCTCCAAATCCACTTTTGTCATTATAATCAGATTCAACACCCTCCTAAATAGTGGGATAATAATCATCTAAAGTTGACACTCTTCCAAACCCACTTTCATAAAAATTGCAATCATCATAAATAGGAGGCATGTAATCATCATAGAAAATTTGATCATTGAAAGTTGGGGAACTAAAAAGATTATTCATATAACATTGCATCCCCAAGCTTGGGGTAAACATTATTTTCAGCAAATAAATTCTCAAACATGACAGTTTCATCAAACATAGCATCCCCAAGCTGGTGGGTTTGCATATCATTAGCATAATCATGAATAACATGAATAGCACTAATAGTGTAATAATTATTATAATCGTAATTTTCCAAGTTGGTGCCAAAAAGATTTCCAATATTATAAGGAGTATCATTATCTTCCCAATCATGCATCCTCATCACAACAAGTAGTAGGCATAACAAAATATTCATCAAGTGTATCATCGTCCACACTACCTTCAGATTCATTCTCAACAATTATAGGAGCAACATTATTTGGTAGAGATACATTTTTACCTCTACTTTTCCTTCTTTTCTTCTTCTTCACCATCTTGTGTGTGGGTTTAAGTAATTTATCCAAGCTTCTTATTGAAGAGATGGGAATCTTCTCCTTGTAACCTGGCTCATTACGAGAAACAATAGGAGGGTATTGGAGACCTTTACCCTTTCATTAGTATTCCTTTTATATTCTATTGGTTTTCCCGTATTTCTATAGTTGGTAATATAAGCATTCTCCTTGCAATTTACTATGCAAAACATATAGATTTCTTGTAGATTAGCTTCATTGGTATTAGTGATAAGATATATCAAACCAATCATTTTTATGTGACAATTCTTCACACCCAAAAAATAAACAATGTTCATTATAGAGCTCATCGGAGATCAAATTATCACAGTATTTGGAAGTGGTTTGATAATGAAAATGCATGCATTGGAAATTAATATAACCAACCCTATTGCAAAGTTAACCATTAATGGGATGAAAATAGCATAATCTTATGGCAAAATAATCTATCACTTTAAGACACCAATTAGTTTGATCACGTTTATGCTTCTTACAAAATCTATCATCCCTATATGGCATGTTTTCACAAATTTTATTCACTCCACAAAAATTGACATGCTTATAGGGAATCTTTTTATCGTGACTAGTGCAATCATCATTAGCATCATGGATATTCAGAGAATTCATTCTAACAATATTACTGTCATGCTCATCATTCAAGGAATTCATATTAAACATTTTTATAAATTCTTCCTCTAACAATTGAGCACAATTTTCCGAACCATCATTTCACGGAAGACATTGAAAGGACGAAGAAATTAGGCAACCTAAACTCCATTTTTTTTGTAGTTTTCCTTTATAAAACCAAACTGGTACAAAAAAACTAAAATATTTAATTGTAATATCTAAAGGTATACCTTCAAGAACTCAGCTCACCAGCAACAACGCGAGAAAAGAGCTTGATGTCTACTAGCAACTTTATTCTTGTAGACGTTGATGGGCCTCCAAGTGCAGAGTTTTGTAGGACAGTAGCAACCCTGATTACCTAAGATTTATCAATCCGCGGGAGGTGTAGGATGAAGATGGTCTCTCTCAAACAACCCTGCAATCAAATACAAGAAATCTCTTGTGTCCCCAACACGCCCAATGCAATGGAAAATTGTATAGGTGCACTAGTTCTGCGAAGAGATGGTGATACAAGTGCAATATGGATGGTAGTTATAGGGTTTTGTAATCTGAAAATGTAAAAACAGCAAGGTAGCAAGTGGCACACAACGATCAAAATGTTGTATAAATGCTTGGAAAGAAGGCCTAGGATTCATACTTTCACTAGTGCAATCTCTCAACAGTGCTAACATAATAGAATCATATGATCATCCCTCAACGTGCGACAAAGAATCACTCCAAAGTCCTTATCTAGTGAAGAACATAAGATGAAATTGTTGTAGGTAGTAGAACCACCTCAAAGTTATTCATTTCGATGAATATTTTGGGCTATTCCTATAAGTGTCACGAACAACCCTAGAGTTCGTACCAGAATAACACCTATGATACACATCAATCAGCCCTAATGTCACCTAGATACTCCAATGTCACCTCGAGTATCCGTGGGTTAATTATTCGTCATGCATCAAACAATTTCAGATCCATCATATTCGATCCAACACAAAGAACTTCAAAGAGTACCCCAAGATTTCTATCAGCGAAAGTAGGATAGAAACGTGTATCAACCCATATGCATAGATTACCCCATTGTCACCACAAGAATCCACTAGTTGAGTACCAAAACATACATCAAGTGAATCAAATCCAATATTCAGACATAACAAAATCTCAAAGGAAAAGATTCAATTAATCACATCAAGATAGCAAGGGACACACACCATATGATCCAAAAATATTAACAAATCTGTGATACATGAAGATCGGGGCATCTCAAGAACACGAGAGAGAGAGAGAGAGAGAGAGATCAAACACATAGCTACTAGTACATAACCTCAGCCCTGAGGGTGAACTACTCCCTCCCATCATGTACACCATCGGGATGATGAAGATGGCCTCCGGTGATGATTTCCCCTTTTGGCAAGGTGCCGGAACATGACTCTAGATGAGTTTTCTTTGGTACAGAGAGTTGTCGCGGCAGAGCAAAAGTTCTAGGTTAATTTTGGGGGATTTCTGGATTTATAGGAATTTTTAGCGTTGGAATCATGTCAATTGGAGCCACATGGGCCCCACAAGCTATCGGGGCATGCCTAGGGCGGTGGGTGTGCCCAGTTGCCTTGTGGCCCACAGGTGGCTCCCCTCCGGTGATTCTTTGCTCCAATATTTCTTATTTACTCCAAAAAAATCATAAAAAATATTTGGACGATTCCAAGAACTTCTATTTTCTACACAAAAACAACACCACGTAATTCTGTTAAAAATAGTGTCAGTCCGGATTAGTTCTAAATAAATCATATAAAGTGCATCAAAACCATATAAAAGTATTGTAAACATAGAAAAATATGGCATGAATACTTCATAAATTATTGATACGTTGGAGACGTATCACCGTGTCGCACCACCGCTCACGCCCACCTCACCTCTACGCCTATGTCCCCCATTGTCGAACCAAAGTCGCCACTGTAACGCCATGAGGATCAGCCTCCATGACATGACCCAACGAATGGGACATACGTGCAAATGCTCTCTCGAGATGCCCTGCCGCAGCCTTCCGAGGATCCAGCACGAGCTTCACCAGCATGCTCCTTCTCCAACGACAAGACAAGATGGAGACGGGAGGGAGGGTAGTGGCGGCCCCAGCGGGGATGAGGCTATTCACCTTTTTTTAATGTGAAATATGTTAATATCACGAAGATACCAATTACTCCCAGCCTCTACATCAATAGGATGTTTCAAAGACACCAAGGATACACACAACCCAAGAAGAAAGAAAAAAAGACCTCGCCACAGTGATCAACTCCACTCGGCAGCAACACACACACCACCACCAAAGATAACACCCGCATAACATAAACGGTCTCCAAAAACGATGCCTTCAAGGAGGAAATAGTGTACAAGCGCCGTCATCGTCCGATCCAAAATCTTAGATTTCAACCTTGAAAAAGGCAAGCTCTCAAAATAATACCTTCAGTAAGACAATTGTCACACACAATCAATATAAGCTATTCACCTATATATCATCGAGTAGACAGGTAGCTACCCTAGCAGGAGTCGGCGTTAGAAGTGCCTGCTTAGTACGTCTAAACACGTGTCTTCTCTGTTTTTTGATCCACAATTCGCAGCTCCCTTTCTCCCTCCTCGGTACAACCCCCTCGTATAAAGGGTAATATGGACTTTTTGACCAGTTATACCCATATTTCTACGTATACGACATATGTATACCCGACTGGGCCGGCCCATGAAACTGGTGGTACCCTTAGTATCAGGGATCTAATTTCTAAAAAGTAACAAAGAAAATGTCCTCTAAAGGATTCGAACTTGCGACCTGCAGGTAACAAAGGTACCAAAGAACAACCTATAACTAGTTCACCTGAGAAGTCTTGGTGATTAAACATGAGCGCGTCACTGTAAGAACTAGCACCACGCGGAATCCGGATATTTCTAAAGAATTGCAAAGAAATATTTTCAAACCTTTTTTGTACATCCCTAAAATTTTCTTTAAAACGCAAACATTATTTATTCAGAGAATATAACTTATTAATTAGACCGTTTTCCATATTCTGAACAATTTTTCAAAATCAAAAATATATTTTACAATTCCGGAAAAAAATCGCTTTTCTAAAGGAAGTATTTTTATTTTAGATAACACAAATATTATATTTAATTCACTTAAAGTTTTGGAATTTATGAAAAAATATAAAAAACCAACATTTCGAACAATTTTTAATAAACTTGAACGTTTTATTAAAATTGTGAACAATTCTAGAAGACAGAATATATTACGAAATCAATAGTTTAAATAATGTTTAAGAATTATGATTCTAATTGTTTCCTTAAATATTTATTAAATGATTTTTATAAAATATTACCTATTTCAAATTCAACCCACTAGTTTTATAAAAATGTTCGTTCAAAAAATAGTTTGCTACTGTGCCCGCTAGTTTTATAAAAATGTTCATATTTTTCAAAAATGTTTGCGTTTTTTATAAATGTTCAAAAACTATTTTATGTTTTACATTTTTTTTGCTTCATTACCTCCTATTCTTGAAAATTTGTTTGTTTTTCAAAGAACGTCCGCGTTCAAAAAATGTTTAAAATTCGAAAAGAAGATTGAGATTTCCGAAAATTGCAAATTTTGCAAAATGTTCGCATTTTAAAAATATTCACTTTTTCGATAAAAAATGTTTCGGCCTTGTTTTCAGAATCTGGCGCTGCTAATAGGCTTTCTAAGATGTACACGGGCGGTGTGGGCAAAGTATTTTTTAAAGGACCATCCTATCCCTAAATCTCAAAACGGAGTGTTTAGGGGAGTTGTATCAAAGCGGAAGTGTTCTTAACCAGTTACTTATAGTCTATTAATGATAAATAAAACGAAAATGAACTGCATGTGCGGACGCATCCTGTATATTCCTTCCATTCTTAAATACAAGTCTTTTAAAAAAATTAAATACAGACGACATATGAATGTATATAAACATATTTTAAAGTATAGATTCATTCATTTTGCTTCGTATGTAATTCATATTAGATTTTCTAAAAAGACTTATATTTAAAAATGGAGAAAGTATATGGCTGCACTAATACATCTTGTAAGAACAACCTAACATTCTTTACGTGAAAGGGGCAATAATATGTATAGCACAAACTAGCGAACTGCATAAACGCTCTATATATATTGAACTCAAACAGGAAGTCATATAACGGATCCTTGGCCGCTCAACATGACGGTCATTTTTCTAGTCCGTCACTCAAATGAAATTTTCATCGTTGCTGCTCAAACCGACTTCCATTTCGCCCTTGCTATCAGCTGGTTCTTTGTCATGGATCTCCACCATTGATACTGTTGAACCATGCCCTATCAAAACCCTGACAGATAAAGATTATGTGCTTTAGTCTACATGCTCGGCATCATAGGCAGAGAGGATAATGAAAAATAAGCATGCGCACAAAAGGCAAAAAATATTGAAGCTACCTCCAAATACCATGCGGTGAAGCAATACTAGACCGTAAAAACAAGAACATTAAAACTACCGATTACCTTCTTGACTCCAATAACGCATCGAGACCACGGACAGCTTGATGACAACCGATGTTAAGGATTCTCTCAAGCCTGGAGAAAATGTAGCATCACTTACTAATTTCCCGTAAATTTAATGTAATGCGTGGGAGAAAACATTTGAAAGCAGACTTGCGTGAAACTAGTGTTGAATTGTACACTTTTTGTAGGGAAATTGTACACATTTTAGTATCTCAAGGCATTAGTTGAAACATTTCAAAGATCTGAAGGAAACTGTAAAAGGGTTTTCATAAGGGCATACTCCTACCAGAAAGTGTGGTCGTTTACCTGAAATTAGTCAAACTCCAAAAATGAACGATGCCATCTCTTGTACCCATGATTACAAGTGGAAGACCAGGATGGCAAACAACAGAGACAACTGGAAACATGAAACCTTTTAGTGTTTTGACGCATGTCTTTTTCTGGACGTCCCATATCTGGTTCATTTCAAAAAAAAAATCTGCTTCATTTGGAAGAAAGAAAGAATGCACTAGTCTAGTGTCAAAAACGCTTTTATATTAAGGAACGGAGGGAGTATTTGTGTACCGAATTATTGTTGCATTTTTTGTAGTGAAAAGCAGCATACCTTGGCAGTCATATCCTCAAGAGCCAGTAACCAAATACTGCTGATCACCACGCATGAAGAAATCTATGCAGTTCACTTGGTCCGAATGCCCAGACAGAGTACACATAGACGTTGAAGAATCAAGGCTCCAAACCTGATGAACACCAACTCTATGAGTTTGCAGTCAGTTCGTCTAGCAGAAAACCAAATTTCGGTCAGCGTAAGGGACAGGTCCGAACCTTTACTGTCTGGTCTCTCGAAGCAATAGCAAAACTGTTGGTGTTAAAGGGGTTAAATGCAACTTGTTTCACAGTGTGTGAGTGTTCCATAAACGTGCATCTGCACTCCCAATCCTTCTCCCAATCCCAAAGCTTTATTTGGGTATCAGATGATGAATACACCAAAGGCCGGGTAGGATGAATGTCCATCGATTCAAGGAATCTATCGTGAGCACGGAAACTATGGACTTTCTCCACTTCTGTTTTGTAGTGGTATACATGGACGATTCCTTCGTAATATGACCCAGCCAGAAACCATTGATGTCGTTCAATAAATTTAACAAGACAACCTACAGTGAAAGTGGTCATATTATTAGAATTCAAGTGTTTTATGCAAGATACTTAGTTATGTTAACAAGGAAACCAGAGATCATATCATGCCTGATGATGCCGTGACTTTAATCAGACCCAGGAGTTTCTGCCAGTAAATACAAATGAGCCCTTTGTTAGTCCAATGCAAAACTAAATAAAAAATAGCATGGTACATTTGTCAATACAAATTGAGCTTTTTATGATGAACCATCTAATTTACATAGGTTTTGTGGCCAGTCTAGGTTGGGCTTTCTGGTAGCTTGCTGAAGTTAAATGTTTGAACTCTGTTTTCTCTGTTTGTTTCATTTAATAAAAGTGGAGCTGGGGGGAGACCCCTTTCATTAAAAAAAAACATCTAATTTACCACAAGAAGTTTGAATACCGTCACCAGAAAAGAGAGAACAGAGGGTGACGATTTTTCAGTCTGATGAGAAAACCTTATAGCATTTTATCATGTCTTACGTTGACCACCGAAAAACTTAATCTTATCTTTACAGCAAATATTGGCGGTCACCAGTAACCGTATGTTCCGATGTTAATACGACTCTCATACTATAACTGCTGAGAGAATACAGTAACTTGCCTGGGTGTTATAGTCCCATAAACCAACACGTCCGTCATAATGACCTGTTATGATCCTATGAGGAGAAGAAATTTAACACAGGATAATCAAGTTCAATGTTCTACAGTTGAAATAGGTTAAGCTATATATTCAAATCATCAAATGCCTACGTGTCCTATACGGCTATACATGATACACACTCGGTCACTCACCATGGCTCTGTCTTGCTTGCATCGAGGGAACACAATGCCGCATGAGTTTCCTCCACGAATGTGATCTGATCCAACAAAACTCTGTTCAACATTATAGAACCCACCTCAAGGTTGGAAGATCAATAGAAGAGAAAAGAAAGGGCATACCTTCAGGAAAGGTGGAACTGCCTGTTACTTTGTGGATACATGAAGAAAAATAAGCATCAGTGAGTTACGTATTTACCTGGTCCGTACTATATATTTCACAGCTATTCCCATTGAGCAAAACAAAAATGTTCTTCTTACTTGAAGCAACTCACCTCACATGACGTCTCTCCTTGGAGAGCATAAACAACTTTTAGTGTCACATTATGCACCATATTCCCCAACTCTTTGGCTTTCTCAAAATATCGGTCGCAATCATATTGGTTTCTGAAAGGTTTGAGGCACTCATCACCCATAGTGTTCTGGAGGACAAAATCGATATCTGTTTCTTCTGGTAGGCTTTCCCTTTTATCTGTTGTCACGACGAGAGTGTACGTGGATCTCGGCGGCACAATGCCATAGAGTGGTAGACTTCGAAAGTGCTTCCTCTTCCCCATGGGCCTGCTCTTCTCCATAAGCTTAAACGGCACCTGTTCGTCTGTGTTGTTCGTTAGGTGCAGTGAGCATGGGATCAACTTGTTGGGTTCAAAGTTAAACCGAAGCTCGGGTGGTTGGATGTCAAGAAGCTGGCTGGAGCCTGCAGGCATTACCTGCAGAAGGAGAACTTATCCGGTTAACACCTGCATAAACTTACCAAAGAAATGGCAGTGATTGTTTAGGCGTGCGGCCTAACTAAACTTTCTAGAACTAATGGAGTTGTACTGCAGATACTCCTTGAAAAGGCACCAATTTTGAATTGTTTGAAGCACTGGTGTTCGAATTACAGTACCATACTAATTCTCCTTTCGGCTTTCATATCGAGTAAGCTCACCTCACAGGCTATGCCTTCTGACCCCATGTGTGCAGATAACCGTTGCATATTATATGCCTCTCGATCGCGCAGACCCCCGGTGCCCAAGACTGTTACTGGCGCAAGTGACACATGCTTGGGTCCTTCAGAGAGGCGTGGGGCTTGTAGCTGCCCATCGAAAACAACATCCACACTCACCTCATCAACCACTTTACCTTCTTCTTTATTGAACGTATCTGTAGTTATATCCTCAGCTGCAAGACCATCACTCACTTTGGTGCTCCGCACGATTAACTCGCCGACATGTTGTGGTGCATCCTTCTGTGGTTGCAATGTTATGTCACTACTACACTTGGTCCTTGGCGACACAATGCCTTTGCTTGGATGTGTGTAGTATGGCAGGGGGGACGTTGTTTGGATGTTGAAGGCTATGTGTCCATCCGTCTCGTTGATTAGCTGTAGTGAGCATGATATCTGCTTGTTCAGCTCAAAAGGAAAATGCAGTTTGAGCGGCTCAATTCCAAGCATATCATCCTCAAAGTAAGGGCTTATCTGTGACAAAAAAGCAAAGAGCATTATCATGAAGACGTTTACTCCATGCACATCGCTTATAATTAAGAGGTATTATGGCTTATGCATAAGGCAAGAATAATGACAAAAATCTTGGAAAGGGAAGGCCAACAAACCGCACAAGGCAGGAGCTCGCCATGTGCATTGCTACTTAAGGGGTTGGAAACTTATTTATTAGCAAGTTAATATAGGCTTCTTTGAGGATCAACATAATAGTGCTAGAAACTAATAGGCATTAAGGATTCACAGAACATATTAAGCTTAATTACCTCAGCAATTGTAGACCCACTGGTACTGCTGATTTGCTCATTTGCACCTTCCATTTCTATGATATCATGTAATATATCCCCGATAAAAGGTCGTCTGTAGGGGTCATTTTCCTGGCAGCGCAGCCCTATTTCGATGCATTTAGTTACCTGGTGGTAACCCAATGGTGTTTCTTTCCCTGATGTTTTCCATCTGTGCCTCCATCTTCTCAGTACCTATCATTTCACAATGTTAAGGGCAACGTATAAAAATATTCGACTTAAAGTCAAAGCGGTGCGTGTGTTGGGATATCCTCCTCATGTAGGCTGCGAGGATATGAAACTGAAGCCTTTTAGACTTTTTATTAGGAGCCCCAACATTTGCAAGAGCCCAGATGTTTTCAAGTTCAGGATTTAGAAGACAAATTTCTGCTAGAGTTCAAGGTTTGAAAATAAATTCTTTTCAGTGATACGATATCCAAAACGATATACGGTATGCAAATTAAGTATTAGTGATCAGAAAAATCATAATAGCATATAAAGATAAAAAGTAAGTTTGGGATGTAAGAAATGACCATCTGATGAAACACTTACATTATTAATATCAGGGATGCTCTTATGTCCCGTCACCAGTTCGACGATTATAACACCCAAACTATAGATGTCTGATTTGACAGACATCCTTCCGCCATATAGGTACTCCGGAGCACAATATCCTCTGCAGAAAAATACGATATAATGGTTCATTATGGCATTAAGAATGTAAGAGAAGAAATACCTTGAAAAACAATTTGGTTACAGTGATGTATGGCTTACAGTGATAAAAAACGGTTTGCACTCATGGTTTGTGAGTTCTCATCAAATCTTGATAGACCAAAATCTGTAACCTTAGGCACCAGATGATGATCTAGCAGTATATTGCCAGGTTTCAAATCCATATGAATAATATGATTTTCCATGTGCAGATGATACAGACCCTCACAAATATCTTTGATGATTTGAGATCTATAATTCCATTCAAGTCCCCTTAATTCATCTGTAGACAGAAAAAAACAGTAGCATGGAATCTTGAAACATCTGATTTGAAATTTGTTTTGTGTAGTTAATCCCTTATTGTTTGTCGAACTTGACTTGGAAAGTAGAAGTGCATGAGAAAAAGATAATAAGGTAATAGAAGAGCTGCATCAAATGCAACATCTCGTACCGGTAATATAATTTTGTAGGTTTCCGTTGCTGATATACTCGAAACAGAGCAATCTTTCTCTTACTTCTGCATAAATATATTCTCTCTTACCTTCAATTTTTATTGCTACCTGCTCGGTATTAGCGCAGAAGCCAAGAAACCGGACAACATTTTTATGGTTAACCTTCAAAAGACTGTTAACCTCACGATAAAATAGCTTCTCATCGATCGTGTAGTTGTTCATGATCCTCTTCACAGCAACATTTCCATTTTGCATAACGCCCTGTTTAAGCATTCAGAGCTATTTAGCCCTGCCAAGAAAAAATTGAAAGCACGGCGCAGTAAAATAAAAATAGGGAGTCTGCACATTCCCAATGAACTCAACTTTAGTTATATGAATCTGACTTGGCAATGATCTACCATGATAGAGTAAAAAAATTCAAGTTGCTCTCCATGCTATTCTGTTTAGAACATTAGAATAGTGCTTGGCGATTCCGCGATTGTGCCAATGCACCCTGAATCAAAATATCCGCATTTTATGTGAATGCTAATATTATATCCGGTGCATCTGTGCCATAGTGAAACAGTAGACACTCCGAAGCTTTCCGGAAACTTCAAGAATTCACAAATTTACATAGGCGAATGAGATGTGAACATGTAAACTTGTTCATTTGGATTTTGTGCAATAGAACAAATTTGATACACTAAGTAGTTATTTTAGACTCTCCGTCCTTGTTTTTTAACATCTATGAATATTTTTAGATCCCTTATAGTATTATGAAAATCTGCACTTCATTCTCTTCGGGCAATACATTGCTGTCCTTGAGATATTTAGGATCTTATAGGTGTTGTGCTATACACATAATTTTATTCAGGAAATTTCGCAAGCTGATCACCCGAGCCGCTCTCGCGGGCGGCAGGGCGAAACCCTAGCCGCCGCCCGCCAGCACCTCCTCCCCGCCCCCCCTCCTCCTCGTCGCCACCGGAGGGCGCCGCCGGGCAAAGCCCAGCTGGCGTCGGTAGCGGCGGGGCCATCTCCCCTCCTCCACTGGCTCTCTGCGGCACGGGACGCGGCGTACCGGTGAGGAGCGCGACGCTCGCGCGGGGCGACGCGGCGGCGATGTGGCCGGCCGTGCAGCGGGCGCGGCGGTGCGACGGTGCGATGGCGGCTGCGCGGATCACATGGTGGGACGTGCTGGCGCGTGGTGAAGGCGGGGCAGTTAGCTTCGGCGGCGGCTTCATCAGATCCAGGCGGTTGGTGACGAGGGTTGCGGCGACGCGGGATCGTTGGATGGGGTCGCTGGTTTCGGCCAGATCTGGCCGCGGCTGGTGGTTGGACGCGTTCGTGAGGTCCGATGACTGTCCATGGTCACCGGGTTGCGGACGGCGCGGAGGCGGGTGCGGCACGTCGGCAACAGTGGCGGATCTTGACAAGCTCTTCGGATCACGTCGGGATCCTGGCCTGGGTCCTTGACACCGCGGGCAACTCCGGAGGAAACCCTAGGTCCCATTGGGATCGAGCGATGACGGTGCTTCTGCGTCGTAGTCCCTCTTGAGGGCATCGTCTTTGGAGTTTGCTCAGGCTGAAGGGACCAGCGACGCCGGTGGCGCACGGCCTGGTGGCGCGACTGCCGATGAAAATCGCGTTGACTCCGGTCATGGCAGACGATGGCGGCGTCTCCAATGTCGTTTCCTTGTTGAGGCATCGTCATTGCTGTTTGCGTCATTAGGCTCGGGATGCTCCGGGGGAAACCCTAGATCTGGGTCTCTCGGATCGGACGATGACGGCGCCTTTGGTGTCGTTCTCCCTTCTGGAGGCATCGTTTTGGAGCAAGTGTTGGATGGAGAGGACTACAGGAGGAGCGATATTTCATCTACCGCAAGGCCAACGACGGATCCCGACGGCATGGTGCTGTGGAGTTTCGGCGACGGGCATGGACGGCTGGATACGTGTAGGATGGTGGCGCTTTCTGGCGTCGTGGTGGCATCGACGGCAGGCCTGGCAAGGATCGGTAGAAGACGGCGGCGACGGCTTCTGAGAGTGCATCGGACCGGTGTGTGACACAGTCCCGGTATATGGCTGGGCTGGAGCATCCGGCTTTAGATGTTAGGCTTTGGTGCGATATCTGTTTGGTATTCGGCTTGGATATTCGGCACCCGATTAACGGAATAGGAGTAGCGACAGGTGTTGTCCAGATGGTGGCTTCAGGCTTACTGATATATTACTTTGTATGGTCTTTGTGAATAATTAATAAAATGGCTGCATGCATCACCAAGATGCAGAGGCCGGGGGTGTATCCTCCTTTTCTAAAAAGAAAAATACACATAATTTTATTTAGAAGAAGAATTCACCTTATAAACGGTTCCGAATCCACCCTGGCCAATTTCTCGCTCTTCAGAGAAATCATCTGTGATTTTCTTCAGAAGTGCAAAGGGTAGATTCGTTGGTTTCTCTTTTCCCTCAAGTATACGCTCCAGAATGTCATCCTCCATATAGCACAATTAGTTGCTTTGAAAATACGGAGAGATGGACTTTCGGAATTCCAGGGTTGAACCTTTGATTATCTTATCTTATAGGGTTTCCAACAAAGGAATATGTGAAAAGATGTTCTGGAGAAATTCTAAGCAAAGAAACGGAAGGGTGGAGTACCTTCTGCTCCCCGGCGCCGGCGTCGTCGTTGGCCGTGGCGGCGGAGCTAGTCCTCTCCTCACTCAGTGTCGGCACCAGATCCGTTTGGTGCTTCTGCTGTCTGGTGAGTGGGAAATGGGATGATCAAGAAGTTACCACTCCTTAAATCCTCATTAGATGGGAATGGGATGGGACCCGGCGCTAAATTTTCCTGCTCTGTGCTGTCGCCGTCTTCATTTACTGTGTCACCTACTCTTTTAAGCCGGAGTGTCAGTGTCCAGACATAGTTCAATTAACAACATGGATATAAACTAGGTCATTTTTATAGTAAATTTGAAAAGAAGCAGTGCGAACACGTTATTTTCAAAAATAACACCCCATCGATCAACCGTTGGCCGAAGAGGACTCTTCGGTCATTCATTGGCCGAAGACGATCTCTTCGGTCAGGCATTGACCGAAGACCTGTTGTGTTGGGCCGAAGAGTACTCTTTGGTCTTTGGTTGGCCGAAAAGTACTCTTTGGTTTTTGGTTGGTCGAAGAGTGAAAACTCTTTGGTCTTTGGTTGGCCGAAGAGTCCTTTTGGTCTTTGATTGGCTAAAGAGTGTCTTCGGCCAACCAAAGATCAAAGAGTATTTTTCAACCAACCAAAGACCGACGGGGTGCTACTTTTGAATATAACATGTTCGCACTGTTACTTTTTAAATTTGCTACAGAAAACGTCCTAGTTTTGAAAAAAAAAATCAAAATGAGAGCTCTGTTGGAGGCTCATGGCATCAAAATGCCCACCTATCTCACACACGACTGGGGCGGCCCATGTTGACGCTACCTAGTGCATTGAGTAAGCGACTTTCGTTTAGCGTACTGTAGCATTTTGTTTAGCTTCCTATAAAAAGAAGTTTTGTCTAGCTTGTTTTACTTAAATTTTGTGACCTTTTTTTATAAATTATGATTTTTCCAAAAGTGAACACTTTTTAAATAAATGCAGACGTTGCTTGCAACTTTTGTGATTATGTTTTAAAATGCTATGGACATTTTTCAAAAATTATCAACATTTAATAAAACTTTCGTTGATGTTTTTTTAATTCTGAGCATTCCTTGAAAGTATATGAATATCTTCTAAAACGAATATCTTTCAATAAATAAACATGATTTTTTTTAAAATTCAGGAACATTTTCTGAAAATGTGAACATTTTAAAAAGATTTCCTTGAAAATGATTGATACGTCACAAATGTATCTATATGTTTGCATTATTCATGTTATGTCATATCAAATATCTATTGTTTTGTCATGTTCAATAAACTAAACAAATTGCTAGAGTGTTTTTAACATAGTATAGACGCAAGCGCTCATATATATACGCGCATACACTCACATCTATGAACACATACATGCATATCCTATCCCTATGAGCACGTTCGAAAGACAAAGCTGACATATCATGTTGAGAACGTCTCCTCCCACTGAATGCGTATCGCCGAAAATTCTGAAATAAATCTAAGAATAATATGCGAGCACCAGGCCATATGCCTTGATGGGCTAGGGATACCAATGTCTTTCTAACCATCTAACCACAGCTTGGTTCGCAATTGCTAGTTTTTAGGTCCTAGTTTAAGGGAAAATGTATTTTCTAGACCTCGGAACAATTGAGAGAAAATAGGGATAAGATTTTTGGGGAAGAAAAGGACTTGGCAATGAAAGGTTTTCCCCAGCAACATGGACGATGTGGTGGATGCGGTCACATTTTGGTTAAGGTCTTTCCGGCCTCTCCCTACCTCGACGACGTCTGATCTGATGCCGATGAAGGGCTTGTGAGAGTTTGTGCCCTCAAATATGTTGGCTATCTTCATATCTTGGCATTTGGTGTGTCCTTCAAGCAGAACAATTGGCTTGAGTTGTTGTGATGGCTTTGACATCTTATTCCGCTATATTTTGTGGCATGGTTCGGTTTCTTCATCATTTGGACTTGTGGTGATGGATTGCAAGCATGTGTTTGTGGGGTGGCGCTCCAACTGATGCTTCTCTAGCGACTTCTATTTCTCATGTCAAGGGACACGTTGTTATTGCAGTCTTCAAAGCCTGGTATGACGACGATGTTTGCAGGTATCTCTTCCCTTTACTGTTTGTTCGGTGTAAGTTTCAATCTTTGACAAGCGGCATCAACCGGAAGATGCATAAGGAAAGTATGTTTTGCAATGTAACTTTATTTGATACTAGTTCTTTTGTGTGCAGTTGTCTTCCCATTGTACTCCCTTTGTAAACGAATATAAGAGCGTTTAGATCACTATCTCAGTGGTCTAAACGATCTAGATCATTACTTTAGTAGTCTAGACGCTCATATATTTGTTTATGGAGGGAGTACTATTTGTTGTTTTTCTTGATAATGTCAGATAAAATATGTCCTTCGGGTGTCTCTTAAAAAATGTTGCAGTATAAAAGATTTCAAAAATCATAAATTCAAACATGATTTTTTTAACTCCGATGACCATTTTAAAAAAATTAACATAAATTCTCCATATTCATTGACACAATACTTATGCAAGCATCTTACACACTCATCACCGACATCATTGGTTGTACCTTAGGTTAAGAGCGATACTTGCGATCTGTGTTGGGCTTTTCATGAAGAGCAATGGGTGATGCAACACAGCATACATGAGTATTTACCTTAGTTGAGAACCAAGGTTTATCGAACCAATAGGAGTAGCACACAACCCCCGCCTTCAGTGACTGCACATAAAAAAACAAACACTTGCACCCAGCGCAGGCAAGATGGTTGTCAATCCCCTTGGACTCATTATTTGCAAGCTAGTGAAGTATGCAAGGCACCGGAACATGGCTCCATATGGGCACACGGCGAAACAGAGACTTGCGGCGGCAAAAAAGTGTTTCGGAAGGATCTCTTGGGTTTTCAGGATTTATCAGAATTTATAGGCCAGAGAGGGGCGTCGGGGGCCACCCGAGGGAGCGAGCATGCAACAGGGCGCGTCCACCCTCATGGGCGCGCTCTGTTGTGTGCTCCTTCTCTCGTGCAGCCTCCGGTATCCTCCCGAAGCATCTAGGTCTTGTTTTGCTCCAGAAAAAATCATTAAAAAGTTCCATGGCAATTGGACTTCGTTTGGTACCGTAAACCTGAAAAGTCAAAAACACGTAGAAAACAACAACTAGCACTGGGCACTAGGTTAATAGGTTAGTGCTAAAAAATAATATGAATTGGTAAATAATCACCCAAAAAGCATTGTAGGATAATAATATTATAGCATGAAACAATCAAAAATTATAGATATGTTGCAGATGTGTCAAAGAGCAACTCTAGCAGACCCCTGCTATCGCGCCGACCCGCAAAATAACCGCCAGTTTACAGTTTTGCACAAAAAAGTGATCCGAACAGACCTGTATTGGACCTGGAACTGCAAAAGAATTTATAGGGCGCGGTAAATCTTCGCCCTCAACCATTAGATACATGGGTTGGGAAGCCGACCCAAGCTTGTCACCTATCGACAACGATTTTTGGCAGGAGGGATATTTATGAGCGGCTGTTCTCGCTTCCCCTTCCCTCCGTCGCCATTTACCCCCCCCCCCTCCGTCCGCTCTGGACCACCATCCTGTTGGGGAATGTTGCATGGGAAACAAAAAAAATCCTACGCTTCACCAAGATCAATCTAGGAGATGAGCATCTATGAGAGGAGAGATTGGATCTACATACCTTTGTAGATCGCTAAGAGGAAGCGTCAAGAAACGCGGTTGATGTAGTCGAACGTCTTCACGATCCAATCACGATCCGTCCCGCGATCTCATCATGAGCCGTCCCGCGATCCCATCAATCTAGTGCCGAATAGACGACACCTCCGCATTCAACACACGTACAGCTCGATGATGATCTCCACCTCCTTGATCTACCAAGCGAGGGTGGAGAGGTAGATGAGTTATCCGGCAGCACAACGGCGTGGTGGCAGTGGTGGTGAACTAATCCTGCAGGGCTTCGCCTAAGCACCGCAAAACTTATCTAGACGAGAAACAGATCTAGAGGAAGAACAGGGCGACACGTGGCAATTCGTGTGTTGGGCTGCCCTCAAACCTCTAGTGTATATAGGAGGAAGGGGTGGGAGGAGGAGCCCTAGGGTTTCCCCTAGGACATGGCTGCCGGCCAGGGTGGTGGAGTCCACCTCCTACATGAGGTGGGCCGCCGGGAGGAGTCCTAGTCCAACAAGGACTCCTCCCACCTCCACCTTTTCCTCCTCTTTGGGTGCATGGGCCTTATGGGGCTGGATGCCTAGCCCACTAGGGGCTGGTGCACCACCTCTTGGGCGCATGTGGCCCCGGGGTGGGTGGGCCCTTCCCGGTATGTTGGGTAACGCAGCAGGAAAAATAATCTGACCTACGCACCAGCCCAGGACCACTATGGAGACTGCATACAAGGTTTGATCATTTTTGTTACCGACTCGTAGCGCAGCGGAAGTAGAGTTGATGACGAACGACGGTGCAGATCCCCGCAGCTAGGATTTACAACCTCCCAACCGCGAGGATGTATACCCTCATCTGCCCCACGAACAGCCCTCCGGGAGGCGGTCGGACCGTCCCCCGGATGGTGTCGCGGACAGCCCTTCGGGAGGACCTTCGAAACTCGGACTGTCACTCGGACAGCCCTTCGAGAGGACCTCCAAAACTCGGACGGTCACACGGACAGCCCTCCGGGAGGCACTCTCGAACTAAGACCGAAACTATGATCTCTCTACAGAGTTGCACACATACCGTGTCATCTATCCGGCAGGGCTTCGCCGTCCAAAACTAGTTCCCACCGGAACCCAGACAGCCTTTCGGCTCTACGAAACTCTTTTCATGGGAGGGAAAGAAGAAGCCAGATAATGCATGGCATGTGTATGAGAGTTGGAGTGGTCATGGAGAGCTCCTCTCTACCTCCTTTTATAGGGGAAGGAGGGGGTGGGGGTGGCTGAAATTTCAGCCACATGACAAGCACCCACAAAACAAGGAAGCATGTTCCCACCAAACATGGAGAAAACATGTTCCCTTGTCCATGGTGTTCCCCCATGGGGCCCCCACCTTCCTCCCAACACTCTCCACCATTTGTGTAGGCTGCCCCCACCATGGGGGCAACACCTTTTGTCTAGCCACAAGGGGCTGCCCCCCAAAAGGGAGGCGCCCCAAAACAGCCCCACGAAACGTGGGATCTTGTCCCCTCACGCTGGGACAAGATGTTTTCTGTGACTATTACTTCTAAAAAATTCTGGAAGGTCCCAGAACATTTCTAGCACCCTCTAAAATTATCTAGACACGCTCCGGAACATTTCCGGTATGGTGGTTTAATTGAAAACCATCTTCGTTTACCTGTTAAACAATTCCGTAGCTTCGAAAACCTTTTCCGGTTTTTTCTTTGAAAAATTCTAGAAATTACCAGACTGATCTGGCAACCTCCAAAATATTCCCGGTGCTTGCCGAAACCTTTTTGGATCAATGGTTTTATCCAAAACAACTTTTTGGTTTTACCGAAACTTTTTCAATGTTCTCTCCGGAACTTTTCCGCTATCTTCGAAACTATTTTAGTGACTTTCTCTCGGACTCCTTGTCTAGTATTTTGTAGATAGATGACCCTTAAGCGTGTGACCCTATAGGTTCGGTGAAGCATAGACATGACCCGGAACCCCTTCCGATCAATGATCAACATCGGAGCCGTGGACACCCATATTGACCCCTATACCCACACGAATGAATATTCGAGTGAACCTCCAGTTGTCGTGTGTTATTCCTGTTGCTTCGCGATATGTTACAAATACCCAAGGTGAGACATGTTGGCATCCCCGTGGATCAACAACTTGTCCACTATGCCAGTTACCTCGTTATCGGTGTTGTTCTCTTTTCTCGTTCCCGTGTTCCGGCATCCCCGTGATCAAATCACAAAGTGTCTGGCCAGACGATGATGGATACCGTAACACCGAGAGGGCCCAGAGATATCTCTCCATCGTCGGAGGAGCAAATCCCAATCTTGAGCTATCAAGTTACTTGACATACTTTTCCATGAACCCGTAAGCCGCCGTAATAGCCACCCATTTACGGATGACGTTTAACAAACCCCAAAGTTCATGAAGCAAGCATGAAGAAACTCGATACTCTCATGGTCTAAGGAATTATGCAAACATTAACTTCTTTGTGTTATTAACCATTAACTTATGACGAATGTATCTCATAGCATAACATCAATTCGGGTCGATTCAACACAGATGTTCTTCTAACATTGTGCCCTCAAAATTGCTGGCATAGCCATGCCCATGATCAGGAAAACAAGATCATCATACAATACTTGAGCCAGTCTTAGAGGCCAGACTAGGAATACAATTTACCGTTTATTATTCCACACGTGCATATGAGTCTTCCTTCAAGCCTCGTGGTTATTATAGACTCGAGAACCATAGCAGTTATAGCATGGAACATAAACCTAATTATGAACAGGGAGATAATCAATAACATTTATTATTGCCTCTAAGGCATATCTCCTACAAACTCCCACTTGCACTAGAGTCAATAATATAGTCAATGCTAATGCACTTTACACCTATGTCATACTGGTGTAAAATATGCTTCGCTTGTGGTATAGCCTGATGTCCAACGGATCTGACAACTTCAACTCCATGTGTAAGTATGCATATCCTCGTGTTTTCACACTATCACAAAATTCGTATTTTGTGTGAACTTGGCTTTGCATATGTGTGAATCATTGGTCGAAACTTGATTCCTCAGACTGAGCTATGGAGCAACTATCTGCAATAGTGTCCCATAGACCAAAGCCATCTTGGAACCATACTAAGTTCATGAATGAACTATATGATTCAACAACTTCTTTGTCGCTTCTAAAGCGTCAACATACTTAGCCTTTGTTATAGAATTCGCCACAGTATCTTGTTTGGAACAATTTCCAACTACCATGCCACCATATTGTGTATTACACAAAACCCTTAACTTAAATCAAAAATCGCATGGAGCATTGATTGAGACTGTATCGATGTAATTACTTACAACGAGCACTTCATAATATCTGCTTGCGAGAAAACGTGTCATCAGCACTACTCTAGTACTTAATGACATCTTTCACTGTTGTCCCATGATCAGTGCTTTGATCACTTTGGTATCTATACTCGCAACAACTTGGGAGTATCGGACATATCTGGTTGTTTTTACATACCATGGAATACATGATTAATCCAAACACTAGAGTGTGTGGAATCTCCATCATGTATTTTACTCGTCAGTGTTTTGGGACACTGAGTCTTGCAAAAACTCTTTCCATGTGACTTCGGCAAGAATCACTCATTGGCGTTTTTAAATGCTAAAAGGTTTTAGCACCTTGTAGATATGTATTCATTTCTTAGCCCCATTAGGTAAATCTATCTCCATAGATCATCATGCCTAATATGGAGGCTATTTAGCCTAAGCACTTCATCACAAAACTACTTTCAAATGAAGTCATAATTCGTGTCAAGAAATTTATTTCCAATTAACAATGTGCCAAGCACACAACGTTTTTAGAAATATTATTATGCTCCCACTTACTTTCTTGAATCACAAGCATCTTCATTACCCATTGATGAAGTAAAAAAAACCTTTTGACCATTTCATCAAACCACCAAGATTCCAACTCCATTTTGCTCTCTTCTGTCCATTGCTGGAACTCTGAAGTTTGCATACTTACTAGCATCCTCTGGATCGACAAATTACTTTGGACTGTATCACATACAAGTCCTAGGTTTCATTTCCATCAGATGGAAATCCTTTTGTCATCCATGTTTCATATCTCATGATTTATATATGTATCAATTGCTAGTTCAACCCGAACCGACCTTAAGCATCGCTACGGTGAAACAACCTCATCGTAGTCAACTCCTTGAACTTGTTATTTCAACAAGTCAAGATTTATGGATAAAACATTTTTATCCATATCAGTTTTTAGTTCCATAAATATTCGTAGACTCTAAGTCCTCTGAAAGGTGTATCAAGGTTTTAATCTTGAATCACTTATATGGAAACTATCTCGGATTGTATTGGCATTTAGCCAATCCCGGAGTCAGGGCCCATCAACGCTTCCTTGTGTATTGTAGGTATACTGTTGTCTAACAACAATATCTCGTTTGCGCACCTGATAGGTTTGCACGAGCTTTGCCTACGTGGTTCAGCTGCACGTTTGACCTAAGTCCATACATTTTATTGTAGAGACTTCCGTATCAGTCGTAGTAGGAAACAACAGAATCATTTCCAGGGTTCATTTCCTTTGAACCGATGACGAAGATATTGGTTATCTCGTCAAGTTGCACTGTCCTCCCACTCACCTTTTGTAAGAACTATTGTCTTTAGAAGCATACCGTTTTGTGGCAAAACCCTTTGCCTCGGTATAGTGGTGGGGGAATACCCAATGATTTGGGATAACCATACAAAGTAGCACTTTTCTGATTTGGAATAGGTTTGTAACCTTTTACACAAGCCACATATTCCAAATGTTAAGAAAAGATATAACATGGTTGGGCGTACCATACCATGGCGTCATTTCAACAAACCTGATGGATCTCTTTTCAGTGTAAAAGTCGCAGTCTCTCAATTATCACTCTATAAAAGGGATAACGGCAAATCTATTTATGTCATCTTTGATCTTACCATGTCATAAATGGTTTGGTTACATCTTCACGGACTTTCCACTTGCTGTGGTGTTCCGGGAGGTGCAAGTTATGAAACCTTTTTCACAACTCATCACACATTCGCTAAACTTGTAACTCAAATATTCCTTTCCGCAATCAAATTGCAGAAACATAATTTTCTTGGTACAATAACTTCTACTTTATTTTTGAAAACCTTTCGAATGATTTCAAAAGATCCAGACTTACGTCTCATCAAGTAAATATCCATATATCTACTTGAGTCAATTTTTTAAGGTAGGCAAATCCACTGTTTGCAACAACATTTATCGGACTACATACATCAAATGTATGATCACCAATAAGTTCTTTGCTCATTCCTTATGGCCTATGAACGGTATTTTAGTTAGTTCACCTTTTGGAGGAAAGTTGCAAGTGTGAGATGATTCAAAATCAAACGACTTCAAAATCCATCATAATGGAATTTTCCATGCGGGTTTCTCCAATGTGACCAAATGCAGTGCCACACATATGTGGTATTCTTTTAGTCTTGCGACATTTAGCGTCAGTGTTATGGATGTATCATATTTCCATCAATATTCATAACATACATCCCATCTAGGATGGAAGCATGGCCCTTCATGTTATTCACAATACTGAGCAACAATTGTTGTTTTTATGAACAACTCTTTTGCAACAAACATTGTGCAATGGGCTAGAGTGTATGAAACTCTAAAAATGAATTATAAAAATAAACCCAGAGGTAATGTAATATTATCAATATTCATAACATACGTCTCATTCATAATGAAAGTATGGCTCTTATGTTATTCATAACACCGAACATGAAAAGTTCTCTTATGAACAACCTTCTTGCAAGATACCTTATGCAAAGGGATAGAGTGTGAAACTCTAAAATGAATTATGAAACTTAATACATAGGGATACACCGATGGAAGGCATAGTAACATTTACTATGTTCCCTGCGTGTATCTAAACCTCATCCCTGGCTAGTCTTTCAGGCCATAGTAGTTCTTACATCGAGTTGCAACAGAATGCAATCGAGCGGGTATCTTTGTGATTAACTCACAATACCCAAGAATTAGTGATTAACATGTTTAACCATAATTCCCAAGAACTATATCTTTGACCAGCCTTCTATACATCAAAAACTTGTATGACATTCATACATGAGCTGGATATTCCAGTCTTCTTTCCTTTTGCCATTATACTTCTAACAGTTTAACTTTTCAGTGTTTCTCCTACTCTCAGAAGAAGCATCCAACTTAAGAGTGGTGTTAGCCCTGGACTTCCTAGGCGTGAAAGTCTCACTAACACCCTTCAGACACTTCCTTTCTCTTTAAGTTGTTGTTTTATTCACCTTTCATCATATGACAGGCGTTCTCCTGGATCCCTCTCTTATCAGTCTAATGCATAGTAAACTTCTTTACTAGTAGTTTGCAAACAAACATTGCTTTGGATATCTCATATCTTTTAGCCTTTGTCTGTCTCTGAAAATGATTTTCAGATTCCATGAATATCACATAACTATCCAAACTTTCGAAGTTCGGGTCTCATGGAAGCAAACATATTGCACTTTGACTGAAAAGGATTTCTAGCTTTTGGATCGAAGGACGAGAGTCACATGATCCATAGCATTAGCGGGAGAATACTAAAAGCATGCAATAGGACAAAGTGCTTCTCGGCACTCTTGAGGACAATCCTCACATTACGTTACCAACCGTAAAGTTTTAACCAGGTATTTAATAGCTATTCAATTTTAATAGGGAAGGTGGAAACGCGAGCAATTGTTCTACAACTATTATGCAAATCACACTTAGACATTGTTCAAAATTAATTGCACTGAGAATTAAAAAAGTTAATTCTACAGTGCGCTCCCACTCAAATCAATATCTCTCATAATTGATTTTGAGTGATGCAAGACCCAACTTCCAATTCAACGTCAAGGATGTAACCATCTCAACTTACGAGAATTTCAATTGGTAGGCCAACTTGCCAATCACATCTCTATGTGACTCTTGTTCATCTTTCGATGCGTGTGTTCCGAGCTCATGACTTTCATGCCTGAATGTCAAGACAACCAAGTGATCTCGTTGTGAGGTCTCAACTCACCCGCCTCACACTTCTCTAATCGTTCGTACCCATGTAACCATGTGATACCCCGAAGAGATAGGTGTCGTGACAGTGCTACACTTGGGAGAACACTAACTACTTGATATTTTGTGAGAGATCACCCTAATAAAAACGACTACCGTGCAATCAAGAAGGGTGCATAAAGAGGGATAAACATCTCAGGCAATTCATAATAGCATGATATGGTATAGCCTTTTCTGACGGAGAAGTCTTTCATTCCTTCGTCTTTGGCATTCGCGTCGGTGTTCACCTTCGCGAAGATTGCCACCACCTCGTCGATGCACCAGATAATATTGCTATCTCTATATCTAATAAAATAAGTGCATTACTTAAGGTTGACACGCAGGTCATTAAAGTGACAATCATATGACTCCACCCATCATGCCGAATCATGACACGCAGGTCATGTTAATATTACATCATATAGTCATCTCATACAGAATCAAATGAATATGAGCATTGCTATACCACATCATATGCACATGCAAACCATCCTGCAAAACCAAGTTAGACGCCTCTAATCGGTTCATGCAAAAACTTGTTTTTCGTGGCTTCTAAGGTTTCGAAACAAACCGAAGCTACCAACATCCATCATCAAGCATGATAATCCAAGTTGCCAGATTAACTTTCCAGGGTGTATAAAACACAAGATAATAAAATCTCGAGCCCCATACTAAACTTCGTCATACGCGTGACCCCCGTGCAAATCACATTGCATTGCCCTTTTGTCTGTGAAACATCCATCTTTCTCAACTATGGTGGAACCCAAAGAACTGTTAGCACTTCGTTGATCTGTCAATCAGCATACTCAGGAGCAGCATGAAAGGATCGCGGATTGCCAGAACTTTGTGAGATTCGACCATTCCGTCAAGATCAGGACTACGCAAAATCAGGGAAGCAACAGGAACATCAGGTAACAGATTTCATCTGCTACTCGCACAAATAATTTTCAACAATAGATCTCATCTACTACCTAATTATATTGTACAACACCCATACATCTCTATGTATTCTAGATCGCAACCTGTATCTACGCATAGCACGGCTCTGATACCACTGTTGGGTAATGCATGAGAAAACAAAAAAATTCTGACATACGCACCAGCCCAGGACCACTATGGAGACTGCATACAAGGTTTGATCATTTTTGTTACCGACTCGTAGCGCAGCGGAAGTAGAGTCGATGACGAACGGCGGTGCAGATCCCCGCAACTAGGATTTACAACCTCCCAACCGCGAGGATGTATACCCTCATCTACCTCGCGGACAGCCCTCCGGGAGGCGGTCGGACAATCCCTCGGATGGTGTCGCGGACAGCCCTTCGGGAGGACCTCCGAAACTCGGACTATCACTCGGACAGCCCTTGGGGAGGACCTCCAAAACTCGTACGGTCACACGGACAGCCCTCCGGGAGGCACTCTCGAACTAAGACCGAAACTACGATCTCTCTACAAAGTTGCACACATACGTTGTCATCTATCCGGGCTTCGCCGTCCAGAACTAGATCCCACCGGAACCCAGACAGCCTTTCGGCTCTACGAAACTCTTTTCGTGGGAGGGAGAGAAGAAGCCAGATAATGCATGGCATGTGTATGAGAGTTGGAGTGGTCATGGAGATCTCCTCTCCACCTCCTTTTATAGGGGAAGGAGGGGGTGGGGGTGGCTGAAATTTCAGCCACATGACAAGCACCCACAAAACAAGGAAGCATGTTCCCACCAAACATGGAGAAAACATGTTCCCTTGTCCATGGTGTTCCCCCATGGGGCCCCCACCTTCCTCCCAACACTCTCCACCATTTGTGGAGGCTGCCCCCACCATGGGGGGCAACACCTTTTGTCTAGCCACAAGGGGCTGCCCCCCAAAAGGGAGGCGCCCCAAAACAGCCCCACGAAACGTGGGATCTTGTCCCCTCACGCTGGGACAAGATGTTTTCTGTGACTATTACTTCTAAAAAATTCTGGAAGGTCCCAGAACATTTCTAGCACCCTCTAAAATTATCTAGACACGCTCCGGAACATTTCCGGTATGGTGGTTTAATTGAAAACCATCTTCGTTTACCTGTTAAACAATTCCGTAGCTTCGAAAACCTTTTCCGGTTTTTGCTTTGAAAAATTCTAGAAATTACCAGACTGATCTGGCAACCTCCAAAATATTCCCGGTGCTTGCCGAAACCTTTTTGGATCAATGGTTTTATCCAAAACAACTTTTTGGTTTTACCGAAACTTTTTCAATGTTCTCTCCGGAACTTTTCCGCTATCTTCGAAACTATTTTAGTGACTTTCTCTCGGACTCCTTGTCTAGTATTCAGCAGATAGATGACCCTTAAGCGTGTGACCCTATAGGTTCGGTGAAGCATAGACATGACCCGGAACCCCTTCCGATCAATGATCAACATCGGAGCCGTGGACACCCATATTGTCCCCTATACCCACACGAATGAATATTCGAGTGAACCTCCAGTTGTCGTGTGCTATTCCTGTTGCTTCGCGATATGTTACAAATACCCGAGGTGAGACATGTTGGCATCCCCGTGGATCAACAACTTGTCCACTATGCCAGTTACCTCGTTACCGGTGTTGTTCTCTTTTCTCGTTCCCGTGTTCCGGCATCCCCGTGATCAAATCACAAAGTGTCTGGCCAGACGATGATGGATACCGTAACACCGAGAGGGCCTAGAGATATCTCTCCATCGTCGGAGGAGCAAATCCCAATCTTGAGCTATCAAGTTACTTGACATACTTTTCCATGAACCCGTAAGCCGCCGTAATAGCCACCCATTTACGGATGACGTTTAACAAACCCCAAAGTTCATGAAGCAAGCATGAAGAAACTCGATACTCTCATGGTCTAAGGAATTATGCAAACATTAACTTCTCCGTGTTATTAACCATTAACTTATGAAGAATGTATCTCATAGCCTAACATCAATTCGGGTCGATTCAACACAAATGTTCTTCTAACATTGTGCCCTCAAAATTGCCAGCATAGCCATGCCCATGATCAGGAAAACAGGACCATCATACAATACTTGAGCCAGTCTTAGAGGCCAGACTAGGAATACAATTTACTGTTTATTATTCCACACGTGCATATGAGTCTTCCTTCAAGCCTCGTGGTTATTGTAGACTCGAGAACCATAGCAGTTATAGCATGGAACATAAACCTAATTATGAACAGGGAGATAATAAATAACATTTATTATTGCCTCTAGGGCATATCTCCTACACGGTAGACCCCGGGAACCCATTCGTCACTACCGGTAGTGCCCGAAACTTTTCCAGAACCCAAATGTCTCTTTTCTATATATCAATCATTACCTCCGGACCATTCTGGAGCTACTCGTGACGTCCGGGATCTCATCCGGGACTCCGAACAACCTTCGGTCACCAACATCCATAACTTAATACTACCGAAACATCACCGAACCGTAAGTGTGCAGACCTTGCGGGTTCGAGAACTATGTAGACATGACCGAGACACCTCTACGGTCAATAACCAATAGCGGGACATGGATGCACATATTGGTTCCTACATATTCTACGAAGATCTTTATCGGTTGAACCTCTATGTCAAGGATTCAGTTAATCCCGTACGCTGTTCCCTTTGTTCTTCGGTATGTTACTTGCCCGAGATTCGATCGTCGGTATCTCTATACCTAGTTCAATCTCGTTACTCACAAGTCTCTTTACTCATTCTGTAATACAAGATCCCGTGGCTAACACTTAGTCACATTGCTTGCAAGGCTTATTGTCATGTTGTATTACCGAGTGGGCCCTGAGATGCCTCTCCGTCACACGGAGTAACAAATCCCAGTCTTGATCCATGCCAACCCAACAGACACCCTCGGAGAAACCTGTAGAGCACCTTTATAGTCACCCAGTTACATTGCGACGTTTGATACACACAAGGTACTCTCCGGTGTCAGTGAGTTGCATGATTTCATGGTCATAGGAACAGATACTTGACATGTAGAAAACAGTAGCAATAAACTGACATGATCATGTGCTACATTTGTAGTTTGGGTCTTGTCCATCACATCGTTCTCCTAATGATGTGATCCCGTTATCAAATGACATCTCATGTCCATGACTAGGAAACCATAGCCATCTTTGATCAACGAGCTAGTCTATTAGAGGCATACTAGGGACATGGTGTTTGTCTATGTATCCACACATGTATCTGAGTTTCCGATCAATACAATTATAGCATGGATAATAAACGATTATCATGAACAAGGAAATATGATAATAACCAATTTATTATTGCCTCTAGGGCATATTTCCAACAGTGTCCCACTTGCACTAGTGTCAATAATCTAGTTCACATCACCATGTGATTCGCATTGTTATGAATCTAACACACAATGAGTTCTAGGGCTCGATCATGCTCTACATGTGAGAGAGGTCTTTTAGTCAACGGGTCTGCGACATTCAGATCCGTGTGTACTTTGGAAATCTCTATGTCATACTGTAGACACTACTACCACACTCCATTTGGAGCTATTCCAAATGGCCGCTCCACTATACATATCCGGATTGCTACTAAGAGTCATCCGGATTGGTCTTAAAGCTTGCATCGACGTAACTCTTTACGATGAACTCTTTATCACCTCCATAATTGAGAAATATTTCCTTAGTCCTTTAGTTACTAAGGATAATCTTGACCGCCGTCCAGTGATCCACTCCTGGATCACTCTTGTACCCCTTGATAGACTCATGGCAAGGCACACACAGGCATGGTATACAACATGACATACTATATAGAGCCTATGGATAAAGCATAGGGGACGACCTTCGTCCTTACTCTTTCTTCTGTCATGCTCGAGCTTTGAGTCTCACTCAACTTCACACCTTACAAATCAGGCAAGAACTCTTTCTTTGACTGATCCATTTTGAACTCTTTCAAAATCTTGCCAAGGTATGTACTCATTGAAAGTCTCATCAGGTGTCTTGATCTATCTCTATAGATCTCGATGCCCAACAATTAAGTAGCTTTATCCAGGTCTTCCTTTGAAAAACTCTTTTCAAACAACCATTTATACTTTCTAGAAATTCTAAATCATTTCCGATACACAACATGTCATCCACATATGCTTATCAGAAACTCTATAGTGCTCCCACTCACTTTATTGTGAATACAAGTTTCTCATAAACTTTGTATAAAATCAAAAACTTTGATCACCTCATCAAAGCGTATATTAGAACTCCGAGATGCTTGCTCCATCCCATAGAAGGATTGCTGGAGCTCGCACACATTTTAGTATCCTTAGGACTGACAAAACCTTCTGGTTGTATCACATACAACCTTTCCTCAAGTAAACCGTTAAGGAAACGATGTTTTGACATCCATCTGCGAGATTTCATAATTGAAAAATGCAGCAACTGCTAACATAATTCCAACAGACTTTAACATCGCTACGAGTGAGAAAGTCGCATTGCAGTCAACTCCTCGAACTTGTCAGAAACTTCTTTGCGACAAGTCGAGCTTTGTAAATGGTGGCATTCACCATCAGTATCTCTCTTCATCTTAAAGGTCCATTTGTACTCAACGACCTGCCGTCCAAAGAGCAAGTCTACCAAAGTCTACACTTGTTTTTCATACATGGATCCTTGCTCGGATTTCATGGCCTCAAACAATTTGTCAGAATACGGGCCCATCATCGCTTCTCCATAGCTCGCAGGTTCATCGTTGTCCAACAACATGACCTCCAAGACAGGGTTGTCGTACCACTCAGGAGCAGTACGCGTCCTTGTTGACCTACGAGATTCGATAGTAACTTGATCCGAAGCTTCATGATCATCATCATTAACTTCCTCTTCAACTAATGTAGGCTCCACAGAAACATCTTTATGCACTCGCTACTCTCTGGTTGAACAAATGTTCAACAACCTCATCAAGTTCTATCTTCCTCCCACTTAACTCTTTCGAGAGAAACTCTTTCTCAAGAAAGGACCCATTTTTAGCAACAAACACTTTGTACTCGGATCTGAGATAGAAGGTATACCCAACTATTCTTAGGGTATTCTATGAAGATGCATTTTTCCACTTTGGGTTCGAGCTTATCATACATAAGTGTCGCATTCCCAAACTCTAAGAAATGACAACTTAGGTTTCTGCCAAACCATATGGTGTCATCTCAATGGATTTAGATGGTGCCCTATTTAAAGTGAATATAGTTGTCTCTAATGCATAACCCCAAAACGATAGTGGCAAAACGATAAGAGACATCATAGTATGCACCATATCCAACATAGCACGACTATGACATTCGAACACACCATCACACTATGGTGTTCCAGGTGGCATGAGTTGTGAAACAACTTTCACATTGTCTAAAGTTGTATGCCAAACTCGTAACTTAGATATTCACCTCCACGATCATATCGCAGACATTTTTAGCTTATTGTCACGATGAACTTAAGCTTCACCCTGAATTTGCTTGAACTTTTCAAACAATTCAGACTTGTGTTTCATTAAGTAAATATACACTATATCTACTCAAATCATCAGTGGAGGTAAGAAAATAACGATATCCACCGCACGCTACAATACTCATTGGATTGCATACATCAACATGTATCATTTCCAATAAATCACTTGCCCACTCCATCAAACCGGAAAATGGGGTCCTTAGTCATCTTGCCCAAGAGGCATGGTTCGCATGTCTCAACCGATTCGAAATCGAATGAGTCCAAAGATCCATCAGCATGGAGTTTCTTCATGCGATTTATACCAATATGGCATTTAGCGACAGTGCCACAAGTATGTGGTACTATCATTATTAACTTTGTATCTTTTGGCATCAATGTTATGAACATGTGTATTACTACGATCAAGATTCAACAAACCATTCTCACTGGGTGAATGACCATTGAAGGTATTATTCATGTAAACAGAATAACCATTATTCTCTAACTTAAATGAATAACCGTGTTGCAATAAATATGATCTAATCATGTCCATGCTTAACGCAAACACCAAATAACATTTATTTAGGTTTGTCACTAATCCCGAAGGTAGAGAGAGCGTGCGATGTTGATCACATCAACCTTGAAAACATTTCCAACACACATCGTTAGCTCACACTTAGCTAGTCTCCGTTTATTCCGTAGCTTTTACTTCGAGTTACTAACATTTAGCAACTGAACCGGTATCCAATACCTAGGTGCTACTAGGAGTATTAGCAAGGTACACATCAACAACACGTATATCAAATATACTTATGTCGACGTTGCTAGCCTTCTTATCTACCAAGTATCTAGGGTTGTTCCGCTTCAGCTACCGCTCTCCTCATAATAGAAGCACTTAGTCTCGGGTTTGGGTTCAACTTTGGGTTGCTTCACTGGATCAGCAACTGACTTGCTATCCATGAAGTTTCCCTCCTTGCCCTTTCCCTTCTCAAAACTAGTGGTTTTCCAACCATCAACACTTGATGCTCCTTCTTGATTTCTACCTTCGCGATGTCAAACATCACGAACAGCTTAGGGATCATCATTTCCATCCCTGGCATAATTATAGTTCATCACGAAGTTCTAGTAGCTTAGTGATAGTGACTCGGAGAACTATATCAATCACTATCTTATCTGGAAGATCAACTCCCACTCGATTCAAGCGATTGTAGCACCCACACAATCTGAGCACATGCTCAACGATTGAGCTATTCTCCTTCATCTTACAGGCAAAGAATCTTGTTGGAGATCTCATATCTCACAACACGGGCACGAGCCTGAGATCCCAATTTCAGCTCTTAGAACATCTCATATGTTTCGTGACGTTCAAAACGTTCTGGAGCCTCAATTCTAAGCCGTAATGCATGACACACTAAACTATCAAGTAGTCATCGGAACGTGCATGTCAGATGTTCACAACATCTATAGACGATGCTAGAGGGGGTGGTGCACCGAGCGGTGCATTAAGGACATAAGCTTTCTGTCCAGCAATGAGGACAATCCTCAGATCACGGACCCAGTCTGCAATATTGCTACCATCATCTTTCAACTCTATTTCTCTAGGAACATATAAAAATTTAAGGGAGCTACAGCGTGAGCTACAACATAATTTGCAAAGACACTACTGACTATGTTCATGATAATGATTTCAACTAATCATATTACTTAAGAACTCCCACTCAAATTGACATCCCTCCGGTCATTCGAGTGATACATGATCCAAATTAACCAACTCAAGTCCGATCATCACGTGAGTTGAGGTGGTTTCAATGGTGAACATCATCATGTTGATCATATCTACTATATGACTCATGTTGGACCTTTCGGTCTCTTGTGTTCCGAGGCCATGTCTGTACATGCAAGGCTCGTCAAGTTTAACCCGAATGTTTTGCACGTGCAACACTGGCTTGCACCCGTTGTATGTGAACGTAGAGTCTATCACACCCGATCATCACGTGGTGTCTCGACACGACGAACTTTTGCAACGATGCACACTCGGGGAGAACACAATTTTACCTTGAAATTTAAGTGAGGGGTCACCTTATAATGCTACCGTCGTCCTAAGCAAAACAAGGTACATAAAAGGATTAACATCACATGCAAATCATAAGTGACATGATATGGCCATGAATTTGTTCTTTTGATCTTCATCTTGAAAGCACTCGCATGATCTTCATCATCACCGGCATAACACCATGATCTCCATCATCATGATCTCCATCATTGTGTCGCCATCGGGTTGTCACGCCCACCATGCTTATACTCCTATTGCTACCGTTTAGCGATAAAGTAAAGCATTACATAGCGCTTAATGATTGACACGCAGGTCATATAATAATTAAAGACAACCATATGGCTCCTGTCGGTTGCCGTACTCATTGACATGCAAGTCGTGATATTCTATACATCACATGATCATATCATACATCACATATATCTCATCATGTCATTGGCCATATCACCTCACAACATACCCTGCAAAAACAAGTTAGACGTCCTCTAATTGTTGTTGCATGTTTTACGTGGCTGCTATGGGTATCTAGCAAGAACGATTCTTACCTACGCAAAACCACAACGGTGATATGAAGATTGCTTTTCAACATTCTACAAGGACCACCGCAATCAAATCCGATCCAACTAAAGTGGGAGAGACAGACACCTGCTAGCCATCTTTATGCGGCGAAGTCACATGTCAGTCAGTGGAACACGGTCTCTCGTAAGTGTATGAGTAAAGTCGGTCTGAGCCGCTTCATCCCACAATACCGCTGAACCAAGAAAAGACTAAGGAAGGAAGCAATCTTAATATCAACGCCCACAAACTCTTTGTGTTCTACTCAAGATCTCATCTACGCATAGACCTAGCTCATGATGCCACTCTTGGGGAACATTGCATGGGAAACAAAAATTTCCTATGCTTCACCAAGATCAATCTAGGAGATGAGCATCTATGAGAGGGAGATTGGATCTATATACCCTTGTAGATCGCTAAGCAGGAGCGTTAAGAAACGCGGTTGATGTAGTCATACGTCTTCACGATCCAATCATGATCCATCCCACGATCTCATCACGAGTCGTCCCGCGATCCCATCGTCGTCCTTCCGATCTAGTGTCGAACGGACGACACCTCCGCGTTCAACACACATACAGCTCGATGACGATCTCCACCTCCTTGATCCAGCAAGCGAGGGTGAAGAGGTAGATGAGTTCTCCGGAATCACAATGCCGTGGTGGTAGTGGTGGTGAACTAATCCTACATGGCTTCACCTAAGGACCACAGAACTAATCTAGAGGAGAAACAGATCTAGAGGAAGAAGAGGGCAACACATGGCAATTCGTGTGTTGGGATGCCCTCAAACCTCTATTATATATAGGAGGAAGGGGTGGGAGGAGGCTCCCTAGGGTTTTCCCTAGGACTTGGCCGCCGGCCAGGGTGGTGGAGTCCACCTCCTACAAGAGGTGGGCCGCTGGGAGGAGTCCTAGTCCAACAAGGACTCCTCCCACCTCCACCTTGTCCTCCTCTTTGGGTGCATGGGCCTTAAGGGGCTGTATGCCCAACCCACTAGGGGTTGGTGCGCCACCTCTTGGGCCCATGTGGCCCCCGGGGTGGGTGGCCCCTCCCGGTGGACCCCCGGAACCCACTCGTCACTACCGGTAGTGCCCGAAACTTTTTCGAAACCCAAATGCCTCTTTCCTATATATCAATCTTTACCTCTGGACCATTCTGGAGCTCCTAGTGACGTTAGGGATCTCATCCGCGACTCCGAACAACCTTCGGTCACCAACATACATAACTCAATACTACTGAAACGTCACTGAACCTTAAGTGTGCAGACCCTGCGGGTTCGAGAACTATGTAGACATGACCGAGACACCTCTATGGTCAATAACCAATAGGGGGACATGGATGCCCATATTGGTTCCTACATATTCTACGAAGATCTTTATCGATTGAACCTCTATGTCAAGGATTCAGTTAATCCCGTACGTTGTTCCCTTTGTTTTTCGGTATGTTACTTGCCCGAGATTCGATCGTCGGTATCTCTATACCTAGTTCAATCTCGTTAATCGCAAGTATCTTTACTCGTTCTGTAATACAAGATCCCGTGGCTAACACTTAGTCACATTGCTTGCAAAGCTTATTGTGATGTTGTATTACCGAGTGGGCCCTGAGATACCTCTCCGTCACACGGAGTAACAAATCCCAGTCTTGATCCATGCCAACCCAACAGACACCCTCGGAGATACCTGTAGAGCACATTTGTAGTCACCCAGTTACGTTGCAATGTTTGGTACACATAAGGTACTCCTACGGTGTCAGTGAGTTGCATGATCTCATGGTTATAGGAACAGATACTTGACATGTAGAAAACAGTAGCAATAAACTGACATGATCATATGCTACGTTTGTAGTTTGGGTCTTGTCCATCACATCATTCTCCTAATGATGTGATCCCGTTATCAAATGACATCTCATGTCCATGAATAGGAAACCATAGCCATCTTTGATTAACGAGCTAGTCTATTAGAGGCATACTAGGGACATGGTGTTTGTCTATGTATCCACACATGTATCTGAGTTTCCGATCAATACAATTATAGCATGGATAATAAACGATTATCATGAACAATTAAATATGATAATAACCAATTTATTATTACCTCTAGGGCATATTTCCAACACATCTGTGGCCGCCCGTCACCACCATAGAAGCCTCCAGCCATCGCCCGTCACCGTTGAAGTCATACAGAAGTCAACCCCTCCGCCAGATCTCGTCTTCGGCCATCTCGCGCCCGTCGTCATTCAACCCTCCACTGCGCAACCCAGCAAGCGGCAGGGCAACATCGTCGTCCATGGCAGTGCTTCCACAGCCCCCGCTGGGAAGGCACGCACGCCTGCCACCACCGTCGTTGTGAATCCAGGCTGGTCGACGCCGACATGGAAAGGCAAGGTGGCAGGTGTGAAATGCAAGAAGAATACCACGGGAGCTACCCCGCCAACAGCTCCCCCAATTGAACCGGCAAGAGCAACCCAGAGGATACCTGCCGACGACTATGTCGCCGCCGCCGCCAACGTGTTCGATGAAATAGGCGCAAGGTATAGTACTTCGATTTCCTTACTTGTTTCTTTATTCGCCATTGAGCTTGTTCATGACTTATTTAGCGTAATTGTACCGATGGCTTGCAAGGAAGGACCGAATCCGGAATGATGACATATGAGATAGAGTTGAGGTAGCGCCAATTGAAGAGAAGCTTGTCTGACATCGTCTGAGTTGGTTTGGGCATATTCAGCGTAGGCCTCCAGAAGCCCCAGTGCATAGCGGACGGATAAAGCATGCTGATAATGTCAAAACAGGCCGGTAGACCTAACTTGACATGGGAAGAGTCTGTAAAGAGAGATCTGAAGGATTGGAGCATCACCAAAGAACAAGCCATGGCCAGGGGGCGCGAGATCTTACGGGTTTCACCTCTAGCCTACCCCAACTTGTTTGGGACTAAAGGCTTTGTTGTTGTTGTTGTATCAATGGCTTGCATGATCCGACTGTCGAGTTTGTGTACTTGTTGGTCGACAATACCATCGACATCGATCCAGCCCTGATCAGTGATTACGGTTACAATGAGTTGGATGGTGACGTGCATGGTCACGATGAGGAAGAAGATGGGATGGAGGAGGTTGACAAGGGAGTGTTTGACCAAGAGCAAGCAAAAAATCGTGAAAATCGAAGAACTACACGCATTTGGAACATAAAATATCGATCAAGACTTAAGAAGTTGTGTCTCTTGATGTGTGTACTGGCAGTGACCAAACCGGCAAGTGGTATTGGCAAAGGATAGAGGATAGAGGACCGGTTCTTCCGCATGATGGCAAGTAACCCAATAGAACACCACCCACCTTTAGGTCACTTCAATTTCGATGGCACATGATCAGGCCGGTTTGTAGGCATTGGGATGCTTTCTTAAATCAAGTCCATAATGCACCTCCAAGTGCACCGTTGAATCCGACTATGTGAGTTTCGTTCCACATTGTAGTGCAAATGTTTTGTAGCAAGTGTCATATTTGACATTCTTTTTGTTTTGTAGGACAAAATTGTGCAAGAATGGTACAAGGACATGGGAGCTTCTTGTGGTAGGTCATTCAACCTAGAGAATTATTGGAAATTGCTTCAACATAGCAAAAAGTGGGAGTTGATTGATAAGGAATCCCCACTGAAGAGAGCTTCACTCACGGAGATGGATGGTGATGATAAAGATGATGATGTTCCAAGAAACAAGAAAAATCCGGATGGAAAATAGAAGGCCAAGGACAAGATCAAGAGGGAATTGGAGGCATCAAGCTTGCGTGACAAGATAGATGTCATGGTGCAATCAAATGGGTTGATGGTGCCCAAGACATTGGAGTCAAAGAAGGAGTTGGCCGAGAAGAAAACACAGGAGAAGCAAGAAAAGTGGCGATTACTCAAGGAAGAGGGGTTGCGCAAGGCCGCCATTAAGGAGAGAAAAGCCCCTTGCCAAGGAGAACAAGGCGTTGGCCAAACTTCTTACCGAGGAGAAGAAGGTCATGACTATGAACCGCAATGACATGGACGACATCACCAAAGAATGACATGATATGGCAAGGAGAAAGATCTTGATAGGAAGGATGATAGCTGCAAGGTCTGATGGCTTTAGTGTCGGTGGGGGAATGGGTGGCGGTGACGAAGAGTGATGATGCTAATGGTGATGGTCATGGAGGTGATGTTGACTTTTGCATGAGGTTCTTTTGCGGTGGTGGAGAGCGGTTACGATGATGAAGACGGTGGTGAAGGTGGTGGTTGCCTTTGCATGAGATTCTTTTGCGTCATGATTGAAACTATGGTTAATTTGTGCGCAAATTATGTTTGCTTGTTCAAATTTGAAGCCAATCGTCGGAATTGATTTTTTTTCAGTTTGTGGGTTGGCGCGGGCTATGGCCGAACAAACCCAGCATCGTGGAACTGTAAATCAAAATATGCGAAGTGTGTTCGACCGTAGCCAGCCAGCCCGTAAAACGCGTTTTTTACAAACAGTAAATGCATTATAAGGATCGCGATATAAAGGGTCTACTAGAGTTGATCTAAGCATCCACGTAGCAGAAATGCATCTTTGAAGAGAAGAAAACTCAAGTAACCGGATACAATGTCTATTCACCGTCAAGTAATTACCATATTGCTTGATACAATCCACGATGCACAAAAACGAGTGCTTGCGCATCAGAATGTGACGTCAAATTTTTTCCAGAAAGGTAGGATTAGCTGCAAAATAGATATCAACATGGCGCTGCTTTAACTTTTTCATGTTAAGAGTTGTCCTACCTGGCATATATAGAATCCCTAAAATTAAGAACATGCTCCTCTTCCTTCTCCGTTGCTTCGAGGACACTTTGCATCATCGCTGAATCATAGTCGCCGTCGTGGTCCGATGAAGATTTGTGAAGTAATTATACAAAATATGTCACATTGTGTTTCTCTGTAGTTGTGCACCTAAAAGGTGGTCAAGCATTCTCCGAAAAATTCTTCAAACAAAAGATTGAGGTCTAGGATATACTACCGAGCAACGTAAGATGAGCACCAGGTGCAATAGGAAAGGTGTTGCGCATGTGCTAGTAGTGGTGGGACTCGGTCTAAGCAGGCGCCGATGGACAACATGTCCGGTACCGTGTTTTGGGGTGATTAGCGTGTCCGACATGGTGCTCCTGGTGTGGCCGCATCAGGAATGGTGACGGTGACGATAATGAGTGGTCGATCGGGGACGGGAGCAGGCGGGGAAGGAAAAGAGGGAAAACCCTATTGGACGCTCCTTGCAGGCTTCGCATAGGTAGATAAGCAAGCCAGCGGTGCAGTGGGCCGACCCATTATCTAGCCTTATTATTTATCTCTGCTGTTTTTTCTTTCGGTTTTGGGAACATTCTAGAAGGTTCCTCAATTGGTTTTTTGTCCTGGTTTTATCTCTTTTTCCTGAGTTTTCATTTTTTCTTTATTTTCTTGAATTTTTTTCCTCTTCCTGTGTCTTTCCACCTTTTTTTCTTTACCCTTAAATTATCAATAATCGTAAAATCTTTGATATTCAAAAATTCAGAAATTGTTCACTTTTTGAAAATGTTCAGAATTTTTCAGCGAGAATGGAGATTTCAATAAATAATTCCATTTCAATAACTGTTTGCTAATTTAAAAATTGGAACATGAATTGTTTTTGATCTTCTAGAACAAAATTTGAAAACACGAACATTTTTTGAACTTCTGGAACAAAATTTGAAAACAAAAATACTTTTTTGAAAACTGGAACATTTCTTTAAAATTCCAAACCAAGATTTAGAATGCCATTTTTTTTGGAAACTGGAACTTTTTTTGAAACTGCGAATCAAAATTTGGAAATAAGAACAGTTTTAAACTTCTGACACAAAATTTGAAAACACGAACATTTTTTGAATTCTGGAACAAAAATTGAGAACACAAACATTTGTTTTTGAAAACTGCAACATTTCTTTAAAATTCCAAACAAGGATTTAGAATGCGAACATTTTTTGACAACTGGAATTCTTTTTGAAACTCCGAACAAATTTTGTAAATAAGAAATAAAATGAAAAATCTAAAAAAATTATTGAAACGTTAACATTTTTGAAATCCTTGAAAAATACGCCAAAACACGAACCTTTTTGAAATTTGTGAACAAGTTTTAGAAACAGGAACATTTTTTGAAACTTCCAAACAAAATCGGAAACATTGTTCACACTTTCAAAATATTTCCACTTTTTTCAACAACAATGTTCACACATTCCTAAATACGGAGTAATTTTTACATATATTCTAAAAACAAATGTAAAAAATTAAATTTGACCGTAGCAACGTTCCTATAGCATTAGGGTCGCTATAGCATGTGATGGGCCGGCCTAGTTCTGGTGCTCCCTGTGCTTCTGACCGATTACTCGCCGCAATGCGCGGCACATAGGAGCTCCCTGAAAAGAGGATGGAAGGTAACCGGAGGATAGATTTTGTGGGGTACGGAGTGGGCCGGTGTGTTCAAGCCAACCTTCAGGTGGACAGTTTGGACCGTCCTAAATTCCCCCAGATATGGACTGGGTATACGGAAAATGCCAATGGAGCCCGAGCTACAGGGAGCTCAGTATTTTAAAAATAATAAAAATTCATACTTCGAGGTATCAAAAAAATTCGAAAAAAATCCACGTTAACTTATATGATTTCCGCACGGACGACTATGAAAATCATTTGAATATTTTATGATTTGTATGCTGTAGAAAAAAAACAAAATTCCGGCCCAAAACAAATAATACTGGCCCATTTTAGGAATACGTTTTTGTTTTTTTTCTGTACGCCACGTGTGAAAGTATTTGGTTATGAATTTTTGCACACATAGAATACACATGTGTGAGAGTGTATAGAAAAAAATTCAATTTTTTTCACGCCGTGGAAATTCGTATTTTGAGACGAGCTCCGTGGAGCTCGGCCTCCAAAAGCCCTCACTCCTGGGTACTAGCCGTATAGGGGAACTTGTATAGTCCAGACCAGACATATATATGTAGTAGCTTTGAGGAAGTCTGCTGATGTTTTGTTTTTGCAAAATGTTATCTGGCTGACGTTCTCTGGGAGGGATTTCCCAGCGAATTACCCGACATTGATGATGTGGCAGTGTCGTGAGAAACTTTGTGGCATAAGCATCAGTAAACACCACTTGCTAAGTCACTTGAGATTATAAAATGACATTTTCAACAATATAAGGAAGTCAAATGGTTTTAGAGTTAAGCATTTAAAAAGTAATTTTTGCTAGAGTTCAAGAACATCTTCCAGTGATATGATATCCAATATGATATGTCATTTGCAAATTAAGTAGGAGGAGGGATTAGAAAAATCATACCAACACGCAAAGGCAAATAAGAATATGTTCTTATATGTCGCTCCTATAGGCCTGCAAGTTTTTGATACAGGTTGAACATTTTCTGAAATACACGTTGCCAATCTTTTGAATGCATGGCGAACATTTTTCAAAACAGATGCTTGCAATTTTTTATTACATGTGAAACATTCTCTGGAAACATGTTTACAGTTTTGTAATACACGTAAATCATTTTCCAAAAACATGTTGACCATTTGTTAAATGCAATACCACTTTATTTATGTTTTATGGCAACTTGTTTTTTTTTACATTTCTTTTTCCAAATGGAAAAATAATCTAAAAAGATTGAACTGGAAACATAAGCAGGTTGGTGCATCAGCAGGTTGATTTACTCCTCGGTCCTCACCCTCATGCTCCTCCTGGCTACCGGAGATGGCAGCCTCGCCGCCGGCACTCCATCCGCGATCGTCAGAACGACATGCGCCGCTCTCGACCGACCCGGCGGGTTCGGTTATGACGACTGTGTGGGCTCGCTCTCGGCTGTCCCGACTGGCATACGCGATTGCTAGCTTGCAGGTGCCGAATCCTCCTCCGCACCGACGTCAAGTTTGATTCGTAATGGTCTCGTTCGCACCGTACGAAGCTTACTGATGTAGTAGCTATACCTAGTTGATTTCCATTTGCTCGATATATCGCATAAAATAAAATTGCTGGTATTTGTTGCCTAACGTCTGCGATGTCGCTAATGGGAGCCGTACATGGTGTGCTGCTTGTCCATGCAGTCCTTTTTAGATAAACGGCACGTGCGAAAGCTCGACTTCAAATTAAGCTGAATTACAAAGGCAAAGACTTGATCAGAAACTGAAAAATTACATGCCAAAATCACTTCCACAGGAGCAGCAGCGAAAATTGCATCAAGAGAAGCTGCGATCAAGCCGCCGGAGATCTTGCTCAGCAGAAAATACAGGCCCAAAGCTATCCGACGCAAGCAATAACTGTGAACATGAAGATCCAGACCGCTTGAAGAAAACCATTGACTCCGCCGCCCACCGCCTCGGGCCACTGTCCGAGGGGGGACCACTATCTCCCCTTCGTCCAGACGATAGACGATGACGTACAAGTGGACTCCCACCATCGGCAACCAACCAGCAAGCAAGGCGAGGAGCCTCTGAAAGATGCGAAAGGACCCACACGCCATCACCAACACCAGCAACCAGGGAAGCTGAGCACCGCCGCCGCCACCCACCGCCATGCACCAGGACCACAACCCTAACCATCCCTTGGACGGCGCCTCTAAGAAGGACCGAGACGCCCAAATTCCTCCGCCCTCCGGCCAAAAGGCCAAGACTTTCGCCCGGTGAAGGAAGTGGGAAGAGGGGGATGGATCTGGAAGCTTGACCCATCCTCAAGAGGGAGAACGACACCGGAGCGCCGCTGGTGTCGAGGTCAACACGAAATCGACCAGGGGTTTCCCTCGTCCCAAGACTCCACCACCCCATCCTCGACGGCAAGATCTGATGGGCGAGCCACCAGGTCGGCGAAAGGAGACCACCGTGAGGTGAAGGGGCCGAGAGGACGAAGCGTCGCCCGCCGCTGTAGCAAGACCTTGTCGCCATCACGCCACCGGAAGGGGCGACCAGCCCCCCTGCGCGCCATCCACCAGAGAGATCGACGCTGTCATTTTCACCCAGGGCCACCGCCCTGGCCTTTAGAGCCCCTCACACTAACGTAAGGCAACAAATCCCCGCCACCACCTTCATCGGTAAATGCACGACAGCCGACGGACTCATCGGGTGGCGGCGGGGAGGGAGGGTGAAGGAGAGGTGGCGGCGGCTAGGGTTTGGGGCCGCTCCCGTGTTGCCCGAGAGGGCGGCATGAGAGCCAATGGGGTTCTGACCGTTTCAGCGAAGTGTCCATGCAGTCCTTTTTCGTTTATAGAGCTTGTCCACGCAGTCCGGACGATGATGTGATGGCCGAGCATATGTGTGATGACAAAACCTGTTGTTGCTGTATATGCCGAGGATTTGCTTTCTAGATCTTGTGATGTAATGGGTGCACGTAAAAATATGCGTGATAGGCTGTTATCGTGTATGCTATATGTAAGACTATTTGCCTTTTGGATCTTGCGATGTAAATTTGTAAGGATGATGCATTTGTATATGATACAATATCATTATTGTATATGCCGATGATTCGATTAAGGAGCTGGCATAAAAAGACACGGATACCGTATTTATGAAAAGGTGGGTCGTGACAAAGACAATGACGTCGCTACCGAGGTTCTCGACCGCCCCGAGTACCAGAACAGGGAGGCGTGCCCAAGGATGGTGGCCGCGCCAGGGTGTGAGACCTGGGGCTCGTCCACATCGCGATGCCGCTCGACGTGCACTACCTCCAGGGATCCATGGCCGCTATCTACCCGCTGCTCATGCACGCCTCCTGCTCGGAGTAACTATTCTTCCACTTCTTGACCATGGGCAAGATCAGGAGCGCGCTCACCGCCTCCTTCACGTGAGACATGCCTGCCCATTGTACCCTTCCCGTGAGACGCGCCTGCCAGCCGCTGTCGTTGCCGTGCCCGAGTATTACCACGCCAACTCCTCCCGCTACCTCACCGACTCCTTCTGGTCAAACTCATTACATACGTAATGATCCTATTTTTCTGTATTGTGAAGCGCGTTGTGGGGCGTGCAAGCGAGGAATTGTGCGGGAACGCAGAACTTTTCGTCCGCTCGCAAGTATTGAGATTTGTTATCCCATGTGAATGGCAGAGTTTTGGTCGCCCTCTAAAATTGGTAAAATACTTTGGTGAGGGTTATTTATCTTACGGTTAGATCTAAATGAGTGAGCCTAATCGTGTGGCTCTAATTGGTCTTGGTTATTGTGTGTACATTAGGCGGGGTGTGGTTAGAAAAAATAATGTTTGCTCTTTAATAGAATAGTAGTAACTAGTAAATGGCTATGTACACATTTTCTTTCAACCTTAGAGATTTGATAAGAAAATATTTATTTTTGTATTAGAAAAATTATGATCGTGATTCAATAGTAAAGTTAATGATATATAATAAATGGTATATTGCACGGGATTCCCCTCTAAATGTTAGAGATTTGGCCAGATAAGATTCTATTTTTGTATTAGTATCTTTTTTAATTGTGACTCAATAGTGTAATGTTAATGATAGATAATAAATGGTACATTGTGTGGGATTTCCCTTTAAATGTTAGAGATTTGGTAAGGTAAGGTTTTATTTTTTATTAGAAAAAATGTGATTGCGATTCAATAGTAGAGTTAATGATAGATAGTAAATGGTATATTGCACTAGATTAGCACTTTCTGTTGTGAAATATTAAAGAAAAATAGAAGGTTATTGCAAAAAGAAAACTTCTGACAGTCTTTTAGAAAGGTAATCACACATATATAGTGTGATTTTTGGATTTTGACTATCTAATACTTATGTGATTTAATTGAATCGGCACTTGGCAAAGCAAGCATGAAAAGCCAGAGTGAAGAAGGGATAGTGGAAAGTGAGGTGAAAATAAACATGTCAGACAAAAATAAACCAACAAGATGAAAATTAACCGTGTATGCCGCCTATCAACTGCCCCCTTAGGAAGAAGGATTACTTCCCAAACTCTTCTTTTTGATTGGTTGAACCGATCGCCCACACGGATTGTAAGTCCCCACCATCCATCCGGTTTATGATCGACGAATGGTAGTCATTAACGTACGATCTAGTAACTGATTTCTCTGGATTTATCTTCCGTCGTTAAAGATACTAAAGCGCTAGCTAGCGAGCTAGAAGATCTGATTGATTTGGTAAAGATTGCAAAAGATATCTGGTAAAATAGTACGTATTTATTTTATTCCAACAGTTAGCTAGTCTGTTCTATTCGTTGCCTGCATAAATACACGTCGCCGACTGGTGGGATATGCTAGTGACGGTGAGGTGAGTAGGACGACAGACATATGGCGATGCATCCTCAGGTTGCTTTACTCCTCGCCCTCATCCTCCTCCTGGCGGCCGGAGACGGCAGCCTCGCCGTCGGCACCCCTTCCGCGCTCATCGAAAAGACATGTGCCGCTATCGACCAAACCGGCACGGAAGTGAGTTACGCCATGTGCCTAGGCTTGCTCTCGGCCAACCCGGCGGCCGAGTCCGCCAAGGACACACGTGAGCTCGCCGTCGTGGCCACCAACCTCACCGTGACCAACGTCACGTCGACGGTGCTCGTCCTCGAGGACCTCGTCAAGAACCTCGGCGAGTGCCTCCGCATCTACCGGGACATGAACAAGTCCCTGGAGGCCGTGCTCCGTGACCTCGGTGCCGGGCATGTCGAAGCAGCATCCCACGTGATGTTCGATGCCTTGCACGCGCCCGACGACTGCGAGATACTCTTGTTCCAGGGGAGCGCGGAGAAGAACCCGATGAGCAAGGAGAACGCCGACGCCGATTGGCTGTCCGGACTTGCATACGCGGTTACTAGTTTGCAGGTGCCGAATCCTCGGCACCGACGCCAAGTTTGATTCTTGGTCTCCTTCGCACCCTACGTGGCTTATTGATGGAAGTAGCTATAGGTGTGCTGCTTGTCCATGCAGTCCGGACAATGAGTGATGACAAAACATGCATGTTGTTACCGTGTATGTCAACAATTTGCTTTCTGGATCTTGTGATGTAATGGGCGCGCGTACGTGTGACGACAAAATATGTGTGATAGACCATTACCGTTATGCTATATATCTGTAAGACTATTTGTTTTCTGGATCTTGCGATGTAGTGATGATACATTTGTGTATGATACAACATTATAACCGTGTATGCCGATGATTCGATTCACGGAGCCCCGAGTACTGGAACAGGGAGGCGTGCCCGACGGCGGCGGCTGGCGCCAAGGTCTGCGACCCGGGGCTCGTCTACACCACGATGTCGCTTGACGTGCACTACCTTCGAGGCCCCATGGCCGCCATCTACTCGCTGCTCAAACGCGCCTCCTGCATAGAGTCGCCATTCTTCCACTTCTTGGCCGTGGATAGCGACGGCGCCTGGCATGGGGTGGTCGAGATCACGAGAGCGCTCACCGCCTCCTTCCCGTGAGACGCGCCTGCCGCCGTCGTCATCGCGCCGAGTACTGCCGCGCCAACTTCTCCCGCTACTTCACCAACGTTTCCTGGTCTGACGCAGAGTTCGGGGCGCCTCTCGCGGAGGGAGAACCTAAACAACGTGTCCATAACTTTAGGAGATCTTATTTTTCTGTAACGTGAAGCGCGTTGTGGGGCGTGCGAGATGTGGAACTTTTTGTCCGCTCGCAAGTGTTGAGATTTTTTTTTCTCCTGTGGATGGCAACGTTTTCATTCGTCTCCTTAAATTGGTAAAGCACACCGGTGAGGATTAGTTGTTATCTTGATGGTGATATCCAAATGAGTGGGCCTAATCGTGTGGCTCTAATTGGTTTGGGTTATTATGTGTACATTAGGCGGCGTGCGGTTAAAAAAATAATGTTTGCTCTTTCAATATTATAGTAGATAAATGTATGACTCTAATTGGTCCGGTTTATTGTGCGTACATTAGATGGGGTGTGCTTAGAAAAATAATGTTTTCTTTTTTAATAGAATAGTAGATAAATGAGTGGGTCTAATGTGGCTCTAATTGGTCTCGGTTACTGTGTGTACATTAGGCGGTGTGTGGTTAGGAAAAACAATATTTGCTCTTTTAATACCCCCTCCGTTCTTCTATATAAGGTGTATTTATTTTTTAATAAAATTTCAGAATGTAAGGTGCATTCCTTCTACATCTCCATAATTTTCTTGTTAGCCCTCCTAAAAAAGGAAAGTATCTCTTTTATGATTGTGTGTATCCCTCCTTATTGCAAAAGAAGGAAACTATCTCTTTATTGATTGCATATATCTTATATTTTTATGGAATAATTAATTCTTTTTCTACTAACCAACAAATTTGTCAAGGGTAATTTGGTCTTAACATGTCTATAATTATGTGCATTGGTCACCGTGCCGGAAATAATACACCTTACATAAAGGAACGAAGGGAGTAGTATATTAGTAAGCTGTTGGTGCGTTGTTAGGGACCAACAATTTTTTTTATAAACAATCCTCAATTTACTTTCTATAAGCGAATACATTAGACGCAACGTTTAGCCACAACACAAACGCAAGTATCTTCCGTCTGATTCAACAAAGGCCATGCATTCCTCTAGCTTTTCATCTTCGTTGAACTTAGCCCATCCTTGCCTTATTTGTCCATAAGTCAATCATCCGCTCAATCTGTTGTCCCTTGACTCTGCATTAAGGTTATATGTCGTTGTTTTGTTGTCTCACTCTAATGCGTATGCAGTGTAACATGGAACATCGTCAACAAATGCTGAGATACAAGGTACCTCGCCTTAGTACTAATAATAAGAAAAGGGGGCATATGAATACGAAAACATTCTTTTCGCCACATGTTCATTCACAAACTAATAATGCTATGTTTGTCTCTGGGCTCTCCTTCCAACTCCACCTAAGATGCGTCTCTGTCACTTGATCTCAGTAATACTTCTTTTACTAACCTCAAATATAGATACAACATCACACAACAAGTTTGCGTCATTGTTATTCCATCTCTTCTTCCACTTTAGCTTTTTTGTTCATTGTGATAACAATATGCTCCGTTGCCTCCCTACTCCAAATCTTCCTATGTTTCCATCCGGCTTCAAATACACCCATTTTTTTCACCAAGTATGTCAATTTGTCGTACCAAGTTTGTACTTTCAGACTCGGAATTTTCAATGTTCGGAATGAGGAGGGTTTTCAGAGTTCGCTTCTCTGAAAGAGAACACAACACATATTGATATAGATTAGTGATGCACAAGAATATCTAGGGGTTATTTATAATGATGCATGGTAAGTTATTCAATTGAGTAGCTACGTTGTTGTGTTTGAAAAAATAAGTCTAACGTGCGTATATTAAAGTAAATCCCTGAATTAACAAACACAAGAGGAAAAGATAACTACTCCCTCTCGATGGGTGCATGAAGCATGCACATGTTCCTAGATCATCAAGTTGACAACCACAAAAACTATTTGTTTAGGAAATTTATTCCAATATAAATTCAGTGTCTATTACGTGCACCCTAGTCATTCCAATCATTGCCCCCATTACCTCATGTAATTTTCACCATTTTTGCTTCTCCCCTACCTCTGTCTCTCTCTCTCAATTGCATCTTCCCCTGACATTATCCTTTACCACCATCCATCCACTACCATCTTCTCCAATGATGGGAGAGGGCTATGGTGCCTCCACTTGCACGAGGCAAACCCCGGGTGGCCACAAAAATACATCCAACACACCTATGCTGCACCTGCTACTCCGGCGCCGCCTCCTGCTCCTCCCTCTCCTCCTTCGGGGAGTTTGGAGCCAAGACAGCTGCAATGCAAGCGATGTGTCGTGCCTAGAGCATGTGTGTTACAATGAGGGCATACAAATTTTACTGGTTAAACATCAATCTTTTCTGACATGTATCTTACATCCACCCAATTCTAGATTTTGATAACATTCAATTCGATTTTATTAGGATAAGAGAAGGCAAGGAAAGATTTGATTGAGTGAAATTTTTGGTAAAATTGATTGATTTGATTGAGTTAATGCAGCACATGGTTTTGGAAAAGTATCAATTTCATTTAGAATATTCCGAGTTACTATATTTATGTTGGTTTTTTATTTTATGTGACATCGGTTGGGGATACCAAAAACCAACGGGGAACCAAAGAGGGGAGGCGAACGTGGGGAGGGAAAAACAAGAATGAGGGAAGGCGGCAGAACCAACTCTCCTTTAAGAGTAGAGCAACCATACAATTTGCTTACATAGATGTGAATTACTTATGTATGAAAAAATATTTTGTTTCGAATCTTGATAATCCTTGCTTCAGGAACTATAGTTTTCTGCCTAGGTTTATTCACATCCTTTTTTTGGATTGTAAAAATACCTTTTTCGATCAAATTGCTTCTATGGCAACTAAATATTGCTTCCATATGGCTAAATTTTATTTGTTTAGATTGACCATAGAAAATGCTTCCATGGCAAAACGAAATCCCTTCAATGTAGTATGTATTTTATTTTCTCGTAGGGTAAGAGATTGATTCGATTTGTCACAAAACAAAATTGAGGTTGATTTAGTCCTTAGTTAGAACTGGTGTCCAAAATATCTTTCATGCAATTTGAGAATTGTTCTAAGCATATCAATAAAGTGCTTCCAACAAAGTAAAAGAAATATTTCCATCAAACATTCCTTAATAAAAATAAGAATTTGCCATAATTTTCACGTACGATGAGATGTAATATATTTGCACTTCATAAAAAAAATCCGGCAAACATCACTCGGAACACGCTTTCCTTCAACTCCTATTTGCACTTATTATGTCCTATAATATAAAAATCAGTCAAAAAAATGATATGTGCGCTGACGAAGAACATAAACTGTAGTTAGAAATGATGCGGAGAATCTAAGGCAACCATAGTGGCCAAGTTTATCAATGCCTTATTTCACAACATTACGGCATACACGTTACAATGGGAATATACATATCAAAGTGGTTTAGCAACCATTTTATCTTTAATTATTCCATAAACATCAATATATTTCCACTTTCTCCTCCGTTCGCCTTCTTGGTGACTCTCGTCCAACCCTCTACATCTTTCTCGCCATCACCTATGTTCAGCAACCGTGATGTGTATAATTTATTCTTGAAGTTTGACAGCTTTACACATGTTCTCCTTCAACACATTAATATTAATAAGTTTTAAATAAAATGGTGTAGGTGGTGCAAATTCATAGCAATTTTGAATATAAATTGTCTACATGAACATCAAATGGTCTCGTGTCACCACCGAAAGCATTGTAGGAACGCCTCATGAACAATTTAGCAATGACCAAAAAAATCTAGAATTTATACATGAGAATACTAAAATTCCAAAGCCATAAAAAATGTTACCTCTGGTTTGGGTATCCTGCAAATAAAACAAAGGTCATAAATTCCTTATAGCTAAAATCAGGTAAACCCAGCCCAAATTTGAATATTGCTCTACCTCATGCTTTGTCACTTGTTTGAACAAATACAAGATCTGTGAAACCGTTGCCAGCTAGAAATACTTTGATGATATACCTTAGGAAGATCATAAAAGAATAGAAAACATTAGTGAAGCGTCTACCCAACCGTTTTAGATATGAAAATATTCGTACATAGAAAACACAGCTAGTAGTGAATAAGAAAATGTTGTGAAATGGTTAAAAATCATATGCATAGAAAGAAGAAAAACATAAATCATATAAAGGGAGAGAATTTTTTTTGCATGTTGATGTGAGTCTGGACAGGAACTGATACGTCTCAAACGTATCTACTTCTTCAAACACTTTCGCTCTAGTTTTGGGCTCTAATTTGCATGATTTGAATTGAACTAATCTGGACTGACACTGTTTTCAGCAGAATCTTTGTGCAGAAATAAAAGTTTCTAGAATTGGACAAAACTTTTTGTGAATTATTTTTGAAATAAATAATAAATTATGGAGCGAAGATCCACCAGAGGGGGGGCTTCCTGTGAGCCACAAGGCACCAAGGCTCCCCCCCCCCCCCCGAGGCACGTCCTGTTAGCTTGTGGGGCCCACGTGGCTCCCTGGACCCTAAATTCCACTCCTATAAATTCACATCTTCAGAGAAAAAATAGGAGAGAAGATTCATTGTGTTTTATGAGACGGAACCGCCGCCACCTCCTGTTCTTCATCGGGAGGGCTGATTTGGAGTTCATTTGGGGCTCCGGAGAGGCAGGTTCACCGCCGCCGTCATCGCCAACCCTTCATCATCAACACCGCCCTGATGCTCACCCCCGGAAGTGAGTATTTCCTTTGTAGGCTTGACGAAGGTGATGGGATTGGATGAGATTGATCATGTAATTGAGTTAAGTTGATAGGGGTTGATCACCAGTATCCACTATGTCCACTATGTTCTGAGATTGATGTTGCTATGACTTTGCTATGCTTAATGCTTGTCACTAGGGCCCAATTGCCATGATTTCAAATCTGAACCTATTATGTTTTCATGAATATAAGAATGATTTGGATCTGATCTTGCAAGTTGTATGCACCTCTTACATGTCATGATCCGCACACCTCTTGAGCCTGCACAGCGCCTCCTCGAACGTCATCATCTCCACGTCGTAGAACTGCACGGTACCGGCCACCGTAGAGTACAACCGGTCGGGCACCGTGTCGAGGAGTTTCTTCACAATGGCGGTGTTGCCGATCATCGAGCCAAATCGGACGTACCTCGCCGACATGCCGCCGATTTTGCTGGCGTATGCTTCCAGCGCCTCCCCCTCCTCCATCCTCAGCCGGTCGAACTCACTGCGAGGGGTGGAGAGCCGGGCCACCTTCAACCGATCGGCGTCGACGAAGCGTGTCTTTAGGCTAGTACATACCTCTGTCCTCGTCTTTTTCATTGAGACCTGCATGAGAAGGTCTTCGCTCAGCGTGTCGAGCAGCTCAATGCGCGTCGTCCTGTTCTTCTTGTCGTCGACCGCCGCTTTGCCCGCCGGCGCCACGGCCTCCCACAGCCCCTGAGCATCGAAGATTGCCTCCGCCTTGATCGCCCACACCATGTAGTTCTCCTACGTGAGCATCGGCAAGGAGAGCGACACCGTTCTCCCTCCGACGCCGTACGAAACGATCGACATGGCTGCGCGGAGGAAACAACGAGATTCTGAAATATTCAATCAAATATTTATAAAACGGTTGTTGCATATTAAAAAAACATTGCATATGTAAAAAAAATGTTCATCATGGATCAAAATAATGTTCTTCACATATTGAAAAAATGTGCATCACGTATCCAAGAAAATACTATTCATGGTGTATTTCTAAAAATATTGACACATTATAGAAATGGTCATCACATCTGACAGACAATCTCTTGGTACTTTAATTGTACATTGCTCATACCCCAAAGTAATATACACAAACATAACGTAGGATATTCTATATACTTAAAAGATTCATCCCCACTAACTTATTTATCTAAGCATGCAAGCTATCCACATCCGCATCCATTCTTGTGTGGCCACGTGAGCACTACATACAAGATATATTTTTTTACTCTAACGCCACATCTGATTCCACTGGCGCAAACAAATCGACCATTCACCTAGGTTATAACGGACGAGTCCTTTGACTGTCTTGCCGTCCCGCATACGGGTGTGCTGCATGAGAACATCTACCCTTCCACGTTTTATTGTGAGCTAACCCACATGTCTATCGCTGCAGCTAGCTCACTGATTACTTAATACTATCCCACGTGTCATCGCGTGACTAAGACTACCCATAATGGGAGTAACATAGGTAGTAACATAGATGTCACCTAAGTAAAAAATATGATGTGACACCTAATTAATAAAAAGAGAGAGAAATTGAGTAACATGCTATGTTACTATAACATAACACATTTCAAGGCAAGATGAGTCTATAAGCTAATAAATAAAAGCATCAATGTTACTATCCACTATGAAGGTGGTAACTTAGACTAATAACATATGTATGTTACTACTCTATGTTACTTCTCATTATGACTAGTCTCATGATCTTTCCCACGGTTGTTCTGTTCCAATTCTTCAATTGCACATTCACTTTTTCTCCACCATCAATGCTCAACAAACTGAAGGAATTAAGTCGATGACATTCAGAGGTGAGTAGTCATCTCTCATCTGCACTATAAAAATCTGCCTCAGTTGTGCCTTCTCCACAGCTGTGCGCTGCTTCCTGAATCGCCATCGTCAGTGCTACCAGCCTCGTATTGTGCTCCCATAGACACTAAAAAGCTCTTGCGGTGACCGCAATATAGTCTTCTGGCCTTTTAGCCTTGCCACTGCTGCAACCTCTGCTACATGGTGTTGCCATCAAAAGTTACGACGGTGAATCCAATGCTTGAGTCTCACACTGGCAGACCAGGGGAAGGGCAACCATCAGACATGCACATGTTTACCATCAGACTGACATCTCCTCTATTTGGGTGCCTATATATATGTGTGGAGTATATAGAAGATCTTTTTGGGAGAGTATATAAAATCTTTTGAAGATGATCAGTTCGCCAAAAAAGAAGTATGTCCTGCTTCCGTCCTATCTGCTAATAAGCTTCTCATAATGGCCATCTCGGCCTGTCTTTGTTTCCCCTTATTTTGTTTTCAGCTGATTTCTTTTTCCTGCAGAAAATTTCACTACATACTTGAGAAAGAGCAGCTAGCTTCCAATTAATATATATTTTTTCTAAAACACAGTCACGTGTAGGATTTAGAAAAGTTCATTTCGTTTTTCCACAAATATGTAACTAACAATTTGTTTTTTGGTTTCATGCAGTGCAGTGAATAGCCAAGTTTTACCGTCATGACTGCTATGTAGATTATCAGTACTGTTTTGTCTACTTTGATGGTCATGGTCTTGCTGCATTTATTTTGCTGATCTGAAATTGCATACTAAAGAAGAGGACTGACATCATTGTATGTATATAAAATGTTGCAACTTGCAAGAATGCCCCTATATATAGCAAACAATCTGCTATGTGTACGTACAATGGGATGGTCTTTCTCTTTCCCTTGCCCTACGGTGTGTGAAAAATTCTAAATCTATATGTTTCGGTGAATTCAAATATAAACACCAAGAATACCAACAGTCCATTACTGTGCTTAAATTTCAATTTTGTTCATTCTTTACAACAAAAACTGAAGTCAACAACAAACCTTTAAGTGATGATATATTTGACCATCCAACTATATATAGTATTATTGATCTTATTATATCTCATTTTTTATGCCTCCTTGATACATGCATATGTATAGCAAACATGTCCCGCAGCAACGCGTGGGGCATCATCTAGTTTCTAAAAATGTTGACACATTGTAGAAATGGTCATCACATCTTACAAACAATCTCTTGGTATTTTAATTGTACATTGTACACACCCCACCATCCGTGTTATACCAGAACCTACGGCCCTTGATTTATGATCGACGAATGGCAGTCATTAACGTACGATCTGGTAATAACTGATTTCTCTCGACAAGGGATTTGATCTCGCGTCGTTAAAGACAAGTAGAGCGCTAGCTAGATCTGATTGATTTGGTAAAGATTGCAAAAGCAAAATATTGATATATTTCCATGTATTGCTTATCCTCCCCATCGCTGGTAAAATAGTACAATACATATTGATTTCATTCCAACCTGAATAAATTAAATATAAGCCGCCGAATGGTGCTATATGATAGTCACGATGAGGTGAGTACGACGACAGTCATATGGCGATGCATCCTCAGGTTGCTTTACTCCTCACCCTCGCCCTCCTCCTGGCTACTGGAGATGGCAGCCTCGCCGTCGGCATTCCGTCCGCGATCATCAGAAAGACATGCGCCGCTCTGGTCCGACCCGGTGGGCAAGTGGATTACGACTACTGCGTGGGCGCGCTCTCGGCCGACCCGGCGGCCGCGGCCGCCAAGGACGCACGTCAGCTCGCCGTCGTCGCTACCAACCTAACTGTGGCCAACGTCACGTCGACGGTGCTCGTCCTCGACGACCTCGTCAAGAACCTCGGGAAGTGCCTCCGCTACTACAGGGACATGAACAAGGCCCTGGAGGGCGCTCGGTGACCTAGGTGCCGGGCGCGTCGAAGCGGCGTCCGACAAACTGTTGGATGCTTCTGGAGTGCCCGACGACTGCGACATCCTCTTGTTCGAGGGGAGCGCCAAGAAGAACCCAATGAGCAAGGAGAACATCGACGCCGATTTGCTGTCCCAATTGGCATACGCCATTACTGGCTTGCAGCTGCCGAATCCTCCTCGGCGCCGGCGCCAAGTTTGATTCTTGGTCTCTTCGCACCGTAAGCTATACATAGCTTAGCTGTTACTCCGTATTTCATTTCCATTAGCTCGATCGATCGCATAAAATAAAATTGCTATTTGTTGGCTCTATGTGACAGATCATAACATGTCTCATACGGGAATTGTTGCTGGTTTGACATTTTTGCCTCCACTAGTAATGGTGTACGTTGCAATGCATGATCTCATCTCGGCTTGCTTTGGTAGAAAGGAAGCTTCTAAACCACCTTTTCAAGCCAGATAGCATGTTTTGTGTTGTCACTAAATGATCATAAACAACATCATCTGCAATACTCTAGTACAACTTGAAATGTTTTATTACTTTCGTCTAGAAACTCAAGTGTTTTGTCATCGTGATTGATGCAAAGAAAGGACCCAGATGGGACTTTTGCTTTCAAGGGCCTTGCTTATTTAGTTTTGAAATTGACTATTGATATACAAATGTATATATCCTTGACAATCCAAATATAAAATAGACAGCTTTTTGTTTGAACTGTTCATCACACGAGCTAGAACAAACCCTAGAGCCCCATTCATCGTATATTAAAATAATGTTCTTTGAGTATTGAAAAAAAATCTGCATCACATATCTAAGAAAATGCTCATCATGTATTTGGCAAAATGTTGACACATAGTAAAAATGACCATCACATCTTACAAACAACCTCTCAGTACTTGTACTTGTACTTTGTCCCGCAGCAACGCGTGGGGTATTATCCTTTTCGTGAGAGTCCGAAGGTGGGTAAGCTTGCTTCATCTTACCATCCAGCCCAATCACCTAGCCGAGATACCCTGTCGAGGGATAAACCTGGGCATGGGCAGCACGGCCCGAACCCTGCTCGAAAAACTTGAGTCGGGCTGGGCTCGGGCTTGATTTTTTGGCCCGACGTGTACTTCGGACCGTGCTCGGGCTTGGAAAATTAGGTAGTTTACATGAGGCCTGACCCGGCCCGGCCCAAAATAACTGTTCTTTTTAGTCCCTTCGGGCCGGGCTCTGACCTAATATTTCATTTTTTCGTTCGGGACAGGCCTAGACTTTGCCTGTCAGGCTTTTACAAGCCCGTCCCAAAACCCGGTCCGGCCCAAGGAATGCCCATTTTTACCGAGGGATCTTTCGGATTGAGCCCCGACACATATAAAACAATATGTATACACGTTTAAGTTTTTTCAAATACATGATTAAAATTTTCTCTGATATACGGTTTAATGTCTTATTATTTCTCATGCACATTGTACATGTTTGGTATATACAACATTTTCTGGATATGAACATTTTCAAATACACAATTAATATGTTTTTAAATACATGGTAAACATTTTTCAAACACACGCTGAAATAAATCATACAGAACATTTTTTAAGGCTCTGCAAACTTTTTTATATTGTACGAACGTTTATTAAGAATGTCATATAGATATTTTTGAAACTCATGAACATTTCTTTATATTTAATGTACATTTTTCTAATGGTTTAATTATTATTTTAATTGCATGACCATTTGTACATTGTAGACATCGTATGTAAAAAATGTGACGTATATTTTTCTGAACTGCGTGCACATTTTTTAAATTTCAAGAATATTGCTTTGGTGCTATTAACATTTTTATGTAATTACACTAACAAAAAGAATACATTGTGTTGACATTTTTGCAAATTCACAGCGAACATCGTAAAAAATCTGATGTAAAATAAGTTTCATGAAATATAGGAATTGGTAAAAAAAATAGAGAAAAAATATAGAAAAAAAACTGTATGCGCACAGGAGCAGCTCTCGTGAGTTCAGGATCGAGGCTTTCTTTTTCGCAAAAAAAAGGGAGGTTGGAGATCGAGACTGACACTTTACACAATGCTAAACCTCGACTTTGCTTCTACGTCAGTGAGTGTTAGCAAAACAACACGCACTCGTGTGATCACCATTATCCTGCATGCGTTCATGCGTCCCACGCGGCGGCTGACTATCCCCGTCGGCTTGGCATTGGCAACTAGCAAGGCCGCGCGCCCGTAGGAAATCCTACTGCTAAAATTTCACGTTGTTTTCTATTCCTTCCGTCAGGAAATACTTGTCCTAAAATAAATAAAATAGATGTATTTATAACTAAAATAAGTCTAGATACATCCATTTATAGGACAGGTATTTCCAAACGGAGGGAGTACTACGGTACAGTAGTACTAGCCTCGGGTGGATGGACGAGCGTGGCCTGCGTAGCGCATAGTTAGATTTTGTCTGCTCCATGCCGCTCACAGTCCGCTAAACCGCCGCCATGCCGTCGTCTCGGCTTGTCCGATCCAAGCGTCTGCGCGTACCAACAATCTCCTCCTTCATCGCGCCTCTTTTCTCCCGGGCCGGGCCAAAAAAACGGCGAGAAAGGGAAAACACGATCTAAATGCCACACGCGTGGCCCACGACATCGCAATACGGGGTGAATGGATGCTTTTTGTTTCCTATTTTTGGCGAATGATTACGGGATGGATCATGGATGGGTTGATTTTCTCTCTCTTTCTTTCTTTCTTTCTTTCTACAAACGGCACGCCCTCATGCACACACCAGGCCCGGCCCTGATGGGGGGCAGGGAGGCGGTCGCCCCGGGCCCCGAAACGGAGGGGCCCCACCCCAGGGATGTGCGCGTGTGTATTTCATAGGCCTGCTGCACCATGGACTGAAAAACGTGTACATAAGCTAGTAATAATGGGCCAAGTTACTGCGTACAGAAGCTACTAAAGCTGGGCCACGTTACTACCTGGCCTTGCGCGAAGACAGGAGTGATTCGGCAGCCTCTAGAGCGCACACACGACGTAGATGGCTGCTGCCACCGGATGCCTTTTCGCCTTTCCTCCTCACGGGTCACGCCGCACCCTCGCCTGATCGGTGATCTTCGTCTCCTCCTTGTTTTAGGCGCGCCGCAACCATGATTAAATGTTGAACAACGGTGGACGAACGAAGCCCACCGCGCATGCGTCCGACGGCCGCCAAAATTTCAGGAGATGTCCCTTCCTACACTGAATCAATAGAAGGAAGCTGATTCTTGAGCAGGTACCTATGCGGCTATGCCCTAGCTATTTTTCCATGATAATTGATTGATTATGTTTATTAGCCACATATATTATTGAGCTATGTCACTTGTGGTTTTAGCATTAGGTGGTTACATTATCTTTTTTTTTCAAAAGGCACTTGATTTGATAATGCTTCAAATCAAATTTTAACTACTCGTGTGTAAACATTGCATGACGAGCTAAACTCAAGATTTAATCCTAGGATAAATAAAAACAAAGAAAACGACAAGGAAATAAATTTCAATGACGTGCTCGAAGGGGCCCCGAGCATAGGCTTCGCCCCGGGCCCCTAAAAACCCAGGACCGGCCCCGGCACATACACACACACACACATGTACAGATGCACTCATCTCGACAAGTGCATATAGTTTCCCTATGAATATGATGGTGAGCATGTTCCATAGCAAAGAACACGGCCAACCCTAGCGGGTGCGCCATATTTCCAAATCACCAAAATTGTTACCAAGGCGATCGTCGCAAGTAATGCATGGAGGCTCCAGAGCCCATGCACAAACTTAGAGTCGCTACGATGAAATAGTGTCCCAAAAAAGAAAATAATCTACGTGTGGGACCGTTGTGTCATTGGCCGACTCTTTCTTCCCCGATTCTCCACCCACACATGCACATCATGCAAAATTTTATAGCTAAATCTGCCCATGGCACCAAGGGATTTGTTGAAATAGATTCTGCTGCATGCAAGGACAAGATTGCATTCACATGTAGGGGCGGAAAATGAGTGGCAGTGTGACTAAATTAAATGAAGCATTAAAGCAGGACTAGTTCCGGCGACAGGGACTTGCGAGCGCTAGATGTATCGGTGCGCAATGCGGCATTGAGAGCCCTAATGGTGCGAAAATAGGATAGACAGACTCATCATACTCTGCTCACACGCTATTGCTGGCATCAAGGGCGACAACACAATACCAAATGTGGTTGATGCGGAATGCAACACTGCGGGTCTCGACGGTGCAAAAACGGGCCAAGGAGGCATCGTCCCACTCTTCCCATGCATCATCTAGAAGGGGAAAAAACGGCATAATCAAATCATCATTTCTTCCTTAACGAAAATTCAAGCCGTATAATCAAATTACTATTTTTAAAAAATGAATGAAATCAAATCGCAATTGATGATTTGATTTGATGATTCGTGCAGCCAATCCCCACCCTCGGTGTGGTCTACATATCCAAGAGATAGAGACCGCGTCCAGTCTATCCAAAAGTCTTGGCAAATTTTCGGATCCATTCGAAGCCTACGAGTGGTTTGGTTCGGTCTCACCGAGCGAACATGATCAAACTTGTATACTCTTCTATATTCCATACGGTCTCACCGAGTGCATCGGGTCTCCCGTGATAAAAAATTTGACATCCATTCGGTCTGTCCGAAGTAACTCTGCAGTTTCTGTCCCTGATCTTGTTTTGACTCTACAGGTTGCATACGACTTCAGATTAAGATGATTTTTATACCAAAATCAACCGTTTTGATGAGACGAAGATTTTTCATGTTGATAACTTTTTCATTTAAGGCCATATTAATTACGTTTTGTGCCCCTGACACTCTTCGGCCGACGAGTGCTCTTCGGTCGCCTGGAGGCCGACGGGCCCCTCTTCGGCCCACCGCAAGACAACGGGGTCATATTTCTGATTTTTTTTTTTGCGTTTGAATCTATAATTTTTAAATTTGCTATAAAATACGTAATAGTTTTGAAAAAAAAATCCGTCCGGTCGACCTGCCCGCCGGGCGCTCTGCTTTCCGTGGTGTGTTTGCTTGCTCTGACTAACGCGTGGTAGCAACAAGGATGAACATAGCAGTTTGTCAAAAAAAAAACTAGGAACAGAGCAAGAGCAGAGGAGCGTCTTCCGTTACATACAGGTGACCTGCACATGCCCGCAGGAGCAGCTCTCTGGTGTGGTAAGTTGGCGATCGAGGCTGACACTTTACACCAATGCTAAACCTCAACTTTGCTTGTACGTTAGTGAATGCTACCAACACAACACGCACCCGTGTGATGATCATTATCCTGCATGCGTTCACGCGCGCATCCCAAGCGCCGGCTTGGCATGGCCGTAGGAAATACTTCGCCTCATCCTCCTGCCAAAATTCCAACTCTGCTTTCTACCAACCTCGAGGTGACCGGATGGACGAACATTTAGATTCCTTCCTTCTGCCCCATGCCGAAATTCATCTCCAGCTAATCAGGCTCCCAGCATGCGTTAACAGTGCGCTAGCCCGCCGCCACGCCGTCGTCTCGGCTTGTCCGACCCAGGCGTCTGCGCCTGCGCGTACCAACAATCTCTCCCTTCTCCGTCGTCACCAGGAGTGCCGGGCCGGGCCAAAAACCGGCGAGAAAGGGAAGACACATGCCACACGCGTGGCCCACGACATCGCGTTACAGGGTGTTGGATGGATTTTGTTTTTTGGCGAATGATTACGGGATGGATCACGGATGGATTGGTTTTCTTTTTCTTTCTGCAAACCGCACACCCTCATGCACACGCACATGTATACACTCATTTTGTGAACGCATAAATGTACATTTTTTTCTTACGAATATGGTCCACGACATGGCGTTACGGGGTGGATGGATGTCTTTTTTGTTTTGTTTTTGACGAATGATTACGTGATGGATCACATATGGATGGATGGACGAACGGGTTGATTCGATTCTCTTTCCTTTTGCAAACGGCACGCGCTCACACGCACACACACATAGAGATATATAGTAGATAAAAATTGTCATATATATATAGGATAAATTTTATCTACTACCAAGGATGGTTACCCCCTAAGTGTTTGTCCGTCACGTGTCTCATCCTATCCCCATACTAAACGGGTTAGTTGATGTGGAAAATCCAATAGCCGGGTAACTAACTGGAAACGAGTAGCGTGTGTTAGTTTGAAAAACCTTCTAGTTTATAGGTCTTCCAAACAAATCGATTGTTGAATAAGGGACATGCATGTATCCACGTAAAAAGAAATGGGACGTGGTAGTACGTCGTGTTGCCGCAAATATACGAACTTTTGTTATAGACGCACGGCAGTATGTAAAACATTTTTTTTTGCATCCCTGGGATGAAGTATGGAATCTATACACCATGCAAAATAATATTGAATGGACTAGGGAGTTTTTTTGTGTGTGCAAAAGTATGGACAACGTCATGTGCATGGAGTATGTTCATAAGTCTACACGTATGTGATGTATGAATAATGACATGCATGCACCATAGGGAAATAAGAATCATTGATCTACGGACGTGTACATGTAGGTTACTAGTATGCAGTTTGTATACCTTTTTCTGAACAAAAAAAATTAGTATGGAGCATGGCAGTATGTAGTATGGGTTCCTGAGTATATATACTCGAACAATGCAAAAAAAAAGAGTATATATACTTCGAATTAGACCGCAAAAAAAAACTTCGAATTATGATTTTTGGTAGGGAGTATATGAAGCTAGTATGGAGAAGGAGAGAATATATGTTCATTATCGGCTAGGATGCATACTATAACACCTCGAAAATCATACTTGTACATGTGTATAATCAAGGAGTATGAAGTATGTGTTCCATATGAGGAAGTATGGAGTATATTATATTTAGGAAAAAATCAAGTATAAAGCATGGAGTATGTAGTATTAAAAAACAAAGTATGAAGTATATGTAATAATACTTCTAATGGAAAGTATGTATACCCGGCCGGCCGGGTGGCCAGAATAAAGTATTCATGTTCATATCTCTCTTCTATATTTCTATAATTATGAATTTGGTATAGATTACATGGTCTGGTAGGCGCATCATGCATGCATACGTGATAGGAACCATGCATTTAGCAGCAATCGATCTACGACTACACGCCTGGCAATCGCTGCTCGGTCGTTTACGATCTTCTTCAGCTCAACATAAAAAGGTTGGATCTGCATGAAGAGGCTTGACTGCGCTATGTCCGTCCAGGCCGTAATTGTCAATGGATCACGGAGATGACGCGTGGCCGGTGCGACTTCGTCACCGACATTGGAGAAATCATGTCTGTGTTGCAGCCACCCTCGATCGGTTATGTCCAGCCGTCGTCGTCGTCGCCGCCTTCACGGCAGAAACCCGGATTGGCCATTGCTCGACACATAGGCCTTGGTGCAGCATGCACACGTTGTCGGTGGTAGCAGAAGTAGCCGCGACGGCATCGCAAGTGCCTACCGTGCTGTTTAGCCCAACGTGGAAGCCATCTCTAGCCTGATTCAAACATGAGCACTTCTGTATTAAGGAATGCTAACAAGAAAAATAAATCAATTAGCATCACGACGCGTATGCACAGATGTAAATCAAATAATCATGCATGTGTGTACCAAACGCTGGAGACGTACCTTTTTGATTTGGTAGATGAGAGAGACCGGCTTGTTTTGATTCCATCGTCCAGATCCATTCCTCTTTTCTGGGGATGACAACCGCCCTCCTAATCCAAATCCACGTACTATATAGAGGTGAGAAAACACTTAGTGGAAGCAAAAATATCGGAAGGTGGCATAACCCTGGTAGTAGTATCTATTTTCCGTGTGTGTATATATGTAGGGTCGCGCTGTTCGTCATCCTGGGTGAGGAATAGTTATTCTTTACCCCCTCTGTTTTGACATCAAAACACCGTAATTTTACGTTACGTAATTTTTTTCTTATTCCATATGTAAAAATAGACCGTAAGAAAATATATAATCACCGTAAAAAATATTTTTGGTACGTAAAATTACAAACATAAAAACATAGTGTAAAATATACATGAAATGCAATTTTTCTTGTCTTACGGCCTGTATTTTTATTTTTTTATGTCAAATTTTACATAGTGGGTCAATATAAATGTAACCATTTGTATTTCAAATGTAATTTATTTATGAAAGACCCGTAAGATTACCTCGGGTGAAGAATAATCTATTCTGCACCCTGGGTGATGAATAGAGTTTCTATATATATATATATATATATATATATATATATATATATATATATAGGGTCGCGCTATTCGTCACCCTGGGTGAGGAATAGTTATTCTTCACCCCCCCCCTCAATTTTACCATCAATGCACCGTAATTTTACGTCCCGTAATTTTTGTCTCATTTCATACGTAAAAAGAGACCGTAAGAAAATTTATAATCAACGTAAAAAATATTTTATGTCAGGTAAAATTATAAACATACAAAAATAGTGGAAAATATATGATAAATTCAATTTTTTGGTCCTCTAACTTATATTTTTGTTTTCTTATATGAAATTTTACGTCATGATTCACTATAAAGGTAACTTTTTGTATTCCGAACGTAATTTATTTATAAATTGATCGTAAGATTATCTTGGGTGAAGAATAACTTATTCTACACCGTGGGTGATGAATAGAGTTTCTCTCTCTCTCTCTCTCTCTCTATATATATATATATAGAGAGAGAGAGAGAGAGAGAGTGAGTGAGAGTGAGAGAAAGTCTATTCGTCACCTAGGGTGCAGAATAAGTTATTCTTCACCTGAGATAATCTTACTGTCTTTTCATAAATAAATTATATTTGAAATACAAATAATTACATTTATATTTATTCACTACATAAAATTTGACATAAGAAAACAAAAATATAGGTCATAAGACCAGAAAAAACATATTTATGTATATTTTACACTATGTTTTTATGTTTGTAATTTTACGTGACATAAAATATTTTTTACAGTGAATATATATTTTCTTACAATCTCTTTTCATGTATAAAATAAGACAAAATTAATAAAATGTAAATTTACGGTGCATTGATGTGAAAATAGAGGGGATGAAGAATAACTATTCCTCACCCAGGGTGACGAATAGTCAATCCCTGTATATATATTTATTTATTTATTTATTCTTCACTCCTTTTATTTTAATATCAATGCATTGTAATTTTACATCCCTATTTCATACGTAGAAAGAAACTGTATGAAAATATATAATTACCATAAAAATATTTTATGTCACGTAAAATTACAAACATACAAAAATAGTGTAAAATATACAATAGATTCAATTTTTTTTGTCTTGTGACCTATATTTTTGTTTTCTTATAAGTTATAACAAATTTTACATGGTATTCAATATAAATGTAACTGTTCTTTTTTTCAAATGTAATTTATTTATAAATTGATCGTAAGACTATCTCGGGTGAAGAATAACCTATTCTGTATCCTAGGTGATGAATAGAGTTTCTCTCTCTCTTTCTACACACACATAGGCAAATGCACGCATTTTTTCTATGAACATGGTGAGCACATTCCATCGCAAAGAACACGGCCAACCCTAGCAGATTGGTCATATTTTTGATCACCAAAATTGTCATGAAGGCGATTGTTATAAGTAGTGGAGGCTTGAGAGCCCATGAGCAAACTCAGAATTGCTACAATAAAGCCTCAAAAAATATTGTGCGTGGTGTCACTGGCTAGCTCTTCCTTCCCCAATTCTCCACCCAATTCTTCCTTCCCAGTCGTGAGGATCTGTTATTGATTATTGCTTTATATATAAACCGATGCGAAGCAAAGTGGCCAGCAAGCGGATGTATCTCATGGCCGTCGTGGGTTTAAGACTCGGCTCGATGATGTTGTCTTCCATTATTCTCCTCTTAATTAGAAAAAACAGTAGGAGCTTCTTCCCCTATTAGTCTAGTTTTTCTTTTCTCTAACTCCATTCAAATATACAGGCTAGGGAGCGAATGTAGAGCGTCCATCATTTTTTTCACCGATTGCGATCCATGCATCGCATCTATCGATTTTTTGAAGGAAAAAACGGCATAATCAAATCATGATTTCTTCCTTCTTAATGAAAATTCAAGCCGTATAATCAAATTACCATTGAAAAAATTGAATGAAATCAAATCGCAAATGATGATTTGATTTGATGATTCGCGCAGTCAGTCCCCAGTCCCCACCCTCGGTGTGGTCTACATATCCGAGAGACAGAGACAGCGTCCAGTCCAGCCCCTCTGCGATTCCGCGCATCCGCGCTCCGTCCCTCAGGCCCAGTCCCTCTCGCCGCCACAGACAGTCAACCAAATGGCGGCGGCCGGCCTCGCGCTCTCCCTGCGCCCGTCTCTCTCCCCGCCGCCATGGGCGCGGGCGCGCGGGCCGACGAGGGCTCTCACGCCGCCGCCGCTGCAGCACGGGCGCCTCGCCGTTGGCCGCGCGAGGGCGGGCGCCCCTCCGCCCGCGCGCCCCGGCGTCGCGTGTCGCGCCGCCACCGCCTTCCAGAAGCTCGACGCCGTCGGTGAGCCCATCTTATCCCCCGGCCGACCTGCGCGTCTGCGCCGGAATGAGCGATTGTTGATTGATTGACTGACTGACTGACTGAATGCGGGCTGTGCAGCGGTGCGGGAGGAGGAGGAGGCCTTCAAGTCGGCGGCGGCGGCGGGCCACACGCTGCTGCCCCTCCGGCGCTGCATCTTCTCCGACCACCTCACGCCGGTGCTGGCCTACCGCTGCCTCGTCCGGGAGGACGACCGCGAGGCGCCCAGCTTCCTCTTCGAGTCCGTCGAGCAGGCCTCCGAGGGCACCAACGTGGTCCGTCCCTGCCTCATGAGTGATTCATTCATTATCCATAGAGTACATCATTCTTTTCTTCCCCCGGAAACAAACCAGAGTTATCTGAATCTGCCACTGTTGGGGTTGGGTTGCTCTGCATTCTGCAGGGGAGGTACAGCGTGGTCGGGGCGCAGCCGGCCATGGAGATCGTGGCCAAGGCCAACCGCGTGATGGTCATGGACCACGAGATGAGGACCAAGAAGGAGCAGTACGCGGACGATCCCATGACCGTCCCAAGGGACATCATGGAGCAGTGGAACCCGCAGATCACTGACGATGGCCTACCTGATGCCTTTTGTGGTAAGGATTATATATGTGTCACTTTCACTTTGGAGCTCTATCAATTCTGTGATGTCTTCGATACTAGTGGTATATACAGCGGGGCATGCAGTTAGTTCTTTGCTACTTAAGCATATAGGAGGTTTCCTTTTTCGGTCATGCCACATGGGGATGAACAGGTCCTTGCTGGATCCCTTTTTCATCTACAGAGAATGTGATCATCATCCTTTGTTGAGCGCTGGTTATGTTTTTTAGAAGAATGTTAATTGTATTCGAAAAATCTATAGGAGGATGGGTTGGATTCTTCTCATATGATACGGTGCGTTATGTTGAGACAAAGAAGCTTCCATTTTCTAAGGCGCCGGAGGATGACAGGAACCTTCCTGACATTCATCTTGGCCTCTACAACGACGTGGTCATCTTTGATCATGTTGAAAAGGTATGGATAATTATGGAACACTTTTATGCATTTTCTTTAATTCCATATCATTTGATTAGTATATATGTATATCTATTGCCTATCCCATTTTCCTTGTTCTAAATATATTTATGAGGTTGCAGCAAATTGTTAATAAGATTACATATCAGTTATGAGCCTATATAAAATACATCTCAAATAAGCTGATTTCTTCAGATATTTCAAGGCATTTGCCTCATATGATGTGTTTTGTTCGATTCAGAAAACACATGTTATTCATTGGGTGAGGTTGGACTGCTATCACTCAATTGATGAAGCATATGAAGATGGGAAAAATCGGTTGGAGGCTTTGTTATCAAGATTGCATAGCAGTAATGTGTGAGTTGTGAAATTTGGCCAACTCCCTTTTATATGCGTTAGTTTTTTTCTTGTAATTTTCTAGTTGTCGCTGATCTAGTTCAATAAAATATTGATGTAGCCCAACCCTTTCCGCTGGTTCCGTTAAGCTTAATGTTGGGCAATTCGGCTCAGCACTACAGAAATCAACAATGTCTAGTGAGGACTACAAGAAGGCTGTCGTGCAAGCAAAAGAGCACATTTTAGCAGGTGATATATTTCAAGTAGTACTAAGCCAACGTTTCGAGAGGCGTACATTCGCCGACCCTTTTGAGGTGTATCGCGCCTTGCGCATTGTCAATCCTAGCCCTTATATGGCATATCTACAGGTAATTTGAATATTTACAGTATTCTAAGAGGGAAAATTCATGATCGTGACACATAATAATCAGCAAGGCTAATCTCCTGTAACATTATTGCAGGCACGAGGGTGTATTCTTGTAGCATCAAGTCCTGAGATTCTTACTCGGGTGGCAAAGGTAAAGACGAAATAGGGACTTTTATCTTTTGCATCTTTAGTTATGGGCTTGTTTCCAAGCCTTGTTTGCAACTGCAATATGCAGTGGAAGTTAACTTTTCGTATCGTGTGTGCTATCTATTTGCTTTACAAGATGAAGACAATTTTACAGTTACCATTTTGTTGTCGCGTGCTAATCTTTCAAGGAAGTTATTGCGGAAACTCTTTGATATTTGTATGCCCACAATCTTCTAGAAAAGTTGTAAGTGCCAAATGAACAACATGACCTGTTTTTTTTTCCATTTTGCAGAGGACAGTTGTAAATCGGCCTCTTGCTGGAACAATCAGGAGAGGGAAAACGAAAGCCGAAGACAAGGTTTTAGAACAGCTCCTGTTGAGTGATGAAAAGCAGCGTGCTGAGCACATTATGTTAGTAGATCTTGGCCGGAATGATGTTGGAAAGGTTTGTATTTCACCCATTTGTTTTATATTTTATTACATTCAACTCAATCTCCAGTACATTTCAAGATTTGCCAAATAAAGATAGTAAGGTACTCATGTGCAGTTGTCCTTGTCACCATTTATATTTCCACTTTGTTAGTGGCGCATTAGTCACAACAAAACCCGACTTAGTTAAATTCAGTGAAGTTTAGTCCTTTCGAGCAGGCTTGTTTGACCAAAAACCAGGGCTGTTTTAGTACACTTTTCACTTCTCTAGTTTGAGTTGTGTTCAACTTTGCCATTTTCTCAGGTGTCCAAACCAGGAACAGTGAAGGTGGAGAAATTGATGAATATTGAGCGATATTCGCATGTCATGCACATTAGCTCAACGGTAAGTAGTCTAATTCTTTAGGCAGGCAACTTCAGTCATTTGATGCAATATCATAATATACACAATCAACATTGTGTATGATTTCCTGTATTTCTTGGAGCAAATAGATCTAACGATGTCTGTATATTTTGCGAAATTGTATTAACAAATATCATAATGTGTGGGTCTATTTCTGTACTTTTGTAGGTTACTGGGGAGCTGCGTGATGATCTTACATGTTGGGATGCCCTGCGAGCAGCATTGCCTGTTGGAACCGTCAGTGGTGCTCCCAAGGTAATTGCATGCTTGCTGCTATCACATCATTACCTAGATGCATTGAAACTGAAACACTGTTTTGGAAAAAAAAACAGCGATGCCAAACAGAGTATAGATAATTGTCAAATCAATCGTATTTCTTCGAGTTCCAAAAAGCTGTTGTTGAAATTCAATTCCTCCATGATTCAAACCTGAATTCACTGAGCAAGCTCCCACATGCTTCCTTCTGAAACTCACCAGGTGAGAGCGATGGAGCTGATCGACGAGATGGAAGTGACGATGCGCGGGCCATACAGCGGTGGCTTCGGGCAGATCTCCTTCCGCGGCGACATGGACATCGCCCTCGCCCTGCGCACCATCGTCTTCCCAACAGCGTCCCGGTTCGACACCATGTACTCGTACGCCGCCGACAGCAGCAACGCGCGCCAGGAGTGGGTGGCGCACCTCCAGACCGGCGCCGGGATCGTCGCCGACAGCAAGCCGGAAGACGAGCAGCAGGAGTGCCAGAACAAGGCCGCCGGCCTCGCCCGTGCCATCGATCTCGCCGAGTCGACGTTCCTGGACTTCTCCGACGCATAGGACCAGATTCGCCTTCATTTTCCTCTTTTGAAGTCTGTAACAGAAACCTTCAGAGAGTGTTTGCTGTAGGTTCTTTGATGCACCGAATAAACAGTTGTAGCTAGTGTAATAAGTTCAGTCAATAAATAAAATGTACAGCAGACTGGACATCTTCCAGTTAAGGTGGGTATGAGATTACAGCCATAGCTGGTGTAATTTGTTTCCATTGGAATATGGGAGAATGATGCGTTACTATAGTATAAGTACTGGGTGATGCTTAAATAAAAATGCAAATTATCTAGGTTGTGTATTTCTGTTTATCTCATCTCACTTGCTCAAGTTGTCACCTTTCATCTTCCTTTTGCTGTCGTTTTACAATTATTTTGTGATACTTTGTTTATACTGAACACCTGTTCAGTAATGATTAAAATTACACAGTGCTCTGATCGTGCCAGTTTTATGTTAAAATTACAGGATGGAGGTGCTAATAGTGCTACAGCCGATAAAACTTTACATAGTGGTACAAGATTCAACAGATAAGTGTTATAACAATAATGAACACAGCTGTGGAAACCAATGGTTTGAGCTGATACCCTGCAAAATCATCCATGGGCTAGTATGTTCGAAAACCTCGTAAATGGAAAGAACAAGCAGACATCAAAGGACTCAACAAAATTGTTCGCCTTGTACAAGTACAAGCATCAACCAGATTAGAATAGCAACGGCAGCTCGTGCCCTGAAAACCAAGTTTTATCTCTGCGATTTCCTGTACCGATCTTCCTCTTCGTCGCCTCTTCTGTCGTAACGGCCACCAGAATCTCTGTCGTGCCTAGACCGCTTGCTCTCTAATCTATCTTCTCTTCCCCTGTCATCGCTCCTCTGCCTGTCGCCTCTTGGTCTCTCGGGGGATTTCTCGTGCCCGTTCCTGTCTCTATCTTTTATGTCTGATCTATCTTCTCTTCCCCTGTCATCACCTCTCTGCCTGTCGCCTCTTGATCTCTCCGGGGATTTCTCGTGCCCATTCCTGTCCCTGTCCCTATCTTTTGTGTCAGATCTATCTTGTCTTCCCCTGTAATCGCCCCTCTGTCTGTCGCCTCTTGATCTCTCGGGGGATTTCTCGTACCTGTTCCTGTCACTATCTTTTGTGTCTCTGTCACCATGTCTCGACCTAGAATCCCGGTCCCTGTACAACTCTGATCTTGAGGAATGACCATCCCTATCCCCTGATCTCGCCTCTTCTTTATTCCTGTCAGGGAAATTTTTGTGGCTCTTTGGTGGATCATGGTCATACTGCCGTCTTGCATTGGTGTCCTCCCTAGAACCTCGATCAGTGTTTGCATTCCTCTGAAAATATAATTCAGGAACATCACAATTAGTTGCCAAGCAATGTTTTTTTTACTGGAATGACTGAACAACATAAGTGATGAGCTATACGACCAAGTATAGAGGACACATATTTCCAGCCAGGCAACATAGAAAATGCGCATCCATAACAATAAATTGATCAGTTATTATTACATTCAGAGAAGCATGTAGGATGCTGCAAAAATATCATAAATCCTGTCCAAAGCAACAACCTCTAGCATACAGCCATATCTAGCACAATGCAATAAAAAATGGTGCTTGTGTTTCCAACAACAAATGTTAAAACATTCTGGCAATGTGAGAATGTTAAACCGAAACGACATATCTGCTGTGGAGTTCATGAAATATATTTTGCAGGTAATGACTCGTCCAAGTGAAGTACATGTACAGACATGAGGAGAGCAATGTAAATATGCCTTACTGTGATAAGCACAAGTTGTCAGCATATCACCTTGAAAAAATATCAGTACAAATAAATACTCTAAAGGAATGTCATGGCGAAATGATGAGCAACGCATTTTCTATTAATAACTAAACTGGCAACATAACTTGTTCATACACGAAAAAACTTCTCGTGGGAAATTAACAAAGCTATGTAGTCTGTTGCCTTGCGTGCTATCCAATATAACTACTTGGTAAATGCACAAGCAGGATAGTTACCTGCTCATCATGTGAAAATCTGCAGGAAGCTCCGCGACTGCACTCGCCTTTCTGGAAAGCATAGCAGACGCCACGGCCCTGGGCAACTACCTGCTCATCATGCGAAAATCTGCAGGAATCGCCCCGACTGCATTCGCCTTTCTGGAAAGCATAGCAGACACCACGGGATTCCCCCTTATTTTGTGGACCGCGGTGTCTGTCATGCTCCCATTTCGGGTCATCCTCCTTAGATCCCCAACCAGTGTTCGCATTTCTCTGAAACGTGACCATGAACACCATTAGTCGGCAATCATGACGGTTCAGTGGAGTACTTAAGAAGGTTACTGGTAAGCTATAAGGCCTGGTAAAAAGGGCAAATGTTTCCAGCCAAGTAACATTAAAATAACGCATTCACAATCCAATATTAGTGATTTATTTGTGCATTTCGGGAAGCAGATAGATGTTGCGGAAATAAAAGTAAAATTGTCCCCAAACAAATAATCTATATCATGTAACCAAACCTAGAACAAGTCAATGGCATAAATGGAGCATGTATTTGCAATGACTACTGTTCCTTCCCCTCATTCTTTCATAGAATTCTGCAACATATGCTTTGCTAGGTAATAAGGTCATTTGACTTAAGTAAAATGATGACCACAACAAACGTAAATGCCTTGCTGCATAAGTATAAGTTTCCAGCCTATCTTTATCTTGAGAAAAATGTAGGTATAAATTATACAACAGATAGTTATTTCACTGACAATTGGAGCAAAATGTCAGGAACTAATGTTCTACCTAATAATTGATCTTGTTATCCTTCCCTCATCCTTTAGTGAAAAAACTTCACTCATGCAAATTACTGAGGCAGGTTGTGAATTGCTTGTGTTCACCCTTAACGAATAATCAAATAATGACTTGGACGGTTGGACAAATGCAGTGAAATATTGTTACAAGCCAGGTAGTTGATTGCTTGTTTGCATTCCTTACGAACGGTAAAATGACAAGAAACTAATTTTCTAACTAATGATTTGGCAATATCCTTTACGCTCATCTTATATTGAGAAAACATTACTGGTGCAAATCACTACAAGCACGATGGTGAATAGGTCGTGCGTATTCCTAGCAAAAAACTGAATAACAACAATGGAAATTCATCTTCAGAATAATACAAATCATTTTCTGAAGTGCAAGTAAAATGATGACCACAACAAACTTAAAGGCTTTATTGTGCAAGTATGTTTCAGCATAACTTCATCTTCAGAAAATGTATGTGTAAATTATACCACAGACCATTGTTTCGCAGATCATTGCAGTGGAATTACAGGAGATCAATTTTATACTTAATAATTGATCTGGTGATATCCTTTGCTCATCCTGTAGTTAAAAAACTTCACTGGCACAAATTGCTGATCTAGGTAGTGAATTGCCTGTGTGCATTCCTAATGAACGATCGAATAAAAATTTGGGCTCATGCAGTGAAGTGGCATGAAACTATCTTTGTAACTAATGATTGATTTGAGGGAATATCCTCCAAGCACGACGGTGAATAGGTTGTCTGCATGTCTAACAAACAACCAAATAACAACTTGGACACTGGAGAAGCAGGATAGGTACCTGCTCATCATGGGAGTACTTGCACGCATCTCCACGGTTGCACTCGCCTTTCTGGAAAGCATAGCACACGCCGCGCTCCTCCCTCTTCTTCTGCAGCTCCTCCTCGTCCTCCTCCTCCTTCTTCTTGTACTTCTCCACATGGTCAACCCTGATGATCCTCCCAAGAACCTTAGCCCCATTCAAGTTATCTACAGCACACGTTCGAGATAACGCGAAACGAATATTATCACTTCAGCAAAACACCAACTGGAATCACACACAGAAGGTACCTAGTAGGAAAAGGGGAAAGGGGCCTCACCCACGGCAAGAACCGTGCTCCTCTGGTCCTCGTAGGCGACGAACGCGAAGCCCTTGGACTTGCCGGTGGCCTTGTCGCGCACGAGGTTCACGTCGACCACCTCGCCGTACCTGAGAAAAGAGATCGGAAGCCGCTCAGTGCCAAATCCGTCGGGAGGGGGGAACGGGCGGATAAGCTGGGTCGGGGGGTGCGGTCTAATGAGACTCACTGCGCGAAGACGGCGAGGAGGTCGCCCTCGGTGAGGTCGAAGGGGACGCCGCCGACGAAGACGTAGGCGGAGCCCCTGAACTTGGCGTGCCAGGAGGCGTCCTCGCTGAGGCCCAGCGCCGCCTCCTTCTGGTTTATCACTTGCGTCCGCTTCACCTGCGTCAGGGGATTCATCTTCTCCGACTCGCCGCCGCCGCAGCCGCAGCCGCGGAGATGGGTCGGATCCCTCCCCTCCCTGGAGGGAACCGGCGGTGCTCGAGCGGAATCTCGGGCAGAATTTCTGGAAGGGGCAGCGGGTTGGGAGATTTGGAGGGGAAGAAAGTGGGGATTATTTTGTTTAGGGTTCTTGGCTAGTCCAACGCCATGGGGTCAGTCCTAGGGTGCCATCTCCACCGTAGATTTTAGATCTAACGTTCGGTGCTAATGCCACCCCCTTGCCAGTCTAGGCTAACCCAAAGGGGGAACCAGATTTTTGAACGTTCGACAACCCAATGGGGGGAAAAGACTAAAAGAGATCACCAGGCGTTTGGTTGAAATTTCTGAAAGTGCCTGCATCGGATACTTGTTCCAGTTAGGTTTGGTTGGATAAATACAGACTAAAAATCAACATTTGTATATAGTTTGGTTGCCGGCATTAGACTTTCTGCATAAAGGAATCAACTAGTCAGCACACTGTTTGGTTGTCTGCGTCGTTGTTGTTAAACAAACAACACGTTGTTTGGTTGAAAACGGCTAAAGATGTGATCACCACTTCTCACAAGTGGTGGTCTTACCACACACACTGAACATTGTTTTGTCCTAGTTAGAAAACAAATGGCAGTTTATTCTAGCTACTAGCAAATGACAGTACAAGTTATTAAGAGCCAACATGGCCAAATAATGATAGTTCAATGATGCTAACTAGGTGCTTCCTCTTCCTCTGCTGCTTATGTGTTGCTTCCTCTTCCTCGCTTCTGGTGCTCCCTCTTTCTTCTTCTTCCTCTTGTTCTTCTGTTTCAGATCCTTGTCTGACCTCTGTTATCCCACATTGCTTGAGCCCACTCCAACCTTTTGTTCTTCCACGCTTCATTGTCGAACGCCTCCACACCATGGCCGGAGCTGATCACCTCATCAGGAGTCACATCTTCCTCCTCCGACACAAATTCATCAACTCCCCGTTGTAGGATCCAGTTGTGAATGATGCAACATGCAAGAACAAGCTTCACCTGGGTAGGGTAAGGGTGGAATGGCTTCTGATCCAGGATCTTAAACCTGTTCTTCAGAGCTCCAAAGGCCCTCTCAACGGTCACTCTAAGGCTAGAGTGTCTAAGATTGAACAATTCTTGAGGAGTCCTACGATAGTTCCTACCAGCAAACTCGTTCAGGTGGTACCTGGTTTTTCCGAAGGGTGGAAGAACACCTGGCCAACATGCATAGCCAGAATCTCCAAGGTAGAACTTGCCATCGGGGATGTTGATGCCATCATGAGGACTCATGTTGTCACTAAGAATGTTAGCATCATGTGCTGATCCTTCCCAGCCAGATAGCACATATGTGAACTTCAGATCAAAGTCAACAGCAACTAGCACATTCTGACTTGTGTAGTGCTTCCTCCCTCTATATGTTGCACTCTAAAAGTACATTTCCTCTCTTGGTGGTTTTGGTAAGTAATAACAACATATAAGTCATTGAACTAATGTTTTCACCAAGTATATTTCAGGAAAAGTTCAATGATAGGGATGGCAAAAGGATTGTGGAGATTGTGGAATTACCCCGAGATGCAAGGAAATAGGTTGGCAAGAGGACTCTACATTTTACATTTGTGAAAAATCACTTTGCGTCCATAGGAAAGCCAATACTATTAAAAGGGGGTAAGGTTTTGTTGGTGAACAAAATGCTCATACGTGCACAAATGATAGTCACCAAAAACATCCACAAGCTCTTCCACCAAAGTCTGTCTATAGCCAAACATTCAAAATTGGTGCAACCAACATTCCTACCCCGGTGCCACCGGTTCCAGAACCTAGACAGACTCAGCCAAACCCTAGCCACTTCGGTGCAACTGATTCTATACCGGTGCCACCGAGTTTAGGTTGCCAACTTTCTGTTATGCAAACTCACATTTTCGGTCCCACCGAGAATGTTGGGTCGGCGTCACCGAGATTGGAAATCTGACCGTTGGTCACCTTATCAGTGCAACCGAGATTCGTATATCGGTCCCTCCGAGATTCAAAAGTTGCCACCTTTTGGTCACTTCGGTACCACCGAGATTAACACATCGGTGTCACCGAGTTGGTCATTTTGTGTGTAACGGTTGGATTTTTGGGGATGCCTATATATACCCCTTCACCACCACTTACTCGATACAGAAGCACTCAGAACTATTCCATACCTATCCTATCAGATTTTTTGAGAGAGAACCACCTACCCTTGTGTTGAGATCAAGATCTTCCACTCCAACCATATGGATCTTGATTTCTAGCCTCCCCAAGTTGCTTTCCACCAATCCCATCTCTTCCACCAAGCCAAATCTGTGAGAGAGTGATTGTGTGTTGAGGATCTTGAAGCACAAGAGCAAGGAGTTCATCGTTATTACCGAGCCTATTACCTTTTGGAGGGTGGTGCCTCCTAGATTGGTTAGGTGTCGCTTAGGAGCCTCCTACTTTGTGTTGTGGAGTGAACCAAGAAGTTTGTAAGGGCAAGGAGATCGCCTACTTTGTGAAGATCTACCCATAGTGAGGCTAGTCCTTCGTGGACGGTATCCATATGGAATAGTCAAGGTTGCTACTTCGTGGACCCTTATGGGTGGAGCCCTCCGTGGACTCTCGCGATTGTTACCCTCCGTGGGTTGAATACTCCATAAACGTGGATGTATGATAGCACCACCTATCGGAACCACGGGAAAATCATCGTGTCTACAATTGCGTTTGATCTTCCTACCTTATCCCTTTACTCATGCTTGTTGTTACTTTCCGCTGCTATACTCTTAGACATGCATGTGTAGGGTGTACTTGACATGTTGTGAATGCTAAAACTTGCAAATGCTAAAATTGGGAAAAGTGAAAAACTTTTATTTGGTCAAGTAGTCTAATCCCCCCCCCCCTCTAGACCTACTTTCGATCCTACAAGTGGTACCAGAGTTGTGGTCTCCATTGCATTGGTTTCACAACCTAGCAGAAGTATGACATCTAGTGAGGGAAATTATCACCGTAGAGGTCCGTACTTTGATGACACAAATTTTGCTAGTTGGAAGCACAAAATGAAAATGCATTTGCTTAGTCATAATCCTGCCGTTTGGGTTGTTGTCCGTGTTGGCTTGCAAGGTGAATTCTTTGCGGAAGGAAAGGAACCCGATCGTGAAGCGACTGCGGATGAATTGAAGATGTTGCAACTCAATGCTCAAGCATGTGACATTCTTTTCAACTGCCTATGCCTGGAAGAATTCAACAAAATCAGCCATCTTGAACACACAAAAGAGATTTGGGATACTTTGGTTGATATGCACGAAGGAACCGAGTCCGTAAGAGAATCCAAGTTAGATGTTCTTCAAGGTTAGCTTGACAAGTTCAAGATGAAGGATGGTGAAGGAGTCACCGAGATGTACTCTCGGCTAGCCCTCATCACCAATGAGATTGCCGGCTTAGGAAGCGAAGAAATGACAGACAAATTCATCATCAAGAAGATACTTCGAGCTTTGGATGATCGATATGACACCATTTGCACATTGATCCAAATGATGCCCAACTACAAAGATCTCAAACCAACGGAAGTGATTGGTAGAATTGTTGCTCATGAGATAACACTCAAAGACAAGGGAGAGCTTAACCATAAGTCTAGCGGTGCTTACAAAGCCACAAGCGATGCTCCCGCTACCTCAAGCGACAACCTTGTAACAAATGAAGAGATAAGCCTCATGGTCAAGAAATTCAACAAGTTCTACAAGAATAGAAACAAAGATCGAAGCTCCAACTCAAGATATGAAGAGAAGCATTCATCAAGTCATGATCGAAACTTACTACAATTGTGGGAAGTCCGGACACTACTCCAATGAGTGCACAGCTCCCTACAAACGAAGAGAAGAGTCACCAAGAAGACAAAGCTCAAGAGACGAGTCACCTCGAAGAGAGAGAAGGAGTAGATATGATCGTTATGAACGAAGACCCTCAAGGAGAAGTAGAGATTCAGAGAAGAAGGACAAGTACACCAAGAGGTACTCAAGAAGGAAACATCAAGCTCATGTTGGTGAATGGGTTTCCGGCTCCGACTCCGACAACCACTCCGAGAGAAGCTATCACTCCAACTCTGACTATAGTCAAGATGATGGTGTTGCCGGAATTGCACTAGTGACAACCAACTCCTATGATCTATTTGATTCACCAAACGAAGGGAGTGGAAGTTGCATCATGGCTAAAGGCCCCAAGGTATCACACCCCGAATATCTTGATTTCGATAGTGATGAAGATGATTTGCTTTGTGATGATGGCTTGCTATGTGACAAATCTAGTAATGATAGTCACAATGAACTTGATAATTCTCATGCTAGTCAAGATAGGTCAATTGACGATGATAAGATGAAAATAGAAGAACTAACTAAAGAACTTAATACTCTTAAGTTAGCCCATGAATCGACTCTCGAAGATCATAGAGAGCTTGTAAGAACTCATGAGAAGCTACGCTTCGAGAAGCTCAATTTGGAGCAAGAACATGAATTTCTTAAAGCTATCAACGAAGATCTCCGAAAGAAGACTTCATCTTATCTTGCCAAATGAATACTCTTGTCTACATTCATGCCACAAGTCAAATCTAAGCAAACTAGTAACAAAGGCAAGAAAGGTTCTTCATCTAGTAGCAACAATAAAAAACCAATAATGTTGCTCCTAGTAGTTCTATTGATTCCACTAATGATGATTCTCTTAGCCAAGTTACACTTGAGCAATAAAATGCCTTATTGAAAGGAATTATAGAGAAAGGTATCTACAAGAGTCTTGAAGGGTGCAAGCAATTTGAGGAAATTGTACGCAAGCATGGAGGATACCGGAAGAATCATGGTGTTGGCTACTTCAACGCTAATGGAGTTGAGTGGGAAGAAGGTCGATATCCCAATCCCAAGTTTGTTCCTCAAAAGGAGAAGTATGAAAATACTCATCCCAAGGGAACAAAAGCTCAAGATGACCTTCCACCACAAGACACCAAGCTCAAGGGCAAGAACAAGCTTCAAGAGGACTTTGACTCTTATGAAGATGAATCCCAATCTTTGGTGAAGCGGGGTCCCAAGGCTAATACAAGCTGAACTTCTACAAGTGCTACTTCAACACCAAGTATCCCCATCAACTTGATGTGGGTCCCCAAGAAAAATAACTAGAAAGTTCTTGAGGGGTGACTCCGCCAATGAAATTCACTCACATTCATTATTGGCAAGATCTATTTGCAATCAACATCAACCATATGCAATAGTTCAAGGAGTCACACATTCCCTCAAAGGTAAGCAAGGGACAAGGTAATCAACAAATCAATGGACATCATCACACATTCTTTGCACTCCATGTCCATAGATATCCTTGTATTTGTCTCTTGTGTGTTGGGACTAACCCATGTAGGTGAGAAGAGTAAGGAAACAACAAGGATGCTCCCAACTCCTGGTGATCTTCATCAACTTTGAGCATCCACAACTATCTCACCAACATGAAGTTTTCATCGAAAAAACCCAAGGTTAGTTTATCCCTCTTATGGGGGATGTCACATCAAGGGGGAGCTTTACTCTAAGACTTGAGTCAAAGCATCTCTTAGTATGTGACAACATTAAATGCTTTATGTAAAAGTGGTAACCCCACTTGTGCTTAAACGATGAGTATGACCTATGATCAAGTATTCTTACTTGGCTCCTAAGTCAAATACTCATATATAGATGACTTCGTCATCGCCAAAGTGCTTGTTAGATACTATTATGTTTGTGCATGTTTGCCATGATTTCATTTGACATCTTATTATGTGAGCATGTTGGTTTGCATTTATTTACTCATTCGAGGATATCCAGTTGTTGCTATTTGGCTTTTGATATATCTTTTGCCAATTGGATATACAAGAATGCCTAGGACCACTTCTTTAGCTATTTATGCTTTCTCACCTCATACTCTATTCATGCTGCATCACAAAATTTGAACAAGTGCTTTTCGATCCCTTTGTGTGTGGAGCACTCGGAGTTTCGTATCGAGAAGGACTGACCATTAAAACTTCCCAAGTGCATATCAGTGGAAACAACCCCAAAATCTCAGTCTCACCGAATGCCTAGGGTTGATCTGGTTTTCAATCTCGGTACCACCGATTCCATCTTCTCGGTTACACCGAGTTTCCCTGTCAACTGACAGTTGAGGAACTCGATGACACCGAAAAGTTAGAATCGGTGTCACCGACAGTGGTGGGTATAAATACTGTGGACCCCAACGCTTTGAATTTCATCCTCAAACCATCGCGCCTCGGAACCCTAAGCTGCCGCTTTCGAGACCCCTGGTCTTTGCCCTTGTCTCCCTGTGCTCCTTCGCCGCTGGAAATCGCCGCCGTCGACGAAATACTTTCCATCGTCGCCGCCATAGCGGATCCGCCGTCGAGTTAGGGTACGGATTCGAGCTCCTTTGCGCTCCTCGTCCGATTCTTGCTCATTGGATTTGATTTTCTCTATAAGCCACCCATTTCATGTATTCCTATCCACAAAATTCCAATAGTCTAGCGAATGTTAGATTTTCTAGGGTTTGCTTTCCGCCCGATGGAACTCGGTGGAACCGAAACAAACAAATCGGTCTCACTGATTTGTCTTTCTGTGTTGATGAGAACTGTCTCGGTGGAACCGAGTACTTCTTTTCGATCTCACCGAAAAGAGTGCCAAGTTTCTGTTAAGAGGGATAGTCATTTTCGGTAGCACCGAAAGTTTTGCTTCGTATGTACCTATATTCATTTGACAGAATGCAAAACTTTGGAAATCTTTTGTTCGATCTTTCAAAAAACAGCCTCATTTTGTGATGACTCATCTTCTTCTACTCTTCTATACTCTATTCACAGGGTCAGTATGTCAGATGCTGAGGGCAGTCAGAATTTGCCAGAGCAGGGTGTTGACATGAGTTCAGGCACAAGCCCAGAGTCTAGTTCATTTTCAGATCCAGGCACCCCCAGCTCCCATGGGTTGCCCAAGGCTGCCATAAGGGCCAGAAAGAAGCTGAATTCATGTGAGGAGGATTCATACTTTGTCCCTGAGGAGATTCTTGCCAAGAAGCAAGAAAAGGATGCTAAGAAGTGTGCTACTAAAGCCACTTCTTCCAGGAGAGTTGTCAGCAAGATCTATGCTAGCTCTGAAACTATCAAAGCACATGAGAGTGCTAGGGCTACTGTGACCATTGATCCCCCAAGGAAGTCTATGCCTAAGAAGGCAGGGGAGAAGAGAGCCATAAAGAGGATTATTCATATGATTGGCAGGCCTACATCCATGTATGAAGATCCAGAGGAGGCTGCTGGTGCTACTGCTGAGGAAGAGAAGGAAGAACATGTTGAGAAGGATCCTCCCAAGAAGAAGGACAAGAAGCTTATGGATGATGCTATGCCAAAGACTGGCACATCCAAGGGCACTAAATCCGCATCAAAGAAGGCTGTTGTTGAAAAGCCTAAGAGGACATCTAGGCAGATTCCAGCTTCTGAAAAGAACAAGGGAACTACTTCCAGAGTTGAAGATGATGATGATTTGACAACCTTGATGAAGCTTAGACCACACCTTCCAGTACATGATGTCAGCCACCTAGTTGCTAAAGATATGAAGAAGAGGAAAGACTTAGGTTTGAGGTCATGGAGAGTTGTTAATCCATATTCCCAGAGGAAGAAGACTATTGTTGACTACAGATTCTACACCAAAGAGCAGCAAGACTTTTGTGAGACAATGCTGCTAGACAAGAGCCCAGCAGTTAGTGACATGAGATATGTTGATTGGAAATTCATTAAAGAGAATGAGGACTATTTTCCAAGTGTCCAAGATAATTTCCACTGCATTGGTCTGGATGAGTTTGTTGGCAGAGAACTTACTGCATGGAATGATGAGATGATAATGCAATTCTACTCCACTGCACATTTCTATGGAGATGTAGGATTGTATGGATGACTGAAGGAGCAAGGTATGAATCCATTGTTGGTGAGTGGGCTGCACTTCTAGGAGTTCCAGAGGTTCAGGATAGTGATTTGGATGTCTACACGGAATCCAAGGTGAGCCACAATGCCATGAAGGATATGTATACTCCTATCCCTGCAGACAAAGCGCAATCTCATAAGCTAGGATCCATCTACTATCTGCAAGCTGGCCTCCGTACCATGAACACCATTCTGAGGCATACTTTGATGCCCAAGTCAGAAGATGACAAGATGATCTTAGGCTAATCCATCAACATGTCGATCCATCTTGACAAACACACCAGGATTAGAGTTATGGACTTAATTGTTGAGACAGTTAAGAGGGTTGCTGCTAATCAGAAGCGCTCTTGCTGTTTTGCACCCTACATCCAGATGCTTATCAACTCCCAGTTGGAAAAGCACATATTTGCTCTAGATCGTCCACATTTGCCCCTACAGCCAGAGCTTGAGGACAACATCATGGTGATGGACCTAGATCATCCCACATCCGCTACAGCTCAGGCAGAGGGAGAGGCAGTTCGAGCCACCAGTGCTCAAGTCCCTAAATCCAGAAATGAGCAAATGGATCTTTTGATCTCAGCAGTTCAGGGCATGCAGAAGGACATTAAGGGGATTCTGGACAACTGGATAAGCCTTGTGAGAATCTTTGAAACAAGGATCAAGACTCTCAATGATAAGGTGGACAAGGTGACTAAGACAGTCATAGAGCTTCAGAAGGAAGTTGATTCAGTGCACATCCCTCGGGTCTCTTCTACTTATTTAGATGATGATGATGAGGAGGATGGATCACCTCTCAGGCCAAGCACACAGTTCGATCAGCCATAGTGCCTGCTCCAGACTTGAGGCCTCTTCATCAGCTCCTGCTACTGTCAGCTCAGCTCCTGCTCCATCAGCTCCAGTTCCTCCAATATCCACTCTAGCTCCATCCACGACATCTGCAGAGATCTTCGCCGACGTTGTTCTCTTGACTCCTTCATCAACAACCGGAGGAGATCATCCCAAGAACGCTTAGATATATGCCTTTGAACTTTTTGGTAACTTGTTGCCAAAGGGGGAGAAGTGTATATAGATCTTTAGGCTTCGAGTGAGGCTTCGAGTGAGAGAGCATTTTGGTGTTTGTTGTTTTTCAAAACAATTGCTTTTGGTTGCTTGTGATACACATTTGATGATGTTTGATCATACACTTTAATGTGTGATGCTACTATTTCCTATCATCTTAATGCTTATGTGATGATCATTCATCGTTGCTTTGTGATGATCATTCATCTTTGCTTGATTGTGTTGTGCTATGATGTTCATTCTAATTATTCTCGCACACCACCAAGTGGTATGTGACATGTAAGAAGTGACCCATGTACCTAATCGATTGTGTATTTGCATTCAAACGCAAATTTAAAATAATGCACAAATTTAGGGGGAGCTCTTGCTTATCACATACTTCTCAAAGTGATGATTATATTCATTGATTATATCATTGTCGAAGCTTTGATCTATATGTTGCCATCAATTACCAAAAAGGGGTAGATTGAAAGCACATTTGCTCCCTTGGTGGTTTTGGTAATTAATAACAACATATAAGTCATTGAACTAATGTTTCCACCAAGTATATTTCAGGAAAAGTGTAATGATAGGGATGGCAAAAGGATTGTGGAGATTGTGGAATTACCCCAAGATGCAAGGAAATAGGTTGGCCCATCTTCAAGCAAGAGGACTCTACATTTTACATTTGTGAGAAATCACTTTGAGCCCATAGGAAAGCCAATACTATTAAAAGGGGGTAAGGTTTTGTTGATGAACAAAATGCTCATACGTGCACAAATGATAGTCACCAAAAACATCCACAAGCTCTTCCACCAAAGTCTATCTATAGCTAAACATTCAAAATCGGTGCAACCAACATTCCTATCCTAGTGCCACCGATTCAAGAACCTAGACAGACTCAGCCAAACCCTAGCCACTTCGGTGCAACTGATTCTATACTGTTGCGACCAAGTTTAGGTTGCCAACTTTCTGTTACGCAAACTCACATTTTCAGTCCCACCGAGAATGTTGGGTCGGCGTCACCGAGATTGGAAATCTGACCATTTGTCACCTTATCGGTGCAACCGAGATTCGTATATCGGTCCCTCCGAGATTCAAAAGTTGCCACCTTTTGGTCACTTCGGTACCATCGAGATTAACACATCGGTTGTTGGGGAACGTTGCATGGGAAACAAAAAATTTCCTATGCACACGCAAGATGTATCCATGGTGATGAGCATCTATGAGAGGGAGAGTGGATCTACATACCCTTGTAGATCGCTAAGCGGGAAGCGTTAAGAAACACGGTTGATGTAGTCGAACGTCTTCGCGATCCAAATCGCCGAGCGTCCTGCGATCCCATCAAGATCCGTCCCGCGATCCAGTCACGATCCATCCCATGGTCTCATCACGATCCGTCCCGTGATCCAATCATGAATCACCTCGCAATCTTGATCACGGTCCTTCCGATCTAGCGCTGAACGGACGGCACCTCCGCGTTCAGCACACGTACAGCTCGATGACGATCTCCGCCTTCTTGATCCAGCAAGAGGGAGCGGAGAGGTATATGACTTCTCCGGGCAGCACAATGGCGTGGTGGCGGTGGTGATGAACTAATCATGTAGGGCTTCGCCTAAGCACCGAAGAACTAATCTAGAGGAGAAACAGATCTAGAGGAAGAAGAGGGCAACACGTGGCAATTAGGGTTAGGGCTGCCCTAAAAAATCCTCTAGTATATATAGGAGGGAGGGAGAGGAGGCAGCCTTAGCCTCTCCTCCAAGGAGAGGTTCGGCCGAAGCCAAGGGGGAGATTCCACCTCCCACAAGGGAGGTGGATTCAAGTGGGACTCTTTCCCGAACTTGGCCCCTACTCTATCTCCTTCTTCCCTGAGCATAGGCCCGTATGGGCTGGTTTTCCCAGCCCACCAGGGGATGGTGTGCCACCTCTAGGGACCATGTGGCCCCTTGGGGTATGTGGGCCCCACTTGGTGGTCCCCGGAACCCATTCGTCACTCCCGGTACACTGCCGGAAATGCCCGAAACTTTTCCGAAGATCAAATACCATTTTCCTATATATCAATATTTACCTCCGGACTATTCCGTAGCTCCTCGTGACGTCCGGGATCTCATCCGGGACTCCGAACAACCTTCGGTTACCAAGATATATTACTCAATACTACCGAAATGCCACCGAACCTTAAGTGTGCAGACCCTGCAGGTTCGAGAACTATGTAGACATGACCAAGACACCTCTACGGTAAATAACCAATAGCGGGACCTGGATGCCCATATTGGTTCCTACATATTCTATGAAGATCTTTATCAGCCGAACCTCAATGTCAAGGATTTAGTTAATCCCGTATGTCGTTCCCTTTGTTCTTCGGTATGTTACTTGTTCGATCGTCTGTATCTTCATACCTAGTTCAACCTCGCTATCGGAAAGTCACTTTACTCGTTCCGTAATACAAGATCCCATGGCTAACACTTAGTCACATTGCTTGCAAGGCTTATTGTGATGTTGTATTACTGAGTGGGCCCTGAGATACTACCTCTCCGTCACACGGAGTAACAAATCCCAGTTTTGATCCATGCCAACCCAACAGACACCCTCGGAGATACCTGTAGAGCACCTTTATAGTCACCCAGTTACGCTGCGACATTTGATGCACACAAGGTACTCCTCCGGTGTCAGTGAGTTGCATGATCTCATGGTCATAGGAACAGATACTTGACATGTAGAAAACAGTAGCAATAAACTAACACGATCATACGCTACGTTTGTAGTTTGGGTCTTGTCCATCACATCATTCTCCTAATGATGTGATCCCGTTATCAAATGACATCTCATGTCCATGACTAGGATACCATAGCCATCTTTGATCAACGAGCCAGTCTACTAGAGGCATACTAGGGACATGGTGTTGTCTATGTATCCACACATGTATCTGAGTTTCCGATCAATACAATTCTAGCATGGATAATAAACGATTATCATGACCAAGGAAATATGATAATAATTAATTTATTATTTCCTCTAGGGCATATTTCCAACAGTCTCCCACTTGCACTAGAGTCAATAATCTAGTTCACATCACCATGTGATTCACATTGTTATGAATCTAACACCCAATGAGTTCTAGGGCTCGATCATGCTTTGCATGTGAGAGAGGTCTTTTAGTCAACGAGTCTATGACATTCAGATCTGTGTGTACTTTGCAAATCACTATATCTTACATAGACACTACTACCACACTCCACTTGCAGCTATTCCAAATGGTTGCTCCACTATACCTATCCGGATTGCTACTAAGAGTCATCCGGATTGGTGTTAAATCTTGCATCGACGTAACTCTTTACGACGAGCTCTTTATCACCTCCATAATCGAGAAACATTTCCTTAGTCTTTAGTCACTAAGGATAATCTTGATCGTTGTCCAGTGATCCACTCCTGGATCACTCTTGTACCCCTTGACGGACTCATGGCAAGGCACACACAGGTGCGGTACACAACATAGCATGCTATATAGACCCTATAGCTAAAGCATAGGGGACGACCTTCGTCCTTTCTCTTTTTTCTGCCGTGGTCGAGCTTTGAGTCTTACTCAACTTCACACCTTACAAATCAGATAAGAACACTTTCTCTGACTGATCCATTTTGACTCTTTCAAAATCTTGTCAAGGTATGTACTCATTGAAAGTCTCATCAAGCATCTTGATCTATCTCTATAGATCTTGATGCTCAACAATTAGGTAGCTTTATCTAGGTCTTCCTTTGAAAAACTCTTTTCAAACAACCGTTTATGCTTTCTAGAAATTCCACATCGTTTCCGATCAACAATATGTCAAGCACATATGCTTACCAGAAACTCTATAGTGCTCCCACTCACTTTATTGTAAATACAAGTTTCTTATAAACTTTGTATAGACTCAAAAAAACTTTGATCACCTCATCAAAGTGTATATTCCAACTCTGAGATGCTTGCTTCAGTCCATAGAAGGACCACTAAAGCTTGCACACCTTTTAGCACCCTTAGGACTGACTAAACCTTCTGGTTGTATCTCATACAACCTTTCCTTAAGGAAGGAAACGGTGTTTTGACATCCATTTGCCAGATTTCACAACTGAAAAATGCAGCAACTGCTAACATAATTCCAACAGACTTTAGCATCGCTACGAGTGAGAAAGTCTCATCGCAGTCAACTCCTTGAACTTGTTGGAAACTTCTCTATGACAAGTTGAGATTTATAAATGGTGACATTTACCATTAGCGTCTGTCTTCATCTTAAAGGTCCATTTGTACTCGACGACCTGCCATCCAACGAGCAAGTCTACCAAAGTCTATACTTGGTTTTCATACATGGATCCTTTCTCGGATTTCATGGCCTCTAACCATTTGTCGGAATCCAGGCTCATCATCGCTTCTCCATAGCTCATAGGTTCATCATTTTCCAACAACATGACCTCCAAGACAGGGTTGTCGTACCACTCAGGAGCAGTATGCGTCCTTGTCGACCTACGAGGTTCGATAGTAACTTGATCCAAAGTTTCATGATCATCATCATTAACTTCCTCTTCAACTGACGTGGGCTCCACATAAACATCTTTCTGCGTTGCGCTACTCTCTGGTTGAACAAAGGTTCAACAACCTCATCAAGTTCTATCTTCCTCCCACTCAATTCTTTTGAGAGAAACTCTTTCTCGAGAAAGGACCCGTTTTTAGCAACAAACACTTTTCACTCTGATCTGAGATAGAAGGTATACCCAATTGTTCTTAGGGTATTCCATGAAGATGCATTTGTCCGCTTTGGGTTCGAGCTCATTAGATGAAAACCTTTTTCACATAAGTGTCGCAGTCCCAAACATTAAGAAATGACAGTTTAGGTTTCTATCAAACTATAATTCATATGGTGTCATCTCAACGGATTTAGATGGTGCCCTATTTAAAGTGAATGTAGTTGTCTCTAATGCATAACCCCAAAATGATAGTGGCAAAACGATAAGAGACATCATAGTATGCACCATATCCAATAGAGCACAACTATGACGTTCGAACACACCATCACACTATGGTGTTCTAGGTGGCGTGAGTTGTGAAACAACTTTCACATTGTCTAAAGTTGTATGCCAAACTCGTAACTCAGATATTCACCTCTACGATCATATCACAAACATTTTTATCTTCTCGTCATGATGATCTTAAACTTCGCTCCGAATTTGCTTGAACGTTTCAAACGATTCAGACTTGTGTTTCATTGAGTAAATATACACTATATGTACTCAAATCATTAGTGTTGGGGATATAACGAAGAGAGACGTAAAGCTATTGGGGAGGAAGTTGCCTGGCTCTTGGCTGCAGGCTTTATAATGGAAGTTTTTCACCCGGAGTGGTTGGCTAACCCAGTGCTAGTGCTCAAAAAGAACGGCACCTGGCGTATGTGTATAGATTACACGGACCTTAACAAGGCTTGCCCGGTTGACCCTTTTGCACTCCCTCGTATCGATCAGATTTTTGATGCTAGAGCCGGGTGTGAAAGTTTATGCTTCCTGGATGCATATTCAGGTTATCATCAAATCAAGATGGCAATGAAAGATCAGGAGAAGACGACGTTTATTACACCCTTTGGGGCGTTCTGCTACGTCTCCATGACTTTCGGGCTCAAGAGTGCCCAGGCGACTTAGCAACGATGTGTGCAGAACTGCCTTCATAGTCAGATTGGCCGAAATATTCATGCTTAGACGACATCGTGGTTAAATCCAGAAAGAAGGAAACTCTCCTAGAGGATCTGAAGGAAACTTTTGACAATCTCCGGGTCTACAAGATGATGCTTAACCTGACGAAGTGTGTTTTTGGTGTTCCAGCAGGAAAGCTTTTGGGTTTCTTAGTCTCTAAGCAGGGCATCAAGGCTAATCTAGATAAAATTAAGGCTAGCACTTCTTTAGGAGAGCCGACGTGCATTAATGACGTTTAGCGCCTTGCAGGACGGATTGCTGCGTTGAGCCGGTTCATAAGCCGGCTTGGGGAGAAGGCCATTCCCTTATACCAGATGATGAAGAAGACATACAAGTTTAAGTATAGAAAAGCAGCGGCTGAAGCACTTGAAGCTCTTAAAAACAGTTGACTGAGCCGCCAGTGTTAGCCGCTCCGGCTAAGAAAGAGTCGTTGCTCCTTTATGTGGCGGCTAACAACAGAGCGGTCAGTGTAGTAATTGTGATTGAGCGCAAGGAGGCAGGGAATGAATATCCTGTGCAAAGGCCGGTTTATTACATCAGTGAAGTTTTGGCAGAGTCTAAGCAGAGGTATCCGCATTGGCAGAAGCTGGTATACGGAGTTTTCATGGCTAACCGCAAGTTAAAACACTACTTTTTGGGGCACCAGATAACCATGGTCAATTCTGCCCCGTTGGGAGATATCATTTAAAATAGAGAAGCCACAGGGAGGATTGCCAAGTGGGCCTTAGAGCTGGGTCCTCTTAACATCAAATATGTTCCTCGTACAACAATAAAGTCTCAAGCTTTGGTGGATTTCATAAATGATTGGACAGAATGTCAAGCTCCTGAAGAGAAGCCGGATAACACATAATGGACTATACACTTTGATGGGTCCAAGAAGCTAGAGGCGTCCGGTGCAGGGGTTGTTCTCACCTCCCCGAAGGGTGACAAGTTTTGTTATGTGCTCCGGTTAATGTTTCCTTGTACTAATAATGCAGCTGAGTATGAGGCACTGCTCCATGGACTCAGAGTCGCTAAAGAGATGAACTTAAGCCGGGTCAGATGTTTAGGCGACTTAGATCTTGTGGCTCAGCAAGTTTCAGGTACTTGGGACTCCAAGGATCCACGGATGGCGGCTTATCGACAGGCGGTTGATATCATTGCTGGTCACTTCAAGGGGTACCAGGTGGATCATATTGATCGTCGCAGGATTGAGGCGGCTGATGCCTTATCACGGTTAGGTTCTCAACGAAAGACGGTACCACCTAATGTTTTTCTGGACGTATTGCATCATCCGACTATCAAGATACCCTCTAAGGAGGATCTGGCTATTCCTGACCCGGAGGCGGAATTGGTGGCGGCTCTGCATGCTATCCCAGACTGGACTATTCCTTATTTGGCGTATCTGACACGCGGCGAGTTGCCTCAGGAGGAGGATCTGGCTAGGAAGATCACCCGGCATTCTAAGTCTATGACGGTTATCAATGGTGAGCTACATAAGTGTAGTGTGACGGGTGTCTTTCAGCGCTGCATCTCACCAGAGGAGGGCCGGCAGATCTTGAGTGAAATTCATGCTGGCGACTGTGGACATCATGCCGGGTCAAAATATTTAGTGGCCAAGGCTTTTCGACATGAGTTTTTCTGGTTGACGGCTCACAAGGATGCAGAAGACTTAGTCCGTAAGTGTGACGATTGTCAGAAGTTTGGCCGGCATGCTCACGTTCCGGCTCAAGAGTTGAGGATGATACCAATCACTTGGCCGTTTGCGGTCTGGGGGCTTGATATGGTAGGACTTTTCAAGAGATCCAAGGATAATAAAACACACCTTCTGGTGGCGATTGATAAATTTACTAAGTGGGTAGAGGCAGAGCCGATCAGCAAATGTGACGCGGTTACAACGGTTCAATTTATTAAGAAGCTGATCTATCGCTTTGGTTACACGCACAATATCATTACGGAAAATGGAACAAATCTATCCAAAGGAGCTATGAAAGCGTTCTGTGAGAAGGAGCATATCCGGCTTGATGTTTCAGCCGTGGCACATCCACAGTCTAATGGTCAGGCGGATCCAATCAGGAAATTTTAAGAGGAGTCAAACCACGGCTCATGGTTCCTTTGAAGCGGACACCCGGATGTTGGGTTGAGGAGTTGCCTTCCGTCTTATGGAGCATCAGAACTACCCCTAACAGATCTACAAGTTTCATGCCTTTCTTCATGGTGTATGGTGCTGAGGCGGTTCTACCCAGCGATATCCGGCACGACTCACCAAGGGTGGCGGCTTATGTTGAGACGGACAATGAGGTATCACGCCAAGATGCGTTGGACGCCTTGGATGAAGCACGAGAGTTAGCAGCAGCCAGGTTGGCAATTTATCAACAAGACCTGTGACGCTATCATAGCCGCAGGGTGAAGACCCGGACATTCCAGGAAGGTGACCTGGTGCTCCGGTTGATTCAAGACTAATCTGGAACGCATAAGTTATCTCCACCATGGTAGGGGCCTTTTGTAATCAGCAGAAACCTTAACAATGGGTCATATTACCTCATTGATATCCAAGATGAGCCGGAAACCGCGGGTCAAGAGACGTTGCGGCCATGGAATATCGCGCATTTGCGACCATACTTTACTTAGCAGGCGTTGAATGCCGCTATCATTGTATATATCATGTTTACATGAGTAAAATCTAGCATCCCCGCAAAGACTGGGGCCTCTGCTCTTATGTATATCTTTGTGCAATCAAGATGAAATTTTTCCGGCTCAAAAATTTGAGTTGAAGTGGTTTGTTCGCCGTCAAAACGGCTGATCTATCATCCGGCTTTATACCCTATCAAGCGCTGTTGCAGGGAGGCTTCTTGCCTTTGGGTATAGCTTACATCTCCCCTGCACGGTCTGCTTTTACGATGTTGCAAGGAGGCTTCTTGCCTTCGGGTATAGCTTACATCTCCCTTGCACAGCCGACGTTATGCCCAATTAAGCACTGTTGCAAAGAGGCTTCTTGCCTTCGGGTATAGCTTACATCTCCTTTGCACAACCAGCTGTTATTAAATTGTTGCAAGGAGGCTTCTTGCCTTCGGGTATAGCTTACATCTCCCTTCCACAATTGGCTTTATGCCTAGTTTGGTTACATTAAGCGTTGTTGTTGATGGAGGCTTCTTACCTTTGGTATAGCTTACATGACCCTAAGACAACAGCATGTACACCAAATTCCAGTTGCTTAACAACTGCGGCCGTCGAAGGGGGCTTCTTACCGACGGGTATCACTTATCTCACCCTAATGGCTGGCTTTATGCCACTTCCGGTTACTTATTAACCGCGGTTGTCGAAGGGGGCTTCTTACTGACGGGTTCACTTATCTCACCCTAACAACCGGCGTTTACGCCAAAACTCAGTTGCTTATCAACTTAGCTATTGAAAGAGGCTTCTTGCCTTCGGGTATAGCTTACATCTCCTTTCAAACAGCCGGCTTTATGCCATCTCAGGCTAATTATTAGCCGCGGCTGTCGATGAAGGCTTCTTGCCTTGGGGTATAGCTTACATCTCCCATCGACAGCCGGCGTTCGTGCATACAACATTTCCTGTTAAAAGGAGGCTTCTTACCATCAGGTATAGCTTACATTACCCTTCATACAGCCGGCTTTAGGCCGCTTCCGGTTCATCAATAGCCGCAGTTGTCGATAGAGGCTTCTTACCATCAGGTATAGCTTACATTATCCTAAGACAACCGGCTCCTTAATGGATTCATCCGACAAGAGCCGAAGCCATGTTGCTCGAGTTGACAAAACTCAAGTTTTCAAAGATATTATCCGGCTCTAATCTTTTGGAGAAGGAATGACGTCTTCAAAGACAAACACCCCTCATAAGAAAAGCTCAAGGTATATTTATGCAAAGGAGCGATCAATCAATGGAGAGCCGGCAACACATCAAATTGAAACACGGAGAGATGGAAAGTATACACAAAGAGATGGAAATATATACAGCCGGCACTATCTTTAGAACGACAGAGTCATCCTTAAGCTATTACAAAAATTGCTCTCAGAAGGAGCAAAGGCATTACCAAGTTTCAACCGCCCACGGCGGGTCATTGCATGAGCCATCACTCAGAAGGTTACAGAATGCAAAGTCAGACGGCCGGATCATCCTGCTCTGGCTCTCCTAGTGGCTTCATCTAGAGAGTTTCCAAATCCCAGATGCAGTCAGCCAGCGCAGCGAAGGACCCTTCTTCAAAAAAGGGAGACGTGTCGAGATCATTAGGAAAGAGTTCCTTACTGTGGGCGGGTGTTAGAGATTTCCACTCGTAGAGAGGCCAGCGGATCCTCTTATCCTCGCCATCATAAGCCGCCTGGTAGACATTTAAGTTGGCTTCATCTGCAAGTACAAACGCCAAGAAGCGGGAGTCCTTGACACACTGGATGTAGTCCGCCTCTGTGAATTCTGAGTCGTCGTCTTTCTTCGATGGACAGCCATCCATCATTTCAGCCGGCGTCAGCTCAGGGGCGAAGGCCAGAGCCCGGCTCAATCCGGCGACTGCTCCTTGACGAAAAGCTGATTTCTTCAGTTCTTCAATCTGTTTTGGCATGGTGGAGAAGAGTTCCAATACCCCTTTCAGAGCGGTGGGGATCTTCTCCTTATATTGAACACTCTTGATCATGAAGATGGCACTGCAGTATAGTTGTTCCGCAAAGGTGTAGATGGCCTTCAGTGGCAGAAGGCTATCAGAAGCCAACTGCCGGCTCCTGGGACCTGGATAAGCCGGATAAAGCTAATGAGCCGCCAGTTTTTCAATAGCAATGTTAAAATACAAAGTACAATAGAAGCTTACCAAATAGGGCGGCTGACATCTTCGCTATGTGCCGCTTCAGGCCTTGGAGTTCCTCCGCCACAGCTATAAGCCGCTGGTCGGCGTCGTCCGCCCGTTTGGTCAGAGCGGCCTTTTCAGATTCTGTCGTCTCTTTCAAAGAGGTAAGCTCAGCAGTGGCATTGGCCAGCTCCTCAGAGAGAAGCCGACACTTTTCGTCAGCAATGCTTCGGGCTTCTTGTTGAGCCGCCAAGTTGGCCTTCAGATCCGTCAACTGAGACCCGGCTTCGTTTAAGGCTTCCTATAACACATCAAAATACAGGATAAGTCGCCAAAATATAGGACGAGTGCTATAAGCGAATTTCTGCAAGTCTCAAACAGATTGCAAGCAATATATTTGACACTTGGGGGCTAATGTATATTTGCTTTTTCAGTATGCAGTACAGTTCTGGTTCATCTCCTTCGAAGTTAATCCGGAACTTGGGGGCTACAATTTGTCTCTTCAAAGACTACTTCTGATGGAAGATCCGACTCAATTTTTTTTAAAAGTTGACTCGGCCCTTGGGGGCTATGATTAGATCTTCAAGCTGTCTACATTAAAGACCCGACTAAAATAAAATCTGAGATGACCCTTGGGGGCTACGATTGGCGGTTCACTTTATCTACAGTACTAAGCTAAAGCAATTCTAAGTGAATTTGGCATGACAATATCTACAGAGGTCACAGAAAGACCCGGTTCAACTATCAACTAGATTAAACCGGCTCTTGGGGGCTAAGTAAGGATATGGTAAGAAGGAAAGGTACCTCATATTTGGTTTTCATCAAAGTCACCAGCCGAAGCTCCAAGTCACGGCTGGTATTTAGCCGGTTTATATATCCGGCATGGAGCTCATCAGCTGTCATCTTCATGTACAAAGAATCAAAGTTTAAGTTCCTCGAGGCCTCTGACGGTTCGGTATGTTTAGTCAGCACATGAGCCGGAGGCGTCTGCTGAGTTGACCCGGTGATGATAACGTTTGGGGTTGCAGGAGTTTTTGCAGGAGTCAGCGGCTTGGAAGGAGTTTTGGGAGGACTCTCCATAATGACATCTTCAGCGGCCGGCTCCGCAAAGGCAGCCGATGGAGTTGCTTCCGGATGAACCTCCTCCGGGTGTTCGATTTCCTATTCTTGGATGACAGAGCCGGGGGAGGGCTTGTTGGTCTTACGACGCTTCACTTGAGCACTGCAAAATGGAAAGAGCAGCATTTGGAGAGGTTACTATCATATTAAGAGCCAGAGATCTGGATGCCATGATAAAGAATACTTACAGCAGATTGATCTTGGGCGGTGGTAGAACCGACGCCGAAGAGTCGCCAAAGGATGGGGTTTTCTAAAAGAATGAAACAGGAAAAATGAGAAAGCATCAAGATTACAAAGGAAAGACAAAGAAAAGTAGAGACGTAAACCTCCGCGGGGCGCTTCTTGGGAGCTGGAGATTTTGGTAACCCGGACATGAGCTCAGTAGAGCCGGTACTCTGAGTCTGTCGATGCTCGGCCTGCTGTTGCTTTTTCAAAAGAAAGTCGGGAGCCAGGTAAGCTAGAGGATGAGAAAGAGGAACTTTTCGGATAACTCGCCGCGGCTTTCGGGGGACAAAACGTTCTGAGTCGAAAGAAATATAAGTTACCTCGGGAGCATCAGCATGGTTGGTTTCCACTTCATCCCGCGAATACAATAAACATTAATAACAAGCAGAGGGGGCAAGGGTCAAGCAGGCAAATCAAGACTTTACCTCTGAGTCGGACGATAGAGGCGGCTCAAGCCAGTTTTCCTGTGGAGCGCTGTTTTTTGGCTTCTTGCCCGCAGTTTTCTTTTTGGCCTTCTTTGGAGGAGGGACATACTTCTTCTTCCAGAAGTCTGAGTCGGCCTAGAAAAGTGACCTGGAAAAAGGGGAATGAATCAACAAGTTACAAGCAACATACAAGAGACGGATGTGAAGAGATCAACTTACGTCTGGAGTGGGGTTAGTGACGCAGAAAGGCGCTAGCCCGATGGTGCTGCAGGAGCCGGAGGCTTCGTGAACAAGGCTCCGGACGGTCATGGCGATATCATCCTCTATCAAGGTCGATTTGCTGAAGCACAAGGAGCTGTCATACTTGCCTTCGTACTCGCACATTAGCCGGCCCCTGCGGCTTAAGGGCATGATCCGCCAAGAAACCCAGCAGCGGATCGGATCTATTCCTATTAATCAGTTGGCCATGAGCTCCTTGAGCCTAGCATGAGCCGTTTCAAACTTGGCGCATTCTGATACTGAGAGCCGGCCCGGAAGTTCTGAATCTGTCTTGAGCCGGGAAGCACGATAACCCGGCAAGGGGCATTCACCCTCAGGAGAAGTATCCTTGCAGTAGAACTAGGTTTTATTCCAGTCCTTTGGGTGACTCAGCATCCTCATAGCCGGGAAGGTAATGTCTCTGCGCCGCTGAATAGAAATCCCTCCAAGCTCCAGACTCAGGCCGCCCTTCACCTCAGTTTGGCGGTTGGCATAGAAGAACTCCCGAAAGAAACCAACAGACGCTCGAGACTGCAGAAAAGCTTCACAGAGAACTTGGAAGTTGCATATATTCGAGATAGAGTTGGGGGCCAAGTCTTGAGGGTGCAGCTTATACAAATGAAGAACGTCCCGGAAAAATTTAGAGCCGGGCGGCACGAACCCTCACTCAATGTGGTCAGTGAAAACGACTACTTCTCCTTTCTTGGGTGCAGGCCGGGTCTCATTACCCGGAACCCGCCAGTGAAGAACCTCTTTAGGAGGGAGAGTGACCGCTTTGACAAGATCCGCTAAACATTCTTTCGTGACGCAGGAGCCAACCCAGTTGCATGAGTTGGACGCACGAGACATGATGGCGGTTTAACTATTGTACAAAGGAGATGAAGACGACAAGTCAAGAACAAGTAGGAATCTACGGCGGCTTACAATTTTAAGGACCCGTTCGAGTGACAAGAGCCGGACGTGGCTTAGCAACCCATCCAGGGAAAGAAAGATTGAAAATCGGCTAAGTCCTAAAAAATAGATTCCGCAAACTATTGCTATGGCTACGGATCTAGAAAAACGGAGGAAAAGATTTTATCCCGACCTAGCGACGAACAGTAGAAGGAAAGAAATGGACCGCAGCCATCTCGGTCCACGCATTGCATGCAGCCGGCCCGCGCAGGGCGGCAGAGTGAGAGCACGTTCTAAAAATGCCTACGACGTCGGGGTGTACCCGCAGGCGGGGGCGCCAGAGCCCGAGCGGCGGCGGCGGAGCTCCCGGTGAAAACCCTAGTATGACTGTGGTGATCTAGAAAATAGGAGAACTCACCCGAGAAGGCACGGTGGAGGCGGAAGAATCTATGGTACGTTCAGGGTGATGTAGCGGCCAAGTTGGGGACGACGTACGGACATCGTCGGAGCAAAGCTCGAAGACGCTGGGGTGGCGACAGGAAGAAGAAGAAGAGGCACGAGCGGGAGGATGAAAAGCTTCGACACGCACGAGTCATATTTAAAGAAGGAACGAGGAAGGCACGAAAATCCAGGCGACGACAACGTTTGACCGAGGCGGACGCCTCGATTCTCGAGATGACAGTTAATGAAAGATTCGGTGATACGTCAGCAGATCTCATGACGTCACGCCGGGTTATTTCCGGACGGCTTGACAAAATCAGAAGAGAAGGATGAAGTGAGCAAGCTCAATTCAACCTGGGTCCTAATGTTGGGGATATAACCCCGCAATATGACCCGCCTTAGAGGCTCAGGTTCATATTGATGACTTGTAAGCCGGCCCATGGGTGAGCCGTAAGACTGGTGGCCTAGGAAGATAGACGGCTCAAGATGTGGGCCGCATGATGGCCCGGACGTAGAAGACCCGGGTGTGTAAGCCGCCTCAAGGACAATTGGACAGAAAGATAGAAAGAGACTCGGAGTCATAAGAAGACCCGGATAAATAATTGTAAAGACCCGGTGGTCCTGACCTCCTATATAAAGGCAGACCCGGGGCGACTTAGAGGATATGTGATCGAGAACTAGGTCAAGCTTCTAACTCCTTGTAATCGATACACAAGCAATACAAACACAAGCAGGACGTAGGTTATTACCTCGACTTGAGGTGCCGAACCTGGGTAAATCCATGTCTTTCGTCCCGATTAACCCCTTTGAGTCCACCCCGTTAGCGATGGCCTCGAATCCAAGTCCGTTCACCCGGACATCTGCCGTGATAAAACAACGACAATTAGTGAAGGTAAGAAAATAACGATATCCACCGCACGCTACAAGACTCATTGGATTGCATACATCAACATGTATCATTTCCAATAAATCACTTGCCCGCTCCATCAAACGGGAAAACGAGGTCCTTAGTCATCTTGCCCAAGAGGCATGGTTCGCATGTCTCAACCGATTCGAAATCGAATGAGTCCAAAGATCCATCAGCATGGAGTTTCTTCATGCGATTTATACCAATATGACATTTAGCGGCAGTGCCATAAGTATGTGGTACTATCATTATTAACTTTGTATGCTTTGGCATCAATTTTATGAACATGTGTATTACTACGATCAAGATTCAACAAACCATTCTCACTGGGTGCATGACCATTGAAGGTATTATTCATGTAAACAGAATAACCATTATTCTCTAACTTAAATGAATAACCGTGTTGCAATAAACACGATCTAGTCATGTTCATGCTTAACGCAAACACCAAGTAACATTTATTTAGGTTTGTCACTAATCCTGAAGGTAGAGAGAGCGTGCGATGTTGATCACATCAACCTTGGAAACATTTCCAACACACATCGTCACCTCACACTTAGCTAGTCTCCGTTTATTCCGTAGATTTTACTTCGAGTTACTAACATTTAGTACCTGAACCGGTATCCAATACCCAGGTGCTACTAGAAGTACTAGCAAGGTACACATCAATAACACATATATCAAATATACTTCTATCGACATTGCCAGCCTTCTTATCTACCAAGTATCTAGGGTTGTTCCGCGTCAGCGACCGCTCTCCTCATAATAGAAGCACTTAGTCTCGAGTTTGGGTTCAACTTTGGGTTGCTTCACTGGAGCTTAAACTGACTTGCCATCCATGAAGTTTCCCTCCTTGCCCTTGCCCTTCTCAAAACTAGTGGTTTTACTAACCATAAACAATTGATTCTTCTTCTTGATTTCTACCTTCGTGGTGTCAAACATCGCGAACATATCAAGGATCATTATTTCCATCCCTGGCATAATTATAGTTCATCACCAAGTTCTAGTAGCTTAGTGATAATGAATCAAAGAACTATATCAATCACTATCTTATCTGGAAGATCAACTCCCACTCGATTCAAGCGATTGTAGCACTCAGACAATCTGAGCACATGCTCAACGATTGAGCTATTCTCCTTCATCTTACAGGCAAAGAATCTTGTTGGAGATCTCATATCTCACAACACGGGCACGAGCCTGAGATCCCAATTTCAGCTCTTAGAACATCTCATATGTTCTGTGACGTTCAAAATGTTTTGGAGCCTCAATTCTAAGCCGTAATGCATGATGCACTAAACTATCAAGTAGTCATCGGAATGTGCCTGTCAGATGTTCACAACATCTACAGACGACGCTAGAGGGGGTGGCGCACCGAGCGGTGCATTAAGGACATAAGCCTTCTGTGCAGCAATGAGGACAATCCTTAGATCATGGATCCAATCCGCAATATTGCTACCATCATCTTTCATCTCTATTTCTCTAGGAACATATAAAAATTCAAGGGAGCTACAACGCGAGCAAGTAATCTACAACATAATTTGCAAAGACACTACTGACTATGTTGATGATAATGAGTTCAATTAATCATATTACTTAAGAACTCCCACTCAAATTGACATCCCTCCGGTCATTCGAGTGGTACATGATCCAAATTCACCAACTCAAGTCCAATCATCACGTGAGTTGAGGTGGTTTCAATGGTGAACATCATCATGTTGATCATATCTACTATATGACTCATGTTCGACCTTTTGGTCTCTTGTGTTACGAGGCCATGTCTGTGCATGCTAGGCTCGTCAAGTTTAACCCGAGTGTTCCGCATGTGCAATACTGGCTTGCACCTGTTGTATGTGAACGTAGAGTCTATCACACCCGATCATCACGTGGTGTCTCGACACGACGAACTTTCGCAATAGTGCACACTCGGGGAGAATATAGTTTATCTTGAAATTTAAGTGAGGGATCACCTTATAATGCTACCATCGTCCTAAGAAAAACAAGGTGCATAAAAGGATTAACATCACATGCAAATCATAAGTGACATGATATGGCCATGAACTTGTGCTTTTGATCTCCATCTTGAAAGCACCGGCATGAACTCCATTGTCACCGGCATGACACCATGATCTCCATCATCTTGATCTCCATGAACGTGATGCCATCGGGGTTGTCACGCCCATCATGCTTCTACTACTATTGCTACCGCTTAGCGATAAAGTAAAGCATTACATAACGCTTAATGATTGACACATAGGTCATACAATAATTAAAGACAACCCTATGGCTCCTGCCGGTTGCCGTACTCATCGATATGCAAGTCGTGATATTCTATACAATACATGATCATCTCATACATCACATATATCTCATCATGTAATTCGCCATATCACATCACAACATACCCTGTAAAAACAAGTTAGACGTCCTTTAATTGTTGTTGCAAGTTTTACATGGCTGCTACGGGTATTTAGCAAGAACAACTCTCATCTACGCAAAAACCACAATGGTGATACACTAGTTGCTTTTCAACCTTCTCAAGGACCACCTTTGTCGAATCCGATCCAACTAAAGTAGGAGAAACAGACACCCGCCAGCCATCTTTGTGCAACAAAGTTACACGTCAGTCGATGGAACCGGTCTCTCGTAAGCGTACCAGTAGGGTTGGTCCGGGCCGCTTCATCCCACAATATCGCTGAACCAAAACACGACCAAGGGAGGAAGCAATCTAAGCATCAATGCCCACAAACTCTTTGTGTTCTACTCGAGATCTCATCTACACATAGACCTAGCTCATGATGCCACTATTGGGGAATGTTGCATGGGAAACAAAAAAATTTCTATGCACATGCAAGATCTATCCATGGTGATGAGCATCTATGAGAGGGAGAGTGGATCTACATACCCTTGTAGATCGCTAAGTGGGAAGCATTAAGAAACGCGGTTGATGTAGTCGAACGTCTTTGCGATCCAAATCGCCAAGCATCCCGTGATCCCATCACGATCCGTCCCGCGATCCAATCATGATCCATCCTGCGATATCATCACGATCCGTCCCGCGATCCAATCATTAATCGTCTCGCGATCTTGATCACGGTCCTTCCAATCTAGCGCCGAACGGGTGGCACCTCCGCGTTCAGCACACGTACAGCTCGATGACGATCTCCGCCTTCTTGATCCAGCAAGAGGGAGAGGAGAGGTAGATGAGTTGTCCGGCAGCACAATAGCATGGTGGCGGTGGTGGTGAACTAATCCTACAGGGCTTCGCCTAAGCACCATAGAACTAATCTAGAGGAGAAACAGATCTAGAGGAAGAAGAGGGCAGCACGGGGCAATTAGGGTTAGGGTTGTCCTAAAAAATCCTCTAGTATATATAGGTGGGCGGGAGAGGAGGCAGCCTTAGCCTCTCCTCCAAGGAGAGGTTCGGCCGAAGCCAAGGGGGAGAGTCCACCTCCCACAAGGGACGTGGATTCCAAGTGGGACTCTTTCCTAAACTTGGCCCCTACTCTATCTCCTTCTTCCCTGGGTATAGGCCCTCATGGGCTGGTTTGCCCAGCCCACCAGGGGCTGGTGCACCACCTCTAGGGACCATGTGGCCCCTTGGGGTATGTGGGCCCCACTTGGTGGTCCCCGAAACCCATTCGTCACTCCCGGTACACTGCCGGAAATGCCCGAAACTTTTCCGAAGTTCAAATACCACTTTCCTATATATCAATATTTACCTCCAGACTGTTCCGGAGCTCCTTGTGATGTCCGAGATCTCATCCGGGTCTCCAAACAACCTTCAGTCACCAACATACATAACTCAATACTACCGAAACGTCACCGAACCTTAAGTGTGCAGAATCTGCAGGTTCGAGAACTATGTAGACATGCCCAAGACATCTCTACGGTCAATAACCAATAGCGGGACCTCGATGCCCATATTGGTTCCTGCATATTCTATGAAGATCTTTATCGGTCAAACCTCTATGTCAAGGATTCAGTTAATCCCGTATGCTGTTCCCTTTGTTCTTCGGTATGTTACTTGCCTGAGATTCGATCGTCGGTATCTTCATACCTAGTTCAACCTTGTTACCGACAAGTCTCTTTACTCGTTCCATAATACAAGATCACGTGGCTAACACTTAGTCACATTGCTTGCAAGGCTTATTGTGATGTTGTATTACCGATTGGGCCCTAAGACACCTCTCCGTCACACGAAGTAACAAATCCTAGTTTTGATCCATGCCAACCCAACAGACACCCTCAGAGATACCTGTAGATCACCTTTATAGTCATCCGATTATGTTGCAACATTTGATACACACAAGGTACTCCTCCGGTGTCAGTGAGTTGCATGATCTCATGGTCATAGGAACAAATACTTGACATGCAGAAAACAGTAGCAATAAACTGACACGATCATATGCTATGTTTGTAGTTTGGGTCTTGTCCATCACATCATTCTCCTAATGATGTGATCCCGTTATCAAATGACATCTCATGTCCATGACTAGGAAACCATAGCCATCTTTGATCAACGAGCCAATCTACTAGAGTCATACTAGGGACATGGTGTTGTCTATGTATCCACACATGTATCTGAGTTTTCGATCAATACAATTCTATCATTGATAATAAACGATTATCATGAACAAGGAAATATGATAATAACTAAATTATTATAGCCTCTAGGGCATATTTCTAACATCGGTGTCACCGAGTTGGTCATTTTGTGTGTAACGGTTGGATTTTTGGGGATGCCTATATATACCCCTTCACCACCACTTACTCGATACAGAAGCACTCAGAACTATTCCATACCTATCCTATCAGATTTTCTGGGAGAGAACCACCTACCCTTGTGTTGAGATCAAGATCTTCCACTCCAACCATATGGATCCTGATTTCTAGCCTCTCCAAGTTGCTTTCCACCAATCCCATCTCTTCCACCAAGCCAAATCTGTGAGAGAGTGATTGTGTGTTGAGGAGTCAATCGTCTTGAAGCACAAGAGCAAGGAGTTCATTGTTATTACCGAGCCTATTACCTTTTGGAGGGTGGTGCCTCCTAGATTGATTAGGTGTTGCTTGGGACCCTCCTACTTCGTGTTGTGGAGTGAACCAAGAAGTTTTTAAGGGCAAGGAGATCGCCTACTTCGTGAAGATCTACCCATAGTGAGGCTAGTCCTTCGTGGACGGAAGCCATATCGAATAGTCAAGGTTGCTACTTCGTGGACCCTTATGGGTGGAGCCCTCCATGGACTCTCGCGACCGTTACCCTCCATGGGTTGAAGACTCCATAATGTGGATGTACGATAGCGCCACCTATCAGAACCACGGGAAAAATCATCGTGTCTACAATTGCGTTTGATCTTCCTACCCTATCCCTTTTACTCATGCTTGTTGTTACTTTCCGCTGCTATATCTTAGTCATGCATGTGTAGGGTGTACTAGACATGTTATGAATGCTAAAACTTGCAAACACTAAAATTGGGAAAAAGGCAAAACTTTTATTTGGTCAAGTAGTCTAATCACCCCCCTCTAGACCTACTTTCGATCCTACACACTCTGGCAGTGACATGAGTACCATCAATTGCTCCAATGCAATGCTGGAATGGCATTACAATATGATGTTAGTCTACTATAGAAAAATAACAACATATCAAGGCATGAACTACAACAACATATCAAGTGCTCACCTTGAAGTAGGATACCATCTTGGGCTAGTGCAAATCTTGGTAGGAGTCCGACCAGTTGGTGACCTGATCATCTCTCCTCTGAGCTCCCCAACATCATCCAACACTTTCTTGAAGTACGTGGATGTGGTCTCCATTGATCTCCTTAAGGTGTTGTGTACAACCCTGAACCTCTGGTTATGACCAACATGGAGGAACATGGCGACTTGCTCTTCCACAGTGGTGTGGATGCTATCTTCTAGCAGCCTCTGCACCTAAACTTCTGCACAAGCCTGGCGAAAGGTGTTTTTTTGTTTGAAGCATCAACAGAGCCTTTGTGTCGTTGCAGTTGTAGATGTAGTTCAGATTCGCTATCCTCTGTTGATCCCGGATTAACATCGGACCATACCGGATGTGAGGTATATTTTTCCAATGAACAACTCTCTTATGGACCAACATGATCCAGGCCTGAACCACAACTATCAGCGATGTTGCCTAAACTAGAAGCTTCGTCCGTTCATCCACAACCTAAGCGACATCCATGATGCGGTCAGCGACGCTCCTATCAACCCTAAATGCTCCTATCGAACGACCTAACACATAATAGAGGAAGTGGAGGTTGAGGGTAGCTTACCAGGTTCAAGGTCAGGGGAGACATGGCGGAGACAAGGAGGGCTAGACGAAGATGAAGAAGAAGGCTATCGCCGCCGGGGAGTGCACGAGCCGCCTCTTGCCATGGAGGGGAGTGTCACAACCACAAATCTCAGTCATCGCCGCCGTCCTAGATGTAGATCCAGTCGCCACTGCCGTTGGTGCCAAGAACAAAGGAGAGTTTGTCCTACAACTATAGATGTGAGCAAGGAAATGGGGTGGTGAGGGTATATTTAGCGGTACCCTTCCGCGGTCGATTTTCCCCTCCCTCCATCTTCGCCCGCATCCCCTTGCACCATGCCCTACGCCGCATCTTCGTTTTTCACCACACTCAGCATGGCTTGCTAGAAATGTCCGATTCGGCTGTTTCCAACGAGCCAAGTTGAGGGGTGCTTTAAGGTCCATGAATATGCGAGCTAGGCCGGCCTGCACGCAACCAAACGGCCCAATTTCATCCCTCTTAGGCCTTTTGGGCTGTATACAGCCTACGAAACGAGTCCCAGATGTACTAGGTATTTTTGCATACTGATGAATGATATCATTAATTCAACTAATTTCTTATGATTTCTCATAACTTATGAATAGATTGGTGATATTTGAAGACTGTTTTTAGTATAGTCGATGAGGAGGGTCAATATAGTCCATAATGACAAGAAGTTATTGAGAAAATATGGACAATATTTTTCCAAAAGATTTATTGAAGAACACAATTCAATATGCTTCATTGGAATGCCGGGAACCCTCCAGGTTTATGCTCCAGCAAGAGGGGAATAATAGCATCCCTCCGCTTCCATGGAACAGGATCGGAGTTGGTTTTGGGGTGGGTGAAGACGGTTGACGTGTTCTACACCTCCGATCACTAGGCAAGACATGGGTTATGTAACCCGGCGACACGGTGGATGTGACCTTCCTGGGACTCAAGCGACAGCAACCTCCCATGATCTACTTTTCCTCGCTGTCCGCAGTAGCCGCGGACATTTCGACCTTCGTCGACATGGCTTATTTCCCCACCCGCCTGACATGTTGCCTCTATTGCTCATGGCGGAGTTGCCGGGAGACGGCATTGTTGAGCATGGACGACCGAGGAGGGAATGGCAATGTCGATGGAGGTAGCGCCGGATCAGGAGGGTTTGCTGCCAAACCAATTTGTATCAGGATGGCTCGCCAGTTAACCCAGCTAGTTGCAATGTCGGAGAACTCCTTCTTCTTTTTGCCGGAGGCCATGGCGGATGTTGTATAAGGACGATATGGAAGAGAGTGGAGGTGAGGTGTGATTCTTGCACGACGCCTAGACACATTTATATAGCGTGTGTATACGAGGAGCTAGCCGGAGAGGTGTTTAATATCAGCCGACACCAAAACATGTGGATCTCGGGGCATTGGAGTTGATTCCTTGACACATGCGGCGATTTAATGGAGGTAGGAGGGTAGATGAATCTCGTTTCCATGCGGAGAGAAGGCATGCACAATCGACGACGTTCTCACCCGACATGTTTGCTCTCGACCGGCATGAATGTGGGTATATGGCTTCGGGTGGGAAAGCACAGAGCGAGGTTTTGGGTGGGCTAGCTTAGTCAGAAGCAGGAGTGGCAGTTGTCCAGACGCCCGCAATCCCCCTAGTTTGTCTTTGGTTTGTGGGAAAAACACATCTGGTTCGCTGGACCGCGTTGGATGGAAAAACACGTCCGAACCGCATGGTTCGGATGGTTGCGGGTGGTTTCAGGGTCGCTGTTGGAGATGCCCTAATCAAACAAACGGTTGTCGTGTTGGCTTCCAATGGTATGCAACAACACGATGACGGCTCTCGTGGTGTTGTGGGCGCTTGGCAGTGTTGCAGCGGATTCATTGTGTCGAGCGGGTCTGGCTACAACAATGGTTGGTCGTGGTTTCAACATTAGCTCATCTTTTGATGGCTCGTGGTGGTGCTCCTGGAGGCCCTCTTCGACGGTTGGTTGTTGTCGGTCTGACGCCCCTTGTCGATGGGCGGGTGGTTGGGTTTGGCCTCACACAGATCTATGTTGGGAGCATCATGATGGGGTGTCGTGGGGGATGGCATGTGGTGAGGCCTGGTCTGTTCCTTCTCCTCCCCCTTCTTTAGCCGGCAAATTTTACTGTTTTGACCCTTTTTTGAAACTTAATCGAGATATGACTCTATTTTGTAAAAAATTCAGGATCTGATCCTTTTCCTAGCACCAGGGTCCATGACGGTAGGGTATAATAGCCTACCGCCAAGGTTCTTGGCGGTAGGAAACTTATCCACACCAGCGCGACACACCCCTACCGCCAAACAGGCTGGTGATGTCTACTCCGTAACTTTATCTTGTAGACTCGTGTTGGCCCTCCAAGCGCAGAGTTTTGTAGGACAGTAGCAATTTTCCCTCAAGTGGATGACCTAAGGTTTATCAGTCTGTGGGATGTGTAGTATGAAGACATTCTCTCTCAAACGACTATGCAATCAAATACAAGAAATCTCTTGTGTCCCCAACACACCCAATATAATGGCAAATTGTATAGGTGCACTAGTTTGGCGAAGAGATGGAGATACAAATGCAATATGGATGATAGATATAGGTTTTTTTAATCTGAAAATATAAAAACAGCAAGGTAACAAGTGGTAAACAACGAGCAAAACATTGTATAAATGCTTCGAAATAAGGCCTACGGTCTGTACTTTCGCTAGTGCAATCTCTCAACATGCTAATATAATTGGATCACATAACCATCCCTCAACGTGCAACGAAGAATCACTCCAAAGTTCTTATCTAGCGGAGAACATAAGAAGAAATTGTTTGTAGGGTACGAAACCACCTTAAATTTATCCTTTTCGATCGATCTATCTAAGAGTTCGTACTAGAATAACACCATATGATATGCATCAACCAACTCTAATGTCACCTAGATATTCCAATGTCACCACAAGTATCCATGAGTTAATTATACGATACGCATTAAACAATTCAGATTCATAATACTCAATCCAACACAAAGAACCTCAAAGAGTGCCCCAAGATTTCTACCGGAGAAGCTAGGACAAGAACGTGTATCAACCCCTATGCATAGATTACCCCAATGTCACCTCGAGAATCCGCAAGTTGAGTACCAAGACATAGATCAAGTGAATCAATAGAACACCCCATTGTCACCACGGGTATCCACATGCAATACATATATCAAGTGTTCTCTAATCCAATATTCAATCCAACATAACAAAATCTCAAAGGGAAAACTCAATTCATCACAACAAGATAGAGAGGGGAAAACACCATGTGATCCAACTATATTAACAAAGCCCATGATACATCAAGATTGTGCCATATCAAGATCACGAGAGAGAGAGAGAGAGAGATTGAACACATAGCTACTGGTACAAACCGTCAGCCCCGATAGTGGAATACTCCCTCCTCATCATGGAGACCATAGGGATGATGAAGATGGCCTCCGGAGATGATCTACCCCCTCCGGCAGGGTATTGGAATTCCTCCAGATTGGTTTTTCATCGATACATATAGTTGCAGCAGCGGAACGAGAATCTAGGGTTATTTATGATGGTTTCTATATTTATAGGATTTTTGGGCGTAGGTTTCATGCCAGGATGGGCCACGAGGAGGGCACAAGACACCAGGGCGCGCCTGGGCCCGATAGCATGCCCTGGTGGGTTGTGCCCACCTCGTGGCTCTTCTCTAGTGGTTCTTCACTCCAATATTGCTTATTTAGTCCATAAAAAATCACCAAAAAGTTTTGGGCGATTCCGAGAACTTTCATTTTCTACACAAAAAACAACAGCACGGTAATTCTGCTGAAAACAACGTCAGTCCGGGTTAGTTCTAAATAAATCATATAAATTGCATCAAAAACATATAAAAGTATTGTAAAAATAGATGAATATGGCATGAATACTTCATAAATTATCAATACATTGGAGACGTATCAGCTGGCAGTAGCATGTGCAACCCTACCGCCAAGGTGCCCGACGGTAGGTGTTGTATGTGATACTTAGGAAATTTTTACGGCAGGGCGTGCACCCCTAGGAGAATGATGTGATGGACAAGACCCAAACTGTAAAGTAGCATATGATTGTGTCAGTTTATTGCTACTATTTTCTGCATGTCAAGTATGTGTTCCTATGAACATGAGATCATGCAACTCACTAACATCGGAGGAGTACCTTGTGTGTATCAAACATCGCAACGTAACTGGGTGACTATAAAGGTGCTCTACAGGTATCTCCGAGGGTGTCTGTTGGGTTGGCATGGATCAAGACTAGGATTTGTTACTCCGTGTGACGGAGAGGTATCTCAGGGCCCACTCGGTAATACAACATCACAATAAGCCTTGCAAGCAATGTGACTAAGTGTTAGTCACGAGATCTTGTATTACGGAACAAGTAAAGAGACTTGCCGGTAACGGGGTTAAACTAGGTACGGAGATACGGATGATCGAATCTCGGGCAAGTAACATACCGAAGAACAAAGGAAACATCATACGGGATTAACTGAATCCTTGACATAGAGGTTTGACCGATAAAGATCTTCGTAGAATATGTAGGAACCAATATGGGCATCCAGGTCCTGCTATTGGTTATTGACTGTAGAGGTGTCTCGGTCATGTCTACATACTTCTCGAACCCGCAGGGTCTGCACACTTAAGGTTTGGTGACGTTTCAGTAGTATAGAGTTATGCATGGTGGTGACCGAAGGTTGTTCGGAGTCCCGGATGAGATCTCGGTCGTCAGGAGGAGCTCCGGAATGGTCTGGAGGTAAAGATTGATATATACGAAGTCCTATTTTGGTCGCCGGAAAAGTTTCGGGCTCATCGGTAGTGTACCGTGAGTGCCGGTAGTGTACCGGGAGACAATCGGGAGGGGTATTTCGACCCAAGAGGCTACATGGGCTGTGGGAGAGTGAATACCAGCCCTAGGTGGGCTGGTTGAAGTCCCACAAAGGGCCCATGCGGCTGGGAAGAAAAGCCCAAGGAGAAAAAGGTGGGAAAAGGCAAAAAGTCTAAATAAGGAAGGAGTCCTAATCCTAATAGGATTGGAGTAGGACTCCACCTCCAATTTTGGCCAGATCTTGAGGGTTTGAGTCTGCTTCCTCCCCACCCTCCCTCCTATATATACTAGAGGATTTAGAGGGAAAAGCTAACCCTAATAGCCACGTGCTACCTCTCCTCTAGATCACAGTTTCTCCTCTAGATCGGTTTTCAGCGGTGCTTAGGCGAAGCCCTGCTGGAATAGCTCCACCACCATCGCCGCAACGCCATCGCGCTGCTAGAGAACTCATCTACGTCTCTGTCCCTCTTGCTGGATCAAGAAGGCGGAGATCGTCATCGAGCTGTACGTGTGCTGAACGCGGAGGTGTCGTCCGTTCGGCGCTAGATCGGAAGGACCGTGATCAAGATCGCGAGACATTTCGTGATTGGATCGCGGGACGGATCGTGGTGAGATCGCAGGACGGATCGTGATGGGATCATGGGACACTCGGCGATTTGGATCGCGAAGACGTTCGACTACATCAACCGCGTTTCTTAATGCTTCCCGCTTAGCGATCTACAAGGGTATGTAGATCCACTCTCCCTCTCGTAGATGCTCATCACCATGGATAGATCTTGCGTGTGCGTAGGATTTTTTTGTTTCCAATGCAACGTGCCCAACAATACATGTTATTGATGTGTACCTTACTAGATCTCGTTGTAGTGCCTGGTATTTGATACCGGTTTGGTTGCTCACATTTGCAACTCAAAACAGGAACTACGGAATAGACGAAGGCTGGCGAAGGACGAAGTGACGATGCGCATGGGAAATGTTTCCAAGGTTGATGTGATCACCGTCGGCATGCTCTCTCTTCGATTACCATCGGGATTAGTGATGAACCTGAATAATTGTTATTTAGTGCCTGTGTTGAGCATGAACATTATATCTGGATCTTGTTTATTGTGAGATGGTTACTCATTTAAATCAGAGAATAATGGTTGTTCTATTTATATGAGTGATATCTTTTATGGTCATGCACCCAATGTGAGGGGTTTATTCATATTGAATCTTGATAGTGATGATACACATGTTCATAACATTGATGCCAAAAAATGTAGAGTTGATAATGATAGTACCACTTTCTTGTGGCACTGCCGTTTGGGTTATATTGGTGTAAAACGCATGAGGAAGCTCCATGCTGATGGACTTTTGGAGTCACTTGATTTTGAATCACTTGACACATGTGAACCATGCCTCATGGGAAAGATGATTAAAACGCCGTTCTCTGGAACAATGGAACGGGCAAGTGACTTGTTGGAAATCATACATACTGATGTGTGCGGTCCAATGAATGTTGCGGCGCACGGTGGATATCGTTATTTTCTCACCTTCACTGATGACTTAAGTAGATATGGGTATATTTATTTAATGAAACACAAGTCTAAAACGTTTGACAAGTTCAAGCAATTTTAGAGTGAAGTTGAGAATCATCGTAACAAGAAGATTAAATTCCTACGATCTGATCAAGGAGGTGAATATATGAGTTATGAGTTTGGCAGACACTTAAGATAGTGTGCAATTGTTTCACAATTGACATCGCCTAGAACACCACAACGTAATGGTGTGTCCGAACATCGTAATCGAACCTTATTAGATATGGTGCGTTCTATGATGTCTCTTGCCGATTTGCCACTATCATTTTGGGGTTATGCATTAGAGACAGCTGCATTCACGTTAAATAGGGCACCATCGAAATCCGTTGAGACGACGCCATATGAACTGTGGTTTGGCAAGAAGCCAAAGTTGTCGTTTCTTAAAGTTTGCGGATGTGAAACTTATGTCAAAAAGCTTCAGCCTGAAAAGCTGGAACCCAAGCGGAGAAATGAGTCTTCATAGGATACCCGAAAGAGACAGTTGGGTATACCTTCTATCTCAGATACAAAGGCAAAGTGTTTGTGGCTAAGAATCAAGACCGGTGACGCGGTATAACCCCGTGGTAAGACCCGCCCAGGTGGGGCCGGGTCATACCTGGTGGCTCATAATCAAGACTGGTGAGGCGGGCTGAGAGACGTAGGCCTGGCTATACGGCGACTTACCAAGATGGGCCAAGACAAAGGCCTAGACATAATATGGTATGAAGACCCGGGCGGTTAAGCCGCCCGGAGACGGTTTGCCCAAGATGGCAAGGCGACTTAGAGAGAGGATAGTCTACGTTGTAAGAATCAGTGTAGGACTCGTGAAACCCAGAGCCTCGACCTCCTATATAAAGGCGAGACCCCGGGGTGGCTTGGACAGAAACCAATCAATCGAGAACTAGGTGAAGCGAATCCGCTCCCTTGTAATCGATACTCCAATCAATACAACACAAGCAGGACGTAGGCTTTTACCTCTTCTTGAGGGGCTGAACCTGGGTAAACTCGTGTCCCTCGTCTCGACTAACCCCTTTGAGTCCACCACCTTAGTGATGGCCTCGAACCCAAGTCTTCGAACATCTGTCATGACAAAACCACGACAGTTGACGCCCACCGTGGGGCTAGCGCTCGATGGTGTTGAGTTCTCAAAGGGCTCTCTCCCAGGGACTAAGGGGTACGCCGTTGGCAGGATGAACAAGAGTCGCCGTGGCCGGATCTACATCGACGACGCCTGCTGGGGCCCCGAGGCCGGCTCAATTGAGTACGGTTTCCGAACCCCCTTCGGCGGAATCCATGTCTTCATTGGCAAAATCGGCGGATCTGAACCCGGACCGAATGTCTGCACCGACATTGTCGAGCCGGCCCGACGCGCGCAACCCGCCCGACACGTGCAATGCGCTCGTCCTGACCCGACCAGGAAGCATGTCTTTGTCGGCTTTACTCGGGGCATGGATCTTGAAGGTTCTATGTCACAGGAAACTCTCATCTGCTCAGAGGATGGATCTTCGAGCGGAGAGACGGAATCAATTTACCAGCTTCACAATGGCGGGCCCGGGGGCTACGTCGAGCCTTAACCGAGTCAGAATATCACGAGCCAGAGGATTATGAGCCGCCGAGCCGTTCTGCTGTCTTCATGGAAGGTCAGCACCCGCCCTGAGCAGCACAGCTGCAGCACAGCTGGATCAGGGGCTGGTAGGCCGCCGTCTTAGGTTCTTCTGGATCTGATGAACGAGTTTACAACCCTGATGGCCATCGAGGTCATAGCTGAAAATCAAGCGGCCCGGAACACGGAGATCGCGAGGCTGAAGGACCAGATGATCGAGGTCCAACAGGAGATCAATGTGCTGAAGGATTAGATGGAGGCAGAGGCAGCGCGCCTTAGGGCGGATGCTTCCCGCCTTGAGCTAGAGCAGCAGTCTGTAGTGGCGGTTTAGCAGATGAGGCATCAGCCCCGCTTGCCGGATCAGTATGAGGCTAGAAACCTTTTCAACATGCTAGGAACGGGACGGACCGCGGATGTACCTGGGAGCCGGCCAGCGGTTCAGCATCAGCAGCTTAACCCGCCCCGACGAAACCAGACCTCACCAATGGCTTTCCCAACGCCGGCAGGTCACTATTCAAACCCGACGGAGAACATGTTGGCAGCAACAACCCAGCTTGGTACAATCTCTATCCCGGACAAGGCGCCATTCGCAAAGGAGGTGCGGAATGCTATTGGATACCTGTAGATGACGGTGGCCCAACAGGAGAAGTATACTTATAGCCGGAGTCGCGTGCATTCAACCCATCCCCAGCCATAGCTACAGCAGGCGTTATGAGTTGTTGGCGGTTTCTAGAAGTGACCGACACCGAGACCCACCGCGAGGTGATCGGGCTGCTCTGGATGCTTAGGCGCTAGTGGATTGGGCAAGAGCACAGCGAGAGGCAGCAGCTCTGGCGGCGGCGGCTCATCAAGAACCCGCACCTTCCATCTCGGTAGGAGCAAGAGTAACCTCTAGGGCCGTGGGAGTGCCGTGCTTAGCGCCGGCTTTGCGAAACGAGCGCCTGCCGAAATATTTCAAGGGCCCTCGCAAGGTCCCAAATTATACTGCTGACCTGCCTCCGGAGGCTTGGATTGAAAGCTATGAGCTGGCCATGGAGATGTTAGATGTCAATGATGCACTATGTGCCAAATATTTCATCATGATGCTGGAAGGACCGGCTCGCACGTGGTTGAAGGGCTTGCCACCGAACACCATTAATTCCTGGGCCGATCTAAAGGCGAAGTTCATCAAAAATTTCCAAGGAACGTGCAAGCAGCACATGACGATTGTGGATTTGGATCACTGTGTGCAGCAGGAGGACAAGTCGTCTCATCATTGGGTCTGGCGGGTCTCAACTATCATCCACTCGTCTGAGCAGATTACGGCGACTCAAGCAGTTCTGGTTCTGGAAAAGAATTGCCACTTTACGCCTCTAAAGCAGAAGCTTGGCCGGCTCAAGTGCTCGTGTCAAGACATGGGGGAACTCATGGCGGCTCTCAACAAGTACGCTGACTCTGACAATACGAAAGACCCAGACTCTGATGATGAGAAGTCATGCCAGGGTAAGAAGAATAACAATGGCAAGGGTGCGGCTGGCAGCGGCAGCCATGGTAACAGGAAGAATCCAAACGACGGGTCAGAATTGGTGGCAAACACCAGTGCCGGGAACAATCGTGCTAAGGGCAACGTGAACTTTAAGCAACCTTTTAGTAAGGGCAAAACTCCTTTCAACCAGGAAGAGATGCTAAATAAACCTTGTCCAGAGCACAACCGGCCCGATAGGCCGGTAGGCCACACATGGAGGAATTGCCACATTATGCGACAGTTTCGGGATTACAGCTTGCGGTAGCATCATAATAATGGTGGTGGCCCGCTAGGCGGCTCAGGTCCAGGCGGGTCAAGAGCCGGTCTTGGCGTTGGTGGCTCAGGATCCGGCTATCAGGGTGAGGGCAATCAAGGAGGTCATCATCAGCAATCTGGTGGCAGTAATCAGCAGCAGAATAACCAATCTGGGTATCAGAGTAATCCGAAGCAGCTCAGCATGGCTCAATATCACGTTTTTACAACCTGCCTTGACAAGCAAGACCAGAAGGTGCGCAAGTGGGCGGTTAATGCAGTTACGCCGGCTCTCTCGCAATACTTGAAGTGGTCTGAGTACGACATAACTTGGAGTAGAGAGGATCACCCGCCGCGTGTTGACAACCCGAGGCAGCTGGCTTTGGTGGTTGCCCCCCAAGTGGGAGGATATGTGTTTACTAAGGTACTTATAGATGGCGGCAGCAGCATCAATATCCTATACTATGACACCTTCCGCTGGATGAAGTTGCTTGATAATGATCTTAGGCCTTCTTCGACAGTTTTTCATGGTGTGGTACCCGGGAAGTCGTCTTATCCAGTGGGTAAGATCTCTTTGGAAGTTGCTTTTGGTGATGAATACAACTACAGGGTGGAATCCTTGTGGTTTGAGGTGGTCAAAATCAAAAGTCCATATCATGCTCTGTTTGGACGACCGGCTTATGCCAAGTTCATGGCTAGGCCTTGTTATGTCTACTTACAGCTCACGATGCCCGAGTTGAACGGGACGATTACCGTGCATGGTAATCGGAAGATGCCATTGAGTGTGAGGAAGGAGACGCAGCTTATGCAGAGTCAAGTTGTGCTGAAGCAGAGCTCAAGTGCTATAAGGAAAATGTTGACCCGGAGGACATGACTTCACTCAAAAAGCCTACCATGGAATCTGAGCCGCCCCTCAAGTTTGCGACAGATGATACAAAGCTGGTGGATTTCACTCTGGGCGACTCATCACAATAGGTCACTATTGGGTCCAATATGGATCCCAAATAGGAAAGCGCGCTCATCGAATTCATCCGTGAGAATCGGGACATCTTCCCATGGAAACCTTCTGACATGTCGGGTGTACCGAGGGAGTTCACTGAGCACCACCTTAATGTGGATCCTAAGTTTAAGCCGGTTAAACAGTTCCTCTGGCGGTTCAATGAAGAAAGGCACAAGGCTATTGGGGAAGAGGTGACCCAGCTTCTAGCAGCAGGGTTTATCGTTGAAGTGTTTCACCCAGAGTGGCTTGCTAACCCGGTGCTAGTGTTTAATAAGAACGACACGTGGCGTATGTGTGTGGATTACACAGATCTTAACAAGGCCTGTCCGGTTGACCCGTTTGCTCTCCCCCGCATCGACCAGATTATTGATGCAACGACGGGTTGTGAGAGCTTATGCTTCTTAGACGCTTATTCCGGTTATCACCAAATCAAGATGGCAGTCAAGGACCAAGAGAAGACGACTTTCATCACGCCTTTTGGTGCCTTTTGCTACGTCTCTATGCCTTTCGGGCTCAAGAGTGCCCAGGTGACTTACCAGCATTGTGTGCAGAACTGTCTTCACAGTCAAATTGGACGCAATGTTCATGCATATGTGGATGATATTGTGCTCAAGTCAAGAAAGAAGGAGACTCTACTTGACAACCTGAAAGAAACTTTCAATAACTTACGGGTCTACAAGATGATGCTTAACCCGGCTAAATGTGTTTTTGGAGTTCTTGCAGGCAAGCTTTTGGGTTTTCTCGTCTCCGAACGAGGCATTGAAGCTAATCCAGACAAGATAAAGGCTACTACTTCCCTGTCTGAGCCGACATGCATCAATGATGTTCAGCGCCTGGCGGGTCGGATCGCTGTGTTAAGCCGGTTCATAAGCCGCCTGGGTGAGAAAGCTATTCCTCTATACTAGATGATGAAGAAAACAGACAACTTTGTCTGGAGTAAGGCAGCGAGTGAGGCGTTCGAGGCACTCAAGAAGCAACTCACTGAGCCGTCGGTCTTGGCTGCTCCGGCTAAGAAGGAGCCCTTGCTCCTATACGTCGCGGCTAATAACAGGGCAGTCAGTGCCGCGATTGTTGTGGAGTGTAAGGAGGCAGGGAAAGAATATCCGGTTCAGAGAACGGTTTACTACATCAGTGAAGTTCTGATAGAGTCCAAGCAGAGGTACCCGCATTGGCAGAAGCTGATATATGGGGTGTTTATGGCAAATCGTAAGCTGAAGCATTATTTCCTGGGACATCAGATCATAGTGGTTAGCTCTGCCCCATTGCGAGACATAATTCAAAACAGAGAAGCCACCGACAGGATTGCTAAGTGGGCATTGGAGCTTGGACCTATTAATTTGAAATATGTGCCCCGCACGGCGGTCAAATCTCAAGCCTTGGTGGATTTCATAAATGACTGGTCAGAGTGTCAGGCGCCCGACGAGAAGCCGGACAACACATACTGGACGATTCACTTTGATGGATCCAAGCAACTGGAAGGATCACGGGTTGGGGTTGTCTTAACTTCCCCAAAAAGTGACAAGTTCTATTATGTGCTAAGGTTAATGTTTCCTTGTACTAACAATGCAGCTGAGTATGAAGCTCTACTTCATGGCCTCCGGGTGGCTAAGGAGATGAACCTAAGCCGGGTTAGATGTCTCGGCGGCTCAGATCTCGTAGCCCAGAAAGTTTCAGGCATGTGGGATTCCAAGGACCCACAGATGGTGTCTTATCGTCATGCGGTAGATAACATCGCTGGTCACTTCAAGGGTTATCAGGTGGATCATATTGATCGTCGCAAAAACAAGGTGGCTGACGCATTATCAAGGCTGGGCTCCTAGCGAAAGCTGGTGCCACCTAACGTTTTCTTGGACGTGTTACATCACCCCTCAGTCAAGCTACCTTCAGAGGAAGACTTGGCTATACCTGACCCGGAGGGGCAGCTGGTGGCGGTTGTGCATGCTATCCCTGACTGGACGCTGCCTTACCTAGCATACTTGACTCGTGACGAGTTACATCAGGAGGAGACCTTGGCAAGACAAATCATCAGGCGATCTAAGTCTATGACAATCATCAATGGTGAGCTACATAAGTGCAACGTTTCTAGCATTTTTCAACATTGTGTTTCACCTGAAGAAGGAAAGGAAATCTTGAACGAGATTCATGCTGGCGATTGTGGTCATCACGCCGGTTCAAAGTCTCTGGTGGCTAAAGCTTTTCGACATGGCTTCTTCTGGCTAATGGCACATAACGACGCCGAAGACTTGGTGCTTAAGTGCGATGGATGTCAGAAGTTCGAATGGCGTGCTCACGTGCCATCTTAGGAGTTGTGAATGATTCCAATCACCTGGCCGTTTGCGGTCTGGGGGTTTGATATGGTCGGGCCCTTCAAGAGATCCAAGGACAAGAAAACCCACCTCTTTGTGGCGGTGGACAAGTTTACCAAATGGGTGGAGGCTAAGCCGGTCAGCAAGTGTGACGCGGCTACGGCGGTTCAGTTTGTTAGAAAGCCAATCTACCATTTTGGTTACCCTCATAGTATCATCACAGATAATGGTACGAACCTATCCAAGGGGGCTATGCAAGTATTCTGTGAAAGTGAGCACATCCAACTTGACGTTTCTGCGGTTGCTCATCCACAATCCAATGGTCAGGCAGAGCGTGCTAACCAGGAAATCTTGAGAGGCATCAAACCCCGGCTTATGGTTCCTTTACAGTGAACGTCGGGTTGTTGGGTAGAGGAGTTGCCATCAGTCTTATGGAGCAGAAGAACTACTCCCAATAGGTCAACATGCTATACGCCTTTCTTCATGGTTTATGGCATAGAAGCCATGTTACCAAGCAATATACATCATGACTCGCCACGGGTGGCGGCTTACGTTGAGGCAGATCATGAGACAACGCGTCAAGACGCCTTGGATGCTTTGGATGAAGAGCGTGATCTGGCGGCGGCTCGATCGGCGATTTATCAACAAGATCTGCATCGCTACCATAGCCGCAGAGTTAAGACCCAGACGTTTCAAGAAGGCGACTTGGTGTTATGTTTGATTCAAGATCAGACGGATGCGCACAAGTTATCTCCCCCATGGGAAGGACCTTTCGTGGTCAGCAGAAACCTCAACAATGGGTCGTATTATCTCATTGATATACGAGACGAGTCAAATACTTCTGGGCAGGAGACCCGCCGGCCGTGGAATATAGCTCATCTATGGCCTTACTATACTTGAGTCATCAACACTCGACATTGTACACCATCATTGTATATATAATAAAGTTGGCATCCCTGCGAGCCGGGGCCTTTGCCGTTTTACGTATCTCAGTTTGTGCAAAAGTTGACTCCGTCAACAAGGTCATCTGGGGGCTTCCAACCCATCGGGTTCAGCTTACACACCCTTTTGATCAGCTCTTCAGCCATAGTAAGGCGGGTTATATACCCAAAAGTTGACTCCGTCAACAAGGTCATTTGGGGGCTTCCAACCCACCGGGTTTATCTTACACACCCTCTTGATCGGCTCTTAAGACACCGCAAGTTTGAGTTAAACCTGCCTGTATGCTGATGCTGCTCCACTATGTGACCCGCCAAACTCTTGCCAGTTAATCTCGATTAGAGACCCTGAGCTGTTCAAACATATTTGGCAGCCACTCTTGCTAGAGACCCTGTACTGGTCAAGGTTAAACCGGCGGCTCTTGTCACATGAGGGCCGACTTACGGAAAGCGAGGATAAACTCACCCATCTCCTGCCGACTCTCCGCTATGTGGCCCATTTTGTACTCTTAAACAGTTACTCTTTTAAAAGACCCTGCACTATTTGAGGTTCAAACGACGGATTTATGTCACGTGAGAGGCAGTTTATGGGCCATTAGGGTACTCATGCCTTGCCACATCTCTTTCTGGTTCGTTACACTCGTATCAATTAATCTCGCCTAGAGACCCTGAGCCGTTCAAATAAATTGACGGTCAATCTCGATAGAGACCCTGTACTGTGAAAGATTTCTAGTAGCAAGTCCACCCAGAAGAACCGGCATATGAGTTATCGAAAAAGTAAGGTCAGGAAAGATCTCCGGGTTGTGCTTTTTCAAGCCACCCTCACAACAATGCAGAATATATTTTGCTGTTTGTTTTTGCGGGATTTGTCTTTTAAGATAAGCTACCATGAAATCTGATGGGAGTGAAGCACAAGGCAGATAAAAATATATTAAGTTGTGTGGCTTCCTACATGCATGATGGCACGGTTCAGACAATCAAGGTTTTTCTAAGCCTATTACAAAGCTCCCCATAGAGCCCAAAAAGCAAGACTTCAAGTTTTGTACACAGCTCAAATTTTGGCGGGTCAAGGAGCCGGGTTATCCCACCGCAGGATCAACTTGTTCAGCTTGACGGCGGGTCATACCACGCCGGGTCTTTGACCTCCCCAATCTGAAGATTGTCCGTGTCCCAGTTGCAGTTTGTTAATGCTTCAAACTAGGCCTCATCAAAGAGGGGAGACGGGTCAATTTCAGGGGCAAAGAAGTGCTTACGGCATGCAGGAGTTAAGTCCCTAGCTTCAAAGGTTGGGCAGCGCACTCGTTTGTTATCAGCGTTGTAAGCCGCCTGGTACGTTGATAGATCAACTTCATCTGCTAGTACCGATGCAGGTATTCTTGAGGCTTTCATACAACAGGCGTAGTCAGCTTCTGTGAACTCTGAGCCATCGTCCTTCTTGGACGGAAAGCCATCCATCATCTCTTCAGCAGTCAGCTCCGGGGCAAAGGCCAAAGCCCGGCTTACCGCAGCAATTGCTCCCTTCCGGGCGGCTGATCGTTTGAGCTCTTGGATTTGCTTCAGCAGGGTTGATAAGAGCTCTATGACTCCTTTCATGAATTTGGGGACGCTTTCTTTATTCAGCATGGCTTTGATAGTGCAAAGAGTCCCGCAGTACAACTGCTCTGGCAAGGTATAGACGGCTTTCATCTACAACAGACTGTCGGCACCAAGTTGGCGTCTTCTTTGACCTGCAAAGACAGGTTTTGCATTATAAGCTGCCTGCGCAGTCTTTCAAGCAAGGAAATTGGCTGAGTATTCAGTACTTAGCAAATATAGCAGCAGTCATCTTCGAGATATGGCGCTTCAGGGTCTGCAACTCGTCTGATACAAGCTTGAGCCGCTGGTCAGCGTCATCTGCACGTTTTGCCAGGACAGTTTGCTCCACCTCAGCGGCCTTCTTGAAAGCAGCAAAGTCAGATTTAACCTTTACAAGCTCTTTGGCGGCAAGCCAGCATTTCACCTCCGCCTCACCCCGGGCGGCTTGCTGGGAGGCAAGATTGTCCTTTAAGCCGGTCAAATCAGACTCAGCCTTGCTCAAAGCTTCCCGTGACAAACAAAAGCAAAGTTGCCCAGGAGGGGTAAGTCGCCAGGTTTATTTTAACGGATGATCAGCTAAGGGAATATAATGCAAGTCTCAAGCAGTTTGCAAGCAATATACTCGACACTTGGGGGCTAATGTCTGTTTGCTCTCCAAATCTACAATGAAGTTCTGGCTCATCTTCATCAAAGTTAAGCCGGCACTTGGGGCTACTGTCTATTCACTCTCCAAGTCTACAATGAAGTTCCAGATCATCTTCATCAAAGTTAAGCCGACACTTGGGGGTTACATATGGATTTTCGTTCAAGTAAGTTGAACCGATACTTGGGAGCTGCATCGACGGTTTCCAAGTTTATAGTGAAGTTCCGACCCATCATTTCTATACTGACCCGGACTTGGGGGCTACCATTGATCAACTCATCAACACTAAGTACCGGCTCAACATATACATGTTAAGCCGATACTTGGGGGCTATAGGCTAAGTTGTTGTACTTATGACACGGATTGGAAGACCCGGTTTACCATTTGCAATATTAAACCAGCTCTTGGGGGCTACATAAGGGTATAAGGGAAGATAGGAGTGCCTCATATTTTTTCTTCATCAAACCGACAAGTTTGAGATCCATGTTCCGGCTTGTGGAGAGGCGGTTCAGATAACCAGCATGTAATTCATCTGTAGTTAATTTCTCCAGCACGAGGAATTCAAAGTCCAGTTTGTCAGGCGAAGAAGCTTCAGCCTTGTCAGTGTGCTTTGTCAGTACATGGGGTTTTGGAGATTGGAAGCCAGTCAAAGTAATGATGACGTCCGGAAGAACTGGATCTTCGACGCCTGTTGAAGGGCTGGGCGGCTTAGAATTGGCCCTTGGAGGACTATCAGTCGCCATTTCATGGGCTGCCGGCTCGGAGGACTGACGAGTATCTTCAGGCGCATTCTTTGTGGCTGCAGAGGGCTTAGCGTGAGCTGCAGGAGAGTCCAGCTTAGCAGTCTCCGGCTCTTGAGCAGTGGGGGCAGAGGTGGACCCGCCGGTCTTCCTTCGTTTTGCTTGAGCCCTAGAAAACACAGAAGATTATTATGTAAAGGTCAAGGATGGCAAAGGGATATGATGCAGACACAAAGGTACGTACTCCGGGTTGATCTTCAGAGGCAGCAACTTAGTCACTGTAGAGTCGCCTGACGATGGGGGCATTTCCTGAAGGCAGATAAGGCAATATAAAACAGAGTAAGGTTATAATGCAAGGTTTACAAAGCGGAACTTAGTTAAACAAATACCTCAGCCGGCCGTTTCTGCTGAGCTGGATAATTGGATAACCCGGCCACAAGATCTTCAAAGCCGGCACTTCGGGTTTGGCGTCGGGAGGTGTGTTGTTGCTTTTGCAAAAGAAAATCGAGGTCTAAATAAGCAAGAGTGTGAGAAAATGGGACTTTTCGGACGACCCGACGTATTTTCTTTGGTGGAAGGTGTTCTGAGTCAGATGAAACATAGGTTACCTCAGGAACATTGGCGTGGCTTGTCTCCGATTCTTCCTGTGAGTTATTATTGTCAGTAAGGCGCATAAAAAGACGGCCAAGAGAGTCAAGTTCTACCTCCGAGTCATCAACTTCAGGCTGCTCTTGAAGAACAGTTTTCTTCTTTCGACCGCCGGTTTTTTCCTTAGACTTGTTCGCAGGAGGAGTATATATTTTCTTCCAGAAGCTGGAATTAGCCTGAAAGCAAGAGCCACCGAAAGAGGTTAAAGGTTGCTATATACATGTATAGTTAACATGTAGGTAAAGAGATTTGAAAGCCGTCTTTACATCTGGGGCCGGGTTTGCGACACAGAAAGGTTGTAACCCAACGGTGCGGCAAGCTTCTTGGGATTCACGGATAAGTCCCTTGATGGCGGCAACAATGTTTTCTTCTGTTAGAGTTGTGTGATTGAAGCAGACGGGGTCATTGGCGTCACCCGTATATTCACACATAAGACGGTCCCGCCGGCTCAGAGGCATGACCTTCCAGGAGATCCAACAGCGGGTCAGGTCGATTCCTGTCAGACCGTTTGCCATGAGGGCTCTAATCTTGGCGAAAACCGGAGCATACTTCGTTCGTGCGGAGGCCAATATTCGGTCCGGGAGTTCAGTTGTGGCACGGAGCAGGATAGGACGATAACCCGGCAGTGGATGTTCTCCCTCTCGAGACGTGTCCTTGTAGTAAAACCAAGTTTTATTCCAATCCTTGGGGTGACTTGGCATTCGAGCAGCTGGAAAAGTCATATCCCGTCTTCTTTGGATGAAGACTCTGCCAAGTTCTAAGCTTGGGCCAGCCGCCACTTCCGTCTAGCGGTTGACGTAGAAATACTCGCGGAAGAGGTCAACTGACGGCTCTTCTTGTAAGTAAGCTTCGCAAAGGATTTGGAAGTTTCACATATTGGAGACGGAGTTGGGCGCAATGTCCTGAGGATGCAAATTGAAGAAATGGAGGACGTCTCGGAAAAATTTAGAGCCGGGCGGGCTGAAACCACGCGCAAGGTGGCCAGCAAATATAACTATTTCGCCCTCTTGAGGGATGGGTTTCTTCTCTTGACTTGGAACCCGCCAATGAATAACATCTTTAGCCGACAAAGTTCCTGCGTCTATGAAATCTTGCAGGAATTCTTCAGAGACCGCAGAGCCGACCCAATTGCAAGAAGAAGACACCCAAGACATTATGACGGGATAAGGCTGTCAAAGGTAGCGGTACGCGGCAGGTTAGAAAGGGATAGACAACTAAGGCGGCTGGAGAATTTAAGCACTATGATGCTAAGTCGCCGGTACAGTTTATTGGAAGAGCCGGAAGTTTGGCGGAGGGTTAAGGTGGACAAAGCCGTGATGCAAAAGTCGCTAAGGACCTATAACAGGTTTTACGTGGTAAACTGAAGCTGCAAGATCTACAGGCAAACGAAAAATCAGGTTTATTTTAAACCTAGCGAGGAACCGAGGAAGAGCGGATAAATTTAAATGCAGGAAGGGGAAACAACTACAGATCTATGCTGGGTTGGTGGTGATTCTACACGACCTACCGCAATAGGAAGACGAACATTGCGAGATCTATGGAGTTACTCGCCGTTTGGTATTGCGGGAAAAACTTGCGCTCTAATGGGGCCTATGAACTTGATGGTTTTGAAGCACTAAGCTACGGATCTAAGGGGAGAAGAAGGACATACCAGACGGGGCACGGCGAACACGAGCGAGAATCTGGTCCATTCAGGTTGATGCAGCGGCCTGGGCTGACGACGGTGACGGAGCTTCACCAGCGTGATGGAGCTCGGGGGCGATGGTGTCGAGAGGAGGAAGAAGAAGTGAATGCGGCGGAGGAAATGAGAGGACCTCTCGCGATCCTATTTAAGAGACTGGAAGTCCGAACGGGCACGGGAATCAAGGCGGCAGAAACTGGCCCCGAGACGGACGCCTCGATTTTCGGGCCGACAGTTTTAATGAAAGATCCGTTGTGGACGTCACAGAATCTTTTTGGCATATTCGATATGATGTCATGGCGGGTTATGTATTTTCCTTTCAGGTGATGGAGTGTGAGACTCACCGCCAAGTGAGTTTAAAGATTGACATGAGCGGGCTCAAATCAACCTGGGGCCTAATGTTGGGGATATAACCCCATGGTAAGACTCGTCCAGGTGGGGCCGGGTTATACCTGGTGTCTCATAATCAAGACCGGTGAGGTGGGCCGAGAGATGTAGGCCTGACTGTACGGTGGCTTACCAAGATGGGCCAAGACGAAGGCCCGGACAGAAGATGGTATGAAGACCCGGGCGGTTGAGCCGCCCGGAGACGGTTTGCCCAAGATGGCAAGGTGACTTAGAGACAGGACAGTCTACGTTGTAAGAGTGGTGTAGGACTCGTGTAACCCAGCGCCTCGACCTCCTATATAAACGCGAGACCCTAGGGCGGCTTGGACAGAAACCAATCAATCGAGAACTAGGTCAAGCGAATTCGCTCCCTTGTAATCGATACTCCAATCAATACAACACAAGCAGGACGTAGGCTCTTACCTATTCTTGAGGGGCCGAACCTGGGTAAACTCGTGTCCCTCGTCTCGACCAACCCCTTTGAGTCCACCACCTTAGCGATGGCCTCGAACCCAAGTCTTCGGACATCTGCCGTGACAAAACCATGATAGTTGGGTATACCTTCTATCTCAGATCCGAAGGCCAAGTGTTTGTCGCTAAGAACAAAACATTTCTTGAGAAAGAGTTTCTCTCGAAAGAATTGAGTGGGAGGAAAATAGAGCTTGATGAGGTTATTGAACCTTTACTTCAACCAGAGAGTAGCACAACGCAGAAAGATGTTTCTGTGGAGCCTACGACAGTTGAAGAGGAAGTTAATGATGATGATCATGAAGCTTCAGATTGAGTTACTATTGAACCTCGTAGGTCGACAAGGGTGCGTACTGCTCCTGAGTGGTATGGCAACCCTGTCTTGGAGGTCATGTTGTTGGACAACAATGAATCTACGAGCTATGGAGGAGCGATGATGGGCCCGGATTCCGAGAAATTGTTAGAGGCCATGAAATCTGAGATGGGATCCATGTATGAAAACAAAGAATGGACTTTGGAAGTATTATGTGAAGGGCGAAAGGCCATTTAGAACAAATGGATCTTTAAGAAAAAGATGGACGCGGACGGTAATATCACCGTCTATAAAGCTCGACTTGTGGCAAAGGGTTTTTCACAAGTTCAAGGAGTTGACTATGATGAGACCTTCTCACCCGTAACGATGCTTAAGTCCGTCAGAATCATGTTAGCAATAGCTACATATTTCGACTATGAAATTTGGCAGATGGATGTCAAAACAGCGTTCCTCAATGTTTTCCTTGAGGAAGAGTTGTATATGATGCAACCAGAAGGTTTTGTCAATCCAGAGAATGCTGACAAAGTTTGCAAACTCTAGCAACCATTTATGGACTGGTGCAAGCATCTCGGAGTTGGAATAAGCGCTTTGATGAGGTGATCAAAGCGTTTGGGTTTATACAAGTTTACGAAGAAGCTTGTATTTACAAGAAAGTGAGTGGGAGCTCTATAACGTTTCTAATATTATATGTGCATCACATATTGCTGATTGGAAACAACATAGAAATGCAGGAAAGCGTGAAGGAATATTTGAACAAGAGTTTTTCAATGAAGGACCTAGGAGAAGTTGCTTTCATATTAGGCATTAAGATCTATAGAGATAGATCGAGATGCTTGATAGCACTTTCACAAAGCACATACCTTGATAAAGTTTTCAAGAAGTTCAAAATGGACAGTCCAAGAAGGGGTTCTTGCTTGTGTTACAAGGTGTGAAGTTGAGTAAGACTCAATGCCCAGTGACTGTAGAAGAGAGAGAGAGAAGATGAATGCCATCCCCTATGCTTCAGCCATAGGCTCTATCATGTATGCAATGTTGTGCACAAGACCCAATGTCAGCCTTGCCATAAGTATGGCCGGAAGATTTCAAAGTGATCCTGGAATGGAGCACTGGACGGCGGTCAAGAATATGCTTAAGTACCTAAAAAGGACTAAGGAAATGTTTCTCGTTTATGGAGGTGATCAAGATCTCGTCGTAAAGAGTTACGTCGATGCTAGCTTTGACACTGATCTGGATAACTCTAAGTCGCAAACCGGATACGTATTTATTCTCAATGGGGGAGCGGTAAACTGGTGCAGTTCCAAGCAAAGCGTGGTAGCCGATTCTACATGCGAAGCGGAGTACATCGCAGCCTCGGAGGCAGCGAAGGAAGGTGTTTGGATGAAGCAGTTCATGACAGATCTTGGAGTAGTGCCCAGTGCACTGAATCCAATGACTCTGTTATGTGACAACACTGGTGCCATTGCTCTGGCCAAGGAACCAAGGTTTCACAAGAGGAACAGACACATAAAGCGACGCTTCAATTCCATCCGCGATTACATCAAGGAGAAGGACATAAATATTTGCAAAGTGCACACGGATCTGAATGTTGCAGACCCGTTGACTAAAGCTCTTCCAAGGGCAAAACATGATCAACACCAGAACTGCATGGGTGTTAGATTCATTATAATGTAAATCACATAGTGATGTGAACTAGATTATTGACTCCAGTACAAGTGGGAGACTATTAGATATACCCCCTAGAGGCAATAAATAAAGTGTTTATTATTATATTTCCTTGTTCATGATAATTGTTTATTATCCATGCTATAATTGTATTGATTGGAAACACATTGCATGTGTGGATATATAGACAACACTTTGTCCCTAGTGTGCCTCTAGTAGACTAGCTCATTGATCAAAGATGGTCAAGGTTTCCTAGCCATTGACATGAGATGCCATTTGATAACGGGATCACATCATTAGGAGAATGATGGGATGGACAAGGCCCAAACTACAAACGTAGCATATGATCGTGACAGTTTATTGCTACAGTTTTTCTGCATGTCAAGTATATGTTCCTATGACCATGAGATCATGCAACTCACGGACACCGGAGAAGTGCCTTGTGTGTATCAAATTTCACAATGTAACTGGGTGACTATAAAGGTGCTCTACAAGTATCTCCGAGGGTGTCTGTTGGGTTGGCATGGATCAACACTCGGATTTGTTACTCCGTGTGACGGAGAGGTATCTCAGGGCCCACTCGGTAATACAACATCACAACAAGCCTTGCAAGCAATGTGACTAAGTGTTAGTCACGGGATCTTGTATTACGGAAACGAGTAAACAGACTTGCTAGTAACGAGGTTGAAGTAGGTATGGAGATACCGACGATCGAATCTCGGGCAAGTAACATACCGAAGAACAAGGGGAACATCATACGTGATTAACTGAATCCTTGACATAGAGGTTCGATCGATAAAGATCTTCGTAGAATATGTAGGAATCAATATGGGCATCCAGGTCCCGCTATTGGTTATTGACCGTAGAGGTGTCTCGGTCATGTCTACATAGTTCTCGAACCCGCAAGGTCTGCACACTTAAGGTTTGGTGACATTTCGATAGTATAGAGTTATGCATGGTGGTGATCAAAGGTTGTTCGGATCCCGGATGAGATGAGGTACATCACGAGGAGCTCCGGAATGGTCCGGAGGTAAAGATTGATATATAGGAAGTCCTGTTTTGGTCACCGGAAAAGTTCCGGGCTCATCGGTAGTGTACCAGGAGTGCCGGGAGTGTACCGGGGGACCATCGGGAGGGGTATTCTGACCCAAGAGGCTACATGGGCTGTGGGATAAGGAATACCATCCCTTAGTGGGCTGGCCGAAGGCCCATAGGAAGCCCATGCGGCTAGGGAAGAAAACCCAAGGTGGACAGAAGGCAAAAGTGGGAAAATAAGGAAGGAGTCCTAATCCTACTAGGAGTGGAGGAGGAGGACTCCTCCCTCCCACTTCGGCCGAACTAGGGTTGGATCCCTTGGGAGCCAAGCCTCCTCCCTCCCCTCCTCCTATATATACTAGAGGTTTCGAGGGTTTTTGACACCGAATTTTAGCCACGTGCTGCCCTCTCCTCTAGTCTGTAGTTTCTCCTCTAGATCGATTTTAGTAGTGCTTGGGCGAAGCCCTGCTGGAATTACTCCATCACCATCGCCGCAATGTCGTCGCGTTGTCGGAGAACTCGTCTACCTCTCCGCTCCCTCTTGCTGGATCAAGAAGGCGGAGATCGTCATCAATCCGTACGTGTGCTGAACGCGAAGGTGTCGTCGGTTCGGTGCTAGATCGGGACGGGTCATGATTGGATCGCGGGACGCTCGACGATTTGGATCGCGAAGACGTTTGACTACATCAACCGCGTTTCTTAATGCTTCCCGCTTAGCGATCTACAAGGGTATGTAGAGCTACTCTCCCCTCTCGTAGATGCTCATCTCTTAGATTGATCTTGGTGAAGCGTTAGAATTTTTTTTGTTTCCCATGCAACATTCCCCAATAGGGGATTATCGGTCCGTGCGAGGCCCATGATCTTGGATGGGATCCAGGTTGCCCTGGTAGCAGGGTGGCGATCCTGATGGCTGGAGCCACGGTGCTCGTGTCCGGAGCTCATGGCTCTAGGTGATTGTCGGTTGCCATGGTCACGTGGGTGGTGTGGTGACTAGCAGTCAATGTTCTATGCTGGTAGTGTAGCATGTGTCATGTTGCTGGCGCACCCATGTCGGAGAAGGAGTGTGCTTGTCAGGTGAAAACCATGTCTTACTCTGGCCAAACTAATGATGGCATCATCCTTAGGTGTCGCCCACTTCTTGAAATCTTCATGGCAGTTACTTTTCGTCCTTCATGTTCTTCTAGGTGAAAATCTTGATCCTTTGGATAGGAAGGTGGCGGCGCTCTAGCGTCGTGCCCTTCCTGAAGGCACCGTCTTGGAGCTCATGGTACGTCAGAGCTTGGCTTCATCTCTTCGCGGTGCTTGTCCCTAGTTGAGTACTTCATTCTCTCCATAGTCATGTTTATTGTCCATATATTGTTTCACTTGGAGATGTATGGGGGTGGTGATGTGGTGTTGCTGAACCTCAACACCTATGTATCTGGTCTTGGATGTGTGTGGTGTGGTTTCGTGTTTTATTGTTTAGTTTGTATGGTGATCGTTGCTTTATATATAAAAAGGATGAAAGCATTTTTCGATAGATGGATTAAAATTTTGATTGCCCACAAGCACAGGGGATCTATCATTGTCCTTTTCTTACGCAAGAGAGTCGAACCCAATAAGGAGGAGAAGGAATTGACGAGCAGTTTTCAGGAAGGTTTCACTGCAAGTATTGTAAAGATACTTTAGATATGTCGTTTGATAGCGAGATAATTTGTAATAAGGAATAAAAAAAGTGCAGCAAGTGGCCTTATGCATATTAAGGACAAGGCGGTGGTGTTTCTTATAATAGCTAAAACACTCTTGAGGGCACATGAGAATCTCGTCAAGGTACTTTCACCATGATTCATTAAGTTACCATTCATTGCTTTGATAAGTGTTGTGTGGGTGGATTGGAGCTAAGGTACTATTCTTACTTGACCAAATACCTACTTATGAATATACCATCCATACAAGCATCTTCAGATACAAGAGAAGTAATTAAGATAAGCCTAACCATAACATTAAACAATAGGATTCAAAATAGTCGATCACAGAACAATTCATAAATTGAGGTTTAGGTTTCTATCACTCATGCAAACCATCATGTACAAACTAATTCCAAAATATCTTCCTCTAGGCCCAAAGATGGTGAAGTATCATTTAGTCAACATTCACATAACACCACTAAAAAAAGAACACCACAACATTGACGGTGTCCTGGATTAGAGGGTGCTCACCACATCGGCCTGCCACTCATGGGCGGGGTCGAGGACCCACCGATAGTAGAAGAATGGGCCATGTGCCCACGGACCCCGACGTGCTCAAGATGGAATTTTCCAAAGACTTGACGCATACTCAATGGCATATTTGAATGGTCGGCATGTTTATTCCTAGGTGTAGTCGACATATTTATAGCCCTAGATACCACTGGTGCTTATATAAGTTGAGGGGCTTAAACTGTAAATGCGGAGACAATTCATTCATACTCCAAACCTTCAGTCAACCATTGTATAAAGAAAACGATCCACCTTTTTCATCGATTTTAATTATGAAATCTTCTTGCCTTTTCAGCTTGAACATGGAAGGCCTTGTACGCTTGTAACAACTTGGTAGTGGTTGTGATGCAAATCGTTGCCTACTTCGGCCGCGGATGCGGCCTTCGTGCCACGTTTGGGCATCATGCACAGCTCCTTCGAGCGCTCGTCCTCATCCTTGTCGTGCCCCACCAACGGCTCCATGGCATAGATTGTATGATATACTATCATGTCTTTTCCGCATGAACAATTCAGTGTACAACGTGTACACATAACACTAAACAGCTAGCTTCAGGATCACATGAGGTCATGATAGGCAACAGGATTCCGGTGAGGCAATATGTGCATCGTTCAGTTCAGAGAAAACACCAATTTCATTTGGTCAACTCTCATATTTTTGTTCTAAAGTAACCAAATTCACTCATGGTGTTCACGCCTGTGAGAAGGTAGCCAACATGAAAATCCAAATCACTTGGATTTTTATCTATCATCCACGTCACATATCTCTCCCTAAATTTCCATTAATATTTCTATCTATCTATTAATAAAGGGCTTACTGCTTCTACCCGTACGTCACTTAAATTACTTCCCAAGTTGTCAATAATTATCCCCTATACCGATAAATTAAAAAAATGATTCGGTTTTTCTCTAAGTCACCATGGGCTCAATTGTTCATATAAAACGAGGCCCCAGGTTAACCATGTGCATTGAAGTGGTCTGGTGGTTGAGCCTAAACTGTAGAACCAGGAGACCCTAGTTTGAGTCTTGCTTTTGACAACACTTTTTGTGTATTTCCTCAACAATTTCTGTCGGCTTAAGATAAAATTGTCTTGCCCAAGCCCATCTATGCACAATTTTGCCTCAGCCACTCTATTTTTTTGACAGATTCAAATGTTTTTAAAAAAATCATATATTTTAAATCTTGAATCAACATTAAACATGTTATATATGGAAATCGTTGAGAAAAAAAGTGTAGATTTCAAATATGCTATTATCCTTCATGTTAATATTTTATAAAATTATGTTTAGGATACACCCTTAATTAATACTTTTCTTTATATGGTGTATTTTAAAAATGCCTATTATATTTTTTCTACTCATTTAAATTGATTATATATGATAGTTTTTATGCTTTTATAAAAATCTGATATTAACGTCATAGGGGATGTACATATGCTAAAGGTCTGTCTAATAAATTAGACGTGACTTTAATATACTTATAAAATATAATCATATCTTTATGTGTTCGTGCAAACTCACTTATCATATTGTTTTGTTAGGGAATTTGTCGACGTTGTTGAGTGTGTGAGGGGTGTTCCTTTCTCCCGTTGCAACGCAATGGCAAAGCAAATAATGCTTCTGGTTGTCCGTCATGAGATTGTCCTTGATGTTCGCATAAACTACCCACTATGCCACCTATAAGTTATAAAAAAACGTTTCACACAGAAAAATCTTCAGACTGGGCCGGTCCATATAGGGACCTCCTATATTACGCTCTGCCGCTGGGAGCAGACACAGCACGCCCGTTTGGGCTGTCCCGTGCACGGGCCCCGGGTTTTTTAGTTTCGTTTTTTATTTTTATTTTTAGTTCCACTAGAAATTAAAAAAAACTTTTCAAATTTTAAGAAACTGAGAATTTTGAAATGAAATTTTCAAAAACATGAAGTGTTTGTGAATTTAAAATTGCTCAGGATTTTTGTAAAATGTTCGCATATACAAAAAAATTCACAATTTTGAAAAATGTTCAGAAAATTAAAAAACTGCTTGATTTTAAACAAAGTTGTGTCTTAAAATTATTAATGAAATTTAACAAAATGTTTGATAATTAAAAATATGTTCTTGCATTTTAAAAAATTCCAAACATTTAAAACACAGTTCTTGCCTTTTTTTAGTTTCATTTTTTATTATCATTTTTCAGAGCTGTTTTTGTTGTTTTTTCTACTATAAATAATTTATAACTTCAATAACTTTTGCAATTTAAAAAAACTGACAATTTTGAAATAAAAAACCTGACAATTTTGCAATGTTGTCAGTTTTGAAATAAAAAAACTTTTTCAAAAACTTTTGCAATTTAAAAAAACTGACAATTTAGAGAACATCAAATGTTTGTGAATTCAAAAAATGCTCGGGATTTTTATAAAAATGTTCGCATATACAAAACAATGTTTGAAATTTTGAAACCAATGTTGGTGAAAACAAAAACATCCATGATTTTGAAAACTGTCCATGTATTATTTTTTAATGCAATTGAACATTTTTTTCCTAATTCAAAAAATGTTCATGCATTTCAAGAAATGTCCTAAAAGTTTAAAAATAGTTTGTGAATTACAAAAGAGTTTATTGATTCAGAAATGGTCATGCATTTAAAAAATTATTCATGAATATAAAAATAAAACGCCAAATTTGAAAAATATGTTCATCTATTCTTGAATTGTTGGCCAATTCAAAACAAAATATTTAAAAACCGTTCGCAATATAAAAAATGTTTACAATTTTTTAAAAATATTTGTAAATTGTAAAAAAGGTTCTTGATTTTAGAAATGTTTCCAAATATGTAAAAAATGTATACAAATGATCGAAGGTATATAGTTAAACAATAATGTTTCTTACTCTTTATGACAATATACCCTTGTGAATTTTGAAGAGTTATCTGCCGGAGTGGATCGTAATATTATAGTATGTGTTCAAAAACATGTTTTTTGAAATTCAGGATAATTTTTTGAATTGCCAAGTTTTTTGACAACCATGATATTTTGTCGAAAATGTGAACATTGCCTCACCTTGTGAATAAATTTAAAAGAAAAAATATTTTCTTGCATTTGTGCACAAATTTTAAAAATAATGCGATGAGATGTGAACATAATGTGATCATCACCATTGGAGATTATGATTTTTTTTCTCTCGTTGCAACGCACGGGCCCTTTTGCTAGTGCTACCTCAATGCATCAATGCAGTAACGTGGAATGGCTCCGACTGCAGTTGCCTGATTTGCCACCATACCAAACTCTCCACCACTTAGATCAACATAATGGTGGTGATTGGTGTTTAGAGACATTTCTTAATGAGACTTGTTGTTGGGTCATCTCCAACGCCGGCTTGCAAATTCCTTTGGTATATGTTTGTTTTTATGTCTGGACGTGATTCGCAGACATGATACGGAAGAGAGCCATCCAACACTAATTATAAAGTATTCGGCTGGGAGAAGAAAAAGTAGATGGGGACCATGCATGTGGTGGAGATATTTATGGTTTAGTGTCTGATTGCGAGGAGAGAGACAAGAAGAGGGCATGCATGTGAGGATAGGAGGAGAGAGAGATGAGAGGGGCATGCATGTGATTGGGAAGTGCTTGTCCGGACTCCCGCAAAACTCTCCCACGTTTGTCTTCACTTTGTCGGAATCTCTACGTCCGGATTGCTAAGCGGACATATACAGGTTCCCGTTGGATGGCAAAGGTGAACAAAAGTGTCCGGTCAGATATATGCGGGAGATTTCTGGGTCCCCCTTAAAGATGCCCTTAGATCATCTATAGACGGATTTGGCAAATCGCCCCCCTATATGCCCGTGGACATGCTCGGGTGCGTTCGCGGACAGTGACCGACACGCCTCAAATTTGCTATTATGCATAGTCTCTCATATTTCAACCCCTAAATACATAAAAATCATACAAAATAAATCCTACGTACTATCCTAGCTATTGTCGTTGGAGATGTCCATGACATCGATGCGGGGCGCCGGGTAGACCGCCACGTATGATGGCTCCGTCTCCTCACGACCTCATCCATGTAGGCGAGCATCTTCGCCTCCTCCGCGGGCTGCTCCGCCTCCATCTCCTGCCAATGACGGTGTCTGGCCTCCGCATCCGACTCCGAGCGGACGGAATCGAGGATGGCCTATTGCTCCGCCTATAGATCCACGTCCCTAACGTCCCCCACATCCTCCGTCAACCCCTCCTCCTCCTCCTCCTTCAACTCCTCCTCTGTATCGACTACATCCCAGGTAGCCCCACGGTGATCCACGCTTCACGCCTTGCCTGGATCTGCTCAAGGAGCTGTAGCCGATGCTCCGGCGTTAGAAAGCGACAACGACATGGGGGCATGGCTTATTAGGGATGGATGCAACGAATGGGGAGTGGAAAGTGGTGGCTGCGACGGACGAGAGGAGGAAAATATGGAGGGGTAGGATTTCGGTGCGGGTCGTTGGCTTAAATAGTCGGGCTAGGGACTACGTGACTCGCTAGATAGGCGCCACACACCATTCACAGCCCCATCGGAGGAGGCATTTGTTGGACCGCCGGGTTTCCGCGTGTGTCCATTATGTCAAACCGAAGTGGCGGACGCGTCCAAGCGCCCCATATCTGCCCCATATTTTGGCTAGATATGAGGGGTGCCGGTCAGCTCGTGTTGGAAATATGCCCTAGAGGCAATAAATAAAGTGTTTATTATTGTATTTCCTTGTTCATGATAATAGTTTATTGTCCATGCTATAATAGTATTAATTGGAAACATGGATACATGTGTGGATACATAGACAAACACAATGTCCCTAGTGTGCCTCTAGTGAACTAGCTCGTTGATCGAAAGATGGTTAATGTTTCCTAGCCATGGACATGAGATGTCATTTGATAACGGAATCACATCATTAGGAGAATGATGTGATGGACAAGACCCAAACAACAAATGTAGCTTATGATTGTGTCAGTTTATTGCTACTGTTTTCTGCATGTCAAGTATATGTTCCTATGACCATGAGATCATGCAACTCACTGACATCGGAGGAATACCTTGTGTGTATCAAACGTCGCAACCTAACTGGGTGACTATAATGATGCTCTACAGGTATCTCCGAGGGTGTCTGTTGAGTTGGCATGGATCAAGACTAGGATTTGTTACTCCGTGTGACGGAGAGGTATCTGAGGGCCCACTCGATAATACAACATCACAATAAGCCTTGCAAGCAATGTGACTAAGTGTTAGTCACGGGATATTGTATTACGAAACGAGTAAAGAGACTTGCCAGTAACGAGGTTGAACTAGGTATGAAGATACCGACGATCGAATCTCGGGCAAGTAACATACCGAAGAACAAAGGGAACATCATACGGGATTAACTGAATCCTTGACATAGAGGTTCGACCGATAAATATCTTCGTAGAATATGTAGGAACCAATGTGGACATCCAGGTCCCGCCATTGGTTATTGACCGTAGAGGTGTCTCGGTCATGTCTACATAGTTCTCGAACCCGCAGGGTCTGCACACTTAAGGTTTGGTGACGTTTCGGTAGTATAGAGTTATGTATGGTGGTGACCGAAGGTTGTTTGGAGTCCCGGATGAGATCCTGGATGTCACGAGGAGCTTCGAAATGGTCCGGAGTTAAAGATTCATATATAGGAAGTCCTGTTTTGGTCGCCGGAAAAGTTTCGGGCTTATCGGTAGTGTACCGAGAGTTCCGGTAGTGTACCGGGAGACCTCCGGGAGGGGTATTTCGATCCAAGAGGCTTCATGGGCTGTGGGAGAGTGAATATCAGCCCTTAGTGGGCTGGTGGAAACTCCCACACAAGGCCCATGTGGCTGGAGAAGAAAACCCAAAAGGAAAAAGGTGGAAAAAGGCAAAAAAAAAGAATGAATCCTAATCCTACTAGGAGTGGAGGAGGTGGACTCCTCCTCTCCTAGTTCGGCCGAAGCCTAGAAGGCTTGGAGGCCAAGCTGCCTCCTCTCCTCCTTTATATATTGGTGGTATTGAGGGTTTTCGCACAAGATTTTCAGCCACGTGCTACCCGTTCCTCTAGTGCATAGTTTCTCCTCTAGATCGGTTTTCTGCACTGCTTAGGCAAAGCCCTGCCGGAATTGCTCCACCACCATCGCCGGAGCGCCATCAGGCTGTCGGAGAACTCTTCTTCCTCTCCACTCCTTCTTGCTGGATCAAGACGGTGGAGATCGTCATCAAGCTGTACGTGTGCTGAACGCGGAGGTGCCGTCCGTTAGGTGCTAGATCGGAAGGTTCGTGATCAAGTTCGTGAGACGAATCGTGATCAAGTTCGTGGGACAGATCGTGATCGGATTGCGGGACGGATCGTGATTGGATCGTGGGACGCACGGCGATTTGGATCGCGAAGACGTTCGACTACACCGACCGCGTTTCTTAACGCTTCCCGCTTAGCAATCTACAAGGGTATGTAGATCCACTCTCCCTCTCGTAGATGCTCATCACCATGGATAGATCTTCGTGTGCGTAGGAAATTTTTTGTTTCCCATGCAACGTTCCCCAACAGTGGTATCATGAGCTAGGTCTATGTGTAGATGAGATCTCGAGTAGAACACAAAAGGTTTGTGGGCGTTGATGCTTAGATTGCTTCCTCCCTTGGTCGGATTTTGGTTCAGCGGTATTGTGAGATGAAGCGGCCCGGACCAACATTACTCGTACGCTTACGTGAGACCGGTTCCCTCGACGAAACTTGTTGCCTAGATGGCTTGCGGGTGTCAGTTTCTCTCACTTTAGTTGGATCGGATTCGACAAAGTCAGTCCTTGAGAAGGTTGAAAAGCAAATTATGTATCACCGTTGTGGTTTATGCGTAGGTGAGAATCGTTCTTGCTAGAAACCCGTAGCAGCCACGTAAAACATGCAACAACAATTAGAGGACGTCTAACTTGTTTTTGCAGGGTACGTTGTGATGTGATATGGCCAATTACATGATGTGATATATGTGATGTATGAGATGATCATGTGATGTATAGAATTTCACGACTTGCATGTCGATGAGTACGGCAACCGGCAGGAGCCATAGGGTTGTCTTGAATTATTGTATGACCTGCGTGTCAATCATTAAGCGCTATGTAATGCTTTACTTTATCGCTAAACGGTAGCAATAGTAGTAGAAGCATGCAGGGCGTGACAACCTCGATGGCGACACGTTGATGGAGATCAAGATGATGGAGATCATGGTGTCGTGCCGGTGACGATGAAGATCATGCCGGTGCTTTCAAGATGGAGATCTAAAGCACAAGTTCATGGCCATATCATGTCACTTATGAATTGCATGTGATGTTAATCCTTTTATGCACCTTGTTATGCTTAGTACGACGGTAGCATTATAAGGTGATCCCTCACTTAAATTTCAAGATAAAATTGTGTTTTCCCCGAGTGTGCACCGTTGCGAAAGTTCGTCGTGTTGAGACACCACGTGATGATCGGGTGTGATAGACTCTACGTTCACATACAACGGGTGCAAGCCAGTGTTGCACGCGCAGAACACTCGGGTTAAACTTGACGAGCCTAGCATGTACAGACATGGCCTCGGAACACAAGAGACCAAAAGGTCGAACATGAGTCATATAGTAGATATGATCAACATAATGATGTTCACCATTGAAGCCACCTCAACTCACGTGATGATCAGACTTGAGTTGGTGGATTTGGATCATGTGACACTCAGATGACCTGAGGGATGTTAATTTGAGTGGGAGCTTTAGTAATTTGATTAACTAAACTCATTATCTTGAACAATAGTCTAAGTGAACTTTGCATATTTATGTTGTAGATCAATGGCTCGCGTAGTAGCACCCCTGAATTTTAATGCGTTCCTAGAGAAAGCTAAACTGAAAGATGATGGAAGTAACTTTGTTGACTGGGCCCGTAATCTGAGGATTATCCTCACGGCTTCCCAGAAATCATATGTCCTTGATGCACCGCTTGGTGACCAACCAGAAGACATGACCTCCGCAGACGTTAAGAACGCTTGGGAGGCACGTACTGGAGATTACTCAATAGTTTAGTGTACAATATTGTATGGCTTAGAACCGGGACTTCAAAGACGTTTTGAACGTCATGGAGCATATGAGATGTTCCAAGAGTTGAAGTTTATCTTTCAGAAGAACGCCCGGATCGAGAGGTATGAAACCTCCGATAAGTTCTATGCTTGCAAGATGGAGGAGAACGGGTCTATCAGTGAACATATACTCAGAATGTCTAGGTATTCAACTCGTCTAGCAGAGTTGGGAATTGCCCTTCCGCCAGAGGCGATCACTGAGAGAGTTCTTCAATCACTGCCACCTAGCTACAAGAGCTTTGTGATGAACTATAACATGCACGGGATGAACAAGTCAGTCGCCGAGCTGTTTGCGATGCTAAAAGTCGCTGAGTCTGAAATCCAGAAAGAACATCAAGTGTTGATGGTCAATAAAACCACTAATTTCAAGAAAAATGGCAAAGTCAAGGGCAAGGGCAAGATGGGTAAAACCAAGAAGGATGGCAAAGCAGTTGCTACTCCTGCAAAGAAGCCCAAGCATGGACCCAAGCCAGAAACTGAGTGCTTTCATTGCAAAGGAACTGGTCACTGGAAGCAGAACTGCCCCAAGTACCTGGCTGACAAGAAGGCGGCCAACGACAAACAAGGTATATATGATATACATGTTATTGATGTGTACCTTACTAGCTCTCGTAGTACTGCCTGGGTATTTGATACCGGTTCGGTTGCTCACATTTGCAACTCAAAGCAGGAACTACGGAATAAACGAAGGCTGGCAAAGGACGAAGTGACGATGCATGTGGGAAATGGTTCCAAGGTTGATGTGATCGCCGTCGGCACGCTCTCTCTTCGATTACCATCGGGATTAGTGATGAACCTGAATAATTGTTTATTAATGCCTGCGTTAAGAATGAACATTATTTTTGGATCTTGTTTATTGCGAGATGGTTACTCATTTAAATCAGAGAATAAAGGTTGTTCTATTTATATGAGTAATATCTTTTATGGTCATGCACCCATTGTTAGGGGTTTATTCATGTTGAATCTTGATAGTGATGACACACATGTTCATAACATTGATGCCAAAAGATATAGAATTGATAATGATAGTACCACTTTCTTGTGGCACTGCCATTTAGATCATATTGGTGTAAAACGCATGAGGAAGCTCCATGCTGATGGACTTTTGGAGTCACTTGATTTTGAATCACTTGACACATGTGAACCATGCCTCATGGGCAAGATGACTAAAACGCCGTTCTCTGGAACAATGGAACGGGCGAGTGACTTATTGGAAATCATACACACTGATGTGTGCGGTCCAATGAATGTTACAACATGTGGTGGATATCGTTATTTTCTCACCTTCACTGATGACTTAAGTAGATATGGGTATATTTACTTAATGTAACACAAGTCTGAAACGTTTCAAAAGTTCAAGCAATTTCAGAGTGAAGTTGAGAATCATCGTAACAAGAAGATTAAGTTCCTGCGATCTGATTGAGGAGGTGAATATCTGAGTTATGAGTTTGGCAGTCACTTAAGACAATGTAGAATTGTTTCACAGTTGACACCTCCCGGAACACCACAACGTAATGGTGTATCCGAATGTCATAATCAAACCTTATTAGATATGGTGCGTTCTATAATGTCTCTTGCTGATTTGCCACTATCGTTTTGGGGTTATGCATTAGAGACAGCTGCATTCACTTTAAATAGGGCACCATCAAAATCCGTTGAGACGACGCCATATGAACTGTGGTTTGGCAAGAAGCCAAAGTTGTCGTTTCTTAAAGTTTGGGGATGTGCTGCTTATGTCAAAAAGCTTCAGGCTAAAAAGCTGGAACCCAAAGCGGAGAAATGCGTCTTCATAGGATACCCGAAAGAGACAGTCGGGTATACCTTCTATCTCATATTCGAAGGCAAAGTGTTTGTCGCTAAAAATGGAACATTTCTTGAGAAAGAGTTTCTCTCGAAAGAATTGAGTGGGAGGAAAATAGAGCTTGATGAGGCTATTGAACCTTTACTTCAACCAGAAAGTAGCGCAGTGCAGAAAGATGTTATTATGGAACCTACGACGGTAGAAGAGGAAGTTAATGATGATGATCATGAAGCTTCGGATCAAGCATCTATTGAACCTCGTAGGTCGACAAGGCCGCGTACTACCCCTGAGTGGTACGACAACCCTGTCTTGGAGGTCATGTTGTTCGACAACAATGAACCTATGAGCTATGGAGGAGCAGTGATGGGCCCGGATTCCGAGAAATGGTTAGAGGCCATGAAATCTGAGATGGGATCCATGTATGAAAACAAAGTATGGACTTTGGAAGTATTACCTGAAGGGCGAAAGGCCATTCAAAACAAATGGATCTTTAAGAAGAAAACAGATGCGGACGGTAATGTCACCGTCTATAAAGCTCGACTTGTGGCAAAGGGTTTTTCACAAGTTCAAGGAGTTGACTACGATGAGACTTTCTCACCCATAGCGATGCTTAAGTTTGTCAGAATCATGTTAGCAATATCTGCCTATTTCGACTATGAAATTTGGCAGATGGATGTAAAAACATCGTTCCTCAACGGTTTCCTTAAGGAAGAGTTGTATATGATGCAACCCGAAGGTTTTGTCGATCCAAAGAATGCTGACAAAGTTTGCAAACTCCAGCGATCCATTTATGGACTGGTGCAAGTATCTCGGAGTCGGAATAAGCGCTTTGATGAGGTGATCAAAGCGTTTGAGTTTATACAAGTTTACGGAGAAGCTTGTATTTACAAGAAAGTGAGTGGGAGCTCTATAGCGTTTCCAGTATTATATGTGGATGACATATTGCTGATTGGAAACAATATAGAAATGCTGGAAAGCGTGAAGAAATATTTGAACAAGGGTTTTTCAATGAAGGACCTAGGAGAAGCTGCTTTCATATTAGGCATTAAGATCTATAGAGATAGATCGAGACGCTTAATAGCACTTTCACAGAGCACATACCTTGATAAAGTTTTGAAGAAGTTCAAAATGGAACAGTCCAAGAAGGGGTTCTTGCCTGTGTTACAAGGTGTGAAGTTGAGTAAGACTCAATGCCCAGTAACTGTAGAAGATAGAGAAAAGATGAGTGTCATCCCCTATGCTTCAGCCATAGGCTCTATCATGTATGCAATGCTGTGCACAAGACCCGATGTCAGCCTTGCCAGAAGTATGGCCGGAAGGTTTCAAAGTGATCCTGGAATGGAGCACTGGCAAGCGATCAAGAATATCCTTAAGTACCTGAAAAGGACTAAGGAAATGTTTCTCGTTTATGGAGGTGATGAAGAGCTCGTCGTAAAGGGTTACGTCGAGGCAAGCTTTGACACTGATCCGGACGACTCTAAGTCGCAAACCGGATACGTATTTATTCTTAACGGGGGAGCGGTAAGCTGGTGCAGTTCCAAGCAAAGCGTGGTAGCTGATTCTACGTGCGAAGCGGAATACATCGCAGCCTCGGAGGCGGCGAAGGAAGGTGTCTGGATGAAGCAGTTCATGACAGATCTTGGAGTAGTGCCCAGTGCACTGAATCCAATGAACCTGTTTTGTGACAACACTAGTGCCATTGCTCTGTCCAAGGAACCAAGGTTTCACAAGAGGACCAGACACATAAAGAGAAGCTTCAACTCCATCCGCGATTACATCGAGGAGAAGGACATAAATATTTGCAAAGTGCACATGGATCTAAATGTTGCAGACCCATTGACTAAACCTCTTCCAAGGGCTAAACATGATCAACACCAGAACTGCATGGGTGTTCGATTCATTACAATGTAAATCACATAGTGATGTGAACTAGATTATTGACTCTAGTGCAAGTGGGAGACTGTTGGAAATATGCCCTAGAGGCAATAAATAAAGTGTTTATTATTGTATTTCCTTGTTCATGATAATCGTTTATTGTCCATGCTATAGTTGTATTAATTGTAAACATGGATACATGTGTGGATACATAGACAAACACAATGTCCCTAGTGTGCCTCTAGTGAACTAGCTCGTTGATCGAAAGATGGTTAATGTTTCCTAGCCATGGAAATGAGATGTCAGTTGATAACGGGATCACATCATTAGGAGAATGATGTGATGGACAAGACCCAAACAACAAAGGTAGCTTATGATCGTGTCAGTTTATTGCTACTGTTTTCTGCATGTCAAGTATATGTTCCTATGACCATGAGATCATGCAACTCACAGACATCGGAGGAATACCTTGTGTGTATCAAACGTCGCAACCTAACTGGGTGACTATAAAGGTGCTCTACAGGTATCTCCGAGGGTGTCTGTTGAGTTGGCATGGATCAAGACTGGGATTTGTTACTCCATGTGACGGAGAGGTATCTCAGGGCCCACTCGGTAATACAACATCACAATAAGCCTTGCAAGCAATGTGACTAATTGTTAGTCATGGGATCTTCTATTACATAACGAGTAAAGAGACTTGCCGGTAACGAGGTTGAACTAGGTATGGAGATACCGACGATCGAATCTCGGGCAAGTAACATACCGAAGAACAAAGGGAACATCATACGGGATTAACTGAATCCTTGACATAGAGGTTCGACCGATAAAGATCTTCGTAGAATATGTAGGAACCAATGTGGACATCCAGGTCCCGCCATTGGTTATTGACCGTAGAGGTGTTTCGGTCATGTCTACATAGTTCTCGAACCTGCAGGGTCTGCACACTTGAGGTTTGGTGACATTTCGGTAGTATAGAGTTATGTATGGTGGTGATGGAAGGTTGTTTGGACTCACGGATGAGATCCTGGACGTCATGAGGAGCTCCGGAATGGTCTGGAGGTAAAGATTCATATATAGGAAGTCCTGTTTTGGTCGTCGGAAAAGTTCCGGGCTTATCGGTAGTGTACCGGGAGTGCCGGTAGTGTACCGGGAGACCTCCGGGAGGGGTATTTCGACCCAAGAGGCTTCATGGGCTGTGGGAGAGTGAATATCACCCCTTAGTGGGCTGGTGGAAACTCCCACACAAGGCCCATGTGGCTGGAGAAGAAAAACCCAAAAGGAAAAAGGTGGAAAAAGTCAAAAAAAAAGAATGAATCCTAATCCTATTAGGAGTGGAGGAGGTGGACTCCTCCTCTCCTTGTTCGGCCGAAGCCTAGAAGGCTTGGAGGCCAAGCTGCCTCCTCTCCTACTCTCCTCCTATATATACTGGTGGTATTGAGGGTTTTTGCACAAGATTTTCAGACACGTGCTACCCGTTCCTCCAGTGCATAGTTTCTCCTCTAGATCGGTTTTCTGCAGTGCTTAGGCGAAGCCCTGTCGGAATTGATCCACCACCATCGCCGGAGCGCTGTCAGGCTGTCGGAGAACTCTTCTTCCTCTCCACTCCTTCTTGCTGGATCAAGACGGTGGAGATCGTCATCAAGCTGTACGTGTGCTGAACGCGGAGGTGTCGTCCGTTCAGTGCTAGATCGGAAGGATCGTGATCAAGTTCGTGAGACGGATCGTGATCAAGTTCGTGGGACGGATCGTGATTGGATCGCGGGACGGATCGTGATGGGATCGCGGGACGCACGTCGATTTGGATCGCGAAGACGTTCGACTACACCAACCGCGTTTCTTAACGCTTCCCGTTTAGCGATCTACAAGGGTATGTAGATCCACTCTCCCTCTCGTAGATGCTCATCACCATGGATAGATCTTCGTGTGTGTAGGAAATTTTTTGTTTCCCATGCAACGTTCCCCAATAGCTCGGGCGTTTGAGGTCCGTTGAAGACACCCGTCTGGGTCACTTTTTTATGACCGGTCAGTGACGGGGTGGCCTGCCTGGCGTTTGAGACGATCTTGAGAGGTTGGACTATAGATGCTTTTAATTATGGGGCCATGCCCGATGCTCCTCTAGATCGCGCTCTCCTTCCCCGGTGAGAAGGGATGCTTCGTGGACCTATAGCGGCCTGTTAGAATAGGCCGACGACTTGGTGCTCTTGGCGTAGATCAGACATGATGAGTACGGTGGACGCAACCATACTTGGTGCTTCTTGGGGCAACAAATCTAACGACTATGGTTGTCGGTCATGGACGATAGTGCTGCCTCTATGCACATCCTTCCTATATGTTATATGTACCTGTCCTTGATGGATTCCTTGCCCGGGATTCAAGAGCTCGACGGCTGGCGATGCATCGACGATAAGCCAACCACGTGCTTTGTCAAGTTAGCCGGTGTTAGGGGACTCAAGCCAGTGTTGGCTCCGGACGCAACCTCACGAACGATGTGCCTCGTTGTGCATGTCCATAATATCCACGACATCGTCTCCTATGCAGACGTTCCCTTGACGCGCTGGCAGCCAGCAAGGAGGCAGGGCAGGGGGTGGTGAACGTCACAGGCGTGGTGGCGGGGATCCCGACGGGTTTGTCTTGCCTCATGAACGATCTCACATGGCTTCGTTTTTATTAGTGACAGTTGAAATTCAACACGACTAGCTGGTCGATGATTTCGTAATATACACTGGTGATCTTTTTCTTTAGATTCATACACGGGCGATGTTACAAGGCAGACATGTGCATTGCCTTCAGACTCCTCCTCCTTCGACGCTTTTCCTCATGCATAATATGTTGTTTTTTCGGATGACGTACGAAACTGGACCGACGAGGTGGATGGACGAAAACAGGCAAGAAAGGCTTTTCCCTTTAGTAGTAAAGTATAGATATTTTTGAATTTCATATTGTAAAGGTTGTTAGGATTTTTCTGTAAAAAATGTGCTACTGTTTCGACAAAATAGTAGAGTGTTTAGAAACGGTTCCAGGACAGGACACCGACGATGAGCTGCATAACGTAGCGTCAGCTCCTCCTCGTGTACGGAGTTGCCATCGGAGTGGCTGCCGGTGCTGGACATGCTCGTCGGTGCTACAGATTGGACAGATTGGGGAAAGGGGAAAGTCGGGCAGCGGAGCGGAGTGTAGTGAAATGAGCTAGGGTTTGCTCGGGAGGGGGATTTTGTGGGGTCGGGGTGGCCAGCGGTGGGCCGGGCTGACGTGGCGGACCCGCCCGACCCGCCTTAATTAGGTCCGTCCTATATTTGGGTTGGATATGAACGGTGCCGGTCAACCCGAGCATTTGTCTGCGGTTTGAGAGCTTCGGTTGGGTCGGCTTTTTGTGACCGGTCAGTGACCGACGGTCTGACCGGACGTTTAAGACGGATATGAGAAGTCTGTCTGTAGATGCTCTTATGGCTCGAGGAATCGTCAGATGAATGATGAGAATGGTTTTTAGTTCCATCTAAGACAATGATGTTTGCTAGGTACACGATGGAAATGTCTGAAGAGCAAATTTAAAAATGAAATGTGAATTCTTCCCACTATACTATCCCATAATATATTTTTTGTTTCCCGGTATGAAGGTCAACTTTTAATTTGAGTCATGATACATATAGTACATACACGCCGCATCGGATATAGGTATGGTGAAATTTCCAGGTTGTGAATTTCAAAAGGTGTTCTTTCACGAGCACCATGAATTAAGGAATAAATGGAGGTTGCGGGGGTCGTCTGCGCAGCCCACATGTAATAACATGGGGAAACTACGCTTGATCATTACCTTTTTTTAGTGCGATACCCATTTTCGGTATAGGATCTTAATCCAATGAATTAACATGAATGATCAGAAAATCAATGATAGCAGCACAAAAGTGATCCGTACATATGCTTTGTTATATATATCATGAAAGTTGCTAGGGTATTTGGAGAAATCCATGTAGGGTGTTTAGAAACGGTTTCCGGACACCGACGGCGAGTATTATTTATTATTATTTCGAACACCATGCATGTGCGAGTTAGTTTTCAAAAAGAGTGAACTGCGGTCTACACTTTGTAGGCCCTACAAACAAACTACACCAGAGAATATTTTCACATCCATGCATTTTCTTCTTTAGTTTTGGTTATAACGTACGGGAACATATAAAGATTCAAAGGAATTACTTTTTCTTTAGTTTTGGTTATAACGTACGAGAACAATTCAAAGGAATTACTTTTACAAGAAAACGGCCAAGTTAATTGCCAAGAGGAGGACTGCATGTATTTAGAGAAAAGTTTGAGGGCCACTTCGCAAGTGAAGCTCCACCTGGACTTGGTAGAAAAACAACCAGGGAGTTATAAATAGAGCAGGGACCTAGTTGCAAACGTTCGCAAAAACAAGGGGCGCGCACGTAAGACGCAAGGGGCATATATGTGAAGGAAAGGACCCGCGTGAGAAATCTTAAAAAAATTTGGACCATTTCTCGATTTGTGCGTGTCATCCTTGCGCAGGGGCCATGCTAATCTTCTCTGTATCGTTCCAATTTTATCGGATGTCCCCGAAGGGACGAGACTGGTGCGGCGGGCGGAGTTATAAACCGGTTAAATCTCCCGTCGTTAGCCGAGGTGGTACTAAACATAAGCAGGTCTGTTGCTCCCCGCCCCGCGTGTCCCAGCATTCCAGCACCAGCCTCGCTCGCGTGGGCTGCGTTCACTTACGCGGCCCAGTTTAGTAGACAGCCCAGCTATTTTCTTCCATTCGCAGCCCAGCTATTTTCTCCTCGTGGTACAACGCCCAAGTTGCTCCCTTATAGCAGCCGATCGATCTTGGTTCCGATCTGCCGGCAATGAGGGGACCTGCTCCGCCGCCGGAATCAGCAGAGATGGTCTCAAGCTACCCACCAGGGACGTGGCCCGGTGTCGCTGCGTCCTCGCCGAGCCCAGTTGCAGCAGCCTCCGCGCCGAGGCCGAGACAAACGGCAACCACGTCTCCGCCGCGTGGGAGGCCCTGCTCGTCACGGAGATCCGAGTGCACGGCAGGCCCGACGAGGCCAGCTTCTCCGTCGTCTCCTCGTCGACGCTACAATCCCATGCCGCACCGCATCACCGTCCCCGGCGGCTACAGCCTCTCCAACGTCAGCAACGCCCTCCTCTGCTTCGCGTTCGACCTCGCCAAGGCGCCGGCGTTCATCTGCAACCCCGTCACCGGCGAGGCGGCGACGTTTTCCACGCCCGTGGGGACGAGGCTCCCGGAAGGCACCGTGTACCATCACTACGCCTTGGAGTTCAGCCCTTCCACCAAAGAGCACAAGCTGTTCCGATTCTCCTACCCGCCATCCAATTCCATCGTCGGGGCCAAGATCGACCAGAGCGTGTGCACCTTAGGCGGCGGCGGCGGCGGCGGCGGAGTGGGTGGCGCGGCGATCGTACACTTTCCAGTGCCCCCTGATGCCGCCGGTGCTTGTTGATGGCAGTCTGTACTTGGTGACGAGGGACCGTACAAACGGACCGAGCTGGAACTATGACGGGATGCTGATAGACGACGTGGCGACCGAGGCGCACCGCAGGCAGGTACCTACCGTCTCCCCATTCTGGTCGACGAGTACCATGCGGCCACTGATCCGCTGGTGAACACCTTCGAATTCGAAATGAGCTGTGATCTTCACTTCAACATCAGGGACACTGTGCTTCAGGCATGGGGACGTCTTGTTCAACCAGAGCTCCAGAGAACGCCCACGGTCGCCGGAGAAATGTGACCTTCGACTCTTGCTGCCGCCAGCGCCGTGGAACTGCAAGTGGAGCGTTATCGGGGGTTATCGCCCCAGCCTGCTCTCGCCTCTCACCTTGGCAATAATGCCGCCATGCTCCTTCAACTGCGACGACACGAAAGAAAACATCATGGCTGGTTGCATGGTCCAACTCGTCATAACACGTCATGTTCCCAGCCTGCTTTCTTTTCGGTACGTTTCTTTAGCCATTCTCTTTTTTAGGGAGAACCTTCATGGCTGGTTCTAATTTCTAAAGCAGGTTATGGACATCGGGTGCGCCGGCTGCGAATATTACCACATTTGCTTCACTTTTATAAAAGGGAAATTACAGATTGCCGACAAAGAAACACAGGATGAAGCAAACCTTAATTTGGTCTTGGTTCCTCCATTCTTAAATATAAGACATTTTAGAAATTTCACCATCCAAAATACAAAGGTGAACGTGGATTCAAGCGCACCCACGTGAATAGTAAATTCATAAAAAATACTAGTTTTTTTTGAATTTTTTTAAAATTTCGCGGTAAGAAACTTAGTCGACCATTCTACTCACGTGGGAAGTTTCACGTTGTATTAACACCCATGGTATTCTTATTGAAGGAAATATAATTGCGGCCATACTATTCATCAAACAGTGTTTTCTAATATAGTTTTAGTTTTATCATTTATGCCCAGATTACCATGGATGTAATTTCTTCTTGAAACTTCAGACCCAAGTATACTGGTTGACTATGTATATTACAAAAATAAATTAGATTTTTTTTATTTCTATAGAATTTTTTTGAATTTATTTTTCATAAAGGGTGTGCATGCACCCATGTTCACCAAATCCACGTCGTTTCACTATAAACTACAAAAAGATGTATATAGACATATTTTAAAATATATATGCATTCATTTTGTTTTGTATGTAATCCATAGTAAAATCTTTAAAAAGTCTTATATTTAAGAACGGAGGGAATAGTTGCTAAATGACAGACAGGATGGTCTTCAACGAGATGTTTTTTTATACTCCTAAACCCTAAGGAACGGAGGGAATAGTTGCTAAATGACAGACAGGAGTATAGTCTAATATCTTCTTTTCTAGTAGTAGTTATCAACACAAGAGAAATATCAACTTAAGGTAATGACCAGAAGGGAAAATGTCAATAACCAAACCGTCTCCATTGTACCGGAATACACAACAACAAAAAACATAAGTACAAAATGAGCAGGGGCAAGGGGCAATGATATATATAGGCAGTTTTTTAGTCTTGGTTGGTGTCTAGAACCGGGATCGAAGCCAGACATTTAGTCCCGGTTGGAGACACCAACCGGGACGAAAGGGCCTTGCTCCTGGCGCAACCCCTTTAGTCCTAGCTGGTGTCACCAACCAGGACTAAAGGTCCTGTTCGAACCGGGTCTGATGTCTGTCGAGTCCCGACTGACGTCCTAGCCGCTCGAAACGGGAGCATTAATTCCGGTTCGTAACGCGACCGGGACTATTGCTCTGATCAGACTAGAACCAACGCCTTGTTTTCTATTAGTGAGTCTTGAGCTCTAGCTCTGTCGATGCTCTTTTCGCAAATGAAACCTGAGGTATAAGAGAACTCTTGTGTGTCATTACAAGGGAAATACCATAGACGGGTCTATGTTAAGGACCAAAGAAATAAATCCTCCCTAGTTTTTTTTTGAAAAGGAGGAAGACCCTCGGCCTCTGCATCTAGGCGATGCATGCACCACTTTATTGATTATTCACAAAAGACCTTACAAAGCAATATAACAGTAAGTCTGAAGCCACCGTTTAGGCAACTTCTGTCGCTACTCCTGTCCAGTTAATGAAGGGATGTTGATAGTCTGGGCCTAATACCAAACAGACCTCGCAGCCAAGCCTAACATCTAAGATCCGAGGCCCCAACCAAGCCACTTGATCTCAGGCATTTCATTGGCTCAATATATACCGACGACCTATGCAATGTGAAGTGACCGATGTCTAACAAGTCGATGAATCGCTATCAACAGTTTGTTGATAACAGAACAACTGGGAGGCAAGAACATGTCTGCCTTAATTAATATCCCGTCATTCAAGTTCGTAGCTTGTTGCATGTGCATACGCCTAATGTTGCAGCTACATGCCATGCAACATGGACGTAAGGGGTTTGTGGGAAGACATCATCGGCGATGAACAACGCGCCACCCAGCAGAGAGTGACATCCTGTGCAGGTTATGTGCAGTCACGGTAGAAAACAGGACATTAGTCCCGGTTCATAAGGGCCATTAGTCCCGGTTTGCAACCGGGACTAAAGGTCCCCTTTTAGTCCCAGTTGAGTTATGAACCAGGACTAAAGGGGCTCTACGTGATCGCTGCGTAGCGTTCAGGCCAAGCGCTATGGTTTATGCTTATTTTTTTTCGAAAGGAGGGGTTTTGGAGGGTTTAGGGGTTTCATCCATTCAACTCGATGCTAGCTACTAATAGCAATGAAGAAACCATTACACAACATCGTCATGTATATAGAGAAGTGATCTCTTTCTCCGTGCTTGGTCGAACAACAAGTTTTCGTATATATATTCGACGCTACTACATATAGTACACGTTCATACATATATATAATATAACATCTCTTACGATTCTTAACATCTAATTACCAATGACACTATATAATAATAAACAATACTTCAAGTAAGAAAATTATACAAGTAGCTATCTAAATCATACAAGTAAGAATTTTTTTTCTTTTCAAAAATTATAAGAACAAGAGCTCACCACAGTGGTGCCGGCGACGAGATCGGCATGGGCGATCGACAGCGGTGAGGATGGGGTTGGAGGAAGAACATAGGAGAAAACTTAATTAAGTGTGGCTCGGGCACCTCACATCATGTTTATTTTGTGTAAACTCAAGTGGCATCATGCTCTCAGGCATTTCATCGAACACTTCATGTGCATAGGAAGGGAGAGAAACATAGCACACACCTTCCACCCTTCTATGAGTGAAAAACAGAGAGGATGGGTAGGGGCAATGATATATATATATATATATATATAGATATATATATAGGTAGTTTTTTAGTCTTGGTCGGTGTCTAGAACCGGAAACGAAGACATAGATTTAGTCCTGGTTGGAGACACCAACCGGGACGAAAGGGCCTCGCTCCTTACGCAACCTCTTTAGTCTCAACTGGTGCCACCAACCAGGACTAAAGGTCCCGTTCGAACCGGGACTGATGCCTGCCGAGCCCCGACTGGCGTCCTAGCCGCTCGAAGCGGGAGCACTAGTCCCGGTTCGTAACGCGACCGAGACTATTGCTATGATCCGACTAGAACTAAAGCCTTGTTTTCTACTAGCAAGTCTTGAGCTCTAGCTCTGTCGATACTCTTTTCGACAATGAAACTTGAGGTAGAAGAGAACTCTTGTGTGTCATTACAAGGGAAATACCATAAACGGATATGTTAAGGACCAAAGAAATAAATCCTTCCTAGTTTTTTTTTTGAAAAAGGAGGAAGACCCCCGGCCTCTGCATCTAGCTGATGCATGCAGCCACTTTATTGATTATTTACAAAAGACCTTACAAAGCAATACACCAGTAAGTCTGAAGCCACCGTTTAGGCAACTTCTGTCGCTACTCCTATTCAGTTGATGAAGGGATACTCATAGTCTAGGCCTAATACCAAACAGACCTTGCAGCCAAGCCTAACATCTACGACCTGAGGCCCCAACCAAGCCACTTGCCGAGTATGGGGCACTCACTGGCCCGACGCACACAGAGGCCGTCGCCACCACCTGCCACCAATCCATCTTCAGAGTTGTACTGACGCATCAACCTTGCCCGGTCTAGCTGCCATCGACGCCACCACGACGCCAGACAACGCCACCATCCTGCTCGCGTCCATGAACACATGCCCATCAACGAGACCTCGCTGCTCCATGCCGCTGAGACCCGCCGTTGTCGACGTGTTAGATGCAACGCCACTCCTCCTTCGCAAACACCATCTGCAGCCACTGGTCCCATCCCCTCCACCTACAGATCATCTGTACTCCTAACCGAGCTCCAAGGACCTTGACGACACCTCCAGGAAGGTCACGATGCAAACAACACCACTGCCGCCAAATCCAAAGAGGATTGAAGGTTTTCACACAGCAAGAGATCAGGGTGGGTAAATTGGGTCCTTAGTTGCGCCTTCACGAAGAAAAGCTACACCCATGGGTGCCGCCGCCGCCATGCCGGCCAGACCGGCCAAGGTTTCCTTGGACCCAAGGTACACCACCCGGGCTCACCATCATCGGAGCCTGCAGCCGCAAACCACCAGGACGACGAGAGAGGCAGCATGAGAAAGGGGACCTCCAGATCTGACGTCGCGGCCGCCCCGGATCAGTCTGCAGCCATGGCCGCCACCGCGTTCCAGATGAAGGCCGCCGTGGGCAGATCGGCGCCGCCGACGATCGGGGCCTCATCCTCGAGAACGGAGACCCTGTGCATCTCGAGCATGAAGTGAGACGGTGATGCCTCCGACGCCGCCGTCGCACGCGCGGTATTAGCCCGCCGCTGACCACCGGCTGCGGCGGAGGGGAGCGTGAAGGAGAAGGGGGACTGGCGGCGGAGAGTTGCGTCCCCTTGGTCGCCCGTGCGATGGGCGACGAAGGGAAGATGGGATCTGTAAGAGGGTAGAAGCTTTTACTCCCTCCTTTTCAAAAAAAGGGAGTATCAATCCTGCCTAGTATTTTTTGATTGTCTACTACAACAAGTTTTGTCCGGCTCCGACGAGGGAAAGGGGACGACGATGGTGCGACTCTTGTGATCTTGTGATCTTGTCTTACCTAAGACGTGTGAGTAGTTATCTGTCCGTTTCAGCGTACTTTAGACGTTGTCGTCCTTGCTAGCTGCAAAAATACCATGCCAGCGTGTTGACGGCCGGTTTTGCTCGCGGCCATAGGGAGAGCCTGACATTTGTTGCCAGGTGAACCTCGTACGATTATCTACAGAAACCTCTCTCTTCCGGTGACATTTGTTGCCAGGTGAACCTCGTACGATTATCTACAGAAACCTCTCTCTTCCGGTGACATTTGTTGCCAGGTGAACCTCGTACGATTATCTACAGAAACCTCTCTCTTCCGGTGACATTTGTTGCCAGGTGAACCTCGTACGATTATCTACAGAAACCTCTCTCTTCCGGTGACATTTGTTGCCAGGTGAACCTCGTACGATTATCTACAGAAACCTCTCTCTTCCGGTCAAAAATCAGGATTATCTAAAGGAACCTCGTATGTATGATCGGGTAAACATGCATGTCGTACGAATGGGAAGTTTCCATAGATCTAAGTGAACTGACGTAGCTAGGCCTTAAAAAGAGCTACTGCCGCTTCTACTACCGGAGCTCCACGGGAAAGTGGACCGCTGATTTCCATCTCTTTTGAAGATTCCTAGGTGGATTTTTTAAGCGCACAAGTCCAAAAGACCTGGTACACGTGACGTGACTGATGTGGTGGAGGATCTAACAAAAGTTTTGACCGAATCTTTAAATTGCTTATTATCAATTTGCAGCAGTGGAAGCCGCCTAATTAGTTAAGGCTTGCGACAAGGACGTCATGGAGCTGTTGATTTCGGCGTATTCCGGCTACGGCGTTATCCCTCAATCAGAGTGATCAAGCTCCTTTGGCATAATCTGGCATGTTGTTGCCCTTCCTTGTGGGTCGGCTGGTTGTGTTCGTAGGACGTAGGTTGTCGGCCTGCATGCCTTGATTTCTGTATTCCTCCTGCGTGTGCAGTTTTGAACTATGTCTGTTTGGTTTGTGAATTGTGATTGTATGGCACTTGATCCTTGGCGTATGACTTTATCTGTAGAAGTCAGGCATATGCGTTCTTCTTCCAAAAAAGAACCCACGTACATTACGCTAGCTCACTCACACACTCACGAGAGACTACGGAGTAGTTCATTACAAAACCATCTTAGTGACAAGGTGCCGGCCTGTGATACAGGATGAGAATATTTCATCGGACGAACAGAAAATAACAGGCCGGCACTCGCGAGCAGCGTAGTCACTCCTATTTTCAATATCATAGGCCGGCACTCGCGATCGAGCAGCGTAGCTTGTGTCTTCCACATAAGCGCATGCGCTCACAGACTCACTAGTCTCTAGTATATAAAGCAAGCTTATAGTGACAAAGGTGGGTGAAACAATGGTCCAGTTCCACCTCAAGCAGCTCACAATGGCCTTCCAGTTCCAGCTCAAGCAGCTCGTCCCATGTCTCTGCATCATCATCATCATCCTATCGACAATCTCCTTCTCTCACGCGAAAGCGAAGGAGATGCCGTGCATAGGCCGCGACTCCGACCAGGAGCGGGGGAGGAACTACACCATGGACGACCCTGATCTCATATTTCTGGTCGACAAGGACTCGGGGTTCGCACAAATGGACCTCCACAACCTCTCCTACGCCGCCCTGAACAACACAGTGTTGTCCACCATGAATCGCTTGATACAACTCTGTCAAAGGCGTCCCGACGGGTTGGGGGTCGACGAGGCGTCCTTCAGTGTCACCATCGTCATGCGGAACCAGACGTCCGCGGCTGCAAGCAATCACATCGCCTTCCTTATCCTCCCCACGGAGACCCTTGATTTTCTTCAGGTAAACGACTCCTCCTTGCCCTTGGCAAAGGAACTGGTGTTCGACACAGGTTTCTACTATCAAGGCAACCGAACCGGTTTTGCCAACACCACATACCGGAGCGGCTCCGTCGCCGGAATCGACATGTACGTCGACATGACCATCGGCATGCTGGCTAGCCCCACGCAGACGGGGTATCTTGGTGAACGCGTGATGGTTGTCAATGTCATTCCCAGCATAGTCGGCTCCAACTATTCTGTGTGGATCGACTACGACGGTGCAGGGCTGCTGTCTGTGTACGCAGACGCTGAGGGCAAGCCCAAACCTGACAACGCCATAGGCCATGCGCCATTCAGCGTCGGCAGCGTTGTCTCCCCGACGTCCATGTTTGCCTATTTTGGCTTCCTCTCAGTGGTGGAGCCACGGCTCCGTAGCAGAGGCATCCACTTCAGTGCAACGGTCGACAGCTTCCCTTGCTACCCCGTCAAAAGAGGCTTCCTTTCGAGGAAGGTGACTATATTATCGTCGGTCCTCGGGTCTATAGCCGCCACCGCCGTGATGGCGGCCACCCTGGCGTGCTACTTCAACTCGAGGTACCGGAGGTGGCACAAGGACCTGGACCAGCTAGCCAGGTCCATGGAGCGTCTCCCTGGGGTACCCACCAAGATCGATTTCACGGAGATCAGAAAAGCCACCAACAACTTCCACGACAGCATGAAGCTCGGTGGAGGCGGGTTCGGCACCGTTTATAGGTGCACGCTCCCCGCCACTGCTTCCAAGTTGGAGCGGCCGATGGACGTGGCCATCAAGAGGTTCACGCGCGACGTGCAGAACCGCCGATACGACGACTTCCTCACTGAGGTCAGCATCATCAACCGGTTGCGTCACAAGAACATCGTCCCCCTCATCGGTGAGCATCGTGAAAAAATATATTTTATACTATAAGTTGTGCCGTGAATTTCATTACCCATATATAGTGTTGAGTTTTTTTTTTCGTTTAATGTGCTTCCTTTTGATTTGGATTTAAGATTTTGTGTTGGTGGATACATGTTGTCTATCGCGTACATATTTTCAGATCATTGCAACATTTCTTGGTTGTTAGGATGTATACACTTTTCACGACTCCCCTAGCGTTTATCTTTGAAGCCCTGGATTATTTGACGCTTCTGAGAAAAAAGGACACCGACAGAGACCATGCATTCATATATAGACGCCATTGGATGACTATGAATGCATACATTTGGATTTCTAAACAAATGAACCCTGCTGATGGCTCAGTTTATGGTGGTTAAACCATGCCGTGCAAGCTGGAGTTAATTTATAGGCCACTCTAGGAAATATCCATGAATTAACTAGAAAATGGTTGTTAACCACACGGTAAAATAGGAAGAAGAAAAATTAGCTTATCTATATGTGCTATATTTAATTGGGCATACTTATGGTGAGAGGTCGATTCTGAAAGCTTAAAAGTTTAACTGGCATAGCAAGTGGAGTCGCTTCATTTACAGATCAATTATAAGATTCTAGCTAGGCATTTGAAGAACTACAAACAAGACTAATTTTCATAACTGTGCGCCAAAACATTTTTCAGGGTGGTCTTACAACAAAGGAGTGCCGCTGCTTGTGTTTGAGTTCATGAATAATGGCAGCTTAGACCAACATCTTTTCCATAGAGGCGGCAGCGGCACCAAGCAAAGAAACATTGATGACCCCATCCGGCGATGGGCAACCCGCTATGAGATCGTCAGGGGCGTAGCCACCGGCCTGCACTATGTTCACCACGAGTATGAGCCCATGGTGCTCCACCGTGACATCAAGGCAAGCAACATTATGCTGGACTCGAGGTTCCAAGCTTGCCTCGGCGACTTTGGTCTGGCTTGCACCGTTGCCATTGACAGGAATTCCGTCACCGGCATGAGTGGCACCTGGGGCTACATCGCGCCAGAGTACCCGGTTTGCCGAAAGGCGACCCGGCAGACAGACATCTACGCTCTAGGGGTGCTCATCCTTGAGGTCGTCACGGGGCTGCGGGCGCTGGCGGATCATGAGGTGGTGGATGATGACGACATGCATATCACCGATAGAGTGTGGCGTCTTCACCGAGAGGGGAGGTTATTGGATTGCGTGGATGCCATGTTGATCAATGGTTTTGCTCCGGACAATGAGGAGCAGCCAGACACTATTGCCGATGTGGAACGCTTGCTGCTCCTGGGCTTGGCCTGCAGCAACCCAAACCCGTCAGACCGGCCAACCATGCCCGATGTGGTGCGGGTCCTCGCCAAGTCGGTACCGCCACCACAGGTGTCACGTCTGAAGCCAAGATTCGTGTGGCCACCGCAGGAAGAGGGCCGTTCATTGACCTCCAATGATGACAACTTAGGTACATCAATGGTAAGTAATCTCAACAAGAGTATGGCAAGCCTCACCAAAGGACATGCCTCATTTCAGCTCCAACACTTTGTCAACCTCGCGACAAGCCGTGATTCTCATCTTTGAGGAAATGCCAAGCAGAATATACTAAAAGTGAAATTCACTTGTTGTATTAAATGTTGATATGATTTTGCTAAATTTAAGATGTCTGAGAATTTGTTTAGGTTGGTTTGTGTAAAAATGAGAAAATCACACAAAGCAAGAGGCACCTTTAGTGCTACATATAAGCAACTTCATTGCACCATGTGTATCGATGAATATTGCTAAGATTATCACAGCTTGCCTATCATGGTGGCCCAGTTGCCTACCATCGATGGTTAGTTGCCTATAATACTATAAAAATAGTCTACCATTGATATCCAGTTGCCTGCTATTGGTAATTAGTTACGTACCATTGTTGCTTAGTTGTCTAACTTTACAAATTAGTTGCCTATAAATATTATGAAGTTGCTTATCATTGTTTTCTCAGTTGCCTACATAACACTATGAAGTTGCCTATTAGTGATGCTCATTTGACTTCTAATACTATTTAAGTTGCCTACAATACATTAATAAGATGTCCATCTATAAGATTATTTGAGGCAAAACAATGACAATAACTTTGATATCATTATGCACTCGAGTATCACAAAAAAATGTTAACAACTTTTGGGATGGTTTTGTGCAACTCGTGTGCATTCAACAAGCAACTCATATATGTTTTTTATCATTAGATCTGGAGATTCCAATGATTTTCCCGAGCAAGTCATGCAAAAATTATTAACAACTTGCATAGGTTTGTGGACACTTATCTGATCCGCCCGCTTATGAAACTTCTCATCACCCCTCATGCAACTTCTCAGCTGCCCCCACTTATGTAACTAGTCAACACTCACGATCTGTTTAGCCAACAACTAGGCTCTCAGTAGCGTTGGCGGGAAAACTCCCCTAGAAAAGGAAAGCACAAGTCTCTCATACCATCCATCCCTGTATAGTTTCCAAATTTGGAATCATGATAGACAACTTAGATCCCACAAAAACGTTTCGACATTGTAGGCAACTTAGTTCTCTTGATGGACAACTTCCATAGTATTTTAAGCAATTGGGAATCACCACCAGACAACTTTCCAGCGACGTAGGCAACTTGGTTTCCAAGGCAGACAACATAAAAGCCATGTTAGACAACTTTTCGCTCTATGATAAGCAACTTTCACAGTATGATAGGCAACTAAACTATCTACAATTAGTTTTCGATTCATGCAACTTAGCAACCATTGTAATCACCTATTACACCACCGCAAACAACTAATTAGGAGGCTACTAGGCAAATTCACTAATGCACACGATGTAATTCATATAGCATCAAAGTTGCTCCTATTTAGCACTAAGTTGCCTCATCTAGCATAAAAGTTGCTTTTGGCAAAAATGATGAAAACATATTCATATGGGATCTGGTTTTGAAGAGCTCGTCACGAGAAAGCCAATGGTGAAAATGGATCATAATTCCGATACGTGGTTTGAAAGTTATAACTTTTTGATTTTTTTTCTCGTAGCAAAACTAATGCATATTACGTCATCATTGGGTTCACACCGTTGGTTGGAATAGATAGAGAAATATCAATGCACTATAGTTGAAGAATCTTTCCATATATAGAATTGGTGGGTGTGTAGTTTTTCAAATCTAGGACTAGTCTGTCCCAGATCGTGAGGTTCGTGAACAGATCCATGATAGTTACCAAAAGCCGAGGTGTTTCAGCAGATACATGAGAAAGTCCCAATGTACAGAGTCAAACGCCTTCTTCATGTCTAGTTGGAACAGGAGTGTTAGGAAGCGGTTGCGGTGAAACTTTCTCATCAAGTTTCTGACATACATAAAGTTGTCATGAATGCTTTTCTTTTTGATAAAGGCACTCTGCGCACTGAAGACAAGGTCGTTCATGTGAGGAGCCAGCCGGTTAGCCATCATCTTAGCAATAATCATCGCGATGGAGTGGATTAGACTAATGGGGCTTACCATATTTCGTTAGATGCCAAGCGCTTAATTTATGTTGGTTTCCGGCCCATTCGCATAGTATGGTGAGACGAAATTTTGTGTATAAAACTTTATAATTTTTTAGAAACGTGCTGCACACACATATGGCTTCATGACACATATAATTTTTTAGAAACTTTATAATATCGATATACTTTTGAGGAGTAGCTCTCTCGATCTATACAATGACCATTTCGTCATGCTGTTGTTTTTAACGGCTTTCCTCGCCAGTGCCGGCCGCAGCCGTACGATCGTGTCGAATATATGGCTGTTGTTTCAAAAGAACTTTTAGTTTTGACTATTCGCCGTAGCCTAGTGCTGAATGGCTTGACCTGCTGGGTAGAGACATATATGGCCATGTGAAGTTTCGATCCAACGACTAACGGATGCCCAACTTAAACTGTGCCTTTAGAAAGACCGTATGATCAACCAGTTCCTCATGTGCAATACAATACGCTTAAAGGTGAGTGGGTACAGACGTACAGATAAGGTACTCCTTGAGTACAATAAAGATAGGGACGTGTATATTCAAGTAATACAATAAAGACCATGAATACTGGATAATTGACTGGACGATGGTGCCGGCCGTTTTTCTTTCACATACGCAGCTACTCTGCCGGCCAGCCAATTACACACATTAAACATGACAAGAAAAATTGGTTGATGGAGGGTAGAACCATGACTTGGATCGGCTCTGGTCGCTCTGTTGCTGTTGAGTTAGCTTCTGCTGATGGAAGTATCTTGGTGTGGTTCAGCAATACAAAAATTTCACTTGCAAAAAGAAACATGACAAAAATTACACGGGCCAACAATCATTAGAAATTAGAAGTTTAAAAGTGGGTCATGCCTTGCGCAAGCATGACACATTAGCTAAGAGCATCTCTAGCAGACCCCGTAAAAAGTTCCGACCCGTAAAATAATCGTCAAAATGCAGGTCGTCACAAAAAATCCCGCCTGAACAAACACCGCAAACGCGGCCAGCCCGTAAATTTTTTTGAGGGGCGCGGCAGGTGCCCTGCATATAGCGGGAGCGCTTGGTGGGGAGGACATTTCAGCCCGCGCTTTTTCCCACCTACCACCTCCCCTCTCCCTCCCACCCCCCGCCGGGCCGCCGAACACGAATCTAGCGAAAGTAGCCGGCGGGATCACGCCGAAAGGCCGCCACACGCACGAGGTTGCCCTCCGCCCCCACCCCCTCCTGCGTCGGCGGGCCGAAAAGTTACAGATCTGCGGCCCTTCGTCGCGGGCGGCCGGATTTGGCTTTTCCGGCCGCCGGTGGCTACGCCAAGCGATGGAATGGCCGGGGAGCACCTCGCATAGCCCCGACAAAGTCCCATCACCGCATGCAGGTACGGGTTCGTCCTGTCGCCGCTGTCGACGTTTTCCCGGCATGGATTTGGCCAGCCGTCCGCCGGGCTCGGCGCTCGCGCAGTAGCTCTGCGGCTCGCCGATGCCGCTCATACAGTGTGATGACTCCACACGGACAGTGCTGCGGCTAACTTCGGGCACGCCAAAGCACCCCGGATGGGTGTTCTTCAAATGCGAAAATGACGGGGTACGTGTTGTTTTCATTCGGCTTTGGCACCGCATTCTTTGGTTCAATTGTGATAGCTCATGTCGAACATCATCATGTGTGTAGGAAGATGGATGCTCATTTTGATTTTAGGAAGGCAGATACAATGATTTATTGATAGAAAGAAACTTAATAGACGTCCGTGCACTCCTTAGTAAAATCGAAGGTAATGAAGTGGCTTCATGTGTAACTAGAGGGGAAGCAACTTCTACTTCTTCAAAACTAAAGAAGAAGAATGAAGAATGCAAAATAAAGAATCCGCAGATCAACAACGAATGAATGGAGAAGATATTGGTCCAACTAGTGGGAGCATGGAAATCTTCTAAAATGCATAATTGTGGTTCTTATTTTCTTTGGTCTTGCTATTCTAGCAAATATTTGGTGGTATCCTATGTATCCAATGATGTTGAAAAAGCAAAAAATGTATTATCTTGTGTCAAATTGAGGTGCAAATTTCAGATTTGCGGGCCGGCGGGAGCGGCGTCAGACAAGACCCCGCAAAGCTGGTCCGTAAAAGAGCATATTTCGCGAATATCCCTTTATACGGGTCCGTTTTACGGGGTCTGCCTCTGCGGCTGTCCGCGCTGGCCCGTAAAGCCGTTTTTCCGCAAATTACAAACGCGTTTTGCAGGTCGGTGTTATGCGGGGTCTACTAGAGATGCTCTAACTATGCTGGCCTGGGGAGCTCCTTTGCAGCGCTCACAGCCGCATGCTTGTGGGCCGGCCAATGTGGCGAGCGCTTCTCTAGTTTCTCAACCGTAACTTTCTTGATAAATCAAAAAATAAAAAAAATGTCAAAAACAAAAAAATCACGAAAGTGAAAAAGGGTTCATAAATTTTGAGCAAAAGTTCACGGTGATCTGAAAAACAGTTCACAAAATTTTAATAAGTTCATGTATTTTAAAAAATAGTTAAAAAATTCAAAATAAGTTCATCAATTGAAAAAAAGTTCATCGATTTTGAAAAACTCTCATCCAATTTCGAAAAAAGTTCATTGGTTTGTAAAAAGTTTATCAAACTTGAAAAAATAGTTCATCAATGTGAAAAAAACGTCATCAAATTCAGAAATAAATTCATGTATTTATCAATTATCAATTATCAAAAAGTTCATGTGAAAAAAAACTCATCAATTTAAAAAAATAGTGAAACTGAAAAGGTCTGCGCATTTATCAATTATCAAAAAGTGTAAGAATAAATAGAGAAAAAGGAAAACATGAGAAAAGAAAAAGGTGAACAAAATCTTTCGTAAAAACAGTAACTAAATCAACGCAAAAGATGAAGAATCTACACTGGTAGTGGCAGCTAATTATAAATATATTAAACCTAGCTAGGATTCTTTTTGCTGTTCTTTTTTACTTTTTCTTGCAGTAAAAATCAGGCCAATCAGGTGCTGCCATGATAATTATTGGGGGAAATAGTGGGCTACCATTTGGGTGCGAATTTTTGGAGGCCAGGCTTCATGGAGCTTTGTTTTTTCAAAATCTACGAAAATGATATTGTTAAACATAATGACTCGGTGGCGCACACGGCAACGTATGGAAATATGACAGGAGATAGAGATAGATAGAGATAGATTTGTTTTGGTTAGATAGTTTAAATCTTATGTAACCGAAGGCATCCTATCTCCTCCTCTCTTGTTCTCCAAGCATTATAATCTATCTGATGTATGCGCTATAGGGAGGTGCGCCCCTGGACTATAAACATGAAGCGCGTCCCCTTGCACCGAGGTCAAGATGCTTAAACCAATCTTCACAGGGTAATCAGAGCCTCCCTCTTTCGCTACATCTAGTTCCATCCCATCTACATCCACCCCCAGCTCGCCATGTCTTCCTCCTCCAGCCTCCCATCGATCGGCCTCACGGGACAGGTTACGGAGAAGCTCACCAGGACGAACTACGTCCTCTGGCGTGCTCAGATCACGTAGCAGCTGCGTGGAGCTGGTGTCTTCGGCTATGCTGAAGATACGGTCAAGGAACCGGAGAAACACCTCATCACCAAGGACAAAGACGGCAAGGAGGCAGCTGTCCCAAACCCTCTTCATCACGCCTGGTGAGGGAAGATCAGCAGGTACTTGCATATTTGCTGTATAACCTGTCCAGAGAGGTTCTTGTCCAGGTGACAACATCCGCAAGGCGCATGAGCTGTGGACTGTTGTGGCGAGCATGTTCTCGTCACAGTCCCGATCACGCACCAACAACATTCACGTGGCCCTCTCCAACGCGCAGAAGGGCACATAGTCCGTGGGTGCATACTTTGCTCACATGCGCTCCCTCACTGACGAACTCGCCGCCGCCGGGAAGCCGCTGGATGATGATGAGATCATCTCCTACATCGTCGTAGGCCTGGACATGGAGTACCAGCCGCTGGTGTCAGCCCTTGATGCTCGCACCGAACCGGTCACGCTGGACGATCTTTTTGCTCAGATGAGTAATTTTGACCAGTGTGTGGCCATGTTCCATGGCACCGGCAACAACGCCGGCTTCAAATCTTCTGCAAACGCCGCCGTCCGTGGTGGCCGTGGTGGCCATGGTCACCGTGGTCCACCGCGCAGCAAGTCCAAGGGCAACGGTGGTGGAAAGTTCAACAACAGCGGCGGTGGTGCAGAGTGCGGCGGTCGTCCCTCCTCCAACAACAATAGAGGCCATCGCAACTCCAACTCCACCAAGAACCGATCGGATGCTGTAAAGTGTCAGATCTGCGGCAAACTTGGGCACTTTGCCAAGGATTGCTGGTACCGCTTCAAAGAAGATGAAGGTGACTCCTCACAAGATGAGAAGATTGCTGGTTCTGCCGAAGCTTCCTATGGAGTAGACACAAACTGGTATGTGGATAGTGGTGCCACAAACCACATCACCGGTGACATGGAGAAAGTAACCATGCGTGAAAAATACCGTGGCCAAGACCAAGTGCACGCAGCAAGTGGATCAGGTATGAGAATTAAACATGTTGGTCATACAGTTATAAATAGTCCTCACCTAAAAATCCATCTAAGAAAAATCTTGCATGTCCCTAGTGCATCAAAAAATCTTCTCTCCGTTCATTGTATAGCCATTGATAATCATCTATTCCTCGAATTTCACCCCTTCTTCTTTTTGATCAAGGATCAGGCAACGAGGAAGGTTCTCTACATAGGTAGATGTGTTCGAGGGCTTTACCCATTAATTCCGGAGTTTTTTAGAAGACAAAATAAGCAAGCATATGGTGTCACCAAACTCTCTTCGACAAGGTGGCACGATAGACTAGGGCATGCATCCTTTTCTTTAGTTGAACGATTGCTTAGGAAGAATAAGCTCCCATTTGTTGGAGAGCGTAATGTTGAAACAATTTGTGATTCTTGTCAGAAAGCGAAAAGTCATCAATTGCCTTACCCTATTTCTACCAGTATTTCTACCAAACCTCTTCTGCTAATTTTTCTGATGTGTGGGGCCCTGCCCCCAGTTCAGTTGGTAGGCATACTTACTATGTTAGCTTCATTGATGACTTCAACAAATACTCTTGGATCTATTTACTCAAGGAACGATCCGATGTGTTTCAAGTATTTCAAAACTTCCAAGCTCTCGTTGAATGCAAATTTGATAGCAAGATTATTGCTTTCCAATCTGATTGGGGAGGGGAATATGAAAAACTCAATTCCTTCTTTCAAACACTTGGCATCTTCCATCATGTGTCACGCCCTCATGCTCACCAACAAAATGGGTCTGGTGAACGCAAGCACATACACATAGTCAAAGTTGGGATCTCTCTACTAGTTGGTGCATCCATGCCTTTAAAGTTTTGGGACGAAGCATTCTTAACTGATGTTCGTATCATTAACATGTTGCTTACTAGAGTCATAAATAATGAAACTCCAATCGGAAGACTCCTTCATGTCAAACCTGACTACACATCCCTCCGTGTTTTTGGATGTGCATGTTGGCCCAACCTTCGACCATACAACACTCGTAAACTCATGTTTCGATAAAAGCAATGTGTCTTTCTAGGCTACTGATGAGGATATATACCTAGGGTAGGGTCCTAGGCACGGACCACATACCCTACCTAAAGACACCACATGGGAGGACTTGAAGATCAAGCATGAACTTCCGAGTGGATCCCTGGAGATGTAATCCACTCGGAAACTCCCGCTCTCACTCGACAGTCGTGTGTCACTCAGTAGACCTCACTTCCACTCGACGCCAGAAGACCAGGAGCCATCATCAAGAGTCCAACGGGCAGACGCTGGTTCAATGGTCATTAATAACTTTTATTACGTATGTTACCTATAACAGCAGACTTTAAACCCCACGACCAGACCCTTTGATGCGGGGCCATTATGAGGGGCAGCGAACTCTATATAAGCCGCCCCTCCCCTCCTGCACAAGGGTTCGCAACCATTGTAATACCTATACTCCACTCGACATAAAGCTCCCGAGCACTGAGACGTAGGGCTGTTACCTCCATGAGAGGGGGCCTGAACTCATACATCCGTGTGTACACCCTCGCCATAGCTAGGACTCTGCCCTCTCCCTTCGTACCACTACCATCTACTGTCAGGCTCGTTCCCACGACAGTTGGCGCCCACCGTGGGGCAGGCGTCTAAGCGACTTCCGGCAAGGTTGCGATTTTCATCCTTCGACATGTCTTCCGGCGGTGTTTTTGCTCTAGACCACGAGATCTGTTTCAAAGCGCTCACCTTCATCGCCGATGATTCGGCATGGCTCCAAGAGGCGCCTCTCGATGTCGAGGCGCTCCCGGTCCGCGGGGCCGCACACTTCCGCACGAGTCCCTGTAGCGTGTTGCTGCGACAGCCGTCAACCCCCTATGCGTCAGCTCCTCTCGCCGTTCGCGGCCGCAAGCGGTTTGGCCGCTCGCGGCTCTAGCGGTGGGTCGAACACGCAGCGGCGCGTCAAGCTTCTCCGCAGGTTGCAGCGCTTGAGCCCCCTGAGTCCCTTCACGGCGTGTTTGAGTCGGATTCCGACCCGTCCAACGTGCCTTCCGAGTGCGAAAGCTGCGATCCCGCAGCGAAGGTTTTGATGGTGGGCTCTCATCAGAGTTCACCGCCTGGCTTCGGCCATATCAAGCGCGAGGCTGGAGGTCCATCGAACGTGCAGCTGCGTCGTGATGAGAAGGTCCTTCAAACCCCCATCATCGGCGCGACTGCCGAGGCCCAAGCCTTGGAGTCCGCGCGCATTCGTCTAGAAGAGCTCTAGGCAGAGATTGACGAACGCGCTCGCCAGCGCCCGCCACGCCTCAGTCGACGTCATCGACAACTGTTTCTGACTAGATCTCACGATGGCATTGAGGTATACCGAACTCCTGTGCTAAATGTTGTTGCTGCTGCTAGGATAGCGGATTCCATTCAGCCGTCCCGGTCAGAGGCTGGTAGAGGGCTATTGCAGATCAGAGCGCTATTGGATGCAGCACAACGTCATAATTCAGCAGTTTCTCAGTCCCGTAACAAGATATACAACAATTCACCCAAGGCAGAGACCGTTCAGTCGGCACACAGCCCTGGATCGCCCTTGCGTCGTCGAGGCGGCGGTTTTCGTGAAGGGCAAGACAGAGATCAGCATCACCGCGAAGACCACCGTCGAGTGCTCACTCCTCCGCGGAGTGGTCCGTATGCGCCCTGGCGCCAGGGCGACAGGCACTCCCTCGGTGATGAGCGGGATGCGGACTTCGATGCCCACACCTATCTTGTTCAGAAGCGGATCAACAAGAGCAAAGCCTATAGAGAGGGACTCGACAGAGATGTTCCGAGTGGAAGCTCAGCTGTGGTGTCTGGTCCCGAGTGTTTTAGCAGAGCTATACGTTCCGTAGAGATTCCCCCCAACTTCAGAATGGTGGCGGGGATCGGAAAGTTTTCTGGTGAAACGAAACCAGAGACTTGGTTAGATGATTACCGAGTGGCTGTGTAGATTGGTGGAGGAAATGACAATGTCGCAATGAAGCACCCGCCCCTCATGTTGGATGGTTCAACTCGAGCTTGGTTGAATTGTTTAGCTCCTTCCAGCATACATTGTTGGGAAGATCTTGCCCGAGTGTTTGTCCAGACCTTTGAGGGTACTTGCAAGCATCCGGCAGGTCTGGTCGACTTACAACATTGTGTCCATAAGCCTAATGAAACCTTAAGGGATTATATTCAGCGATGGTCCACCTTGCATCATACGGTGGAGAATGTGTCAAAACACCAGGTTGTTTGTGCCTTCAAGGCCGGTGTGAGATACAGGGAGCTCTACCTGAAGTTCGGGTGCACTGGTGACATTTCACTCGGCAAGATGATGGAAATTGCCACTCGCTATGCTAATGGCGAGGAAGAAGACTGCCTCTGTAGCGGCAAAGGAAAAGCGGTCGCCAACAAGTCTGGCGGTGGCAACAGTCGGAAACAGAAGCGAAAGGCTGAAGACCCGGCTCCGGCAAAGGCAGCGGCACTGGCGACTCAGTCAAAGAATAAGGGCAAGGCCAAGGCTCAGTATGCCCCCAAGAAGGGGAAAGGTCAGTTAGGAACTGATATCTTGGATCAGCCATGTGTAATTCACACGAGGAAAGATGCAGAAGGCAACCTGATTTTTCCCAAGCACACCACTCGACAGTGTCGAACCCTTATCCAGCAATTCAAGGGAGACCAGTCGAGTGCGAAATCTCCTAAAAAAGAAGATGAAGATGAGGAAAAGGAAACATTCCCGGATATCATGGCTACGCTGGTGATCTTTGCTGATGTCGAGAGCAAGAGTCGTCTGAAAGTCATCAATAGGGAAATCAACATGGCTGTGCCAAACACTCCCACCTACCTCAAATGGTCTCAATATGCTGTCACATTCGACCAGACAGACCATCCTGCTCGTGTGGCCACTCCCGATCGACAGGCTCTGGTAGTTGATCCGGTGGTGCAGGGGACTCGACTCAGAAAGGTTCTCATGGACGGCGAGAGCGGCCTGAACATTCTGTATGCTGATACCCTGAAAGGGATGGGCATTCCGATGTCCCGTCTGAGTGAGAGCAGCATGCATTTTCACGGGGTCATCCCAGGAAAGAAGGCCAAGTCACTCGGCCAGATAGCATTGGATGTGACGTTCGGAGATAGCAAAATTTTCCGAAAAGAAAAGTTGTCATTTGAAGTCGTGGATTTCAAGAGTACTTACCACGCCATCTTGGGTCGACCCGCTTATGCATGTTTCATGGCCCGGCCATGTTACGTGTATCTCAAGTTGAAAATGCCAGGCCCTAAGGGCGTGATCACGGTCACTGGCAATCGACAGCGGGCCGAAGAGTGTCTGCAGTAAGGATCCAAGATCTCCGATCAACAGATGGCCATGGTCGACCTGGAGGAGTACAAGAAAACCGCTGACCCTGCTGATTTGCTCCGCGAAAAAAAGCCGGCTTCCGAGTCGGCATTCCAGTCGGTAGGGGAAGTCAAGAAGGTTCACATCCACCCGACGGATCCTACTGCTGCCCCGACAAAAATCTCAACAACACTCGACAGTAAATAGGAAGCCGAGCTCATCCAGTTCCTCCGTGAGAACTGGGATATCTTTGCATGGAAGCCTGCTGACATGTCGGGGATTCCCAGGGAGCTGGCTGAGCACCGTCTGCGAGTGGATCCGAAAGCTAAGCCCGTCAGGGAGTATTTGCGTCGATCCGTGGTGGAGAAGCGCAAGGGTCTCAGATAAGAAGTGGCCCGTCTCTTGCAAGCCAAGTTCATTCGGGAGATTTACCACTCCGAGTGGCTCTCGAATGTTGTGATGGTGCCTAGGAAAGATAAGTCGTTGCGCATGTGCATTGACTTCAAACATCTCAATAAGGTGTGCCTAAAAGACCATTTCTCGCTCCCCCGCATAGATCAAATTGTTGACTCGACAGCGGGGTGCGAGCGTTTATTGTTTTTGGATGCCTATTCTGGGTACCATCAGATCCGTCTGTATGGCCCGGACGAAATAAAGACAGCCTTCATCACCCCGTTTGGGTTCTTTTGCTACATCACCATGCCTTTTGGTCTTAAGAATGCCGGCGCTACTTTTATTCGCATCATTCAGAAATGTTTACTTGACGAGATCCCTCGGAATGTTGATGCGTACATGGACGATATAGTGGTCAAGTCCCGCAAAGGTTCCGACCTGCTAGCTGACTTGGCCGAGACATTCGCCAATCTGAGGCGATTCGACATAAAGCTGAATCCGGCCAAATGTACCTTCGGTGTCCCTGGCGGCAAGTTGCTCGGTTTTCTCGTTTCCGAGCGAGGAATTGATGTCAATCCCGAGAAGATCAGCGCCATCACCCGTATGAAGACTCCCGTGCGAGTACACGATGTTCAGAACCTCACAGGTTGCTTGGCAGCATTGAGTCGATTCATTTCTCGTCTTGGCAAGAAGGCTCTGCCCTTATATCAGTTGATGAAGAAATCCGACACATTCAACTGGACTCCCGAAGCCGAAGCAGCGTTTGTTGAGCTCAAAGCCCTGCTCTCCACCCAGCCGGTGCTCGCCGCTCCTGCCAGCAAAGAGCCCTTGCTCTTGTACATCGCGGCCACAAATCAGGTCGTCAGTACAGTGTTGACTGTCGAGCGAGAAGAGGAGGGTAAAGCCTATAAGGTCCAGCGGCCAGTTTATTATGTCTCGAAAATATTGTCCCCCTCAAAGCAAAGATATCCACACTATCAGAAGCTGGTGTATGGTATTTACCTATCAACGAAGAAGGTGGCACATTATTTCCAAGACCATTTGATCTCAGTCGTCAGTGATGCTCCTTTATCCGAGATTTTCAATAATCGCGATGCATCAGGTCGAGTGGCTAAATGGGAAATTGAGCTTGGACACTTTGACATCAGATTCGAGGCCAAGAAGGCAATCAAGTCCCAAGCATTGGCAGATTTCATGGCCGAGTGGACTGAACAGCAACAACCCATCCAAGTTCACTCGATGCATTGGACAATGCTCTTCGACGGCTCCAAAATGTTGAATGGGTCTGGTGCTGGTGTTGTCTTGATATCTCCCAGAGGCGACAAGCTCAGTTATGTCTTGCAGATTCATTTTGATTCCTCCAACAATGAGGCAGAGTATGAAGCACTTTTGTATGGGTTGCGCATGGCTAACTCACTCGGCGTAAACCGCCTGATGGTTTATGGCAACTCGGATTTGGTGGCGAATCAAGTGATGAAAGAGTGGGATGTCAGAAACCCTGCTATGACTGGATACTGCAATGCAGTCCGAAAGTTGGAGAAGAAATTTGAAGGTCTGGAACTTCACCATGTTCCTCGACTAAAAAATCAAGCGGCTGATGAGTTGTCCAAGATTGGTTCCACTCGACGACCTGTCCCCAGTGGGGTGTTCCTGGAGCATTTGCATACTCCTTCGATTCAAGAGGATTCTTTCACCGAAGAGACCCCACAAGCTTTAAGCTCCTCTGACTCGACTGAAGTCGACGTTCCTGCCGTGATTGACTTAGTCATGGAGATGCTAGTTATCATACCCGATTGGACTGTGCCATACATTGCCTATATCCTTAGACAAGAGCTCCCTCAAGATGAAGCAGAGGTTCGACAGATTGTGCGCAGGTCCAAGGCTTTCACTGTGATGAGAGATCAGCTATTCAGAGAGAGTGTAACTAGTGTCATCTAGCGCTGCATTTCCCCCGAGGAAGGTCGGATGATCCTAGACGAAATCCACTCGGGAACTTGCGGCCACCATGCGTCTTCAAGGGCGATCCTCGCTAAAGCATACCGAGCTGGTTTTTATTGGCCACGGGCTAACGAGATGGCTAAGGACATCGTTGATCACTGCGAGGGCTGCTAGTTCTATGCAAATCAGTCACACAAGCTGGCGTCCGCTCTGAAGACAATTTCTCTTGCCTGGCCGTTTGCGGTTTGGGGACTCAACATGGTTGGTCCCTTCCGACTCGGGAAAGGAGGATTCACCCACCTGTTGGTAGTAGTCGACAAATTCACCAAGTGGATTGAAGCCAAGCCCATCAAGAAGCTGAATTCCCGCACGGCGGTCACATTCATGAGAGAGATCATTATCCGATACGGCATTCCGCATAGCATCATCACAGACAACGGCACTAATTTTGACTCGGAAGAATTCAGGAGATTCTGTAACTCCCAAGGCACCCGAGTGGATTACGCTTTCGTTGCACATCCTCAAACCAATGGGCAAGTTGAGCGGGCTAATGGTCTCATTCTGCAAGGTCTGAAGCCTCTTCTCATGCGCGATTTGGATCATGCCGCCGGTGCGTGGGTAACTGAGCTGCCGTCTGTTCTGTGGGGATTGAGGACAACGCCTAATCTGTCGACTGGACGGACTCCTTTCTTCCTTGTCTATGGTGCTGAGGCCATATTGCCAAGTGATTTGGCCCACAATTCTCCTCGGGTGGAGCTATATTCTGAGGCTGAAGCTGAACAGGCCAGATAGGATGGAGTAGATCTTCTGGAGGAGGAGCGTGAGATGGCTCTGATCTGGACCACTGCCTATCAGCAAGACCTACGACGCTTCCATGCAAAGAATGTCAAAAGCCAAGCGTTCCATGAAGGACATTTGGTGCTCCGAGTGAATCAACACCGATCTCACAAGCTTGCTCCTGCATGGGAAAGTCCTTTCGTCGTCACTAAGGTGCTAAACAACGGAGCCTTTCACTTGTATAATCTCATGAAACAGATAGATGAGCCACGAGCTTGGAATGCAGACCTGCTCCGGCGTTTTTACACTTGAGACAAGAGTTTTCTGATGTAACGAGAGTACTTCATCAATGCAATTCGTGTTTCTGTGATTAATACTTCGTCGATTCCGACCCGTGCAGTTACATTCTTAGGGATACTCCGAGTGATGAGCAATCCTCACACTCGGGGGCTTAGCTGCGAAACATGTTTCGCCTAAGTTAAAGACCCTATCGGGTGGATAGCAGTCCATTCACTCGACGGCCTATTTGCGAATCCGTCTTCGCTTAGGTTAAAAACCTCGTCGAGTGGATGGTAATCCATTCATTTGACAACTTAGCTGTGAATCGACATTCGCCTAAGTTCGAAAATACTCCGAGTGATCAGCAATCCTCACACTCGGAGACTTAGCTGCGAAACATCTTTTCTCCTAAGTTAAAAACCCTGTCGGGTGGATAGCAGTCCATTCACTCGACGGCCAATTTGCGAATCCGTCTTCGCTTGGGTTCAAAAAATAATAATATTCCGAGTGATGAGCAATCCTCATGCTCGGAGGCTTAGCTGCGAAACACGTTTCGCCTAAGTTAAAAACCTCGTCGAGTGGATAGTAATCCATTCACTCGACAACTTAGATGCAAATCGATATTCACCTAAGTACAAAAATACTTCGAGTGATGAGCGATCCTCACACTCAGGGGCTTAGCTATGAAACACGTTTCGCCTAAGTTAAAAACCTCATCGAGTGGATAGTAATCCATTCACTCGACAACTTAGATGCGAATCGATATTCGCCTAAGTTCAAAAATACTTCGAGTGATGAGCGATCCTCGCACTCGGGGGCTTAGCTGCGAAACACTTTTCACCTAAGTTAGAAACCTCGTCGAGTGGATGGTAATCCATTCACTTGACAACTTAGATGCGAATTGATATTCGCCTAAGTTCAAAAATACTTCGAGTGATGAGCGATCCTCACACTCGGAGGCTTAGCTGCGAAACACGTTTCGCCTAAGTTAAAAAACCTCGTGGAGTGGATGGTAATCCATTCACTCGACAACTTAGATGCGAATCGATATTTGCCTAAGTTCAAAAATAGTTCAAGTGATGAGCGATCCTCACACTCGGGGGCTTAGCTGCGAAACACGTTTCCCCTAAGTTAAAAACCTCGTCAGGTGGATAGTAATCCATTCACTCGACAGCTTAGCTGTGAATCAACATTCGCCTAAGTTCGGTAATACTCCGAGTGATGAGCAATCCTCACACTCGGGGGCTTGGCTGTGAACACGCTTCGCCTAAGTTAGAAACACAAACTCAGTCGAACAGACGATTGAAAGCCAAATACGAACAAAATCCAAAGGGTAAACCACGGATAAACGTTTCGTATGAAAGCAAATGTGCTCAGGCCCAAGACCTGACCGGAGTTTTTAAGGATACAAATCCACTCGCATACCGAGGCAAATTTAACTGTTTCTTTCAAGGATAAGTTTTTCAAGCAGGAGACGGACTGGCGGGCTCAACGAAAGTGTCCAGGTCAATACCATCGGGGATTCTGCTGGCCGCTTTGATGATGGTCTCCATGAAGTCCTCAAACTGGAGTTTCTTCGTGTTGACCACCTGAAGCTCCTTCAACCCCTCCTTCTTCATGTCCCTGCAATGGACCCTGACTAGTGATAATGCCACGACGGCTCCACACCGAGCGGCAGATTTCTTCCAGGCCTGAACTCGACTTGGAAGTTCGTCCAGGCGAGCCATCATAGAGTTGAGGTCAAGCTGAAGAGTGTCCTTAGGCCATAGCTCTTTGTCGATTCTCTCCATCACAGACTTCAGTCGGACAAGATACGCCTGGACGCCCTGGAGCCGGAAATTGAGTTGGAGCATGTTCATGGCCACCGCATTTGTGACAGGAGACTTGGTGGGATCCAGATTGGGCTCAACCTCCTCCGTTTCCTTCTCAAAGTCTTGGCAGAATTCTGTTGAAGAATGAGGAATGGGAGGACAATCGGTGAACTACGACCATCAAAGATTTTACAAAGCTCGGTCGACAAGAAACACTTACCGTCAAGCAGGATATACATCTTCCTCGAGAAGTCGCCCAGATGCTTCTCCAGGCCATTGCTCCTCTTGTTCAGCTGCTCGGCCCTTTTGACGAGGTCCATGCGCTCCTGCTTTAGCTTGTTGTTCTCTTCTTCCAGCTTCTGGGCGGCTGCCAGCTTTTGATCTGCAGCTTCAGTTTTGTCCCTGGCCACCCGTTGGGCGTCGGCGAGTGTTTTGTCCTTCTCCTCTAGTGCCTTCTTCATGGAATCTAAAGAAACAACATTGTTGAGTCGCGCTTGGAGTCGACGGTTTTCATTGCGCACGTCTGTTCGAGTGAGAGCACTCGGTTCAAAACATGAAAAGTGAAGATGGGAATGCTGTCAGTCGACAGTAATTACCTCCTAGGGACTTCAGCTCAGCACGCGCTCGCTCTAGGGCGTTGTTGGCAACTGCCACATCCACCTACAACCGGTTCCTCTCATCCTCCATGTCCTTGTACTGCGTTCCTAGTTCGCAAGCCATCTGGAACCAACAAAAGACAGGAGTTCAATCAACAAGTGGTTCCTAGATAGTCGACTGAGTTATGAACACCGGCGAATGACCATTTTGGAAGAATTCAACCAGAAAGTCCACTCGACATGTTGAGCGACTCTAGCGCTCCGCGCACCATAAACAAATTCAAAGGCTGTCTCTATTAAGACCCCTGCTGATGCAAGCACTCGACATCGGTCTCGGGGACTACACCCAATGGGTGCGCTAAGAGCGCCCCCACTGAGACGGTTAACTCTCGATCCGTCGAGTAACTCGTCAGAAAATACACTCGACATGTCGAGTGACATTAGTACCACGCGTACGACAAAAGACTCTAAGACCCCTGCCGATGCAAGCACTCGACAGCGGTCTCGGGGACTGCACCTAGTGGGGGCGCTAAGAGCGCCCCTACTGAGATGGTTAACTTTTGATTCGTCGAGTAACTCGTCAGAAAATACACTCGACATGTTGAGTGACATTAGTACCACGCGTACGACAAAAGACTCTAAGACCCCTGCCGATGCAAGCAGTCGACAGCGGTCTCGAGGACTACACCCAGTGGGTGCGCTAAGAGCGCCCCCACTGAGATGGTTAATTCTCGATCCCTCGAGTAACTCGTCAGAAAATACACTCGACATGGTCAGCCCTGTCGTCACACTCGACCCGTCGAGTGACGCAGCCCCCCTACTCTATAAAGTGCAGTCTATCCTTATGCAGCGTCATATCATGGTTTGCCAATAATATCCATGACACCTGCAAGGTAACTACGGAGTGGTGTGATTCAAAGGCAAAATGCATATCGTATACAATAAACTCTAAAGACCCCTGCTGATGCAAGCACTCGACAGGGGTCTCGGGGACTACACCCAGTGGGTGCGCTAAGAGCGCCCCCACTGGGATGTTTAATTCTCGATCCGTCGAATAACTCGTCAGGAAATACACTCGACATGTCGAGTGACACTAGTACCACGCATACTATCAGTCCCAATCCTACTCGACTACGATCCAATCTATTCGAATGGAGAAAGTTCAAACATTCTACAGCAATCACCCAGTGGGTGTGCACCAGCCAAGAAAAGACAAGAATTCAATCGACAATGGACTTACAATCGAACTTACTCGGACATTGGTGCAGAGAGCTACGCTGACGTCAAAAGCCAATTTGTTGGCCTCGTACGCCTCCTTGGTCCTCAGCATGAGCTGCTCCGCCTGGATCATGGCTTCCTTCGCAGCTTCGGTTTGATCTTACGGGGTGCGACGCAGAGAGAAGGCCGTCATGGGTGGGGTCAGCGTGGTCGTAGGAGCAACCGAGACAGTCTGAGAGGGCCTAGTTGGAGTCGACGCTACAACGGTCGAGACGGCTGGAGGAGCATGTGGCAGAGGTGTCGCAGATTCAGCCCTAGGTTGTGTCGAGCCACCTCCCCCTTGGGAAGACCCTGCCATCGAACATTGAAGCGCTTGCACCAATGACGCTCCTTGGATGCGAGGAGGCGAGGTGTCCGGTCGCCCCTCGTCGTCCTCCACCTGAATGAGCTCTGCATCAACAACCGATGGTGTTAACATCTGCATGTGTCGAGTCCCATTTGGACGAACCAATAACTATCTAACCTCTATGAGAAGTGGCCGCGTCAGCAGTGTCGACATCCATTGCATCCCCTACATCTCGATGGGGCGAAGACACAGATGTAGCAGCTCTGACGAATTGAGTGGCATTCGGTCAAAAACAACTCCAGACTTCAGTCGACAGAACAAGTACAGAAATAAACTCTTACGTGGAGACGACAGGCACTGCCACCCTCATGCGTGGCAGAGCCTTACGAGGCTTAGTGACGGCTTGCTTGGACTGCTTAGCCATTTTTTCGCCCGGCTCAGTGGTCGAGGGGCGACTGCGCTTCAGGTTCTTCTCACTAGGGCCCGGCGCCCTGTCCTCAGCAGTTGATGGATCTTGGCGGGACTTGGTGCGGCGGGGAGGTGACTCGACTTCTTCCTCCTAGCCGGAGTCCTCGTATTCTTCCTCAGAGTCGAAAGAACCGTCGCCGTCCACACTGCCGCCCTCGCTCACCACGCCCTCTTCAACATGGTTCCCATTCGGAACGGGCGAGTGCATGTGCGTCCATTCCTTCATGATTCAAGCAAAGAAGTCAGTTCGATATAGCACTCGACAGTACAATGCATCAGTCGACATCACACAACTCACCAGGTTCTTCGGCAGGTTTTCGGCCAAGTATGGCCGGATCCTCTTGGCTCCCAAAGGGTTGTCGCAGGCTCCGGTGATGCTACGAAGCCACTGCTCGATAGTTTTCTGAGGAATTTCCTCAGGATGCGTCCTCGTCGAGTCCTCAGGGCCCGCATAGTGCCACATGGTGTGGTCCCTGGCCTGAAGCGGCTGAATACGTCGACCAAGAAACGTCTCCAACAGGTCCATACCAGTCACTCCACCTCGGATCAGTTGCACCACTGCTTCAACCAAGATGCCTACTTGGACGTGCTCCTCTTCAGTCACCTTCAGGGACTTGGGAACAGCAGGACGATCGGGCGTATATGAGGGAAGGCCAGTCGACATATTGGGCGATGCTGCGTCCTTGCAGTAGAACCAGTCGACTGCCAACCTCTTACAGACTCAGGAAAGGTCATGGCAGGGAAGGAGCTACGAGCTCTTTTCTGAACCCCTAACCCACCGCACAGCTGGAGCACATGGGTCTTCTCATCAGCGGGGAGGGCTTTCTTCATAGTCTGGGATCTGACCATGAAGAGGTGTTTGAACAATCCCCAGTGGGGAGAGCAGCCCAGGAAACATTCACACAGAGTGACGAATGCAGACAGATAGGCGATGGTGTTGGGCGAGAAGTGGTGCAGTTGGGCATCGAAAAAAATTCAGAAAGCCCCTAAAGAACGGGTGGGGCGGCAGAGAAAAACCTCGCTCGACATGGGAGAGAAGGAGGACTCGCTCCCCGTCGCGCGGCTCCGGCTCGCGCTCCTCCCCCGGCAGTCTCCAAGCGCCGTTCGCCACGAGCCCGTCGGAGACGAGACCCTCCATGTCTTCACGGGTGACGACAGAGGGGAGAAAATCCCCCTGCATCCATCCCGCCGGCGCGGTGAATCGGGTGGCCGAGGGCTTCTTGCCCTTGAGCTTCGCCGCCCCCTTCTTCGCTCGCTCTAGCTTCTTCATCAGATTCTTCATCTTCGTCTCGGCGGCTCTCGTCGGGGGAGATCGGAGTTAGGCACTGGGAGCAGAGGAAGCGGAGGAAAAGAGAGAGAACTAGCGGAAGTACCGTGCAAACCGCAGCGAACACAGCTTTATACGCTGCCGAGTGTCTCACTGACCAGTGGACCCGCGAAGTTACCGCGCACGCCAACCGCTGAAGGCGCTCGGTACGTGGCGATACGACCGGCGCTAAAATCGAGGCGTCACGCCCCCACTTGCCCCGATCGTGGCGTAATTTTCGCGTGAGCGCGCTCACTTCCCAAATTTTCGTATCCCGGAAGATCCGGGTCTGTCAGACCGACTCGTCGCCTCCCAAGATACTACCAGCTCACTCGGACCAAAACAAATGCTGAACATCCACTCGGACACCTTTAAGGCTGAATGGATCTGGGCGAGCGGGGAGGAATTCAATCGACACAAGTTTCGTTGAAGCTCCGAATATCATTCGGAAGACTTTGCGTGTTGACCCTGAATGAATACTAATGCTCAAAGTTCAATCGACATAAGTTTCATGGAAACCCCAAATATCATTCAGAGGATCTGATGCACTAACTCAAGGTCTACGTAGATACTCCCTTCCACCACTCAAACCCCGATCCATTCGGGGGCTAATGATGAGGATATATACCTAGGGTAGGGTCCTAGGCACGGCCCACGTACCCTACCTAAAGACACCACATGGGAGGACTTGAAGATCAAGCATGAACTTCCGAGTGGATCCCTGGAGACGTAATCCACTCGAAGTAATCCACTCGGAAACTCCCGCTCTCACTCGGCAGTCATGTGTCACTCGGAAGACCTCGCTTTCACTCGACGCCAGAAGACTAGGAGCCATCATCAAGAGCCCATCGGGCAGACGCTGGTTCAATGGTCATTAATAACTTTTATTACGTACGTTACCTGTAACGGCAGACTTTAAACCCCACGACCAGACCCTTTGATGCGGGGCCATTATGAGGGGCAGCGAACTCTATATAAGCCGCCCCTCCCCTCCTGTACAAGGGTTCGCAACCATTGTAATACCTATACTCCACTCAACATAAAGCTCCCGAGCACTGAGATGTAGGGCTGTTACCTCCACGAGAGGGGCCTGAACTCATACATTCGTGTGTACACCCTCGCCGTAGCTAGGACTCTGCCCTCTCCCTTCGTACCCTTACCATCTACTGTTAGGCTCGTTCCCACGCAGCTACAGTCCCCAACATAAAGGTGTCAAGTATCTAGACATTTCCACTGGCCGTGTTTACATCTCTCGTGACGTGGTCTTTGATGAGGAAAAATTTCCATTTGCTGATCTTCACCCGAACGCCGGTGCCTTACTTCGCAAGGAAATCCTTCTTTTGCCTCCCCATCTTGTTGGTGCCAGCGAGGAAAATAACTGTACTGATCACATGTTGCTTAACAATTCTCATATTTTGTCTGAGCTTTGTGATGATGCAGAAAAAAAACTCTGAAGAAAATGGTGAAGAAATAGCCCAAACTGGGCGTCATTTCATGTGCAGGCTTCCCGGGAGCAAATCTCCCTCAGGATCGCTGTCGTGCCAGGCGCGCCTGGTCTCCAGGCAATCGTCCACGGGATCCCCGCCCGCTAACTCGTGTGACAGCGACCCGCGGGCCGACGTGCCTGTAGATACTTCTGCGCCAACCACGCGACTCACTTCGCCTCGCCCGTTGGACGCCACCACCCCGCACCAATCCTCGATTGCAGTCTGGCAACCGTCGACTCGCTTCCCCTACCCGCCTCGCTGCTACGCTCTTCGATCGAGCGAGCCGACTGGGCAAACCGGCGCGGAGCCCCGTGTGTCGACGGATCTGGAGCCCTGCTCCCCAACCGGCTCTGCCCTTCACGAGTCGGGATCGTCTGCACGCGGGTGCCTCTCCTGTGCTAAGACCCGTCGCCATAGAAGATCCCCACCATACGGTGCCTGCTAGCGCATCCTCTTTGGGATCGCCGGGGGGATCAGGTGCATCTGGATCTTTTGCCGCTTCCGGATCGCCTATGCCAGAACCTTCAACACCACCGCGTACACGTTTCCAAAAAGGGATAATCCAACCTATCAATTATAAACGTGTACTCAAGTTTGGTCTATCATGCTCCACAGGTGAACCACAAACTCTTGGAGAGGCACTCTTTGACATACGATGGAAAACAGCTATGAATGAAGAGTACAAGGCACTGCAGAAGAATAAAACATGGCATCTAGTTCCCCCACAGCAAGGTAAAAATCTCATTGACTGCAAGTGGGTATTCAGAATAAAGAAAAAAATATGATGGAACTATATATCGCTACAAAGCAAGGCTTGTTGCAAAAGGTTTTAAACAATGGTATGGCATAGACTGTGAGGATACTTTTAGTTTAGTTGGCAAAGCTGCTACTATTCGTCTTGTTCTATCCATTGCTGTTTCCAGGGGATGGAGTCTCAGGCAACTAGATGTTCAAAATGTGTTTCTTCACGGTATTCTAGAAGAGGAAGTGTATATGAAATAACCTCCTGGGTTTGAAAACAAAAATCTACCCTCTTATGTGTGCAAGCTTGACAAAGCTCTTTATGGACTGAAGCAAGCTCCTAGGACATGGTACTCCCGTCTCAGCCAGAAGTTGCAAACACTTGGTTTTGTTCCCTCCAAATCTGACACGTTGCTGTTCATTTACAATAAGTCAAAAACATCAATCTTTGTTCTCATATATGTTGATGACATCATTGTTACTAGCTCATCTGATGATGCAGTGGCAAGCCTGCTAAAAGATCTAGGTGCTGAATTTGCACTCAAGGATCTAGAAGATCTACATTATTTTTTGGGCACTGAGGTAAAGAAACATGGAGATGAACTGCATCTTTCCCAAGAAAAGTATGCAACTGATCTTGTAAAGAGAGCTGGGTTACAAGGTTGCAAAGCCTCACCAACACCTTTGTCTAGTTCTGAAAAGCTTTCTCTCACAGAAGGGGAGCTTTTGAGTCAGGTAGATGGCACCAAATACAGAAGTTTAGTAGGTGCACTCCAGTACTTAACTCTTACTAGACCTGATATTTCTTTTGCTGTCAACAAAGTATGTCAGTTTCTTCATGCACCCACCACAGCTCATTGGACTGCTGCAAAACGTATAGTAAGATATATCAAGGACACTGTAAATGTTGGTCTTGCTTTTACCAAGTCCTCATCTATCCTTGTTAGTGCATTTTCTGATTCTGACTAGGCAGGAGATATTGATGATCGACGCTCCACAGGTGATTTTGCAGTATTCTTTGGACCTAACCTCATATCTTGGTGTGCAAAGAAACATGCCACTGTCTCTAGATCAAGCACAGAGGTAGAATATAAAGCACTAGCAAATGCTACAGCCGAAATTATCTGGGTTCAATCCATGCTCAGAGAACTTGGCATAAAACATACTCAAGCTCCATGTCTGTGGTGTGATAACCTTGGTGCAACATACCTGTCTGCAAATCGAGTCTTCCATGCAAGAAGCAAACACATTGAAATATATTTTCACTTTTTTCGAGAAAGAGTTGCTAGCAAAAGATTGGATATCAGGTTTGTTCATTCCAAAGATCAAGTTGCAGATGGCTTTACAAAAGCTTTGCCCACAAGGAGTTTTGAAGAGTTCAAGCGTAATCTCAACTTAACTAAATTATGATTATGGGAGGGTGTTAAACATAATGACTCGGTGACGCACACGGCAACGTATGGAAATATGACAGGAGATAGAGATAGAGTTGTTTTGGTTAGGTAGTTTAAATCTTTTGTAACCGAACGTATCCTATCTCCTCCGCTCTTATTCTCCAAGCATTGTAATCTATCCGATGTATGCGCTATAGGGAGGTGCGCCCCTGTACTATAAACATGAAGCGCATCCCCTCACACCAAGGTCAAGATGCTTAAACCAATCTTCACAGATATTTCTGAGTTTCAAAAAAGAAATCCTGTGAAAACAATAATTTGGCCTGCTGGGTGGCGCCCTCCCTCCCTCCCCAGTGGTGCAGCTCCCCTGTGATTGTTGAATCAGATTGCCTTGAATTGATCAAAATGGTATGCAACGAAGATATAAATCAATCCTGGAGCCAGTCTAAATTAAATAAGACAAATAGAGTGCTCCCCAGAAACACGTCATAACCAAAGTTTTTGCAAAAACACAAAACAATGTGTTCTGAATGACCAAATTCTGAAAGCTCCAGACCTGAGACGGCAAAACACTTGTGGTTCCCAACCGCTGCTTCATTACAATGTTTTAAATGCCAGCTAACTCGATGAAAATTGTAGGATTTCAACCTCAGAAGTACATCCTACTACTGGATATAGTAACCCCAGAAGATTTTAATAGAAAGGAGCAGCACAAAAAATATATCAATATTAGTGTTGTAGAACTTTACTCTAGAACAATTCAAATGCGCACCTTGACTTGAGAATTCAGTTGCGTGCTACACCACCTTGTGTTACATACAACACAAGCCTTGATATGGTCTTTTATAAGAAATATTACTTAGCACAGAAGAAGAGTGTCAACTGAAGGTAATGAGCAGAAAGAGAAACGTCAGCAACCAAATTGTCCCTATTGTAGTGAAATACAACAGTACAGAACATAAGTACAAAACAACTACAATGTAATTCATATACAACAAATACATGATACAGGACTAACTAGTTCTAGTTCATCTCGCTACGAGCAATACACGCTGTAGTAACGGTATTTTTGGAACAACAACTACAATATATCATATACAACAAATAGTCACTAACTGGTAACTAGTTCGTCTCACTCCGGGAGAGCAATATACGCTGTAGTAATCCTCCAATGTTTTTCGGCTCAATGTGAACCAATCACCTATGCAATGTGCAACGATCAATCTGACAGGTCGACAAATTGTTATCAGCAGCTTGTTGATAACAGAACAGATTTTCCCTAGTAAAGGAGAATAAACCCCCGGCAGGGTCATTCAAGAAGCTTGTTGCATGTGCAGACGCCTAATGCTGCAGCTAGATGCCATGCAGCGTGGATGTAGGGGGTCTGCGGGAAGACATCATCGGCAATGAACAGGGCGCCACCCAGCAGAGACGACATCCTGTGCAGGTTGTGTGCTGTCTTGAGCTCTGGCTCTGTCGATGCTCGTTTCGCAAATGAAACCTGAGGCAGAAGAGAACTCTTGTGTGTCATTTCAAGGGAAAGACCATAGATGGATATGGTAAGAACCGAAGAAATAAATCCTCCCTAGGACAGTCTACTATTCTGAAAATAACATGGCAGGATAGCTTGGAAAAAATACTTGCCTCCATCATCCCAGTGTGAAGGGCTGTGACCATCAAGGGCTGGAATGGTAGGAGCAACGTTGATGCTGCCATTAGTAATCTTGGATGTTCATCCCGAAGGGCTCTTGTTAGGCACTGTGTGAAAAAGATCGAATACTTCATATAGAAGTTGCAGTCATAATATAATGCTAAACAAAGCAAGGTATAAGCTATAAATCAGGCTGCCACAAGTGCTGATGTAGCAAACATACAAATAGAAAGAAGGTTATCACATGCAGATCTCGTAATATTCAAGTAGTAGTTCATTCGATTACAATTTTACAGGGATGCTGCTGATAGCCTGATATAGCTTATTAAGCAGAATAAACACATCAAGTTTGGTTACATTGAATTCACGGTTCTTTTTGCTTAATGTGCATCTATGAAAGTAACATATATTCCGATGTACCCATTACCCTATAAACATGTCTTACTTACCAGTGTTGTAGTGGCGATCATTGTGTAGTCTGCCCACCGCATGTATTTTCTGATTTCTCCTCGTGAAGTATGATATAAGCTAGATGCAACTCCAACTCCAATTAGTGAGTTAGCATAAAGTGCAGTATTCAAGGACTTTCTGCAGAACTGGCACATGACCGTTAGTTCAAAAATGGCTATGCATCAAAAATGCAATAAGGAGGCAACCTTTGAAGAAGCAATCTAGTTGTCCGTAGATGTACTTGCCTTGGTGTCTGCAGTCCAAGAAAGATGAAAGGAAGTGACGTGACGACATTAGCAACAGTTTCAGCTACATTTTTATCACCTGGTTCAAAAAAAAAACTTATTTTCAGCAATTAAGTTACCAAAGGAGATACTATGTTGATTGTCTGAATTACGTGATTATTTGACCATACATGAGAGACTACAGTGAATAGGCTTCAGGCATGGGGGCCTCTGTCGCCAGAGTTGCCTGCAATTACAAGACAAAGCATTAGGTGATGCACAACTATTTCATACTGGAAACCATTCTAACAATTGTCTGGATGATGTTCACAATAATGGCACCGAAAAACAAAACCCTACTTGATCTTCAAACTTCGAGTCATGCCAACACCCTCCTGCTGCTCCCTAGCCGATGTATCCATAATGCTTGTTTTAATAGCTTCATCATCAGTGTACGGCGATCGACCTGCAAGTTGTACCCCATAGAGACCATCCAGACCCCCAGGAGGTCTTCGATCTGCCTGAACTCCCATTTACTTGTCCGGCGCGCACTTGTTCAACTAAACAGAACAGATGACTTTCCTGTGGGGAAAAGAGTTGGGTTGAGATATTGTTTAGAGAGAGGATTTTCTGAAACCACGTGCACCTACACCCTTCCATCTAGGCGTCAGGTTTTGTGTTGAGATCTGCGCTAGCTCACTATCTTCAGTTCATAGAAAATTTTCTTTTGTTTCGTCCAAATAACTCAAACATGTAAACTTGGAACTTTGCACGACAACAACACATGAGTAGTACAATGCATAGAATTATTTTCAGAATTTTGGTGTGCCATAGATAATTAAAATGATAGAGCTTATCTGAAACTCTTACCATTTTAGGTAGACGGGTATTCGTGATCCATTCACACCTTCAACATGACCCCTTTCAGCATGAAAAATATGGAATTATGGTTATCCACTTATCCTGTTCTAGTATGGCAGCTATCCGATTACTATTAAAGTGCTATCAGCTGCCAATACTAGAAGGTCTTGTGCCTACTAAAAAGTTTTTAAGCAAACAATGACCACCAATGTTGTTCATGTAATTGCCAGATTAGCTGAGCGACATACCAGGACGTCTGTTAGGAGCTATGGAGTACTATATTGTTGTAACTATGAGATTGTAAAAGATACTTCCTCTGTACACTAATGTAAGACGTTTTTACAGTTCATATTGAACTGCAAAAACGACTTATATTAGTGTGCCGAGGTATAGTAATTATCAGGTTATCTAGGTGACATTACCTGACTGTTCCTTAGCAGTCACCATGTTTTCTGTAACCACCAGATTATCTAGGCGATATAACCAGGATCGATGTTGTCTAGATACTAGTAGTTATCATGGAGTAGATATCTAAGCACACATAGGAAAAAACACAGCACCAACCTAGGATCCTGAAATAAAATCTGTACACACCACACCACACCATGGAAGCTAACAGAGTCTGCAGGCGGCATCACAAAATCAGTTGGTGGCGTATGGCACCGGAGCGGCAATAGGGACAGCAAGGTGGCATTTTTACCTCGCTGCGGGCGGTGGCCTTGCACCGCCGCTCGGGTCGGGCTCCTCCCAGGGGGGCGTGGCAGGGCGAGCCGACGCTTCGTCCTGCAGCTCACCAGCGCGCGAACCGCCGCCTCGGCCGTGTCCTCCCCTCTCAGATTCGAGGAGAGCAGTGGTTATTCGCCCGGATCTGGAAGAGAAACGGGGCCGGCGGCAGCTCAGCTCAGCTCTGCTCAGGTCGGCCAAGCTGAAGGTTCAAGAAGCAGGATGTGTGTGAGAGGGAGAGAGAGACGCGTCCCCGTCACCGGTTTGGTGGAGCGGCGAGGTGGCGGAGGTTTGGGTGGAGGAGAAAGGAGGCCGACGCACGCACGGGAGCGCTGGCGGTGTCCGGACGCGGGCGGCGGGGTCGGCGCGCTCGGTGGACCTTGGAGGCGGACGGGAGGGAGGGGAGGGGAGTACGGCGCAGCTTCGTCGGCACCCGGTGGGACCCGCAGTCAGTCGCACAAGAGACGCGCACCAGACAAAAGTTTGGCTACCCTACCAAATTTTGGTCATCCTTTCCTGTGGCTGATTTTCATCGCAAAAAGAAGAAAAGTTGATCAAATCAGGGCGAGTGATTCACGGGCCATATAAGAACCTATGGTCTTGGTTTGACCAAAACTTTTTAGTCATGACCAAAACTACAGGATTAAAATGAGTGTTTGATTGTGGGTAGGAAAAACATATAGGGTTCTTCATGTGAGGTCCAAGTGGACGACTTTTGTCAAAACTATTCTAAGAAAAAATGCCTATAGGTTCTAATAATAGTCCTATAAATCAAACAACTCACGTAGAGAGAGAGAAAAATTCCGAGGATTAGAATCCTCCAAAATTTCTTTAGAAACATCTGAATCAAAGAGGCCCTACTTCATTTTTTAGATAAAGTTGGCTAACTTGGACACACAAGTTTTGTGGGGCAACGTTAGGCACAAACCAAATACGCCATTCATTTTGTGGGAGTGCCATGTGCTGCATTTCAAGAGACTAGTGTGATTGGCACAACGGTGTAGAGAATAGTTAGGACCTCACCTGATGGAGTGAGGTTTGGAGAATGGGGTGGAGAAAGGCGGCAAATTGGACAGAGGAGGCATGTTATGAAGACAACATGTTGCTTATGGAGCTCTCCTCTCCCCCTACGTTCACAACGCCTCATCGCCATTGATTGCAGGAGAGGTTGTCACCCTCGACGATCGATAGGGAGGTAGTATGCGCCACCGCCACACACCCAGGCCATTGGACCACTGTTATTGTGGTCAACCATTGATGAAGAGGGGATGCGGGTTAGACCCATAAAGAGGGTGGTATGGAGGAGGACTGGAGGACGGAAGAGGCACGAGAGACATGTTAGTTAGAGAAGGGTACGTCGTTGAAGAATGAGCAATGCAAGGCGTCTTTAGTTCCAATAACTCGATAGTTACCATTCACTGTGTTCCGTGCCTAGATTTATGCGAGGCCCGGTGGAAGAGAGAAAACAAACTTGTCCAAAGTAAAAATGGTCCACTATATCGGTTCAGTCCGAAAATGCATCTTGCTAGGGAGTGAGTGCCTGAGCACTCATGTTTTTAACTGACCATTCATGCTTTAGTCAGTTAGAAAATTTCGAAAAAGGAATTACAAAATTGGAACGAGAAGACATCAAAACCGTTGACCATTAGCCTTCCCTGAGCCATGGTGGTTCTGTCTTGCCTTTGACTAGCAGATGTGCCACGATGCTGCACTTCTAGAAAACCGCGGTCACATCGCCAAAAATAAAGTCGATTGTGCCTCATGAATCATGATAGAGCTGCATGTGATGCATATTTTCCAGGGGTTGCAGAAAAAATCTAAAGACCTGAGGGGTCCAAACACAAAAACATCTCCATCCAAGAATATTTTCCTTCTCAATTGTTTTCTGAAGTTGCTCTTTGTGTGTGGATGAGAGGGGGGGGGGCAGTAGCCCCCTTATTTCACATAAGCTCCCTCGGTGTTCTTGATGGTCATGTTGTGGGTGATGAAGCCTTGCCCTAGACAATGGCGGACGCGGGATCATTGAATTATAATGTTGGGGACGGCTGGCTTTAGGGAAATCTCCCCAAATGTTATGCTTTAGTTCTCATACTAGCAGCAAACGCGTGCTTTGCTGTGTCGTCTTCCATTGATGTTGTTGTTCTAGGGATCTTTGGTGCTCTACATCACTATCTATTATGGCATATATATTTTTACCTTGATGTCAAACAGGAATAACTATATGGAAATATGGCATATCCATTCTTTTGACTTAAATAAATAAGGGATATATTTCATGATAGTGTAACGCATTACACTCAAGCATAAAAAATATGATTCTAAATTGGTCTACAAAATCATCATTACGCTTCCTAGGAATATGAACAATAGACTTGTTGCTCCAACCCATACTTGAACTCACTTGTTGGCACACTGGATAACAACAACAATGCACTATAAAAGGTATGCTCCTTAATATGCAAATATCAAAGAACAATATAGACGCTTAAAAGCATCCTAGCTGCCTCGCATGAGTAGCAAAGACAGATGTAGAGCAAGTATCATGCGCATAATTTTTGGCTAAGAGAAGAGAGCCATGGTTATTGAGAAGAGTACTCTATCTCAAGTAAATTCCATCCTCTCAAGGGAGCTTCAAATACGGAAAAACGGAATAGTTGATATGAAGAGCAGAAGAAGAAGTAATATATGGAAATCCTTGCATGATTTTCTCGACGCCAAATTTTGACACAACCTAGAAGCTTTTGTTAAAGGCCATGACATAAATGAAACATTATTCTTAAAAGGCACTGACATTCATGAGTTACATACTTGGATAAAAAGTTGCAGAACAAACACTACCTGAGAACAATCCTTGTATTGGGGAGTATTTTAGAACTATGATTTGAACCGTACTTTTTCCTTGGTGAAAGACAATAGCGATGTTTTTTCATTTCATTGACAGGTGATACACAAACATGGTGAACATCATGCAACACAAATGAAAGAGAAAAAGGAAAATAAAGCATCGGAGGGGGGAGAAACATGACACCACGATACAATCCCCTTGGGGAGAGCCTTCAAAACTCGTTGCCATCCAACTAACATCGAGTTGCTCTGCTACATTAACAGAAGGGCCAACAGAGTGGCGCACGAGATTACAAATTTTAGTTTTGACAATAGGTCTGATGGGGTGCTTCTTAATAGTGTTCCGCCCAGCGTGGCTGAATTTGTAATGGATGATTGTATGAATGTTTTAAATTAATTAATATATGGGACGGGTTTTCAAAAAAAACATTGAGTTGCTCCAGCATAAGGACAGTAAAGAAGTGCTGATATGTTTCGGTAACATCACATCTAGCACAATTGTAGAGATTTAACAAATTATTTTGTCAAGTCTTCAAAATCCTTGTAATATTTGTATTAAGACACCAAAGCCACTAGATGTTCCTATTATATAAGGTATATACATTGATCCAAAATCATCATGAGAGAGAGAGAGAGAGAAAGAGAGCGAGAGAGAGAGAGAAAGAGAGAGAGAGAGCATTAGTGGAAAATGCTCATTTGTCCCGGTTCTGGACCCGGGACTAAAGTGTCGGGACTAAAGCCCATGACCTTTAGTCCCGGTTCGCTTACGAACCGGGACAGATGGGGCTACACGTGGCCGCTCCGCCGAGCCCAGGTAGGAGGGCCTTTGGTCCCGGTTGGTAACACCAACCAGGACCAAAGAGTGTCCACGCGTCAGCAGCTCAGGAGCTGTTTTTTTTAAAGAGGGGGGGGGGGTTGAGGGTTTTGAAGGGTTAATTTAGGGGTTTCATATATTTTGTTAGCTAGCTAATAGAGAGAAATGACATCTCTTATCTCCGTGCTTGGTCGCGACGCTACGTACTATACGTATAGAGAGAACTCGCGACACGCTAGTTAGTAAGCAAATGAAGGAAACCATTAAGTACACAAGATCGTCATGAACATATACAGAGAGAAGTGATCGACCTCCTCCTTCTCCGAGAGATTGGTCAAACAACAAGTTTTCGTATATCTATCCTATGTTACAATCCCTAACATCTAATATCAAGTTCCATATGGTATTCTCCGGCTTTATTGATGACGTGGTCAATAAAGAATCCTGCCAATTCCTCTTGAATTGCTCGTATGTGATCTTGTGGTAGGAGTTCATCCTGCATCCGCCACATCTAAATTGAAGAAGAGGGTCAATACATGTATATGAATGAAACTCAACACAAATGATGGTAATAAAATAAAATTGTGAATATTTTTGCTTACGCACTTCATATTCTTTTTCAGTGTAGCCCCGCTTATTAGGATTCGTCACGTTGTAGATGAACTCGCAAACGTAGTATCCATAAAAATTAGTCCCTTGTTCCTGAAACAAGCACTATACGAGAAATAGAGGTCAATCAAACTGATAAGAAAGCATGCTAAATGGTATATATTGAGGAAACTAGCTAGAATCAATGGGAGATGGGCAGAACTAGGTAGTATATATTACTTACTTTTGGGTGTCTAAATTGCAGCTCAGTAGGCAGTCCCAGAGCAATTTTGGTGAAATCTTTCCAAATCCTGCCAGACAAAGAAAATAACTACTTGATATATATCAAGAAATGAACAAAGTTGCCGATATGGTGCGATAATGATCGGTTCAACTTACCTCTGGAGCATTTCAGTCAGGTTCGCATACAACTCGGGTTTATTTCGTCTCGAGTCTAAGACGGTTACTACTCCCCGCTCAAGCTTAATCTCTAGTAGAATAAAGTGGTGGCTGCGCACACATGCATAGCTCATCAATTACATTACTATACCCTTGAGTAATAAGGGAGAAACCGAATATGCACAAGATAGTAACACTCACTTGAAGTTGTAAGGAAGGAGTATTTTGTCTTTGTTTTGATTTTTAAGCATCGATTCTAGCAAGTTCTCCTCGGTTTGTTTGGGATACATTTGAACCGTCACTTCATGTATGATATTTGGGTTAATGAACCCAATGTCATACATTTCTGCTTTTCTGCATTCGACTATCTTCAATCTGCATAATATAGTGATGAGGATAATTATATATATACATGCAATGAAAGAGGTGAGCTATATATAGAGACTTAATTACAGAAGTACTTACAGACAGTAGCAAGTCATGATTTGTATGTCGATGTCCTTTTGATTGTAAAACTGGAAAAGCTCGTCAAATTCAACATGAATCAGCTCCTGGCCAAAGAAGTCGTGCTTCTGTTTAATACTCATCATCAAACAATCCTTCCCAGACTCGCCGCAGGTTTTCATGTACCAATTATGCAATTGTCTCATCATCGTTCCTAGAGGAGGACTTCCATTATTGACGAGAGGCTTCCCATACCGGTATTTGAAATCGTCCACCTCCAACGGCTCAAACAGTACATCATCGCTCATGTAATCAGCAGGATTGGTACCGGGCACCATCCCTGGATGATCAGCGGCGATATCGGTAGACACCTTCAGCGGGGGGCACGATTGGTTAGCCTATTCGCCGAGCTGGGGAATTGTTTTCCCACTTCTTCGTTTTGCTAACCTCTCATCACTGGAAGTAGTTCCCGTCCACACCGCATTTTGATATGCCTTTTTAGTAGCGCGGACATAGTTGGTATCCAGCGGAGGCGGTGGTGGTCGCTTCAGGGCCTCGATAGTGCGCTTCGCTGCCACCGGATCTATCGTCTGCTTCGGAGGTGGATCTTTCTTTGCAAAATGGGCCCTCACTTGGTCTTGAGAGATCTTCGCGGTTTCCTCCGCGGTCCTCTCATATGGCAACTTTTCCAATGGCTTGAGAGACTTAGGACCGTATTCGTATGGCCTCCCGCCACTGGATGTACTGCTAGCAGCCGGAGCGACGATGTCTCTCTTCCGTCGTTGCTTACGAGGCAGAGGAGGAGGTGGAGTGCTCCGACGCGCCGGAGGAGGAGGAGCGGCGACGGCTGTCTTCCATCGTTGCTAAGGAGGTGGAGGAGGAGGCAGACTGCTTGAACGCACCGGAGGAGGCAAAGTGCCTTGATCGTCGACGTCACGCGCGGATGAGGTGAAGGAGGAGGCGGAGTGCCTTGATCCCTCGCCAGAGGAGGAGGAGGATGAGTGCCTTCATCACTCGCCGGAGGAGGAGGAGGAGGCGGAGGCATCCAATTCGGAAGCTTGATGTGCTCTTTCCGCCATAGACATGTACTCCTCAAAGCAAATCTCAGCTGAGTCTCCCCTTCACCTGTAGGGTGGTCAAGCTCGAGCTCCTCAAATCCCTCCATTATTTCATCCACGTGCACAACAACATAGCCATGTGGAATCTGACCGTGGTGAAAAGTTCCGTCGGTTCGAGGAGGTGCAACAAAGCCGTCAGCCGCCTTCAAGGTGAGGTTAACGCATTTCGTCATAAGCTCGCAATGTTGGCCATCTGTGATAGCATCCACGGGGTAGCTAGGAGCCGTGAAGTTAGGCTGCTGAAGGAGCTCCGTGGAAGCCATGCTGCTTCTTCGCTGAGATGGCGGGGTAGCTTCTGGGGTAGCTTCGTGCCCCTGAACAAGCTGCTGGTCAGGAGCTCGCTCGCTCATAACTTCTTCCTCTAGCCTTCGTACTCTTGCATTGAGCTCCTGCATAACGCTCAGCTCCTGTTTCCTCTTCCTCTCCCGGCTTTTGTAACCGCCTGCGTCAGGAAACCCAAGCTTCCACGAAATGGAGCCTGGCTTGCCTCGTGTTCGTCCAGGGTGCTCAGGATTCCCGATGGCCTTAGTCAACTCGTCCTTCTCTCTGTTGGGAATGAACCTTCCTTGATAACTTGCTTAAGCTTCCTGACGGGTATTGCAAGTTGCTCGTCCGTCCAAACGCACTTCCCTATTTCAGGGTCCAAAGTTCCCCCAACCCCGAAGAACCAAGTCCTTGAACGGTCTGGCCAGTTCCTTGTCTCTGGTTCGACCCCTTTAGCTCGCAGGTCATCCTCCCATTTGGCCCACAACGGCCGGACTCTGAGGTAGCCACCTGACCCCATGCGATGGTGATACTGCTTCTTCTCAGCATTTTTCTTTTTATCGCTGACATTTTCTTACTCTTTTCAGAAGTCTTGTAGGCAACGAACGCGTCCCATTGATCTCTTATCCCCGCATATCGGCCAACGAATACTAGAGTCTTCTCTTGGTCGACAAAGTTAGCTTTCAACTCATTCTTCCACCTCCTGAAAAGATCTACCATCTTCTTAAGAGCACACGACCTGACCAGTGGCTCTATAACTGGATTACTCTCATCCTCCTCTGGCGGTAGGGTGAAATTTGCCTTCAGGGCCTTCCAAAGATCTTCTTTCTATCTATCGGTGACATAAGAAACTTGAGGGTCGTAGTTTTAGCGTTCTTAGCCGGCTCATTCCATTGCTGGATGCTGATCGGGATGCTGTTCCTGACAATAGCTTCACACTGAGCAGAAAATGCATCCTTGGTCTTCTTTGGTTCAATCGGTTGGCCATCGTTCGCGATTAAGGTGATCGTGAACCTTTCTTCCTTACCCAACCTTTTCTTCGGGCCTCGCCTCGTTACCGAAGTTTGGCTCGATCCGGAGGGCTATATAAAAGAAGAAATAAGAGTTAATATATGTACATACCAAAACAATTAATGCATCAATTAGTCAGCACAGGCTTAACTAATATATATACCTCGCCACACGACTTTGCAACAGCTCCCTCCGTTCGGTCACCGGAGCCATCATCATGGTCTCCTTCTTCCTCCGGCTCTTGGTCACCGGAGCTGTCATCATGGTATCCTTGTTCCTCCAACATTTGGTGACCAGAGCCATCATCATCATGTCCTAGCTCTTCTGTGTCAAATTGATTAACGAGAAGATGGAACCGCCACCGCGGATTATGTCCCCCAACAACGCTTCTCCTTCAAAGTCTCTGTTCAAGGTTGGATCCATGGTTTTTGCAAATATTACAACATGGCAATTAATATACAAACATGAGAGATGGATATATTAATTAGTGGCAAACATAGACAAAGGATCATATTAGTGGCCTCGACGCTTCTACGGTTTGGGGTGGCCTTGACAACGCTTCTAGGGATTGGGTGGCCTCGACACTTCTAGGGTTTGGGTGGCCTCGGCAACGCTTTTAGGGATTGGGTGGCCTCGGCAACGCTTCTAGGGTTTGGTTGGGCGAGAGGGGGTTGATCAAAGTTACTGGAGTTTTCTTCTAGTGGTTTGGGTGACCTATACTTAGTTTTCTTCTAGTTATGCCATTTTGTACCTAAGTGAGATAATTATGTCATAAATGAACTAGCTAAGCTAGCTATAGATCATTATTGAGCTATCCTAGGTAGTTATGCCATTTTCTAGCTAACTAAGCATATCAAGTCATTTTGGAGGAAAAAATGCTAAGTATAGGTCATTTTATAGCTATCCTAGGTAGAATATATCATTTTGGAGCTAAGTAGGGTTATTATGTCATTTTTGAGGAAAATAAGCTAAGTATAGGTCATTTTGGAGCTAATTAGGTCATTTCTTAAGCTAAGTATGCATTTGTTAAGCAAAACACTTGGGAAAACTTACCATCATCACGAGGTGAAGGACCGGTCGGGTTTGCATGGACTGGTCGGGGTTGCGGCAGACGCAGAAGGATCGGTCGATGCTTGTCGGGAGGCACGCTGCACCAAAGATCATTTGCAATGTCTCCTTAGCATGATGCAACTCAAATGTGAATAGGAGTAACTAATGACCATTCAAATGAAACTCACCGTGGGTGCTATACCAATATGGGGCATCGACGAAGGGGTCTGACCATTGTTCTGGCACATGGTCTGCACATTTTGTTTTCACGAGTCATTCATATTAGTTAGTGATGAAACAAACATTACGTGCATGATTTGGCTAATATGCAGGAGAAACTTACCACGAGGAGCTCGTATAGGGCCTGGTGAGACGCGTCGTTCCGGTTCCTCTCCTCCTCCAATAGCCTAGCCGTCCTCTCTTCCACGTCCCTCTCCCTCTATGCCGCCTGCCTGTTTGCCTCCGCCAGAAGCTCCTAGGCCCTAGCCTCAATGGCGAGCTCCATTGTCCATGGACGAGGCCTTATCTTAGGATTAGAGCTCGTCTGGCGCTTCTTGATCTCCGGGAGAGTTCTAGGACAACGTATTAGTCCATCCCCAATGGCTATCAAGCCATGGGGCCTCCCGCCACCAGATATCATCATGAGCTCTGGATCAAAAGGACTCTGGCTCAGGTTGAAGTCCATCCCTTTCCTTGCCTTCCCCTCATCTCTGTACCTCACGAGCTTGTTGTGGGAGGAGATGTTGCTGAAACTCTTTGGATGATCGAGGTCATCCTCAGAGAATGCCTTGGCCTTCTTGTACGAGGCAGTATGGGCCATGGCATAGAGGTCGAACAGAGGTGGCACCTCCTTCTTGTTTTCTCGCGCCTAAAAGAGGAACACAATATTAGTTAAGGGATCAAGCTAGAATGAAGAATGAAATTGCATGAATCATGAAGCAAACCACATACCCAGTGATCCCCGTACTCAAACAGGTTGGAGCTCCCTTGATGGTGTGGCACACCTCTCATTTGGGCACGCTTATCCTTGGCCTTGTTGTGTTTGGCTAGCCATTCGGGAGAGCACCACTCATCCACCAATGCCTCCCAACAGTCCATCCTAGCCGCACACCATCTCGGGGGCACCTAAGTTAGACAAGAGAAATTTCAGCGCTACGCCTACGAATCAAATCAAAGAAACTAAGTACAAGGCCTTAACAATAGATAATTACCTTCATTAACTTCTCCTTACTCAGATAATTTTTGCAGCACTTCTTCTTGGCCCTCTTAATGTTAGTTGAGGTGTAGTAGTCTCGAATAGCCTGCACCCGAGCCTCGTGCCGTAAGTTCTGAAGTAGGCGCTTGCACTCGGCTTCGAGAACAACAGCCGCTTTCGCCTTGTGTTCCTCAAGACACATGTAGAAGGTCTACAATCAAACAAGACAACACTGATTAGTACAATCACTAGGTGTTGTTGATTTTTAATTCTGTAAAGGAGAAATTACCCAAAAGCGACGGATCATAATGTCAGCCACCGTCTCACACAAAACACCGTCGACCATCTCCTCCGGCAGGGCCGGGGCAGCCATGTACAGCTCCCGGGTCAGTGCAACCTGTGGAGCCTCACCCTCACCGGGCAACTGGACCTTCCCTGGGAAGTGGTGCCGGAGAAGCACACCAAGGACCTGGTTGGGCCTGCGGACACCACGCTCGTGTTTCCAATCCCTGCAGTATGCGAACCATGCCTCTTGGGCAAGATGACTAAAGGACCCCGTTGGATGGAGCGGGCAAGTGATTCATTGGAAATGATACATGTTGATGTATGCAATCTAGTGAGTCTTGTAGCGTGCAGTGGATATCGTTATTTTCTTACCTTCACTGATGATTTGAGTAGATATGGTGTATATTTACTTAATGAAACACAAGTCTGAATCGTTTGAAAGGTTCAAGAAAATTCAGAGTGAAGTTTCAAGATCATCGTGACAAGAAGATAAAAGTGACCGCGATATGATCGTGGAGGTGAATATCTGAGTTACGAGTTTGGCATACAACTTAAGACAACGTGAAATTTGTTTCACAACTAACGCCACCTGGAACACCATGGTGTGATGGTGTGTCCGAACATCATAGTCATGCTCTATTGATATAGTGCATACTATGATGTCTCTTATCGTTTTACTACTATAATTTTTGGGGTTATGCATTAGAGACAACTACATTCACTTTAAATAGGGCATCATCTAAATCCGTTGAGATGACACCGTGTGAATTATGGTTTGATAGAAACCTAAGCTGTCATTTCTTAATGTTTGGGGCTGCGATGCTTGTGTGGAAAATGTTTTCACATAATAAGCTAGAACCCAAAGCGGACAAATGTATCTTCATAGAATACCCTAAGAATAGATGGGTATGCCTTCTATCTCAAATCCGAGTGCAAAGTGTTTGTTGCTAGAACTGGGTCCTTTCTCGAGAAAAAGTTTCTCTCGAAAGAATTGAGTGGGAGGAAGATAGAACTTGATGAGGTTGTTAAACCTTTGTTCAACAGAGAGTAGCGCAGCGCAGAAAGATGTTTTTGTGAAGCCTACGTTAGTTGAAGAGGAAGTTAATGACGATGATCATGAAGCTTCAGGATCAAGTTACTATCGAACTTCGTAGGTCGACAAGGATGTGTACTGCTCCTGAGCGATACGACAACTCTGTCTTGGAGGTCATGTTGTTGGACAACGATGAACCTACGAGCTATGGAGAAGCGATGATGGGCCCGGATTCCGACAAATGGTTGGAGGCCATGAAATCCGAGATAGGATCCATGTATTAAAACCAAGTGTAGACTTTGGTAGACTTGCTCGTTGGACGGCAGGTCGTTGAGTACAAATGGATCTTTAAAATGAAGACAGACACTGATGGTGAATGTCACTATTTGTAAAGCTCGACTTGTTGCAAAGATATTTGTGACAAGTTCAAGGAGTTGACTACGATGAGACTTTCTCACTCGTGCGATGCTAAAAGTCTGTTGGAATTATGTTAGCAGTTGCTGTGTTTTCAATTATGAAATCTGGCAGATGGATGTCAAAACATCGTTTCCTTAATGGTTTACTTGAGGAAAGGTTGTATGTGATACAACCAAAAGGTTTTGTCAGGCCTAAGGATGCTAAAAGGTGTGCAAGCTTCGGTGATCCTTCCATGGACTGAAGCAAGCATCTCGGAGTTGGAATATACGCTTTGATGAGGTGATCAAAGTTTTGATGTTTATACAAAGTTTATGAGAAACTTGTATTTGCAATAAAGTGAGTGGGAGCACTATAGAATTTCTGATAAGTATATGTGGATGACATATTGTTGTTCAGAAATAATGTAGAGTTTCTAGAAAGCATAAAACGGTTATTTGGAAAGTGATTTTCAAAGGAAGACCTGGATAAAGCTACCTAATTGTTGAGCATCAAAATCTATAGAGATAGATCAAGATGCTTGATGAGACTTTCAATGAGTGCATACCTTCACAAGATTTTGAAAGAGTTCAAAATGGATCAGCCAGAGAAATAGTTCTCGTCTGATTTGTAAGGTGTGAAGTTGAGTGAGACTCAAAGCTCGACAACGGCAGAAGAAAGAGAAAGGACGAACATCGTCCCCTATGCCTTAGCCATAGGATCTATATTACGCCATGCTGTGTACCGCACCTATGTGTGCCTTGCCATGAGTCTGTCAAGGGGTACAAGAGTGGTCCAGGAGTGGATCACTGGACAGCGGTCGGAATTATCCTTAGTAACCAGAGGACTAAGGAAATGTTTCTTGATTATGGAGGTGATAAAGAGTTCGTCGTAAAGAGTTACGTCGATGCAAGCTTTAACACCTATCCGGATGACTAGTAGTAGCAATCTAGATACGTATAGTGGAGCAGCCATTTGGAAATAGTACCAAGTGGAGTGTGGTAGCAGTGTTTACGGTTTGACATAGAGATATGCAAAGTACACACGGATCTGAATATCGCAGACCCGTTGACTATAAGACCTCTCTCACATGCAAAGCATGATCGAGCCCCAGAACTCATTGGGTGTTAGATTCATAACAATGTGAATCACATGGTGATGTGAACTAGATTATTGACTCTAGTGCAAGTGGGAGACTGTTGGAAATATGCCCTAGAGGCAATAATAAATTAGTTATTATCATATTTCCTTGTTCATGATAACCGTTTATTATCCATGCTATAATTGTATTGATCGGAGACTTAAATGCATGTGTGGATACATAGACAAAACCATGTCCCTAGTATGCCTCTAATGGACTAGCTCGTTGATCAAAGGATGGTTAAGGTTTCCTAGCCATGGACATGAGATGTCATTTGATAACGGGATCACATCATTAGGAGAATGATGTGATGGATAAGACCCAAACTACAAACATAGCATATGATCGTGTCAGTTTATTGCTACTGTTTTCTGCATGTCAAGTATATGTTCCTATGACCATGAGATCATGCAACTCACGGATATCGGAGGAGTGCCTTGTGTGTATCAAACGTCGCAACGTAACTGGGTGACTATAAAGGTGCTCTACAGGTATCTCCGATGGTGTCTGTTGAGTTGGCATGGATCGAGACTGGGATTTGTTACTCCGTGTAACGGAGAGGTATCTCGGGGCCCACTCGGTAATGCAACATCACAATAAGCCTTGCAAGCAATGTGACTAATTGTTAGTTACAGGATCTTGTATTACGGAACGAGTAAAGAGACTTGCCGGTAACGAGGTTGAACTAGGTATGGAGATACCGACGATCGAATCTCGGGCAAGTAACATACCGAAGAACAAAGGGAACGATATACGGGATTAACTGAATCCTTGACATAGAGGTTCGACCGATAAAGATCTTTGTAGAATATGTAGGAACCAATGTGGACGTCCAGGTCCCGCCATTGGTTATTGACCGTAGAGGTGTCTCGGTCATGTCTACATAGTTCTCGAACCCGCAGGGTCTGCACACTTAAGGTTCGGTGACGTTTCGGTAGTGTAGAGTTATGTATGGTGGTGACCGAAGGTTGTTCGGAGTCCCGGATGAGATCCCCGACGTCAAGAGGAGCTACGGAATGGTCCGGAGGTAAAGATTCATATATAGGAAGTCCCAGTTTGGTTTCCGGAAAAGTTTCGGGCTCATCGGTAGTGTACCGGGAGTATCGGTATTGTACCGGGAGTGCCGGTAGTGTATCGGGGGACCTCCGGGAGGGGTACTTCGACCCCAAGAGGTCCATGGGCTGTGGGATAATAATAACCAGCCCTTAGTGGGCTGGGAAAGCAGCCACAAAGGCCCATGGCGCAGGAGAGAAAGTCCTAAAGCAAAAAGTGGAAAATCAGCCAATAGGAGGCAATCCTACTCCAACTAGGATTGGAGGTGAAGTAGGATTGCTCCCACCTCCTATTTTGGCCGACCCAAAGGCCTTGGCTGACTCTCCTCTCCTCTCATCCTATATATACTAGTGTATTGGGTGGTTTTTGGACAGAATTTCCGGCCACGTGCTACCCGTTTCACCGGTGCACAGTTTCTCCTCTAGATCGGTTTTCCGCAGCGCTTAGGCGAAGCCCTGCCGGAATCACTCCACCACCATCACCGGAGCGCCGTCACGCTGCCGGTGAACTCTCTCTCCTCTCCATCTCCTCTCGCTGGATCGAGACGGTGGAGATCGTCATCAAGCTGCACGTGTGCTGAACGCGGAGGTGTCGTCCGTTCGGCGCTAGATTGGAAGGACCGTGATCGAGATCGCGAGACAGTTCGTGATGAGATCGCGGAACGGATCGTGATGAGTTCGCGGGACAGATCGTGATCAAGATCGTGAGACGGATCGTGATGAGATCGCGGGACGGATCGTGATGAGTTCACGGGACGGATCGTGATTGGATCGCGGGACGGATCGTGATGAGATCGCGGGACGCTCGGCGATTTGGATCGCGAAGATGTTCGACTACACCAACCGCGTTTCTTAACGCTTCCCGCTTAGCGATCTACAAGGGTATGTAGATCCACTCTCCCTCTCGTAGATGCTCATCACCATGGATAGGTTTGCGTGTGCGTAGGAAAATTTTTGTTTCCCATGCGACGTTCCCCAACATAATCATCATCACTATCAGTAATGACATGCTCATCAGCATCATCAATAAATGCATCAACATGAGGAAGGCCTCTATGTAATCGGTCAAGCATTGTCAGGTAATCCGTAGCAATACCTATTCTTCTTCCGTCTCTTCTTGTTCCGGCTCAGGGGTGAAGTCGGGTTCACTGTCGTTGTCGACCTCAATGTTCTGGGGTGAAGTAGAGCGGTTCTTGAAACGCTTTTTGGAAACACATATTTCTTGGAAGAATTCTCCTTCATATGTGTTTGGGTTAATGTGAGGTTCATAATCATCTTCATTGAGGGGAGGTGGTCTAAAATGTGGCGGCACATCATAAACGACATCCCAACCTTTCAAATTTGGATCCGTTTGGCAGGCCCACGGTAGATAGAAAACTTGGGTCGCCTGTTGAGCCGTAATATAGACATCGAGAACATCTAAATGGGTGCTTTGTTTGATTTCGACTAGCCCTATATGTTCATGAGTCCTTCTAGTCTCCTTCGGCTGGAACCAATAACATTTGAAGACTACGACGTTTGGTGGGTTTTCACCAAATAAATTGCTTCAAGTCTTCCATAATACTCGACCCCTCCTTCGCCGACAGCGGAGACACAACAATTTGTAGACTTTCGGTCGGCGATAGATAGCTCTTTGCCAAAAGTACGAAAGCGATACCCGTTGATGTCATATTTGTCAAATGAACGGACCTTATAGTCAAAACCATTAGCGACTTGTCTCAATTCGGAGTCCATAGACTCTGCATTAGCCTACAAGTTTAATACGAAAGGATTGTTGCATTAGCCGCAAACTAGGCAAAGAAATGAAATCGTCTAATTAATGGAAATTACTGTTTTCTTGAACCAAGAGATGAAACCGGTATAGCCGCCTCCATGCTTTGCCAGAAGCTCATACTCTTCGATGGAATCCTTTTGGATCACCGCTCCATCCGAGAATTTGGCGACGTATCGACTGTATCACATATCTGGGAATAAGAGCATTTCAAAGGAATTAGAAGTTGCGAAACAATGTACCGAGAACTTACTCGATGTATGGCCGCACTTCTGTTAGGTTGTTGAAGATATACAACGAAATGGGCCGCCATTCTTCAACATCCAACGCTATTGATTTCGAAGCACCGGCTGGTGCGAGCTTCCCTTTGAATAGGCTGAGGTTGGATCGACCTTTTTCATGGTCGCCATCATTGTACCGAGGCTTCGGATTATGCAAATGACGATTCTTGGCTTTGTAGTGTGTTGTCACGAAGTTTGCCGCCTCCTCAGTAATGAATGCCTTGGCCATCGATGCTTTAACTCTATGTTTTTTTACATTTTGCTCGAAGCATCTTCTGCATCCTCTCAGTTGCGAAGCACCAACGATTTTGCACGCCCCCCAATCTTGCCTCAGTCGGGAGATGCAAAATCAAATGCTAGATTGGATTAAAGAAGCCCGGTGGAAAGATCTTTTCTAACTTGCAGATCAACTCTGGTGCCAACTCTTCCAGTTCGTCTAGCACGTCAGGCGATAGTTCTTTCGCACAAAGAGCATGGAAGAAATAGCTCAGCTCTGCCAGTACTAGCCATTCATCCTTAGGGATAAAGCCACACAACACCATCGGGATTACTCGCTCAAGCCATATGTGCCAATCATGACTCTTGAGACCAAATATTTTCAATCTGTCAAGACTCGCTCCCCTCTTTAGATTCGCTGCATACCCATTGGGGAACATCAATTGCATTTTCACCCACAAGATCATTTCCCTCATAGCTGGCCTTCCAAGATTGAACCATGCCTTTGGCTTCCTCCAGTTCTTCTTTCCTTTCGGTTGTTGAATGTTTTGTAACGGTCTATCACATAGAGCCTCCTGGTCGACTCTAGCCTTAGGATTATCCTTCGACTTCCCCTCTATGCAGAACAATGTACCAAAAAGGGCCTCCTCAATATTCTTTTCAGTGTGCATCACGTCGATGTTGTGTGGGCAAAGGAGGTCTTTAAAGTAATGCAGATCCCACAAACATATCTTGTGAGTCGAGGCGTGTTCTGTATTATACCCTTTGAAATACCATGGACGATCTGGATCCGGCTCGAGAGCGTTTATCTGATCCAGGATCTGTTGGCCTGTCAACGTAGGTGGTGTAGTGTTTTTGACAACTCTACCTTTGATGAAATTCTTCTTGTCTTTTCTGAACTTATGGTCAGGATCTAGGAACTGTCTATGCATGTCGAAGCAAGAAAATTTGTGACCCACCTCCAGCCAACGGAACTGAAGAGCCGCCTTGCATGTGGGGCACGGAAACCTTCCATGCACACACCAGCCAACGAATAGCGCATACGCCGTTAAGTCATGCATCGAGTACATGTACCACACATGCATTTTGAAGTTCTTTTTTGTAGCGGCGTCGTATGTCTTGATCCCATTATCCCAGGATTCTAGCAATTCATCCTTAAGCGGTTGCATGTACACATTCATATTCTTCCCCAGATATTTGGGCCCTGGAATTATGAACGTCAGGAAAATGTTCTTTCTTTTCATAATATCTCCGAGGGGAGATTGAGTGGAATGACAAATACAGGCCAACAACTGTGCTGATGGCAACTCGAGGATGCCTTGGATCTGTGCTGCCGTCATACAACTCGAGGATGCCTTGGATCTGCCGCTTTATCCTTATGTAATGCATCGAAGTGCTTCCACGCAAAAGCTTCTGAAGTGTGTCCCAACATCGGATTCCCATCTACATCTATGTCTGTTCTTTTGCCCAATTTATGCCATGTCATTTGTCTGGCCGTCTCTTTGACCATGAAAAGACGTTGAAGTCTTGGTATGATTGGCAGATACCGAAGAATATTAATGGGGATTTTGGTCTGACTCTTCTCACCCATACCGTTGTCAACCAGAACATACCTGGAAGCATTGCAAATGGGGCAATAGTTAAAGCCCGCATACTCAAGCCTAAATAAGGCACATCCATTCTCACATGCATCTATCTTGTCATAGGGCATCTTAAGCGCACGTAGGATTTTGTCCAACTGGTATAGGTTTGGTGGCAATACATGGCCTTTGGGTAGAAAGCGTCCAAATATTGTCATCATTGCGTCGTAGCATTCTCTGCCCAGGTTGAACTGAGCCTTCAGAGCCATTACTTGCGCGATGGCATCCAGCTGACAATGCTCAGCGTGCTCGTGGAGAGGACGTTTTGAAGACTCCAACATTTCATAAAAAGGCTTTGCAGATTCCTTCATCTCATCGTCCGAATCCCGAGCATCATCAAAGTCTTGCACCATGTCTTCGATCCCGGTACCATGCTCGTCGATGCGACGACGAACCACCTCAGCTCTGGCACGTTGGGCACACTCATCATGAAACGTCCAGACTGTATAATTAGGCGTAAAACCCCACTTTTGTAGGTCTTTGATCATTTCAAACTCCGACTTCTTCTTACAATTATCGCAATCGACACAAGGGCACCAGGTTGTTTTCTATCCATTTGCAAATGCGAATCTCACAAACTCCTTGGTTTTTGTTATCCATTTACGGGTCATGTCTTTCTGACTAGTGTGACCGGTGTACATCCATCCACGATCACTCATCTTGCCTAGCTACTGGACACACAAAAAAATATACATAATTCAGCAAACCATATTCATCATAGAGTTTGTCAGTTTTATCACGTCGATGCAACCTAGACGCTAGTAGGTAAAGATAGGTCCTAATCCCACCCGAGTATGTGTAGATTGGGTTTGTTTCCCATGCTCCGCTCTGGATCCGATGCACAATTTTAGCAGCACCTCCCCGCTGTTCTCCTGATACACGTCTCGACAATAAGCGGAGAGGATGTGTACCCGGAGAACAACAGGGAGGCACTGACGAAATTATGCATCGGATCCGGAGCAGAGCATATGGGAAAACGAACCCAATCTACACATACTCGGGCTGTCCCTGGATAACGTTGGACAATTCGAAAGAATCACGGTTATAAATATGCTAATGAATGCATATTTATAGATGTAACCCTTTTGAACAGGAGACGCATAGTGGTCACGCATACTGATGATTAAAGACACCTATAGCTAGCAAGTTTCATCGGCACGAAGACCGAAACAGAGCAAAAAAATTTAAGGGTGCCGGGGGAGAAGATGTCATTTGTGCTCACCAACGAACGTAGCAGGGGAGCTCGTCAAATGCACGGGGAGGTCGTCGAACAACTACACATTGAAATTCACCTCATCAACACAAAATATGATGTTTTTTATAACAAAATAGGAAAATAGGTGACCTAGCTCATAATTTACAAAACTATGACCTTCTCGGCCTCACGAAGGCCGAAGAGCACCTTTTTGGTCAATAGGAGGCAGAATAGGTGTCGGGGGTCGAGGGTCAGTGGCATCGGGAGACAGTGGCATCATGGGTCAGTGGCGTCAGCGGTCGGGGGTCGGTGGTGTCAGGAGTCGGGGGTCAGTGGCGTTGGTGGTCGAGGGTCGATGGCGTCAGTGGTCGGGGGTCGGTAGTGTCGGTGGTCGGGGGGTGATGGCGTCGATGGTCGGGGGTCCGGGGCGTCGGGGGTCGGTGGCGTCGGGGGTTGGGGTCGATGGCGTCGGGGGTCGAGGGTCAGTGGCGTCGGAGGTTGGGGGTTAGTGGCGTCGGGGATCGGGGCCTCTTCTCTTCTTCTTCTTCTTCTTCTTCTTCTCCTTCTCCTCCTCCTCCTTCTTCTTCTCCTCTTCTCCTCCTCCTCTTCTTCTTCTTCTTCTTCTTCTTCTTCTTCTTCTTCTTTTTGCATCAGAGGTACTTTAACCTAACTAAATTTTCTACATCTTCTACTTCTTTCACCTAACTAACCTAACTAAATTTAACTAATAGTAGACCTAAAATTTAACTAATGCTAGACCTAACTAAATAAGCTAAGTAACCCTAATTCCTAAAATCTTACTAACTACAACTAAACTACATTTTTTACATCTTCTACAACTAACTACAACTAATTAACCTAACTACAACTAAACTAGATTTAACTAATACTAAAACAGAACAAAAAATTACTAAAACAGATAAAAAATGAAAAAATAGAGAGGGCAGGGGGCTCATCGGAGTGGGGGAGGTGGAGGCCGGCGTTGGTGGAGGTGGAGGAGGTCGACACTGACGGTGTAGGTGGAGGAGGCTGGCGGCGGCGACGGGCTGGAGGAGGCAGGGGGTGGCGGCGTTGGAGGAGGGCGACGCGCGGGGACGTGGTGGCGCCGGCGGACGGGGATGGCAGCACGGGAACGGGTGGCGGCGCGAGATGGGGACGGTGGCGCGCGCAAGAGAGTAGTGGAGAGAGATTGGATGGGGGACGGGGCGGTGGGGCGGCGAGGGCGGTAGGTGGTGCGGGGGGGGGGGGCGGTGGTGGTGGGGTGTCGGGGGCGCCAGGGAGGGGGAGAGGGGCGGAGTGGTGGGGCGGCGGCGAGTGGTGGGGGCAGCGCGCGTGCGGTGGTCGTCGTGGAGAGAAACAGAGAGAGAGGGGCGGGGCGGCAACGGGTGGAGGAGAGGGAGAGAAACAAAGAGAGAGGGGCAGGGTGGGCGCCGTTAGTTATCAAAATTCTTTGCCGTCTGCCCCGCCTTTGCCGTCTGCCCTTTTTCTCTTTGCCATCTGCTAGCAGACGACAAAGAGGGGGACCGTTAGTTTTTTTGTAAGCAGCTCGTTAGTGGGCCCACCTTCCTCTTTGCCGTCCGCTAGCTGAGGACAAACATCCTTTGTCGTCTGCCAGCAGACGGCAAAGAAGCGGTTGATGGCAAAGAGCTTCTTTGTTGTCAGCTAGTTCTTTGCCATCTGTTTTCTACAAACGGATGGCAAAGAGCTTCTTTGCCGTCCGCCAGCTGACGGCAAAGAACTGGCAGACGGCAAATTAGCTGATTCCAGTAGTGCTAGTTTGTGAATAACTTTATTATAAAATAGATTTTTGAGTGATTCTTTTTCCTTCTATTTAATATTACTTTGTTTTAACATTATATTCAATTTGATAATTTTTAGGTTATTTTAAATGGTTATTTAAATCAAAAACACATTTTGTTATTTTTGTTTGCTATTAAAGTTTCTAACAAAAAAATTATTTATAAAATTTCTTTTTTCTATTAATGTTTTAAAAAAATACTTTGATAATTTTAGTTGCATAAATTTTATATAATTTTAGTTTCAAAAATACTAGAGGTTTATAAAAGCTTTTAGAGTTTCTTTTTGCTATTAGAGTTTTATAAAAGCTTTTTAGTTGGTTCTTTTTGATATTGAAAAATATTATAGTTCATAAAATAATATTTAAATTGATTATTTTTAGTTCATTCTTTTTGCTATTAGGTTTCATAAAAGTTTTTAGTTGATTCTTTTTGCTATTAGTTCATTCTTTGAGCTAAATGACCCTGAAATTCAAAAGCACTACAAATAAACTCTGAAAAGGTTGAAAGTTGTCATGGTATCATCATTTCATCCACATAGCATGTGCTAAAAAGTTGAGAGGGTTACGCAAAAGCTGGATGCACTTCATGAACAAAATGGATAATCTCTTTCGAAGTATCAAGGTTTCGAACGAAAACTCATCTGTTATAAACGGATTTCATTTTCTTGAACTTATTTGAACTCCAGACTTTTTGTGTGTTCAAAATGCATCATTCAAAGCCACATCATCAATTTTCAACCCTTTCTGACTTCATTTGTTATTTTTCATGGAGTTATTGACTTTTTGAGCTAAATGACACTGAAATTGAAAAGCACTAGAAATGAACTCTGAAAAGGTTGAAAGTTGGCATGGTATCATCATTTCACCCACATAGCATGTGCTAAAAAGTTGAAAGGGTTACAGCAAAAGATGGATGCACTTCGTGTACAAAACAGACAGTCTATTTCGAAGTATCAGGGTTTCGGACGGAAACTCGTCTGTTACAAAAGGCATTTCATTTCTTCACATGTAACTGCAGTGATATTCTAGATCAAAGGCATGATCATAATAGTTGTGGAAAGAAAGTCTTCATTTTTTCTTTGTTGTGTCCTTTGCTTATTGGCTCGTAACCATGGATAATCTTCATTGTTTAATAGGGTGTTTGGGTCAGCCTTGACTTTGAAGGGAGGAATTTCCTAAAACTTTTCATAATCTTCAGACATGTCTGTCTTGCCCTCCAATCCCACGATGTCTCTTTTGCCTGAAAGAACTATGTGACGCTTTGGCTCATCGTATGATGTATTCGCTTCCTTATCTTTGTAAACCAACTGCCGAAAGTCTTGATGTGTTCACATGTAATCCAGTCGTCACACTGCTCTGGGTGTTTGGAGCGCAGAATGTTCTTGTGTTCATCGACATACGGGGTCACCCAGGTAGAATTCTGTAGAATTGTCTAGTGTGCTTGAGACCAAGAATGCCCGTCCCCACATATTATTGACTTCGCTCCTAGCGTGCCTTTTCCAGTCAGTCTCCCCTCATATCGCGATTGAGGGAGACCAATCTTCTTAAGGTCAGGAATGAAGTCAACACAAAACCCAATGACATTCTCTGTTTGATGGCCCATGGAGATGCTTCCTTCTGGCCTAGCGCGGTTACAAACATATTTCTTTAGGACTCCCATGAACCTCTCAAAGAGGAACATATTGTGTAGAAATATAGGGCCCAGAACGACAATCTCGTTGACTAGATGAACTAGGACGTGCGTCATGATATTGAAGAAGGATGGTGGGAACACGAGCTCGAAACTAACAAGACATCACGCCACATCACTCCTTAACCTTAGTAGGATTTCTGGATCGATCACCTTCTGAGAGATTGCATTAAGGAATGCACATAGCTTCACAATGGCTAATCGAACGTTTTCCGGTAGAAGCCCCCTCAATGCAACCGGAAGCAGTTGCGTCATAATCATGTGGGAGTCATGAGACTTTAGGTTCTAAAACTTTTTCTCTGTCATATTTATTATTCCCTTTATATTCGACGAGAAGCCAGGAGGGACCTTCATACTGAGCAGGCATTCAAAGAAGATTTCCTTCTCTTCTTTGGTAAGAGCGTAGCTGGCAGGATTTTCATACTGCTTTGGAGGCATGTCTTCTTTTTCGTGAACACGTTGCTGGTCCTCCCATGCCTCTGGTGTATCTTTTGTCTTCCCATACACGCCCAAGAAGCCCAGCAGGTTCACGCAAATATTCTTTGTCACGTGCATCACGTCGATTGCAGAGTGGACCTCTAGGTCTTTCCAGTAGGGTAGGTCCCAAAATATAGATTTCTTCTTCCACATGGGTGCACGTCCCTCAGCGTCATTCGGAACAGATAGTCTGCCGGGACCCTTTCCAAAGATTACATGTAAATCATTGACCATAGCAAGTATGTGATCACCGGTACGGATGGCGGGCTTCTTCCGCGGTAGAGGATGCACTCATTAGGGCATGCATGTATCTTTTGCACCTCTAATCCTAGAGGTCATACAACCTTCTTTGATGCGTACGTACTGTCGGGCAATTCGTTATCCTTTGGAAGCTTCTTCTTCAATATTTTCAGTAGATTCTCAAATCCTTTGTCAGGTACACCATTCTCTGCCTTCCACTGCAGCAATTCCAGTGCGGTACCAAGCTTTGTGTTGCCATCTTCGCAATTGGTGTACAACCCTTTTTTGTGATCCTCTAACATGTGATCGAACTTCAGCTTCTCCTTTTCACTTTCGCACTGTCTCTTTGCATCAACAATGACCCGGCGAAGATCATCATCGGGCACATCGTCTGGTTCCTCTTAATCTTCAGCTTCCCCGGTTGCATCATCACCGTATTCAGGGGGCACATAGTTGTCATCATCCTCTTCTTCTTCGCCGTCTTCCATCGTAACCCCTATTTCTCCGTGCTTGATCCAAACATTATAGTGTGTCATGAAACCCTTCACAAATAGATGGCTATGAAGGATTTTTTGGTCATAGTAAGACTTCAAATTCCCACATGTAGGGCATGGACAACACATAAAACCATTCTGCTTGTTTGCCTCGGCCATTTCGAGAAAATGATGCACCCCCTTAATGTACTCGTCGGTGCGTCTGTTACCGTACATCCATTGCTGGTTCATCTACGTGCATTATATATAATTATCAGGAATAAAGAAGTGACCAAATTGATAGAAGTTCATCATCACATTAAAACCAAAGTAGATACATAGTTCTCGTTGACCAAGATATAACTCTCCAGAGCATCTAATTAAACCATACATTGAAACTATTTAAAATATTTCAGTGCAACAACAAATGCGATCATAATCAGAACTAAGGTAACAATTGATCCAACGGCATAATGATACCAAGCCTCTTTATCAATGGCATATTTTCTAATCTTTCTAAGCTTCAAGTGCATTGCAGCCATCTTGGTCCTATGATCATCGACGATATTGGCAACATGCAACTCCAATCCCATCTTCTCATCTTCAGTTCTCTTCAATTTTTCTTTCAAATGATCGATTTCCTTTTCAGCTTTAGTTAACTTGTCGAGCAGAATTGCATAGTCGGTTTCCATTTCTGGTTCAACTACTTCCTATAGATAAAAACATCTACGTCAAGTTGGTGGCGTAATTAATTGTCATAGACATTAGATGTGTGAAACAGTTATAAAAGATAATATACCACATCTGAATCATAGACTGGACGAGGGCCGACGTGGGCCGATACCATAACCATGGCACTATATAATAACAAACAATAATAAAAGTAAGAAAATCATACGAGTAAGTATATTTTCTTTTAGAAAGAAGATAAGATCAAGAGGCTCACCACGTGCGGGCGATCTACGGCGATTTCAGGACGGAGACGGGACAGGACGGACCGCCAAACCTAGACAAATCTTGACGAAAATGGAGTTTGGACAAGGAGCTTCGAGAGGAGAAAGCTTAAGTGTGGCTCAGGCATTTCATCGAACACCTCATGTGCATAGGAGGTGAGCTAGAGCATCACAAAGCTCTAACACTGCCGTCCTGAAAAAACAGAGCACTCCACGGCTCTGCTAGCGGCGGGCGAGGGTTTATATAGGCAGACCATTGGTCCCGGTTCATGGCTGGAACCGGGACAATAGGTCTCCCTTTGGTCCCGGTTCCATCCACGAACCGGGACCAATGGTCGTGGGCCAGGAGCGAGGCGCATTGGTCCCGTTTCGTGCCTGGAACCGGGACCAAAGGGGCCAGACGAACCGGGACCAATGGCCCACGTGGCCCGGCCGCCCCTGGGCTCACGAACCGGGACGGTTGCCACCTTTGGTCCCGGTTCGTGAGCGAACCGGGACTAATGGTATTAGGAGGTCCGAACCAATGCCCTGTTTTCTACTAGTGTGGAGAGAGAGAATGATTGTCCTGCATAGAGAAATGATAGATGACAACATGTGGAATTCTGCACATATGCATTTCGTAATTAGCAATGTGTGTAACCGGCTGAACCTCTTCTTATACTCAGTCTGCTCTATGTAATCAAATACATCGTCCAACAAGTTAAGCCTAGACCTGATCAAATGTTTCACATTGTGTCCAATATAAATTGTACCTTGTGCTCTTTTGTCAAGGCTGCAAAAACTGAGAAAAGGCGATCTTATCAGCCTACGGCATGGTGTCTGCGTGGATGAAATTTGACAGACTCAAACATACAAAAAAATCAGAATATAATCCTAATCTAATTTATATATATCTATAAAGTGATTGAGATGCAAGGATTACTAAGAGCTGCAATGATTTGTCATAAAAATATATAAGATATCATAGCTATACATGATATTCTAAAATCCAGAATTAAGATTCAAATAGAAAATACACACCTTCTGCATCCAAGTTTAGCTAATTAAGGCTGCAACCACAAGTGGCATAACATGCATGTAATAAGGATAGAACTTTAGCTAATTAATGGCTCTTAAGCTATTATTCAAGTGAGAAAGCAGGGTTAATGAAAAGTGGCTGACATGATATTTATCAATAGGAAGAAACATACACGGGCTTAAGATTACCAATCTTGTTTCAGGAACAACAATAGGCAAACTTTACTTGCATAAAACTAATATAATATTATCACTCTTCTACTACCTTTCCATAAAGATTAATTACCACATTCACAATTAGGCAATTATCTTCATAAAAGTTACTCCCTCCGTTCCAAATTAAGTGACTAAAAAATGACTCAAGTTTGTACTAACTTTAGTACAAAGTTGAGTCATTTTTGAGTCATTTATTTTGGGATGGAGGAAGTACTTCAATAGGCTGCATACAACTATACATAAAATATATTTCAAAGAGGGACTGCTTCTTACCTAGTCGCAGCCTGTGTTCGGCCTAATGCAAGAAAGCAACAAATTGCAATTACGGTTCGACAACCCTCCCGAACGAAAAAATAATGCATTTGGAAAACCCGATAAAGCAAACAACCTACATAGTAATTATCGACTCCAACTACCTATATGAACTGATCTTTAACCACAATAATGTTCACTAAGAAATCAATCTGCCGTTCTGCACATCCATGTGAATTTCAAGGTACGCCAATAGTCTGCATATCAAAGAAAACACAAATCTTGACATGCACAATCTTCTACCTGATATGCACCTCCTGTCACTCATAAGAATGGAACTCTGCCAGTCTCCCTTTTTTTGGAACACAGACAAAATAATATCTGTAAGCGTAATAAATTTGACAGTCCTTATATTGGTCCACAACTTATGTGTCCAGTCATTTTCCTTTTCCTTTTCCTAGATTGGACAACCAAGGCAATCACGAAGAGAAGCATATATGACACAGCCGCAAGAATTAACTTATTTTTCTAGTTGTAAATTTACAATGCAAAATCAAAACAACAGAAGAAGATAGCTTCAATGCCATATATACAAACCGAACTATGCTCTTCTTTGAACTGCAACTAACCAAGCATCATTGAAGCAAACAAACACAAGCACACTGACAATCACCAATGGATCCTCTTAACAAATCGAACATCTAGGGTTCATATCGTAGGGGGGAAATCACTGAAGGGAGAACTGATGCCCGCATTGGTCATCGGCCTGTGCTTCGGGTCCTGGTTGTCTGCCCGTGCTGCAGGTCCGGGATAAATTGGCTTGGAGAGAAATCTTAGCAAGGGAAATCAGTTCAGGGAGACAAATGGTCAGAGAGAAATCAGAGCAGAGAGATACAGCCGCACTGTCTCTCTTTGTTGTCACCGTCGACCAGCGGGAGAACGAGAATACGTATAGAACTTACAACGCGGGATTGGAGCTCCCATGTCGCGAGGGTTATGGGCATATGCCATGAGATTTGGGCGAAGATAGTGAAATTATCAGATGGAGGGAGGGTGAGACGGGAGCAGTCTGCGGTGAGCCGCAAGAATCCGGCGGAGGACGTGCTCGGCAAACCAAGGCGTTTGGTTGAGATGGACGCGCACGCGCAAATAGCTTTGCCCTGCCCCAAACCGCCTCCCCTCTCTCCTCTGGCGTGCACCGCAGAAGGGGCACGAGGGCAGTAGAGACCCACCCGAGACTCACCCAACCGACACACGAACAAATCGAACAGTCAAACCGAGCGCTACAGAGACGTACAGGTGGGGGCCACCCCGCAGCCCATTGCCTCGATCAACCAGGAGGCTCCCGTATCTGTAGGGATGATGCTTATGTTCGTAGATTCCTAATTTATCAATAACAAAAAAAGAATGTTATCTTAGGTGTATGCTTGATCTATACGTGCCAGGATCCAGCAATAGCATGTTGATTAGTGCATGACTTAGTTGTGCTAATGCATACAGTATTTGATATTACTGCTGGCAGATGACAAGCTTTGTGTATCGCTGACGGGCTGCTTTCCAATCAGCTGAGGTGATGGAAAAACGTTGATATGTTCTACCTTCATCTATATTGCTTTCGTGTTGTGCTGTGCGGGATACATTCTGAGCTTGCCTAGTTTTTTTTTTTAAATCTGAGCTTGCCTAGTCGAGGGGTTAATTTAGACAGGCTCTAGTGTTAATTAAACTATAACACCTGTAGAGATCTTTAGATATTTTCCCCCTTGTATGTAGCAAGACACCAATTTTATATAAATGAAATCGGGAGAGGGAGTACTTTTCTTCTTCAAAAAGAAGTTGTGATATTGTATCAAGAAAAACACGGGTCTGAAGATCAGAATGTTAAAATTGGCTATCATAGCTATCTCTTTTAACAATTTTAAATAATACCCGAACTCTTGATTTTCTATGAAGAACTATCAACAATTTACATAATAGAAACTCATCCACTTTTCTTCACAAGTAGAAAACAGAGCATCAGTCCCGGTTTCAGAGGGCATTTAGTCCCGGTTCTGCAACCGGGGCAAAACGATCGGGACTAATGCCCACAACTTTTAGTCCCGATTGGATTACGAACCGAGGCTAAAGGAGCTCCACGTGGCCGCTGTGGGGCACCCAGGTAGGAGGACCTTTAGTCCCGGTTGGTAACACCGACCGGGACTAAAAGGCAGCCACGCGTCAGCAGCTGCCAGACGCTGGGGTTTTCGATTTTTTTTTGAAAGGAGGGGTTTAGGGGTTTTCATATTGTGTTTTCCCTTTTATTTTTGCGTTTAACCTTCAATTCTTTTACATTTACGGTTTTATTTTTATTTAATTCAACTTGGTCTATTGCATCCATCTAATTTGTACTGCTATATGTCATATAACAACTCATCATCATCTTAATCAACTCTTCATCATTCTAGCTAAAAGAGCATAAGAAAGGTGAACTCCTCACCATTCTGGTTATTATCCTATTAGCAAGTGATCAAGTAATCACAAGTTAGAAACACTAACTACTGCTCTCTCTCCTAGGTAAAATAGCATAACAAAGGTGAACTCCCGCATCTCCCCATTGAAGAATACAGATCGACATATCTCCAACTTGTGGAGTGATCAACCTATATCCATCAATCAAGACATCGTGTCCAAGTGGTTGCGTGGATGCTTTTATTGCCTAGCTCCATCCTTTGATTTCCAGGCTTTCTTCACTTTGAGATATTATGTATTTACCATGGTAACTCATCCACATTGGGCGTAAGCTAACCATATGCAAATCACCGGTCGTAATCATCCATTTAGGCACGGTCTCTGGCGGGAGTACCTGTTGAAGAACATAAAGAAATAATAACATAGTTAGCTAAACTAGTTTTGCTTAAGAAGAATGTATGAAAAAGATGGACTAGTGACACAATGGTAAAAAAGTCTTACAAAGTTGTCTGAAGTGATGTTATAACGGTTCAACTTGTGCACTAGTGGCACATATCCATGATAAATGTTCCTAGCCATGTAATGTTTAGCATGATACTCAACATCATCAATAAATGATATCAGATGATTTTTCTCCAACCAAGTAAGCTCGGAGTCATAACTGTAGTAGGTGCAATCTATTATTTGTCGGGTACCTATTGTAGCACGGAAATAAGTTAATAATTAAAAATAAAGAAATTTAGTCGGGATGAGTAGCAAATACTTTTCAATAATTAATATAAATTACCTAACAAATATGTTGGCAAAGGCACCTCGAGGTAGCACCGGAATCAAGTCATCCTCCGCATGCATCCAAATATCTATATTATTATCACGAACATCGTCATTACCAAGATCGAAGGTAATGTTCATGTCTTCATCCAACCCATACGCCTTGCAAAATGCTGTCCAACTAGAACAACCAAAATATGTGTGATCTTCATTATTTTTCACCTTAACAACAAAAGTGTTCTTAGGTGAGCTACCTTAGGCTCTGTACTACACTTCTTTTTGAAATGGAACTTGTTCAAGACATCGAATCTTGCATGACAAGGAACACACTAGTCAAATTGTACAAAAGAAAATTAAAGCAAAAAAGCACATGTCATACTTCATTAACAAAAAATACATGTCATCTTTACATATCGTAATAATAATAAATTCTTCCGTTAGTTTGACGGTGAACGACGTATTGTTGTCTAAGTGAGGATAAATGTCGCATATACCCCTGTCATCCCAGCACAAAGGGCACAGAGGGATCTTATCGTCGTCAGACAACATCGACATTTCCTGTGTTCATGATTCTAAGATTAAAAATCGAAGGCAATTTTTTAGCAAGATCATCATATAATATCACTAATACATATAATAGCACTGGTGATCATCGGGGACTCTTCATATAATATTATCATATAATATCTACATAAAAAAAAGGGCAGCCCGGTGCATGTAGCTCCTGCTTGCGCAGGGTCTCTACATCTTGAATAAAATACTTTGGAGAGATGCACATTTGGAGAGATGATTACAGTTTTAAAACCGAGTGAGCACCAAAGTTTCTTTCTTCTTTAAGAGTAACCAATTCTCCTAATTCATTCTTCTTTAGAAAATTTTGGTCTTGTTTTTTTTCTCAATTTTAATATAGGGGGGAGAAGAAGGATGGATAAAGAACCCAACCGGGCCTTTGGACCTAGATCAAATGGTGGAGAGTGATTTTAGTGATGCTAAAAAATCCAAACACCGAACACATTGTCGCCCCATTTTTTACTTCCTTGTTTCTTTTAGGCAATCTAAATGCCCTTAATTAATATTTCCTAAAATATTTTTTCTTGAATTTTTTTAGTTCTAATTTTGTGTCATCCGCATGACAGAAAAAATGAATGATGGGCATGCCATGTATTAGTTGTTTTCCAAAGGCTACAACTATTGTTCTGTACATCCTATGAGTTAGTGCCTTATATCAATATTGATCACTCTACTGTGATCTACAAGATAGTATCAATTGCATCTCTGCTAGAGTCCATTAGCTTGCTCAAAACTTTGTTTGAAAAGTGTCACTTGATACATCGATCCATCCATCCATCCATCTATACATACATGGACAAAAAATTATATGAACATAAAAAATTTATGAACAAAAGAAATCATCATATCAACATTTTCTATATATATACATCCATCCATCCACCGATCTTGAGCAGAGTAGAGTATATGCCACAACATTCCTAAAGTTTGCCACAACTTTGCCATATAATTATGGTCAAAAGCTCTAAATTTCATAAGTTTGCCACAACAAAAATGTCTTCAATCAACATCAAAATAAACTCTAAATAAAATCTAAAGGCAAGATGATCATCAATCCATCTAAACATATCTAACTAATGGCCCCCTTTTACTAAATGGCATGGCAGAAACATAGCATGACATCCATCTAAAAATATATATCTAACATAGTCAAATGGCCCCATTATAATTTACAAATTTACATATGAACATTTTCAATATACATAATCTATATACATAGTCAAATGGCCCCATTATAATTTTACAAATATGAACATAGTCAAATATGAATATAATCTATATACAAATATGAACATAAAAATTCTCAAGTGCATTATGTTCATATGGTGGGACTGGCAACCACCGACAGAAGGGGCTCACTGTGGGGGCAGAGGCCGATGTAGCGACGTCGGGGCCGGCAGGGGCGCGGCGACGGTGACGGGGCAGGGCAAGGCAACGACGATGATGGGGCAGGGCGAGGCGACAACGATGGCAGGGTAGGGCAAGGCGGCGACGAGGCAAGGTGTGATGACGACGACATAGGGGCAGGGGCGCGGCGACGATGACGACGACGACAATGGTGACGTAGGGGCGGGGGCGTGGCGACGGCGACGGCGACGTCGGGGCAGGGGAGCGAGGGACGACAAAATCCGGCAGCCTGGCGGCGTTGAGGTGGTCATCGGCGTCGTCGGGAGAGAGGAGGAGAAGAAACTACAGGTGGGTTTGGAAATTTCTCCGAGTCTCGCTTATATAGCCCCCCATTTAGTCCCGGTTGGTGGCTCCAACCGGGACTAAAGGACCCCCTTTAGTCCCAGTTGGAGCCACCAACCGGGACCGAAGGTAAATTTCAGTAGCCCAAAGGGCGGGAAGTAGAGCCCTTTAGTCCCGGTTGGAGCCACCAACCGGGACTAAAGGGTTGTGCTTCCTGCAGCCAAAAGTTTAGTCCCACATCGCCAGTCAAGGGGGGCTCGGAATGGTTTATAAGCGCTGCTGCCGCTACCCTCTCGAGCTCCTCTCTATTACAGGCAGTACATGCCTATCTGACACCCCGTTGGGGTTGCTAGCACTACGGGGCCTGCATCCTGGCCCCATTTCTAGGATTTCTAGTCGTATGCAGGCCATTGTGGCTAGTAAGCGGGCCTTTTTTATTTTTTGCATATATTATGCTTTTAAATTTTTAATGTTATTTTTTGCATATGTTTTAGTTGATTCCTTTTGCTATTAGGGTTTTATAAAAGCTTTTTACTATTAAAGTTTTTAACAAATAAATATTTTGATAATTTTAGTTAATATTATTTTGATTCTTTTTTTGCTATTAGAGTTTTATAAAAACTTTTTAGTTTTCTATTAAAGCTTGTAAAAAATATACTTCATGAAAAATATTTTTGATTCTTTTTAGTTGATTCTTTTTTGCTATTAGAGTTTCATAAAATCTATTTAGTTGATTCTTTTTGCTATTATAGTTTCATAAAATCTATTTAGTTCATTCTTTTTGCTATTAGAGTTTTATAAAATCTTTTTAGTTCATTCTTTTTGCTATTAGAGTTTTATAAAAGCTTTTTAGTTCGTTCTTTTTGCTATTAGTTCATTCTTTGAGCTAAATGGCTCAAATTGTAAAAGCATTATAAATGAACTCTGAAAAGGTTGAAACATGGCATGGTATCATAATTTCATCCACATAGCATGTGCTAAAAAGTTGAGAGGGTTACGGGAAAACTGGATGCACTTCGTGTACAAATTGGACGATTTCTTTCGAAGTAACAGTGTTCCAGACGAAAACCCATCTATTACAAAAGGGATTTCATTTTTTAAACATATTTTAACTCTAGAATTTTTCTGCATTCAATATGCACCATTCAAAGCCACATCATCAATTTTCAACCTTTTCTGACTTCATTTGTTATTTTTCATGCATTTCATGATTTATTTTGAGCTAAATAACTTTGAAATTGACAAGCATTGCAAATGAACTCTGAAAAGGTTGAAACTTGGCATGGTATCATAATTTCACTCACATAGCATGTGCTAAATAGTTGAGAGGGTTACGGAAAAAACCGGATGCATTTCGTGTACAAACTGGACAATCTCTTTTGTCCCGGTTTGAGCCACAAATTGTAGTGACCATCAGAATACTTGTGGAGGATAACTATGGCTTTCAACCCAGACTCTAATGTGCAAATTATTTGGTTATCTTATATATGCCAAACAGTTAGACTGGTATTTTTTTCTAGACGAAGAACTTTGTTTAGACCGAAAACTTTGTCCAGACTAAGGATTTTTTCCAGACTGGGGATTTCGTCCAGACTGAAAATTTTGTCTAGACTGATAACTTTGTCTAGACTGAGGATTTTGTCCAGACTCAAGTCTTCGGCTTTATTTGCGTGGTAAAATATTCTTATGACATGGCTGGATGCACAAACTAGCCCTAAAATTTTAACACCCTTGCTTCCATGCAAAGCTATATGCATTATTATTTTCACAAACCAAATAGACCTAAATGAAGTGCCTCGGAAGTGCGTCGGTCACCATATATCCTCCATTGTCGGTTCATCTGCATTATAATTAAGAATATCAAAAACCATTACAGAACATCATTGTCATAAACACTGAATGAAACAAATAGTAATAAAAGATAATATACCACATCCGAATCATAGACCGGACGAGAGCCGACAGGGGTGTCTATCAAAACCATGCACTATATAATAACAAACAATAATACAAGTAAGAAGTTAATTTGAGCTCAAATTGTGCATCTAAATCAAATAAACTCACACATACCCTCCTCCACTAAAACCCACAAACAACACTACTTCTAGACCATTTGAAATGAGCTAAACTAGCAGTGAGAGATGAAATAACTAAGTTGCTAACCTTTTTAGAACACTTGGATAGTTGATGCACCATCAAATCTTGGAAAAAATGGAGCTTAGAGGTCGAGTTTGGAGGAAGAACAGAGAAGATAACTTAAGTGTGGCTCGGGCGTTTCATTGAACACCTCATGTGCATATATGGGCAAAAAATAGAGTAGCCCACACCTCCACCCTTCCATGGCTAAAACACAGAGGAAATGGGGGGGGGGCGTGGATATATATAGGCAAAAGATTTAGTCCCGGTTTGTATAATTTTAAGTTCATATTATTTTTCATAGGTATCATACTCATGATGTGGGTTTATTTCTAATCCCGATGTAAGATAATATAAAGGTGCCTGGATGTTCATGAGATATGCCAAAACAATAGAGTCTTCTCATAGGACTCTCTAATTTCCCAGCCCTCAACATATCATCAACTTCCCCTTTTAACCCTTTCATGGATCCACATATCTGTCTATTATGCATATTTATAAAAAGAAAGAAACATAAATTTATCAAAAGTTAAAACAGATGCCAACCTTGCCAGTTAATACCTCGCCTTCATGTAACTACAGTGACCATCAGAATTCTTGTGGAGCATAACTATGGCTTTCAACCCAGAATCAAAGGTGCAAATTATTCGGTTATCTTATATATGCCAAACAGTTACTTCAACAATCATGGCACCAGAAAGCAACCAGAAAAAAATAGACTTGGATCGGCATATACAAGATAACCAAAAAATTTGCACCTTTTGTGAACTCAACTGGAATCATGCTCGCTGGCATTTCATCGAACACCTGTTGTGCATAGGAAGAGAAAACAAACTAGCACACACCTCCCACCTCATATGAGGAAAATGTTGGGGAACGTTGCATGGGAAACAAAAAAAATTCTTACACACACGCAGATCTATCCATGGTGATGAGCATCTATGACAGGGAGAGTGGATCTACATACCCTTGTAGATCGCTAAGCGGGAAGCGTTAAGAAACGCGATTGGTGTAGTCGAACATCTTCGCGATCCAAATCGCCGAGCGTCCCGCGATCTCATCATGATCCATCCCGCGATCTCATCACGATCCGTCCTGTGAACTCATCATGATCCGTCCCGCGATCTCATCACGATCTGTCTCGTGAACTCATCACGATCCGTCCCGTGAACTTGATCACGGTCCTTCCGATCTAGCGCCGAACGGACGGCACCTCCGCGTTCAGCACACGTGTAGCTTGATGACGATCTCCACCGTATTGATCCAGCAAGAGGAAGTGGAGAGGAAGAAGAGTTCACCGACAGCATGACGGCGCTCCGGCGATGGTGGTGGAGCAATTCCGGTAGGGCTTCGCCTAAGCGCTCCAGAAATCTGATCTAGAGGAGCACCGGTGGAACGGGTAGCACGTGGCCGTAAAAACTAGTGCAAAAACCCAAGAATCCACCAGTATATATAGGAGGAGAGGAGGAGAGGTTGGCGCAAGGGCCAAGGCTCCTATAGGAGTCGGCCGAACCAACTAGGGAGGAGTCCACCTCCTCCACTCCTAGTAGGATTAGGACTCCTTCCCTAATTTGCCTTTTTTGCCTTTTTCCACCTATTTCCTTTTGGGCATTTCTTCCCAGCCACATGGGCCTTGTGTGGGAGTTTCCACCATACCACTAAGGGCTGATATTCACTCTCCCACATCCCATGAAGCCTATTGGGTCGAAATACCCCTCCCGAAGGTCTCCTGGTACACTACCGGCACTCCCGGTACACTATCGATAAGCCCGGAACTTTTTCGGCGACCAAAACAGGACTTCCTATATATGAATCTTTACCTCCGAACCATTCTGGAGCTCCTCGTGACGTCCGGGATCTCATTCGGGACTCCAAACAAACTTCGGTCACCACCATACATAACTCTATACTACCGAAACGTCAGCAAACCTTAAGCGTGCAGACCCTGCGGGTTCGAGAACTATGTAGACATGACGGAGACACCTCTACGGCCAATAACCAATAGCTGGCCTTGGACGACCTTATTGGTTCCTACATATTCTACGAAGATCTTTATCGGTCGAACATCTATGTCAAGGATTCAGTTAATCCCGTATGATGTTCCCTTTTTTTCTTCGGTATGTTACTTGCCCGAGATTCGATCGTCGGTATCTCCATACCTAGTTCAATCTCGTTACCGGAAAGTCTCTTTACTCGTTCCGTAATACAAGATCGCGTGGCTAACACTTAGTCACATTGCTTGCAAGGCTTTGTTGTGATGTTACATTACTGAGTGGGCCCTGAGATACCTCTCCGTCACACGGAGTAACAAATCCTAGTCTTGATCCATGCCAACTCAACAGACACCCTCGGAGATACTTGTAGAGCACCTTTATAGTCATCCAGTTACGTTGCGACATTTGATACATACAAGGCACTCCTCTGATGTCCATGAGTTGCATGATCTCATGGTCATAGGAACACATACTTGACATGCAGAAAACAGTAGAAATAAACTGACACGATCATATGCTACGTTTGTAGTTTGGGTCTTGTCCATCACATCATTCTCCTAATGATGTGTGATCCCGTTATCAAATGACATCTCATGTCCATGGCTAGGAAACCTTAACCATCTTTTGATCAACGAGATAGCCTATTAGAGGCATACTAGGGACATGGTTTTGTCTATGTATCCACACATGCATCTAAGTCTCCGATCAATACAATTATAGCATGGATAATAAACGATTATCATGAACAAGGAAATATGATAATAACTAATTTATTATTGCCTCTAGGGCATATTTCCAAAAGTCTCCCACTTGCACTAGAGTCAATAATCTAGTTCACATCACCATGTGATTCGCATTGTTATGAATCTAACACCCAATGAGTTCTGGAGCTCGATCATGCTTTGCATGTGAGAGAGGTGTTGGGGAACATCGCGTGGGAAACAAAATTTTCCTACGCACACGCAAACCTATCCATGGTGATGAGCATCTACGAGAGGGGGAGTTGATCTACATACACTTGTAGATCGCTAAGCGGGAAGCGTTAAGAAACGCGGTTGGCGTAGTAGAACTTCTTCGCGATCCAAATCGCCGAGCGTCCCGCGATCCAATCATGAACCGTCCCGCGATCCAATCACGAACCGTCCCGCGATCCAATCACGAACGTCTCGTGGCCTTGATCACGATCCTTCCGATCTAGTACCGAACGGACGACACCTCCGCGTTCAGCACACGTGCAGCTTGATGATGATCTCCACCGTCTTGATCCAGCAAGAGGAGGTGGAGAGGAGAGAGAGTTCACTGGAAGCATGACGGCGCTTCGGTGATGGTGGTGGTGGAGCAATTCCGACAGGGCTTCGCCTAAGCACTCCGGAAAACTAATCTAGAGGAGCACCGGTGAAACGGGTATCACGTGGCCGTAAGTTGTGTCCAAAAGCTACCCAATCCACTAGTATATATAGGAGGGAGGGAGAGGCAGCCCTTGGCGCAAGCCCAAGGGCCTCTTTGATTTGGCCGAAGGGGAGGGGAGCAATCCTAGTCCACTCCAATCCTAGTTGGAGTAGGTTTGCTCCCTATTGGCTGATTTTTCCTCTTTTCCCTTTAGGAATTTCTTCCCCTGTGCCATGGGCCTTTGTGGCTGTTTCCCCAGCCCACTAAGGGCTGGTAATTAGTCTCCCACAGCCCATGGACCTCTTGGGGTCGAAATACCCCTCCCGGAGGTCTCCCGGTACACTACCGGCACTCTCGGTACACTATCGATGAGCCCGAAACTTTTCCGGCGACCAAACGGGGACTTCTTATATATGAATCCTTACCTCCGGACCAGTCCGGAGCTCCTCGTGATGTCCAGGATCTCATCTGGGACTCTGAACAACCATCAGTCACCACCATACATAACTCTACACTACCGAAACGTCACCGAACCTTAAGTGTGTAGACCCTGCGGGTTCGAGAACTTTGTAGACATGACCGAGACACCTCTACGGTCAATAACCAATGGCGGGACCTGGACGTCCACATTGGTTCCTACATATTCTACAAAGATCTTCATCGGTCGAACCTCTGTGTCAAGGATTTAGTTAATCCCGTATAACGTTCCCTTTGTTCTTTGGTATGTTACTTGCCCGAGATTCGATCGTCGGTATCTCCATACCTATTTAAACCTCATTACCTGTAGCGACCCGACCTGAAAGGTCAAGTCTCCGGTGTTTCCGTACCATCCCAAGATCATGCTGGTACACACACGGTACATCAATGTATATATCAAAGGGAAATCACACAGCATTATATTAATCGAAATCTCATATCGAGTCCTTTATTACAATAAAAATTACAATAAAGTGGCTAAAAGACAACTCATGAGAATATCTAAATCTTGCGGAAGCGTCGAAGGTAGATGAGTCCATCTGACTCCAAGGGCATCTCACTGAGCATAGAACGTGTCCTCACTCCTGGTCGGAAAAGTACTCTGCAACATGATATGTTGCAGCCGTGTAGGTCAGCATATGGAATATGCCGGCAAAGTCACAAGAGAAGGGTGAAAAGGTAGTCATCTAGTCTATATGCATATATGGCAGGTGGGGTGGTAAGTTTTGCATAAAGCCAATTTTTCCTACATCAAGAAAAGGGGCTAAGCAAAATATTACTAAGTTGGTTGATTAATGAGATGGTTCCACCAACCAGTTCTCATACCCAAAATTATTAAATTCCCACATCATCATATTAATTGTGTTGAGAGTTCCGGAAGTTCCAATTCCTTTGGCTCAAGTCGTCCATGACCGTGGACACGGCTAATCGATTAGGTTTGAGTACTCTGCAGAGTTTTGCACACGTTCCCCACAAGATTTGGTCGCCTCCGTTTGATTTCTCGCACTTCAGGGTGTTTGAGAAACGGATGACCAAAACATGGTCTTCCAAAGGGTTTCCCTGCGACTCTGTCGGTGCCCATCCTTTCCTACCGTTCTTCTACCTCTCGTAGCACCGCCTGTCCAGGGTCACCACGATATCCAACCAAGCCAGAGCCCATAATGACTTGTGGCTGTGCAGGTAAGCCTTGGGTTTTGAAGCACCCATCCATCTCTTTGTGCCTGGGTGGACCTTTCCGCGTGAATACTGGCCATCTCCAGCATCACCTAGGCTAACCACTGGTTTCTCCAGGGTGCCGTTCAACCATCATCCACCCAGAGGTATGTTGAAAACTTGGAGTCTTGAAATCTTGATCATTATGCAGGTCTTGAAATTATTAACTCTCTCAACTCTCATGAATCACACAACCAACCCCGTCTACTAATAGCATAGCAAAAGGTAAAACAACGTTTCCCGGGGCCAATGTGTCAAAGAGGTTGAGGGGGGTACCTACCACCTGATACTATTACAATGTAACCAAGTTTCCAACTAACCTATCTTGCATGCAATTGGGGAGATGGTAGACTAATGCATATAAAACATGGGTAAAACATGATCAAAGTGACTTGCCTGATTGATGATCTTCGTACGTGAGTGACTCTAAGTAACAAGCTTCGCACTCCGGATAATCTAACGAAACAAACAATGCACTCAAATAAGCATACAACCAAAATAAGTACTCATAACATTCAGCAAAGAAGTACTAAACAAACAAGGCAAACAATGCACAAAAGTCTCTAGCAAGCAAAACACACAAAGTTTTGTTTTCCAAAGGGGATGATGAAAACACTTCTACATAATAAAACTATTTTGAAATAACAACACAATTGTTGACAGCAAGGCAACAATAGAATATTTTACTATTAAAGTAAACAAAGTCAATTTAAGTTTGTTGGGAAAACCCTAGTAAAGTTTATAAAAGTTTTGATAAACACTATATGAATCAACTATAGTTGTACTAACAAAAGAATGAAAACTAAACTTATAATTTGTTAACAAAACATGTTCTTGACAGAAAATAATTTACTATTAAATCTGTCTTAGAAAACAGAAACAAAATATACAAAACTTTGTTTGAAAGCAAAACTATTACTAGTTAGTTGTTTTAGTCAAATTAAGCCTAATTGAAAAGAAATTTTGATTCCTATGTTAATTAAAATTAAACTAAGCAAATTTATATTTTTATTAACATTAAGTGAAAACACTAAATGTTTACTAACAGAACCTAATAAACAAATAAAACCAAATTCTAAATCAAACTAATCAAAATTGAGTTTATAAAACTATATTATAATACTATACAGATTCTGTTTTTGGTTAAAACACTAATCAAATATATCTTGAAAATCCTCAAACTAAACATGAAGGTAGTCCTAACTAATACCAAACAGTAGCAAAAAGATTCATATCAAAATCTATTTTCAAACTCTAGATATTCAGATTTGAAGATTTTGAGCAAATTTGATTAAATTCAAATTTTATAGTTCAAATTTGAAATTTAAAAGTACAGGGTGAAACTACATGTAAAATGTGAGCTATTGCAAAAAGAATCAACTCAAAACACTAAATAGATTAAAAGTTATAAGCAAAACAAAATTTGGATTCACTCTGTTAACTAAAACAAAAACAGAAAAGGGAAAAATCTACCGGACGGCCAGGGGCTACGTGGCACGATCCTATTGGTTGGGGGCGCGTGTGTTGGATGGTTGCGGGCGGTCGACCGGACCGAAAAGGAAAACGTTTCGGGGATTAAATTGATCTAATCTGGGTCGTGGATTTTGGATCCAAGGGTGGAGATGAGCCCGAAGATTTTTACCGGAGGGGAGGTGGACTCCGGCGATCGTGGCGGCGGCCGGTGGTCGAGGATGTTGCCGGAGGGGTCTCTGGTGGTCGAGGGTGGCAGCGAAGGGGTTCAGACGGTTGCGGTGGACGTCCTGCGTCGAATGGTGAGGTCGGAGGGGCGAGGGGAAGAGTGGAGCGACGGGCACGACGGTGGGGGAGATCCGGTGGTTGCAGGGACTCCGGCGAGCTCGTTTGGCAGCGTCCCGCCTAGGTAGGAGGGGGTTTGGGGAGAAAAGGATGCGGGGAGGTGTCCGTTTTATATAGGGCGCTCGAGGGGTGCGGGGGAGTAATGGGGAGAGAGATCCGGCGAGGGGAGGTAACGGCCGGCGAGATCCGGTCCGGCGCTCGCGGGGAAGGAGACGACCGTTCGGTGTAACAGTCGGTCGGGGGGTGGGGCCCGGTGTCAGTGAATGAAGAGAGTGACCGTTGCGCGCGGTCGGCCGGCTCGTAGTAAAAGCGCGAAATAACTGCCGTGGGCCGGCCCGGTTTAAATGCAAACCGTTACTGATTTTATTTAATATTTTTACAGAGACATTCAGAAGCTTTTAAAGCATTCAAATCGTCTTCAAAAATAGGGGTATTATATATCAAAATTAACAGAATAATAAATTCTATTTAATGAACATTTCTATTCTGTCATTTGAACACTTTGAAAAAATAATATTTTCAGAAATTGCCTAATTGTTTTTAAATCCTTTTTGCAAATATTTTCAAAATAACTCCTGGTTATTATTGTTCAAATATATCACCAATTAGACCCTGGTGTGGAGTGTCATGTTACTCCTCTCTTATTTTGAACATTTAACCAAAATTTCAAATAGGGAAAGCAACATAGGGAAAAGTAGAAGGGACTTTCAGAAAGTCAGAAAAGACATTTCAACTATTACATATAATCAAGCAATGATGATGATAGATGCATAACTATAATCATAACATTCCAAAATGAAATTTTGGGATGTTACATTACCGGCAAGTCTCTTTACTCATTCCGTAATACAAGATCCCGCAACTAACAATTAGTCACATTGCTTGCACGGCTTATTGTGATGTTGCATTACCGAGTGGGCCCTGAGATACCTCTCCATCACACGGAGTAACAAATCCCAGTCTCGATCCATGCCAACTCAACAGACACCATCGGAGATACCAATAGAGCACCTTTATAGTCACCCAGTTACGTTGCGACATTTGATACACACAAGGCACTCCTACGATATCCGTGAGTTGCATGATCTCATGGTCATAGGAACATATACTTGACATGCGGAAAACAGTAGCAATAAACTGACACAATCATATGCTATGTTTGTAGTTTGGGTCTTGTCCATCACATCATTCTCCTAATGATGTGATCCCGTTTATCAAATGACATCACATGTCAATGGCTAGGAAACCCTGACCATCTTTGATCAACGAGCTAGTTCACTAGAGGCATACTAGGGACATAGTGTTGTCTATTTACCCACACATGAAATGTGTTTCCAATCAATGCAATTATAGCATGGATAATAAACGATTATCATGAACAAGGAAATATAATAATAAATACTTTATATATTGCCTCTAGGGCATATTTCCAATAGTCTCCCACTTGCACTAGAGTCAATAATCTAGTTCACATCACTATGTGATTTACATGGTAATGAATCAAACACCCATACAGTTCTGGTATTGATCATGTTTAGCCCTTGGAAGAGGTTTAGTCAACGGGCCTGCAACATTCAGATCCGTGTGCACTTTGCAAATATTTATGTCCTTCTCCTCGATGTAAAACCGGATGGAGTTGAAGCGTCGCTTTATGTGTGTGGTCCTCTTGTGAAACCTTGGTTCCTTGGCTAGAGCAATGGCACCAGTGTTGTCACAGAACATGTTTATTGGATTCAGTGCAGTGGGCACTACTCCAAGATCTGTCTTGAACCGCTTCATCCAGACACCTTCCTTCGCTGCCTCCGAGGCTGCGATGTTCTCCGCTTCGCACGTAGAATCAGCTACCACGCTTTGCTTGGAACTGCACCAGCTTACCGCACCCCTGTTAAGAATAAATACGTATCCGGTTTGCGACATAGAGTCATCCGGATCAGTGTCAAATCTCGCATCGACGTAACCCTTTACGACGAGCTCTTCATCACCTCCATAAACGAGAAACATGTCCTTAGTCCTGTTAAGGTACTTAAGGATATTCTTGACCGCTTGCCAGTGCTCCACTCCAGGATCACTTTGAAACCTTCCGGTCATACTTATAGCAAGGCTGACATCGGGGCTTGTGCACAACATTGCATACATGATAGAGCCTATGGCTGAAGCATAGGGGATGACGCTCATCTTTTCTTTATCTTCTGCAGTCATTGGGCATTGAGTCTTACTCAACTTCACACCTTGTAACACAGGCAAGAACCCTTTCTTGGACTGCTCCATTTTGAACTTCTTCAAAACTTTATCAAGGTATGTGCTCTGTGAAAGTGCTATTAAGCGTCCCGACCTATCTCTATAGATCTTAATGCCTAATATGAAAGCAGCTTCTCCTAGGTCCTTCATTGAAAAACTCTTATTCAAATATTCCTTCACGCTTTCCAGCATTTCTATATCGTTTCCAATCAGCAATATGTCATCCACATATAACACTAGAAACGCTATAGAGCTCCCACTCACTTTCTTGTAAATACAAGCTTCTCCATAAACTTGTATAAACCCAAACGCTTTGATCACCTCATCAAAGCGCTTATTCCAACTCCGAGATGCTTGCACCAGTCCATAAATGGATCATTGGAGTTTGCAAACTTTTTCAGCATTCTCTGGATCAACAAAACCCTCGGGCTGCATCATATACAACTCTTCCTCAAGGAAACCGTTGAGGAACGCCGTATTCACATCCATCGGCCAAATTTCATAGTTGAAATAAGCAGCTATTGCCAACATGATTCTGACAGACTTAAGCATCGCTACGGGTGAGAAAGTCTCATCGTAGTCAACTCCTTGAACTTGTGAAAAACCCTTTGCCACAAGTCGAGCTTTATAGACGGTGACATTACCGTCCGCGTTTGTCTTCTTCTTATAGATCCATTTGTTCTGAATAGCCTTTCACCCTTCAGGTAGTACTTCCAAAGTCCACACTTTGTTTTCATAAATGGATCCCATCTCAGATTTCATGGCCTCTAACCATTTCTCGGAATCCGGGCCCATCACTACTCCTCCATAGCTCGTAGGTTCATTGTTGTCTAACAATATGACCTCCAAGACAGGGTTGCCGTACCACTCGGGCGTAGTACGCGACCTTGTCGACCTATGAGGTTCAATAGCAGCTTGATCTGAAGCTTCCTGATCATCATCATTAACTTCCTCTTCTACCGTCGTAGGTTCCACAGAAACATCTTTCTGCGCTACGCTACTCTCTGGTTGAAGCAAAGGTTCAATAACCTCATCAAGCTCTATTTTCCTCCCACTCAATTCTTTCGAGAGAAACTCTTTCTCAAGAAATGTTCCGTTCTTAGCGACAAACACTTTGCCTTCGGATTTGAGATAGAAGGTATACCCGACTGTCTCTTTCGGGTATCCTATGAAGACGCATTTTTCCGCTTTGAGTTCCAGCTTTTCAGGCTGAAGCTTTTTGACATAAGCATCACATCCCCAAACTTTAAGAAACGACAACTTCGGCTTTTTGCCAAACCACAGTTCATATGGCATCGTCTCAACGGATTTTGATGGTGCCCTATTTAAAGTGAATGCAGCTGTCTCTAATGCATAACCCCAAAACGATAGTGGCAAATCGGCAAGAGACATCATAGAACGCACCATATCTAATAAGGTTCAATTATGACGTTGAGACACACCATTACGCTGTGGTGTTCCGGGTGGTGTCAACTGTGAAACAATTCCACATTGTCTTAAGTGACCGCCAAACTCATAACTTAGATATTCACCTCCTCGATCAGATAGTAGAAATTTAATCTTCTTGTTACGATGATTCTCAACTTCACTCTGAAATTACTTGAACTTTTCAAAAGTTTCAGACTTGTGTTTCATCAAGTAAATATACCCATATCTACTCAAGTCATTAGTGAAGGTCAGAAAGTAACGATATCCACTGCGCGCTGCAACATTCATTGGACCGCACACATCAGTATGTATGATTTCCAACAAGTCACTTGCCCGTTCCATTGTTCCAGAGAACGGCGTTTTAGTCATCTTGCCCATGAGGCATGGTTCACATGTGTCAAGTGATTCAAAATCAAGTGACTCCAAAAGTCCATCAGCATGGAGCTTCCTCATGCGTTTTACACCAATATGACCTAAACGGCAGTGCCACAAGAAAGTGGTACTATCATTAACAACTCTACATCTTTTGGCATCAATGTTATGAACATGTGTGTCATCACTATCAAGATTCAATATGAATAAACCCCTAACATTGGGTGCATGACCATAAGAGATATTACTCATATAAATAGAATAACCTTTATTATCTGATTTAAATGAGTAACCGTCTCGCAATAAACAAGATCCAGATATAATGTTCATGCTTAACGCAGGCACTAAATAACAATTATTCAGGTTCATCACTAATCCTGATGGTAATCGAAGAGAGAGCGTGCCGACGGCGATCACATCAACCTTGGAACCATTTCCCACGCGCATCATCACTTCGTCCTTTGCCAGTCTTCGTTTATTCCGTAGTTCCTGCTTTGAGTTGCAAATGTGAGCAACCGAACCGGTATCAAATACCCAGGCACTACTACGAGAACTAGTAAGGTACACATCAATAACATGTATATCATATATACCTTGTTTGTCGTTGGCCGCCTTCTTGTCAGCCAGGTACTTGGGGCAGTTCCGCTTCTAGTGACCAGTTCCCTTGCAATGAAAGCACTCAATTTCTAGCTTAGGTCCATGCTTAGGCTTCTTTGTAGGAGTAGCAACTGCTTTGCCATCCTTCTTGGTTTTACCCTTCTTGCCTTTGGCCTTGCCATTTTTCTTGAAACTAGTGGTTTTATTGACCATCAACACTTGATGTTCTTTCTGGATTTCAGACTCAGCGACTTTCAGCATCGCAAACAGCTCGGATGATGACTTGTTCATCCCATGCATGTTATAGTTCATCACAAAACTCTTGTAACTAGGTGGCAGTGATTGAAGAACTCTATCAATGATCGCCTCTTGCGGAAGGGCAATTCCCAACTCAGCTAGACGGTTTGAATATCCAGACATTCTGAGTATATGCTCACTGACAGATCCGTTCTCCTCCATCTTGCAAGCATAGAACTTATCAGAGGTCTCATACCTCTCGATCCGGGCATTCTTCTAAAAGATAAACTTCAACTTCAACCCCTAGAACATCTCATATGCTCCATGACGTCCAAAACGTCTTTGAAGTCCCGGTTCTAAGCCATACAATACACTAAACTATTGAGTAGTCTCTAGCACGAGCCTCCCAAGCGTTCTTAATGTCTTCGGAGGTCATGTTTTCTAGTTGGTCACCAAGTGGCGCATCAAGGACATATTCTTTATGGGAATCCGTGAGGATAATCCTCAGATTACGGGCCCAATCAACAAAGTTACTTCCGTCATCTTTCAATTTAGCTTTCCCTAGGAACGCATTAAAATTCAGGGGTGCTATTGCACGAGCCATTGATCTACAACATAAATATGCAAAGGTTACTTAGACTATTGTTCAAGATAATGAGTTTAGTTAATCAAATTACTAAAGCTCCCACTCAAATTGACATCCCTCAGGTCATCTGAGTGTCACATGATCCAAATTCACATACTCAAGTCCGATCATCACGTGAGTTAAGCTGGTTTCAATGGTGAACATCATCATGTTGATCATATCTACTATATGACTCATGTTCGACCTTTCGGTCTCTTGTGTTCCGAGGCCATGTATGTACATGCTAGGCTCGTCAAGTTTAACCCGAGTGTTCTGCACGTGCAAATCTGGCTTGCACCCGTTGTATGTGAACGTAGAGTCTATCACACCCGATCATCACGTGGTGTCTCGACACGACGAACTTTCACAACAGTGCACACTCGGGGAGAACACAGTTCATCTTGAAATTTAAGTGAGGGATCACCTTATAATGCTACCGCCGTACTAAGCAAAACAAGGTGCATCAAAGGATTAACATCTCATGCAATTCATAAGTGACATGATATGGCCATGAACTTGTGTTTAAGATCTCCATCTTCGAAACACCAGCATGATCTCCATCGTCACCGGCACAACACCATGATCTCCATCATATTGATCTCCATCAATGTGTTTCCATTGGGGTTGTGGCGCCATCCCTACTTCTACTTCTATTGCTACCGCTTAGCGATAAAGTAAAGCATTAGATAGCGCTTAATGATTGACACGCATGTCATATAAAAATTAAAGACAACCCTATGGCTCCTGCCGGTTGCCGTATTCACCGATGTGCAAGTCATGAAAATCTATACATCACATGATCATCTCATACATCACATATATCTCATCATGTAATTGGCCATATCACATCACAACATACCCTGCAAAAACAAGTTAGACGTCCTCTAATTGTTGTTGCAAGTTTTACGTGGCTGCTACGAGTATCTAGCAAGAGCAATTCTCACCTACGCAAAGCCACAACGGTGATACATAGTTTGCTCCGGTGATGGTGGTGGTGGAGCAATTCCGGTAGGGCTTCGCCTAAGCACTGCGGAAAACTAATCTAGAGGAGCACCGGTGAAACGAGTATCACGTGGTCGTAAGTTGTGTCCAAAAGCCACCCAATCCACTAGTATATATAGGAGGGAGGGAGAGGCAGCCCTTGGAGCAAGGCCAAGGGCCTCTTTGATTTGGCCGAAGGGGAGGGGAGCAATCCTAGTCCACCTCCAATCCTAGTTGGAGTAGGATTGCTCCCTATTGGCTGATGTTTCCTCTTTTCCCTTTAGGACTTTCTTCCCCTGCGCCATGGGCCTTTGTGGCTGTTTCCCCAGCCCACTAAGGGCTGGTAATTAGTCTCCCACAGCCCATGGACCTCTTGGGGTCGAAATACCCCTCCCGGAGGTCTCCCGGTACACTACCGGCACTCCCGGTACACTACCGATGAGCCCAAAACTTTTCCGGCGACCAAACTGGGACTTCCTATATCTGAATCTTTACCTCCGGACCGTTCCTGAGCTCCTCGTGACGACCAGAATCTCATCCGGGACTCCGAACAACCTTCGGTCACCACCATACATAACTCTACACTACAGAAACGTCACCGAACCTTAAGTGTGTAGACCCTGCGGGTTCGAGAACTATGTAGACATGACCGAGACACCTCTACGGTCAATAACCAATGGAGGGACCTAGACGTCCACATTGGTTCCTACATATTCTACGAAGATCTTCATCGGTCGAACCTCTATGTCAAGGATTCAGTTAATCCCGTATAACGTTCCCTTTGTTTTTCGGTATGTTACTTGCCCGAGATTCGATCGTCGGTATCTCCATACCTAGTTCAACCTCGTTACCAGCAAGTCTCTTTACTCGTTCCGTAATACAAGAACTCGCAACTAACAATTAGTTACATTGCTTGCAAGGCTTATTGTGATGTTGCATTACCGAGTGGGCCCTGAGATACCTCTCCGTCACACGGAGTAACAAATCCCAGTCTCAATCCATGCCAACTCAACAGACACCATTGGAGATACCTGTAGAGCACCTTTATAGTCACCCAGTTACGTTGCGATGTTTGATACACACAAGGCACTCCTTCGATATCCGTGAGTTGCATGATCTCATGGTCATAGGAACATATACTTGACATGCGGAAAACAGTAGCAATAAAGTGACACGATCATATGCTACATTTGTAGTTTGGGTCTTGTCCATCACATCATTCTCCTAATGATGTGATCCCGTTTATCAAATGACATCACATGTCAATGGCTAGGAAACCCTGACCATCTTTGATCAACGAGCTAGTTCACTAGAGGCATACTAGGGACATAGTGTTGTCTATTTACCCACACATGCAATGTGTTTCCAATCAATGCAATTATTGCGTGGATAATAAACAATTATCATGAACAAGGAAATATAATAATAAATACTTTATATATTGCCTCTAGGGCATATTTCCAACAAGAGGTCTTATAGTCAATGGGTCTGCGACATTCAGATCCGTGTGTACTTTGCAAATCTCTATGTCAAACTGTAAACGCTGCTACCACACTCCACTTGGTACTATTCCAAATGGCTGCTCCAATATACGTATCCAGATTGCTACCGCGAGTCATCCGGATTGGTGTTAAAGCTTGCATCGACGTAACTCTTTACGAAGAACTCTTTATCACCTCCATAATCGAGAAACATCTCCTTAGTCTTTTAGTTACTAAGGATAATCTTGACCGCTGTCCAGTGATCCACTCCTGGATCACTTGTACCCCTTGACGGACTCATGGCAAAGAACACACAGGTGTGGTACACATCATGGCATACTATACAGAGCCTATGGCTAAGGCATAGGGGACGACGTTCGTCCTTTCTCTTTCTTCTGGCGTGGTCGAGCTTTGAGTCTCACTCAACTTCACACCTTACAAATCAGGTGGGAACTATTTCTCTGACTGATCCATTTTGAACTCTTTCGAAATCTTGTCAAGGTATGTACTCATTGAAAGTCTCATCAAACATATTGATCTATCTCTATAGATCTCGATGCTCAACAATTAGGTAGCTTTATCCAGGTCTTCCTTTGAAAATCACTTTCCAAACAACCGTTTATGCTTTCCAGAAATTCTACATTATTTCCGATCAACAATATCTCATCCACATATACTTATCATAAAGTCTATAGTGCTCCCACTCACTTTATTGTAAATACAAGTTTCTCATAAACTTTGTATAAACTACAAAACTTTGATCACCTCATCAAAGTGTATATTCCAACTCCGAGATGCTTGCTTTAGTTTATAGAAGGATCACTGAAGCTTGCACACCTTTTAGCATCCTTAGGACTGACAAAAACTCCTGGTTGTATCACATACAACCTTTCCTCAAGTAAACCGTTAAGGAAACGATGTTTTGGCATCCATCTGCCAGATTTCATAATTGAAAATGCAGCAATTGCTAACATAATTCCAACAGACTTTAGCTCCGCTTCGAGTGAGAAAGTCTCATCATAGTCAACTCCTTGAACTTGTCACAAACATCTTTGCAACAAGTCGAGCTTTACAAATGGTGACATTTACCATGAGCGTCAGTCTTCATTTTAAAGATCCATTTGTACTCAACGACCTGCCGTCCAACGAGCAAGTCTACCAAAGTCTATACTTGGTTTTCATACATGGATCCTATCTCGGATTTCATGGCATCCAACCATTTGTCGGAATTCGGGCCCATCATCGCTTCTCCATAGCTCCTAGGTTCATCGTTGTCCAACAACATGACCTCCATGACAGGGTTGTCGTACCGCTCAGGAGCAGTATACATCCTTCTCGACCTACGAAGTTCGATAGTAACTTGAACCTGAAGCTTCATGATTATCATCATTAACTTCCTCTTCAACTAAGGTAGGCTTCACAGAAACATCTTCATGTGCTGCGCTACCCTCTGGTTGAACAAAGATTTAACAACCTCATCAAGTTCTATCTTCCTCCCACTCAATTCTTTCGAGAGAAACTTTTCCTCTAGAAAGGATCCGTTTTAGCAACAAACACTTTGCACTTGGATCTGAGATAAAAGGTTCACCCAACTGTTCTTTAGGGTATTCTATGAAGATGCATTTGTCCGCTTTGGGTTCGACCTCATTAGGTGAAAACATTTTCCACACAAGCGTCGCAGCCCCAAACACTAAGAAATGACAGCTTAGGTTTCTATCAAACCATAATTCACACAGTGTCATCTCAACGGATTTAGATGGTGCCCTAATTTAAAGTGAATGTAGTTGTCTCTAATGCATAACCCCAAAATTATAGTAGCAAAATGATAAGAGACATCATAGCACGCACCATATCCAATAGAGTACGACTATGACGTTCGGACACACCATCACACTATGGTGTTCCAGGTGGCGTGAGTTATGAAACAACTTTCACTTTGTCTAAAGTTGTATGCCAAACTCATAACTCAGATATTCACCTCCACGATCACATTGCAGACATTTTTATCTTCTTGTCACGAGGATCTTTAAACTTCACTCTGAATTTTCTTGAACCTTTCAAACGATTCAGACTTGTGTTTCATTAAGTAAATATCCACTATATCTACTCAAATCACCAGTGAAGGTAAGAAAATAACAATCTCCACCGCACGCTACAAGACTCATTGGATTGCATACATCAACATGTATCATTTCCAACAAACCACTTGCCCGCTCCATCAATCCGGAAAACGTGGTCCTTAGTCATCTTGCCCAAGAGGCATGGTTCACATGTCTCAACCGATTTGAAATCGAATGAGTCTAAAGATCCATATGCATGGAGTTTCTTCATGTGCTTTATACCAATGTGACATTTAGCGGCAGTGCCACAAGTATGTGGTACTATCATTATTAACTTTGTATCTTTTGGCATCAATGTTATGAACATGTGTATTACCACGATCAAGATTTCAACAAACCATTCTCATTGGGTGCATGACCATTGAAGGTATTATTCATGTAAACAGAATAATCCATTATTCTCTAGCTTAAATGAATAATCGTGTTGCAATAAACACGATCTAATCACGTTCATGCTCAACGCAAAACACCAAATAACATTTATTTTAGGTTCGTCACTAATCCCGAAGGTAGAGAGAGCGTGCGATGTTGATCACATCAACCTCAGAAACATTTCCAACACACATCGTCACCTCACCCTTTGCTAGTTCTCCGTTTATTCCGTAGCTTTTATTTCGAGTTACTAACATTTAGCAACCGAACCGGTATCCAATACCCAGGTGCTACTAGGAGTACTCGCAAGGTACACATCATTTACACGTATATCAAATATACTACTGTCAACGTTGCCAACGTTCTTATCTACCAAGTATCTAGGGTTGTTCCGCTTCAGCGACCGCTGTCCTCATAATCGAAGCACTTAGTCTCGGGTTTGAGTTCAACTTTGGGTTGCTTCACTAGAGCAGCAACTGACTTGCTATCCATGAAGTTTTCCTCCTTGCACTTGCCCTTCTCGAAACTAGTGGTTTGACTAACCATCAACACTTGACGCTCCTTCTTGATTTCTACCTTCGCGGTGTCAAACATCGCGAACAGCTCAGGAATCAATATTTCTATCCCTAGCGTTTTATAGTTCATCACCAAGTTTTAGTAGCTTTAGTGACAGTGACTTGGAGAACTATATAAATCACCATATTATCTGGAAGATCAAATCCCACTCGATTCAAGTGATTGTAGCGCCCAGACAATCTGAGCACATGCTCAATGATTGAGCTATTCTCTTTCATCTTGCAGGGCAAAGAATCTTGTTGGAGATCTCATATCTCGCAACACGGGCACGAGCCTGAGATACTAATTTCAGTTCTTAGAACATCTATATGTTCCGTGACGTTCAAAACGTTTTGGAGCCTCAATTCTAGGCCGTAAAGCATGACACACTAAACTATCAAGTAGTCATCAGAACGTGCCTGTCAGATGTTCACAACATCTGCAGATGACGCTAGAGGGGTTGGCGCATCGAGCGGTGCATTAAGGACATAAGCCTTCTGTGCAACAATGATGACAATCCTCAGATCATGGACCCAGTCCGCAATATTGCTACCATCATCTTTCAACTGTATTTCTCTAGGAACATATAAAAATACAAAGGAACTACAGCGCGAGCAAGTAATCTACAACATAATTTGCAAAGACACTATTGACTAAGTTCATGATAATGAGTTCAATTAATCATATTACTTAAGAACTCCCACTCAAATTGACATCCCTCCGGTCATTCGAGTGATACATGATCCAAATTCACCAACTCAAGTCCGATCATCACGTGAGTTGAGGTGGCTGCAATGGTGAACATCATCATGTTGATCATATCTACTATACGACTCATGTTTGACCTTTTGGTCTCTTGTGTTCCGAGGCCATGTCTGTACATGCTAGGCTCGTGAAGTTTAACCCGAGTTTTCTGCATGTGCAACACTGGCTTGCACCCGTTGTATGTGAACGTAGAGTCTATCACACCCGATCATCACGTGGTGTCTCAACACGACGAACTTTCGCAACGGTGCACACTCAAGGAGAACACAATTTATCTTGAAATTAAAGTGAGGGATCACCTTATAATGCTACCGTCGTACTAAGAAAAACAAGGTGCATAAAAGGATTAACATCACATGCAATTCATAAGTGACATGATATGGCCATGAACTCGTGCTTTAGATCTCCATCTTAAAAGCACCGGCATGATCTCCATCTTCACCGTCATGACACCATGATCTCCATCAACGTGTCGCCATCGGGGTTGTCACGCCCTGCATGCTTCTACTACTATTGCTACCGTTTAGCGATAAAGTAAAGCATTACATAGCGCTTAATGATTGACACGCAGGTCATACAATAATTAAAGACAATCCTATGGCTCCTGCCGGTTGCCGTACTCATCGACATGCAAGTCGTGAAATTCTATACATCACATGATCATCTCATACATCACATATATCACATCATGTAATTGGCCATATCACATCACAACATACCCTACAAAAACAAGTTAGAGGTCCTCTAATTGTTGTTGCATGTTTTACGTGGCTGCTACGGGTATCTAGCAAGAACGATTCTCACCTACGCATAAACCACAACGGTGATACATAATTTGCTTTTCAACCTTCTCAAGAACCGCCTTTGCCGAATCCGATCCAACTAAAGTGAGAGAAACTGTCACCCGCAAGCCATCTAGGCAACAAGTTGCGTCGAGGGAACCGGTCTCTCGTAAGCGTACGAGTAATGTTGGTCCGGGCCACTTCATCTCACAATACCGCTGAACCAAAACACGACCAAGGGAGGAAGCAATCTAAGCATCAACGCCCACAAACTCTTTGTGTTCTACTCTAGATCTCATCTACACATAGACCTAGCTCATGATGCCACTGTTGGTGAACGTTGCATGGGAAACAAAAAAAATTCCTACGCACACGCAGATCTATCCATGGTGATGAGCATCTACGATAGGGAGAGTGGATCTCCATACCCTTGTAGATCGCTAAGAGGGAAGCATTAGGAAACGCGGTTGGTGTAGTCGAACATCTTCGCGATCCAAATCACCGAGCGTCCCGCGATCTCATCACGATCCGTCCCGCGATCTCATCACGATCCGTCCCGCGATCTCATCACGATCCATCTCGTGAACTCATCACGATCCGTCCCGTGAACTTGATCATGGCCCTGTTGGAAATATGCCCTAGAGGCAATATATAAAGTGTTTATGATTATATTTCCTTGTTCATAATAATCGTTTATTATCCATGCTATAATTGCATTGATTGGAAACACATTGCATGTGTGGGTAAATAGACAACACTGTGTCCCTAGTATGCCTCTAGTGAACTAGCTCGTTAATCTTAGATGATCAGGGTTTCCTAGCCATTGACATGTGATGTCATTTGATAACGGGATCACATCATTAGGAGAATGATGTGATGGACAAGACCCAAACTACAAACGTAGCATATGATCGTGTCAGTTTATTGCTACTGTTTTCCGCATGTCAAGTATATGTTCCTATGATCATGAGATCATGCAACTCACGGATATCGGAGGAGTGCCTTGTGTGTATAAAATGTCACAACGTAACTGGGTGACTATAAAGGTGCTCTACAGGTATCTCCGATGGTGTCTGTTGAGTTGGCATAGATCGAGACTGGGATTTGTTACTCCGTGTGACGGAGAGGTATCTCAGGGCCCACTCGGTAATACAACATCACAATGAGCCTTGCAAGCAATGTGACTAATTGTTAGTTGCGGGATCTTGTATTATGGAACGAGTAAAAGAGACTTGCCGGTAACAAGGTTGAACTAGGTATGGATATACCGACGATCGAAGTGACATAACGAAGAACAAAGGGAACGTTATACGGGATTAACTAAATCCTTGACATAGAGGTTAGACCGATAACGATCTTCATAGAATATGTATGAAACAATGTGAACGTCCAGGTCCCGCCATTGGTTATTGACCGTAGAGGTGTCTCGGTCATGTCTACATAGTTCTCGAACCCGTAGGGTCTGCACACTTAAGGTTCGGTGACGTCTCGGTAGTATAGAGTTATGTATGGTGGTGAACGAAGGTTGTTCGGAGTCCCGGATGAGATCCCGGATGTCACGAGGAGCTCCGGAATGGTTCGGAGGTAAATATTCATTTATAGGAAGTCCCAGTTTGGTCGCCGGATAAGTTTCGGGCTCATCGGTAGTGTACCGGGAGTGCCGGTAGTGTACCGGGAGACCTCCGGGAGGGGTATTTCGACCCTAGAGGGACCATGGGCTGTGGGAGAGTATTAACCAGCCCTTAGTGGGCTGGTAAATCAGCCACAAAAGGTTCATGGCACAGGAAGAGAAAAAGGCTAAGGAAAAAGGTGAAAATCAGCCAATAGGAGGCAATCCTACTCCAATTAGGATTGGAGGTGGAATAGGATTCCACCCTCTTATTTGGCCGAACCAAGAGGCCCTTGGATGCCTCTCCTCTCCTCTCCTCCCATATATACTGGTGGAATAGCTAGGATTTTGGCAACAATTGCAGCCACGTGCTACCTGATCCACCGGTGCTCCTCTAGATTAGTTTTCCGCAGTGCTTAGGCGAAGCCCTGCCGGAATTGCTCCACCACCACCATCACCGGAGCGTCGTCACTCTGCCGGTGAACTCTCTCTCTCCTCTCCACCTTCTCTTGATGGATCAAGACGGTGGAGATCGTCATCAAGCTGCACGTGTGCTGAACGCGGAGGTGTCGTCCGTTCGGTACTAGATCGGAATGATCGTGATCAAGGCCACGGGACGTTCGTGATCGGATCGCGGGACGGATCGTGACGAGATCACGGGATGGATCGTGACGAGATCGCGGGACGTTTCTTGATTGGTTCGCGGAACGGTTCGTGATTAGATCGTGGGACGCTCGGCGATTTGAATCGCGAAGAAGTTCGACTACACCAACCGTGTTTCTTAATGCTTCCCGCTTAGCGATCTACAAGGGTACGTAGATCCACTCTTCCTCTCGTATATGCTCATCACCATGGATAGGTTTGCGTGTGCGTAGGAAATTTTTTGTTTCCCATGCGACTTTCTCCAACAGTGGTATCAGAGCGAGGTTGATGGTTCGATGAGATCTCGAGTAGAACACAAAAGGTTTGTGGGCATTGATGCTTAGATTGCTTCCTCCCTTGGTCGGATTTTGGTACAGCGGGATTGTGAGATGAAGCGGCCCAGACCAACATTACTCGTACGCTTACGAGAGACCGGTTCCCTCGGTGCAACTTGTTGCCTAGATGGCTTGCGGGTGCCAATTTCTCTCACTTTAGTTGGAGCGGATCCGACAAAGGCGGTCCTTGAGAAGGTTGAAAAGCAATCTATGTATCACCGTTGTGGTTTATGCGTAGGTGAGAATTGTTCTTGCTAGATACCCATAGCAGCCACGTAAAACATGCAACAACAATTAGAGGACGTCTAACTTGTTTTTGCAGGGTATGTTGTGATATGATATGGCCAATTACATGATGTGCTATATGTGATGTATGAGATGATCATGTGATGTATAGATTATCACGACTTGCATGTCGATGAGCACGGCAACCGGCAGGAGCCATAGGGTTGTCTTTAATTATTGTATGACCTGCGTGTCAATCATTAAGCGCTATGTAATGCTTCACTTTATCGCTACGGTAGCAATAGTAGTAGAAGCATGTTGGGCGCGACAACCCCGATGGTGACACGTTGATGGAGATCAAGATGATGGAGATCATGGTGTCTTGCCGGTGACGATGGAGATCATGCCGGTGTTTTTAAGATGGAGATCAAAAGCACAAGATCATGGCCATATCATGTCATTTATGATTTGCATGTGATGTTAATCCTTTTATGCACCTTGTTTTGCTTAGAACGGCGGTAGCATTATAAGGTGATTCCTCACTTAATTTCAAGATAAATTGTGTTCTCCCCGAGTGTGCACCGTTGCGAAAGTTCATCGTGTCGAGACACCACGTGATGATCGGGTGTGATAGACTCTACGTTCACATACAACGGGTGCAAGCAAGATTTGCACGTGCAGAACACTCAGGTTAAACTTGACGAGCCTAGCATGTACAGACATGGCCTCGGAACACAAGATACCGAAAGGTCGAACATGAGTCATATAGTAGATATGATCAACATAATGATGTTCACCATTGAAACCAACTTAACTCACGTGATGATCGGACTTGAGTTGGTGAATTTGGATCATGTGACACTCAGATGACCCGAGGGATGTCAATTTGAGTGGGAGCTTTAGTAATTTCATTAACTAAACTCATTATCTTGAACAATAGTCTAAGTAACCTTTGCATATTTATGTTGTAGATCAATGGCTCGTGCAGTAGTACCCCTGAATTTTAATGCGTTCCTAGAGAAAGCTAAGTTGAAAGATGACGGAAGTAACTTTGTTGATTGGGCCCGTAATCTTAGGATTATCCTCACGGCTTCCCAGAAACAATATGTCCTTGATGCACCGCTTGGTGACCAACCAGAAGACATGACCTCCGAAGACGTTAAGAACGCTTGGGAGGCTCGTGCTGGAGACTACTCAATAGTTCAGTGTGCAATATAGTATGGCTTAGAACCGGGACTTCAAAGACGTTTTGAACGTCATGGAGCATATGAGATGTTCCAGGAGTTGAAGTTCATCTTTCAGAAGAATGCCCGGATCGAGAGGTATCAGACCTCCGATAAGTTTTATGCTTGCAAGATGGAGGAGAACGGGTCTATCAGTGAGCATATACTCAGAATGTTTAGATATTCAAACCGTCTAGCTGAGTTGGGAATTTCCCTTCCGCAAGAGGCGATCATTGATAGAGTTCTTCAATCACTGCCACCTAGTTACAAGAGTTTTGTGATGAAATATAACATGCATGGGATGAACAAGTCATCATCCGAGCTATTTGCGATGCTGAAAGTCGCTGAGTCTGAAATCCAGAAAGAACATCAAGTGTTGATGGTCAATAAAACCACTAGTTTCAAGAAAAATGGCAAGGCCAAAGGCAAGAAGGGTAAAACCAAGAAGGATGGCAAAGCAGTTGCTACTCCTACAAAGAAGCCTAAGCATGGACCTAAGCTAGAAATTGAGTGCTTTCATTGCAAGGGAACTGGTCACTAGAAGCGGAACTGCCCCAAGTACCTGGCTGACAAGAAGGCGGCCAACGACAAACAAGGTATATATGATATACATGTTATTGATGTGTACCTTACTAGTTCTCGTAGTAGTGCCTGGGTATTTGATACCGGTTCGGTTGCTCACATTTGCAACTCAAAGCAGGAACTACGGAATAAACGAAGACTGGCAAAGGACGAAGTGATGATGCGCGTGGGAAATGGTTCCAAGGTTGATGTGATCGCCGTCGGCACGCTCTCTCTTCGATTACCATCAGGATTAGTGATGAACCTGAATAATTGTTATTTAGTGCCTGCGTTAAGCATGAACATTAAAGCTGGATCTTGTTTATTGCGAGACGGTTACTCATTTAAATCAGAGAATAAAGGTTGTTCTATTTATATGAGTAATATCTTTTATGGTCATGCACCCAATGTTAGGGGTTTATTCATATTGAATCTTGATAGTGATGACACACATGTTCATAACATTGATGCAAAAAGATGTAGAGTTGATAATGATAGTACCACTTTCTTGTGGCACTGCCGTTTAGGTCATATTGGTGTAAAACGCATGAGGAAGCTCCATGCTGATGGACTTTTGGAGTCACTTGATTTTGAATCACTTGACACATGTGAACCATGCCTCATGGGCAAGATGACTAAAACGCCGTTCTCTAGAACAATGGAACGGGCAAGTGACTTATTGGAAATCATACATACTAATGTGTGCGGTCCAATGAATGTTGCAGCGCGCGGTGGATATCGTTACTTTCTCACCTTCACTGATGACTTGAGTAAATATGGGTATATTTACTTGATGAAACACAAGTCTGAAACGTTTGAAAAGTTCAAGCAATTTCAGAGTGAAGTTGAGAATCATCATAACAAGAAGATTAAATTTCTGCGATCTAATCGAGGAGGTGAATATCTGAGTTATGAGTTTGGCAGTTTCTTAAGACAATGTGGAACAGTTTCACAGTTGACACCGCCCAGAACTCCACAACGTAATGGTGTGTCTGAACGTCGTAATCGAACCTTATTAGATATGGTGCGTTCTATGATGTCTCTTGCCGATTTGCCACTATCGTTTTGGGGTTATGCATTAGAGACAGCTGCATTCACTTTAAATAGGGCACCATCAAAATCCGTTGAGACGACGCCATATGAACTGTGGTTTGGCAGAAGGCCGAAGTTGTCATTTCTTAAAGTTTGGGGATGTGATGCTTATGTCAAAAAGCTTCAGCCTGAAAAGCTAGAACCCAAAGCGGAGAAATGCGTCTTCATAGGATACCCGAAAGAGACAGTCGGGTATACCTTCTATCTCAGATCCGAAGGCAAAGTGTTTGTCGCTAAGAACATAACATTTCTTGAGAAAGAGTTTCTCTCGAAAGAATTGAGTGGGAGGAAAATAGAGCTTGATGAGGTTATTGAACCTTTACTTCAACCAGAGAGTAGCGCAGCGCAGAAAGATGTTTCTGTGGAACCTACGACAGTAGAAGAGGAAGTTAATGATGATGATCATGAAGCTTCGGATCAAGCTGCTATTTAACCTTGTAGGTCGACAAGGACGCGTACTACTTCCGAGTGGTACGGCAACCCTGTCTTGGAGGTCATGTTGTTAGACAACAATGAAGCTACGAGCTATGGAGGAGCAGTGATGGGCCCGGATTCCGAGAAATGGTTAGAGGCCATGAAATCTGAGATGGGATCCATGTATGAAAACAAAGTGTGGACTTTGGAAGTACTACCTGAAGGGCGAAAGGCCATTCAGAACAAATGGATCTATAAGAAGAAGACGGACGCGGACGGTAATGTCACCGTCTATAAAGCTCGACTAGTGGCAAAGGGTTTTTCACAAGTTCAAGGAGTTGACTACGATGAGACTTTCTCACCCGTAGCGATGCTTAAGTCTGTCAGAATCATGTTGGCAATAGCTGCTTATTTCGACTATGAAATTTGGCAGATGGATGTCAAAACAGCGTTCCTCAACGGTTTCCTTGAGGAAGAGTTGTATATGATGCAACCCGAAGGTTTTGTTGATCCAGAGAATGCTGACAAAGTTTGCTAACTCCAGCAATCCATTTATGGACTGGTGCAAGCATCTCGGAGTTGGAATAAGCGCTTTGATGAGGTGATCAAAGCGTTTGGGTTTATACCAGTTTATGGAGAAGCTTGTATTTACAAGAAAGTGAGTGGTAGCTCTATAGCGTTTCTAGTGTTATATGTGGATGACATATTACTGATTGGAAACGATATAGAAATGCTGGAAAGCATGAAGGAATATTTGAATAAGAGTTTTTCAATGAAGGACCTAGGAGAAGTTGCTTTCATATTAGGCATTAAGATCTATAGAGATAGATCGAGACGCTTAATAGCACTTTCACAGAGCACATACCTTGATAAAGTTTTGAAGAAGTTCAAAATGGAGTAGTTCAAGAAAGGGTTCTTGCCTGTGTTAATAGGTGTGAAAATCAGCCAATAGGAGGCAATCCTACTCCAACTAGGATTGGAGGTGGAATAGGATTCCACCCTCCTATTCGGCCGAACCAAGAGGCCCTTGGCTGCCTCTCCTCTCCTCTCCTCCCATATATACTGGTGGAATAGCTAGGGTTTTGGCAACAATTGCAGCCACGTGCTACCCGTTCCACCGGTGCTCCTCTAGATTAGTTTTCCGCAGTGCTTAGGCGAAGCCCTGCCGGAATTGCTCCACCACCACCATCACCGGAGCGCCGTCATGCTGCCGGTGAACTCTCTCTCCTCTCCACCTTCTCTTGCTGGATCAAGATGGTGGAGATCGTCATCAAGCTGCACGTGTGCTGAACGCAGAGGTGCCGTCCGTTTGGTACTAGATCGGAAGGATCATGATCAAGGCCACGGGACATTCGTGATCGGATCGTGGGACGGATCGTGACGAGATTGCGGGACGGTTCATGATTGGTTCGCGGGATGGTTTGTGATTAGATCGCGGGACGCTCGGCGATTTGAATCGCGAAGAAGTTCGACTACACCAACCGCGTTTCTTAACGCTTCCCGCTTAGCGATCTACAAGGGTACATAGATCCACTCTCCCTCTCGTAGATGCTCATCACCATGGATAGGTTTGCGTGTGTGTAGGAAATTTTTTCTTTCCCATGCGACGTTCCCCAACAGGTCCTTCCGATCTAGCGCCGAACGGACGGCACCTCCGCGTTCAGCACACATGCAGCTTGATGACGATCTCCATCCACCGTCTTGATCTAGCAAGAGGAAGTGGAGAGGAAGAAGAGTTCACCGGCAGCGTGACGGCACTCCGGCGATGGTGGTGGAGCAATTCCGTCAGGGCTTCGCCTAAGCGCTGCAGAAATCTGATCTAGAGGAGCACCGGTGGAACGGGTAGCACGTGGACGTAAAAACTAGTGCAAAACCCCTAGAATCCACCAGTATATATAGGAGTAGAGGAGGAGAGGTTGGCGCAAGGGCCAAGGCTCCTATTGGAGTCGACCGAACCAACTAGGGAGGAGTCCACCTCCTCCACTCCTAGTAGGATTAGGACTCCTTCCCTAATTTGCCTTTTTGCCTTTTTGCCTTTTTCCACCTTTTTTCCTTTTGGGCTTTTCTTCCCAGCCACATGGGCCTTGTGTGGGAGTTTCCACCAGCCCACTAAGGGTTGATATTCACTCTCCCACAGCCCATGAAGCCTCTTGGTTCGAAATACCCCTCCCGAAGGTCTCCCGGTACACTACCGGCACTCCCGGTACACTACCGATAAGCCCAGAGCTTTTCCGGTGACCAAAACGGGACTTCCTATATATGAATCTTTACCTCCGGAGCTCCTCATGACGTCCGAGATCTCATCCGAGACTCCGAACAAACTTCGGTCACCATCATACATAAATCTATACTACCGAAACATCACCAAACCTTAAGCGTGCAGACCCTACGGGTTCGAGAACTATGTAGACATGACCGAGACACCTCTACAGCCAATAACCAATAGCGGGCCCTGGACGACCATATTGGTTCCTACATATTGTACGAAGATCTTTATCGGTCGAACCTCTATGTCAAGGATTCAATTAATCCCGTATGGTGTTCCCTTTGTTCTTCGGTATGTTACTTGCCCGAGATTCGATCGTCGGTATCTCCATACCTAGTTCAATCTCGTTACCGGCAAGTCTCTTTACTCATTCTGTAATACAAGATCCCGTGGCTAACACTTAGTCACATTGCTTGTAAGGCTTTGTTGTGATGTTGCATTACCGAGTGGGCCCTGAGATACCTCTCCGTTACACGGAGTTACAAATCCCAGTCTTGATCCGTGCCGACTCAATGGACACCCTCGGAGATACCTGTAGAGCACCTTTATAGTCATCCAGTTACGTTGCGACGTTTGATACACACAAGGCACTCCTCCGATGTGTGTGAGTTGCATGATCTCATGGTCATAGGAACACATACTTGACATGCATAAAACAATAGCAATAAACTGAAACGATCATATGCTATGTTTGTAGTTTGGGTCTTGTCCATCACATCATTCTCCTAATGATGTGATCCCGTTATCAAATGACATCTCATGTCCATGGCTAGGAAACCTTAACCATCTTTTGATCAATGAACTAGTCTATTAGAGGCTTACTAGGGACATGGTTTTGTCTATGTATCCACACATGCATCTAAGTCTCCGATCAATACAATTATAGCATGGATAATAAATGATTATCATGAACAAGAAAATATGATAATAACTAATTTATTATTGCCTCTAGGGCATATTTCCAACAGAAATAACAGAGGAGAGGGCGGGCAGGGGCGAGTGTATATATAGGCAAACTTGTAGTTCCGGTTGGTGTCTAAAACCGGGACTGAAGACAAACCTTTTGTCTCGGTTTGAGACATCAACCAGGACGAAAGAGCCTCGCTCCGGGCGCAACTCCTTTAGTCCCGGTTGGTGTCTCCAACCGGGACTAAAGGTCCCGTTCGAACCGGGGCTGGTGCCTGCCGAGCCCAGGCCGGCGTCCTAGCCGCCTGAACCGGGAATAATGATTACATTAGTTTTGGTTCGTAACTCGACAGGAACTATTGCTCCATTCGGCCTAGAACCAAAGCCCTGTTTTCTAATAGTGGTCACTCCAACTCTTGATCTTGATCAAGTAAAACGCAACTCTGGTAAAAAATGTTGTTTATGTTCTAAGTCAGACAAGTAAGTCTTGTTGGGTTGTATGAGTTGTACCAATAGGCTCCTATATGTACCTGTCATAGGGAAATGCAACATTTTTATGATAGTTGTGTTCCATGATGCAAGGACATGCTCTAAGAAAAATATGACACGAGAGTGGAGGTTTGTGCTTCTTCTTGCTTCAAAGACTACCATTTATGCATTCAATCAAATTCTTTGGTCACCATTGATTTATATTATAATAGTTTGAATCTGTCGGACATTCATAAAGTATGCTCTTCAAATTTGAGCACTCATGGTTTTAACTAACCATTCATGCTTTAGTGCGTTGGAGAATTTTCAAAAAGAAAATACAAAGTTGGAACTAGAAGACACCGAAACCATTGTCATTAGCCTTCCACGAAATGTGGTGGCATTGTCTTGTCCTTTGAGCAGTAGATGTGCCATGATGCCGCACTTCTGGAACACCGCGGTCACATCGTCGAATATGAAGTCGACCATACCTCCGATCTGACAGCGTGATAGAGTTGCATGCGATGCATACTTTCAAGGGGTTGCAGACAAAGTTTAAAGATTTGAGGGAGGGGGGCAAATAAAAAATCCCCATCCAAGAATATTTTCTTTCTCAATTCTTTTCTAAAGTTGTTATCGATGTGTGGATGAGAGGAGGGGACAATGACCCCCTTCATTGCATATAAGCTCCCTCGGTGTTCTTGATGGTCATGTCGTGGGTGATGAAGCCTTTCCCTAGACAATGACGGTGGCATGATCATTGAAATTCTGATGTTGGGAAGGGTCGGCTTAAGGAAAACCTGGAAAAAAATTGTCCACATGCATTTTTTTCCAAGATAACCTGCACCCTTTATTAGTGTTCAATGTTCATGCGAGTACAGATAACATCGGGCAAAGATAAGAGCCACACATGGCCCCCGGGAGAAAGAGATGAGCTAGCTTTGGCAAGCGCGTGCGCCTCGCAGTTATGTTGTCGTTTCTCATGGGTAAAGCACAGATCTCTGAAGTGAATCTGCTAGGCCTGTATCTCCCTCAAAATCACAACATAGCGACATGGTGATTGAGTGTGGCGTTGCAGAGGCCAGGCGTCAGACAGCTCGGTATCCCCTTCATGTGGATTTGCTTCGCAATTCGTTTCTGTCAGGCTTTTCCGAGCTATACGGCACAATATACAGGTCATGTAATAGTGTAACCGTATAGCGTTTGCCTAGTGTCAGGAGCAATTGCACAGGTATAAATGATGGGCTGTTTGCTGCCCGGCTGTTCCATGGCGCACATACGGCCTAGCCCGGTTTTGGAATAGCACCGGAAGAATGTGTGTGACAAACTGCTGGAACAGTTCGAGCCTCGCTTCACTGGAGTGTTTTGACCTGAGATGCTAGAAATTCTATTGTACTACCATGTTCTGTTGTACTACTTAAGAACTATACTTGAGTTATACTCCCTCCGTTCCTAAATATAAGTCTTTTAAGATATTTCACAAGAGGACTACATACGGAGCAAAATGAGTGAATCTACACTCTAAAGTATGTCTATATACATCCGTATGTAGTCCTCTAGTGGAAACTCTTAAAAGACTTATATTTAGGAACGGAGGGAGCATGTGGCTATACTTGAAAAATGCTAGACATCTGTTTTATATTGTTGCTGGTTTATGTATTTCATTGCAAACATAGGGTTTTGATTGTTGATGGAGATTGTATTATTATATTTCAAGGAAAATAAAATAAAACATGTAAGAGGGTGTCAGAAAAGTGAAATGAATAATGAAGGGAACACATATTATCTGCTGACATCCATTCTAGGTTTTTTTATATTTACTTGTAGTGATATTGGTAAGCAGGGCCGGGACGGCAAAATCTGGGCATGTGCGAAACTAAAAGAAGGGCCCCTATCTCACAAAAAAATGAGTTAACGAGCAATGGCATGAATCAGACTAATATATTTAATGATGATTCAAATTTGTATTATTAGAACACAAGATAAAAAATGAATAAAATAAAAATGACATTATAAAGTAGTATCAATTGAAGATCATGCGTTAATGTTTGGATATTAGGCAAACCATCTAACTCACCTTATTTTAGGTCATGTCCGGTTGAACTGCTACATTGGGATCTTTAACAGAGGAGGTAAAAATCGATCTCTAACGAAATGACGATCTCTACCAAAGGTTAACTAGGAAATTCAGAATTAGGAGTAGGAACTGAAGTTAATAAGAAAGTAGGACTCACTAAGCATCTGGAGGCTAGAGTCGGTCAAGGATCGATTTGAGAAGGCGACGACTGAAATTTGGGAGAGGAACCTATGAAGGCAACAACGGTGGTGGCCTGAATCCTGTCGATCTAATGAGGCAAAGTCGATGAGACGATCCCGTTTCCTATGGTGAAGTCGATGTGAATGTTGTTGCGGTCTTCGGATCGAGAGACGAGATGATCACGATAGACTTCTGTAGCGATCCCTTTTTTTAGACCGACGGTAGCGTTTTCGTAATGTATAGATCAAGTGATATCCTTTTCTTTTGAAAAATATCAATCGAGCACCAGCACTCATGTGCTCGATGGCCTCAACTCAAACCCATCTCCATCATGTAGGATTTTTTTGTGAAATACTACAAGGCCTATATACAAAATTCGGGAGCCCCTAAAATTGTGGGCCCTATGCGGGCAGCACGTTTAGCATAACTACTGGCCCGGCCCTATTGTTAAGTTATATAAATATGAACCTTCTATCACCTTGAACCTTAAGTTATATAAAAATCATCTACCAACTTACTTCTAGTCCACCCCTTCAATATATTCCGATTCAGAAATTGCATTGGGAAACATTTTTGTTTTGGTACATTGTTGGACCCCATCTTTTGGTAGTTGATCATGCACCTTAGTTATCTAGACAATAATATGTTCTCCGTTTGAATGGGGACTATAGAATCTTGTGCATCGATGTATAATTTTTTTATTGGTTGCTCTGTCATTCGAAAAGGAATTGAAACTACGACTCTTATATGGAAAACGGTCTACACCTTTGCCTCTTATGTAGTCGTAAGTTGGGTGACCTCCTCCTCTTTTCGGAACGTGTCCGACGAATCTCCATGGCGGGGGTGCAATGCTGAAGGGTTTTGATTTGATTGGCCCGGCATGTTTTGGCATGCGAGTTTCGGGAAAGCTCTGCCGGTATGTGTGTGATGGAATTAATATGCTCATCTGTTTTTCTGGTTATCCTTTCTTATTGTTATAGTATCAAAAAACAAGTAATTATAGAAACATACCTCCGATTTCTTTGTACCTTGGGTGACCCTTTTTTTTCGAAAATTTCATTGTGGAGACAATGTCTGATTACTAACCGAGAGTACTGTCGTGTGCAACCAAAAAACATAAGTAACATTTTTTTACTAACTTATGGCGGTCAACCCTCTTCTAGCGGAAACGAGCCAAAAAAGGCATATTGGAACCTATTCTTTTCTCGAAGAGTAGTGGTTCACCTCTCTCAGAAAAAGCCAAGTGACCGTAATTATTTAAACAAAAATACACCAACTACCAGAAAGGTGGTTATCGATGTGTTGGCATCGCAAGGATTTACACAGCTAATGTTTCCCCGACTGTTTTGCAATATAACCATTAGGGCGGATGGGTAGGTAAAATAATTAATGTGTCTTTTTGTTTATCCATTCCATGTTTTCTTGTTTTTGTTGGATGTGATATTGGTAGGTTATATAATGGGCCTTTGGATGACCAATCACCATGGTCGGGTGCAGTGCAAAATGGTTTTGATTTTGATTGGCCCGTCATGTTTTGGCACGCGGGTAGCAAGGAAGTTCGGCCAGTTCGTGGGTGGTGAAATTATTGTGTCCATCTTTTTTTCTTTTTGCTAAGGTTTTTTATTTCTATCTTATCTGATACCTAGTTTTTATAGAAATACATATCTCATTCGTTTGTAACCTTGGGTGATCCTTGTTTTTTTTAAAATTTCATCGCGGATACAATGTTAGATTACTAACGGAGAGTACCATCGCACGCAAACAAAAGAAACAGGTCACGTTCTCTACTAACTTACGGTGGGCAACCCTTTTTTATCTGAGAAGGGCGAAAAAGCAAATTGGGTAATATTTGTTCAGGGAAGAGTTTTGGGGCAAACTAAAGTCAATTAGACGGTTTGTTCGTCAACCATCTCACGATTTTTTTTGGTTCATCATGCATCTGACATAAAATTAGGCCCACGTTAATCTGTTTCCCGAATGAAACTGGCCGAATGTGTGTTAACCTCTTTTTTTTTCCAGTACCATTCAACCTACTATTTTTAAATACCAAAATCATATATTCAGTATTTTGATTATCTACAGCATTGTACCATGTCAATTGACAGATAAATGACTGCAGACTATACTAGGAAAAAAAAGACTACATGTTCCTTCGTGAGCCGTATTGCTAATCTCCCATATTGAATAAACTACAGTCTTCGTGAGCTGTCATTATGGTGCTAATCCGTTGGATCTTCAATGAATTCTCTGTCACCATCCCTCCATGACAAGTCAATCCGTCATTAATATTGTGAACAGTGGTAACCTGCGAAAGGGAGTAATGGCCCATCAATCACTTATCTACGCACCAACGATTACCCAGGTTTTAGTATAGATGCTGGCTTGCCCAGGTTCGATACGTGTTCCTTCGGTTGGGGTCCAACAGTAAAATACGATGATATACGGAGTGGTGGAAATTGCAATACGACTGACAACACATATCCCGATGCTTGTTCTACGGGGTGGATACCGCGCTACCTGCAGACCGGCCTCTGCAACGTTTTTTCGCATGGTGATTCCGCTACAATGTTGGCCAGAACCTCTCGGCAGTCCGATGCCACGCTGACAGAAGCGACGTTCAGGTCCATTGCTAACGCCAGCGCTTCACTGCACGCCCAAGCTTCCAAGGATGCCGAGTCGGTCAACCCATCAAAGACGACGGTTGATGCTCCCAAATAATTGCCATTTTTGTCTCGAGCAATAGCTGTTTCCGCTCCCTTGGTTCCATTGCGTGACAGGCCTCCATCGATATTCGTTTTGACATCATGCGCCACCGGCCTCACCCAGCCCGTCAAGGGGACGCTTGCCCGCCTGCCCTGGGTTGCACCCTGGGGTGGGCCCTGGCCCTGCTAGCCACCCCTGCCTTCGCCCTTGGCCCTAGAATGACAACCATTCACTACATGAATTAGTAAATTTGATGCTTGTGGAGCTCTCTGTCGTCACTTTTTGTCAGGGCTGGTGGCAAAGATCACTTTCTCGTCTCTTATAATTTTACGACGTGATGTAAGGATCACTTTCTCGTCTCTTATAATTTTACGACGTGATGCACCATGGTGTGTGCAAACCTGACAGTAGGGCCATATGCTCTCCCTCATTCAAACAATCGCACCAACAACATCTGCGACAACATCAAATGCAAGCATCCTCATAGCGATCGTGCATTTCTGCTTAGCAGAGAAACAAAGTTGGTCGCAACAATCCCTTGTGACTTTGAAGTAGTCATCGTGTGACAATACACAAAAACAATGGTTTGCGCATGCGAAAATGACGATGAAACCATGGATCATCCGTAAAAGTTGGGTCTGAAGCAAAGTAGTCCTTGTGCAATAGCTGTGCTCCGAAGACTGATCACTCTTCTCTCATTCATTGAGACCTTGAAGTTGAGAATATGTTCCACCTGCCGGTCAATTTCCTCTTGCATGCTCATGAGCATGATCATGTTCACTTCTTCGTTCAAATCTGACGGATTGGAGAACTCGTTTAGAATCATTTTATCAATTTCATCGGTCCATACTCCTTGTTCGATGAAGCATCGGAATTCATCATGTTCCCTACAAATAAATCACAACCGGGCCAGACAATGTCTTAAGCACATAGAGCGCAAGGGGTAGCCGGAGAGTTGTCGGACGCATCGCGGTGGCGTCCCGGCCACCGACAACGCCCGCGGTGGCTAGCACGGGAAAAAGGACTGATGTGCCGGTCCTGGCGGAGTTGAGGCTCAGAACGACTGCAGATCAAGGGTGGCGGGCTGGCGATGGAGCTGCAAGATGTCTGACACACAGAAGGAATAAAAAAGGAGAAAGCAAATAGATCCAGTGCAATTTACGGTGGGATAGGCCAGTCGGGTTCGAACGCGTCCGGGCATCCCCATATCCGCCCCATATTGGCTAGCCTAGGCGTTTGCGGCCTGTTTGAGGCATCCGTTCGTATCGTGTTTTTTACCGGTCACTGACTGGGCCGTCCGCCCAAGCATTTGAATGGGTATGAGGTGCCTGACTGTAGATACTCTTATAGCAACGCTACTAGAGATGCCATAAAGCTAGGCATAGTGAAAAGTAACTTAGACTAATAACATGCATATATTATGAGGATATGTTACTATCTTCATACTTCCTCCACTCCACAATGTAGTGCTTTCGCGCTTTCCAAAATCTAAGTTTGACCATAAATTTAACCAACGAATTCAATGGTATAATTTTTACTCATGCTGCAATCGGTCTCGTTGGTTAAATTTATGGCAAACTTAAAGCTCGAAAACCGAAGACACACTAATTATGAAATGGAGGGAGTAGTAATTAGTGTCATAGGCCTGATAATATAGATATCCTCATTTATTACTTTGTAAAGTCATTTTGTGTTGTGAAGCGCTATGTGATGATAACATAATTATGTAACTCTATTTATCTTTTTACTCGTTAATTATTTGTCACATCATTTTTCTTTTATATTTTTTTAAACGCGCTCACATACACGCGCATACACTCACCCCTATGAACGCACACACGCACACCCTACCCCCATGAGCACCTCCGAGAGACTGAGACGACATATCACCTTGATATTTATGAAGTCACCATAGGCACCTCGTCCTCGACGAGAACATCTCCTCCCACTGAATGCACATCACCGAAAATCCTGAAATAAATCCAGAAATAAATGCGAGCACCATGACTTGTACCCTGATGGACTGGGCAGTGGATGGCCCACGATTTGCTGACGCCCCAGGCGAGAAACTAATGGTTAAAAACTATCGAGAGAGAACTCTAGTTTCAAGGAATATAAAAGTCAAGTTATGTTGCATAACTAATAAGAAATCAAACATAATATTCAATGATAGCATTTGTTTCATAATGGGTTAACGAATAAAGCAAGACAAATCAAAAGACAATATGTAGCATAGATAGATGATACAAATGGTGAATACCAAATCAAAGGATTGGTTGATCTGAGCCTCTCATGACTACATCTTCAATAGCAGAAGAAGCCAATCTTTCAATCATCAATTATGAAATGTAAATCAGTGCATAATATAGAAGGTAAAACTAGTTAATAATAGATGTAAAATGTGAAAACTTACCGATAGGACGAGGCAAAAGGCCTTTACGTGTGCGATAACCTTGAAATAGCTCGATCTTCTTTGATTCTTCAATAGTGACAAATACATCTCGCTCAATGTAACATACCATTCTATGATTCATCCAACCGTCACCCATTTTGTTCCTCAATCCAGTCTTGATAATGCTCATTGCTGAGAATGCTCTTTCCACTGTTGCAGTTGCAACAGGTAAAATCAATGCTAACTCAACAAGACGGTAAACCAACGGAATAAGTTATGTGCATATCAGTTTTCACCATATTAAAGACAAGATGACCAAGATCATTGCAATTCATCAAATGTGGATGTAACATCCCAAAATTCCATTTTGGAATGTTATGAATATAGCTATGCATCTATTATCATCATTGCTTGAATGTGTGGTATTGTTGAAATGCCCCTTTTTAAAATTCTGAAAGCCCTTCCTATTTTTTTCCATGTTGCTTTCACCTATTTGAAATCTTGGTAAAAAGTTCAAATAAGAGAGGAGCAAGATGACACTCCACACCAGGACCTAATGGGTGATTTATTTGAACAAAAACAACCAGGAGTTATTTTGAAAATATTTGCAAAAAGGATTTAAAAACAATTAGGCAAATTCTGAAAATAATATTTTTTCAAATTATTCAAATACCAGAATAAAAATGTTCATTAAATGGCATATTTTATTATGATAATTTTGATATATAATGCTCCTATATTTGGAAACATATTATTTGCAATAAAAGCATTTTATTTCGCTGTTATTTTTTAAAAAGGAAAGTTTTTATAACCGGATCGGGCCGGCCCACCGTATTTAATAGCCGAATCGCTTGATTTTCGGCCGACCGACGCGCTGTCGCCGCTCCCGCTCTCGCTGACACCCGGGCCCCACCCCGACCGCCGCAAATCCCGCACCAGTCGCCCCTCACCTCGCGCACGCGCCGCCGCCGGTGAAATCCCCTCGCCGCGGGATCTTCTCCTCCTTCCTTCCCGAGCCCCTCTCCGGCCCTATATAAGAGCGCCAGCCCCCACACTCCATTCCCCCCCGAGCCCTCTCTCTCATCGCCAGACCGCCGCCAAATTCCTCCCCGGAGTTGCTGCCCGACCGGAGCTTCCCCTCGCCGTGCCGGTCGCCTCGAACATCCCCTCGCCCCACCGACGCCACCACTCGATGCCGGAGACCCGCCGCTGTCATCTGCACCCCTCCGTCGCCTCCAACGACCACCGGAGCGCCTCGCCGACGACCTCGCCGCCTCGGACCACCGGAGACCTCCCTCGCCGGCGACCATTTGCACGGTGAGCCTCCCTATCCACCTGATCAGGATCCGACGGCTAGGATTAGAAGACTTAAGCCACGAACCGTTTTTCTTTACGGTCCAGTTGACCGCCCGTAGCCCCGTAGCACGCGCCCGCTCAGCCAATAGGGATCTGCCACGTAGCCTTAGCTGTTAGTTAGGCTCTTTTTTTTCTGTTCTGTTTAGTTAACAGAATGAGTCCAAATTTTGTTTTAGTTATATCTTTTAATCTGTTTAGTGTTTTGTATTGATTCTTTTTGCATTAGGATCCTAATTTCATGTAGTTTCACTCTGCAGTTGTAGATTTTAAATTTGAACTCTAAAATTTGAATTTAATCAAATTTTGCTCAAATCACTCAAATCTGAATAACTAGAGTTTAAAAATAGATTTTCATATGAGTCTTTTTGCTACTGTTTGGTATTAGTTAGGACTATCATCATGCTTAGTTTGATAATTTTTAGGATGATTTTGATTAGTGTTTTAGCTAAAAACAGATTCTGCCTATTAGTTAGTATAGTTTAAATTAACTTAGTTTTAGTTAGTTTAAATTAGAATTCATTTTTATTTGTTTAATAGGTTCTGTTGCTTAAAAATTTAGTGTTTTACTTACTGTTAATAAAATATAAATTTTCTTAGTTTATTTCTTTGTTAATATAGGAATCTCAACTCCTTTTCAAATAGGTTTAAATTGATTAAAACAACTAGTTAGTAATAGTTTGCTTTCAACAAAGTTTTATATAATTTAATTCTGTTTTCTAAGATAAGTTGTTAGTAATTTCTTTTCTGTTAAGATAATGTTTTGTAATAATTTAATAAGTTTTGTTTTACTCTTTTGTTAGTAAAATTATAGTTGCTTCATATAGTATTGTTTACCAAAACTTTTAACACCATACTAAGAATTTTCTTAACAAAACTTTATATTGATTTTATTCTATTTATTAATAAAATATATTATTGTTTTCTTGCTGTCAACTATTGTTTTGTTAATACAAATAGTTTTTTTATGTTAGTAGTGATTTTCCTATCATCTTTTAGAAAACAAACTTTGTGTGTTTTCTTGCTTGTGATTTGTGCATTATTTTGTCTTGATTGTTTACTAGTTCATCGTTGATGTTTGTGAGTTACATATTTTTGTTGTATGCTTATTGAGTGCTTGTTTGCTTCGTTAGATTATCCGGAGTGCGAAGCTTGTTACCTAGAGTCACTCACGTACGAAGATCATCAATCAGGCAAGTCACCTTGATCATGTTCTTACCCATGTTTTATATGCATTAGTTCTACCATCTCCCCAATTGCATGCAAGATAGGTTAGTTGAAAACTTGGTTACATTGTTGTAGTATCATGTAGTAGGTACCCCCTCAACCTCTTTGGCAACTTTGGCCCCGGGAAACGTTAAATTTGTTTTGCTATGCTTTTAGTAGACGGGGTGGGTTGTGTGAATGATGAGAGTTGAGAGGTAATAACTTCAAGACCTGTGATGATCAAGACTTCAAGACTTTAAGTTTTCAACATACCTCTGGGTGGATGATGGTTGAACGGCGCCCTGGAGAAACCAGTGGTTAGCCTAGGTGATGCTGGAGATGTGCCAGTATTCACGCGGAAAGGTCCGCCCAGTCACGAAGGGATGGAAGGATGCTTCAAGACCCAAGGCTTACCTACACAGCCACAAGCCATTATGGGCTCTGGCTTGGTTGGACATTGTGGCGACACTGGACAGGCGGTGCTACGAGATGTAGAAGAACGGTAGGAAAGGATGGGCACCGACAGAGTCTTAGTGGGACCCCTTAGAAGACCATGTTTTGGTCATCCGTTCCTCAAACACCCTGAAGTGCGAGGAATCCAACGGAGGCGATCAAATCTTGTGGGGAACGTGTGCAAAGCTCTGCAGAGTAACTCAAACCTAATCGATTAGCCGTATCCATGGTCATGGACGACTTGAGCCAAAGGAACTGAAACTTCCGGAATTCTCAACACAATTAATATGATGATGTGGGTATTAATAACTTGGGTATGAGAATTGGTTGGCGGAACCACCTCATTAATCAACCAACTTAGTAATATTTTTGCTTAGCCCCTCTCTTGATGTAGGAAAAACTTGGCTTTACGCAAAAACTTACCACCCCACCTGCCATATATGTATGTAGACTATCTGATTATTTTCACCCCCTCTCTTGTGACTTTGCCGGCATATTCCATATGCTGACCTACACGGCTGCAATGTATCATGTTGCAGAGTACTTTTCCGACTAGGAGTGAGGACACGCTCTACGCTTGGTGAGATGCCCTTGGAGTCAGATGGACTCATCTACCTTGAAGCTTCCGCAAGACTTAGTTATTCTCATGAGTTGGCCTTCGCCCACTTTATTGTAATGATTATTGTAATAAAGGACTCGATATGATATTTCGTTAATATAATGCTGTGTGATTTCCCTTTGATATATACATTGATGTACCGTGTGTGTACCAGCATGATCTTGGGATGGTACGGGAACACCGGAGATTCGACCTTTCAGGTCGGGTCGCTACAGTGGATCGGCTCTTGCTTCCCGAATGAATGAGTCTAGTTGTTTTCTTAGGATAAAAATAACTTCATATGTACAGAAGTCAGCAGCATACATATTAGCAAGATCTACTAACTTGTCTTCACTATAATTGGCAAATGAATTCTTGGGATCAAGACAAGCAATGCATCTCAGCAATTGGGTAGACCTTTCAGCAAAGCGATTATCTAGCAAGATCTCTAATGTCTACATTTAAATCCTCAATGGGTATTCTTTTACCGGGGTCCGATTCAATATCACCGGGTTTGAGTTCTGCTCTAACATTAGGGGGATTTTTAGTTGTTTGAGCTGAAGGACTAGTTTTCGCGGTTTCGGTGGTTCAAACTTGAAAAATAATAATTCAATATCCTATTTATTTTACTCATCTTGCTTTTCTGTAAACATAAATTGTTCAATGTCAAAATCGGTTTCTACATCTAAAAGCACGTACAATGGCATATAGCAACTAAAATCAAACAATCTGGTTACAAAACTACTAACAAAAATAGGGCAACCTACAGGCCGAACTCAAGGACTACCTCGCCGGCCGCCGGGCAGCCTGGGGCAGCTCCCTAGCTAGTCGGGGTTGCCCGCTCGCCGGCTCGCGCCCTCGCTGGACCCGACGCCGAGGGTGGACAGGGCAGCAAGCAGCAGGCCAGCAGCGGACAGGGGATGCGGGGAGCCGGGGAGGGGCGACCGACGGGCGAGAGCCGGCAGCCGGGGATGCGGGGAGCCGGGGAGGGAAAGGGGCGGGCGGCGGGTGGCGCAGCGGGCGGGTGGCGGGAAGCGGCGGGTGGCGGCCGGCGGGCGGAGGAACGATAGGCAAGGGGCGCAGCGGGCGGGTGGCGGGGGAGCGGCGGGCGACGGGCCACACAGTGGCTGGCGGGAAATCGGGCGGGTGGCGCAGGCACACGTCGGGACGGCGTCTAGGGTTCGTGAGTGGCTGAGTGCGAACGGGGGACGGGTTAGCTGGGCTGCCTGGGCTTCGATTGGGCTGCGCCCCAGGCCAACTTTTTTTTTTGAAATATAGGCCGAGAATCTTTTTTTGTACTGGCCATTGCTTGGGCTGCCTGGGTCCAAATTCGCTATGGGACGGGAGATACCACAATCCCTGTGACCATTCAACCTTTTTTCTTTTATGTTATTATCTATTTTACTTTCGTCCTCCCTAGCAGCCTAAAACATAAACATATGAGCGTGCATATAGTTGCATCGCTAGTGACATAGCACCAGCAGCGAAGGAAGAAGATGGCGAGGCCACAGAGGACGGCTCGCTGTCCCTAGTCGGCCGCTGTCGACGCAGGGGCAGATCTTTTCAGACGCGTGGAAGACAAAGCAAATTTGAAAGGTACACTTCTTTAACAAAAAAGAAAATCGAAAAGTTGATGGCCCAATCCAACTCAGCAACTACATGATCTCATCTCGGTGCCCACCTGTCGTGCTTCGTCCGATCCAGTATCCATGTCACGAGGTGTTCTGACTGTTCCAAAAGATATTCTTGCTTCGATGGGAAGAAGCGGCTCGGCGACACGTTGTCGCCGCGGCTAAGCCTCCGCCCTCCACGTACCCCCTCTTCCCGAAGGCTACGGCCTACCATGCCCAAGCTGGAAGGTCCTTGCTCATGAAGCACACGCAGCTTCGTGGCGAGCGCCCCTCGTCTCCCCGGCCGACTTGCCACCGCCCTTGCCTATATAAAATCCACACCCGCCATTGTCCATCTCAACATCAGGATCAATCGTCTCTCACTTTCGGTTCCAAATCCAATCCAACCACCTCCATCACCTCCCTGCTCCACGAGCCCCCGCCCCCCCCCCCCCCCCTCCCCCCCCCCCCCTCCCCGCGCGCCTCCATAGCCATGGACGGCAAGGACTACACCACACCGCCCACTGCTCCCGCGCAACAGGCCGAGGCAGGGGCGCCGCATCACTCCTACCCCCCGACGCAGCACGCCATGGACGGCACCGCGCCACAGCCGGGATCGCACGTCTCCTATCCCCCGGTGGAACACGCCATGGACGGCAAGGACGCGACCGCGCCCCAGCCGGGATCGCAGGTCTCCTATCCTCCTATGCCACAAGCCTTGGACGGCCAGGATGCCGCGCCACATCAGGGAGCGCCGCCGCATCCGTCGTCCCCCCTCACACAGCAGGCCATGGAGCTGGAGGGCAAGTACGCCGCCCCACAGCCGGGCACGGGAGCGACGCCGCCTTCGTCCTCCCCCCTGACGGAGCAGTCCATGGACGGCAAGGACGCCGCCTCGGCGCCGCCCGCGCACGCTGAGTCGGCGCGGTGGGGCACGCGGCAGATGGGCCCGCCGGCGGCGCCGGGGGCGCACCCCGAGAACCAGCAGGCGGCGCAGTGGACAGCCTCACGCGGCGATCAGGAGCTGCCACCGTACGTCATCATGGGGGGACCGGAGCCGCCGCCGGCGGCGGCGGCCCGGCGGACGGACAAGGAGACCAAGGAGACCAAGGACAGCCCCATGGAGCACATCCTCGACTTCTTCAACATCTGGAGCCGCAAGGCGGAGGAGCTGTCCTCCAACATCTGGCTCAACCGTAAGCACAAACCAATCCAACATGCCCTTCGATCTCCATCATGGTGATACTCTGCTTCTGCTCTGCTCACCCCGTTCTGTTTTTTCTTCGTTCTTGCAGTGAAGACTGCGCCGTCCATGTCGGACGCGGCGATGGGGAAGCTGAGCCTGGGCGCCAAGGCGATCACGGGGGGAGGCTTCGAGAAGCTCTACAAGCAGACCTTCGCCTCCGGCCCCGACGAGCACGTGAAGAAGACGTTCGCCTGCTACCTCTCCACGGCCACGGGCCCCGTCGCCGGCACGCTCTACCTCACCAACATGAACGTCGCCTTCTGCAGCGACCGCCCGCTCTCCTTCGCCGCGCCGTCGGGCCAGACTGCCTGGAGCTATTACAAGGTCATGATCCCGCTGGCCAAGCTCGCCGCCGTCGAGCCCGTCACGGCCAAGGAGAGCCCGCCGGAGAGGTACATCCACATCGTCACCGTGGACTCGCACGACTTCTGGTTCATGGGCTTCGTCAGCTACGACAAGGCCGTGCGCCACCTGGGCGGAGCCGTCTCGTCGTCGCAGCACCACGGCACCGCTCCCGCCGCGGCGCCGGCGCCGACGCCCACACCCACCTACGAGTGATTGGTTGATTGCCGCCGTGTCCGTGTGTCCGCGGCTCTCTGCTTTTCGTTGCCGTGTGCGTGCTCTGTTTTTTGGGCGGATCTGTTTTTTCAGTGAGTGCTCGGGTGTGTAGTGGATTTCTGTGTGATTATGTACTGTTGTCTATACGCTTTTGTCGAAATTTAACGTGCTCTTCTCAATTTCCTTCTAAAATATTCTCATCCGCCTCTTGTACGGTATATTTGTGTTCTTCGGAGTTGGACAATGCATTTGAAATTTGAGCACGTTTGCTATTCCTTCCGTTGTGAAACGTATTAGTTGTGAAACATAGTGCGTTCGTGTTTTTCAAGATTTAAGTTTAACCATACATTTAATCAAAAGACCGGTTGATGATGGACGGTTACCTATGGCTTGCCGATCTATCCAGTGAGCTTGAAAACCACCATTTTGTATTGTGAGATCCGTAACAAGTAACATGTTACGTGTGATTGATGATGGACGGTTACGTATGGCTTGCCGATGTATCTAGTGGGCTTGAAAATCATTGAAGGGAATCACGAAACTCTTGGCCTAAGAACCATTGAGGAAAATCAAAAAACCCGTTTAGAGAGGAATAAGGCAATTGACTACTAACCCTAGCCATCACCCGTCGTCTCCCCCTTAGGGGAAGTCTTGACGGTCTGTTGTGGTTGGCGAAAGAGGTCTTCGTGGCGGTGCTTGATCGTGACGTTGGTGGCCATCACCTCCCGTCCTACCCTCAAACCCTCGATCGATCGTGACGTTGGTGGCCATCACCTCCCGTCCTACCCCCAAACCCTCGATCAATCGTGGCGTTGGTGGCCACTATGCGCTGTCCCACCCGCAAACCCCTGGTGCCTTCAGTGGCCGTTTGGTGGGGAAGTCTTGGAGGTCTGTTGTGGTTGGCGAAGGAGGTCTTCGTTTGGCGATGCTCGGTATTGGCGTTGGTGGCCATCACCCGTCGTCTACCCTTTCTGACGCCGTTAGGGACGGTCTGTTGGAGAAGTATTGAAGGTCTGTTGTGGTTGACGAAGGAGGTCTTCGTCTGGCGGCGCTCGATTACGGCGTCGGTGAAGCCGGCAGTGAAAAGCGATGCTTGATGACCGTGTTTGTGAAGCTGGCAACATCCTGAGGAAATCTTTAACAGTGACATCATTCGAAAGAATCCAGCACGACAATATTCAATGACGGCCCGACCTGGCTAGGCCACCAGTGAAGGCGGTGTTGGTGCATGGGCTTCTACATGGTGTGTAGAGGCATGGGCAATTCGTTTCAGTATTAATGCATTGAAAATTTGTCTCTGTTCTTCTTTAGGGACTCTTCGTATTTGGTTTGGGACTATGTGGCTTTGGTGCTGTCCCACCCCATTTCTATCTTGTGGGTGACCTTTTTATTGGCGGAGGGTGGGTGGAAATGTGTCGACAAGTCTTTCAGGATTCAACCAGTTTAGGTTTTTGGTAGATCCATCTGCGTCTGACCAGCTCTTATTGTCTTTTGATTTTATTAACATTGTCTTCTTCGAGGTCAGCAATTTGCTTCATAGATCATCGTCGCCGTCATTTTGGTCAATATCGATGACTTCTTGGCCATTTTTTCTACAATCTTTGAGGCTTCAAAAAGTTTGTTGTGCCGAGGCGGAGGCCTAGATGCAATGTCGATCTATACTCGCGGCGCGTCGTTGGTGGATTGTAGGAAGAAGACTTTAAGTCTTCAAGACTTTGATTGTAATTTTTTTATAGGGATGTGTTCGCAATGATATGTGGATCTTAATATATGGCCTTAGGGCATCTAAAATACCGAACCTCAAACCCCACACAACTGTCTGGGCCATGCGGTCCGGACGTGTTTTATCATCTAACGCGGTCGTGTATTGATACGTCTCCAACGTATCTATAATTTTTGATTATTCCACGCGTATATATTATCATTCTAGAATACTTTCTGGGTCATTATTTACCAATTTATAATATTTTTGAGCACTAACCTCTTGACCCAGTGCCTAGTGCCAGTTCCTCCTTTCTGCGTGTTCTCTACTTTGGAGGTTTACTGTATAAAACAAAGTCCAATTACCACGAAACTTTTTGATGATTTTTTCTGAACTGTATGAAGATCTAGAAGCTTCGGAAGGAAGCGAGGAGATGCACGAGGGCCGCACCACCTATCAGGACGCGCTCTAGGGAAGGGGGGACCCTGATATGTGGTGTCCCCCTCGGGCGCCTCCCGACGTCCCTCTTCGGCCTATAAATTCCCTAAAATCCTAAAAAACCCAGAATCGGTCCTAAAACCCTTTTTCCGCGGCTGCAAGTCTCTGTTCTGTCGAGAGGCCATCCAGAGCTCCGTTCCAGCACCCTGCCGGAGGGGGGATCGATCACGGAGGGCCTCTTTATCAATCTCGCCGCCCTCATGATGATGTGTGACTAGTTCACCATAGACCTACGGGTCCATAGCTAGTACCTAGATGTCAATCTCTCTCTCTCTCTCTCTCTCTCTTATGATCTTCAATACAATGGTCATTGCATCTTCGCTTTGATCTATCCGATTTAATCCTATTGCGCGGTGTGTTTGTTGGGATCCGATGAATTGTGGGTTTATGTTCAGATTATTCATGAAAAGTATTTGAGATGCCTATGAATTATATGATCTCAAGTGCATGATCATTATAGCTTTGCAATGCTCTCCAGTCTATTGATGTGCTTTGGCCAAGTAGATTGATATTTCATCAGTGGGAGTGGTGCAATGTGGTAGGTTCAACCTGGAGAGTTTCTATATCCCAGTGACATAGTAGGGAACAAGATGCGTCTTTGTGTTGTTGCTACTAAGGATAAAATGATGGGTTCATTCATATCGTTCGAGTTTACTTTGTCTACATCATGTCATCGTTTTCCAAGCATTACTCTGTTTTACTTAATACTCTAGATGCATGTTGGATAGCGGTCGATTAGTTGAGTAATAGTAATAGGTGCAGGTAAGAGTCAGCCTATTTGCTTATGGATGTGATGCCTATATATACATGATCATTGTCGTGAAAATCGCATAACTATCTGCTTTTCTGTCAATTGCCCAACAGTATTTTTTCACCCATTGTATGCTACCTACATGAGAGATGCCATTAGAGAACACTATGGCCCGTCTATTCACTCATATATTTGCAAACGCTATTATTACCTCGCTGCCTTTATTTACTTCTTATTTATTTTTATTTTATCAACAATTACCTACACAAATAATTTTCTTGCAAATAATGAGATCAAGGGGTTGACAATCCTCTTGCCCGCGCTGGGTGCAAGTCGTTTGTTCATTTGTGTGTAGACGCTGAAGGCGGTTAAGGATTGATATTCCTCTTGGTTCAATAAACCTTGGTTTCATAACTGAGGGAAATACTTATCCTCTTTGTGTTGCAATTACCCGTTCCTCTTGAAGAAAAACCCATCGCAGATCACAAGTATCAGGAAGGATTTCTGGTGCCGTTGCCGGAGAATATCATCATCGACTACTAAATAACTTCACAAAAAAATTCATTCACTTGTTCTTCTTTTCATTTTCTGTTATATTTAGCTTTTCTCATAAAAAATATTTATCTTTGCTTGTCACTAGTTTACTTCTTTGCTTGCTTGTTTAGTTGTCTTTCTTGTTACTTTGCTTGTTCGGTCATCATGTCTCAAGATACTAATAAGTTGTGTGACTTCTCAAATACTAATAATATTATTTTATTGGTACACCTATACCACCCGCCACTAGTGTGGTGGCTTTTGATATTAATTCTACATTGCTAAATTTTGTCATGAAAGATATATTTTCGGGAAGTCCTAATGAGGATCCCACATCAAATCTTAATACCTTTGTTGAATTATGTGACATGCAAAAGAAAAAGGACATGGATAATGATATTTTGAAATTAAAATTATTTCCTTTTTCACTAGGAGATAAAGCTAAGGCTTGGTTTTCATCTTTACCCCGCAGTAGTATTGGAACATGAGATAAGTGTAAAGAAGCTTTTATTGCCAAGTATTTTCCTCCTGCTAAGCTCTTCTCCCTTAGAAATCAGATAATGAATTTTAAACATCAATATCAAGATCATGTTTCAGAAGCTTGTGAGATGATGAAATTAATGCTAAGAAATTGTCCAACTCATGGTTTAAATATGTGGATTATCCAAAACTTCTATGCGGGACTAAACTTTGTGTCTAGAAATCTTCTAGATTCTACTACGGGTGGTACCTTTATGGATGTGACCTTAGGAGAGGCCACAAAATTTTTGGACAACATCATGACAAATTATTCTCAGTGGTATACCAAAATGGCTCCAACCGTTAAGAAGGTAAATTCCGTTAAAGAAATCGCTACTTTGAGTGAAAGAGTGGATGCTCTTATGAATATGGTTGCTATTAAAAATGCTCATGTTGATCCCAATGATATGCCCTTGTCTACTTTTATTGAGAAAAATAATGATGGTATTGATGTGAACTTTGTCTCGCGAAATAATTTCAACAACAATGCTTATAGAGGAAATTTCAATTCTAGACCGTATCCCGGTAATTCCTCTAACAACTATGGAACCTCTTTTGGCAATTCTTATGGAAATTATTCTACAAATTCTAATAGGACACTCTCTGATCTTTAGAACACAATTAAATAATTTATTAATTTTCAAAAGGTTTTCAACACTATGGTAGAAGAAAAATTGCATGTAGTTGATACTTTGGCTAAAAACATGGATATAATTGCTCTTGATATGCAAACTATTAAAAATAAATCTTTGCCACCAAGCATGATTTTAATTATTCTATTAAATCTGTCCAAATATCTATTAATGAAAGTAAGGAGAGGACTGCTAAGTTGAGAGCTAAGCGGGAATTGTTAGAAAAAGTTCTTCCACCCAGTTTTTACCGGAATCATGATGAAGATATTAAAATGATTGGTGTTTCTCCTATTGAATATTTAATTACCTCTCTGAATATAAATGATAAAGGGACTAGAGATGAGTCAACTTTAATTGAGGAGCGTCCCATTTTCTTGGAGGGTGATGATTTTGATGCTAAAACTGAAAAATGTGGGTTTGGGGAGGTAAAAACTTTAACTAGTGATGCACCCACTATCTTGGATTACAAGGACATTAATGATGATAATTTCCATTTATTAGAATGTATTTCCTTTTTGCAATCCGTTATTAGCTCACCCAATGCTTATGAACAAAACAAAGCTTTTACCGAACATATAGTAGAAGCTACGATAAAAGCTTATGATTAGAAACTTGAGTTTGAAGTTTCTATTCTTAGATAATATCATGATGACTCAGAACCTACTAACAAAATAAAGATTAATAAATATGAATGCAATTCTTTGTGTGACCTTGGTGCTAGTGTTTCAACTATTCCTAAAACTCTTTGTGATGTGCTCGGTCTCACTAATATTGAAGATTGTTCCCTCAACTTGCATCTTGCGGATTCTACCATCAAGAAATCTTTAGGTAGAATTAATGATGTGCTTATCATTGAAAATAAAAATTATGTGCCTGTAGATTTTGTTGTGCTTGATATTGACTGCAATCCTTCTTGTCCCATAATACTTGGTATACCTTTCCTACGAACTATAGGTGCAATCATCGACATGAAAAAGGGAAACTAAGATTCCAACTCCCATTAAAGAAAGGGATGGAACACTTACCTAGAAATAAAGCTAAACCACCTTAAGAATCAATAATGATATCCACTTATGGGTGGAGTGTCAAAGATGACAATACTTGAAACCATGCATTATGCCTAGCTAGGGGCATAAAAGAATAGTTATATTTTTTTGCTTAGAACTTTCTATTTATTTTTAATAGAATTATTATTTCCTATATAATGATTATGTTTTTGTGTTTAAATTAGTGTTTGTGCCAAGTAAAGCCTTTGGGATGACTCACAAGATGAGTAGAATCAATGCTAAAACAAAGCAACAACTTTTGACTCGAGTACAAAAATTTCCATTTTTTTCTCGAGCATGATAATGATATGATTTTTTTACACAATGTTTCTACACCAATGTTAGATGTTTTTCGAATTCGTGAGAATGTTTAGAGTTATATAAGTAGAGGGTCCCTATAGATTGCTACAGACTATTCTGTTTTAGACAGATTCTGTTTTTGCTTGCATAGTTGCGTAGTTTGATTAAACTATGGATTGTATCGGGGGGTATAAGCCATGAAGAAGTTAGAATACAGTTCCTATTATGCATTTATGAAATTTGAATTAATTTACAATAGTAGTTAAAGTGTGCAATATGTTTCTTATACTAATGGATCTCACGAGGTTTTCCTTAGTTTTGTGTGATTGAAGTTTTCATGTTTTGGGTGTTATCTTGATGGACAAAGGAATAAGGAGTAGCAAGAGACTAAGCTTGGGGATGTCCAAGGCACCCCAAGGTAATATTTTAAAGGATACTCAAGCGTCTAAGCTTGGGGATGCACTGGTGCATCCCCTCTTTTGTCTCAAATCCATCGGTATGTCACTCGGAGCTATATTTTTATTCGTCACGTGATACGAGTTTTGCTTGGAGCGTCATTTGCTTTAGTTTGCTTTTACTTTAAGTTTGCCATGATCATTGTTTGGTGGACACATTATTTAAGAGAGACACACCTTCATCAGAATCTGTTAGAATACTCTATGTGCTTCACTTATACTCCCTCCGTCCCAAAATAAGTGACTCAATTTTGTACTAGAGTAGTACAAAATTGTGTCACTTTTGAGTCACTTATTTTTGGGACGGAGGGAGTACCTTTTTGAGTTTGGTAGTTGCTCTAGTACTTCACTTATATCTTTTTGAGCACGGTGGCGTATATATTTTATAGAAATGAGTTCACTCTAGTTATTCACATATTTTTGTTCGAGAGTTAATAAATAGTGACGGTAATTTGCATGGGTCATAGATAGTAGTCAAAAAATATTAGGTATTCAAAGAGTGATAATCAAAACCATCATGTAGCACATATAGAGAAATTGTGGATTAATGATATTTATGTAGTAATATGAAATAGGTGTGAGTTCATAATTGTTAAACTGTAGAAGTGCCGATATTAAGAGGGGTTGACCTTTTTGTTCATCTAAAAAATAAAAGGCATGGTGACGATGTGTGGCATTTCTATTCCTAGTTGAAATCTTAGTGTTGTTTCGGGTCGGAAGCGTGATACGTCTACATCGTATCTACTTTTCGTAATGCTTTTGTTCTTGTTTTGGACTCTAATTTGCATGATTTGAATGAAACTAACCCAGACTGACGTTGTTTTCGATAGAACTACCATGGTGTTGTTTCTGTGCAGAAATAAATTTCTCAAAATGGAACGGAACTTTTTGGAGAAATATTTTCGAATATATGGGGAATATTGGAGCCAGAAGCCACCAGACAGGGGCCCCAAGGTGCCCACCACCCACCAGGGCGCGCCAGCCCCCTAGCATGGCCTGGTGGGTGGTGATCACCTCGTGGGCCCCACTACCCTAATTCTAGTGCTATAAAATCCTATTTTTCCAGAAAAAATTGAGAAGAAAGTTTCGTCCAGTTTCATGATACGGAGCCGCCGCCACCTCTTGTTCTTCATCGGGAGGCCAGATCTGAAGCCTGTTTGGGGCTCTGGAGAGGGGAACCTTCGGTCTTCTTCATCATCAACCCTCCTTCATTCCCAATTCCATGATGTTCCCCATCGAGAGTGAATAATTCCTTCGTAGGCTTGCTGGTCGGTGATACATCTCCATTGTATCTCTTTTCCTAATGCTTTTGTTCTTGTTTTGGACTCTAATTTGCATAATTTGAATGAAACTAACGCGGACTAACGATGTGTTCAGCAGAACTACCATGGTGTTATTTTTTGTGCAAAAATAAAAGTTCTCGAAACAGAACGAAGTTTTTTGGGGAATTGTTTTGGAATGTATGAGTAATATTGGAGCCAGAAGCCACCAGAAGGGGGCCCAGGGTGCCCACCACCCACCAGGGCACGCCATGTTGGGGAACGTTGCATGGGAAACAAAAAATTTCCTACGCACACACTTGTCCTACTAAATCCAATGTACTCAAGGATATGTAAGTTATGCTACTCTATCACTTTGTCCACCAAGCTCACCTTTCACCTTTAAAGTCTCGTAATCCACCAAATGATCTCACTTGTATCATCAAGATATCTATGATAACCACATCAAATTATTTGACCAGCAATCACATATCCTTAGAATGATCTTTCCTATGGCATCAAGGCTTTGGTGCTAGCTTAAGGATGAAAGGTCTTTGTTCACTATGATCACTCCCACGATGAAACCTAGTGCCAAACCAAAGTTATCAAAGCTTTACAAGTGGCCTCTTGCAAACCCGTATGTTAAGCATATGGTTAAGGGTTTGAGCTGGGGTAACTTGTGAGGTCTAGGATGGTCTAGGGAGGTACTTCCAATCTTGAGGAAAAAGCACATCTCTATGGGGTTGCACCTAGTCGAATAGGTTATCGTCAAAAGTCTTCAACGCCAGTTGTTTGCCGAGGTGGGATCCTTGGTGCATCTTGCCTTGCCGGTCTTCAGTCGACGAGAAGGCGACAATGGAAACTAGCATAGATGGGAGTGCCTCAAGGGGTGGTATAGTGCAAGGGTAATCAAACAAGTGCCGAAAAGGCTAAACCCATTCATTAAGATAAGACGGGTGATGTAGTCGCGTTCTCGTTGCTTAGGGAAAAAGTGCGACTTACACCAAAGCACAAACAAGCAAAAAAAGAAATCACACATCATGGTTACATTTGAACCATCACATGGACTCGACTTCACATGGGGGACACCCGACTTATCATACCCTAGGGGTCCTTGGACTCAGTAGTCATGCTCGGTTCATGTCTTGGAGAGGAAAACACTCAATCTTCTGGGTTTTCTTCAGGTGTCGCTATGTCTATTGTTGTTGTTCGTCGAAATGATCCTGGTTGTGCCTGAAGATTCCTTGAAAACTTTGCATCTGGTGAGTTGACGATGAAGATGGTTCCTTACGACTATCGTTGACTGGGTCTTCTGGTGGCTTCGTACTCGTTCCAATGGCTTCTTGTGTTCTAAGTCGTCAAGGCTTCTAGGTAGGTAATCCTTTATGCAATGATATTGACAAGTCATGTTAGAGTTATAACATGTCGGTTACGTTGATGATAATGTCGACACCAAGAGCGGGGGAGAGAACCATTTTCCTGCTCACTATGGTGAGGCGGACCAAATGGCGAGGTTTTCATCCACTAGCGATTTCCGATACAACAACGGTAAGGAGAAGGTTACTCTATTAGTGATGCATACCATGAAAATGCATGTCTTATGTCTGGGTCATCGTGGCCCAAGGTGGCATCATCCTGGGGCAGTGTCGAGGGTGTCACCATCCTCCTAATCTTGATGCCTTCGTTCCTTGAGAATGTATCTTCTGTTTGTATCATTTTGTCGAGGTGCCATCAAACTTGTGTGAATGTCTATCATGGTGGCTTCCTTCCAGGTTACTCACGAGGATTACAAGGAATCCAGTAGTCATGGGCACAAGGGTACTAACGACCGTTTGCAAGGTTTTGAAAATCAGATCAGGAGAGTCAAGAGAAAAATGGTGGAAGTGTTGCGGCAGCAACCTTCACTCCTTTTAAATTTTTAGGAGAGGTGAGAACTATAGACGTTTTGTAAGTGATTTTGAAGGGTCTGGAAGAATAGTTTTGTCATAACTAACGTCCATGCTAACTAATGGCTTCCTATAGTCAGGATGGCTCTGATACCAACTATGTGGGGATCCCGACTCATAACTCGTTGATACGTGTCCAACGTATCTATAATTTTTGATTGTTCCATGCTATTATATTATCTTTTTTGGATGTTTTATATGCGTTAATATGCTATTTATATTATTTTTGGGACTAACCTATTAATCTAGAGCCTAGTGCCAGTTTCTGTTTTTTCCTCGTTTTTGAGAATTGCAGATAAGGAATATTAAACGGAGTCCAAACGGAATAAAACCTTCGGAATAATTTTTTCTGGAACGAAAGTAAACCGGGAGACTTGAAAACCAAGTCAGGAGAGCCACTGTGGGGCCACAAGCCCTAGGGGCACGCCCAGCAGGCTTGTGGGCCCACGACAGCTCTCCGAACCCTAATCTTCGACGTATAAATTCCCAAATATTCCATCATTATCAGAATGAGCCACGAAAACACTTTTCTGCCGCCAGAAGCCTCCGTTCCCGAGAGATATTGGAGCCTTTTATAGTAATCTACCCGAGGGGGATTCGATCACGGAGGGCATCTACATCAACTCCATTGCCCCTCCGATGATGCGTGAGTAGTTCACCATAGACCTTCAGGTCCATAGCTAGTAGCTAGATGGCTTATTCTCTCTCTTTGCTCTTATATACCATGTTCTTCATGATCTTCATGGAGATCTATCAGATGTAATACTCTTTTGCGGTGTGTTTGTCGAGATCCGATGAATTGTGAGTTTATGTTCAGATTATCCATGAATAGTATTTGAGTCTTTCCTGAATTCTTATATGCATGATTTCATATCTTTGCAAGTCTCTTCGAGTTATTGGTTTGTTTTGGCCAACTAGATTAGTAATTCTTGCAACAGGAGAAGTGCTTAGTTTTGGGTTCAATCTTGCGGTGTCCTCACCTAGTGACAAAGTAGGGGTAGCGAGGCACGTATTGTATTGTTTCCATCAACAATAACAAGATGGGGTTTTCATCATATTGCTTGAGTTTATCCCTCTACATCATGTCATCTTACCTAATGCGTTACTCTTTTCTTCATGAACTTAATACTCTAGATGCAGGCATGAGTCGGTCGATGTGTGGAGTAATAGTAGTAGATGCAGAATCGTGTCGGTCTACTTGACACAGACGTGATGCCTATATGCATAATCATTGCCTTGGATATCTTCATAATTATTCTCTTTTCTATCAATTGTTCGACAGTAATTTGTTCATGCACCGTAATACTTGCTATCATGAGAGAAGACTCTAGTTAAACATATGGCCCCCGGGTCTATTTTCCATCTTATACTTTCAGATCTAAAACCAAAAATACTTGCTACATTATTTTTACCTTTTGTTTTACTTTCAGTTTAAGCAATCTATCTCTTTCATATCTCGTCCTTGCAAGTAACCTTAAAGGGATTGACAACCCCTTTATAGCGTTGGGTGCAAGAGTTTGATTCTTTGTGTTGGTACACCTATTGGGGACTTGCTAGTATCTCCTACTGGATTGATACCTTGGTTCTCAACAACTGAGGGAAATACTTATCTAATTTGCTGCATCACCCATTCCTCTTCACGGAAACCAATGCTTGCTCGAGAAGTAGCAAGAAGGATTTCTTGCGCCGTTGCCGGGGAGATACATAGCAAGACAGGATAAGAACTCTCCTGTCAACTTGCCAATTTCTGGCGCCATTGCCGAGGAGATCTACATCAAGCCTACCAAGTACCCATCACAAACTTATCTCTTGCATTTACATTATTTACCATTTGCCTCTTGTTTTCCTCTCCCTCACTTCTAAAACGATTTTCAAAAAATACCAAAAATATTTGCCTTTTTATTCGCCCTTCTTTCGTTTGCTCTTTGCTTGCTTGTGTGCTTGATTGCTTGCTTTATCACGATGACTCAAGAGAATACCAAGTTGTGTGAATTTTCCAATACTAATAATAATGATTTTATTAGTACTCCGATTGCTCCTGCCACCAGTGCGGAATCTTATGAAATTAATGCTGCTCTACTCAATCTTGTTATGAAAGAACAATTTTCTGTCCTTGCTAGTGAAGATGTCGCGTCCCATCTAAATACTTTCGTTGAGTTGTGTGATATGCAAAATAAGAAAGATGTGGATAATGATATTGTTAAATTGAAGCTATTCCCGTTCTCACTACGAGATTGTGCTAAAACTTGGTTTTCATCTTTACCTAAAATAGTATTGACTCATGGAATAAGTGTAAAGATGATTTTATTTCCAAGTACTTTTCACCCACTAAAATCATCTCCCTTAGGAACGATATAATGAATTTTAAACAACTGGATCATGAGCATGTTGCACAATCTTGGGAAAGGATGTAACTTATGATTAGAAATTGCCCCGCACATGGTTTGAGTTTATGGATGATTATACAAATTTTCTAAGCTGGATTGAATTTTGCTTCTAGGAATCTTTTAGATTCCACCGCGGTTGGTAATTTTTATAGAAATCACATTAGGATAATCTACTAAACTCCTAGATAATATTATGGCAAATTACTCTCAATTGCACACCAAAAGATCTCCTACTAGTAAAAAAGTGCATGCCATTGAAGAGATTAATACTTTGAGTGAAAAGATGGATGAATTGATGAAATTGTTTGCTAGTAAGAGTGCTCCTATTGATCCTAATGATATGCCTTTGTCTTCTTTGACTAGAAATAATAATGAATCTATGGATGTGAATTTTGTTGGTAGGAACAATTTTGGTAATAACGCTTATAGAGATAATTTCAATGCTAGAACGTTTCCTAGTAATTCCTCTAATAATTATGGTAATTCCTACAGCAATTATTATGGAAATTATAATAAAATTCCCTCTTATCTTGAGAATAATATTAAAGAATTCATTAGTATGCAAAAAGGTTTCAATGCCATGATTGAAGAAAAATTGCTCAAGATAGATGATTTGGCTAGGAACATTTATAGAGTTTGTCTTGAGATTGATTCTTCAAAATTAGATCTATTACACCCAACCATGATATTAATGAGTCTTTAAAAGCCATGAGAATTTCTATTGATGAGTGTAAGGAAAGAACCGCTAGAATACATGCTAAGCGTGAATGGCTTAAAAAAGTGTGTTATGTTGATAATATTGATGAAGATCTTAAAGTGATTGATGTGACTCCTATTGAATCTTTATTTTATAATGTTAATCTTGATAATTATGGGACTGGAGATAAGTCAACTTTAGTTAAAAGGCGTCCCCATGATTCGGAGTTTATAGATCTTGATGCTAAGATTGATAAAAGTGGGATTCAAGAGGTCAAAACTTTAAACAGCAACAAACCCACTCTTTTGGATTTCAAGGAATTTAATCATGATAGCTGCTCTTTAATTGATTGTATTTACTTATTGCAATCCATGTTGAACTCTCCTCATGCTTTTAATCAAAACAAAACTTTTACTAAACATATTGTTCATGCTATGATGAAAGCTTTTGAAGAAAAACTTGAGTTGGAAGTTTCTATACCTAGAAAGCTATATGATGAGAGTGAACCTACTACTAAGATTAAGATTAAAGATTATGAGTTCCATGATTTGTGTGATTTGGGTGCTAGCAGTTCCACGATTCCAAAAACTTTATGTGATGTGTTAGGTTTCCGTGAATTTAATGATTGTTCCTTAAATTTGCATCTTGCAGATTCCACTATGAAGAAACCTATGGGAAAAATTAATGATGTTATTATTGTTGCAAATGGGAATTTGTGCCCGTAGATTTCATTGTTCTTGATATAGATTGCAATCCTACATGTCCTATTATTCTTGGTAGAGCTTTCCTTAGAACGATTGGTGCAATTATTAATATGAAGGAAGGGAATATTAGATTCCAATTTCCATTAAGGAAAGTCATGGACACTTTACTAGAAAGAAAATAAAATTACCTTATGAATCTATCATGAGAGCTACTTATGGATTGCATACCAAAGATGGCAATACCTAGATCTATTGCGTTTTGCCTAGCTAGGGGCGTTAAGCAATAGCGCTTGTTGGGAGGCAACCAATTTTATTTTTCTTTTTGCTTTTTTGCTTCTGTTTTGGTGTGCTTTGCACATTATTGCTTCTGTGGTATTTGCGTTTCTGTGTTTTAATTAGTGTTTGAGCCAACTAAAACCTTTGGGGTGATCTATGGTAGTTGTTCATTTGATTTTGCTGAAAAACAGAAACTTTTGCAACCAGTCCAGGAATTTTCTAAAATTTTTAGAGCGTCGAATTGATCTGAATTTTTTACACAAGCGATATAAAAATTGCCTTGGTTGTCCTAATTTTCCAGAATTTTTAGAGTTCTAGAAGTATTTGAAGTTTACAGATTGCTACAGTTTGTTCTGATTTTGACAAATTCTGTTTTCTTTGGGTTGTTTGCTTATTTTGATGTATCTATGGGTCGTATCGGGGGGTATGGGCCATGGAGAAGTTAGAATACAGTAGGTATTACACAAATACAACTAAATAAGGAGTTCACAACAGTACCTAAAGTGGTGATTTTTTTATACTAACGGATCTCATGAGTTTTCTGTTGAGTTTTGTGTTATGAAGTTTTCAAGTTTTGGGTGAAGATTTGATGGACTATGGAATAAAGAGTGGCAAGAGCCTAAGCTTGGAGATGCCCAAGGCACGCCAAGTCATATTCAAGGATACCAAAAAGCCTAAGATTGGGGATGCCACGGAAGGCATCCCCTCTTTCGTCTTCAATCCATCGGTAAATTTACTTGAGGCTATATTTGTATTCACCACATGATATGTGTTTTGCTTGGAGCGTATTCTATGATATGAGTCTTTGCTTTTTAGTTTGCCACAATCATCCTTGTTGCAGACATCTTTTCAGAGAGACATGCTAAATTGTCAATTTATTAGAATAGTCTATGTGCTTCACTTATATCTTTTGAGCTAGGTAATGTTGCTCTAGTGCTTAACTTATATCTTTTTGGAGCATGATGGTGGTATATTTTATAGAAATTATTGAACTCTCATTACCCACTTATATTATTTTGAGAATTTCTTAAAACAACATGGTAATTTGTTTAGGCTATGAATTTAGTCCTAATATAATGGGCATCGAGGAGGGATATAATAAAAACTTTCATATTAAGTGCATTAAAAACTATGAGAAGTTCAATTCCTTGCATGTTGTTTTGAGATAATAGAGATGGTAATATGAGAGTCATTCTAGTGAGTAGTTGTGAATTGGAAGAGATACTAGTGTTAAAGCTTGTGATTCCCGTAGCATGCACGTATGGTGAACCGTTATGTAACGAAGTCGGAGCATGATTTGTTTAATGATTGTCAACCTTCGTGTGAGGGTTGGGAGCGTGCGATGGTTAACTACTAACAACCTCTCCCCTAGGAGCATGCGTCTAATGATTTGTTTGATAAGTAATAGAATTTTGCAATAAGTATGTGAGTTCTTTATGACTAATGTTGAGTCCATGGATTATACACACTCTCACCATTCTATCTTTTTAGCCTCTCTAGTACCGTGCAACTTTTGCCGGTACAGCAAACCCTCCTTCCTCAAAACAAACACCATATATTCCTCAAAACAGCCACCATACCTACCTATTATGGCATTTCCATAGCCATTCCGAGATATATTGCCATGCAGCTTCCACCAAGTAGTTTTTCATGACTTGCATCATCACTTCATATTGCATATAGAGTCATACTTTGTCATAGATATCGAGTTGTAATTTTCTTTTTTGAGTTATAAGTAAATAAAAGTGTGATGATTTTTCATTAATAGAGCATTGTCCCATGAGAGAAAAGGATGATGGAGGCTATGAATCCCTCACAAGTTGGGATGAGTATCCACACTTATACAAAAATAAAAGAGGCCAGTGAAGCCCAAACAAAAAAAGGAATAAAAGAGGCCAAAGAAGCCCACCAAAATAAAAAAATATAAAAAATATAAAAAATGAGAGAAATAGAGAAGGGACAATTGCTACTACCTTTTTCCACACTTGTGCTTCAAAGTAACACCATGATCTTCATGATAGAGAGTCTCCTATTTGTCACTTTCATGTAACTAGTGGATATTTGCGTGACCACTTGGTTTTCTTTTTGAGCTTTCATAAACTTATAGCTCTAAGTGCATTTTTTTGCATGGCAATTCCTACTCACTCACATTGATATCTATTGATGGGCATCTCCATAGCCCGTTGCTACGCCTAGTTGATGCGAGACTATCTTCTCCTTTTTCTCCTTGCACCTCCTCCATATTCTATTCCACCTATAATGCTATATCCATGGCTCTTGCGTGAGAGTTGAAAAGGTTTGAGAATACCAAAAGTGTGAAACAATTGCTTGACTTGTTCATCGGGGTTGTGCATGATTTAGATCCTTTGTGTGGGGAAGATGGAGCATAGCTAGACCATATGATTTTGTAGGGATAGCTTTCTAAGGCCATGTTATTTCAAAAAGAGACGACTGCCTTGTTGGTGTGCTCGAAGTATTACTGTTTTTATGTCAATATTAGACTATTGTTTTGAATCTTACGGATTTGAATATTCATGCCATAATAAAGAGCTTTCCACATCAAAAATTAGGTTTTTATCATTTACCTACTCGAGGACGAGCAGGAATTAAGCTTGGGGATGCTGATACGTCTCCAATGTATCTATAATTTTTGATTGTTCCATGAAATTATATTATCTGTTTTGGATGTTTTATAAGCATTAATATGCTATTTTATATTGTTTTTGGACTAACCTATTAATATAGAGCCTAGTGCCAGTTTCTGTTTTTTCCTTGTTTTTGAGAATTGCAGATAAGGAATATTAAACACAGTCCAAACGGAATAAAACCTTCGGAATGATGTTTTCTGGAACGAGAGGAAACCAAGAGACTTGAGAACCAATGCAGGAGAGACACCGTGGGGCCACAAGCCCTAGGGGTGCGCCCAGGGGGTAGGGCACGCCCAGCAGGCTTGTGTGCCCATGACAGCTCTCCCAACCCTAATATTTGACCTATAAATTCCCAAATATTCCATAATTATCAGAATGAGCCACAAAAACACTTTTTTACTGCCAGAAGCCTCCATTCCCGAGAGATCCAATCTTGGAGCCTTTTTTGGTAATCTGCTGGAGGGGATTCGATCACGGAGGGCATCTACATCAACTCCATTGCCCCTTTGATGATGCGTGAGTAGTTCACCATAGACCTTCGGGTCCATAGCTAGTAGCTAGATGGCTTATTCTCTCTCTTTGCTCTTCAATACCATGTTCTCCATGATATTCATGGAGATCTATCCGATGTAATACTCTTTTGCGATGTGTTTGTTAAGATCCAATGAAGTGTGGGTTTATGTTCAGATTATCCATGAATATTATTTGAGTCTTTCCCGAATTCTTATATGCATGATTTCATATATCTGCTAGTCTCTTCGAGTTATTGGCTTGGTTTGGCCAACTAGATTGGTAATTCTTGCAATAGGAGAAGTGCTTAGTTTTGGGTTCAATCTTGCGGTGTGCTCACCCAGTGACAAAGTAGGGGTAGCGAGGCACGTATTGTATAGTTTCCATCAAGGATAACAAGATGGGGTTTTCATCATATTGCTTGATTTTATCCCTCTACATCATGTCATCTTACCTAATGCGTTACTCTGTTCTTCATGAACTTAATACTCTTGATGCAAGCAGGAGTCGGTCGATGTGTGGAGGAATAGTAGTAGATACAGAATCATTTCGATCTACTTGACACGGACGTGATGCCGATATACATAACAATTGCCTTGGATATCTTCATAATTATTCACTTTTCTATCAATTGCTCGATAGTAATTTGTTCACCCATCGTAATACTTGATATCATGAGAGAAGCCTCTAGTGAAACCTATGGCCCCGGGTCTATTTTCCACCTTATACTTTCAGATCTAAAATGAAAAAAGTACTTGCTGCATTATTTTTACCTTTTGTTTTACTTTCCGTTTAAGCAATCTATCTCTATCAGATCTCATCCTTGCAAGTAACCTTAAAGGGATTGACAACCCCTTTATAGCGTTGGGTGCAAGAGTTTGATTCTTTGTGTAGGTACACTTATTGGGGACTTGCTTGTATCTCCTAGTGTATTGATACCTTGGTTCTCAATAACTGAGGGAAATACTTATCTACTTTGCTGCATCACCCGTTCCTCTTCACGGAAACCAACGCATGCTCGAGAAGTAGCAGTTGTGATCACCGAATGTACGTGCATAGTGACCCAGAGATAAATGCTCACTGAACACACATAAACTGAATAACAAGAGTCTTGCATACATTATGTACCGTTTACTCGAAGATGGCCTTTATGTTCAACTCTTCATATATTTGCAACAAAAATCTTCAACGACGGCGTGGACCCATGCTATCTTCCTTAACCCTACAGGTATTCTGAATGGCACTACTAGGGAAAGGTCTATAGCTAATATAGACATTAGTGGTGCACTACATATGTGGTGCGCCACTGCTATATAGCAGTGGCGCACCTGTATCTGGTGCGCCATTAGTGTCCATATTACTAATGGCGCACCAGGTGCGTGGTGCGCCATTACTAGTCGTGTCCTGGCCCCACACCCCTCCCCAGACTTAGCAGTGGTGCACGAGGTGAAAGTGCGCCATTACTATTTTAACTAGTAATGGTACACCACACCCACGGTGCGCCACTACTAACAATGTTTTTTCATTTTTTTCAAAACTAGTAATGGCACACCACACACCAGGTGCGCCATTAGTAACCCTGGTTACCAATGGCGCATTCTTAGGAGGTGCGCCATTGGCAACCTGAGAGCAGCTAGATATTTTTGACAGCCACACCTACCACACTCACTTTCCCCACTTCATTCTCTCCACCTCTACCAAGCTTGTCTCGGCTAACTCCTCCTCCTCACCTTATTTGCACCATAGATTCACCCAAATTAAGTGGTTAAATTTCCTTTTTTGATAGGTACGTAAGGGGAAAGCTTTCTTTATGTTGTAGATCTACTTTTTTCTCCCTCCAACGTATACACTTTTTATGGCCTAGAGATCTACGTATGTTTGTGGTGCGCCATTGTTTGTGGTGATGACCCTCCCCTAAATGTTGCCAATATTTTGCCGGAATGTTGATTCATTTCCGTTTCCGCGAGAATTTGGCACTATGCATTCTTTTTTGTCCTATTTTTAGGCAAAGTCATGCCCAACAAAAAATTGGTTCTAAAATATCGTTTTGCTCTACCCCGCAGGTGACCATGGTCCGCACGATGACCGAAGGCATTGTGAATAGGTTTTTAAGCTCTGTGAAGGCTGAGATGCTTCAAAATAAAGATACGGAGATAAGATGTCCGTGTCGAAGATGCAAGCTGAAGAGCCTTATGGACCCGGATTCCAGATAGGTGCGGGGCCACCTGCTCGTGCGTGGTTTCATGGATGGCTATCGGTGGCAAGGTGATGAAGATGATTATGAAGTCGTCCATGGGGGCCGGGCAAGAAATAAGGAAGGGCAGCAAGAAAATAGCAACGAGGGCGGGCGAGAAGACGCAGAATCTCCAGGACATGATCACGAAGTAGATGCAGGACACAGTCATCATGTAGAAGATGCCAGACATGATGATGAGGAAGATCAAGACGAAGGGCATGATCATGAAGATGAAGATGCCGGAGCAGACGATGATGGAACATCGATGGGTTGGGTGCAGGACCCTCATATTCAAGAGCTGCTTCTCAAGCAGACGGGTAACGCAAGAGCTGCCGCCCGAGAGAAAGCCAAGCTGGATCAACTGGAGATAGACGCGGTTACTCCATTGTATGAAGGATGCATGCCCGAGGATACCTGCCTGAAAGTAACACTCATGGCTCTAGAGATGAAGGTAAAACACAAAATGACCGATGCATGCTTCGACGAGAACATGTCATTCTGGCACGAACGTCTTCCCAAGGGGAACAAGTGCCCAACCAGTTTGGAGGAGGCGACGAAAATCGTGTGTCCTCTGGATTTACCGCACGTGAAATACCATGTGTGCATGAACGATTGCATCATTTATCGGGACTAGCACGCGGAGTCTACCATATGTCCGGTGTGCGGCGTCACTCGATACAAGAAGAGGAAGAAAGCTCCTCGAAAAGTGGTGTGGTACTTTACGATCACTCCTCATCTGCAGTGGTATTTCGTGGACCCTAAGCTAGCAAAGCTCCTGCGATGGCACGCGGATAGGGAGGAGAAAAAGCGAGAAGATGACGGAAATGATCCGGAGATAAATAATAAAGACAAGATACTGAGTCACCCTAAGGATGCGATCCAATGGCAAGCGTTGAACTTTGAACACCCAGAATTTGGGGACGATCCAAGGAACATTGTGCTGGGCGCGAGCACCGATGGAGTCAATCCGTTTGGCATCTAGAGAACCACACATAGCACCTGGCCTGTGTTTGTGTGGATGTACAACCTTCCCCCTGGATGTGCATGAAGAGGAAGTACATTCACATGAGTATGCTAATTGAAGGGCCGAAACAACCAGGGAACGACATCAATCTGTATCTGGGGCTGCTAAAAGAGGAGCTAGACACGCTGTGGAAAACGCCAACCAATACATGGGACGCTGCAACGAAACAATATTTCCCTATGAGAGCCGCACTGCTCACGACGGTGCACGACTTTCCCGGTTACGGATATGTCGCGGGGCAGGTGGTCCACGGATTTAGTGCATGCGTCAGGTGCATGGATGACACAACGTATCGCCAGCTAGATAGAGATCCCGGGTCTTCGAAAACCGTGTTCATGGGACATCGAAGGTGGCTTCGCGACGATGACGCATGGAGAAAACGCAAGGATCTGTTCGATGGTGAAACCGAACCCCGAAGACCACCATGTACGAGGAGTGGCGAGGAAATAGACGAGTTGTTGAAAAATTGGAAAGAGTGCCCACCGCCGGGAAAGAAGCGAAAGGCGCCAGAGCCGTTGCTGAAGGTATGGAAAACGAGGTCTATTTTCTGGGACTTGCCATACTGGAAGATCCTCCGTGTGCCTCACAGCCTTGATGTCATGCATATCACGAAGAACGTGTGCGAGAGTCTGCTTGGTACCCTGCTCAACATGCCAGAGAGGACCGAAGATGGGCCAAAAGCAAGGGCAGACTTGTAATCAATGGGCGTCAGGGAGGAGCTTCACGCAAAATGCCCTAATGATGATGATGATGATGATGATGATGATGATGATGATGAGGCGAAGGACACGGAAAGTCGTCGCAAAGGCAAAAAGGCCAAGAAGATCGAATATGAATGCCCTCCCGCGTGCTTCACTCTAAGTCGGAAGGAGATCGATCAGTTTTTCACCTGCCTCGTAGGAGTAAAACTTCCTTACAGTTACGCGGGGAAGATAAGCAGATACCTAGACTCAGCGAAACAGAAGTTCAACGGGATGAAGTCTCACGAGTGTCACGTGCTGATGACGCAGATACTTCCAGTTGCAATCCGTGGGATCATGGACGTGCACGTCCGTGGAACGCTATTTGGCCTATGCAACTTTTTCGACGTCATCTCTCGGAAGTCGGTTGGCGTGAAGCAACTCAGAAGGCTACAGGAAGAGATCGTGGTGATACTATGCGAGCTTGAGATGTACTTCCCGCCTGCATTATTCGATGTTATGGTGCATCTGCTGGTCCATATCGTGGAGGATATCATCCAACTAGAGCCGACGTTCCTACACAGCATGATGTCGTTTGAAATGATGAATGATGTCATCAAAGGATACATTTGCAACAGGGCACGTCCAGATGGAAGCATAGCCAAGGGCTTTCTGACCGAAGAGTGCATCTCCTTCTGCACGAATTATCTAGGCATCGAGAACTCCATTGGTCTGCCCGTCAACAGGCACCTCGGCAGGCTCGCTGGATGGGGTCACCACGAGGGTCGCCACGAAATGCATGTCGACTTCAAGGGTCGACTCGCCGACTTTGAAAGAGCAAACCTAGTCATGCTACAACACATAGACGTGGTCGATCCTTGGGTGGTAGAGCACAAGACCTTTATTGAGAAGACGTACAATGACCGAGGCCAACAGAGGACGAACGGAGATATAATCAAAGAGCACAACTCATGTGTAACATCCCAAATTTTGGAATGTTATAATAAATATTAGAATGATTGTTTGTTTGTTTGAGTGATTGAAATTGAGTGAAATTTGAAACTTTTGAAAACTTTTGAATGAGAGGGAATAAAATGACTTGCCCATGTGATTGAATTCAAATCCAACTCAAATCTGTGAGAGAAGATGATATGACTTCTTCCATTTTTAGAAATGAAACAGGATTTGAAACTGGTTTGAATTTGTTTTGAAATTATTTCAAATTCAGGAACTTTATGCAACTCAATGATTTTCATGAGAGAGGATAATATGACTTCTTCAAATTATATGAAATATGAGTTGGAAGTTTAAAATAAAGCTTTGAAAAGTGAAGTTGAAAACTATTTGAGAAATTTCTCATATGGAGTTCCACTTTCATATTTGGAATTCCCTATTTGAATTTATAAGCATTCAAACCCCTTGACCAATATTTTGAGAGGAGTAATATGACACTCCAAGCCAGGGGCATCTTGGTGAAATATTTGAGCAATAAAACCAGGGGGTTATTTGAAATTTTTTTGCAAAATGAATTAAAATCAACTTAGCATTTTTTGGAAAAATAATTTTTTTAAAGTATTTATTTTGGCCGGGGAAAAATGTCCATTAAATGGCATTAAATCTCCTGATAATTTCCGTATAATACTTTTTATTTTTAGGAATGTATTTATTATTATTTAATAGTTTTTATTATGTCGAAAATAGAAAAGGAAATGTTTTAAAGCGTTTTAAATAGTGGCCGGCCCACTTTCCTTCTTTCCCTCTCCCAAATTTCTTTCTTACCAGCCACCGACGTCGCACCTCCCTCCCTCACTCTCTAGAAAGTGGACCCCACCACCCGATCCCGCAAACCCAGCGCCCACCTTCCTCCTCTCCTCCCCGATTACAACGCCGGCGAACTCTCGCTGTGATCTCCTCCCATCCTTCCTTTTGGACGCTCCTGAGCCCGCCTATAAAAGCCGCTGCCTCCCCTCTACCCATTCCCCCACTTCTCCCCCTCTGCCGTGCCCTCCTGCTGCCGGAATCCCTCGCCGGAGTTACCGGTAGCCGCCGCGCCACTGCCATCGCGCTGCTCCACCCCGACCACCCCGCCGCCACCCGAGCCCACCACCGAGCTCCCCTCGGTCACGCGCACCTCCCCATCCCCTCGCCCAAGCTCCACACCCATGGGAGCGCTCTCCCCGTCGACACCCAAATGGCCCCCTCCGCCTTCGAGCTCGCCGTCGTCGCCACCGTCGCCCCCTCGCCCCTCTGACGCCGCCATCGTCTTCGTCGTGCTCTCCCGTGTCGACCAGTGCCAACGCCATCACCGGAGACCCCCCTAGAGCCGGAGCCGTTGTCAGAGACACCCACCGCCGGCAACCCCTACTCGGTGAGCCTCTCTCTCTCTCCCCACCGTCCGATTTGATTGAACGGCGTAGATTAGACACAACATACCCTTTCGGTTTTATTTAAATAAACCGGAACGGTTTTCTATTTAGCTAGCTAGACCGAAAGTTTTTCTGTTAATTACCGGCCGTTCGCTCGAATCGTTAGATCACACGCACCCTTTAACCAATCAGAGCACGCCACGTAGCCCCGTGTCCGTTAGTTTAGTTTTTTTTTCTGTTTTGTTTTAGAAAACAGAATAGGTTCTGATTTTATTTTCGTTATATCTTTTAAACTATTTAATTTTTTTAATTTATTCTTTCTGCATTAGGTCAAAAATTTCATCTAGTTTCTGTAGATACCAAGTTTGACCATGTTTGATTAATTAAATTTGAATTTAAACAGATTTGATTTATATTTTGTTTTCTAAATATCTTGAGTTTTAAAATGTATTTTTGATCGATTCTTTTTGCTACTTGTCACTAGAGACCTTACTTATCAGTAGGTAGTGTTTGGAAATTTTTAGAATATTTTAAGATAGTATTCTTAACTAAAACAGATTCTATTTAGTTCTTGTTAGGATTATTTATATTCCTTTTGTTTTAACTTTGTTTTAAATTATTTTCTTTTATATTAGTGATGGATTTTATAAAGTTTTCTGTTAGAAAACAGTAGCCTTCAAAGCAAATATTATTTTATTAGTTAATTGCATGGAATCAATTCTAGTTCAATTATAACTTGCAATTGAATTTCCGTTGCTAGTTTGATTTGCTATTTGAAAATAATTTTAATAAAATTGTTTTATAAAGTATACTTTTTGTTAACTTAGTTATTATATATTTTGTTTTCTGTTAGTTATTAGTGGTACTTCAACTAAATTTATTTTTATGTTATTTATTACTTTGATAACATGAAATCAATTCTAGTTTCATAATAACTTGCAAATTGATTTCATTGCTAGTTGGAACTCTTATTTGAAAATATATTTTTTGTTTTATAAGTTTTATTTTCTGTTATCTTAGTTGTTTTATGCTTTGTTTTCTCTTATTTTAATATTTTCTGGTTTTGCTTGTTGTTAAGTTTATTAGGTAAACACTTATGTGATTAGGATGTTGTTTTCATAGTTTTACTTGTTCTTCAAAAGTAATTCTCTTTGATAATAAAATATTTACTAAAATACTTTTGTTATATTTTACTTTGTTAATGTTTTGGTACTATTGAAAATAGTTGTTTGTAGGGGAAAACTACCTTAGTTGCTTTTATGAAAACTTTGTTGATTTTTGTCTTAAGTATTTCCTTCATCATCACCTCAGCTGTGTTGATGTAGTTTTGTTGATTTTAACTTTTGTCTTAAGTATTTCCTTCATCATCACCTCAGTTGTGTTGATGTAGTTTTGTTACTTTGAGTTTTGTCTTAAGTATTTCCTTCATCAACCTTGTTGCTTTTGGTTCTTGTGTTACCTTGTGATTGTTAGAATTGATTGCTAGTATGATTGCTGATGAATGCAATGTTTGATTATGTAGATTTTCATCAGAGAGTGACGAATAGTCTATCAAGTTATTTCTAAGAGCGATCTTTATCTTCATCAACAGTACATGCAAGTTCACTTTGACCATCTATTTCATACCTATGTTTTATTGCATGTGGTGACATCATTCAACAAATCCCTCCCGTAGTGTTATTGAAATTCTTGTAGTTGAGTAGAATGCATGAGGTAGGAACCCACCACTGGTTACTAAAGGCCCGGGAAACATTAGTTATCTTTATGCTATGCTAAAGTAAACGGGGTTTGGTATGAGTGTTCGTGAGTGGTGTGAAAAGGAGGACTCCACGTCAAGACGACAACTTCATGAAGACATCTTCAAGTCCTGCATCTTCAAGACCTCAGACTTCGAGACTCGAGAAGCAAGTTTTCAATACACACTACTGGGTGAGGGATGGTTGGAACGGTGCCCTGGGGATAGACCAATGGTTAGCCTAGGTGTTGCTGGGGAAGTGCTAGTATTCACGCGGAAAGCCTCACCCAGACTCAAAGAGAAGGATGAATACTTCATGCCCGGAAGCTTACCTATGTAGCCACAAGTCATTATGGGCTCTGGCTTGGTTGATCTTTGTTGTGACTCTGGCTGGGCAGTGCTACGAGATGTAGTCGACGTTAGGATTGTATAGGCACTTTTGGACAGCCAGGGAAGCACTCTTAAAGACCATGTTTTGTTCATCCTGTTCTCAAACACCATGCAGTGCGAGAACTTTCCTGGAGGGAACGAATCTTGTGGGTAAAGTACAAAAAACTCTGTAGAGTTAAACCTAATCGATTAGCCGTGTCCCCGGTTACGGACAAATTTGAGCTTCTAGACATGGATCTATCTCTGAACTCTCAATACTGGACTGATAACTAATTGAGGGCAACTTCATGATACTTGTGGGCATTGAGACATCGGTTGGCGGAACCATGTCATGATAGGTAACTCTATAGTGAAATTTCTGATATTCCTTTGTTGTAGGAAAAAGTAAAATCAGCTCTTACGCAAAAACTCAGACACAGAGCCACCAAGCCTATTGCATATAGAATAGTTTTTATCTTCTGTTTCTTCTATGGTGATCTTGCCGGTACATTCAATGTACTGACCTACACGGCTGCAACGTATCATGTTGCAGATACTCTTCTACGACGAGTAAGAGTACGATTCAGGGTTACGGTCCGCACTCAACCTGCCGTTGGTGTTATTGGGACTCCACTCCCGTTGACTGTTTCCGCTACTATTTTTAAGGTATATATCAGTTTTACGTTATTTACATGTGATTGCACTTTGATATATACATTGACGTACTGTGTGTGCCGGCATACTGATCCAGGGATGGCACGAAACACACAGAGGCTTGACCTTTCCTGGTCGAGTCGCTACATCATGTTTCATGTGTTGGTTCAAGGACAGGCTTCTATCGTACCCTTTACATGAGGATTCTTCCACGGAAGAAAAACTCATATTCGCCTTGTCACAGGGTACCGAGCACAACCTGATGACCTATGAGGCGTACGATATGAACGGCTACACATTCTACACCGAGGAAAAGGACATGAAGAGCGATTATCAGAACTCCGGGGTAACGATGGAATCCTACACCGGTAACGACAAGGACAAATACTACGGAAGGATCGAGGAGATCTGGGAGCTGAGCTACGCTAGAGAGAAGGTCCCGATGTTCCGTGTCAGATGGGCCATGAGCGTCCTAAAAGAAGACCGGTATTTCACCACCATGTTTATACCCGAAGCCAAATCCAAGACTGTGGGCGCAAACGTCACCGCGAAAAATGAGCCATGGGTACTGGCTTGCCAAGTGGACCAATGCTTCTTCATTACCGACCCGTCAAAGCCCAGTCGTGTTGTCATGAGGAGAGGCAAAAGGAACATCATCGGAATTAATGGAGTCGCCAATGAGCAAGACTTCGACAAGTACGGCGACCCGAAGATGGAAGATGACGACGACGATGAAGTACCATACACCACAAGAAGAAGCAGGACCACCCTACCTAAAGGACGTCCGTTCAAGAGAAGAACTCAAGGGGTTCCCGGGCTAAATTATTCAAGCGCGAGAAAGAAGGGCAAGAAGATTGTGAAAATATAGCTAAGATCGAATCACGACGTTTCGGCCACGTGTGTGTGTCAGTGGCAAGCTCAATCTCTTTGATGACTGTTATTTCATGTCACTTGATTTCAACACTGCGTATCTTGTTGGATTTCCATCACCATCTCCGAATGGGTGTATTCTTGTTGGCTTTCCATCACCATCCCCTTCATTCTAATATATCGACAAACAATGATTTTGCATGTGTGCAAAAAACCCTACTCTTTTTAACTAAGTAGCACCTGACGATAAGGATTCTACATGTGGTCCTACGCAATAGATAACTTTGTATCATAGTGAACCAAATACACAACAACCACCAACATACACACTTTGTATCATTGCTATCTAAAATCCAAAAAAACAAAAACAATAAATCCAAAAAAAAAGTTAGTAATGGTGCACCCCTAGACAGTGCGCCATTGATATCTATGTTTCTATGGCGCACCCCTAGACGGTGCGCCATTGCTATCGCTGTTTCTATGGCACACCCCTCGGAGGTGTGTCATTGCTATCGCTAACACTGTTTCTGTTTCTAGGCCTTTTCCCTCCCTCCCCTCCCGCCTCCGGCCTTCCCCTTCTTCCCTCGCCACTACGGCTTCGCCCTCCCACCCCCGCTCCGCCGTCGCCTCCCACCCCCGTCCTCGCCGTCATCGACACTGGGAGCTCCCCTGCTCGTCCCCGACCACGGCCGCCCGGCTCTTGATCCCGCCAGCTCGCCGGCCGCCGTCGCCCGTCGCCGCGTGCCTCTCCGTCCCGGCCCGCCCGCCCGACGCTCGGCGCCCTGCAAGCCGACGGCCGCCGCCTGCCGCTCCGGATGTGCGCCTCCTCCTCCTCCTCCCTGGTCGCCATCGCTGCCACCCCATTCGCTGAAGGTACAAGCTCTCCCCTCTCCCAGCTCATTAGTCCTCCGTCCTCCTCCCTCCCTCCCTCCCTCTAGATCTGTCCACCTCATCAGGCTCTCCCCTCTCCCACCATGGTTGAAAACGCTATTACCATGCTGGCAAGAATGGCTAAGCACCCAATGCATGATAGGACTGAAGAAATTGAAAGCTTTCATTCATGTCATCTATAAAAGATTGCATTCAGATAATTGGTATTCTCTACAACCTTCTCCTGCTCCTCCAAGTGGGACTCTGGGAGGTAGAAGATGGTGACAATTAGTGCTAGTTAACCAATGCTGAGAAAATACTGTAGTTGATTATTCGGTAGTTGAGAAAATACTATAGTTGATTATTCGGTAGTCTATTATTGGGACTCTGGGATATGTCTACATTGTATTCGGTAGTTGAGAAAATACTATACTGCACAGCTTTATAAAAGATGAGACTCAAGCCCCTTAAACCAGCATACTGATAGTTTCACCCATGCTAGAAGCCTAGAAGAAATAATGACATGATTGTATTTCAAAATTTTCAAAACTGGTGATCATTGCAGATCTTAATAGTATGCCATGGCCAATATGTATAACAGATGAGTGGTGCATGTGCATATTCTTGTGATTGTTTCCTTATATATCTTTAGTAGATGATTTGGTGCAGAGAATAGGCTGATTCGTTTATAATCTTTTGTTGTTTCCTGGTGCTTTAGTGTTACCTCATCTGTTTGACTGATTCGGTTTCAGTTAAATGGAACCAGTGCTCAATTCTTTTTTTTGAGCTATGTATCTCGAGTTCTGGCAACTGTCTTGGAAGATTAGATAACACGTCCCTTTCTCCTGAAATGTTGATTAATTTCTGTTTCGGTTGAGAATGGGGCACTCCTAGGTCAAGAAAATTAGCAAAGGTCATGCCCAATTTTCTTGACCTAGAAGGTGCCCGATTCTCAACCGAAACAAAAATAACTCTAGTAGCCTTTTTCCTATTTAGAGCGAACATGGCCAACAACAATGAGGCCGGCGGTTCGAGCAAGCCATTCTGGGAGCTGTCCCAGGAGATGGAGGAAGAACCTCACCGCTATGACGACGCCGCGGAAGACACTGATCCCGACTACACAACCCCTAGTGGCGTCAGGGATGACACCACTGATGGTGCCACCGCGGATACAACCACTGTTGATGGCAGCGAACGCACAGATGGCAGCCAACATAAGAGGCAACGGAAGGACCGGCGCCCGAACGTGCTCGACACCGTCAAGGAGGAATTTACTGAAGTGTCCTCCAGTGGGCATCCAACGGCGCCCAAAGAATTAGTCCGTTGGTACGCGAGACAACTCGTGTGCATTCTTTGGAGCACCGTCTCGATCAACACCGAGAACCTAAGGCATCCTGACCGAGGGAATTTGCGCATCCTCCTCTTCACGAAGCTACACGAACGATACAAGTTCCCCAGTGACTTCGCAAACGCACGCCTCTCAGGGAATAAAGTGAACAGTGTCGCCCTCACGAAGATGAGCACGGCCCTGGCTACTTGGAGAGCCGCGGTGAAGAAAAGGATTGTAAGTGGTGATAGTTATGAGAAGATCATGGTGACAAATCCTTCGATCAGCAAAGAGGACTACCTAGAGTTCAAGATCAAGTGCGAGAGCAACGCATCCGTGGAATCAAGTCAATGGGGGAAAGATATACGGGACTTGAACTTAGGGGTCCAGAAACTCGGTCCCGGGGGGGGGGGGGTACAGAGTGGCGGAATCTAAATGGGACAGGGAGGACGCGGAGCGTGCCGCGCAAGGCCTACCGCCCCTCTTCGACAAATAGCATGAAAAGCAGATCAGGAACTATGTCAGGGCCCGGTACAAGGTGGACCCGATAACAGGGGAGCTTACCACGGATCCAAAGGTGAGGGAGCTTGAGCGTGTTCTGGTAAGGAATACACCCCCGCGTAATTAGCTCCATATGGTTGCATTCTAATTAATGAACCCAAATTTCTAAATGGTTCACGTTCCTTACGTAGGAAACTGAAAGCAGTAGCTCGAGGTCTCAGAGCTCCCCGCCCGCTGCCCCTTCGGACACCTCTTTAAATAGGACGTTGAACGTTATGAAACAAAAGGATAAGTTCAGTAAGCCGTCGTCAGCTGGTTGTGTGGCCGGCGAAGGCTTGTCCATCAAATGGTCGGAATACTATAAGGCTGGGCGAAAGGAGAGAAAGACCAGCTCGGAAAGCCAGGAGCGCGAGGTTAAAGAACTCAAGGAACAAGTGGCGCGGATTCCTGAGATTGTCTCAAAGCAAGTGCGGTACCAACGGGGAGCGACGATCACCGCCATTATGCCTACCTTGGTTGAGGGGCTGCGGGGGTGGTTTGTGGGCGGCCAATAGGGGCCGCCCCCAATTCCCAGCTTCATGGGTAGCAACTCGCACAACGCGCCGGCAATGGTGTCTCCGGTGGAGGTGGCATTGGTGTCCCTAGCGGAGGCGGCATTGGTGTCTCCGGCGTCGGCGCCGGTATTGGACCTTAATGCACCCAGGTGTGGGAATAATACGCTGGCCGGCACCTCGGCAGCAAGCGGCCCCTCCGTCACTTGCACGCCCGCCGTTGACGGTGCCTCGACATTAGCCGAGCTCGACGCCATCACAGTAACTAAGCCTCGGCTGATGACTACTTCATCTCCTTGCCTTTGACTAGGTATCCCTGACGCCCTACATATTTTCGCAGGGCGCCGCCAACGTTCCATGCACTCTCCTGCACTTCATGGACGGCGAGTTGATCGATGTCACCAAGGCCAAAATCGTTGAACCGGGAAACCGCGTGTTCCATGGTAATCCGATGCCACCCACCGTGTATAGGGTTCAACTAGTTCGGGTGTCGCGGGGCTGCGACGACTTGTTACCTCCGTATCGACCCCCTGGGGCCAACGAAGATGATGTGATGACCCTCAACACCTGCTTACACTGGTCCATGCTTTGGCCGAAGAGCCAGATTCGTTTGGGGGCGGGGGACACCACCCCACAGACAACACCGCCAGTCGCGCCGACGCCAAGCCATGGCAAGACCACCGCAACGCTACCGCCGTCAGCTGATCCGGGCATGCATATGGCACAAGATCCAGATGACGACGACGGTACATTTTCCAACATCGATAAGTACATCAACGAAGATGGGTACGGTGACGAATTCTTTGGGCCTCCTTCTCAAGAACCCAACCCTGCAAAAGACGATCACGATCTAGCTGGTACCGTGGAGAAACCCAATTGCAATAGGCATCGTCCGTTCAGTTCTCAAGAGACGCCTCCAGCTGGCACCTTCACCAAGACTCAAATAGCCGAGGTGCGAAATATTATCAGCCCCAACACACTCAAGAAGGTGGTCTCTGAGCAGAACTCGATCCCATTACAGCAGAAGAAGCAGAAGGAACGCAAAAGAAAAAATAACAAGGGTGCGAGCCAGCCAGCACCGAGTACGATCCCTGGTCAGGACTGGCCACCAATACCTAAGGATATCTCGAGGAGGGTGCATGTGGCGGGTAGGCCAATGCTACCGCCTAATCTGCTCAATGCTGCAACCGGTGCTATGCCGAGTCTGCATGACGGTGTTCTTACTATGGAGAAGCGGCGTCTCTCCGACAATGATGTGGCATACCCAGTTTTCATGGCCAAGGTGCCAGAGTGCAAGGGCTTTGTCGATAGCAACATCGATGGTATGATCGTCCTGCGGTTTGATGACATCTTCGCTATGTTTAACCCTTATCCGCTGCACTACCCCTTCGTTCGGCTATTTTCGCTCAGTATGGAGATGCGGATCATTAGAGACAAGACCCCAGACATCGTGATAGTCGACCCCTTCTACATGCGTGCCAAGATCTTGGGCAACGCTGGGGACCGACAATTCGCAAGGTCATACCTCGAAGGCGTCATTCTGGCGAACCAAGATAAGGATAACTTCCTCGTGCCTTACTTTTCCGAGTAAGTCATCCCCTCACCGCCCCATAACATATGACTTCTTAGATTTCAATCGTTCTTTTTTTTTAACATTCCGTGTTTTGTGCAGTGACACACATTGCACACTCATCCTCTTAAGCCCAAAATATTCCATGGCCACGCATTTCGACTCGGACCGTCAGTCGAATAAAGACGACACAAACATCAAGAAAGTTCTTGATGATGCTCTCCCCGGCTACGCCAAATCCGGAGGCACCTTCAGGAGGCCAATTAAGAGGCACGGCAAGCACGTGTTCACCCACGTAACGACATTCCCCTGCGTCAAGCAGCTGCCTAGCAGTCAGAAGGATGCCTACTACGCCCTCCATCACATGCGGGCGATCGTACGGGACCTTCATCACCTTCTGCTACCAAATAATCTCAAAGATTGGGCCGCACCCTCGTCGGAAATCCAGGACGCGGACAGCAGAAAAGAATTCTTTCTCATCCAGTCGGATATGGCGGAAATCATCTATCAAGATGTCCTTCGTACCTCGGGGCAGTTCTACCTCAAATATCAACCGTCCAACAGTGAAATAGAAACAACGCTAGAAATGCAGGCTAACAACGACCGCACATTCATGACCATCACGAAAGACGGCGGCTACATCCACGCTCCGGGCCCTGAGCCGAGTCGAAAGTAATGATGCTATGTAGTTCTGGAAGAAGAGTTTAGCTCATGTTGTAATTAAACTTTAATGAACTTGTATGTCTCTTTAGTTTGGACAGTCGTTCAACTTATATGTAATCGATGCTATTTATTAGTAGGACCATGAATCGTGCTATTAATAATGTGTTGCTTTTATCTTCCTATCCTTTTGTTGCATACTTATATATTGCTTATATATTATCTGTGAATTGTTACTAACGTTTTGTTGGTCTAGTTCATAGAGATGCCGTCTTATGTCTTGTACAAGGGTAAGGTTCCCGGAGTCTACGACGACTAGGAGGAGTGTCGGAGATAGGTTCACTATTTCAACGGTAACAGTTACAAAGGGTACACCACTAGGGCGGAGGCGGAAGCTAGATACGCGCACCATCTAGCATGAGAGAGGAGGGAGCGGAGGAGGAACCGGATGAAGACCAGTTTCATCGCGATGATGCTCATCGTGACTGCAGCTCTCTTCTATGTGATGGTAGTTTAGATGATCGATGTCGACTTTGTAATGTGACGACAAACTCGGCTAATATGATGAACTTTGCTAATGTCTCAAGACCTAAACTTGGCTAATGTTTGAACTTTGTTCGCTATTTCGAATTTGGAGACCAATATGATGAATTCTGTTGTGTGATGTTTATATTCTGTGTTGTAACGTATTCTGTAACCTATGCAAATACCAGAAAAGAAAAATTTCCTAATATTCATAGTAGTGGCGCACCATATTTTGCATTAGTGGCGCACGAGGGCCAAATACCAGTGGCGCATGTTGGGGCATAGTAATGGCGCACTTGGGGGCATAGGTGAAGGAAAATATGGCCCCCTAGGAGGCATTGTAATGGCGCGCTGTTGTACATAGCAATGGTGCACTATGTGGTGCGCCACTATTATCTGGGATACTAATGGCGCACCAGAGGTGCGCCATACTATTTGTTACTAGTGGCGTGTTAATAGTGGCGCACCTATAGTGCACCATTAATAGCCCAAACAGGTGCGCCACTAACAGCCTATTCCCTAGTAGTGTGGAAAACGTCTTAGCTCGCATGTAGGGAACCAAGGTAGTCTTCATTATATAATTTTCTTTCATGCCTGGACAATAATGTAACCAGGGGCAATCCAATGAGTACTTTGACTGTACTCGCAAGCAACCCATGTTGGAACGAGGCAATAACGATGCATGATATATCACTAAGTCGGTAAGGTGCAGAAATCGAGTTTTGGGTGCAATGAGATGTTAAATCAACTTGTAAAAGCATGCATCAACAGGTGACAGATATCCACATGAACAAGTTCCAGATATCATTATAAAAAGGGGTTGAACATCTCATGTTCATTCATCGTGTCTAGTCATCCGACTTAGCTCAATTATCTCTCTCTCTCTCTCTCTCACACACACACACACACACCAATTTTTAAAACATTCGGACGTAGTTTAAGAAGGACCTCCAATTGTCCATGCCCGTGGACACGACTATTCAAATAATTTTACAATCTGTAGAGGTTGCACGCTTTACCCGCAAGACTCGGGGAACTTCCATGTCATCCACGACTCGCGGTATATTGCATACCAGAGTTAAGCACCGGAACAATGCATTTCCCTTGGTGATACTAAAAAAAGAGTCCACTCGTTGGTCCACGTCTTCATGATGTACAAACAAGAGCCTATCTCAACATAGTACCTGTTGGGGAACGTCGCATGGGAAACAAAAATTTTCCTACGCACACGCAGATCTATCCATGGTGATGAGCATCTACGAGAGGGAGAGTGGATCTACGTACCCTTGTAGATCGCCAAGCGGGAAGCGTTAAGAAATGTGGATCCAAATCGCCGAGCGTCCCGCGATCCAATCACGAACATCCCGCGATCTCGTCACGAACCGTCCCGCTAACCGATCACGAATGATCCCACGATATCGTCATGAACCGTCCCGTGATCCGATCATGAACGTTCCGTGGCCTTGATCACGATCCTTCCGATCTAGTACCGAATGAACGGCACCTCCGCGTTCAGCACACGTGCAGCTTGATGACGATCTCCACCGTCTTGATCCAGCAAGAGGAGGTGGAGAGGAGAGAGAGTTCACCAGCAGCGTGACGGCGCTCCGGTGATGGTGGTGGTGGAGCAATTCCGGCAGGGCTTCGCCTAAGCACTCCGGAAAACTAATCTAGAGGAGCACCGGTGAAACGGGTAGCACGTGGCCCTCAGTTGTGTCCAAAAGCCACCCACCCCACCAGTATATATAGGAGCAAGGAGGAGGAAGCCTTGGCGCTATGCCAAGGCATGTAGGGTTCGGCCGAAGGGAGGTGGAGCAATACTACTCCACCTCCAATCCTAGTTGGAGTAGGATTGCTCCCTATTGGCTGATTTTCCTATTTTCCTTTAGGAATTTCTTCCCCTGCGCCATGGGCCTTTGTGGCTGGTTTTTCCAGCCCACTAAGGGCTGGTTATAATCCTCCCACAGCCCATGAACCTCTTGGGGTCGAAATACCCCTCCCGGAGGCCTCCCAGTACACTACCGGCACTCCCGGTACACTACCGATAAGCCCGGAACTTTTCCGGCGACCAAACTGGGACTTCCTATCTATGAATCTTTACCTCCGGACCATTCCGGAGCTCCTCGTGATGTCCGGGATCTCATCCGGTAATCCGAACAAACTTCGGTCACCACCATACATAACTCTATACTACCGAAACGTCACCGAACCTTAAGTGTGCAGACCCTGCGGGTTCGAGAACTATGTAGACATGACTGAGACACCTCTACGGTCAATAACCAATGGCGGGACATGGACGTCCACATTGTTTCCTACATATTCTACGAAGATCTTTATCAGTCGAACCTCTATGTCAAGGATTCAGTTAATCCCGTATGATGTTCCCTTTGTTCTTCGGTATGTTACTTGCCCGAGATTCGATCGTCGTCATCTCCATACCTAGTTCAACCTCGTTACCGGCAAGTCTCTGTACACGTTCCGTAATACAAGATCCCGCAACTAACACTTAGTCACATTGCTTGCAAGGCTTGTTGTGATGTTGTGTTACCGAGTGGGCCCTGAGATACCTCTCCGTCACACGGAGTAACAAATCCCAGTCTTGATCCATGTCAACTCAACAAACACCCTTAGAGATACCTGTAGAGTACCTTTATAGTCACCCAGTTACATTGCCACGTTTGATACACACAAGGCACTCCTCCGATGTCTCTGAGTTACATGATCTCATGGTCATAGGAACACATACTTGACATGCAGAAAACAATAGCAATAAACTGATACGATCATATGCTACATTTGTAGTTTGGGTCTTGTCCATCACATCATTCTCCTAATGACGTGATCCCGTTATCAAATGACATCACATGACAATGGCTAGGAAACCTTAACCATCTTTGATCAACGAGCTAGTTCACTAGAGGTATACTAGGGACATTGTGTTTGTCTATTCATCCACACATGCAATGTGTTTCCAGTCAATACAATTATAGCATGGATAATAAACAATTATCATGAACAAGGAAATACAATAATAAACACTTTATTTATTGCCTCTAGGGCATATTTCCAATAGTACCATCCATGAAGGGACACAACGGTCGTCCTATCACGCATGAACCCGTATCGAGAGTGGCCACGTCACTCCCGCCACTAGTAATGTGGGCTGTCTGTTAGCATCGACCAAAGTAATCAACAAGGCCCCTTCCCATATAGGGGTAGAGTTGTCGCACATGTAAGGTTGCGATGATCAGCAAACCTTAAATCTAATCCGTTTTCGAAAACACATACGCAACTTGCCTCGGTACACCACTTCTTTGTCAAGTGGTTACCTAGCTCATCATCTCCCTTGGCCATTAGTTGCACCCGACATGGTTTTCTAAATGTCTTTGAAATCATTTCATTTTTGACACCTTGCATTTCCCCATCCCACTTGTGTAGCAACTACTTAGCATCCTAACTACTTCCCACCCGCACAACCCTCATAGGAAGGTACGGTCATGCACGATGCAAGTATCAATGAGGAAGTAAGAGTCATCCTCCAAAGTGGTCACCACATCATCATGATCAATTCATCAAAACATAAGCTGCTACATGACATGCATGAAAAAGTTTCTTAGGCATGGTCAATGGGCGGCTTGCCTGGTTTAGCAAAGTCTTCGATGTCTTCACACGCTTCTCGTCCAATTACGAACACTTCATCTACTTCGTAAACTACCATCGGAAACACCATAATAAGAAACACAACAAACGTAAAATAAAAGTGCTCTATAAATAAGAGATTTATTTTTCTTGGACATCTCTGGTCACAATAAAAACACCTAAAATGGTACTACTTGAGTTGGATCAACCATGATTTTGTGAAGGTGAAAATTCAAGGATTAATGGTCTTATGAAAATTCTACGGAAAATAATTTAGAAAAATGAGTGGATGCACTCATCCAATAGGGCATGATTTTAGAAGATTTGGAAAGTGGTTTCACTAGATTTGGAGTTGGGATGGTTTTCCTATGAATTTCCTAAGCTGAAATGAAGGGAAAATGGACCATTTATTTAGTCTAGGATAATGTAGCGTAGGGATTTTACTAGGTGTCACCCAATAGTTCAAATTTGAATTCAAATTTGAACATGGCAAAATATTGTTGTGAAAAATTATGGAAGTTGCACCAAACGATTGGTGGTGTTTTTAGGAGATTGCAGAAATTTGAATCATCAAATTTGAAGTTTCCTAGAATTTATTATGAATTATGTAGTCTAATTGGAAAAGGAAAAAGAAAATATTATACCTAACTACTAAAATGTGCACGGGGCATAGGATAGGAATCAGGTCGGCCTAGTGGCACGTCCTGGCGGCTAGGGCGACATCGAAGGCGTATTCCACTTGATGTGCCTCCTTCGCAGGGATGCGGGTAGCGAGGGGGAGGGGGGTGCACCTCCACTTAATAGGAGTCGGAGCCCACCCGTCAATGGCCTAGCCCCGTTGGCTAGCCGACAAGCGGGGCCCATCGGCAGGCTCATCTCCCTCCTCCTGCCCACGCAGAGGAGAGGAAGGGGAAGGACGAGCGCATGCTGGAGCTTGCTCCACCGGCCGTCTCTGGCGAGGTTCTACACACTGGTGGCTTAGGAGGCCCTGCTGCATCCATCCTCGAGCTATGCGCGTGTAGGGGAGGGCCACGGCGGCGCTGGCGCGGAGGGCTACGGAGGAGGCCGCCGGCCATCATCGGCTTCGAGTGCACGATGCCCTGGGAAGGAGTGGAGGCGTTGGGTGGGCTTGGCGGCGATGAGGAGGGGGCACCGGAGTGGCTAGGGACTAGGAGGGAGCTCGGGGTGGATGAATTTGGAGTTGAGGCCGTCAGGAAGGCGCCGACCATAGACGTCAATGGTGGCCATGAGACGGGGGAGGGCTAGATTAGCAGGCTCATGGGAGGGAGGGGTGGCACCCGCGCGACAGAGAGCTCGAGGAGGGGTGTTAAAGCATTAGGGCGACAGAGGGGGCTCGGGCGCGCCTCGGATGCCCTCGTGCACGGCCATCATGTGTGCCAGAGTGTCCTTGGACCCTTGCTGGCGTCGGGGAGAGGTGTGGGAGGATGAGGGGGTCCCCTAGCGTGCGTGGACAACAAGCTGCAGTCAGACACGACCATCGGACATGATTTGTTAGGCAGAGCACCAGTTTTGCATGTCAACAGCGTGACCACCATGTTAATCCATGTCCATGACAAAGTTTTGGTTGGCCAATGATGTCTGGCGTGTGAGGAACGCATGCAGGAGAGCACTGGTGAAGTTACGAGGTAAATGGAGCTGGATGAGGTTGGTTTCTACTACTGGTAAGATTGTAGTCCAACAAACTGGAGAGCTATTTTAGGGGTTCTTACTAAAGACTAAGTGAGGTAAAAGGTTATGTGCTCATCTTAGGCATGGAAGGAGGATATGCCCACAAAGTTTCAGATCAAGAGACAAGATTACAGGGTACTTGTAGTTCAAGGCTACATTTACTCCCATGATCTAGGTTTAGTGGTACTGCTCATATTTTCCACATGAGCTTGCCATATTTGGGTTTGGATTGAGGTACTAACATGCAAATGATGTTGTGGAAAGGTTTGGGGGCATTTATATCAACAGAATAATGGGAGAGGGGAAGAAGAGGTGTTGTCATGGTAAAGGAGAGGGAAATGAGGGAGTTACCCCCCCTCTCCCCAAACAATTTATCAGAGACCATGGCAAAGTTACTGGAGGTAAATTGGGGTTAGAACATACTGTGGTAAAAAGTTGGAGGCAAGGGATATCTTTTTGGGCCCACTTTGCTTGTCTACAAGCTTATGGCTGAAGGTGTTTGTGCTGTGTTTGGGCTAGGCAGAGGAATCATATGGCCTTAAGATTTACCAGGGGTAAATGGTAAGTCCATTTGGTTCCCATCACAAGTTTTGAGCTCATTTGAAGAAAGTTGATAACACAAACTTGGTAAACCCTAGAAATCAACACAAATAAGTTTCTATAGATCTAGACATGCCAAACTATTATCCTTGATGCACCACTTGGCATGGTGGCTTTATTTGGGGATTAGAGCATGACCTCAAAGTTTGAGATCAATTGGAGAAAGTTCGAAATGTAGAGTTGCTCAAACTTGGATCTGGGCAGAGAGGATTTTGGGATATTTTGGTGAACCAAAATACCCGGGATTGATATTAAAATTTGCAAGCTGATCACATATGACATAGTGACATGCTAGATCTTTCCTGGATTTATTTGAGAATATTTCTTATAGCAATACCTCAAATACTTGAAATGAGAATAAAGGGATTTGGAGTGTTTGTTCCAATATTTTGAACAAGACCATGTGTTGAAACTCTTATTTATGGACAATATATGTCCACTGAGTTTCCTTAAATTTTCTAAAATATTTTGAAATCATAAAAATAATTTTTCCTTATGAAAAACCATTTCTGGTCTTATGAAAAAACCTTTAAATAAAATATGAAAATAACCTTTAGAATAATATTTTGTTTTTTGGGGAATCCTAATATATAATAGGTTTCAGATATAGTCTTTGAAAGAATTGAAATACCCTAATTTAAGGACTTGTAGTTCAAGTCTTAACTAAGGGTGTTTTGAAAACCTAAATTAAATAAATGCTTCTTGGCCAAAATAAATTTGTATAAAAATAGTTTTATGTACTATACACACGGCATGATCATTGGGCAAAACTTCGGATCAAGAAAATGGGTTTTTGAGAGTAGAAGGAATTTTATGATTTAAAGCACAAGCAGGGAGACAAGCAATCAGTAATCAAGTCGAGCATCACAACCACACAAAAAATTTGTTGGGACTAGTTTTTGAGCTATGTTAACTTAGTCATGAGGTAATACACATGGTGTGACACAGGAGGAAGGGAATGGAGGCCCCAGCGATGACGGAGGGACGGGAGGAAGGGGTTGGCACCGCAGCGGCTAGTGCTGGGAATCAACCCGAGTTGCCTTAGCAGGGCCGGCACCCACATCTATTGGTACCGACTGATGCATGCGACAACTGAAAATATTCCCAATTATTCACTCCTCAGAATAGAATAAATCTAAGTCCTGGTTACTATGTGTTGTTACAATGTCACATTGGCACACTGATGGTAAATTACACAGCACACGGCCTACAGTTGGTTGATGACATGACTGACTATACGTATGAAGTGTTGGCAATAAGCCATACCCTGTGGTGGTGAGTGGCGTCGGCCACGCCGAGTTTGGTCCGTGGAGCGTGTGGTTGTGCGTCCGTGTGTATGTGTATAGAACATATGCCCGTGCGTTGCAATGGAAAAAAAATACCGATTGTTCTTATTATAAAAAGCATTTCTCAAGAAACTTTACCTATCTACATCCCTATTTCGACATGGCATCTCATCCATGTCACAACTTATACTCTTTCTCATCCTCATCGATAGTGGTTGCGTTGTTCATTTGATTGCAATATGTTGGATGTATTTAAGCTCTCCCAGCCTAGCACCATCATCCACGTGCCACTCTCGCCTCTGGTGCACACCTTCTTGACGAACAACAATGCAAACTTGATGCAAAGATACATGGTCTTGTTGTTACTGCCTAGAAAGAGAAAATGAATTGCCCATGTCTGATTACTTTTATAATATAATATTAACTAGCCACCTGGATTGCTAGAACTATTCGCTGATGGGTACGGTATAGAGAAAGAAAAAGCGGACTGCGCACATATATAATAGACCCGAGCTAACCGATAAATATAGCAAAACATGTGATTATTTATATGGTAAGCTAGTGTATTTGGTTATCCACTTTCATTTGGTGTGTGACATTGAAAGTTCAATACCCATATAATACATCAATTAAGAGACTCTATTTTGGAAACAAGCCCTCGAGTTTTTTCAACTTAAACCTGCCGTCCACCCTTATCCCAAGCACACTACACTCCACCGGTCAACCACCAGACTGTTCCCCAAGGACACATCTCCCCTCCACCCCCTTTCTTTGGACGTGTTTGGTTGCCTGCATTAAGCCCAGCCTGGCCCACGCGGGAAAGATTGAGCCTGCTTGGTTGGTTGCATTTACTATTGGGCCTGCACAACACGAAACTTAAAGCACACTTGGGCCTGGCTCGCTGGAAATGCTCAGATCGGCAATTTCTAGTGAGCCAGGCTGACGCGAGCGCACATGGTGGGCCACCTGCACGAGGGGAGATGGGAGGGATACGAGCTGGTATGCAGCATGTGCGTGCTTATCTTCTCCTACCTCCACTAACCTTCTCTCTAATTCTGTTCTTCCTAGACCCTTCCGATCTACACAACGGTGCTTCGATTCGAGGTCAGCTCTACACGAAAAAGATTCACCTCGATGCTATGGTTCCATTCAGGCGATCGGTTCATAATTTCGTCGGCTGTAAGTTCTTAATTGCATCTTCCCGTTTGAAGCTATTTTGGAGGAATTTTGTCAGATTCATCGCGCACAATCGATCGTTTGAAATTTCCTTTGACCAGCAGCCTAATCTCGCAGTTTTGCACCACATTCGTGTTGTAAATTTTAGGTTCCGACAATCGTAGCTTATTGCACTACCGCTGCCATGTCGAGCTCCTCTGCCCTCTGCTCAGAGGCCTCCTATTCGTCCCTCTCGACGCCGACACCCTTCCCCTTGATATCCTTGCCCACGTCCTACTACACTAGAGTCATTTTCTGTTGGAAATATGCCCTAGAGGCAATAATGAATTAGTTATTATCATATTTCCTTGTTCATGATAATCCTTTATTATCCATGCTATAATTGTATTGATCGGAGACTTAGATGCATGTGTGGATACAAAGACAAAACCGTGTCTATAGGATGCCTCTAATAGACTAGCTCGTTGATCAAAAGATGGTTAAGGTTTCCTAGCCATGGACATGAGAGGTCATTTGATAACGGGATCACATCATTAGGAGAATGGTGTGATGGACAAGACCCAAATTACAAACGTAGCATATGATCGTGTCAGTTTATTGCTACTTTTTTCTGCATGTCAAGTACATGTTCCTATGACAATGAGATCATGCAACTCACGGACACCGGGGGAGTGCCTTGTGTGTATCAAACGTCGCAACATAACTGGGTGACTATAAAGGTATTCTACAGGTATCTCCGAGGGTGTCTGTTGAGTTAACATGGATCAAGACTGGGATTTGTCACTCCGTGTGACGGAGAGGTATCTCAGGGCCCACTCGGTAATACAACATCACAACAAGCCTTGCAAGAAATGTGACTAAGTGTTGATCACAAGATCTTGTATTATGGAATGAGTAAAGAGACTTGCCGGTAACGAGGTTGAACTAGGTATGGAGATACCAACGATCGAATCTCGGGCAAGTAACATACCGAAGAACAAAGGGAACATCATATGGGATTAACTGAATCCTAGACATAGAGGTTTGACCGATAAATATCTTCACAGAATATGTAGAAACAAATATGGGCATCCAGGTCCCACTATTGGTTCTTGACCGTAGAGGTGTCTCGGTCATGTCTACATAGTTCTCGAACCCGCAGGGTCTGCACACTTAAGGTTCGGTGACGTTTTGGTAGTATAGAGTTATGTATGGTGGTGACCGAAGGTTGTTTGGAGTGCCGGATGAGATCCCGGATGTCACGAGGAGCTCCGGAATGGTCCGGAGGTAAAGATTGATATATAGGAAGTCCTGTTTTGGTCGCTGGAAAAGTTTCGAGCTCATCGGTAGTGTACCGGGAGTGCCGGTAGTGTACCATGAGACCACCGGGAGGGGTATTTCGATCCAAGAGGCTACATGGGATGTGGGAGAGTGAATACCAGCCCTTAGTGGGCTGGTGGAAGTCCTACACAAGGTACATGCGGCTGGGAGAGAAAAGACCAAAGAGAAAAGGTGGGAAAAGGCAAAAAAAGGCAAAATAGGGAGGAGTCCTAGTCCTACTAGGATTGGAGGAGGAATCCTCCTCTCCACCTAGTTCGGCCGAACCAAAGGGCTGGTCCCTTGAGGGCCAAGCCTCCTCCTCTCTTCCTCTTATATATACTAGAGGTTTTAGGGTTTTTGGCACCTAATTTTCAGCCACGTGCTACCCGTTTCTCTAGTGCATAGTTTCTCCTCTAGATCGGTTTTCTGCAGTGCTTAGGTGAAGCCCTGCCGGAATAGCTCCACCACCATCGCCGGAGCACTATCATGCTAACGGAGAACACGTATACCTCTCCGCTCCCTCTTGCTGGATCAAGAAGGCGGAGATCGTCATCAAGCTGTACGTGTGCTGAACGCGGAGGTGCCGTCCGTTCGGCGCTAGATCGGAAGGACCGTGATCAACATCGCAAGACGGATCGTGATGAGATCGCGGGATGGATCGTGATGAGTTCACGGGACGGATCGTGATGAGTTCACGGGACGGATCGTGGGACGGATCGCGATGAGCTCGCGGGACTCTCGGTGATTTGGATCGCGAAGACGTTCGACTACACCAACCGCGTTTCTTAACGCTTCCCGCTTAGCGATCTACAGGGCTATGTAGATCCACTCTCCCTCTCGTAGATGCTCATTACCATGGATAGATCTTGCGTGTGCGTAAGAATTTTTTTGTTTCCCTTGTAACGTTCCCCTATAGTGGTATCAGAGCTAGGTCTATGTGTAGATGAGATCTCGATTAGAACACAAAGAGTTTGTGGGCGTTGAGGCTTAGATTGCTTCCTCCCTTGGTCGTGTTTTGGTTCAGCGGTATTGTGAGATGAAGCGGCCCAGACCAACATTACTCATATGCTTACGAGAGACTGGTTCCCTCAACCGCAACTTGTTGCATAGATGGCTTGCGGGTGCCAGTTTCTCTCACTTTAGTTGGATCGTATTCGACAAAGGCGGTCCTTGAGAATTTTGAAAAGCAACTAGTGTATCACCGTTGTGGTTTTTGCGTAGATGAGAATTGTTCTTGCTAAGTACCCGTAGTAGCCACATAAAACATGCAACAACAATTAGAGGACGTCTAATTTGTTTTTGCTGGGTGTGTTGTGATGTGATATGGCCAATTACATCGCGAGGAATAGAAATGATGATCCCTGAGCTGCTCGCGATGTTTGACACCGCGAAGGTAGAAATCAAGAAGGAGCATCAAGTGTTGATGGTTAGTAAAACCACTAGTTTCGAGAAGGGCAAGGGCAATGAGGGACACTATATGGATGGCAAGTCAGTTGCTGCTCTAGTGAAGCAACCCAAAGTTAAACCCAAACCAGAGACTAAGTGCTAATATTATGAGGTGAGCGGTCACTGAAGCGGAACAACCCTAGATACTTGGTAGATAAGAAGGCTGGCAACGTCGACACAAGTATATTTGATATATGTATTATTCATGTGTACCTTGCTAGTACTCCTAATAGCACCTGGGTATTGGATACCGGTTCGGTTGCTAAATGTTAGTAACTCAAAGTAAAAGCTACGGAATAAACGGAGACTAGCTAAGTGTGAGGTGACGATGTGTGTTGGAAATGTTTCCAAGGTTGATGTGATCAACATCGCACGCTCTCTCTACCTTCGGGATTAGTGAAGAACCTAAATAAATGTTATTTGGTGTTTTGCATTGAGCATGAACGTGATTAGATCGTGTTTATTGCAACATGGTTATTCATTTAAGTTAGAGAATAATGGTTATTCTATTTACATGAATAATACCTTCAATGGTCATGCACCCAGTGAGAATGGTTTGTTGAATCTTGATCGTAGTAATCCACATGTTCATAACATTGATGCCAAAAGATACAAAGATAATAATGATAGTACCACATACTTGTGGCACTGCCGCTAAATGTCATATTGGTATAAAACGCATGAACAAACTCCATGCTGATGGATCTTTGGACTCATTCAATTTTGAATCGGTTGAGACATGCGAACCATTCCTCTTGGGCAAGAAGACTAAGGATCCCATTTTCCGGATTGATGGAGCGGGCAAGTAATTTATTGGAAATGATACATGTTGATGTATGCAATCCAATGAGTTTTGAAGCGTGCGGTGGATATTGTTATTCTTTGATCTTCACAGATGATTTGAGTAGATATAGTGTATATTTACTTAATGAAACACAAGTCTGAATCGTTTGAAAAAGTTCAAGCAAATTCAGAGTGAATTTTAAGATTATCGTGACAAGAAGATAGAAATGTCTATGATATGATCGTGGAGATGAATATCTGAGTTACGAGTTTGGCATACAACTTTAGACAATGTGAAAGTTGTTTCACAACTCACGCCACCTGGAACACCATAGTGTGATGGCGTGTCCGAACGTCATAGTCGTGCTCTATTGGATATGGTGCGTGCTATGATGTCTCTTATCATTTTGTTACTATAATGTTGAGCATCAAGATCTATAGAGATAGATCAAGATGCTTGATGAGACTCTCAATGAGTTCATACCTTCACTAGATTTTTAAAGAGTTCCAAATGGATCAGTCAGAGAAAGAGTTCTCGCCTGATTTGTAAGGTTTTAAGTCGAGTGAGACTTAGAGCTCGACCACGACAAAAGAAAGAGAAAGGACGAACGTCGTCCCCTATGCCTTAGCCATAGGCTCTCTATAGTATGTCATGTTGTGTACCACACCTGTGTGTGCCTTGCCATGAGTCCGTCAAGGGGTACAAGAGTGATCCAGGAGTGGATCACTGGACACCAGTCAATATTATCCTTAGTGACTAAAAGAGTAAGGAATTGTTTCTCGATTATGGAGGTGATAAAGGGTTCGTCGTAAAGAGTTACGTCGATGCAAGCTTTAACACTAATCCGGATGACTCGTAGTAGCAATCTGGATACGTATAGTGGAGCAGCCATTTGGAATAGTACCAAGTGGAGTGTGGTAGCAGTGTTTACAGTTTGACATAGAGATTTGCAAAGTACGCACGGATCTGAATGTCACACACCCGTTGACTATAAGACCTCTCTCACATGCAAAGCATGATCATGCTCCAGAACTCATTGGGTGTTAGATTCATAACAATGCGAATCACATGGTGATGTGAACTAGATTATTGACTCTAGTGCAAGTGGAAGACTATTGGAAATATGCCCTAGAGGCAATAAGAAATTAGTTATTATCCTATTTCCTTGTTAATGATAATTGTTTATTATGCATGCTATAATTGGATTGATCGGAGACTTAGATGCATGTGTGGATACATAGACAAAACCGTGTCCCTAGTATGCCTCTAATAGACTAGCTCGTTGATCAAAAGATGGTTAAGGTTTCCTAGCCATGGACATGAGATGTCATTTGATAACGGGATCACATCATTAGGAGAATGGTGTGATGGACAAGACCAAAACTACAAACGTAGCATATGATCGGATCAACTTATTACTATTGTTTTCTGCATGTCAAGTATATGTTCCTATGACCATGAGATCATGCAACTCACGGACACCGGAGGAGTGCCTTGTGTGTATCAAACGTCGCAACATAACTGGGAGACTATAAAGGTACTCTACAGGTATCTCCGAGGGTGTCTATTGGGTTGGCATGGATCAAGACTGGGATTTGTTACTCCGTGTGACAGAGAGGTATGTCAGGGCCCACTCGACAATACTGTTGGAAATATGCCCTAGAGGCAATGATAAAATAGTTATTATTGTATTTCCTTGTTCATGATAATTGTCTTTTGTTCATGCTATAATTGTGTTAACCGGAAACCATAATACATGTGTGAATACATAGACCACAACATGTCCCTAGTAAGCCTCTAGTTGGCTAGCTCGTTGATCAATAGATGGTCACGGTTTCATGACCATGGACATTGGATGTCTTTGATAATGAGATCACATCATTAGGAGAATGATGTGATGGACAAGACCCAATCCTAAGCATAGCACAAGACCGTGTAGTTCGTTTGCTAAAGCTTTTCAATGTCAAGTATCGTTTCCTTAGACCATGAGATTGTGCAACTCCCGGATACCGTAGGAATTCTTTGGGTGTGCCAAACGTCACAACGTAATTGGGTGGCTATAAAGGTGCACTACGGGTATCTCCGAAAGTATCTGTTGGGTTGGCACGAATCGAGACTGGGATTTGTCACTCCGTGTGACGGAGAGGTATCTCTGGGCCCACTCAGTAAGACATCATCATAATGAGCTCAATGTGACTAAGGAGTTAGCCACGGGATGATGTGTTGCGGAACGAGTAAAGAGACTTGCCAGTAATGAGATTGAACAAGATATGGGGATACCGACGATCGAATCTCGGGCAAGTATTATACCGATAGACAAAGGGAATTGAATACGGGATTGATTGAATCCCCGACATCGTGGTTCATCCGATGAGATCATCATGGAGTACGTGGGATCAAACATGGGTATCCAGATCCCGCTGTTGGTTATTGGCCGGAGAAGTGTCTCGGTCATGTCTACGTGTCTCCCGGACCCGTAGGGTCTACACACTTAAGGTTCGATGTCGCTAGGGTTATAGGGAAATGGTATACGTGATTACCGAAGGTTGTTCGGAGTCCCGGATGATATCCCGGACTCACAAGGAGCTCCGGAATGGTCCGGAGGTAAAGATTGATATATAGGAAGTCCAGTTTTGGTCACCGGAAAGTTTTTGGGCTCATCGGTAATGTACCGGGAGTGCCGGGAGGGTGCCGGAGGACCCCGGGAGGGGTGTGACGACCAAAGGACCACATGGGCTGTTAGATAAAGTGTGCTAGCCCTTATTGGGCTGGGCAAGACTTTTGCTAAAGGCCCATGTGGCTAGGGATAAGAGATAGGGCCAAAAAGGATTTAAAAGGAGGAGATCCACCTCCCTTGTGGGAGGTGGACTCTCCCTTTAATTCGGCCAACCCTCTCCTCTTTGGAGTAGAGGCCAAGCCAGCCCTCCACGTCCCTCCTCCTATATATACTTGAGGTTTTGGATGTTTTGAGACAAGATTTGATCTCTCTCTCTCTCTCTCTCACGGCGAAGCCCTACCTCTCTTCTTCCTCCTCCGCAGCGCTTAGGCGAAGCCCTGTCGGAATACCTTGCTACTCCACCACCACCACGCCGTCGTGCTGCTGTTGGAGCCCTTCCCCAACCTCTCCTTCCTCCTTGCTGGTTCAAGGTGTTGGAGACGTCACCGGGCTGCACGTGTGTTGAACGCGGAGGTGTCGTCCGTTCGGCACATGATCGGATCTACCGCGATCTGAATCGCTGCGAGTACGACTCCATCAACCGCGTTCTTGTAACGCTTCCGCTTAGCGATCTTCAAAGGTATGAAGATGCAATCTCTCCCCTCTCGTTGCTGGTTTCTCCATAGATAGATCTTGGTGAACGTAGGAAATTTTTTGATTTACTACTACGTCTCCCAACAGTGGCATCATGAGCTAGGTCTATGCGTAGAATCTATGCACGAGTAGAACACAAAGCAGTTGTGGGCGTCGATTTTGTTAATATGCTTGCCGTTACTAGTCTTATCTTGATTCGACGGTATTGTGGGATGAAGCGGCCCGGACCAACCTTACACGTACGCTTATGTGAGACCGGTTCCACCACCTGACATGCACTAGTTGCATAAGGTGGCTAGCGGGTGTCTGTCTCTCCCACCTTAGTCGGATTGGATTCGATGAAAAGGGTCCTTATGAAGGGTAAATAGCAATTTGCATATCACGTTGTGGTTTTGACGTAGGTAAGAAACGTTCTTGCTCCTATAGCAACCACGTAAAAACTTGCAACTACAAATTAGAGGACGTCTAACTTGTTTTTGCAGCATATGCCTTGTGATGTGATATGGCCAAAAGGATGTGATGTAATGCATTGTGATGTATGAGATTAATCATGTTCTTGTAATAGGGTTCACGACTTGCATGTCGATGACTATGACAACCGGCAGGAGCCATAGGAGTTGTCTTATATTATTGTATGACCTGCGTGTCAATCATAAACGCCATGTAATTACTTTACTTTATTGCTAAACGTTAGCTGTAGTAGTAGAAGTAATAGTTGGCGAGACAACTTCATGAAGACACAATGATGGAGATCATGATGATGGAGATCATGGTGTCGTGCCGGTGACAGTGATGATCATGGTGCCCCGAAGATGGAGATCAAAGGAGCAAGATGATATTGGCCATATCATGTCACTATATTGATTGCATGTGATGTTTATCATGTTTACATCTTATTTGCATAGAACGACGATATTAAATAAGATGATCTCTCAATGAAATTTCAAGAAAGTTGTTCACCCTAACTGTGCACCGTTGCTAAGGATCGTCGTTCCGAAGCACCACGTGATGATCGGGTGTGATAGGTTCTAACGTTCGCATACAACGGGTGTAAGACAGATTTACACATGCGAAACACTTAGGTTGACTTAACGAGCCTAGCACGTACAGACATGGCCTCGGAACACGGAAGACCGAAAGGTCGAACATGAGTCGTATAGAAGATACGATCAACATAGAGATGTTCACCATGGATGACTAGTCCGTCTCACGTGATGATCGGACACGGGCTAGTTGACATGGATCATGTATCACTTGGAAGACTAGAGAGATGTCTATCTAAGTGGGAGTTCATTAATAATTTGATTAAATGAACTTAATTATCATGAACTTAGTCTAAAAATGTCCTTGCAAATTATGTCGTAGATAGCTCACGCTGTAGCTCCCCAGTTTTATTGATACAATCCTAGAGAAAAGTAAGTTGAAAGTTGATGGTAGCAATAATGCGGACCGGGTCCGTGATCTAAGGATTGTCCTCATTGCTGCACAGAAAGCTTATGTTTTTGATGTACCGCTAACTGCACCACTCCCTCAAGCTTTGTCTGTAGATGTTGTGAACATATGATAGGCACTTTTTGGTGACTACGTGATAGTTCAATGCGTCATGCATTACGTCTTAGAATTGAGGCTCCAAAACGTTTTGAACGTCGCGGAACATATGAGATGTTCTAGGAGCTGAGATTGTGATCTCAGGCTTGTGCCTATGTTGAGAGGTATGAGACCTCCAACAAGATTCTTTGCCTGCAAGATAAAGGAGAATAGCTCAATCAGTGAGCGTGTGCTCAGATTGTCTGGGTGCTACAATCACTTGAATCAAGTGGGAGTTAATCTTCCAGATGAGATAGTGACTAATGCAGTTCTCCAAGTCATTGCCACCAAGCTACTAGAGCTTCGTGATGAACTATAACATGCCAGGGATGGATAAGATGATCCCTAAGTTGTTCGTGATGTTTGACACCACGAAGGTAGAAATCAAGAAGGAGCATCAAGTGTTGATGGTTAAGTGAAACCACTAGTTTCAAAAAGGGGCAAGGGCAAGAAGGGAAAACTTCAGGAATGGCAAGCCAGTTGTTGCTCTAGTGAAGAAACCCAAGGTTGAGCCCGAACCCGAGACTAAGTACTTCTGTTATGAGGAGAATGTTCGCTGAAGCGAAAAAAACCCTAGATGCTTGGTAGATAAGAAGGCTGGTAATGTCGATGGAAGTATATTTGATATACGTGTTAGTGATGTGTACCTTGCTGGTACTCCTAGTAGTACCTGGGTATTGGATACCGGTTTGGTTGCTAAGTGTTAGCAACTCGAAATAAAAGCTACGGAATAAACGGAGACTAGCTAGGTGAAAGGTGACGATGTGTGTTGGAAGTGTTTCCAAGGTTGATGTGATCACCATCGCACGCTCTCTCTACCTTCGGGATTTATGATAAACCTAAATAAATGATATTTGGTGTTTGCGTTGAGCATGAACGTGATTAGATCATGATTAGTGCAATACGGTTATTCATATAAGTTAGAGAATAATGGTTATTCTGTTTACATGGATAATGCCTTCAATGGTCATGCACCCACTCGGAATGGTTTATTGAGTCATGATCGTAGTAGTACACATGTTCATAACATTGGTACCAAAAGATACAAAGTTAATAATGATAGTACCACATACTTGTGGCACTGCCGCTAAATGTCATATTGGTATAAATCGCATGAAAGAAACTCCATGCTGATGGATTTTTGACTCACTCGATTTCGAATCGGTTGAGACATGCGAGCCATGCCTCTTGGGCAAGATGACTAAGACCCCGTCTTCCGATATGATGGAGCGGGCAAGTGGCTTATTGGAATTAATACATGTTGATGTATGTGGTCCAATGAGTGTTGAAACACGCAGTGGATATCATTGTTTCTCTTTACCTTCACTGATGATTTGAGTAAATATGGGGATATTTACTTAATGAAACATGAATCTGAAATGTTTGAAAGGTTCAAGGAGTTTCAGAGTGAAGTTAAAGATCATCGTGACAAGAAGATAAAATGTCTATGATGTGATCGTGGAGGTGAATATCTAAGTTACGAGTTTGGTATGCAATTTTAGACAATGTGGAAATTGTTTCACAGCTCACGCCTCCTGGAACACCATAGTGTGATGGTGTGTTCGAACGTCGTAGTCGTGCTCTATTGGATATAGTGAGTACTATGATGTCTCTTATCGTTTTGCCACTATCGTTATGGGGTTATGCATTAAAGACAAATCCATTCACTTTAATAGGGCACCATCTAAGTCTGTTGAGATGACACCGTGAGAATTATGGTTTGACAGAAGCCTAAGCTGTCATTTCTTAATGTTTGGGGCTGCGACGCTTATGTGAAAATGGGTTTTTCACCTAGCGAACTCGAACCCAAAGCAGACAAATGCATCTTCATAGAATACCCTAATGAGACATTGGGTATACCTTCTATCTCAGATCCAAGCGCAAAAGGTGTTTGTTGCTAAGAACGGGTCCTTTATTGAGAAAGAGTTTCTCTCGAAAGAATTGAGTGGGAGGAAGATAGAACTTGATAAGGTTGTTGAACCTTTGTTTCAACCAGAGAATAGCGCAACACAGAAAGATGTTTCTGTAGAGCCTACTCAGTTGAAAAGGAAGTTAATGATGATGATCATGAAGCTTTAGATCAAGTCACTATCGAACCTCGTAGGTCGACAAGGACGCGTACTGCTCCTGAGTAGTACGACAACCCTGTCTTGGAAATCATGTTGTTGGACAACGATGAACCTACGAACTATGGAGAAGCGATGGTGGGCCCGGATTCCAACAAATGGCTAGGAGCCATGAAATCCGAGAAAGGATCCATGTATGAAAACCAAGTATGGACTTTGGTAGACTTGCCTGTTGAATGGCGGGTCATTGAGTACAAATGGACCTTTGAGATAAACATAGACGCTAATGGTGAATTGTCACCGTTTATAAAGCTCGACTTGTCGCAAATAAGTTTCCGCCAAGTTCAAGGAGTTGACTGCAATGAGATTGTGTCATCTGTAGCGATGCTAAAAGTCTATTAAAATTATGTTAGCAGTTGCTGCATTTTTCGATTATGAAATCTGACAGATGGATGACAAAACAAGGTTTCCGTAATGGTTTCTGTGAGGAAGAGTTGTATGTGATACAACCAGAAGGTTTTGGCAATCCTAAGGATGCTAAAAAGTATGCAAACTCCAGTGATCCTTCTATGAACTGGAGCAAGCATCTCGGAGTTGGAATATATGCTTTGATGAGGTGATCAAAGTGTTTAAGTTTATACAAAGTTTATGAGAAACTTGTATTTGCAAGAAAGTGAGTGGGAGCACTATAGATTTTCTTATAAGAATATGTAGTTGACATATTATTGATCGGAAATGATGTTGAATTTCTGGAAGAGCATGAAGGGTTGTTTGAAAAGAATTTTTCAAAGGAAGACCCAGATAAAGCTACTATTTTATTGAGCATCAAGATCTATAGGGATAGATCAATTCGCTTGATAAGTTTTTTCGACGAAGACATGCCTTGACAAGTTTTTGAAGGAGTTCAAAATAGATGGGTCAAAGAAGGAGTTCTTGACTGTATTGTAAGGTGTGAAATTGAGTAAGACTCAATACCCGACCACGACAGAAGATAAAGAAAAGATGAGTGTCATCTCCTATGCTTTAGCCATAGGCTCTATATAGTATGCCATGTTGTGTACCGCACCTGTGTGTGCCTTGCCATGAGTCTGTCAAGGGGTACAAGAGTAATCCAAGAGTGGATCACTGGACAACGGTCAAAGTTATCCTTAGTAACTTGAGAACTAAGGAAATGTTTCTCAATTATGGAGGTGATAAAGAGTTCATCGTAAAGGGTTACGATGATGCAAGCTTTAACACCAATCCGGATGACTCTTAGTAGAAATCCGGCTACGTATAGTGGAGCAGCCATTTGGAATAGCTCCAAGTGGAGCGTGGGAGCAGTATCTACAAATATGACATGGAAAGTTTGCAAGGTACACACGGATCTGAATGTCGCAGTCCCGTTGACAAAAACCTCTTTCACGAGCAGAACCTGAACAAACCCCAGAACTTATTGGGTGCTAATCACATGATGATATGATCACATGGTGATGTAAGTGTTAATCACATGGTGATGTGAACTAGATTATTGACTCTAGTGCAAGTGGGAGACTGTTGGAAATATGCCCTAGAGGCAATGATAAAATAGTTATTATTGTATTTCCTTGTTCATGATAATTGTCTGTTGTTCATGCTATAATTGTGTTAACCGGAAACCATAATACATGTGTGAATACATAGACCACAACATGTCCCTAGTAAGCCTCTAGTTGGCTAGCTCGTTGATCAATAGATGGTCACGGTTTCATGACCATGGACATTGGATGTCGTTGATAACGAGATCACATCATTAGGAGAATGATGTGATGGACAAGACCCAATCCTAAGCATAGCACAAGATCGTGTAGTTCGTTTGCTAAAGCTTTTCAATGTCAAGTATCGTTTCCTTAGACCATGAGATTGTGCAACTCCTGGATACCGTAGGAATGCTTTGGGTGTGCCAAACGTCACAACGTAACTGGGTGGCTATAAAGGTGCACTACGGGTATCTCCGAAATTATCTGTTGGGTTGGCACGAATCGAGACTGGGATTTGTCACTTCGTGTGACGGAGAGGTATCTCTGGGCCCACTCGGTAAGACATCATCATAATGAGCTCAATGTGACTAAGGAGTTAGCCACGGGATGATGTGTTGCGGAACAAGTAAAGAGACTTGCCAGTAACGAGATTGAACAAGGTATGGGGATACCGACGATCGAATCTCGGGCAAGTATCATACCGATAGACAAAGGGAATTGAATACGGGATTGATTGAATCCCCGACATCGTGGTTCATCCGATGAGATCATCGTGGAGTACGTGGGATCCAACATGGGTATCCAGATCCCACTGTTGGTTATTGGCCGGAGAAGTGTCTCGGTCATGTCTACGTGTCTCCCGAACCCGTAGGGTTTACACACTTAAGGTTCGATGACGCTAGGGTTATAGGGAAATGGTATACGTGATTACCGAAGGTTGTTCGGAGTCCCGGATGAGATCCCGGATGTCACGAGGAGCTCCGGAATGGTCCGGAGGTAAAGATTGATATATAGGAAGTCCAGTTTTGGTCACCGGAAAGTTTTCGGGCTCATCGGTAATGTACCGGGAGTGCCGGGAGGGTGCCGGAGGACCCCGGGAGGGGTGTGACGACCAAAGGACCACATGGGCTGTTAGATAAAGTGTGCCAGCCCTTATTGGGCTGGGCAAGACTTTTTCTAAAGGCCCATGTGGCTAGGGATAAGAGATAGGGCCAAAAAGGATTTAAAAGGAGGCGATCCACCTCCCTTGTGGGAGGTGGACTCTCCCTTTAATTCGGCCGACCCTCTCCTCTTTGGAGTAGAGGCCAAGCCAGCCCTCCACGTCCCTCCTCCTATATATACTTGAGGTTTTGGATGTTTTGAGACAAGATTTGATCTCTCTCTCTCACGGCGAAGCCCTACCTCTCTTCTTCCTCCTCCGCAGCGCTTAGGCGAAGCCCTGTCGGAATACCTTGCTACTCCACCACCACCACGCCGTCGTGCTGCTGTTGGAGCCCTTCCCCAACCTCTCCTTCCTCCTTGCTGGTTCAAGGTGTTGGAGACGTCACCGGGATTCACGTGTGTTGAACGCGGAGGTGCCGTCCGTTCGGCACATGATCGGATCTACCGCGATCTGAATCGCTGCGAGTACGACTCCATCAACTGCGTTCTTGTAACGCTTCCGCTTAGCGATCTTCAAAGGTATGAAGATGCAATCTCTCCCCTCTCGTTGCTGGTTTCTCCATAGATAGATCTTGGTGAACGTAGGAATTTTTTTGATTTACTACTACGTCTCCCAACAAATACAACATCACAACAAGCCTTGGAAGCAATGTGACTAAGTGTTGATCATAGGATCTTGTATTACGGAACGAGTAAAGAGACTTGACGGTAACGAGTTTGAACTAGGTTAGAGATACCGACGATCGAATCTCAGGCAAGTAACATACCGAAGAACAAAGGAACATCATACGGGATTAACTGAATCCTTGACATAGAGGTTCGACCGATAAAGATCTTCGTAGAATATGTAGGAACCAATTTGGGTATCCAGGTCCCGCTATCTGTTATTGACCGTAGAGGTGTCTCGGTCATGTCTACATAGTTCTCGAACCCGCAGGGTCTGCACACTTAAGGTTCGATGACGTTTCGGTAGTATAGAGTTATGTATGGTGGTGACCGAATGTTTTTCGGAGTCCCGGATGAGATTCCGGACGTCATGGGGAGCTCCGGAATGGTCCGGAGGTAAAGATTCATATATAGGAAGTCCTGTTTTGGTCGCCGGAAAAGTTTCGGGCTCATCGGTAGTGTACCGGGAGACCATCGAGAGGGGTATTTCGATCCAAGAGGCTACATGGGCTGTGGGAGAGTGAATACCAGCCCTTAGTGGGCTGGTGAAATTCCTACACAAGGACCATGCGGCTGGAAGAGAAAAGCCCAAAGAGAAAAGGTGGGAAAAGGCAAAATAGGGAGGAGTCCTAGTCCTACTAGGATTGGAGGAGGAATCCTCCGCTCCTCCTAGTTCGGCCGAACCAAAGGGCTGGTCCCTTGAGGGCCAAGCCTCCTCCTCTCTTCCTCTTATATATACTAGAAGTTTTAGGGTTTTTGGCACCTGATTTTCAGCCACGTGCTACCTGTTCCTCTAGTGCATAGTTTCTCCTCTAGATCGGTTTTCTGCATTGCTTAGGCAAAGCCCTGCCGGAATAGCTCCACCACCATTGCCGGAGCGCCGTCACGCTGCTGGAGAACTCTTCTACCTCTCTGCTCCCTCTTGCTAGATCAAGAAAGTAGAGATCGTCATCAAGCTATACGTGTGCTGAACACGGAGGTGCCGTCCGTTCGGCACTAGATTGGAAGGACCGTGATCAAGATCGCGAGACGGATCGTCATGAGACCGCGGGACGGATCGTGATGAGTTCGCGGGACGGATCATGATTGGATCGTGGGACGGATCATGATGAGATCGCGAGACGCTCGGAGATTTGGATCGGGAAGACGTTCGACTACACCAACCGCGTTTCTTAACGCTTCCCGCTTTGCGATCTGCAAGGGTATGTAGATCCACTCTCCCTCTCATAGATGCTCATCACCATGGATAGATCTTGTGTGTACGTAGGAAATTTTTTGTTTCCCATGCAACGTTCCCCAACATTTTTGATGTCGCTCATCTCGGCCTACTCTTTGTTGTCCTCCTACTGCACTGAAGCTACAATCGCACGCACACTACTTTCTTGTGTCCTCTGCCTTCGTGCACACTGCAGTTCGCCGTGCCGCCGATGGGGTCGATCATCTTGCCCTCCTCTCTCATCCACTGACGATACCATGGCGTAAGCACTGCTTTCTCCTCCTTTGTCGGCTGTCTTTGCGCGAGCACCACAACTAGTTCAATGACGGTGTCGCTCGTTGTGCTGCCGACAGGGTCGCTCGTCCACGACTACATGCTCGTCATGTCGGACACGGCGCCACGGCCACTATCCACCGAAGTCGCCATTGTCCGGCGGACACTGCATTTCATATCCCCTCTCTCTGCTAGCTCTTAACCCCATGTGCTAAGCGCAAGTGCTAGCTCTTAATCATACCTCATGTGTGCAACCAAACACTATGTTCATGTGCCACTTGTCCCAATGCAGGCAACCAAACAAAATGCACTTGCGTATTACCTAATGCAAGGACCCTAGATGCAGGCCACCAAACAGCTTGCAGATGACGCATTTGGCGTTGTTTTTGGTCAACCAGGCTGGATTGAGATGTGTATGCAATGCAGCTACTGTTCACTACTACAACCAAACATGCCCTTCGTCTCTCCCGACACATCTTGCCGTAGATCCGACGCATCTGCCTCACGCCCCAGGAACCTAATCACCCCATGAATCACGACCCCATGCCGGCGCGTGCGTGCGTCGATTGTATGATGTGCGGCGCTCTGTCGAGCTTGCATGTCCGCGTGTTGGCCAGCGGAGTGGATAGCCGACCAGCTTCCTCCGCGGCAGGCCGTCCTGGTTTTGTTCCCCGATCCAGAGCCCAGCTTCCCGCATGCGTGATCGCCGCCACGAGGAGGCCAAGGCTGACAAGGCAGGTTCTCGCTCACCGTTCTCCAAAGTTCCATTTTTCCTTTTTTTTCAATCCACTATTGCTATGCTTATCTTGCTTTCTGATGATGCACAGCTCGATTTTTTAAGTGCTTACTTCTGCGGATTATAGGAGTAACAATGCTGGAGTACTTAATTTTAATAAAGATGATGTGTCCTGGTGCCTTGAACAAGTTTTTTGCATGTTTCCTGGTGCTAAATTCCATGTTTTCATGTTTCTTGGAGCATTGATTCTCAATACAGAAGATGTTATGTTTACATTTCCATGTTTATTAGAGTATAAAAAATCATAACATGCTATGATGCTATTTCCATGTTTTCATCTTTGGCCGCATGTGTCAGGATCTTGCTGTCTAGTGGAAAAATTGGAATAGATAGGATGCATTGTTGCGACTAATAGCAACAAAGGGACTAATGACATGCTTGTGTTTGCAATTATTCTGGAGTAATGGAGTTGAGAATAGTATCCAACTTGTTTTTTTTATCAACATGCTTGCTTTTATTCATATATTGGGTGCATTTATTAATATTGCTTGTCTACCAATGTTCAGTGTTCTCTTGCAGAGGAGCAAGGGTCTTCCTAGGAAGGATAGTGCCGGGGAGAATCCCCTCCGATGATTTCGTGGGTCGTGGTTCGGCCGACGAGCTAGCCACGCGGGAACATGGTCAGCATCCACTCCCCCATCCCCTCTTTGAATGTGCTTGCTTAGATGTGTTTCTTACTCACTGCAGTCAGTTTAGTTGAACTGTAAAGAACTTGTAGTTGGAGTATAATTTGAAGAATTCGTGTAGCTCTAGTTTTGCATCAAATGAACCTTGTGGGATGATAAATGTGACACTGCTCTTGTAGATGATTTGATGATGCAACAATTTGAAAATAAGGAATCTGTAGGAACATTAATTACTTTTTCTCTTTATGCCTACTTTTCTGCATACATGATTTGTAAACTTGCTTATTATTGTTTCACTAATTATTGTTCATGCCCTGCTCTCCTCTTTGTTGTAGGCGGCAAGATGTACGTCCAAATGAGATTGCGAAACTAAAACAATATAAAGCACCCTCTTGCTGATGCAAGGGCACACTACCTTTCAAATGCCAAAAATGAACTTGGAGTTGTTTCTGCCAAAGTATAGTTGGTAAGCTTTATGTTACTACTGAACTTGGAATTATCAAGTTTGCATCAGTTGATTTCAGTATCTAGAAGTTGTTGCTGATGCTAGAAAATGGAATGTAAGTAATTCATGGAGTATATTCTTACTAGAAAGAACTGATGTTTGCAGGCTACTTGAGGCAAGTAGCAGTATCACGAAAATCGTGTGTGCCATGATTTGACCTAGTGCTCTTTAGGCTTTAAGATGCTCATGTGATATTCACCTTTTCTCTATCTCCCCCTTGCTTTCATCAAATTTCTTAATCTACTTTAAAAACAAGAAGCAATTTGCTTTACCCAAATATTTCCAAAAAATAATTGCTGATATATTTTCTAGCAACCTTCTTTTCTTTGGTTAAGCGGTTATAGTTTTTTTCATGAGAACACTATTTATAGATCACACTCCTTCTATATTGCTCTTTGGTCATGTTCTCAAGTTGGTTGTGGAGCATGATTTGACAATGTGGTTCAACCTGGCATTTGGTGAACTATCAAGTTGATTGTGGACTATATGTTTTTTTCGAAATGGAGGAAAAATATTTACCTCATCCATTAATTAAGTAGACGAGAATATGGTCATGTTTGAGTACTGCTAGTTTGGGTGGTCCTCTTACTCCTCTATGGTCATGACATTCTCATCTATTCCCACATGGCATAAGCCTATTTTATCCTTTTGAATTCTTACTCCACTTTACACTATAATTTGAATTCTTATCGGTTTGAGTTCATCAAGCTCTGTTTACAAACTGGAGGTATATCTTGTGCAGGAGTACCTGCTACTGACCCGAAGGGCGAGGAGGAAGAAGATGGAGCTGCACTTGAAGATCCGGAGGCAAGAGGAGGAAGAAGATGGCGCAAGATCCTTCTCAAAAGCAGAGGATGAATTGGAGGCGTGGAGGAGGAGCTGGCCTTGCTTGGAGAAGAGGCTCTTCCTCCAGCATGCAAGTTGCTTGCTTGCTGTTGAGGGCAATCTCGAGCGACCTGAGCTAATGCTGAGGTGATCTGGAGCTGCTGCTGAGGCGACCCGGGCCGATCAGGAGAGATGCGAGGCAAGCGATGTGAAGGGTGTGTGAAGAAGGTGATGGGCCAAGGCCCAAAACATACCCAGCGTTGGTTTCTTTTTGTTTTTGGACACCACCCAATGTTGGTTTCTGGAGTGCCATCGAAGGGAGTTGAAGGACGTACGGGGAACAGAACGGAATGTACGAAAAAGGCCTGATGCATCAAAAAAGATGAGAAACAATCCTTTCTTTAATATTAGGTAAAGATAAAGAAAAAGATAGGCATGGTCGGACTATTATATTGGCATGGTCTAACTAATGGATGACGTATGTGCGTGAGTGCCTGAGTGTGTCTGACTGTTAGCGAGAAATCCTGGGGAAATGTAGTCTCCAGGTGCGTGTGTGCGTTCATCGTGAGGAGTACTAGCTGGAGTTAGTTTTGAGGGCATCTAGACTCCCATGTATGGTCCGATGTGGTCTGGAGTCGATTTTGAGCTCAAAAGAAAAGAGGTGACGTTCGACATTAGCGTTCATCGCTGAAAAACTCGTGTCTATGCTCAAGTTAGAGTTTGTCTCCTTTCGTCCAATGTTTGTGTCGTCGAAGGTTGCTCGCGTTTGTCGCCGGAGGGTTTGTCTCCCAACAATTGGCATTAGAGAATATTAGGTCGGGACCGTCGCGCGCGGTGACGTCCGCAAAGCACGGCGGACATGAAGGCCTCAGGACCGGCTCACGGCTAGCGTGTGGCAATGGCGACGCCTGATGTTTGCAGACGCAACTCCAATGATGAGCGATGCGGCAACCACGACGTCCGCACGGCTGGCACATGGCACGTTGAAGTGGGTGCGAGGGCACATGGTGGCATCATGTGGACGAGACGACGACGAGCAAGGGCTCCTGTCGGCAGGCCACCAGGCGGGCGAGACGTCGACGAGCAAGGGCTCCTGTCGATAGGCCGCGTAGTGATGCCATGGCTTACGGGATGATTGTTGGCAATAATCCATGTCCCCTCGGTGGGACCGGCGTTGGGAATGCTAGGTCTAGACCGTGGAGCTTGTGGCCACACGCGCGTGTGTGTGTTTGGGCATGGTCCGTTAGTAGAAAACAGACCTTTCGTCCCGAGCATTAGTCCCGGTCTGGTTACGAGCCGGTACTAAAGATGGTATTACTCCCGATTCGTGCCGACTCCAACGGCTAGGAGCAGGGCGACCTTTAGTACCGGCTCACGAGCGATCTTTAGTACCGGTTCGTGTCACGAGCCAGTACTAAAGGGGGCGTGGCAGACTTTTGGTCAGACCTGGGCCCCGCGTGCATCTTTAGTACCGGTTGGTGATACGAACCAGTACTAAAGATTTATATGCAATTTGAGCTCAAATTAACTTGTTAGGTTGCATATGTGTAGGTGTTGTTTATTTGGTGTCTTCCCATCCCCGTCCTAACCACCGTCAATCGTCCACACCGTCTCGTCGTGGCACCGGCCACCTTGGTGAGCCTCTTGTTCTTCTTAAAACCTTTTTGTTAAAAAAATTACTTGTATGATTTAGATAGCTGTGTGTACGATTTACTTACTTGTATTATTGTTAGTTTTTCTATAGTGTCATGGTTATGGTATCTGCCCACGTCGGTCCTCGTCCAGTCTATGATTCAGATGTGGTATGCCGTTATCTTTTATAACTATTTCACACATCATCTAATGTCTATGACAATTAATTATGCCACCAAATTGATGTAGATGTTTTTATCTATAGGAAGTAGTTGAACCAGAAATTCCAACCGACTATGCAATTCTGCTCGAGAAATTAACTCAAGCTAAAAAAAATTGATCATTTGAAAGAAAAATTGAAAAGAACTGAAGATGAGAAGATGGGATTGGAGTTGCATGTTACCGATATCGTCGATGATCACAAGAACAAGATGGCTGGAATGCGCTTGAAGATTGGAAAGATTAGAAAATATGTCATTGATAAAGAGGTTTGGTATCATTATGTCGTTGGCTCAATTGTTACCTTAGTTAGGATTATGATCGCATTTGTTGTTGCATTTACATGTTTTAGATAGTTGTATGTTGTTTTATGAGATGCATGTATGAACTATAAGTATCTATTATTTGCAGTAATAACATTTGGTCACTGCTAGCTCTACTTTGGTTGTAATGCGATGATGAAGTTGTATTAATTTGGTCACTTCGATGTTGTGTAGTGAACATGAGCCGGCCATGGATGTATGATGGTTGCATAGAGGAGATATGGGAACTTGACTATGGACCTGATCTTAAGGTCCCTTTGTTTTGGTGCAAATGGGTCAAATATACTAGAGGCGGGGTACGGGTAGACCCGCAGTATGGAATGACAATAGTGGATCTCAGCAATCTTGGGTACATAGACAACTCATTCGTCCTAGCCAATGATGTGGCTCAGGTTTTCTATGTGAAGGACGTGTCTAGCAAACCAAGGAGAAAAAAAAGACAAGGAAGCGAATACATCATACGATGAGCAAAAGTGCCATATAGTTCTTTCAGGGAAAAGAAACATTGTGGGAGTGGAGGACAAGACAGACATGTCAGAAGATTATGAAAAGTTCCATGAAATCCCTCCCTTCAGTGAAGACTGACCGAAGCATCTTGTTAAATGATCAAGATTCTCCATGGTTACGGCGCAATCATAAGCAAGGGACAAACACGTAGAAAAAGTCTTACACCGCAAGATCCCACTCTGGGATGTGACCGGCTTCACCGTCATCACTTTCTATGTGAAGGACATGCATGCATTTTCTAGCATGGTATCTTTGTAACAGTTTGTACAGGAAGTGCATCCAGTTTATACACGAAGTGTAACAGTAACCCTCTCAACTCTTTAGAAGTTGCTATGTGGGTGAAATTATGATGTCATGCAAAGTTACAACCTTTTCAGAGTTCATTTGTACTGCTTTTCAAATTGAGGATCATTTAGCTCAAAATAAATCATTAAATGGATGAAAAATATCAAATGAAGTCAGAAAGGGTTGAAAATGGATGATGTGCCTTTGAATGGTGCATATTGAACACACAAAAAGTATGGAGTTAAAATAAGTTATTAAAAATGAAATCCTTTTGTAATAGATGAGTTTTCGTCTGAAACCCTCATACTTCGGAAGAGATTGTCAAATTTGTACACAGAGTGCATCAAGTTTTTGCCGTAACCATCTCAACTCTTTATAAGTTGCTATGTGGGTGAAATTATGATGTCATGTCAAGTTACAACCTTTTCAGAGTTCATTTGTACTGCTTTTCAAATTTAGGGCCATTTAGCTCAAAATAAATCATTAAATGCATGAAAAGTATCAAATGAAGTCAGAAAGGGTTGAAAATTGATGATGTGCCTTTGAATGCTGCATATTGAACACACAAAAAGTGTGGCATTAAAATAAGTTATTAAAAATGAAATTCCTTTGTAATAGATGAGTTTTCGTGTGAATCTCTCATACTTCGAAAGAGATTGTCCAATTTGTACACGAAGTGCATCCAGTTTTTGTCATAACCCACTCAACTCTTTAGAAGTTGTTGTATGATGTGCCTTTGAACGGTGTATATTGAACACACAAAAAGTATGGAGTTAAAATAAGTTATTAAAAATGAAATGCCTTTGTAATAGATGAGTTTTCGTCTGCAACCCTCATACTTCGAAAGACATTGTCCAATTTGTACACGAAGTGCATCCAGTTTTTACCGTAACCCTCTCATCTCTTTAGAAGTTTCTATGTGGGTGAAATTATGATGTCATGCCAAGTTACAACCTTTTCAGAGTTCATTTGTACTGCTTTTCAAACTCGAGATATGACATTTCAAATACCATTTAATCAAATTATCTTATACAGCAGTTTAAGTTGTTCAAACATGCATGGAAATGCCATAAACATATTCTTTATATTTTTGTGATATTTTTTCATATATTATTTATTTCCATTGGAGTCATAGTTTTTTTCTATGATTTTTTAAAGTTTAGGGGTTTTTCTGAAAATAATAATAAATAAAAATTTAAAAACCTTTAGTACCAGTGCGAGCCACGCACCGATACTAAAGGTCCACCGCCCCGCACATTTTTGGGGTGGACCTTTAGTACCGGGGCGTGGCTCGAACCGGTACTAAAGGGTCTTTAGTACCGACGCGAGCCACACACCCGTAGTAAAGGTACTCCATGTATATATAGTGGAGACCTCGTCCCTGTGCGAGCCACGCACCGGGAGAAGCTCATTTGCGTGCCGCCAGGCTGCCGGAATCCGTCGTCGCCGCACTGATACGTCTCCAACGTATCTACTTTTCCAAACTCCTTTGCCCTTGTTTTGGACTCTAATTTGCATGATTTGAATGAAACTAACCCGGACTGACGCTGTTTTCAACAGAACTGCCATGGTGTTGTTTTTGTGCAGAAATAAAAGTTCTCGGAATGACCTGAAAACTTACGAGGATTTTTTATGCAATATATAAAAAATACCGGAGAAATAATACCCTAGAGAGGAGCTGTCAGTGGGCTACGAGCCCAGGAGCCGTAGCCCCCCTAGGCCGCGCCTGGCAGGCTCGTGGGGCCCACGTGGCTCCTCCAACCTCATCTCCAGCTCCATATAAACTCTTTCATCCCAGAAAAAATCAAGGAGAAGAAATAATCGTGTTTTACGATATGGAGTCACCGCCGCCACCTGTTCTTCCTCGGGAGGGCAGATCTGGAGTCTGTTTTTGGCTCCGGAGAGTGGAAATCGAAGCCATCGTCATCATCAACCATCTTCCATCGCCAATTTCATGATGCTCTTCATCGTTAGTGAGTAATATTATCATAGGCTTGATGGACGGTGATGAGTTGGATGAGATCTATCATGTAATCGATTTAGTTTTGATGGGGTTTGATCCCTAGTATCCACTATGTTCTAAGATTGATGTTGCTACCAGTTTGCTATGCTTAATGCTTGTCACTAGGGCCCGAGTGCCATGATTTCAGATCTGAACCTATTATGCTTTCATCAATATATGTGCGTTCTTGATCCTATTTTGCAAGTTGTAGTCACCTACTATGTGTTCTGACCCGGCAACCCCCGGAGTGACAATAGCCGCGTAGATGACCATAGTATGAGGATTCCATGTATTCACCATGTGTTAATGCTTTGTTTCGATACTCTATTAAAAGGAGACCTTAATATCCATTAGTTTCCATTAGGACCCCGCTGCCACGGGAGGGATGGACGAAAGATGTCATGCAAGTTCTTTTCCCTAAGCATGTACGACTATATACAGAATACATGCCTACATTACATTGACGAATTGGAGCTAGTTACATATTACCCTATGTTATAACCGTCACACGATGAATATCATCCGGCATAATCATCCATCACCGATCCAATGCCGACGAGAATTTCCTATACCGGTTCTTGCTTAGTTACTTTTTCGCTATTGCTATCACCGATCCAATGCCGACGAGATTTTATCTATTGATCACTATGAAGAATTTGCGAGATCCAAAAACTAAAGTTCTGCCCTCAACTACGAGGACAGGTAAGGAACTGCCATCTAGATCTGCACTTGATTCACCTTCTGTTATGAGTAAATTTGCTACACCGCCACCTGCTATTAATTCTGATATGTCGCCAGTGCTTGATGATGCTACTTCTGCCATACATGATAATTATGATGATGCTTTGCTTTATAAGGATATGCCAATTGGTGAATTTCTTGATGCACAAATTGCTAGAGTTACTACTGAATCAAATGATACTTCTCAAACTGATGAAATTATTGAAATGAAACCTGCTGTTACACCTGTTAGACCTAGCCCTCCTAAATATGAATTGCCTAATATACCTAAGGGTTATCTTATGGAAGGAGAGGTAGTTGAAGACTTTCTTGCTTGTAAGGATAGCTATGATCTTGAGAAATTATTACACAAGTGGAAAGAAAAATCTCTGAATGCTAGAATGAAATATGATCCTAAGTTTGCTACTTCACCTATCTTTGTTACTGATAGGGATTATGAGTTCTCTGTCGACCCTGAGTTAATACTTTGGTTGAATCTCATCCTTTTCATGGTTATGAATCTAAAACTGTTGTAGCACATCTTACTAAACTGAATGATATCGCCACCCTATTCACTAATGAGGAAAAATTCGCTATTACTATATCCTTAAGTTGTTTCCTTTCTCACGAAAGGGTGATGCTAAAACTTGGTTTACTTCTCCTGCTGCTGGTTGTATGCGTAGTCCCCAGGATATGGTATACTACTTCTCTGAGAAATATTTTCCTGCCCATAAGAAACAAGCTGCCTTGCAGGATATATATAACTTTGTGCAAATTGAAGAAGAGAGTCTCCCACAAGCTTGGGGGAGGCTTGTCCAGTTACTTAATGCTTTGCGTGATCACCCTCTTAAGAAAAATGAAATACTTGATATCTTTTATAATAGACTAACCAATGCTTCTAGGGACCACCTAGATAGTTGTGTTGGCTGTATTTTCAGGGAATGAACTGTGGACCAAGCTGAAATTCTATTTAATAATATCTCTAGCAATGATAATGCTTGGACTATTCCCGAACCACCTCCGAAGCCAACTCCGAAGAAAAGAGGTATTATATTCCTTAGTCCTGAAGATATGCAAGAAGCATAGAAATCTACGCGAGAGAAAGGTATTAAATCTGAAGATGTTAAGAATCTACCACCTATTGAAGAGATACATGGTCTTGATAACCCAACAAAGGTAGAAGAGACACATGGTCTAGAAAACCCGACACAGGTAGTAGAGGTAAATTCTGTTCGTAGATTCAATGAGAGTGATATTCCTTATGATAAACTTGCTAGCTTATGCTTAGATGAATTTGATAATTTTGTTGCCAAACAATATAGTTTTAATGATTATGTTAGCAGACAACTTGAACAAAATGCTCGTATGATTAATCATATAAGTGCTTGTGTGGATAAAAATGTTAATGATCTTAAGCTTATTAGTAAACATGCTTCTATGGTCACTACTCAAGTAGAGAAAGTACTTAAGGCTCAAAATGACTTGCTTAATGAATTGGATGATTGTTATGTTAAAGTTGTTACTAGAGGTGGTAGAATGACTCAGGAACCTTTGTATCCTGAGGGCCACCCTAAGAGAATTGAGCAAGATTCTCAAGGAATTAATAGTGATGCACCTAGTCATCCTGGTAATAGAAAGAAAAATAAATATGATAGTAACTTCCATGCTAGTAAACCTATTGCTGTTACACCTGAAAATCCAAATGACATATCTATTTCTGATGCTGAGACACAATCTGGTGATGAACATGAGCCTAGTGATAATATTGATGATGATATTCATATTGATGCTCAACCTAGTAATGATAATGATGTGGAGATTGAACCTGCTATTGAACCTGATAACCCACAACCTAGGAACAAAAGATATGATAAGAGTGATTTTATTGCTAGGAAGCATGGTAAAGAAAGAGAACCTTGGGTTCAGAAACCCATGCCCTTTCCTCCTAAGCCATCCAAGAAAAAGGATGATGAGGATTTTGAGCGCTTTGTTGAAATGGTTAGACCTATCTTTTTGCAAATGAGTTTGACTGATATGCTTAAAATGTCTCCTTATGCTAAATACATGAAAGATGTTGTGACTAATAAAAGGAAGATACCTGATATTGAGATTTCCACCATGCTTGCTAATTACACTTTTAAGGGTGGGACTCCTAAGAAACTAGGTGATCCTGGAGTACCCACTATACCTTGCTCCATTAAAGGAAATTAGGTTAGAACTGCTTTATGTGATCTTGGAGCCGGTGTTAGTGTTATGCCTCTCTCTTTATATCATAGACTTGAATTGGATAAGTTAACACCGACTGAAATTTCTTTGCAAATGACCGATAAATCAATTGCTTTACCTATCGGCATTTGCGAGGATGTGCCTGTTGTGCTTGCAAACGTTACTATCTTAACGGACTTTGTTATTCTTGATATTCCCGAGGATGATGCCATGACAATCATCCTTGGAAGACCCTTTTTAAACACTGCAAGAGCTGTTGTTGATTGCAACAAAGGCAATGTCACTTTCCATGTCAATGTAATGAACACACGGTGCACTTTCCGAAGAAACAATATCGGGTTCATTGCATAAATTCTATTGAAAAACCTTCATGTATTATCATTGGAAGCTTTGAATTCCATGTACCTACTGTCAAGATGAGATATGATATACTTATTGTTGGGGATATGCATATTCCCATTGAGGTACCCTAGTGATTTTTCAAAAATTCTCCGGTTTCATGTGATTCGAAAAACATTTGTCAAGGAGACTTGATCAACCTCATTGATGGATTTCTTTTGATGACCATGAGATGGATGAATCTAGAAGTCACAATCTTCTGCTCCCAACTTTTAACTTTTGTTATTTAGTAGAAAAATAATAATAATACCATTATTTTCCTATTTTCTGCATTATCCGTCCAATAAAAAATGACCTGAAAATAAAAGTTGTTCGAATGCCCTGAAATTCAAGTATGATTTTTTCTGGAATATTTTAAAAAATTTGAGATAAATAACTACCGAGGGGGATGCACCAGTGGGTCACGAGCACAGGAGGTGCGGCCACCCCCCTGGCCGCGCCTGGCAGGCTCGTGGGGCCCACGTGACCCCCCTTCACTTATTCCAGCCCCCATCTCCTTCTTCTACCTCTAGGAAAAATCATCCCACAACTCAAACCCGTGTTCTTGCTCATTTTGTTGTGTTTTTCGATCTCCTTGTGCAAAGCTCCATTCACCAAACTGTTTTAGTGAATTGTTCCTTGGTATGTGACTCCTCCATTGGTCCAATTAGTTTTTGTTCTAGTGCTTTATTTATTGCATATTATGGCTGCCTTACTGACCCTGTTCTTGAGCTTTGCATGTTAATTTTATTTGGTCCCAAGTAGTTTTGATGCAAGATATGGCCTCTGGGAACTTGTAGGAGTAGTTGCTATGAGTTTTGTTAACTTTTGTTCACTTTTATTTTGAGTCACTAAAAATTTCAGAATTACTTCAGAAAAAGGAAAATGTTTAGGAAGAGCTATCATGGTGGTTCCTCAAGCACGAGGGGTCCCCGTCCTGCGATTCGGGAGCCCGATTTTTATCATCCGAGTGACGCATCGGTGCAACCATGTGAATGGCCTTCCGATGAATTCATGATTGATACAGGCTTCAAGGACGAGTTTGATGCACTTATCCGTAACACCGGGCTCGAAGAATTCATCTCCGATAAATGTGAACACTATACTTCTCTCATTGCCTCCTTTGTCCGTAGATTCAAATTTTCAGCTCGTCGTAACATATCCATATTGTTTGATCTTTATGATAAATCGTATACCATGGATTTTGAGGATTTTAATAGAATGTGCAAGATACCTGATTGGGGTAGTACCAATGACCCTCCTAAGTCATCGGTTAGAGATTTTATTTCTGGTATAACTGTTGGAGAGAGTAGGGATTTTACGCAAGCTACCATGGGGAGCATTCATTTTCCCGCCTTACATTATTTTGCTCTCTTCATAGGTAGATGCATTAATGGTAAGCGTGATCATAGCCACCTCTGCGCTCCAGACCTCAGTATACTTAAGAGTGCAGTAACAGGCGATAGAATTTTTAACATGGGAGCTATAATTGCTAGGAGACTAAATAACAATGCCAATGAAGGAGATTTCTTTGGTGAGATCTATGCCACTCGCCTAGCTAATTATCTTAGAATACCCATCCAGACTGGAGATACCCCGCTTCACAGCGCCTTCCTTGATCGTGCTGCTATGATACGCTTTTAGTTCCTTGAGAGGAGCAATGAGTCCCTCTTATACCAGCTAATATTTGATCGACAACGTGTTTTCCATATTACTCTTCCTGCTCCTGCCTTCTTTGATTTTCAGGGAAAACAAAGATATTACATAACTAGAAGAGAGGCAGAGGAGTATGAGAGAGAAGTGAAGGCTGCTCACCTTCGTGAGGCAGCTATTCAGGCAGTAGTTGCCGCGTCCCAGTACAACCCCCATTATGATTTTGGATATTACCCGGACCAGCCTTGGGAGTAGACCAAGTTAGGCCAAAATCCTAAGCTTGGGGGAGTACGTGTTTCTCACCGACTTTATATTCATGTTCACACGTTCACTTTGATAGTCGGTGTTCACACTTTTTCATTATATCATCGATGCTAGTTTATTTTCTTTTCTCGCATTCTTCTTGTCTATTTGGTTAACTTGAGAAAATCCAAAAAATTTAAAAATGAAAAAAAACAAAAAAATTAATTATAACTTTATATTCTTGCATGCTAGGTAGTAACTAAAAAGATAACCCAAAAAGATTTTCCCGTTCTTATTTTGCTTGTTGGGAGCTCTCCCGTGTAAATAGTTTTCTTTTTCTTTGGGTCGAGGTAGAAGACCATGATTAAAAGGATTAATGGCTTTCATATGCATTATTGTTTATCCGTCAAAGAGCCATATTACCATGTCTTCTCCTCTGAGTTTGCTTGCAGATTCTAGCTTAGTCCAATGCACGAAGACTCTTATCATTATTCACATCATTCGGTCGTGCAAGTGAAAGGCAATAATGATGATATATGATGAAGTGACTGAGCCTGGAAAAGCTGGTATGAACTCGACCTATTTTGTTTTTGTAAATATGACTAGCTCATCGTTCCTAATTCAGCATTGTTATGAGAGAAACATGTTTGCAATGACAACTCAGAGATCATAGTTTCTTATGCCATGCTTAATTAGCTAGGAGCTTATAATGGTTTGTCTTGGATGCCAACATGAATTTTAAAATGATTGTGATGTAGTATGATAGGATGGTATCCTCCTTTGAATGATGCAAGTGGCTTGACTTGGCACATGTTCACACATGTAGTTGAAACAAAATCAACATAGCCTCCACGATATTCATGTTCATGGTGATTTATATCGTACTCATGCATGCACTCAAAGTTGGTTAATCTCAATGCATGTTTATGACTGTTGTCGCTCTCTAGTTGGTCGCATCCCAGTCTTTTGCTAGCCTTCACTTGTACTAAGCGGGAATACTGCTTGTGCATCCACTTCCTAAACCCAAAGTTGTTCCATATGAGTCCACTATACCTACCTATATGCGGTATTTACCTGTCGTTCCAAGTAAATTTTCATGTGCCATTCTCTAAACCTTCGAATAATAATTTGTTTTGTATGCCCAAACCGCTCATGTTGTGACAAGGGGCGGTCAGTATCTTCCATGCTAGGCGTGTTATCCTCGATATGTGTTTATTCACTATCATTCACAAGAAAGGGGCCGGTAATCGAAATGCCCAGTTCCATGCTCAAATCAAATAAAAATATAATTGCAAACAAAACTCCCCTTGGATTGTTGTTGGTATGGACGGCACCCGAGGATTTCGCTAGTCGTGGAGTGTGATTGATCGGTGGTGGGGGAGTCAAAACTTTACTATTCTATTTGGGAACCGCCTATAATACGTGTAGCATGGAAGATGGTGAAAACTCTTGGTCATCACGTTGACAATGAAAGCATGCTACCCCAAAAATCAGTTGTCTCTATTTTAAAAAGCTTGAGCTGTGGCACCTCTGCGAATCAATGCTTCCCTCTGCGAAGGGCCTATCTATTTACATTTCTGTTGAGTCATCCTCTTCTTATTAAAAGCACCAGCTAGAGAGCACCTCCATCATTTGTATGCTTTGCTATTAATTGATATTTAGTATTATTATGACTGGATCTTCTTTACCATGAATTACAACTTCTAGTCAGCCCTTGGTCTTTGAAGGTGCTCTGCATTTCTGTTTTGTGGTCTCACAAAGGGCTAACGAGATACCATCTATTCATATTATATCATGATTGTTTTGATTGAAGTGTTGATGTTTGAAACTTATTATTATTACTCACTAGTTGATTATGCCATTGATATGAGTATATCGTGAGACCTTTATGTCATTGCTCATGTGGTTAGCTTATGATCTTGCTGAAAATCTGAATATGAGTTAGACATAATTACAACAACAATATTAAATAGAGTTTGTAAAAGTTTTTTCTTTTGTCTCTTTCAGTTTATCAACCGAATTTCTTGAGGACAAGCAAGGCTATAAGCTTGGGGGAGTTGATACGTCTCCAACGTATCTACTTTTCCAAACTCTTTTGCCCTTGTTTTGGACTCTAATTTGCATGATTTGAATGAAACTAACCCAGACTGATGCTGTTTTCAGTAGAACTGCCATGGTGTTGTTTTTGTGCAGAAATAAAAGTTCTCGGAATGACGTGAAAACTTACGAGGATTTTTTATGGAATATATAAAAAATACCGGAGAAAGAATCAACTGGAGAGGAGCTGCCAGTGGGCCACGAGCCCAGGAGCCGCCCCCCTAGGCCGTGCCTGGCAGGCTCGTGCGGCCCACGTGGCTCCTCCGACCTCATCTCCAGCGCCATATAAACTCTTTCGTCCCAGAAAAAATCATGGAGAAGAAATAATCGCGTTTTATGATACGGTGCCGCCGCCACCACCTGTTCTTCCTCGGGAGGGCAGATCTGGAGTCTGTTTTGGGCTCCGGAGAGTGGAAACCGAAGCCATCGTCATCATCAACCATCATCCATCGCCAATTTCATGATGCTCTTCATCGTTCGTGAGTAATATTATTGTAGGCTTGCTGGACGGTGATGAGTTGGATGAGATCTATCATGTAATCGAGTTAGTTTTGATGGGGTTTGATCCCTAGTATCCACTATGTTCTAAGATTGATGTTGCTACCACTTTGCTATGCTTAATGATTGTCACTAGGACCCGAGTGCCATGATTTCAGATCTGAACCTATTATGTTTTCATCAATATATGTGCGTTCTTGATCCTATTTTGCAAGTTGTAGTCACCTACTATGTGTTATGACCCGGCAAACCCGGAGTGACAATAGCCGGAACCACTCCCGGAGATGACAATAGTATGAGGATTACATGTATTCACCATGTGTTAATGCTTTGTTCCGGTACTCTATTAAAAGGAGACCTTAATATCCTTTAGTTTCCATTAGGACCCCTCTGCCACGGGAGGGATGGACGAAAGATGTCATGCAAGTTCTTTTCCCTAAGCACATATGAGTATATGTGGAATAAATGCCTACATTACATTGACGAACCGGAGCTAGTTACATATTACCCTATGTTATAACCGTTACATGATGAATATCATTCGGCATAATCATCCATCACCGATCCAATGCCTACGAGCTTTTGCTATACTGGTTCTTGCTTAGTTACTTTTTCGCTACTGCTATCACACTTGCTACACAAATCACTACTGCCACTGTTATCGCTATTACTGTTACTATCATACTTCTTTGCTACTAAAACTTTGCTGCAGATACTAAATCTTTCAGGTGTGGTTGAATTGACAACTCAACTGCTAATACTTGAGAATATTCTTTGGCTCCCCTTTTGTCAAATCAATAAATTTGGGTTGAATACTTTACCCTCGAAAACTGTTGCGATCCCCTATACTTGTGGGTTATCATGCGCCCGCTGCCCCGACACTGTGCGCCTACCCGAGCCCGCCGCCCCGACGCCGCCCCCGCCCCGCTGACCGCCCCCGCCCCTGCCGCGGGCCGCCCCCGCCCCTGCCGCCGGCCACCCCCACCCTGCCGCCGCCGCCCAAGGCGAGTCTGCCCTCTTTTTTAAGGTTTAATTTAGGTTTTGTTTAGATTTTGTTTAAATTAGGTTTAGTTTAGATTTTGTTTAATTAGGTTTAGGTTTATGTCTACTTTTAGGTTTAGTTTAGGTTTAGTTTAGTCCCCCCCTGCTAGATTTTGTTTAGGATTATTTAGATTGTCGGGGGTCGAGGATCGAGGGGAAAAAGAGACGAGGTCCTTTTCAACGTTTTATGTTTTATTTAATTATTAGGAGTCCTAGGAAAAATTAGTATGTGTATGTTAGATTACAGAAAATTTTGGGGTTTTATAAAAAATTAGTGATTAAACGATAAGAAAACTTTCTCATAGGAATTTGTCGACGATTCTCGGCCCGCATCCTCGTCGTCGAGTAGTCCGCGAGGGCCCGCTTGATAGGCGCCAGGTGCGGGACTGGGCTCCGTCGGGCTGGCACTGGGAGGTGCTACCTTCCCGGGCTCGGAGGTTGGTGAGGAATGCAAGTATCATCGTCGACCCGGACCTTCTGGCGTGGCGGTCACGCAGGCCACTTTCGGTACGGAGGGAGCGGGCACCCGCGGAGGTGGTACTTCACTGTGTCAGGGAGGAGGACGAGCACGCCCGGTTCGACAATACCTGGCAGATCCTTCAGGGATCTCACTTGAGTTATGATCCCATGATGGTTCCTTATCTTTGGGTGTCCACCGCCGACGACTCAGAGACCGCTAATGAACCGAGTTCGCCGTCCTCCACTTTGGATTCTAGGATATTCGATCTGTATTAGTGATCTTATATGATAATATTCAAGATGTATTAGTTAATATTTGATGATGCATTAACTGGATTATTCGGGATGATGTATTAGTGATATTATATTCGAGGTCATTATAAATATTAATGTATTAGTGATATTTTATCGGTATAATGCGTGTGTGACTTTCGGTCTGTCGTTGCTCCTTGTGTGACTTTCATGTGTGTTCTTGATGGAGGAATCCCGACTGTTGTCGTGGGGGCGCCTCATCTTTCTTCTCTTTTTTGCGATATATTCGTTGGTATAATGCGCAAGAAGAGAAGAGGTGGGGTGTCCATCACGGACGGTCGAACTATTACTATGAGAGAGTGTCCACCAACATATATACACCACCGTATCAATGTGAGAGAGTGCGCACCAACACACCATGAGATATGAGAGTTATTTAAGGAAAGCCTGAACGGACCGAAAGTCACACACACATTAGGATCCAAAGCGTGCCGTTATTCTTGAACTGGATTATTCGGGATGATGTATTAGTGATATTATATTCGAGCTCATTATAAATATTAATGTATTTGTGATATTTTATTGGTATAATGTGTGTGTGACTTTCGGTCTGTCATTGCTCCTTGTGTGACTTTCACGTGTGTTCTTGATGGAGGAATCCCGACTGTTGTCGTGGGGGCGCCTCGTCTTTCTTCTCTTCTTTGCGATATACTCGTCGGTATAATGCGCAAGAAGAGAAGAGGCGGGGCGTCCATCACCGACAGTCGAACTATTACTGTGAGAGATTGCCCACCAACATATATACACCACCATATCAGTATGAGGGAGAGCACACCAACACATCCATGAGATATGAGAGTTACTTAAGAAAAGCCTCGACGGACCGAAAGTCACACACGCATCAGGATCCAAAGCGTGCCATAATTTTTGAACTGGCTTATTCGGGATGATGTATTAGTGATATTATATTCGAGTTCATTATAGATGTATTTGTGATTTGCAAGTCATTCCGGTAAAACATAGGGAATTTTTTCTATGTCATTGCTCGATATATGAAACGGGTTGACTTTAGGTCTGTTTCAGCTCCTTGTGTGTCTTTGAGTGAGGGAGAGTGTCCACCATATATATATATGTGTGTGTGTGTGTGTGTGTGTGTGTGTGTTGTGTGTGTGTATGTGTGTGTGGGAGAGAGAGAGAGAGGAAGAATCCCGACTGTTGTCGTGGGGGTCGCTTCTCCTTCGTTCCAGTGTGCTAGACATTTTGGTGTAATGCACTCTCGGACGAATGGAGGAGCCACCATCACCGACGGTCGCAATATCAGAGGGAGTGCCCACCATATATGTGAGCAATATCAGAGGGAGTGCCCACCATATATGTGAGGAAGAAAAGACTCGACAGACCTAAAGTCAACACGTTGCATATTGAGTAATAGTGATCTGTGTGTTGATCAGTTTTCTCGTAGTTTCCTTGAATCGATTTTGAATGTTTCAACTATGAACATAGGAAATGTCTGACGACGAAAGTGAATTCGGTATGTGTGAATACTGTGAAGACGAGTACGGCCTATGTGACAAGACTTTCCTAGTTGATGGTAGGCGCTTCAGCATCATGCTGGATGAGACCTTCGAAGTGGATACAGTAAGTCACAATGACAAGTCTTTTTTCGTGATTAAGCATGACTTCTGCCTCTTTTGCTTCAACTTATAACTAATTTAATTTTTTACTATTCTACTAGCATATCCCCTGCCATGCAAGAATTGTTGTCTTGGATAAGATTGGTTTCAATACTAAAAAAAGATATGAAGGTAAAGATAGTTCACTTGAGGACCGAGCATGGTTTTACTTTTGCGGTAAAATTATGCCATGCAGACACCTATTGCTATTTTGAATGCAAAAGTTGGCAAGCACTATGCAAGGCTTATGCATTTGAGCCTAATATGCTTATCACCCTTGATATTCGTCCGGAAGATGAAATTGAAGGTAATATCGACATCTGGGTCGATGTGCAGACGCCTCTAGTTCTACCATTATGTGAGTTTCTCAACCATATTTATTAAGTAATTTATATTGTTTATTTAAAAATAATTGACAACTTATTTGCATTGACATCTTATTTTCATTCTTCAAAAAATGTACGGAAGATGGTAGACAGAACTTACTACTACAGTGCAGAATTAACTCATAAGGAGAAAGATCATCTTACCGCATTTCTTAGTCATCTTGAGAATTACAATAGCTATTATCAAACTCCTGCACATTATGGTCAATACGTGCCACTAGTGCACGTTGTGAACTACGCTAACATCCATGGAGATTGCATGGTAAGATTTTAATTCTATTATTACGACAGCCGTGCATCTTTTTGCATAAATTCTTCTAAAACTAAACTACGTTGATAACTACAAAGTTATTGCTATGTTTTTCAACAGAAAATCCCGGAGGATTGTTTGCCTCATCTGATGTTTCCGAGAGGTCACGTTTTTATTACGAGCTTAGGGCCACCACGGCCAGGTCAGCCTACACATCACTCCTGTCCATACCGGATTTCTAAAACCGATGGAGTCATGACAATCAAATATTGAAAAAAATGTATGCTCAATCGTAGAGAGCTACTTGGAAGTAACATTGTGCATAGGCCAAGAATGGGAGAGAGGATGATCTCCGTTCTTCATAATGGAGAGTCAGGGCCTATCTTGTTTTATGATATTGTACCTAAGAGAGGGTAGAGTAGGTCCTACACGTAGGAGTACGTAGGTCCTAGGTACAATGTGTTATTATGTGCTACAATGTGTTAGAGTTGATGAGGAGGAGGAGGAGGAGGAGTTGTGATTATGACTAGTGACCAACTTGTTATATGATGTCTCATTGACGAAAATGATGATTAAATTGTGTTATATATTCTAACTATAAGTATAGTACATAGCGTCATGATCAAGCACGGAGATAAGAGAGACCACTTCTCTCTATTAGCTATCTGATTAACAAAGGTACTAAAGGTCCTCCATGTATAAATAGTAGAGGCCTCGTTCCGGTGCGAGCCACGCACCGAGAGAAGCTCATTTGCGTGCCGCCAGGCTGCCGGAATCTACCGTCGCCGCCGCCCGCCGCCGCGCGCCTACCCAAGCCCGCCGCCCCGACGCCGCCCGCGCCAACTTGTGTAATGTTTACAGTATGTAGCATCGTAAAATAAATTTGAAATGAATGGAAAACACAATAAATAGAGAGGACAACTAAAACCTAATTAAAAGCGAAAACGAAAAAATTGAACACTTAGTACCGATTGGTATCACCAACCGGTACTAAAGGTCCTTCACCACCAGCCCACACAGGCAGCCACGTGGTGGGCCTTTAGTACCGGTCCGTGGGCCAACCGGTACTAAAGGTCTGGACCTTTAGTCCCGACCCTTTAGTACTGGTTAGGGAACCAGTACTAAAGGACCATCCCGACCGGGACTACAGTTCGACATTCTACTAGTGGTCCCGCTATTGTATGGGCAGGGTCCGACTAGTGTATGACGTGTGCCCTAGGCAACATGGGGGAGATCGTGCCGCCGGTCCTAGGTCCTATCTCCCCGATCTCTCATCCCACCGCCGCCTGAATTCGCGCAGGCGAGCCCGGGCTATGGGCTGTGACGGCGGTGGTGGGGTGTTCTCCCTCGTGCGCGGTGGCATCTTCTTTTGGCGGCAGCGACATGGCCACTACGGTGATTCGGCGGAGCGGTGCGACGGGATGGATGTGGCGGCAGCGACAGCGGTGGCGCGGTCTTCTGCGGCGGACGCGCCCCTGTGGCGGCGGTCGGAATCTCGGATCTCGCCAGGCTAGCTGGGCTTAGGCAGCGCAACGGATCTGGTGCGCGGCGACAGGCTGGCACAGTGGGCTTGACTAAGCTGGCTCCTCTGGCACCGTGGTGGTCCCACGGTCGGTCTGGTGGCGACGGCTGGATCATTTTGGTCCAGTCTCCGGCATAGAAGGTGGCGATCCATGCACAAGAGGCTGGATGGAGTTTTTCGAACAGATCTGGCGAAAACCTGCTCCCGGCTGATGCCAAGGCCGAGGATGGCAACACTCTTCGGTGGCGTTCCCTTCTTGGAGGCATCGCCGTGGAGAAGTTCAAGGTCACTATCTGCTACCTCCGGGGGAAACCCTAGATCAGTAGATCGGAAGACAGCGGTGCTTTTGTGCCGTTCCTCCCTGGGGCGTCGTTTTTGGAGGTGTACATGGGCTCGAGGGACCAGTGGACTGCATCTTTGGTGGAGCGGTGCCTCATTCTACACACTGATGGTGACGGATCTTGACGGAATGGCGCAATGCAGATTTTGTGTTCGATGTGCATGGGTGGACTCGCGTAGGAGGATGACGCTGCCTGGTGTCGTGGTAGCGCCGATGGCAGAGAGGCCTGACACAGTCGATGCATTTGTTTCTGCTTTGAAGATGGATAGATGGAATACAATGGTTTCGGGCCTTGCAGGGCGTGCAGTGGTGCCTGCTGTGAGTGCGCCGGAACAGTGTGTGACCTAGTCCCGGCGTGTGGCTAGGCTAGGGGCATCCGGTTTTAGATGTTAGAATTTGGTTCGATGTCTGTTTGGTATTAGACTCGGACATTAGGCATCCCTTCATCAAAGGGATATGAGTAGCAACGGGTGTTGCCAGTATGGGGGCTTCAGGCGTATGAATGTATTACCTTATAGGTTTTTATGAATAATTAATAAAATGGTTGCATGCATCGTTAAGATGCAGAGGCAAGGGTACATCCTCCTTTTCAACAAAAAAAAATGACGTGTGTGCGTGTGTGTGTCTGTTTACGAGAAAGCCTGAGGAGATGTAGTCTCCAGGTGCGTGTGTGCACTCACCATGAGGAGTAGTAGCTTGACTTAGTCTTTAGGACGTCTAGTCTTCTACTAGCGCCGGAAGCGCGGCGTTACGCCGTGCCGGTGCCCGTGAGAGAGCCAATGTAAATCTTTAGTGACAGTTTGGTTGGATCTTTGGTGTTTTCTGGGTACATCTTATTGGTACATAAAATTTGACAATGAACGCACTTAACAATTAATGCATATGACATTGTTGCATGCAACATTCTTTTGTGGAATATTTTCAAATACAGAAAATGTATCCTGATGGGTGCAGATCTAATGTGCAGTGTAGTCACATGAATTCCGAGTGTGCTATAATTAAGAGACAAAATGGAATGCAGAGGCACAGGTAGTGTGAATGTTAAAAGGGGCATGGATTTCATCATTTGGCATTGCAATGCAAAGACCAAGGTGCGGGCGCGGCCAGCAGCAAGAAATGTACATATATGCCAATGAGAAATGCCTTCATATATGGCCAATGGATTGTGAAACAATACACAATATGCCCACGTGTTGGGTAGATAAAAATAAAGGTGCCACAAAAATATATTGAAGATAATACACGGAGAGGACATGAACTGGACTATTTTGCTCTTTGTTGAGGATTCAAATAAAAAAGAAGATATGTTCTTAGAAGACTAATAAGAAGAGACATTTTATTGGACACTATTCTCCACATTGTTCTCAATAAAATACTAATAAAAAGAGGAAGTTTACTGGACACAAGTGCCACATTACACATTTGTACCTGCACCATCGTGAGGTAAATCCCTGATTAACTTTTGATTGCTCACGCTTTGACTAAAATACGAGGGAACCAAGATAGTCAAGTAGCAGTTTCCAACATTCCAAAGCTCTGCTGAGTTGGACAATATACATAAAGCAAGAGCCGAGGCATGCAGAAATATCCGGATAGTAACCCATTGGTACCTGCACCAAAGCAGTACTCCCTCCGTCCGGATTTATTAGGTCCGAAGACCACTTCTCTTAGACCAAGACATATGGTAATTTGCTTACATTAATTATTTCATCCCACTCCCAATGCACTCTTTTACATGCCAATTCTCACATGCAACCAATGAAAAAAACATGCATGCAGTGTATTTATTATTCAGTCATGAGACTAGCAATAATGCCTCTAGCTACAGCCAATGAAATGGTTGCATGCATGTAGGTTTGCAAAGCAAGGCCTTATAAAAAGGGACATGCATGTGTTGCTCTTAGGCCTAATAAACCCAGACGGAGGGAGTAAATCACAACCGAATTATTGTAGTACTTAATTGAACAGGTTGATTAGAATGACTGTGATATCCCTACCCCACCAGGGTTCAAATCTTGATGCTCGCATTTATTCCTGAATTTATTTTAGGATTTCCGGCGATGCGCATTCAGTGAGAGGAGACGTTCCCGTCGACGACGAGGCGCCTAAGATGACTTCGTAAATTTAACATGATATGCCGGCTCGGTCTTTCGAAAGTGCTCGTAGAGGTAGGGTTTGCTTGAAGCACATTCACAAATGGTATAATTTTCTATAGGGCACGGGAAGAGTGAATCTAAGTTTTTCTTTGTTTCCATGCAATCAAAATTTCTTTGAAAGGAATTATATTATATTATATTATATTATTGAATGAATCATTACGTAATGAAAGGAATTGCAAGTTTTATCTAATAGCACAATGGAAGACATACTTACTCTGCTACAAAAGGCAAATGACATGTAATCTTTGCCCAAACAAAAATAGACAATAATTTTAGGGCATCACGTATGGGTTCCTTACAGTCTCATTTGGAGCTTTGGCAAACACACATTTCTCTATGGTTTGCTTCCTTACAGTCTCATTTGGACCTTTGGCATCATGTATGGGAAATGAAAATAATCTATTAAATTTTGGTTTCAGTATCAAAACCAGTAACAGTCAAAGGCAAGAGAAATCATTCACGTGCAGCCCAAGAAATTAATTTAGCTGCAGACCAGTCACAACATGCTCAAATTCACATCGGATCCTCTCCTGCCTCCTCCATCTTTTTCTTACAGCCCTCAACTTCATATCTACCATTCCCGTGCTTAAAAATCTACGAAAACACAACTCTATTAGTTAATTTGATGCCCAAGAAATAACACAAAATCTATGGAGAGAAAAGAAAGAACATAAAAGGTAGGAGGGGAAGGGAATTTGTGCTTCCATCCACATATTCTATCTTGGTCGTGGCCAGTGGTGCGCCGGGAAGGCAGCCACCATGCCCGTAACCAACCAGCCGTTGGAAGAAGCGGCGAGCATAGCAACCAGCAGGGTCGAAGGCCTCCTAGCCATCATCTCGCCATGCCAATCTATTGTACCGAGAGGATGCTCTTTGGAAGGTAAACATCGGTGAATAAGGAGGGTAAGGAGAGCAGCTGCCGCAACCCTGCTCAAAGAACTCCCATCATGGGTCAAAGTCTGACGTGGTAGAAGGCAGAGTAGAAACCCCGGGGCGGAGGAGGGTCGCGACCTCGTGCATCGTTGGCTGCGGCCTGCAGGTCGGGATTCGCGGCCGGCGCACCGCTGGTTCCCATGATCAGCAAGGGAGACGCGATGGAGTGGTCGAGGTCAAACGCGCCGCACGGCCGGCCGCTCCGGTAGCCGAAGCTAGTTGGAAGAGGAAGGGGGAGGCAGAGAAGGAGGAAATGAGGCAATGGCCAAATGGGGAAAAAAGAAACGAGACTGATGGAGGAAGAAAGAATATGAGGAGGCACCGTATTTCACCGGATCCTTCCAGAAACGGGACACATGGGACGTGCATGAGCACTCACGCACGGTCAAAATGGTCGAACGGGATTGCTAACCTGAGCCACATAATTCCCCCAAAGGCCAACCAGGTAACTATCCTTGAGACAGTTAAAAAAAGTGCAAAAAAAGGCAAAAATCAAACTACTGCCACTTTAGTATTGTTACTTATGTATGATCAGGTGTGGTCCGGAGTCAAGTTTGAGCTTGAAAGAAAAGAGGCATTGTTCGTGCGGTATTGACCTTCGTCATCGGAAAAACTCGTGTATTTGTTCGAGTTCAAGTTTGTTAGAGATATATTTTCTAAGTTCATTATTTGGTAGTCTACGATTTGTAATCCGTCTCCTATCTTATCTCTAGAAGAGGCTTATTGTTCTTCAAGTTTTATACCCAATATATACTCGCTCATGAGGCTCAATAATACATCCATAATCTTCCACAATCCACAACAATCTCTCTCTCCCTTCTAACATAGTATCAACCGCAAGGTCCTCGACCTAGCCACCACGCACCACTTCCGCATCACGCGCCGCCTTCGGGGTGGTCAGCCTCCATGACCGCCGCCGGGGGCCGCGCCGCCCGTACCTAGGGTTCGTCTGCCGGTCGTGGTAACCGGCTGCCCTAGAGAGTCTTTTTTCTGATCTCTTGATTCGGGTTTTTCTCTCTTCTGTTGGTCGCATTAATCAGGCATTTTCTTTTTGGTTTTTCGATCTAAGATCGGTTTGCATTGCCCATCGCCACCGTCAACCCCGCGCATCTACACCGACACCGGCGCAACCATCCGACCTCTACTTTGACCTCACGGCCTCGCGTGCCGCGACAACCCATCACGACCGTCGTCCGCGCATCTACCCGCCCGTCACTCAACGCCGGTCATCGTTGTCCCGCCCCGAACAGGACGCCTGCATCATCCACCCTCCGTCTCCGTAGTCACTCGCCGGCTGCCTCGGGTCGTCGGTTGTCGGGATCGCCGGCTACGTCGGGCCTACCAACTGCCTCAGGCTTGCCGGCCTCCTCACCGGCTGCACTGGTACTGCCGGCTGCCGGCCTGTCGACTGCCTCGCGGCTACGCCGAGCTTGTCGGTTTTCGGGCATGCCGGGCCTACCGGTTGTCAGCTGCCCCGGGTCGCCGGTTGTCGGGCCTGTCGGCTGCCTCAGGCTTGCCGGCCTCCTCACCGGCTGCACTGGGACTACCGATTGTTGGGCCTGTCGGCTGCCTCGTTGGCTGTGTTGGGCTGGCCGGTTGGCGGCTGCCTCGGGTCGCCGGTTGCCGGCCTTGTCGGACCTACTGGCTGCCTCTGGCTCATCGGCCCTTTGCCGGCCTCCTTCAGCGCGTCGCTCCTTGCCGTCCGCCGTTGCCTTGGTCTGCTCGACACCCCTCTTCGTCGTCCACGACGCCGTCATCATCACCGAGCAGCGCCCCCGACCTCGCGTGCGATCGGGTTGATCACCCGCTCGCCGCGATCGACTCCATCAGCGCCATGCGACTGACCTGATCAGTCGGTTGCATGCGCCTCGGCAGGCCCTGTGAAGGTTGTCCCCGAGTACAGCGCACCCCTTCACCGATCGAGCAATGGGATGCCGCTGCGTCCCCCCGTTGGGCCGCAAGGCTGCCTCCCTGTGGCTCTCCCCGCGATTGCCCCGACACGCGATCCGCCGCTACACCACCCCTTCGGGCTGTAGTGTCGCGGCACGCGATCCTCACCGCCGCCCGAGGCCGTCCCCGTGGCTGCACCAACCCGCGCACCGCCGTTCCATCCCCCCTTCGGGTTGTAGCGCCACGGCACGCGGTCTATGTCGTCGCCCCAAGGTCTTCCCACCGTTGCCCCGACCCGCGCGCTACCGCTTCGTCGCCCCTTCGGGCCTTAGCGTCGCGGTGAGCGGTCCTCTTTGCCGTTCCCTCGCGTCGACTTTTACGTGGCATGTGCCGCGCCGTCTTCCTAGGCGCGGGAACGCCATCGTCCGTGTAGGTATTCGTCACGCTGTCGGGTTCTTCCTCGCCTACTTCGAGCATCGTCGCCACGATCCTAACCAGCCGTCGTCGCTGCTATCAGGCCGCCGCCGCTGCTCTTCTTCGGTGTCACTGCAACTTGCTCATCCGAACCGTGCCGCCAATCCACCCCTTCTTCATCCAGCACCAGCTCATTGCCAGCGTCGCCGTTGTCTACCCCGACCACTTCATCTACTCCGACCACCGCGGGCGACATCGGCTTCCCGCCGATTTGCTCCGCAACCGTCGTCAAGTCCTTCTCTGCTAGCCTCCCCGACATGGCATACAAGTTGTGTGCAGGTTCCGTCTACGCATGCCCGGTGCTGGCAACACTGTCACGTGTCTTCGTCCCGATGTGTTCCCAGGCCTGGCAAACCTGGAGCGACGCATCATCAACATCGACTTCGTCCGTCTACGCATGCGCGGTGCTAGCAACACCGATGCGTGCCCTCGTCCATGATGAGTCCTCGGGCTTGGCAACTCCAGCGCGACGCATCTCAACTTCGTCTTCTTTTCGGTGCACCACCTCTTCGACACCACTGTGCCCATGAATTACTCGGCGCCTCCTAACCAGCCGTCAGGCCGCCGCCGCTGCTCTTCTTCGGTGTCGCTGCAGCTCGCTCATCTGAGCTGCACCGCCAGTCCACCCCTTCTTCTTCGTCCAGCACCAACTCATTGCCAGCGTCACCGTCGTCTACCCCGACCACTTCATCTACTCTGACCACCGCGGGCGACATCGTTTTCCCGCCGATTTGTGCCGCAACCGACGTCGAGTCCTTCTCTGGTAGCCTCCTCGACATGGCGTGCAAATTGTGTGCAGGTTCCGTCTATGCATGCCCGGTGCTGGCAACACCGCCGCGTGTCTTCATCCCCAGTGTGTTCCCAGGCCTGGCAAACCTGGAGCGACGCATCGTCAACATCGACTTCGTCCGTCTACGCATGCGCGGTGCTGGCAACACCGATGCGTGCCTTCGTCCACGATGAGTCCCCGGGCTTGGCAACTCCGACGCGACGCATCTCAACTTCGTCTTCTTTCTGGCGCACCATCTCTTCAACACCACTACGCCCATGACTTACTCGGCGCCTCCTTGCGCCCGCGGCTCCACGGTGACTTTCTCAACACAGGCTATCCCAACTCGACATCGACCACGCTGTTCTTCGCACGGCTACCTTGACCATGGCTACACCATCCTACGCTCTCGGCTACATCGACATCGACACAAAGGGCTATCACCTCGCTTGAGCAACTCATCGGCTTCCTCTACAGTCCACGCGTACGCGACGCGACACCATCCCTGACGCTCCCGGTACGACTGCGGGGGGATGTCAGCCTTGGACGGTATTCTCTCTAGTCTGATCGTCCGCGACGCTCTTGTTGTTCGCAACGCTACTGTTATGACTGCGGGGGATGATAGAGATATATTTGGAGTCCATGTATTTAGTAGTCTAGGATTTGTAATCCGTCTCCTACCTTATCTCTAGGAGAGGCTTCTTGTTCTTGAAGTCTTGTACCCAATATATGCTCGTCCATAAGGCTCAATAATACATTCATCATATTCTGCAACAATCTTTATCTCCCTTCTAACAAAGTTTATCCGCTCCCGTCTAGCGTTTGTGTCGTCGGAGGCTGCTAGACGTTGTGTCGTCGTAGGGTTTATCCCAACATGGAGTACCATGAAGTCTTTCAAACAAGAGATACATACCGACATACGTAGACATGGATTAATCTGATGCACAATTAAATAGGGACAAGTACAGATCGAAGGATCCCCGCACAAAAATAGGTACAGATCGAGGGATTATTTAGTTGGTTAGAGCAAGAACAAAGCATCTACTGCAGCCCTTTGCCCCCCTGGGTTGCCCCTATACTGCTCCCCGAGAAGAATAACGCAAAGTACGCAAGGGCAGATCCCCAGGAAGAGCAACACATACGCGGCGAGGAACGCCAAGTCCACGTCGTTGGTGTTGCTCAACATGAAGATGGAGATGCTGAGAACCATGGCACCGGCGCAGCCCAAAAGGCAGATCATCAGCCACCTGCTGCACTCCTCCGGCTCCGCCACCGCTAGCAGCTCCTGCTCGTTGTCGGCCATCGCACTCAAGTCTACTAAATTTTCTTGGGTTGGTCTGGTTTGGGTTTTGTTTGGAAGATCGATGGCATCTCTATATATAGCTGGATAATACGTACGTGTACGCCTTCGTCTCGTCTCAGTTGTATACTGAATCCAATCCATGAAAATTCAAGTTGCCGGACAATCGTACAGGGAGAGCCAGCTAGCAACAGCGTTCCGGTTTTAGAACCCTCTATGCCTGGCCGGGTTTTACCAGTTTTCTGAACTTTCTGGTCTGTTTTTTCTTCTATGTTTTTTCCATTACAAAACGTTCAGAAATTTCCAGGGATTATCGGGATTTTTTAATTGTTCAACAATTTTAAAAAACATTCGGAATTTCAAAAAATGTTTGATATTATAAAAAGTTTAATTTCAAAAAGTGTTCATATTTTTTAAAATTTTCAGATTCTTAAAGATATTCACGTTTAAAATGTGTTCACATTCTTCAAAACATGTTCGCAAAAGTTTTTTTAAAAAAATCATATCTTTTCAAAAGATCTTCTCAAAATAAAAGAAACACTTCTTAAAAATAAAACATTTTGTGTGTTTCAAAATGCAAAAATAGAAACACGAAAAAAACCCAACTCGAACATGCAAAACAATTTAGACTTTTTCAATATGTTGTACATTTTTTATGTACGCGTACAATTTTTTGTACATGTTCAACATTTCTAAATACATGTCAATTATGAAAATGGTGCAAGATGATTTGATGTTGTTGGATATGTCTAGAGCTAATCAGATTATTCCTGATAGATAATGACTGCAGCCGTGGGATGTGGTCTGGGTAAAGATCAATGTCGATGGCGTCATCAACAATGATCCTTGGACGACATGTGGAGGTGGTGTGGCCGGCTCTAGTTCTCCTTCTTGGGTGCATGGAGAAAATCCTTCGTTCGAGTTACTAACGATCATCGCACAAGTTATGGCCCTCTGAGAGGGCGTCATTTTTGCGCAGCTCAGGGGTTTTTGTTTTGTGATAATGAAAGTGGATTGTTTAGAGGTTGCTAACCTCTGGTCTTCGCAACACAATTCTTGCTCTATTGTGGCGCTCATCTTAATTAGATGAAATTGGGGACAAATTGCCAAGTTTTAGTCCTTTATGGGTTAGATATGTTCCGAGGGATGCTAATATTCCTTCTGATCTTTGTGCCGCGCATGCCAGTACTTTGCTAGCCTTGCAGTGTTGAGTCGAGGTGAGCTCTTCCTTTCTTGTAAGTAGCCTGAGGGATGATTATAAGAGATTACCACTCGTGCAATAAAGCTCCATGTATTCATATAAAAAAACATGATGAAGATTTTTTCAAATACATGTTTAAACATTTTTGCTGAACAGATATAAACATTTTTAATACATATTGAAGATTTTCTTTGAATGGTATGAACTTTTTTTTACGTTACATGGTTTCTTTACATTATATGAACTTCTTTTGAACAATGTCACAAACATAATTTTGGAGCATGTGAACATCTTTTTAGTGTAACGTATATTTTTTGAATGGTATGAGACATTTTTTACACATGTAAATATATATGTAAACATCACATACTTTTTTTAATGTCACAAACATTTTTAATAGTAAAAATATTTTCGAGAAATTGCACGACCAAACTTTTCACAGTTCGTTAACATCTTTTATATGTGTGATTAACATTTCTAAAAATTTAAGTAAAATAATTTTTGAATTATGTAAGTCTTTTGAAAAATTGAAATTTAAACAAAATAAAAAAGAAAGAAATGAACAAAACTACTATAGGCACAAACGGCTCAGCACTGTTGGGCGTACCCATATCACGTGCATTGCATTGTACGCGGTTGGAGCTTACAACCCGAAGCAAGTGAGCTATAGGTAGGAGCAACTAATTAACGGGCATCCATTCGGGGATACCCTGCGAGCACTCGAGGGTGCTTCCCCAGCTAACATGCGGTGTGTCCATCCGCCGCAACATGTCGCGTGATGAGTGCACCAGCATGGACGTGTTGTTTCTTTACATGTGTTTTCTGTTTTTCTTTCATGTTTTGTGGGTTTTATTTTATTTTTCTGTCTAATGAAGCATCCTATGTGACTAGCATAGATGTGCTTTTTCATGATAGTGCTTTTCATGAAACATAATTGTGCTTCCCAAAAATGAAAAGCATAATTGTGTTTCATGGAAAAACACAATTGTACTACAGCGTGAAGCACATTTGTCCTTCCCACAATTGTACTTTTTAAAAAGTAAAGTACACAATTGTCACTTCCATAAAGTGAAAAGCTTGTGTACGTTTTTGGTGAAGCATGGTTGTGTTTTTCGAGAAGTATTATGTGCTTTCCAAAGAGTGAAAAGCTCAACTGTGCTTCCAGTTTTCAGTTTTGTCTCCATATATTTTTCCTGGTTTTCATTTTTTGTTTTCTTTTTCTATTTTTATTTTCTGTTTCCATTTTTCTGCTTGTGTTTGTGAAAATGTATGTCCAAACTATGAACAAGAGATCTAATTTTAAAGATCTCGCATTGGGAAACAGAACCGTGAAAATGGTTCATGATTCTGTTCAAGAGATAAAATGGTTAATAAAGGATGAACAGAAAAAAAAAGCATAAAACTCTGAAGTTGCGACAAGTGTCGCACAACTAGTACGGCACTTTTCACCATGAGGGAAGTGGGTGTGACCTTTGCAAGTGGTAGCCTTTAACTAATGATTTCTTCTACAGACGCCTTCCCCCTCCCAATTGCCCTCCTATTTGACAGCACAATGTGACCGAAATCCTATTCGTCGGCTTATGCACCGGTTAAAGGGTATTTGGTACGCAGCACGTAACCCCCCCCCCCCTCCCCCATCTTTACTCGATGTAAATGTGTCATTCCATCCTGACACAACAGAGGAAAGCTCCCTTCTCAGTTTTGGGAAGCTCCCATAAGCTTTGTAGGCCGATTTTGGGAAGCCTTCGACCAGTTTTTCCTTTTTTGTTTCACATTTCAGGATCAGTTTTGTTCGGTTATGATGTTTTTCCCTTTTTATATATTTTTTCCAACGCATGGATTTTTAAAATATTGAAACTTTTTGAATTCATAAAGGTTTTCAAATTAAAGAAATTTCTAAAATTCTTGAATTTTTCAAATTTATTAACCATTTTACAAAACCAGTGGACTTTTTTCGATTCTATGAACTTTTTTTCAAATGCATTAAAGTTTTTCAACACCCCAAAATCTTAATTTTACGTTTTTTAGACCCTTGATATTTTTTTCCAATTCAATAACTTTCTTTCAAATCAGTGAACTTTTTTTAATTTAATGTACTTTTCTTTTTCAAACTATAAAATTATTTTTCAAATCTCAGGAACTTTTTGAATTTGCTTGAACTTGTTTCATATACGTGAACTTCTTTGCAAATCTATGAACTTTTCTTAAATTCATGTTTTTTTATATTTATGAAATTTTCAGATTCATCACATCGAATCCTAATAGGCACCCGAACAACTAACCAGCCCAGAAGGCGCTGATTTGGAGCTCTCACAACACGAGTTTCATGGGCCAAATTCAGCCCACACTGGCTCCTCCCATATTTTCTGTTCTTTTCTCCATGGCCTTTTTAGAATGAAAAGGGGACTTCGACCTTTCGAGAATCGCGAGGAAGCCTAAATTACCAAAGGGGCACGAGACAGCCTGGGCATTAAAATAAGACACCCTAACCTTCGAAGAAAAATACCCATCATTTTTTCCAACTTATGCCTAAAAAGACAAAAAAGTGAAATTGACCATGTGATCGTAACAAATTTTGTTGACATATTTGTAAAATGTATTATTGAAAAAAAAGTACTAGACACGAATTTTAAAAGTTTTAATTATATTCCCTCCATTTTTATTGACTCTGTATATTTGTTTTGACCTAAGTCAAACTTTATAAAGTGTGACCAAGTTTATAGAGAGAAAAATCACAATAACAAATATATATTCAATGTTGATTCAATATTATTGATTTTTTTATTGTGGATGCTAATGTATTTTATTACATAAAGTTGATGATATTTTACAAATTTTGACTTAAGCCAAAGCAAATATGTAGAGAAGATAAAAATGAAGGGGCCATTGGATTTTTAGTACTATGAATTTGTTTCTTAGGCCCCATTTTGCATTTGCATTGGGACCCTTTATTCTTGGATATGGCCCTGCCATGGTGACAAACCGTCTCTAAGCTGGTGATGACAAGACATATTGCCACGACGTGGGTGTCGGCAAGGACAAAATCGAGCAGGAGCCGACGAAGGAAAAATTTACAAGGGTATTGTAGTCGTGGTTGCTTGTTAATGCTGGAGAAAGGCGAAGCTTGGAGATATGGTTGGGGGCGGCAACGAACCGACGAAGGGGGTGGCTTGAGCAAGGCGAGCAGGTATGTCAACGAGCGGGCGTGATGGCTAGTGGCATATTTTATTAAACAGAAAATATTAATATAAACTCAGTAAAAATGTTCATATATTCGAAAATATAAAGACTTGTCTCATGTTACAAATAATGCCACTAGATGTCTCCCCATTTTTACCATTTATTTGGAATCTTATGGTGTGATGTTTTGTTTTTTCTTCTACGATTTTTCCGTTTCTATTTCCCCCTTTAAAAAATGTTCCAAACTTCTACGGAATATTTCATTTTAATATTCAATTTTTTTGAAAAATATATTTCAAATTATATTCCAATTAAAAAACATATTTCAAAAAGTTTTTGCGTCTTAAAAATGTTCAAATTCTTAAAAAATAATTGCGTTTAAAATTGTTCATGATATTCAAAACATTGTAAAAAACGTTTTTAAAAATAGTCATATATTTTCAAAACAATCTTCTTAAAATTAGAAAATAATCAGTTTTTTAAATAAATCATTTTGTGTGTTTCAAAAGACCAAAATAGAAAAACCGACAAAACAACTCGCTCATCAAAACACTATCTCTCTTGTATGCTAATTCCTATCGCTAGCGTCAAATGGGTTGGCATAGTCGTGGTATTTTTTATATGTTGTGTAGTTACAATGTCACATTGGCACACTGAAAGTCAAACAACACATAGCCTATCCTTGGTTGATGACATGACTGACTAACTATATGTACGAAATACCATTAACTCAGCTCCCCCTCCCCCCGTGCCGCTAGAGGAGGGAGACATGGGGAACCCTAACTCGCGCCGCTGCCAACCCCAGCCTTCCCCCCCCCCCCCTAATCTCACCGTCGCTTGAGGTGTCGTCGGCTAAGACCGCACTAGCCCCGATGTAGGTCGCGACGGAGTGTGCCATGGATGCGAGTGTGCGCCTCAGTGCAGGAACCTATAGGCTACGTGGTGACCACGGCCTCGTGGCGAGGCGGCGCTTGCCAGTGGCACAGTGATCGCGGCTTCGTGGTGAGGCGGCGGTGGCTTGTGGGCGTTGGGTTGCTCGGCGCATGGTTCAGCTCGGTGGCGCTTGTAGCGCTGTTGCTCTAGTTGGTGTGTCGATATGTTGCGGTTGGGGTGCAGTGGCATGAGGATGGGCCAGATCCGACAGGTTCCTGTTCCGAGAGTGTGGCCCCTGCTATCGTGTGCGCGCCCTCCTTCCCGCCTCACTCACCCATGCTCAGTGAGGGGTTCTCCCCCTCTCGGTGTCCAGATCTAGCAGCATCGCGTGCATGCTGTCTTCAACCGTGCCCCATGGTGTCCTTGCTCGGCTTCTTGCTCGAGTGTCGTGTGGATTTGCCTCTGGTTAGCGCTCAACACACTTCATGGCCTCGTGTCGCCATGGCATCCGACCCTCCCATAACTCCTGTCTTGCAGGGCTGTTTTCATGGTGGCTCGGGTTTTGCTTGCTTGGACACCATGGGGTGGCCACGAGTGGTGTGTTGCCCTTCGACCTCGGTGGTGGTACACCGGTGTCACGCCCTTCGGTCTCGGTGGTGTACTGCCTTTTGACTTCGCCAGTGGCACATCGGGTGTTGCCGCAGGATCTCGGATACCCGATGCCCTCCGATCGTGCCAATGACGTCCCTCTATGATCTCTGCTGCCGTGCCTATTTTTTCTCCCTTGCCCTTTAGGTGGTAGTTTGTATGTGTGGGTAAAGAGGTTCTCTTTGACTGTCTGGCCTTCAGCTTCAGGTGACAGCTGCCCCGGGAGGGGGGGTGTCTTTCTTCTAGTGTTGGGCTTTTGTCTTGGGTGCCCGCCTTTGGGTTTTTTCTTTGCACCTCGTGTGCACACTCATATATTTGTACAAACCGTCAAGTTATCTTTTGAATTGGAATATAACATGCGGTGCGGTTTATCCTCTGATCAGTCTCGAAAAAAAAGTACCATTAAGTATGCTTTCACAAGAGATACATACCGACATAAGTACACATAGATTAATCTGATGCGCAATAAAATACTAGGTACAAGTACAGATAGATGGATTGATTGGTTGGTTAGAGCAAGAACAAAGCATCTACTGCAGCCCTTTGCCCCCCTGGGTTGCCCCTATACTGCTCTCCGAGCAGAATAACGCAGAGTACGCAAGGGCAGATTCCCAGGAAGAGCAACACATACGCGGCGAGGAACGCCAAGTCCACGTCGTTGGTGTTGCTCAACATGAAGATGGAGATGCTGAGAACCATGGCACCGGCGCAGCCCAAAAGGCAGATCATCAGCCACCTGCTGCACTCCTCCGGCTCCGCCACCGCTAGCAGCTCCTGCTCGTTGTCGGCCATCGCACTCAAGTCTACTAAATTTTCTTGGGTTGGCTTGGTTTGGGTTTTGTTTGGAGTGCGTAACAAGTACGAAGATCGATGGCATCTCAATATATAGCTGGATAATATGTGTACGTCTTCGTCTCGTCTCGTCTCGGTTGTACTGAATCCAATCCATGCAAGATTCAAGTTGCCGGACAATCGTTCCGGTTTGGTTACATCCTGTACTCAAACACATCCTGTACTCAGCTCAAACCCCGATCTAATACATCGTATTTTCATTACAACACTGAATACGTTACCAGTGTCCCAAGCAAACGCGGCGTTAGAGTATCCAATGTTTCAGACGACTAGTGCAAGCTCTGAATCGTACGCATCTATATCCTTTATTCTTAAATATCTACAACATATTACCTAATTTTCCTTTCCGTGCAACAATGACACGTCATCAAGCCATGCATGAAGTCATAAGTTATTTTTTCCTTCAATCTCTTCATGCAAAACATACCACCTCAGGCATGATATTTTTTCCTGAGAATTAAGTCATGTAAGAAACTTTTATATTATTTTGCATTAATTTTAATCTATATCACTTAATCATACATTTGTTTAGCAAAGTTTCCACAGCAATGCATGGAGCATTGTCTAGTTACCTAAATAGTTCATCTTTACTATATTATTTCTCTTGACATGCAGCCTATCCACCTCAACATACTTGCCACATTAGCATTTTCTTATCCACTTACAGATGGGACGTTACATATTGCTCACTTTTTTCCACTCCCTTGCCCGAAACTCTCAGAATAGGTTATAGACGTTACCGTCGGGTCAATGCCTCTGACCTTTAACTCTGATGAGTGGGGCCGCGTAGGGCCGAGTCCACATTTTGACAGTGGGGCCGCACAACTGACACTCATTGTAACCTGAATCAGATCGAGTCGCTACCGCGCCGCCGTCGTGCCGCCTCCGCCGCATCTACCCTCTCTTCCCATCTAGGATTAGGAAGCGATGTTGGGGGAGCACCCCGTCTGGCACATCGACCGTGGAGATGATTGGGTCGAATCCGAGGTGGATAATTCATGGATTCCAAGTGGGTAAGCATCCATTTCCTCTCAAATTGATTAGTACATCCGTAAATTAGGCTATATTTGACCACCATTGGCGTGAATCAGTGCAATTTTTTTGAAAATTTTCGGCCTGACTACGCCCTTTATTTCAATCAAATAGGGTTGGTCCTGCACTTGCTTTTTGGCTGGCGGTTAGAATGGAAACTAGCAAGCTGCGTGGAACTAAATTGTATCTGATTTCTGGATTTTTCTATTATAAGGTGGTAGAAACCAGCGTTTCGTTCACAGATTTCCACGAGGCACTCTATTGTGAGTATCCGTCGAGCCCTGCCGATGTTGTTGAATTGAGATATTTCGACAGTGCCAAGCAGAGATTTGTCCCATTAACTTGTGTTGAGCATCTGGGATTGCTATTTAGTTTGAATGCTGCCAGCCATTTCGGTAAAATCCATATCGGTGTGCTTTAGACACGCAAACAACGTATCCCGAAGGCGAAGGGTGTTCAGACATCATTTGTCTCTGCTAATACCGAGCATCCTCGCACTCCTTGTAGGTCGAGACCAAGTAAACCTAGTGGTTCTGAAAGCCACAACATGTCGGCTGCCGCTAATTCTGTCACTTCTCCTCTCCCTTCTGCACCTGATGTAGAAGTAGATGCAGAGCCTGGAGAGGAAGTGCCTCGACATGAAGATGAGGATGAGACTCTATTCCCTGAACTGATAGATAGAGTCAGTCAACAGACGATGGAAGATGAATATCTAGAGGAGTCTAGCAGCCGTGTTAGATTTGATGACAGTGACGATGAAGAGAGGGACAAGAACATGGACTCCTTAGTTTTACAAGAATATGATGGTGAGGACATGCCAACAATTGAGTGGAACATGGAGAATCCTCAGCATACTCCAGGAACCGTAGTCGAATCAATGGTGGACTGTCGTAATGCAGTGACTACATATTGCATTCTCACTAAAAAATCCTATGAGGTTGATAGGAGTGAGCCAAGAAGATTCACTGTTCATTGCCCTTATGATAGGTGTAGGTGAAGGTTGCATGCATCCACTATGCTAAAGAGAAATTGATTCAGGTATTACAATTGATTCTTTTTTTAAGATTATTTATCCATTCTATATTCAGATCATGTGTACTATTTCTTAATTGTATTTTACATCATTTTTCATTTTGTTTCAGATAAAAAAAACCACACGGGCAAACTTTCCCACCTGGAGGGGGAGGGGGAAAGGACAAATCAAACTTGCAAAGACTAGGTGGGTGGCAGATGCAATCTTGGATTGGGTGATGGAAAGACCAACAATTGGTCCAGCAGCACTCTATGGGAAGCTATTTGAGAAGTACAAGATTAATATACCTTACATGAAGATTTTCTATGCTAAGGAAAGGGCTCTTGATAGGATTAATGGTCCATGGAATGAGAGTTTTCAGTTGCTTTACACCTTCAAAGCTGAAGTGGAGATGGCTAGTCCAGGGAGTGTTGTAGAGATTGACAAGCATACAATTTAGTACAAATTAAAAGGGGAGACAGTGGAGAAGGAGTGCTTCAGAAGGGCTTTTGTTTCTTTCAAGGCTTGTTGGCAGGGGTTTCTGAATGGTTGTAGTCCCTATTTGGCGGTCGATGCAACTGCTTTGAATGAAAGATGGAGAGGCCAGCTAGCAGCAGCTTCTGCAGTTGATGGACACAACTAGCTATTCCCAGTTGTATTTGGTGTGTTGGAGGCAGATTCCAAGGAGAGTTGGGTCTAGTTCCTGCAGCAGTTGCGCAACATTATAGGTACACCCTCTGGTTTAGTTATACACACAGATGCTTGCAAGGGTTTAGAGAGTGAAGTAGAAATTGTATTCCCTGTAGTGGAACATAGGCAATGTATGCAACACCTAGTGCAGAATTTTAAAAACAAATTCAAAGGCAAAGTTTATGATGAGAACCTATGGCCAGCATCATACACATTCAGCTTGAGGAAGCATGAGCACCATTTGAGAGTGTTGTATGCTCACAATCCTTTTGTGAAGGAGTACATGGATGAATAACATGGAAAGTTGTGGTCAAGAAGCAAATTCAATGAAATCTGCAAAGTAGACTATGTGACCAATAACCTCGTCAAGTGTTTCAATGCAAAGTTCAAGTCAGTGAAAGGGCTTTTGTTGTGGCAAGCATTTGATAAGATCAGGCAGATGATCATGATAAAGATGGCTCTTCGTAAAAGAATTGCAGAAACACAATCTGTTCGCCATCATATGCTCCCATCTCTGATTAAGGCATTGCATGCCAAGGCAATAGGACTAAGGATGAAATGCATTCGAACGTCGACATACGAGGCTGAGATGACATACACTAACAGTAAAAATAGGGAATGGAGATATCCAGTGAACCTTGCAACTAAGGAATGCAGTTGTAGGCAATGGCAGATCCGCGGGAAGCCGTGCATACATGCCCTACATCTCATGACTGTTATTGGAGGTGAAGATGGTGAAGTTGATCAGTATTGCTCTGAATATTTCTCTGTTGCCAAATTTAGGGCTGCTTATGCTGAAAATGTGCCTGCACTATTAGGAAAAGACCAATGGAACATAGTAGACCCAGGGTTCAAAGTCCATTCTCCTGTACTGACTATACCACTTGGAAGACCAAGGAAAAACAGGATAAGAGCTGGTGAAGAGGGTCGTGTAAAAAATAGCATAAGTGCAAAAAATGTGCTATCGTAGGGCATATTGATAGGCTTTGTACCAATCCAGTTGATGCATCATTTGGAGAAGAGGAACAATGGGCAGCAACAAATGCAGAGGAGAATGCAGCAAGTTTAGAGGAGAATGCAACAGCAGAGGTGAATGCAGCAAGTTTAGAGGAGAATGAAGCAAAGCTTGGTATGTGTGCAACCTTTCCCTTTTTTGCATTTGTTCTCTTTTTTATCGATGACTAAGCTTATTTATGTTTGACCCAGCACTAGGATAATTAGAGGCACATGACGGAAAAGACCTAGAGAGGAAGAAACTTCGGTTGAACCATCATCTCATGCAGAATTTGAAACCATGGCTTATGAAGGTTTTGAAGCTATAAGAGCAGATGAAGTTATTTTGACTGAAGTTCCTTTAAGGATTGGTGAACCCACAGATGACCGTCAACTGGTCATCACTTGCTCGGTGAGTCAAAGCTCAACAATACCGCCACCACCAGAAGTAAAGATTAGAAGCAACAAGACAAAGCTTTCAAAAGCACAAAATATCCCAGCTAGGGAAACGAGGAGCAAGACGGTTAACCCATCCCGGAACACAAGGATCAAGGCAAAGATTTGAATTTGAACTTGAATGCAAGTCATAAACTTTGAACTTTAAGGAATTTCAATAAGGATTCTATCGTCAATTTGAACTACTGTGAAAACTTGTAAGGTGTAATAATTCTATTTTTAATTTGATGTGAAATTTGAGGTAGAATACAAAACTAAGGTAAAATTTGAATTTTAGGCAAACTTTGAATTTGAACCAACACTTGAAGTCCATTTCCCTGTGGTGTGAGTTGCAAAGTTTGCTGAACTATTATAAACGTTAGGTGATCAATCCGATCTCTTTTGCATGGTAAAACTTGTAGTCATGAGAAATGTGCTCCAAATGAGCTCCCAAGCTAGGGTAAACAACCCCATTTGTAATCAAGTTTTTTCGGACCTACTCTAAATGAGCCAAATATTTTTTATTAACACCTATTCAATCTATATAGTGTAGATTTGAAGTATCACTATTTATTGAAATAATTTTCATTTTTTCATATATTTTTTAAAATATACTTTCATAGAAAACCATTAAAAACATGTTTAAAATATGAAAATGGAAAACTAAGTTCATATTCTTCTTATTCACTTTGAAATCAAGCTTTGGTGATTTTTTTCATTTTCTTTTAATTTTCAAAAACCGAAGGGAACCCTACCTCCTCTCCTTGGACTCTATGAAATGTTGTACGTGAATATGTGATAGCTCATATGTGTGAAGGTTTTTTCATGAAAAAATGTCCATAGACAAAGTTTATGATTTTTGGTTGGTAACATGTCACACAAGACAACATGGTGCGCAGGTTATATATTTTTTTGATTTTTGAAAATTAATGGTACTCACTTGACCTCGATCGTGGTAGCTAGTTATTTTGTTTGTAAATGTCCATATACCAAGTTTATTATTTTTCCTTGTCAATGTGTCTTATAAAACGACGAACGGCAAAGGTTTCATTTTTTCAATTTTTTAAATTAATTATTCTCAGCGAAAGCCTTGGAAACCCCGTTGACCAGCTCAAAACTCCTCTAAACCCCGTGGGGTTTCGCCTAACTAGCTCCGAACGTCAGTTGTCCGATCATACCCTAGCACCAAGCGACAGCCCTCCGCGTCGTTGGATCATGGGGCGATCCGCGAGAGTTGTTGGTTGTGCTCGCCCACCCTTGCCCCCTTTCTTCTGCTGCTTATTCTGCAGCGACGAGATGAGCCACTCCTCTGCTTCTTCTTCTCTGATGATGAGAGGAGCCACTCCTCTGCTTCTTCTTCTCCAGCGACTTTGCGCGATATGTCGAGCTCCACTTCAGCCTCACGCCCTAAGTGGACCCACTATGATCCACTTCCCATGGAGCGATGTCCTGACTGCTCACGTAACGCGCCACTGGTACGGTTCACTTCGAAGGAGGTCAAGAATGGCAACTATGTGTGCGAGTTCGTGAAATGCGAGAGCAAGCCAGAGGGGCAGGTTAGATCTCATGATTTTTCTCTGATTTCTTTTTCTATTTGCTTGGATTTGGGATTTAGGGTTCATGTTTTCGTTTCAGATCGTGAAGAAATGCGCACATTTTGAATGGTTGGATGACTACATTAAGCGGATTCAATACAATCGGGCCCCAAACCGGGAGTTTGATCTGCCGTTAGCACCAACAAATTTGGTCTCTGAAAGTGCTGCTCTCATGGTTGGGGATGCAGATCTGAAGGGGGAATTAAAGAGGATGAACAAGAAATTGAAGCAGATGATTCCATTGAACAAGCAGGCAAATATGATAGCTTTAGGATTTTATTTTTGTATAGTTTCTCTAGGATTTGCTTACTTGTTGGTCATTGATGTCTACTACGCAACTTTATTCTTGTAGACACGCGTTGGGCCTCCAAGCGCGGAGTTTTGTTGGACAGTAGCAATTTTCCCTCAAGTGGATGACCTAAGGTTTATCAATCCGTGAGAGGTGTAGGATGAAGATGGTATCTCTCAAACGACCCTGCAACCAAATACAAGAAATCTCTTGTGTCCCCAACACACCCAATAAAATGGAAAATTATATAGGTGCACTAGTTCAGCAAAGAGATGGTGATAAAAGTGTAATATGGATGGTAGGAATATATTTTTATAATTTAACTAAATAAAAACAACAAGGTAGAAAATAGTAAACGGGCACAAAAACGGTATTGCAATGCTTGAAAACAAGGCCTAGGGTCCGTACTTTCGCTAGTGCAATTTCTCAACGGTGCTAACATAGTTGGATCATATGACCACCCCTCAAAGTGAGATAAAGAATCACTCCCGAGTTCCTATTAGCGGAGAACAAAAGATAGAAATTGTTTGTAGGGTACGAAACCACCTCAAAGCTATTCTTTCCGTTCGATCTATCCTAGAGTTCATACTAAAATAAGGCAAGCTATTCTTTTTGATCGGTCTACTCAAGAGTTCGTACTAGAATAACAACCAAGAAAATGCATATTCATAATACTCAATCCACACAAAGAACTACAAGGGGTCCCCAAAGTTTCTACCGGAGAAAAGATAATAAAGACGTGCATCAACCCCTATGCATAAATTACCCCAATATCATCGCGGGAGTCCGCAAGTTGAGTGCCATAACGTATTTCAACTGAACCAATAAGATACCCCAATGTCACCTCAAGTATTAATACTGCAAGACATACATCATGTGTTCCCAAATCTGAACATTCAATCCGACATAACAAAACTTCAAAGGGTAAAGATTCAATTCATCACAATAAGAGTATAGAGGGGAGAAACATCATATGATCCATCTATATTAACAAAGCCCATGATATAGATCACGACAGAGAGAGATTAAACACATAGCTACTGGTACAAACCCTCAGCCCCGAGGGTGGACTACTCCCTCCTCATCGTGGTGGCCACCGGGATGATGAAGATGGCCACCAGAGATGATTCCCCCCTCCGGCAGGGTGCCGGAACGGGGTCTAGATTGTTTTCGGTGGCTACAGAGCCTTGCAGCGGTGGAACTACTGATCTAGGGCTCCCCCGAAGGGTTTCGGAATATTTAGAAATTTATAGTGCAAAGAGGGGGTGCGGGAGGCCACCGAGGTGGGCACAACCCACCTGGGCACGCCTGGGCCTCCTGGCGCGCCCTGGTGGGTTGTGCCCCCCTCGGGGCACCCCCAGGTGCAGCTCTGCCCATTGGTTTCCTTCCGGTCCAAAAAAATCTCCAAAAAGTTTCGTGGTGTTTCGACTCCGATTGATATTGATTTCTTGTGATGTAACAAACAAGCAAAAAATAACAACTGGCACTGGGCACTGGGTCAGCAGGTTAGTCCCAAAAAATGATATAAAGTTTCTCTAAAATGATTGTAAAACATCCAAGAATGATAAAATAACAGCATGAATACTTCATAAATTACAGATACGTGGGAGACGTATCAGTCACCACTCGTTAGAGATGTTATTAGTGTGGTGTTGAAAACCCACAAGTATAGGGGATCGCGAAAGTTCTACAGGGTAGAGTATTCAACCCAAACTTATTGATTTGACACAAGGGGAGCCAAAGAATATTCTCGAGTATTAGCAACCGAGTTGTCAATTCAGCTACACCTGAAAGACTTCAAATCTGCAGCAACGTGTTCAGTAGCAAAGTAATATGGTAGTAACGGTAGTTGTGGCAAAGTAATAGTAGCAATTTGTAGTGTTTGTAACACTAGAAATGGAAAACAAACTGAGCGAAGATCAATATATGGAAAGCTCATAGCCAATGGATCAGTGATGGATAATTATGTCGGATGGCATTCATCATGCAATGGTTATAACATAGGGTGACACAGAACTAGCTCCAATTCATCAATGTAATGTAGGCATGTATTCCATATATAGTCATACGTGCTTATGGAAAAGAACTTGCATGAAATCTTTTGTCCTACCCTCCCGTGGCAGCGGGGTCCTATTGGAAACTAAGGGATATTAAGGCCTCCTTTTAATAGAGAGCCCGATCAAAGCATTACCACTTAGTGAATACATGAACTCCTCAAACTACGGTAATCACCGGAAAGAATCCCAATTATTGTCACCCTAGGGGATGCGGCTCATAACTCATAATAGGTGTCTACAACTTGTAAGATAGGATCAAGAACACACATATATTCATGAAAACATAATAGGTTCAGATCTGAAATCATGGCACTCAGGCCCTAGTGACAAGCATTAAGCATAGCAAAGTCATAGCAACATCAGTCTTAAAACATAGTGGATACTAGGGATCAAACCCTAACCAAACTAACCCGATTACATGATAAATCTCATCCAACCCATCACTGTCCAGCAATCCTATGATGATATTACTCACGAACGGTGGGGAGCATCATGGAATTCGTGATGAAGGATGGTTGGTGATGACGAAGGCGTCGATTTCCCCTCTTCAGAGCCCAAAACGGACTCTAGATCTGGTCTCCCGAGGAAGAACAAACGATGGCGGCGGCTCCGTATCGTGAAACGCGATGAACTCTTATCTCTAATTTTTTTTCCTCGACAAATATGTTTATGTGGAGCTAGAGAAGAGGTCGCAGGAGCCACGAGGGCCACACAAGCCTGCTCGGCGCGACCAGGGGGTGGCCACGCCTAACAGGCTTGTGGCCTATAGGTGCCCCCCTCTGGTTAATTCTTGCGCTAGTATTTTTTATTAATTCCAAAAATAATCTCCGTAAATTTTCAGGACGATCCGAAAACTTTTATTTCTGCAAAAAAAATAACACCAAGGCAATTCTGCTGAAAACATCGTCTGTCCGGGTTAGTTCCATATAAATCATGCAAATTAGATTGCAAAACAAGGGCAAAATAGTTTGGAAAAGTAGATACATTGGAGACGTATCAACTCCCCCACGCTTAAACCTTTGCTTGTCCACAAGCAATTCAGTTGATAAACTGAAAGTGATAAAGAAAAACTTTTACAAACTCTGTTTGATCTTGCTGTTGTAAATATGTCTAACTTATGTTCAGACTTTCAGCAAAGATTATAAACTAACCACATTCACAATAACATTTAGGTCTCACATTTACTCATGTCAATGGCATAACCAACTAGCGAGCAATAATAACAAGTCTCAGATGACAACAATTTTATCAAAACAATCATGATACAATATGACATAATGGTATCTCACTAGCCCTTTCTGAGACCGCAAAACATAAATGCAGAGAACCTCTGGTGAACAAGGACTGACTAAACAATGTAATTCACGGTGAGAGAGATCCAGTCATGCTCACGCTCAATATCAATTAATAGCAAGGCATACAAATGACAATGGCGCTCTCTAACTGGTGCCTTTTATAAGAGGATGATGACTCAACAATAAAGTAAATGGAAAGACCCTTCGCATAGGCAAGCATTGATTTGCAGGGGTGCCAGAGCTCAAGCTTTTAAAACAGAGATAGGTAATGATTTTGGAGCGGTATGCTTTCGTTGCTCACATAACGACCAAGAGGTTTTCAATATCTTCCATGCTAGATACATTATAGGCGGTTCCCAAATAGAATGGTAAATTTTTTACTTCCCCTCCACCAATCAGTCACACTCCATGGCGGGGCAAATTCACGGGTACCGTCCATACAAACACAGTCCTGGGGGAGTTTTGTTTAATTATATTTTGCTTTTTATTTCGAGCACAGAACTGGGCATCCCGATTACCAGCCAGTTTCTTGTGAATGATAGTGAATCAACACATATCGTGAGAATAACCCACCTAGCATGGAAGATACTGACAGCCCCCAGTCGCCACATGAGCGGTTTGGGCATACAAAACATAAAGTTTATTTGAAGGTTTAAAGTTTAGCACATGCAAATTTACTTGGTACGGCAGGTAAATACCGCATATAGGTAGATATGGTGGACTCATATGGACCAACTATGGGTTTATTGAGATGGATGCACAAGCAGTATTCCCTCTTAGTACAAGTGAAGGCTAGCAAAAGACTGGGGAGCGACTAACTAGAGAGTGACACAGTTATCAACATGCCTTGAGATTAACCAACATTGAATACAATCATGAGTAGGATATAATTCACTATGAACCTAAATATCGTGGAGGCTATGTTGATTTGTTTCAACTACACGCGTGAACATGTGCCAACTCAAGCCACTTGAATCATTCAGAGGAGGATACCACTCTATCATACTACATCACAACCATTTTAATGTGCATGTTGGCACTCAAGACGAGCCGTTATCCACTCTTAGATAATTAAGCATGGCATGAATAACTATAATCTCTAATTATTATTGCAAACATGTTCAACCCATAATGTACTGAAGTCGGAATGATGAGCTAATCATATTTACAAAAGCAAGATAGGTCGAGTTCATACCAGCTTTTCTCCATCTCAATCTTTTCATCAAATATCATCATTATTGCCTTTCACTTGCACGACCGAACGATGTGAATAATAATAAGAGTGTGCGTGCATTGGACTAAGCTGGAATCTGCAAACAATAAATCAAAGGAGAAGACAAGGCAATATGCGCTCTTCGTGAGATAAACAATAGTGCATATGAGAGCCACTCAACACGTCATCGTGGTCTTCTCCTTACGACTCAAAGAAAAGAAAGGAAAATTATTTACACGGGAAAGCTCTGAACAAGCAAAAAGAAGAACAAGAAATCTTTTTCGGTTTTATCTTTAATGCTACAACTAAGCAACTAGGAAATAAAGCTAGAACTAATTTTTTTGTATTTTCCTCAAAGTTTATTAAACACACAAGAAGAAAGGAAAACAAGAATTAAACTACCATGGATAGTACAATGAAAAAGTATGAACACCGACAACTGAAATAAGTGTGTGAACATGAATGTAATGTCGGTGAGAAATATGTACTCCCCCAAGCTTAGGCTTTTGGCCTAAGTTGGTCTAGGGTCACGGCTGGCCTAGATAATATCCAAAGTCAAAGTTAGGGTTGTGCTGTGCTGCGACGGCCCTGTACCACTGCAGCATGAAGGCGAGTGGTTTCTCCATTTTTCTCGTACTCGTTTGCCTCCTCTCTGGTTATAAAATATCTCTGCTTTTCCTGAAAGTTAAAGAATGCAGGAGCAGGAAGGCTAACATGGACAACATGTTGCCTGTAAAAAATTAGTCGGTACTGGAGGGATTGTTCATTTCTTTCAAGAAACTGAAAGCGCACCAGAGCCTCATAATAACGGAAAACAAAGGGTAACTCAATGTCATTTCCTCTTATGGGTACCCCAAGATACTAAGGTACACGGGTGGCATAAATTCCACCAAAGAAACCTCCATCCTTAGCATTATGATGTAACCTCCTGGCAATAATAGCCCCCAAGTTATATCATCTATCTACCATTACCGCACTCTTAAGGATGCTCATATCAGGCACACAAAGGTGGCTATGCTCAAGTTTACTTTTAATACATCTACCTATGAAGAGAGCGAAATAATGTATAGCCGGAAAGTGAATGCTCTCCAAGGTGGCTTGTGTAATGATTCTAGTTTCTCCCACCATGATGCTAGCAAGGAAATCATTATATTCATTTTTATGAGGATCGCTACGACTACCCCACTGTGGAATTTTGCATGCATCATTAAAATCATCTAGGTCCATGGTATAGGTCTTATCATAAAGATCAAATAGAACAGAATGAGAATTACGCCTAGATGAGAACTCAAACCTCCACACGAAAGAATCAGTGAGTTGATAATACTGCTTGCATCGATCTGTAATGAAGTCCTCAAGGCCAGCATTCCTTATGTACGCATAAAACTCTTCCTTAAATCTGGCATTTTCCATGAGTCGATCTGACGGCCATTCACAAGGCAGTACTCGAGCTTTCCTCGGTGGTTCAAAACTGGGCTCACGTAATGTGAGTCTCGGGGCTTTCTTGCTCGAGGAACCCCCTTGGTACATTCTCCTAAACATCTTTCTTTTTCTGAAATTTTTTTGAAAAAAATTAGTGAACAAAAATAAAGGTGAATAAAACTCAACAAAACTCATAGTAACACTCCCTCCGGTGCCTAGAGACTATATCATGCATCAAAACTACTTGGGACCATACAAATTTGACATGCAAGCTCAAGAACAAGGTTGCCCTAATAGCAAAAATTTGCAATATATAAGGCACTAGAACAAAAACTAATTCGACCATTGGAGGAGTCACATACCGATGAGCAATCCCCTAAAACAGTTTTGCAAATGGGGCTTTGAGCAAGGAGATCGAAAATGGCAGCAAGATGAGCTAGAACACAGGTTTAAGCAATGGTGGGATTTTTTTGGGGGAAGATGAAGTGAATGGGTGCTGGAAAAAGTGGAGGGGTGCCACGTGGGACCCATAAGACCCAAGGGCGCGACCAAGGGGGGTGGTCGCACCCTACAGGCTTGTGGCCCACTGGTGCAACCCCCTGATGCATTCTTAGTGCCAAAAATTCTTAAATATTCCAAAAAAACCATACTAAATTTTCAGGGGATTCTTATTTTGGGTCATTTTTCTATTGCACGGAAAACTCAGAAAGCAGAAAAATATTAGCATTTTTACTTAATTTCATCTAGGTAACACAAAGCAAGAGTTAGGCACAGGAAGTTGTGCTTTCTAAATTCGTCCATCTCATGCTTATCAAAAGGAATCCATCAATAAGGTTGATCAAGTCTTATTAACATACTTCTTTCGAATAACACGAAACCAAAGAATTTTTGAATAACACTAAGTTACCTCAATGGGGATATGCATTTCCCCAACAATAAGTATATCATATTTCTTCGTGACAGTAGGAAGAGGGAACTCAAAGTCTCCAATAATAATCGTTGGAATTTTTTCAATAGAGTTGATACTATGAACTTGAGGTTGTTTCTTCGGAAAGTGTACCGTATGTTCATTACCGATAATATGAAAAGTGTCATTGCCCATGTTGCAATCAATAATAGCCCCTGTAGTATTCAAAAAGGGTCTACCAAGGATGATCGACATACTGTCGTCCTCGGGAATATCAAGAATAACAAAGTATGTCAAGATAGTAGCATTTGCAACTACGACAGGTACATCCTCACAAATACCGATAGGCAGAGCAGTTGATTTCTCTGCCATTTGCAAAGAGATTTCAGTAGGTGTCAACTTATTCAAATAAAGTCTACGGTATAAAGAGAAACGCATAACACTAACACCAGCTCCAAGATCACATAAAGCAGTTTTAACATAATTTCCTTTAATAGAGCATGGTATAGTAGGTACTCCGTGGTCTCCTAGTTTCTTAGGCATTCCACTTTTAAATGTATACTTAGCAAGCATGGTGGAAATCTTAGCTTCCGATATCTTTCTTTTATTTGTCACAATATCTTTCATATACTTAGCATAAGGAGACATTTTCAAAATATCAGTCAAGCGCATACGTAAAAAGACAGGTCTAATCATTTCAGCAAAGCGCTCAAAGTCCTCATCATCTTTTTTCTTGGATGATTTGGGAGGAAAGGGCATGGGTTTCTGAACCCATGGTTCTCTTTCTCTACCATGTTTCCTAGCAATGAAGTCTCTTTTATCATATATTTTATTCTTAGGTTGTGGGTTATCAAGATCATCAGCAGGTTCAATCTCCACATCATTATCATTACTAGGTTGAGCATCACCATGAACATCATTATTAATGTTATCACTGGGATCATGTTCATCACCAAATTGTGTCTCAACATCAGGAATAGAAATATCATTTAGATTCTCAAACATATCTATAACAGGTTTACTAGCAGGATGCAAAGTATTATCATCATTCTTTTTCCTACTCTTATTGGAAGGAATAGGTGCATCAGTATTAACTCTCTGAGAATCTTGTGCAATTCTCCTAGGATGACCCTTGGGATACAAAGGTTCTTGAGTCATTCTACCACCTCTAGTCACAACTTTAACAGAATGATCATTGTCTTTACTATTCATCTCATTAAGCAAATCATTTTGAGCCTTAAGTAGTTGTTCTACTTGAGTGGTTACCATGGAAGCATGTTTACTAATAAGCTTAAGATCATTGACAGTTCTACTCAAATAATCACCCAACCGATCAAGTATATAAGCATTATGTTTCAATTGTCTACTAACATAGGCATTGAAATTTTCTTGCTTCATAATAAAATTATCAAATTCATCCAAGCATTGGCTAGCAGACTTATTATAAGGAATATCACTTTCATCAAATCTACGAACAGAATATACCTCTAATACCCATGCCAGGTTATCAAGACCACGTATTTCTTCAATAGGTGGTAGATTCTTAACATCTTCAGCTTTTATACCCTTTTCTTTCATAGATTTTGTTGCCTCTTGCATATCTTCAGGACTGAGGAATAGAATACCTCTTTTCTTCGGAGTTGGCTTTGGAGGTGGTTCGGGAATAATCCAATCATTATCATTACTCAATATGTTATTCAATAGTAATTCAGCTTGTTGAACAGTTCGTTCCCTAAAAACACAACCAACACAACTATCTAGGTAGTCCCTAGAAGCATCGGTTAGTCAATTATAAAAGATATCAAGTATTTCATTTTTCTTGAAAGGATGATCAGGCAAAGCATTAAGTAATTGGAGAAGCCTCCCCCAAGCTTGTGGGAGACTCTCTTCTTCAATTTGCACAAAGTTAAATATTTCCTGCAAGGCAGCTTGTTTCTTATGGGCAGGAAAATATTTTTCAGAGAAGTAATAAACCATGTCCTGGAGACTATGCACACAATCTGGAGCAAGGGAATTAAACCATTTCTTAGCATCACCCTTTAATGAGAAAGGAAACAACTTAAGAATATAGTAATAGCGATTTTTTTTACTCATGAGTAAATAGGGTGGCTATATCATTCAATTTGGTAAGGTGTGCCACCATAGTTTCAGATTCATAACCATGGAAAGGATTAGATTCAACCAAAGTAATTAACTCAGGATCGACAGAGAATTCATAATCCTTATCAGTAACAAACATAGGTGAAGTAGCAAACTTAGGATCATATTGCATTCTAGCATTCAGAGATTTCCCCTTCCACTTGCGAAGCAATTTCTTAAGATCATCTCTATCCTGACAAGCAAGAAAGTCTCTAGCTACCTCTCCTTCCATAACATAACCTTCAGTTATATCAGGCAATTCATATCTAGGAGATCTAGGTCTAGTAGGTGAATCATAGTGTTCAGTTTCAATAATTTCATCAGATTCAGAAATATTATCGGTTTCAGTATTAGCTCTAGCAATTTGATCATCAAGAAATTCACCCAGTGGCACAATATCATCAATCAAAGTATTATCATAAGCATCATCCATAGCAGATAGCATCATCAATTACTTGCGACATATCGAAATTACTAGTAGGTGGTGGTGTCGCAGACTTACTCATAACAGAAGGTGAATCAAGTGCAGAGCTAGATGGCAGTTCCTTACCTCCCCTCGTAGTAGAGGGATAGATCTTGGTTTTTGTATCTTTCAGATTCTTCATAGTGATCAATAGATATATCCTAAGTGACTCAGAGAATTAAGCTATGCTCCCCGATAATGGCGCCAGAAAAAGGTCTTGATAACCCACAAGTATAGGGGATCGCAACAGTTTTCGAGGGTAGAGTATTCCACCCAAATTTATTATTGATTTGACAGAAGGGGAGCCAAAGAATATTCTCAAGTATTAGCAGTTGAGTTGTCAATTCAACCACACCTGAAAGACTTAATATCTGCAGCAAAGTGTTCAGTAGCAAAGTAATATGGTAGTAACGGTAGCGGTGGGAAAGTGATAGTAGCAATTTGTAGTGTTTGTAACAATAGCAACGGAAAAGTAACTAAGCGAAGATCAATATATGGAAAGCTCGTAGGCAATGGATCAGTGATGGATAATTATGTTGGATGGCATTCATCATGCAACAGTTATAACATAGGGTGACACAGAACTAGCTCCAATTCATCAATGTAACGTAGGCATGTATTCCATATATAGTTATACATGCTTATGGAAAAGAACTTGCATGACATCTTTTGTCCTACCCTCCCGTGGCAGCGGGGTTCTATTGGAAACTAAGGGATATTAAGGTCTCCTTTTAAAAGAGAACCATACCAAAGCATTAGCACTTAGTGACTACATGAACTCCTCAAACTACGGTAATCACCGGAAAGAATCCCAGTTATTGTCACCCTGGGGGATGCGGATCATAACTCGTAATAGGTGTCTACAACTTGCAAGATAGGATCAAGAACACACATATATTCATGACAAAATAATAGGTTCAGATATGAAATCATGGCACTCGGGCCCTAGTGACAAGCATTAAGCATAGCAAAGTCATAGCAACATCAATCTCAGAACATAGTGGATACTAGGGATCAAACCCTAACCACACTAACTCCTTTACATGATAAACCTCATCCAACCCATCACCGTCCAGCAATCCTACGATGAGATTACTCACGAACGATGGGGAGCATCATGGAATTGGTGATGAAGGATGGTTGGTGATGACGAAGGCATCGATTTCCCCTCTCCAGAGCCCAAAACGGACTCCAGATCTGGTCTCCCGGGGAAGAACAGGCGATGGCGGCGGCTCCGTATCGTGAAACATGATGAAATCTTCTCTCTAATCTTTTCCTCGACAAATTAGGTTATATGGAGCTAGAGAGGAGGTCGGAGGAGCCACGAGGGCCCCACAAGCCTGCTCGGCGTGGCTAGTGAGATGGTTGCGCCTAGTAAGCTTGTGGCCTATAGGTGGCCCGCTCTAGTTAATTTTTGCGCCAGTATTTTTATTAATTCCAAAAATATTCTCCGTAAATTTTTAGGACAATCTGAGAACTTTTATTACTGCACAAAAATAACACCAAGGCAATTCTGCTGAAAACAACGTCAGTCCGGGTTAGTTCCATTCAAATCATGTAAATTAGAGTCCAAAACAAGGCCAAACGAGTTTGAAAAAGTAGATACATTGGAGATGTATCAGGTGTCATGTGCTCTAGGATTTGGTTAAATTTTTGGACCATGTGCTTTAGGACTTGCTTAAATTTGTGGATTATGTGCTCTAGGATTTTCTTAAATTTGTGGATCATGTGATCTATGCTTTGTGTTGCTTAATTTGTGGACCATGTCAGTTTCGTCAGTTTTGTACACTTTTAGTTTCTTCAATTTTTTTAGACAACACGGACCGTAGAAGAAAAAAAGTAGTTCTAGGGCCCAAATTGAAACTAAGCTCTGGTTGAGCCGTCGCATTGCGGTGAGTGTCGAAGGTCGACAAAGATAAAAGAGGCCTAGAAAACAATGCATGTGATGGGTCTGCTTTTTGCTTGATTATTGCCATGGTAAATCCATTTATTGCCATGCCGAACAAAAATAGTGCATGATGGTAAATCGATTTATGGTAAGAGAGGCCTACAATTTAGGGAAGAAACCTAGCTAAAAATGTAGTCCTAGGAGGTGAGAAGGCACAATACCACAGGATAAGGGATTACCTAGAAGCTATGTTAGAAACCAATCCAGGAAGTAGATGCATTGTGACAACAAACCATCTTAAACACCATCCCAGCAAGAATCCAAGATTCCATGGTCATGTGCCTCAATTCTTGCAAAGAGAGTTACCTTAATGTTTGCATGCCATTCATAGGTATTACCCACCACTTTGTATGTAATTAACTAGTCACTCAACATATTCATACCCACTAGTTTGTTTCTAATTAACTTGTGATGTGGTGTGATAGGTGTTGATGGTTGTCGTCCTTTTCTCACAATAGATGCGAGGGGGTGGCTTAACGAGGTGAGAGCAAGGCTGCCGTGGAAGATCCAAGACGGGATAGGCACTACAAGGATTCCGTTCTATTGCAATAAAATTTATTGCTACATCTATATTTTGTTGCAATAAAATGCTATATTTACCACAAAATTCCAGTTCGTGGTAATAGGACCTACATATTGCCACAATTTCGTTTCGTCATGCTAAGAACACATTTTGTTGCAATAGAAGCAATGTATTGCCACAAGTTGCATCATTGTTGTAATATGGTAGTGATATTGTGACAATTGTGTCCCGTTGCATGAATTGGTCATTTTATTGCAATAAAGACTAGGTATTGCAACAAGGTAAATCTTTGTGGTAATATTTAAACATACATTGCAACAATTCTGGCATGTGGCGGTAGTCATAGGTACTGTTGCAAAACATGGCTTTGTATTGTAACAAAATATGCATTGGTTGTAATAGGGTGACTTTTTGCCATGCCTTCATTTTGTTGCAATAACTACTACATATTGCAACAAATTGTGCATCCATGGTAATACGTACAAGATATTGCAACAATGACCTAGTGTTGTGAAAAAGAAGATATTGCAACAATGCTCTTTGCAGTGTCCTATCGCTCTAGTTTTTTTTGTTTTTTTATACTTTATATCACAATATTATTAAAGCACTACAAAAAACAAAGATTAAGTAACATAATCATGTAATATATAGGAAAACATGTTACATAGTTAAACTGAAGTAACACATCGTGTGTGTTGCAGATGTGCAGTGTGACCAATAACACATACTCCCTCCATCCCATAATATAAGAGAGTTTTTGACACTAGTGTGGTGTCAAAAACACTCTTATATAATGGGACGGAGGGAGTAGTTGATAAGGTTCGAAATGTGTTACCAACACATTACATAAGCCACATACAAGTTTGTGCCGCTCTAGGTGTGTTACGGCCTATTGTTATAGTAACATATAATCCTGTGTTGCCGCATAGTGTTACAAGCTATATAACTTCAGATAAAAAACAATTAGTGTATAGTATATTCTAAAAAAAGGAATAGTGCTAGAATGGTTACAAACATAGGTTCAAATTTTCACTCAATTGATTTTCTGAACAATCTATGTCCATAACATAAGGTTGTACATAGGTCTTGAACATTTTTTCTGTATTACTTGAACCTTAATCGAGTTACATATATGACTCAAATTGGAATTACATCCAATATGTATGTATAATTTCATTATTTTCACTAACAAACATGTTTGTGTGTTGCAACAGGAGAAAAAAATAACCCGCTTATACACACTATACGATATCAGCAAATCCCAAAAATCTCCACACAACAAACAACATGATAATTAAGTGGTGTTGCGTAAAAACGTAATGATTGAATGGTTTTTGAAAGTGTATTCAAGGTGTTTTTAAAAATATTTATGGACACAATTTTAAAAAATTATGGAGATCGACATTAAGTCACTTGTTTGCGTAAAGCTCGTATCAACAATTTAGTGTACATCATTGTATATTAGTTGGTTATTATACATGGTGGAAAATAGGATGACTATGCACCTATCGTAACATTTAACGTAAGGTAGCTAGTAGGAATCGACATCCTCATCCTCTATAGTGTAAATACGATCTTTTGTCAGAGCATTAAGCTATCATATCTACTCAAGTTAAATGTAACATAAAATATATGCAATAGGAATTTGAAAAATACCCAATATAGAGAATGTATAATTAAGGCTGCATCATAAATTTTATTTTATAAATTAGTAACATGCAATATAATAGCATATTTGAAATTGACATATTTTTCTGAATAACTTTGATATATAATATGTTAGATTTGGAATTAGGATTTGAAAGTTATGAATACTTTAAAAAGCATTTGAATTTACACAAAAAAGCAATGAAAAAGAAAACGGGGCGTGACTGGGATCGAACTTTGTGTAAATGGGCTAGTGGTATGTTTGTGTCTAGACACTGGAGTCGCTGTATATATGAACGGGCATAGCGGCGAAGGCCCCAAACCGAACCATTTTTCCTACTTATAGGTGGCGTGGGTGGTAATTTAGGGTAACTTTTGGGGCAATTTTATGACATACGACCAGAAGTTATCCTTGCTTTATTATTATTAGGTACAGATATATCAAAAATAGCAAATAATTTGAAAAAATGTTCTTAAATTTTAAAGTATTAGCATAGGAGCATATTATACATATATATTCTTACTATAAAAATTCAAGACATGCGGCGTAGAAGCATATTATATGTATGTAATAATCTAGCTATAAAAAAACTGAGAACATATAGCCTGTAAACAAGTAAGAACATGTAGCCTGTAAACAAGTGAGACCGGCTAAACATGCCTGAACAAAATAAAATGACCAACAATGATGGATATTTGATATGTGTGAAAAAATATTGTAAACATGAGTTAATACAAAAAAAAAAGGTAGTGGGAGGCTCTCCTACTGCCACGAAAAAGAAAAGATGCCTGCTAGAATCAAACACGTTACCTTCTGCTTGTGGAAACATGTGATTACCAACATACAACATACCCTATTGTGCTTAAATTGAATATAATTATCCTTTTATTAAAAAGAGGAACGGCTCAGCCAAGGCCTACTGGATTTCTTTTAGCAACGCCAATGCCCATTAGAAATATAGTTCGTCTCATATTATTAAATTCGCTTGCGATTCCGTGACTTCGGCCCGGTTTTGCTTCTGAAAGCTTCGACCTAGCTTATTTTCAGCTTGATTTTTGTCATTAGTTTTTTGTTGGTTTTTCTTACGGTTTTTATGTTTCTTTTGCCTATTTCTCTTTTTATTATTAATTTTAAATTTCATTAAAAATAATCTTTAAATTCGTGAGTTTTCTCTTTAAATTCGTGATCGTTCTTCGAAGCCACAAACTTTTTCTCAACTCTCGAACAATTTCTCAGATTAGAAACTGGTCAATGGTGAACCGGTCGAAACGACTCAGCGAGCGAGCGAGCGACTCGGGGTGAGCGACCTCCCTTAACTGGGGCCGGCTGACGGTGTGCGTTGTGTCGTTGTTAGTTGGCTTTGGTTGCACCACAAGTGTTGTATAGGCATTCTCTGTATTTTAATATGCTATAACACTAAAAATTAAACACATCCAAATCAAACAACACACAAATTCAAATCCATTGGAGCATGACGTTGAATAAATAATTTCACACTTACTTTTGCATATGTATTCAAATTGAAATCGCCTGAAATTATATTTTATTTCCCGTAGTGAGATGTAAATATTTATTGTTGTATCTGATGTGTCGTCTGATATCAGAAGTGAAAGTTAGGAGCTTCTTGGCAGGAAGAAACCTTTATATAGGTACAGGGGCGGACCTAGGATTGGCACAAGACCAGGGCCCTAGGTCGGCTACAATGCTCTACAATGCTGCTACAGTGCCTAAGATGCTATCTTCACGCCCAAGGCCCCCTGACCTGGGTCCTAGATCCGCCACTGTATAGATAACCATGGAAGTAACGTTTATGCTATGCCCCGGGGCAACCTGGAGGTTACCTCGTTTATAAACGGACTAAGAGCAAGTCTAACAGATCCATATATTGGCCCAATCAACACAAATCATACCAATATGCGGTTTATGGGCCAAAAAGTGACTAGGAGATCCTGCATCTTGACCCAGCACGCATTTTATACAGAAGGCCTAAAATCGCCCCCTTGGAGTGGTACATGTACAGGATCCTACAAACCTGTTTTCGTAGAAGAATGGAGAGGCACAGAAGAGTAGAGAGTATGCTTACCAGCATCGCTAGGGTCTAGAGCGAAGAGAGGTCTAGAGGTGACTGTCAGGCGTCCCGATCGTCCTATTTGGCTGCTCCTGGACTGGTCAACCATAGGAGTTTTGATCAATGTTGAGCGAAGGGAGGTCGGAGTCGAACTTGGCGGGATAGCAGACCAAGGACACTAGCTCTGGCAAGGTAGAGAAGTATGCTCATTTAGCCGTCAAGATAGTAGACCAAGGATGCAAATGGTTATCGCGAGTCCTCTTCAAACTTAATGTTTTTTATATTAATTAGTAGATCGTAATCTCATGCTTATATTAAATCCACATTGGTCATACCACATCACAATTAAACTTATGGTTTGGTCGAATGCATGTCAGGGCACGCAATTATAATGTGCTCCGAACACCGCGTTTTGCTGACACTAGCAATAGCTAGTAGCCCCTTCTCCTTGTCATTTGATGTGGGTTATAGATAGTGTTTTCATTGATCTACTTTGAGCTATAGTACATGCCAAGGTCCTCTATAATGTCCACACTTTGATGAGCCTTGATGCAGTCTCTTATATGGATAGACAAGGGTTGGTAGTTTCATAACTATTTATGAGGGATATGATACGATCAAACGATCCCGAAATTATGGGAAACCTATGTATCATAATTGATGAATCTCTCACATAACACATCCATCCTTATCCCCTCCGAGCTCCCTCCTTTGATGACACTGTTTTCAAAGAAAAAAAAGAATGCAAAAGCAATAAATGCAATCCTTTCGTGTCGGGTGGAGGACACGAGAGAACATGTGGCAACTTCCCACATGGATGTTGCAATAGCACACTTTATTGCCATGATTGCTTTTCCATGGCAATAACCTATTACCATACGTCCAGTCACAACGGCTGCCAATGAATCTCGTTTCGTGGCAATAGGTACTTATCGCCAAAAATCGGCATGTATTGCAACAAATGATTTTGTCGCAATAGGCCCAGATCCTTGTAGTGAGGGTAGTAACACGCGGTGGTTTAACCAGGTTCGGGGCTCTCCGGAGAGATAATACCCCTACTCCTACAAGTCTGTATATGAAGTGTGTATGTACTACAAGGTTGCTCTTGGAGTTGTGTCTGAGGAGGAAGAGGGAGCTGGCTGCTCCTTTTGTTGCTTCATACGTGGGAGAGTGGGAGAGGATGAGAGAATGACAGATTTCTTGCCCTGAGAGAGCTCCTCTGGTGCCTCTTATATAGGGAGGCCCAGGGGACAAGGGGTGTCACACATGGCCAACTATTTACTATTGGAGGAGACATGTGATATGACATTGATGTAGGCAATAGTGCACTACTATTGGAGATGACATACGAGGTGATGCGATGGCGCAGGCTATAGTACACCACTATTGGGGTGCAGTGAGGTGACGCATGACGCAAGCTATATTGTCTTCATGTCGTGTCCAACGGGACGTGGTGGTTGACTTCGTGCAGTAGGCCGACTGGAGCAGTCGGGCAGAGGTCGGTCGGAGTAGTCAGCTGGCTTAGCTGGGCAGGGGCGGCTGGACTTAGGACCCAGCCGGACCAGGGTGCCAGCCGAAGCAGTCGGACAGAGCAGCGTTGGCCGCCCCGTTGCCTCGAAATGTCGAGTCGCCTTCTTGAGCCTACCCGTGGGTAATCCCCCCGACAGTAGCCTCCGAGCCTCCGGACGACTTGGGGACACGGGCGAAGGGTTTTGCCATCGTTGTTGTTGTTGTTGTTGTTGTTGTTGTTGTTGTTGTTGTTGTTGTTGTAGAAGTTGTTGATGACGGTCAATTGCGGGCCGGGGATTGCTTGGCATGCTTCCAGCGGGGGCGCGCTAGCGCACCCGCTAGGTGTTGCCTTCGAGCCTCCGGGCGACTCAAGGAGTCGGGCGGGAGGATCTTTCCTGTTGCTGAAGCAGACGGTGGCATCGAGGACGTCGGGCGCGGACGCGGGGTACGCCAACAGATGGGCACGGGGCCTGTCTGGCGCGGACATGGAGTCCACCGGCTGATGGGCGTGGGGGCCTTGTCGGGCATGGACGTGGAGTCTGTCGGCTGGCTGTTTCCAGTTAGGGTGTGCCAGCGCACCCGCCGGGTGTAGCCTCCGAGCCTCCAGGTGACTCGAAGAGTCAGGCGGAGGGTCTTTGCTGTTGTTGAAACAGACGGTGGCATCACGGATGTCGTGCACGGACACAGGGTCCCCTGGCTGATGGGCACGGAGCCCAGACGGGGGTGAACATGGGGTCTGCCAGTTGATGGGCGTGGATCCTAGCCAGGGACGGGCTGTCGAGCGCGAGGCGCTGCCAGGCGGGAATGCGGGTTCCACCAGCTAATGGGCGCGGAGCCCTGAGGAGGGCGGACGCGGGGTCCGCCGGCTTTCGAGCGCGAGGCACTACCGGGCACGAACGCGGGGTCCACCGGCTGATGGGCGCAGAGACCTGTCGGAGGCGGACACAGGGTCCGCCAGCTAATGGGCACGGAACCCAATCGGGGGCGGATGCGGGGTCCGCCGGCTAGCGAGCGTGAGGCGCTGCCAGGCGCGGACACGGGGTTCGTCGGCTGATGGGTGCGGAGCCCTACCGAGGGCGGACGCGGGGTCCGCCGGCTGTTGAGCGTGAGGCGCTGCAGGAAGCGGACGTGAGGTCCGTCGGCTGATGGGCGTGGAGCCTTATTGAGGGCGGACGCAGGGTCCGCCGGCTTAATGGCTCGAAGCCCTGCCAAGGACGGACGCGGGGTCCGCTGGCTGATGAGCGCGAGGCACTGCCGATGGCGAACGCGAGGTCTACCGGCTGATGGGCGCGGGGCCCTGTGATACGTCCAATTTGCATCATTCTTTTATGTTGATATTTATTTCATAATGGGCTGTTATTACACATTGTGGAACAATACTTATGCCTTTTCTCTTTTATTTACAAGGTTTACATGAAGAGGGAGAATGCCGACAGCTGGAATTCTAGACTGAAAAAAAGCAAATCTGAGATACCTATTCTGCACAACTCCAAAAGTCCTGAAAATTTACAGAGAATTATTTTGGAATATATAAAAAATATTGGGCGAACCAGATGTCAGAGTGGGCCACCAGGAGGTGGCAAGCCTGCCAGGCGCGGCCACCCCCTGGTCGTGCCTAGCAGGCTTGTGACCCACCTGGCAGGCCCGCGACGCCCATCTTCTCCTATATGGAGGGTTTTGACCTGGAAAAAATCTGAAGAGAGCTTTCGGGATGAAGCGCCACCGTCTCGTGGAGGAACTTGGACAGAACCAATATAGAGCTCCGACAAGGCTATTCTGCAGGGGAAACTTCCCTCCCAGAGGGGGAAATCAAAGCCATCATCATCACCAATGATCTTGTCATCGAGAGGGGGGTCAATCTCCATTAATATCTTCACCAGCACCATCTTCTCTCCAAACCCTAGTTCATCTCTTGTATCTGATCTTTGTCTCAAACCTCAGATTGGTACATGTGGGTTGCTAGTATTTTGATTACTCCTGGTAGTTGATGCTAGTTGGTTCACTTAGTGGAAGATCATATGTTCAGATCCTTTACGATAATTAATACTCCTCTGATTACGAACATGAACATGTTTTGTGAGTAATTATGTTTGTTCCTGGGGACATGGGATAAGTCTTGTTATAAGTAATCATGTGAATTTGGTATTCGTTCAATATTTTCATGAGATGTATGTTGTCTCTCCTCTAGTGGTGTTATGTGAACGTCGACTACATAAAAATTCATCATTATTTGGTCTTAGGGGAAGGCATTGGGAAGTAATAAGTAGATGATGGGTTGGTAGAGTGACAGAAGCTTAAACCCGAGTTTATGTGTTGCTTCGTAAGGGGCTGATTTGGATCCATATGTTTCATGATATGGTTAGATTTATCTTAATTCTTCTTTCGTAGTTGCGGATGCTTGCGAGAGATGTTAATCATAAGTGGGATGTTTTTCCAAGTAAGGGAAGCACCCAAGCATCGGTCCACCCACATATCAAATTATCAAAGTAACGAATGTGAATCAAATGAGCATGATGAAAACTAGCGACAGGAATTCCCATGTGTCCTCGGGAGCGCTTTGCTTTATATAAGAGTTTGTCTAGGCCTATCCTTTGCTACAAAAAGGATTGGGATACCTTGCTGCACCTTTTCTACACTTGTTACTTGTTACACGTTACGAATTATCTTATCACAAAACTATTTGTTACCGATAATTTTAGTGCTTGCAGAGAATACCTTATTGGAAACCGCTCGTCATTTCCTTGAGCTCCTCATTGGGTTCGATACTCTTACTTATTGAAAGGACTATGATAGATACCCTATACTTGTGGGTCATCAAGACTCTTTTCTCGCTCCGTTGCTAGGGAGTGAAGTGCCTTTGGTGAGTGGAATCTGGTAAGGAAAAAAAATATATAGTGTGCTGAAATTTACTGTCACTTGTTACTATGGAAACTAATCCTTTAAGGAGCTTGTCCGGGGTATCTTCACCTCGAACGGAAACACAAAGAGTTGTCCCTCAACCTACTGAATCTACTGAAAATACTTATTATGAAATTCCTTCGGGTATGATAGAGAAACTGCTGGCTAATCCTTATGCAAAAGATGGAACACTACATCCTGATTTGCATCTAATCTATGTGGATGAAGTTTGTGGATTATTTAAGCTTACAGGTCTGCATGAGGATCACATCAAGAAGAAGGTCTTTCCTTTATCTTTGAAGGAGAAGGCATTGACATGGTATAGGCTATGTGATGATATGGGATCATGGAGCTACAATCAATTGAAAATGGAATTTCATTAGAAGTTCTATCCTATGCATCTAGTTCATCGTGATTGGAATTATATTTATAATTTTTGGCCTCATGAAGCAGAAAGAATCTCTCAAGATTGGGGGAGGCTTAAGTCTTTGTTATATTCATGCCCCAATTATGAGCTCTCGAGATAAATTATTATTCAGAATTTTTATGCCCGACTTTCTCGTAATGATCGATCCATGTTCGATACTTCTTGTGCTAGTTCCTATATGAAGAAAGATATTGACATCAAATGGGATTTATTGGAAAGAATTAAATGCAACTCTGAAGATTGGGAACTCGATGAAGGTAAGGAGTCAGTTATGAACCTTAAGTTTGATTGCGTTAAATCCTTTGTAGACATCGATGCTTTTCGTGAATTTAGCACTAAATATGGACTTGACTTAGAGATAGTAGCTTCTTTTTGTGAATCTTTTGCTGCTCATCTTGATCTCCCTAAGGAGAAGTGGTTTAAATATCATCCTCCCTTTGAAGTGAAAGTAGTTGAACCTATTAAAGTTGAAGAGAAAACTATTACTTATAATGTTCATCCTGCTATTCCCGCTAATTACATCAAAACACCACCTTTCCCTGTTAGAATAAAGGAACATGCTAAAGCTTCAACTGTGGTTCGTAAGAGCTGTGCTAGAACGCCTACACCCCCTGAGCAAATTAAAGTTGATCCTAGTATTGCTATGGTTAAGGATCTCTTGGTTGATAATATTGATGGGCATGTTATTCAATTGTGTGATGAAGCCGCTAGAATTGCTAAACCTGGTGCTAAAGATAAACATAGACCCATTGTTGGCACACCTGTTGTTTCTATTAAAATAGGAGATCATTGTTATCATGGCTTATGTGATATGGGTGCTAGCGTGAGTGCAATTTCATTTACCTTATAGAAAGAGATTATGAATGAAATTGCACCAGCTGAGTTAGAGGAAATTGATGTTACAATTAAGCTTGCTAATAGAGATAATATATCACTAGTCGAGATTATTGGAGATGTTGAAGTCTTGTGTGGGAAAATAAAATATCCTACTGATTTTCTTGTTCTTGGCTCCCCACAAGATGATCTTTGTCCTATTATATTTGGTAGACCCTTCTTTAATAACGTTAATGCCAGGATAGATTGTGAGAAGGAAACTGTTACCTTAAGTTTTGAGGATACGTCTCATGAGTTTAATTTCTCTAAATTTCATAGACAACCCCATGATAAAGAATTTCCTAGTAAGGATGAAATTATTGCTCTTGCTTCTATTTATGTGTCTCCTACTGATCCTTTAGAACAATATTTGCTGGATCATGAAAATGATATGCATATGAATGAAAGGAATGAAATAGATAAGATTTTCTGTGATCAACATCCTATTCTGAAACACAACTTGCCAGTTGAAATACTTGGGGATCCTCCTCCACCCAAGGGTGATCCCATGTTTGAGCTTAAACAATTACCGGATACTCTGAAATATGCTTACCTTGATGAAAAGAAGATATATCATGTTATTATTAGTGCTAACCTTTCAGTGCATGAAGAACAGAGATTATTGAAAACTCTGAGGAAGCATCGTGCTGCTATTGGATATACTCTTGATGATCTTAAGGGCATTAGTCCCACTCTATGTCAGCATAAAATTAAAATGGATCCCGATGCTAAACCAGTTGTTGATCACCAACAACCGTTAAATCCTAAAATGAAGGAACTGGTAAGAAATGAAATATTAAAGCTTCTGGAGGCAGGTATCATTTACCCTATTGCTGATAGTAGGTGGGTTAGTCTCATTCTTTGTGTACCTAAGAAGGAGGTATTACCGTAGTTCCTAATGATAAAAATGAATTGATCCCACAGAGAATTGTTATAGGATATAGAATGGTAATTGATTTTAGGAAATTGAATAAAGCTACTAGAGAAGATCACTACCCTCTACCTTTTATTGATCAAATGCTAGAAAGATTATCAAAACACACACATTTCTGCTTTCTAGATGGTTATTCTGGTTTCTCTCAAATACCCATGTCAAAAGAGGACCAGGAGAAGACCACCTTTACCTGCCCTTTTGGTACCTTTGCTTATAGACGTATGCCTTTTGGTTTATGAAATGCACCTGCTACCTTTCAAAGATGCATGACTGCTATATTCTCTGATTTTTGTGAAAGGATTGTTGAGGTTTTGATGGATGATTTTTCCATTTACGGAACTTCTTTTGATGATTGTTTGAGCAACCTTGAACGAGTTTTGCAGAGATGTAAAGAAACTAATCTTGTCTTGAATTGGGAGAAGTGTCACTTTATGGTGAATGAAGGCATTGTCTTGGGACATAAAATTTCCAAAAGAGGTATTGAACTTTGACAAGGCTAAAGTTAATGCTATTGAAAAAATATCGTGTCCTATGGATATCAGAGGTATAGGAAGTTTCCTCGGTTATGCTGGTTTCTATAGGAGATTTATTAAAGACTTCTATAAGATTTCTAGGCCACTCACTAATCTCTTGCAAAAGGATGTTCCATTCGTTTTTGATGATGATTGTGTAGAAGCTTTTGAAATTCTTAAGAATGCCTTGATTTCTGCACCTCTTATTCAACCACCTGATTGGAACCTACCCTTTGAAATTATGTGTGATGCTAGTGATTATGTCGTTGGTGATGTCCTAGGACAAAGAGTTGATAAGAAATTAAATGTTATTCATTATACTAGCAAAACTCTAGACAGTGCTCAAAGAAACTATGCTACGACTGAAAAAGATTTTTTAGCACTTGTGTTCGCTTGTGATAAGTTTAGACCCTACATTGTTGATTCCAAAGTAACTGTTTACACTCATCATGATGCTATTAAATATCTTATGGAAAATAAAGATGCTAAACCTAGACTTATCAGGTGGGTTCTTCTGCTACAAGAATTTGATTTGCATATTGTTGATAGAAAGGGTGCTGATAACCCCGTAATAGATAACTTGTCTAGCTTAGAGAATGTTCTTGATGACCCACTACCTATTGATGATAGCTTTCCTCATGAACAACTAGCTATCATAAATGCTTCTTGTATGTCTCCTTGGTATGCTGATTATGCTAATTACATTGTCGCTAAATTTGTACTGCCTAGTTTCACATACCAACAAAATAAAAAGTTCTTCTATGATTTAAGACATTACTTCTGGGATGACCCATACCTTTATAAAGAAGGAGTAGATGACGTTATTAGATGTTGTGTACCTGAGCATGAACAGGAACAAATACTACTGAAATGTCATTCTGAGGCCTACGGAGGACACCATGCTGGAGATAGAACTGCACATAAGGTATTGCAATTTGGGTTTTATTGGCCTACTCTCTTTAAGGATGCTCGTAAGTTTGTCTTGTCATGTGATGAATGTCAAAGAATTGGCAATACTAGTAGATGTCAGGAAATGCCTATGAATTACTCTCTTGTTATTGAACCATTTGATGTTTGGGGTTTTGATTATATGGGACCTTTTCCAACGTCCAATGGGTATACTCATATTTTAGTTGTTGTTGATTATGTTACTATGTGGGTAGAAGCTATTCCACTAGTAGTGTTGATCATAGCACCTCTATTAAGATGCTTAAAGAAGTTATTTTCCCTAGATTTGGAGTCCCTAGATATTTAATGACTGATGGTGGTTCACATTTTATTCATGGTGCTTTCCATAAATTGCTTGCTAAGTATGATGTTAATCATATAATTGCATCTCCTTATCATCCTCACTCTAGTGGTCAAGTAGAATTAAGCAATAGAGAAATTAAATTGATCTTTCAAAAGACTTTTAATAGATCTTGGAAGAATTGGTCTAAGAAACTTGACGATGCATTATGGGCTTATAGAACTGCTTACAAGAATCCTATGGGTATGTATTCGTATATAATGGTTTATAGTAAATCATGTCACTTACCTCTAGAGATAGAGCATAAAGCTTATTGGGCAATCAAAGAGCTCAACTATGATTTCGAACTTGCTGGTGAGAAGAGGTTATTTGATATTAGCTCACTTGATGAATGGAGAACCCAGGCCAATGAGAATGCCAAGTTGTTTAAAGAGAAAGTTAAGAGATGGCATGATAAAAGGATACAAAAGAGTGAATTCAATGTATGTGACCATGTCTTGCTATACAATTCCCGTTTAAGATTTTTCACGGGAAAACTTCTCTCTAAATGGGAAGGGCCTTACATTGTCGACAAAGTATAACGTTTCGGTGCCATCAAGATCAACAACATTGAAGGCACAAATCCAAAGGTGGTAATGTTGGAAATATGCCCTAGAGGCAATAATAAAATGGTTATTATTGTATTTCCTTGTTCAAGATAATTGTTTGTTGTTCATGCTACAATTGTGTTAACTGGAAACCGTAATACATGTGTGAATACATAGACCACAAGATGTCCCCAGTGAGCCTCTAGTTGGCTAGCTCGTTGATCAATAGATGGTCACGGTTTCATGACCATGGACACATTGGATGTCGTTGATAACGGGATCACATCATTAGTAGAATGATGTGATGGACAAGGCCCAATCCTAAGCATAGCACAAGATCGTGTAGTTCGTCTGCTAAAGCTTTTCAATGTCAAGTATCGTTTCCTTAGACCATGAGGTTGTGCAACTCCTGGATACTGTAGGAATGCTTTGGGTGTGCGAAACGTCACAACGTAGCTGGGTGGCTATAAAGGTACGCTACAGGTATCTCCGAAAGTGTCTGTTGGGTTGGCATGAACCGAGATTCGGATTTGTCACTCCGTGTGACGGAGAGGTATCTCTGGGCCCACTCGGTAAGACATCATCATAATGAGCTCAATGTGACCAAGGAGTTAGCCACGGGATGATGTGTTACGGAACGAGTAAAGAGACTTGCCGGTAACGAGATTGAACAAGGTATAGGGATACCGACGATCGAATCTCGGGCAAGTATCATACCGGTAGACAAAGGGAGTTGAATACGGGATTGTCTGAATCCCCGACATCGTGGTTCATCCGATGAGATCATCGTGGAGCATGTGGGAGCCAACATGGGTATCCAGATCCCGTTGTTGGTTATTGATCGGAGAGTGTCTCGGTCATGTCTATGTGTCTCCCGAACCCGTAGGGTCTACACACTTAAGGTTCGATGACGCTAGGGTTATCGGGAAATAGTGTACATGGTTACCGAAAGTTGTTCGGAGTCCCGGATGAGATCCCGGACATCACGAGGAGCTCTGGATTGGTCCAGAAGTAAAGATTTATATATGGGAAGTCTAGTTTCATTCACCGGAAAGGTTTCGGGGTTTATCGGTATTGTACCAGGACCGCCGAAAGGGTTCCGGGGGTCCACCGAGAGGGTTCACCTGCCCCGGCAGGCCCAGTGGGCTGTAGCCACACCAAGGGCCCAAGACGCCTAGGGCGTGGGGGGCAAATGCCCCCCCCCCCCCGCGGGGGGGCATGTGCCCCCCGGGGACCACCGCCCCAGGGCCGAAGGTCCATAGGGTCGGAAACCCTAGGGCGTGGGGGGCAAGTGCCCCACGGGGGGCCGCCGCCCCCCCCATCTAGATGGGTTCTAGGGTTTGGCCTTCCCCCTATAAATAGAGAGGAGTTAGGAGGGCAGCGACATGACTTCCCAGGCGCAGCCCTCCCTCTCTCCCACCTCTCCTCCTCCTCCGTAGCGCTTGGCGAAGCCCTGCCGGAGAACTTTGGAAGTCTTACCTGAAGGGCGAAAGGCCATTTAGAACAAATGGATCTTTAAGAAGAAAACACACGCGGACGGTAATGTCACCGTCTATAAAGCTCGACTTGTGGCAAAGGGTTTTTCACAAGTTCAAGGAGTTAACTACGATGAGACCTTCTCACCCGTAGCGATGCTTAAGTCTGTCAGAATCATGTTGGCAATAGTTGCTTATTTCGACTATGAAATTAGGCAGATGGATGTCAAAAAGCATTCCTCAATGGTTTCCTTGAGGAAGAGTTGTATATGATGCAACCAGAAGGTTTTGTCGATTCAGAGAATGCTGACGAAGTTTGCAAACTCCAGCGATCCATTTATGGACTGGTGCAAGCATCTCGGAGTTGGAATAAGCATTTTGACGAGGTGATCAAAGCGTTTGAGTTTATACAAGTTTATGGAGAAGCTTGTATTTACAAGAAAGTGAGTGGGAGCTCTATATCGTTTCTAATATTATATGTGGATGACATATTGCTGATTGGAAACAATATAGAAATGTTGGAAAGCGTGAAAGAATATTTAAACAAGAGTTTTTCAATGAAGGACCTAGGAGAAGTTGCTTTCATATTAGTCATTAAGATCTACAGAGATAGATCGAGACGCTTAATAGCACTTTCACAGAGCACATACCTTGATAAAATTTTGAAGAAGTTCAAAATGGATCAGTCCAAGAAGGGGTTCTTGCCTGTGTTACAAGGTGTGAAGTTGAGTAAGACTCAACGCCCAGTAACTGCAGAAGATAGAGAAAATATATGTGCCATCCCCTATGCTTCAGCCATAGGCTCTATCATGTATGCAATGTTGTGCACAAGACCCGATGTCAGCCTTGCCATAAGTATGTCCGAAAGGTTTCAAAGTGATCCTGGAATGGAGCACTAGGCAGCGATCAAGAATATCCTTAAGTACCTGAAAAGGACTAAGGAAATGTTTCTTGTTTATGGAGGTGATGAAGAGCTCGTTGTAAAGGGTTACGTCGATGCAAGCTTTGACATTGATCTGGATGACTCTAAGTCGCGAACCGGATACGTATTTATTCTTAACGGGGGAGCGGTAAGCTGGTGCAGTTCCAAGCAAAGCGTTGTAGCTGATTCTACGTGCGAAGCGGAGTACATCGCAGCCTCGGAGGCGGCGAAGGAAGGTGCCTGGATGAAGCAATTCATGATAGATCTTGGAGTAGTGCCCAATGCACTTAATCCAATGAACCTTTTATGTGACAACACTGGTGCCATTGCTCTAGCCAAGGAACCAAGGTTTCACAAGAGGACTAGACACATAAAGCGACGCTTCAACTCCATCCGCGATTACATCAAGGAGAAGGACATAAATATTTGCAAAGTGCACAGGGATCTGAATGTTGCAGACCCGTTGACTAAACCTCTTCCAAGGGCTAAACATGATCAACACTAGAACTGCATGGGTGTTCGATTCATTACAATGTAAATCACATAGTGATGTGAACTAGATTATTGACTCTAGTGCAAGTGCGAGACTATTGGAAATATGCCCTAGAGGCAATAAATAAAGTGTTTATTATTATATTTCCTTGTTCATGATAATCATTTATTATCCACGCTATAATTGTATTGATTGGAAACACATTACATGTGTGGGTAAATAGACAACACTCTGTCGCTAGTATGCCTCTAGTGAACTAGCTCGTTGATCAAAGATAGTCAAGGTTTCCTAGCCATTGACATGTGATGTCATTTGATAACGGGATCACATCATTAGGAGAATGATGTGATGGACAAGACCCTAACTACAAACGTAGCATATGATCGTGTCAGTTTATTGCTACTGTTTTCTGCATGTCAAGTATATGTTCCTATGACCATGAGATCATGCAACTCACAGACATCGGAGGAGTGCCTTGTGTGTATCAAACGTTGCAACGTAACTGGGTTCCTATAAAGGTGCACTACAGGTATCTCCGAGGGTGTCTGTTGAGTTGGCATGGATCAAGACTAGGATTTGTTACTCCGTGTGACGGATAGGTATCTCAGGGCCCACTCGGTAATAAAACATCACAATGAGCCTTGCAATCAATGTGACTAAGTGTTAGTTGCGGGATCTTGTATTACGGAACGAGTAAAGAGACTACGAGGTTGAACTAGGTATGGAGATACCGACGATCGAATCTCAGGCAAGTAACATACCGAAGAACAAAGGGAACATCATACGGGATTATATGAATCTTGACATAGAGGTTCGACTGATAAAAGATCTTCGTAGAATATATAGGAACCAATATGGGCATCTAGGTCCCGCTATTGGTTATTGACCATAGAGGTGTCTCGATCATGTCTACATAGTTCTCGAACCCGCAGGGTCTGCACACTTAAGGTTTGGTGACGTTACGGTAGTATAGAGGTATGTATGGTGGTGGCTGAAGGTTGTTTAGAGTCCCGGATGAGATCCCGGATGTCACGAGGAGCTCCAGAATGGCCCGGAGGTAAAGATTCATATATAGGAAGTCCTGTTTTTGTCGCCGGAAAAGTTCCGGGCTCATCGATAGTGTACCGGGAGTGCCGGCAGTGTACTGGGAGACCACCGGGAGGGGTATTTCGACCCAATAGGCTTCATGGGCTGTGGGAGAGTGAATACCAGCCCTTAGTGGGCTGGTGGAACATCCACACAAGGCCCATGCGGCTAGAAAAGAAAATCCAAGGAGAAAAGGTGGAAAAAGGCAAAAATTGGGTGAATCCTAGTCCTACTAGGATTGGAGGTGGAGTCCACCTCCTCCACCTGGTTCGGCCTCCTCCTTGGAGGCTTGGCCAAGCCTCCTCCTCTCTTCCTCCTATATATACTGGTGGTTTTAGGGTTTTTGGCACTAGATTTTCAGCCACGTGCTACCCGTTCCTCCAGTGCATAGTTTCTCCTCTAGATCGGATTTCTGCAGTGCTTAGGCGAAGCCCTACCGGAATAGCTCCACCGCCATCATCGAAGCACCGTCACGCTGCCGTAGAACTCATCTACCTCTCCGCTCCCTCTTGCTGGATCGAGAAGGCGGAGATCGTCATCAAGATGTACGTGTGCTGAACGCGGAGGTGCCGTCCGTTCAGTGCTTGATCGGGACGGATCGTGAGGACGGTTCGTGATTGGATCGCGGGACGCTCAGCGATTTGGATCGCGAAGACGTTCAACTACACCAACCGCGTTTCTTAACGCTTTCCGCTTATGATCTACAAGGGTACGTAGATCCACTCTCCCTCTCGTAGATGCTCATCACCATGGATAGATCTGTGTGTGCGTAGGAAATTTTTTGTGTCCCATGCGACTTTCCCCAATACGGAGTGGCAGCAGGTGGGCGCGAGGGCGCGGGAGAGCCCGAGCTGAGCGGGGCCGGCGGCAGGCACGGGGCGAAAGATGAGCTGGAGGCGCGGGACGGTGACCCAGGGCAGGCGCAGGTCCGACGCGTGGAGGTGGGGCTGATGCATCGCAAGGGAGCTACTGTTGTTGGAAGGGGCCGCGTGGATGTCGTTGGGTAGGGAAGCCGCGGTGTCAGCGTCGGTGTTCTTGTGGTGCCCGAGGCTGAGCATCGTCGCGAGGCGCGCTATGTGTTGCTAGCAGCTGGAGCTGGATGGGGACCTCCAGGGCATGCAGGGGCGCCGTGACAAGGAGGGAGGAGCTCGAGATTCCCTACTCCTTGGGAGAGAGGAACCGTGAGGCATGGGGAACCGGGATGGTGGGCCGAAACGGCAACGGGGCGGGTTGCCGCAGGTGAGGCAGCGTCAGTCGTCGCCATTGGCGCCGCGGCCAGGGCCTGGATGCAAGAGGCTTCCGCGGCGTGAGAAAGCAGCGGGATGGCATTGTCCATAGGTGCTCAACCCCGGGCAAGCTAGATTCAGTAGGGCTGCGAGTAGATGGTGGAGCAGAGGTGCACGCAGATGGGAGGTCGGGCGCAACGCGCGGTCGCGAGGAAGACGGCGAGGCCGGCGACGAGGACTCAATACCCCACGCGGTCGCCCTGGGGGCCTATCGATGTCGGACCCCCGAGCGCCACCGGAGAGACGGCGGCGACGCCACGATGATGATGATGAAAAGGGTCCCGCCCAGACCATGGTTCCAGCAGCAGCGAGCCCCACGATGGGCGCCAATTGTCGTTGTTTTCTCACAACAGATACCAGGGGTGGCTTATCGAGGTGAGAGCAAGGCTGCCATGGAAGATCCGGGATGGGATATGGTAGTAGCATGCGGTGGTTTACCCAGGTCCAGGGCTCTCCGAAGAGATAATACCCCTACTCATGCATGTCTGTATATGAAGTGTATATGTAGTACAGGGTTGCTCCTGCAGCTGTGTTTGAGGAGGAAGAGGGAGCTCACTTCTCCTTTCCTTGCTTCATATGTGAGAGAGTGGGAGAGGATGAGAGAGTGAGAGATCTCTTGCCCTGAGTTTGCTCCCCTAGTGCCTCTTATATAGGGAGGCCCAGGGGACAAGGGGTGGCCCACACGGCCAACTATTTACTATTGGAGGAGACATGTGAGATGACGCATTATGTAGGCAATAGTGCACCACTATTGGAGATGACATGTGAGGTGACGCGATGACAGAGGCTATAGTACACCACTATTGGGGTGCAGCGAGGTGACACGTGATGCAGGCTATAGTGTCTTCATGTCGTGTCTGACAGGACGTGGTGGTTGACCTCGTGCAGTAGGCCAGCTGGAGCAGCCGGGCGGAGGTCGGTTGGAGCAGTCCGCTGGCGTAGCCGGGCAGGGGGCGGCTGGACTTAGGGGCCAGCCAGACTAGGGTGCCAGCCAAAGCAGCCGGACAAAGGGGCGTTGGCCGCCCCGTTGTCTCGAAATGTCGAGTCGCCTCCTTGAGCCTACCCAGGGGTAATCCTCCCGACAATGGTTGCCTTATAAAGCTGACAACAGGGCAGCAAATCTTGGCTGCCACTGGAAGAGATGGAAATAATAACATATTTCCCATTGCTTTTGCAATAGCGGACAAGAAAAACACTTCAAGCTGGTCTTGGTTTCTTACTCAGTTAAAATATGCCATTGGTGGTGAGTCAGGCAAGTATGGCTACTACACAATTATATCTGACAGGCAAAAGGTACTCTATACTCCAATCATGTACTTGTTAGTTTGCAATAGCTTAAACAATGCATTCTGAAACTGTAGTTCATTCAAATAGGGCCTTCTTACATCCATAAACAATGGATTCCCCAATTGCCCACAAAGATTCTGCCCTAGACATATTTATCAAAAGTTTCAAGTAGCTGGGTTTAGAGGAGAAGAGTTGAAGAAATATATGTATTAGGCAAGTTATTCCTATATTGAGCATGGTTACGTAACAACAATGAAAGGCATGAAAAAGGAGTGTGAGCCAGCTTGCAAATGGCTTTCTAGAATACCAAAACATACATGGGCTAGGCATGCAATGGACAACAATTGCAAAACTGACTTGATAGTCAACACTATAAGTGAGGTTTTTAACAGGATGATACTTGATGTGAGAGGCAAACCCATTAGAACTATGGTAGATGGGATCAGAACAAAGTTGTTAGTGAAGTTCAATGAAAAAAAGGACAAATACTGAGACTACTAAGTGGCAGATATGCCCAACATATGCTGAGAAGTTAGAGGAATCAAAACATCATTCTAGGTTTTATCAGTCTATCAAAGTTGGACCTGATCTCTTTCAAGTGACAAGTGGAGAAAGCGCATATGCAGTTAACTTGTTGTTCTTGCATACATGTGGTTGTAGGAAGTGGGACATGTTTGGAGTTCCTTGCAATCATGGTGTTTCAGCAATCAACAAGGAAAAACTATAACCAGAAGATTTTGTTAATGAATTCTTCAAGAAACCCATGTATAAGGCAGCATACAGTCCAATAGTTTTCCCTTTGCCTGGGCAAGATTTGTGGACAAATACTAAGACATCTGACATTGAACGCCCAGTTTTCTAAGCGAAGGCAGGAAACAAAGAGACAAAGAGGAGAAAGAGCAAATTTGAAAAGCCATCTCCAAAGGATACTTCTAGGATGGGCACTATCACTTGTAGCAATTGCAACCGGGCTGGGCATAGATACACTAGTTGCATGAAGTCTCTTAAACCAGCCATAGAAATGAGAATGAACTAGCACCAGGTAATTTTTCTTCCACCTTTCTCTATATTAATATCACATAGAAGTTCCTAACATTTCTATGATGTAATTGCAGGAAAAAGGAAGAGATGATACACCCACAACTGTTTCTGCTCTTGCTGCTCCCATGGCACAAAGGAGAAGAGCTCATGCTGCTCCTCCTGCTACTTCTACTATAGCTCCAACTACAATTGTTGATCCAAGGCCAGCTAGGATAGCTCCTACTCCTCCTGCTGCTACTGCTCCATCTCCCGGGGCACCAAGGAGAAGAGCTCCTTCTGCTCCTAGGGCAGCAAGGACATCTCCTTCTACTCCAGCTGCATCTCCAGCTTCTGCTGGTACAAGGGCACAAATAAAGCTAAAACAACAGTGGCATCAATAGGGACTGCTACTTATACTGCCTGTTCTGGTCCAAGTTCCTCTACTGTTGCTGGGCCAAGAGTAAGAAACAAGTTCATGCCCCCCAAGAGCTGCAGGTAGCAGAAGAGTGAGATAGCCATCCTACAAGATGTCTGAGTGGTTCAACTATTCTAAGGGGAGCAAGTGAAGTTGTGTTAATTTGTGTTGGCCTGTGATCAAAAATGTATGTTGCTTGTGTTAAGTTGATGATGTTCAAAACATATTTATTTTGGCTACTGCTTGTGTTGGGCTGTGATGTGGAAACCTGCTTGAATTTGCTTGTCATGAGACCTTTCATGAAACCTGCTCAAATTTGCAATGTTAATGTGGAATCTGCTTGTGTCGGACTTGATGGTTACTTTGATGCTTCTGTGATGTGGCTGGTTAAATTTGGTTTGTTAATTGGGTTGTTTATTTGGGTTGTGATGTGGCTCCAATTTTGGGCTGTGATGTGCCTCCAATTCATCACACAATTCATCACATAATGCATCACATGATTCATAACATAATTCATATCACAATTCATCACATAATCCATAGCATAATTCATCACATAATCCATAGCATGATTCATCACACCACATAAAGTATTCAACCAACAACATACAAGCCATGGTTCAAAGCTACAAAAGTAACCCATGATCAGATTCAAAGTTCACGCTTTGCAAACCATAGTTAAAAGATTAAATAAAGACAATGACCCACATGATCATATCACATCACAATTTAATCTTCATCATAGATACACTTGATCTCCTTCAGCGTCCTCTTGTTATTTTCACATGCTTTCTTCAGGTCAGCAATGCAGCACTCCATAGCACTCTTCTCAACGCTCCACTTCTCCGTGTCTTTCATCAGCTCAGCAATGCAAACTTCAAAGTCCTGTTATCAGTGCTCATATTTTCCTTCTCTTTAAGATGATTGTGCTTCATATTTCTAATGCAATTGTCTTGAGCAACATGAATGAACTTCAACTGGTCAACAACATCCTTCAACTTAGTGATCTTAGCATCCTTTGCAACAAGTTATTGATTTGTGTTTTATGTGTTGTTTTCCACACTGATTGCAATGCTCTCAACATCCTTCTGGTGATCTAGCTACGGAGCGGGCTGTGGAAGGTTATCCTGTGAATTAAGAAAGTTATGCACATCTTCCACAAGCTTCTCATAAGTCTCCTGCAACTTGTTTTTCTGTTCTGTCAGGTCGTGGTACAAACTGAATGGTACATCAACGAACATGTACCTACACTATGGAGATGAACAATGAACAGTCCATAAGAACACATCAACAGTGAAGATGAACACTCCAACTATTCTGCTGAAAATCATGGCTATTAACTGAAAAAGTATAGAAACTTGCCGGAACTTACATCAAGTGAACAAGCCAGGAACCTCCTCCCAGTGCTAATCCCTTCAAATGCAACTTTCTTTTCGGCTGGCTTGCCATGCTCACACATCACCATCAAATCATCATCAACACAGTGTAGCCCGGGTCCTCTAATGTGGCTCGGATCTACATTGAACTAACAAGTTCAAATCAAGCCAGACAAAAAATCCCCCATTCGAAACCCTAGATCGAACAAAGCAACCCTAGAAAGCACTGAGCTGGAGAGGGGATCTACCGGAGGAAATGTACTGGGCGGCCGACTCGTTGCTGCTTTTTGACCAGGAAACCATGGCGGCAGACGGACGGCAGCGAGCAGGCTGGTCACCGGCGGTGAGCGGGGCGAGAGAGGAGAGGGGCGCAGGGGCGAGAGACGGGGCGCGCGGGGGGGGGGGGGGCTATCGGACCTGGCGCGACCAGCGCGGGGTCTTAACCCGGTTTGTCCTAATGGCGTCGTGAATCCAGCCGTTAGGCCACGTCAGCAATTTCTGATCCCACCTGTCGGAAAAGAGGTCAAATGAGCCTAAATGGTCGATCAGTGTTTTTTGCAACGACTTAAGAGATTTTCCAGTGTTTTCTGCAACAGATTAACGACTTGGTAGTTTCCTGCAAACCTAGCTACAAATGTGGTGGTTTTTTGTAATTGACTCATTTCTACAAGAAAAAAATTGACCATCAAGTTATCATTTTCTGTTTCGAAGGTTAATCAGTTAGCCCAAGAGGCCAAGACCACTATAGAGCCCACCACATGTTTTGAACTGCAAAAGGGAAGGAAAGAGTCATGTTGCCTATCCATATACTAACAAAACATGATATGTGTTGCAAGAACTACAAACTGTGTTGGCAATTGGAATATTGGTAGACTAATGAATATAAAAAAGAATAGTTCCTTGTATCAGTTGTTGAATTTTCCTTATTTCTTGTGATTCTTGGTACTAGGATATTATCAGTTATCGTATTTGATAGAAACTACTCCCTCCGTCAAGTCTCTAAAATGTCTTTTATTTGTTTACAGATGTAGTAGCTATCAGAAATGGGATGTTTTGAATGTGATGAAAAATTGTGTGCTATGGTGGAGAGATCGTGAAGTGGGGCCAAGTTGGGTGATGGGCCGAGATGAGAGAGTTAGAAAGAAAGACTAACACGTGCGGTGACTTAGCATGTTCAGCAAAAAATAACACGACACAATTTAAATCAACGTGTCTGTGCACTTTGAAACCAAAGATTGTTTGAGTGATCCCCGCAAAAAAAAAAGATTGTTTGAGTGACACTTAATATGGGACGGAGGGGGTATAATTTGTTTCCGTAGCAACGCACGGACAGGGGCGGATCCAGGATTTGAACATAGGGGGCAAAGAAGACTGGTGGTAAAATGGCACTTAAAGGTGCAAGGTAATTGAAACCTATATTATAGGAAGTCCTTTGCATTCCACATCGTAAAATTTGCATTGCAACTGCCGTATATTGATCGGAGTTTGAATATCACCTAGACTGATTTTGACTATTATGTTTGATAGTTGTTCCATCTTTTTAGTAAAATTTGCACTAAACTTAACATGATAGAATGGCCCTTATTTGTATAGATTATTGAAACATAAAAAAAGTACAAACCTAATTAAATTTAAGTACCGCATGATCTTTTGGTTTTTTCCTTGTGTAATTTTGCATTTGTATATGAGGATTAATGATATGGAAGTTCCTTACTACTACTAGAATGTAATTTGTATTTCTGTAGTCAATCTAACAAAATTATTAACTTGTAATTCATATAAATCTAAAAGTAATATACCATACAGTGGCAGAGCTATGTACAAGCAAAACCGGGCCGTAGCCCGCCCAGCTTTGCTGCAAAAAGAGCAGGCCTAAGTATAATCTAGGCAATTTTGCAAGAAAATTTTGACAGCCTTTAGCTTGGCCCAGGACTTTGATTCTAGCTCCGCCAGTGATACCATACCTTGATCTTGGCATCATGGCATGTGTTGCTCTGTGACGTCTACCTCCATGATTGCATTCAACTGTAGAGTTCTAATATTAGTAGAAAATAAATATGTAATCTACAATATACCTGACAAGTGATAAAATATACTAACTACTGATAGTTCATTAATTGATTTGTTGAATTAAACTGACAAGTGACAAATATAATAATATGATCATGTATAGACGATAATACATTAGTACCTCCTTCTCTTATCATGGGACAGGATCAAGTTAAGAATTAGGTGTGGGCTTGTGGCGGTGCCGTCCGGCTGGTCGTACTCTTGTACTTGATTGATGCACAGCCGGCGGCAACTTCATCAATCACCAAGCGATCGACGACGGGTGAACACGGCGCGACGCCCGGCGGCCGGCGACAGCGAAGACCTAGCGCGTCGCGGAGAAGAGTCTAGAGAGGTAGCCGCCTCAACCGGGCGAGTGCATGCGTGTGCGTCTACCGTCGATCGATTACGTGATGTATATCCATTCAATGGTGGATGCGTATATACATGCTGAGAACGTGCAGGTGCAGCCTTGGCCCTTGTCGTTTTGTGCTTGACAAAAGTTTAATTAAGCCTAGTCCCCGCTGCAATTAGTTGGGGGTGGCCGAACCGGGGGGGGGGGGGGTTCTGGCCCCCGCTCGTCCCCCACTGCCTCCGCCTTTGCGCAGACAGCTAACTAGTATATCATGTAGCCCTAAGGCTATTGTGAGGTCGGATACTTGGATGAAACCAAGGTATGGCTATGTCAAGTTGAATGTGAATGCTAGGTTCGATAGTGATACGACTCGAGGGAACGGTTGGAGCAGTCCTACAGGACGAAAGTTCATCGCAGCGGCAAATAGGAAAATTGATATATGTTTTGACTCTTTCACAGCCGAAGCCATAGCAGTGAGATTTGGGTACTGTTGGGTGCAGTAAAATCAAAATTAACTCGGATAGTGCGGAGGTGGTCCCAACATTAATTGATGGATTTTTTTGTTAGATAATAAGCAACTGTATTTTCAATAGGGTCAAGGGCCAGTACATATACATGTGTACAATGGGGATAAATCGAAAAGAGAGACTATACACATCTAACATCCTCCTCAAACTCATGGTGGATCAACCACACTGAGTTTAGAGAGAAAGAACCCGTGCTGCGTTCGAGTTTGGGCCTTCGTGAAGAAGTCAGCCAATTGTAACTCAGAGGTCACATAGTGGAGAGCAAGAACCCGATCTTGCACTGCAGCACGCACAAAGTGGGCATCCACACCGATGTGCTTGGTGAGCTCATGCTTCACCGGATTACGGGCAATACTGATAGCTCCGGTGCTGTCTGGCAATAAGGGAGTCGAGGGAGACGCATGAGTCCCACTGGAAGAAGAGCGCCTCTGGTCACGTTGTTTCTGGCGGCAATCAGACTCTGGGTGACCTTGCTTGGAGCAGTAGCCACAGAAAATGTCACGGCGCGACCAGCCCTTCTCAGGAGGGCGACCCCCCCCCCCTCCTGAAGGTGTGGATAGAAGCGGTGGAGCAGTGAGACGAGCAGACGACACAGGAGCTCGAGCAGCCAACACAGATGGAACCGCAAGCAACCCAGCAGAACGGAGGCGGGTCTCCTCAGCAGGAAGCTCAACAAGCACCTCCGAGATAGGAACACGACCACGAGCAAGCAAGTGAGCACGTCGAGGCTCAAACTCGGAACGAAGGCAAGATAAGAACTCATGTACCCGCCGAAACTCCAAGTCGGACCTCATAGTCTGGCAGCAACGGCAAGTTCCACAAACAACTGTCGTGTGTAGAACCAAATGGCAGAACTCTGTGTGTAGAACTCATCAACAGAAGAGTCACCCTGCTGAAGAGCGTGCTCCTGACCCACCACAGATAAGTAGAGCGCATCACCAGAGGGCTGATAGCGCTGACAGAGGTAAGACCACATGGCTGCAACTGTGCCAAGTCCCATGAACTCCGAAGCAAACTGAGGGAGGACACTCGCTGTGAGAGCAGCAGCAGCACGAGCATCATCATTGCACCACTGAGTGTAAGCAGACAGATCATCACGGTACACAGAGAGAGCAGCTGAATAAGCGGATACCTGCTGGTCATAAGCATCAACCGCAGCATCATCGAGAGCCTTGGCTGCATCCCGATCAGCCTGAGGAGCATCAGCAGCAAGGACCGGTGGCACCGGGGGTATTGGGGCCACGGGCGCAACAGGGCATGGCGGACAGGGGACCTCGCCAGAGAGAACACCCCTACAGGAGAAGGCCGCGCATGTGGATACGCATGAAGCCCGCAAACTCAGCATAGTTGGTGCCATCAAAGATCACCAAGCACCAAGGAACGGCCACATAGCCCGACGAAGACATGGCGAGCTCACTGTTTTTTTTTGGTCAACTCAGCCCGATCTGGATCGGCCCTGATGCAGAATCGAGGGGCGGGCGCGGGGCGCAGGGCGCTGGACGACCGGGCGCTAGGCGCCGGCGGCCAGGCGCCGGCGGGCGCGGGACGGCCAGATACAGGGCGCCGACGGCCAGGCGCGGGACGGCCCGATGTAGGGCGCCGGTGGCCGGACGCGGCCGGGGGGGGAGGGCTCGGCCCGGCGCGGAGCAGCGGCTGCCTGGCGCAGGCGGGCGCACAGCAGCGGCGGCCGGTCGCGGACGAACCCGGGACGCGGCGGCCAGACACGGGCAGGGCCGATCACGGGCGAGCGCGGGACATGGCTACCGGGCGCGAGTGGGCACGGCACAGCTGCGCCAGGGCTCAAGCGCGGGCGCGGAGGAGAGGCAGTCGGGCGTGCACAGGGCGAAGGAGAGGCAGCCGGCGGCCAGGGAGGAGAGGGCCGGCGGCAGGGAAGGAGAGGACGCACGGAGCTGCGGCGTGCGGGAGAGAACCGTGGCAACTGATACCATGTTAGAAAATGAGCAACTGTATTCTCACGAAGGCCAAGGACCAGTACATATACATGTGTACAACGGGGATAAACCGAAAAGAGAGACTATACACATCTAACATTCTTCATCATTCGCTTCTGCTGTCTTTGAAGACTATTATTTTATGTCCTTGTTTTCACCCATGTGGTCTATGAATGCTGTAATAGAGAGAGAAATATGGTCTCTCGTGAACTAGCTAGGATTGCTAGGTTTTCTACTCCGAATTTCTGGTTAGAATTTGCACCTGAGGCGGTAATTCCTTTTATTGTAACTGATGCCACTATCCTCATGAATGAATAAAGGAGGAGACAATTGTCAAAAAAAATGTAATTCAAGTTGTTGTCCTCAAGGGCAACGGTTTGCAGCAAGTGGTAACTCCCTTTTTAGTTGAAAACTAATGTATCAATCCCCTAGCCACTACAAGAAAAATATTTAAGAACCTACTTGTGGCTATAAGGTTCTAATGAGATTGTCAATCTCACTAACTTGCTCATCTGCGTGTATGATGCCATCAATGCAAACGACCAGAAAATGGAAGAAAGCAAGAACATTAAAGTCAGTTTGCATCCGTAAGGATGGCTCAGGCTCACTGAAGGCATGGTCTTTTCCATGGATTCGTCCCACGGCAATGGCTCATGCTCTTTGCAGTTTGCAATGCTAGTGTCACAATTTTTTGAAACTAAAGTACAACAGAATTTCAATTGTAAGGCAAAGTTGTTGCTCCTATTTTATAAAATAATAGTGTACGTTAAGAACAGGATGAAGACACTAAGAGGTCAATATTTTTGCAATTAGGAAATAAGTGGCATTACACATACTATGTAAACAAGCGCAGTCAAGAAAATAACATGAGACTTAGCCTAATGAAGATCCGGGTTTTTTTCAAGAAAAAAAACTTGAGTGGATGCATGACAGTAGATCACTGTGCTCCGTGACAAAGCTGTGCCGGGCAACACTACTACATCCTTTAAGCATTCAGGAAGAAGATTCATCGATACAATATCTAATCTAAGTGGTGTTTAAGGCCCCTGACATTCAGAGTATGAACTGAACTTCTCAGCGATTAGCGGAAGAAATATGAAAATACTAGGGTTACTACCTCAACTCAAACTACTTATGTAACTTCAGCAACAATGTTGACCAGACAAACTGTCAATAAACCATTCCCAGATGCTGCAGCTAGAGGTTCCTAATAAAATACCTAGAATATGCTGAGTAAATGAGGATTTTCAATATATTTTTTCATGTTTCAATTTGTGAATCATCAAATACAAAAGCTTGGTTATTGCTCCACAAGTCTATAGTATGGAAAGTGGACAATGTTAACCAAAATGAAGGTATCAATGTTACTACATATAAACTACAATTGGAAATAGGCAACCAGCTCCAAAACTACTTCAGAAATGTCTAACTCCAATTCTACAGAGTGCGTGATTTAAAGCACAGAAGTTACAACCCAGTCTTTAGTTTACCACATCAAAGTAACCAAAATATACGGTAGATTCTGAAGACACAAATTTTCAACTAAAACAGTGCTTAATTATATACAGGACAAATCAAAGGCAATAATTTAGAAAGCAATCCGACTAAGAAGAAGCAATAGATGATTGAGAACAGGATGTTCTGCATAGTTCAACTATACGGTAGCAACATAGCACATAGTTAATCATCAGAGAAACCGGTTTTACTACGTGTGATTGGACTTAACCTAAAAATCACGGGAACATGAACAGTTAATCATCTCGGCAAAATTCTTGTCAAAAACCATCCATGGGGCATTATCAGAACTCCGTACAGAATTTCTGTTAGTTGCCATCTGGCGCTGCTGGCATGTGATTAAGGAAATGATATGATAAGTCTGGATTCCGAATTATCGAGAACAGAGAATCATCTGCCAATCAACCTGATTTTCTGCGCGTATCGTCAACTTGCTTCTCCGGGGTGGGTGGAGCCGAAAGCACCCTCCTGGGCTCCTGGAGCACATTGGCAGCCTCCAGGTTGATGGGCAGCAGAGGGGGCTTCTGCACGTTGCCAGGCTCGGCACCATCCTGGTTGACAGAGGACAGCGGCTGATGCAGCGGTGGCGGTGGTTCGCGGTGAGGAGAGATAAGTGGCCGTTCGAGGTCTTCCTGACCTTCCAGTGTCAGCTTGGCCTGCGTCTCATCCCTTATCCAGAAGAAGTGCACGAACGGCAGGACAAGGAAAGCCAAGCAGCACCCGAAGCCGCAAACATTTTGGACCTGCGAGTTCGTTTTTCAGAGTCTTCATATTTAGGCCATAATTTTAATATGGACCGAATTAAGGGGGAATTAGTGGTCACTTACGATGTCATAGACATCTCTTGTGGCGGGGATAATATCACGAGTAACCCACACGCAATAGTGAAGTAGGCTCACCGTCGTCGACACACAATCAGGCAAGAACTCAATCTTCCTCTCTAGCTGGAAGATTTGATAGACAAAAGTTATTCGTGCTGGAGTATGTATGTGGCAATAACATTAGGAATTGTTTTCGTAGTGCAGTAAGGCATAGAACTCTTACCACAAACACAGTCAGCATGAGTGATGCACACACCGAGGCCAGTCCAGCCAGCGTGCACATCAGCTTGACGACCAAGGTCCACTCAGGTAAAACTCCCACAACTGCTGTCACGAACAAGTAGAACACGGACCCGGGAACCAACCACTCGATCGTGATTCGTCGATGGGCTACGTCCGTGTAGCAGACAAACATAACCAGATAAACAAAGTAGAGCACAGCCCCGGACCCGTTGAGCCAGACGGACTCGTTGGCCTTCCATCCATTTTCCATCAAGGAGAAAAAAAGCCAACAAGAGTAACTAAGCAAGGAAGCTACGAATGGCTCGCTTCGTGTCCCATCTCCTACGGACTTCATCCTCCACGCTTTCATGAACGTGTTAAACCTGCCAAGAACGAGCGATCGATATGATTAGATAGTAGAAATTCTCCAAATTAACTGAAATCTTAGCTTTGCCATAAGTCAAATTCCATTGAGTTTGAACATGTTATATACTATAAAAGTGTGCTTATATCTATAATACTATGAAATTATATATCATAATAAATCTAATCAAACTAACTATGTGTTCAAGAAGTTGACGTATTTTTCTAACATCTTTATAAAATTATACATAAATGATTAGTAATACCTATAGACACACTAAGCACACATATAACACTGTGAGGCGGTAAAAGTACAAAACAGAATGCTAAAAGTGGACCACACTAGAGATATAACTTGTGTCATGTATGTTTACTTATGTCCACATTATCCTGAAAGTGCACTTCCACACAACACTAAGAGTGAATGCATAAAAGGTATGATGGTCGGATGTGATTTTCTTGTCTGGCTCACATTTGAACAAAGCTAGGGCATAAAAATCGAAGATGAAATGCGTATGGAGTCGTTTGAGGCTTACTACTTAGTTGGAAAAGCTCTGTGGAAGTGCACTTTTAGGATATCCACCCAAACTGCATTGATGTTGTTGTGGATGGACCGAATAAGGAATAACTCAACATGGAGGTTGACTTGTTTCATACCCCATGCCGGAACTCTTGGAAGAAACCACCTACGGGGTGTCAAATTCTTAACGTGGATGCTGGAGGATGACAACATGGGTGCATGTGGAGCGACTTTATGGGTGCGGCTAGTGCAGGTAATGGCAGAAGCAACTGCTTTTTGTGAAGGTTTAAGCCTTTTCATGCAGGATGAGCTATCCTCTTTGGTGATTTGATCCATGTGATGAATATGAACTCGGGTCATTCCATGGCGGCCGCTCTGCTCTTTGAACAATGTGAGGCGCTGATGATGGATTCTGGGAATGTCATCTCGGAACATTGTAATCGTGAATCCAATGCATGCAGCGACAAGCTGGAGATGACGACGCGCATGGAATCGCCGTCTTTAGAGATTGCAGGGCCGGCCGCTGTTGTTTGCCAATCGAGCAGAGCAGCAGCAAGCAGCACGTCCACGGCCACCAGCCGCACCTCTTCCGCCCCGTGCGTGCGTTCAGCCTCGACAGCAACGACGAGCTGTCTCTGCCGCTGCTCGGTGCGCGAACTGCTTCAACGTGCTCAAATGGTGTCGATCAGGCCCCTCTTTTCCGTCTAGTTGGGCCAGCTAGGCTTTCTGTCGAACACCTGGAGCGCGTCCCGGCCAACCCCCGCTTGCCATCTTTCCCAGCCCACCACCAGCGGAGAGAGACTCATCCATCCTGATCACTGAATCACGCTAGCCTCTCCTCCGAGACTCGGGCATCTCCGGCGACGAACAGGCACATCGCAGGCGCCCGCCCTTCTCCGAAATCCGTCGACCGTGTTCAGCAATCGAAGGGGGAAACCACGTGGCCACCACGTTCTTCTGGGTTGTCCTCGTGGTCACCACGGCGCCTGCTTCACGCTTGTGTCGTTGCAGACGCAGAAGATGCTCGCCGCCGGGCGCCGATGGGCACCGCGGCTGGCTCGGTGGGCGAGACCGCGCGCGCGAGGTGGTCGTTGGGCCATGGGGTGCAGTGCAGCGGCGGCTCGGAGCAGGCCATGTCCGGCTGCGCGGCGGCGGAACGGTGGTGGCCGCAGCCGAAGGCTGGACCCGCGTGGACGGGCCGGCGTGATAGTGGCGGCGCAAGTGCTGCGCCAATCAACAGGGGGGCGAATTGAAGATTTAGAGAAGAACGGAGTGTGTTTTCGAAAAAGTTAGGCCAATTCCAACGGGAGCATCAGATTTATCCTGAAATGTCCAGACACTTTTAGCCATCTGACAAAGTTCATCCAATTCGTCCGGACATTCCAAATCCCCTAAATCTGCGTCAAAATCCCCTAATTCTGGTTCATTATTAGTTGGACCACATCTCCCTAAAGTACATGTGTCATACTTCTTTCTATCCCAATCTCAATCCCAGACCCAACCCATCTGCAAGCAAAGCAGCCGGTTCGGATTAAGACGGTGGGAAATCATGCTCAACAACAAGAGAAAAAAGAGTAGTGTAGGAGGATATCGATGCTGCATTAATTAGCCATTTTGCAGGAGGAGATTAGTTAGAGAAGAAGCCCAAACTGGGAGGGCGAGCAGCACGAAAAGCTAGCTGGAAAAAGGACGGCGGGCGGGCTCGATCGGCCAGGATCGAAGCCTCCGCAAGCCGTACCTGGAGACGCCCCGCCGCCATCCGATGGTCCCAATCCGTTCCGTGCCCCGGTCGCGTCTGTGAAAAGGCTAGACTTAGACGGACAGGAAAAAGTAGGGAGAGCAGCGGCATTGGGAATTTCGGATCGATCCATCGAGCACACGGCGCCCGCGCGGAGGCAGGGGAATCCAGCGATGGTTCGAAGCGGAGGAGGAAGCGGAAGCTTGCCTTGCGCTTGATGCCGTGGCGGCCGCCGGCGACGCAGCCGCCGCCTGCGTGCGTGGAGGGAGCCGTGGAATGGATGTGCGCGGCGGGGGTGGGTTTACAAGCGGGAGGGTAGAGAGAGAGGGAGGGGTTTGGCGTCGCTGAACAGAGAGAGAGCGGTGTGTGTCAGGGAGGAGAGGGAGAGAGAGAGAAAGGTGTCAGGCCGCGGCTGTCACAGCGGGTGATTGATGATTCGTAGCCTACGTCACCGTATATTTTCTTTTTTTTTCTTAGCCTACGTCACCGTATATTTTCACAGAGCCAAAACCCGGCCGTCTCATCCTACGCGTCCATGCAATTGCTAATCGTTTTTTTTTGTGTGTGTGTGTTTTATTTTCTTCTTCTTCTTCAACTGATTTTTTTTTCTGTATGCGATAAGGGCATTCATAACCGGACCCCTCATATCCCCTAAACGTCCGATTTAGGTCGTCCGGTCATAAAATTTTGACCCAGTCGCAGCTCTCAAATCGTGGAAAAACGCCCGTGCTGACCGGCACCCGTCATATCCAATCCAAATATGAAGCTACCCGAACACACCCACCACGACCCCACAAAGCCCTCCTTCGACGCAAATCTAGCTCAGTTCACTCTGCTCCCTGACACTTCACTTTTCCCAATAGAGCAAATCCGTAGCACCAGCGACCATGTCAAGCACCGACAGACACTCCGACGGCAGCAAGGTTGACAAGCGCTCGCAGATCGATATGGGCGATAGCTCCAAGTCCGGTGTGACGCCTCCTGTTGCCCGTCGCCACAGCACCGACACCGGCCCTTCCCGCCCCCGCACGCGGATCTGCGAGGCCTACGCAATCTACTTCGCCCGCCCGACGGCCTCCTCCACCTTCAGCCACTACTCCGCGCGGGCAGCGGTGGGTTCTAGTGCCCGCTCCGCCGAGGCCGCGGATGCGGACTCCTAAGTCGGAGGCACGTGCCGCCCACCGTGAGAGGCAGAGGGCAAGGGAGAGGGCGGGAGGGTCTGACGCGGCTGGGAAGTCCTCCTGACGCCGTCGCGTGTCGGTGCCCAACGAGGAGGACATGTCTCCTTCAATGGGTGTACCGTCAGTCACTGACCACGACGGAGACGAACGCCTGACGGCTCCGTAGGATCAACGCCAAGAACCTCCGGCTCGGCATTGAGCAATCCAAGCACGGAGGCGGCATTGGCAGCGGCAGAGGTGGCAAGGATGGCCAAACTGAAGCGCAAGCGACAGCAGATCGTTCGGCGCTTGCAAGGCTTCATCGTCATCTCCGACGACGACGGGTCTGACTCCGACGGCTTCAACATCAACCCACCTCCTGCCGCGGACACCTAAAGCAACGTCGGTGACCGGAAGGGCAAAGGCCGGCGAGGAAATGGTGAAACTCGCCCTCTCATCTATTCTTAGTATGTAGTTATTAGAATGTGTCGGATCTTTGAACTATGTCAGTTTAGTGAGCTTTTGGTGATGTTTATGTGAATCATGCCAGTTTAGTATAGGTTTATATGCATGTTTCCAGTCAATTTTTATTGTTTGTTGATCTACGTGCTACGTTGCATGCATATGTATGGATATAGAGTGAATATGAGATACACGGGTGTGGAGGCACAGATTTAGGGAGTGCTCAGTCAATGACCGCGGGCATTTGAGTGGTTGGATTTGCAAGTTCCGGCTGTAGATGCTGTAAATGTGGAGTCGGTAGTCCAAAGTATCATTTCTGGTGGAAAAACTGCCCAAACCCGCGACCCCAACGTTGCTGAGCTGGGCGACTAGGAGAAACCTTAGCCGCCGCTAGCCCGATCCCCGCCCACCCCCGTGTCGATGCCGCCGAGGGCCTGCCGACAAAGCCGCGTCGGTCCCTAGGATGGAGGCGGCGGGGTCATTCCTCTCCATCAACCCTCTCCCTCCGCCCCTCCCCCCGGATCTGGTGCTTCTGGTGGTGGCGCCCTCCACTAATGGCGCGTGCTTCCCTCCTCGGTGGGCAGGTGACACTAGTGCTCCCCGGCTGTGACTCCCCGCGGCAGCTCCGTCCAACCATGGATAAGATCTGGGGATCCACTTAGGTTGTCTGTGGTGCTCTTCGTCCGGCCTCATCATGGTCGGGAGAGCGTCGTGCTAACTGCGCCCCCCCCTTCGACCCCCTCCCTTCGAGCTCCGAGCGGCCTCCTCGGGAGGAGGCCTTGGAGGCGGCTGGCTACACCCGACGGTGGCGGCTTCTTGCTCCGCGCCATCCGGATTTTGGTTGAGCACGAGTGCTCGTCATCTTCCACCCGACAGGGGCGGCTTCAACCAACTGTCCATGGACTTGCGCCTCGTCCTGTGCTACTCGCCTGTTGGCACGACTTTGGATCTGGCACGCCCCAGGAGCTGCATTTTCTGGCTCCCTTGGCTCGGTGGTTCCTTGGCATCTTCGCGTCACCACCACCTAGTTGGTACCATGGTTGCTCGTTCATCTCGGCACATCTTTGCCTTCGACACGCTTCGGGAGCTGCACCCCCTCTGGCTCCTTGGGCGCGCCGGTGTCACTTCTTCTCCGGTCCGGATGGCATGGATCCGTGCTCCCTTCCAGATCATGGTTCGTCCAGGACTTCGGCCTCCGTCGCATCCCTGCCGCCTTTCACTCCGATCAACCAGGCAACCTCATCCTTCTCCGAAGTTTGCATGTCTAGCGGTGCCCGGTGCCTCCTTCGATGTCAGGCGTGACTCTCCTTCCTGTAGTTGCTGCTCCGGTGTACACCCGACTTCCTCGTATCCGATCTGTGCTCTGACGGCTTGGGACTGCTTGGAATTTGGCAGGGCGAAATTCCTGCAACTTATGCTGGCAGTGGGGACGCCCGTGGATGTCGTCTCCTTCTTGAAGGCACTGTTGTGGCCATTTTCTACGCCCCTCTTCGAGCTTCCGGGGAAACCCTAGGTCCAGTTTTCCGGATCGAACAACGACGGCGTCTCAGTGCGGTTCTCCTTCATGAAGGCGTTGTCATGTTTTTCTCGTGGTGTCCTCGGAGCTAGTTTTCAGGATGTTTGTAGTCTGGTTGTTAGTTGGATAGCTTCTCTAGTCGGAGAGTTTAGTTGTGTTCTTCTTTGTTTGGGTCGAGCATCTCTCGTCTTTTCACTTCGTCCACCATGTTCACGTCCCTTGCGTTCGTATCATGTGTTGTACTACATCATGTACTCATTCTATCTTCTTAATGAAATGATGCGCAAGCTTTGCATCTTCTTGAAAATAATGTGGAGTCTGCCTTCAAATGCAGTTCATCTTTGATGTGTTAAGCGAAGGGTTAAGTCATTGTTCTGTCGTTTGAACACTTCTTCTACGATCTCAGTTTTGCTCAAGTCTCGAATAAACTCGACGACATGAGTACACCATGGATGTGTACGTGGGCAGTTTATGCTAGTCCTATAAAATTTGTATGCAAATCATAATTTTATATGATGTACACTATTATATGTGTTTGCTTGCATATTATGGAACAATGCAGGTTTGGTGCATTCCGTGCACAAGCTTTTGTCATCGTTTTTCTTGAGTTTCATTTTTGCTTACTGATAATGATAACAAAAAGTGATTGGCATGGAATAATCAGGTGACTTGCCAATCGAGACTTCGAGAGCACCACGAATTATACAGGGCCTTGTATTTTGGGTGGGTGGGGGTAATATGCATGATCTTTGATATCTACTATTTCTACTTTATGGGATTGTTGGACTAATAGCAGGCATGATGATAAATTTTATGTTGAGATTCTTGAGTTTTATTATGTGGATTAATGGATTGATACATACTATTTACGATGATACATATGTGTTATATACTTTTGAAATGACAAGTTTTTATATAAGTTTATAGACAAAAAGGAACAAAAATTAAGCTTGGTTGTCAAGCTTCACTAGCTAAACATTGATGCCTACCTATGCTCAGCTTGTTCGACCGACTCCGACTCGGGTAGAACCCAACCGACTCTCGAGTTTTCTATGCGCCCTACTCAACATGCCTCAGCGTGCTAGCTATGGGGATGTCTACTATTTGTTGAGAGTCTCGGTCATGAGCTAGGTTAGATCATTTGTACACATAGTATTAAGTAATAAGCATTTTTTGTGGGGTTGACATTTTTCTAGCAAAACATATCGGTGAACCCTGGGAATGACTACTCGCTATCACATAATCAAGGATTCACTGAGAATGCCAGGTCTACTATAATGGTGCAAACATTGAACACTTACTAGAGCTAAGAGCAACTCTAGCAGATACGGCATAACGATATGATTGCCATAATAACCACCCCTAAGGTGGTGGGTGCCCAAAAATGGGTCTACCTGAGTTGCCAAATAGCCCTTGACCTCCATATTGTTTTGTTTTGAGTGTGTTCTAAATAGTTGGTCGTAGCCTCCATATTTGGAGGTTGGGGGCCTAATATGGAGCACACGCCATACCCAACCATGCGTGCAGGAGGGACCTTCGATGTGTGCCAATGGCGCAGTCATTTGAATAATCCTGCAACCATGATTTCCACTGGAACAAGCGCCCACTAACTGCGCCCGTTTACCAGCTACACGTGTCGTTTCCTGCCTTGCTTTTCGCTTAGAAACCGGCGGTCTCTGCATCGCCGCCACACTCAATCACCAAAATTGCTAGACGTACAGGAATTTACATGCTTTTACGGACCCCTTCCTAACCAACTAAACATGTGGGTGGGGCCCCTCACTTCCTTAATCCAATCATGATTTGTTAGCTGACATTCATCCTTTAAAAACCCTGTAAGCATCCGTCGGTGTAGCATTACTGATCAATCACACACGACCATCTTCCTCCACACCCCATTTTTTTCCTCTACGCCACCACTTGAGTTGTGTTGCGTTTGGGCCTCCTCTTGCACCCTTCTTCTCGGGCTAGACGAAAGATTTACGCACCGAATGTCAATACTTGGAGATGGTCCAGGCCGAAGCGCTTTTGAGAGTCTGAATCAACGGTTGAAGTGCTCTGAGAGACTGAATCAACAGCCGAAGCGCTCTAAGAGACTGAACTAGCAGCCGAACACCTCCCCTCGCTCGCTCGTACCTCACCTGCATGATGAAAGCCGTCGTGGATGAAGCAGAAACCGCAGCCAAGGAGGGTCCAAGGTTGTGGTCATCACTTGTGTCTAAGAAGCCCATTCGTGCCTAGACCGTGTCAAAGCCCAAGTAGAACCACCTTAAGCCGCCCCCTCCCTCATGTGAGATCACTTACAAATGAAGAAAGTCGGCAAAGTAAAATTGTGTTTCAATTTTTCAGTTAGGTTCAATTTTGATTATTATTATTTTTGCTCCACGTCGATTTCAGTTTCAATTTTAATGTAATGTGCATCGTAATGCGAATAAAGTGTGGTCTATTTATGTCAAGAATGAACATCTATACTGAGGAGTGGGTCCATCAAATATGAAGTTAGAATTAGGATGACTATGTGGATGAACATAGCCTATGTTTTTCTTTATTTGAGAAAGCACTTCAAAATGCTTTTGGAGCCTGTGAATATGGTGCATTTGCTATAGTTCCTCTAAGGTTGAAAACCCCACATGTGTCCTTTACTAAAGGGGAAATTTAGTTTTTGCCACTCTAGATTTTGCCAATTTTCCTTATGCCACTCTAGAATTTCACATTTTACTTTTGCCACTCTTAGCTTTTGACAATTATCACAATTGTCACTAAGTGGCAAAAGCAAATTGTTTTATATCAGTTTTGCCACTCTTAGCTTTTGACAATTATCACAATTGCCACTCTGAATTTTTTGTTTTTTCCACGAAAATGGCAATTGTGATATTTGTTAAAACCTAAGAGTGGTAAAAGTGAAATGTCAAATTCTAGAGTGGCATAAGGAAAATTGACAAAATCTAGAATGGCAAAAACAAAATTTTCCCTTTACTTACTAAATTGATCAGGTAATGACCATGCATTCCTCACATTAATTAATAAAGGTAGTTAGTAGGAGTAAATCTAAAAAGGGAGGCAATTAGTAAGTTTACCCTACCCCTATGAGCACCTCCGAAAGACTGAGCCGGCAAAAATCCTAAAATAAATTCAGAAATAAATGCGAGCACCAGAATTTGAACCATAATGGGCTGGGGATACCACGTTCCCTCTAACCATCCAACCACAGATTGGTTAAAAACATTGTTATTTGTTGGTAAACTAAATGATGGATAATTGGGTATGTATTACTCTTCTCTATCTCAAAATAAATGTTTTAATTTTATATTACTTTTAGTATAAAATTGTACTAATTAAGCTTGGGACACTTATACCGAAGGAGTGTGTGTTTGCACGGAGGTCGCCAGGTTAATCGGGGGTGTAGGATAACACTTGAAGTGCGTGCATTTTCGGAAGCAAAAGAAGATTATACTCCGCATCATTGAGATCAAATCAAGAGAGCCCCATTGCTGTATACTCGTCTTAAACTAGATGCAATCTCGATGAGTACGTACATCTAATATGAAAGGATCTTAAGAAGTAGGCATATACTCCTTTTTTTGTGTGTGTGGAAAAAGGACACTTATCTTTTTGTCCCCCGACTCTCTGGGGAGTATAGAATTTGTCCTCAACTTTTCTGTTTTTGAGATAGCTCACCACCCATACCAGGTGGTTGTCCTCAACTTCAAAATCAGCTAGATCTTAATCTATCCATTTTTTAAGCTAGATAACTTTAGTTACTCAGTGCCGTTTTCGATGGTTTCGCTTATGAGATGGCATGGTTTTGACACATTCGGATGGTTTTCTTGATGAAGTTGAGGTTGTTTTTGCCAACAACAACAATAACAAAGTCTTTAGTCCCAAATAAATTGTGTAGGCTAAAGGTAAAACCTATCGAATCTCATGATCAAGTCATGGTTCCGGCACATAGATAGCAAGCTTTCACGCATCTGTGTCCATGACTAGTTTTTTGGTGATACTTCAGTCATTCACATCTTTCTTTAGGGACTCGTCCCATGTCAAGTTCAGTCCACCCGGTCTCTTTTGACATTATCAACATGTTTCAGCCGTCCACTAAGCACTGGAGCTTCTAGAGTCCCGCAGTGAATATGCTCAAACCATCTCAAACGATGTTGGACCAGCTTCTCTTCAATCGGTGTTACCCCTATTCTATCTTGTATATCATCATTCCGGTCTTGGTCCTTTTTTGTGTGGCCATGCATACATTTCAACATGCGCATCTCTGCCACATCTAACTACTGCACATGTCACCTTTTAGTCGGTCAACACTTAACGCTGCGTGTCAAACTGTCATCCTATAAAACTTGTCTTTTAGTTTTTGTGATACTCTCTTATCACAGATAATGTCAAAAGCTTGGCGTCATTTCATCCATCCGTCTTTGATTTGATAATTCACATCTTCATCGATAACCCCATTCTTATGTAGCATTGATCCCAAATATCAAAAGATGTCCTTCTGAGACACCACATGTTCATCAAGGCTAACCCCCTCCTCCTCCTTCTCATGTCTAGTAGTACTGAAATCGCACCTATACTCCGATTTAGTTCTATTAAGTCTAAAAACCTTTCATATCCAATGTTCATCTCCATAGATCTAACTTCCTATTAACCCTCGTTCGACTATCATCGACTAGCATCACATCATCTGCAAAGAGCATACATCATGGGATGTCTTCTTGTATATCCCTTGTGACCTCATCCATCACCAAGGTGAAAAGGTAAGGGCTCAAGGCCGACCCCTGATGCAGTCCTATTTTAATCGGAAGTCACCAGTGTCACCATCACTTGTTCGAACACTTGTCAGAATATTATAGTATATGTCCTTGATGAGGGTAATGTACTTTGTTGGAACTTTTTGTTTTTTCAAGTCAATGAACACCATATACAAGCCCTTGTTTTGCTCTATGTATTTCTCCATAAGTTATCGTACCAAAAAAATGGCTTTCATGGTTAACCTTCCAGACATAAAATCAAACTGATTTTAAGTCATGCTTGTTATTTTTCTTAAATGGTATTCATTGACTATCTCCCATAGCATTATTGTGTGATTCACCAGCTTAATTGCACGGTAGTTAGTACAACTCTGAACACCTCCTTGTTCTTGAAGATTGACAGTAATATACTCCGTCTTCATTCTTCTGGCATCTTGTGTCTTCGAAAAATAATGTTGTAAAGCTTGGACAGCCATATATACCATTGCTATATCTTCGAGGCCTCTTCACATTTCAATGGGGATACAATTGGGGATCAATCGTTTTGCCTCCTTCCATCCTTTTAAGAGCCTCTTTGACCTTCAATTTCTAAATTCGCCATACAGAACTCCTGCTAGTGAGAGGTGGAACTGAGCGGTTGTAGCGGCGCCTAGTGCGCGCCGTGAGGTAGAAGAAATGGAGAAGCGAAAAACGTAGAAAAGGGGAAAGAGGGAGGCCTGAGCAACGTACTATCCATATTGATAGCAAGGCCGTCCGGCGCACGGGGTGGAAACGTTTCCCTTACACGTTGGTACTGATCGCTTGATACAACTGTACGAGTCCATTACGGATACAACAGACGAGATGACGTACAGGAGCAGGACTCGGAGATTGAACGGGATACAAGCTACGTGCCTTATATTGTCCAACAATTAAGATCCCGTCGAGCAGATTTTCCAAGTGTTCCGATCGATCGCAGCGGATTGCATTGAGACATCATCCACTTGGACCAACACTTCGTGACGTTCAGCGATGCGCTCCGGCGAGCACACGGTCGACCCCGCCGAAGTGGAGCTGAAGCTCTTTCGCGGGGACGGCTTCGACGACGACGACGACGGCAGCGCCATGTTCGCCGACGAGGAAGCCTCGGCGGCGGCCTACAAGCTGGTGACCGGCCGGCCGGCTCGGAGTAAAGCCTCGGAGTCATCGTCCGCGATGGCTCTGGACGTGGTGAAGCGGGCGGCGGTGGGAGTGGGCGCGCGGGCGCTCTTCTACCCGGCGCTGGCCTACAAGCTGGTGGCCGGCCGGCCGGCGGCACGGAGTAAAGCCTCGGAGTCGTCATCGGCGACGACTCTGGACGCGGCGAAGCACGCGGCGGTGGGCGTGGGCGCGCGGGCGCTCTTCTACCCGACAGTCGCCTACAGCCTGGCCCGGAACCAACTCTCGCCGACCGGCTTCAAGTGGTGGCACCGCATCGACGACAACGTCCTGCTCGGCGCCGTGCCGTTCCCGAGCGACGTGCCGCGCCTCCGAGGCGACGGCGTGACCGCCGTCGTCACGCTCACCGAGCCCTACGAGCGGCTCGTGCCCAAGTCGCTGTACGAGCAACACAAGATCGAGAACCTGGTGCTGCCAACCACGGACTACCTCTACGCGCCGTCGCAGAAGGACCTCCGCGACGCCACGGCCTTCATCCACGCCGTCGCGGAGAAAGGGGAGTCGACGTACGTGCACTGCAAGGCCGGGCGCGCGCGCAGCGCCACGGTGGTCATGTGCTACCTGGTGCGGTACAAGGGGAAGACGGCGGAGGAGGCGAAAGCACACGTGGTGGAGTGCCGGCCCAGGGTGTCGCTGGCTCCGGCGCAGTGGCGGGCGGTCCAGGACTTCGAGGACTTCTACCGGCGGCCGGCCGGTGGCTCTCGGAGTGAAGCCAACAGCTCCAACTCTGCTGATGGATCATGCGAGCTTTAACGCTATGTTTTGTGTATATACGTACGCTATATTTCAGGGCTGCTTTGAATTTTCACGCGAATTTTGGACGATCTAGTCCTTTGGAATTTTTACTAGGTTGAGTCGTTGACTGTTTGATTTGTAAGATTGATTAATCCTATGGGCCACGCTACGCGTCGGCCGCGCCTCCACAACTGTCAGATTGACAAGTTGTTCTCATTATTATAACAAGTGTAGTGTTGTAAAAAACTTTGCAATAAATCTTATGTCGCAGAAATCTTTTACAACATAGATGATGTTGTAGTTTTTCTCATCACTATTTTTGCAACATGAATATTGTTATGGAAAAAAATTGCAACACAAACAATGTTGCAGAAAATATTTACAGTTTTTCTTCCTCTTTATTTTTTGCAACATGGATATTATTGTGGAAAGCAATTTCACAACACCCATAATATTGCACAAAGAGAAATGCAAAGACACGCGTCACAGAGAGGAGGCCGTGGATCGTTCGCGTGTGATCCACCGGCTAAAGGTAAGTACTTCCCTAATCGTATATAAGAATATTCCCCAAGAAATTCATTGCACTACATTTGTGGGGTAGGGGGATCCACTCAAACATCTTGCAAATAATTGTTTACTTTTCCATTGTTTAATCAAATACGCTTTTGTATAAAACAAACTAGTTAGAGCCTGACGTTCATTTTGCCGCGCCCATTCTTCACTCTTTGGAAGGATAATTACATAATAATTGACTAAATTGTTCTTCCTAGCAAGTTGTAGTGGTCAGTTGCGTCGTTTTGGTTTTAATTATGCTCTATGGCGGGGGGTTTTTCTTGTTTGTATGTTGTGTTGGGTTGTTGTTGGAGCCGGGTTTTTTTAAGCCTGGGTTTAGAGGAGAGTTGAGTTGTTCATGGTTGTAGTGTCTTTACACGTTTCCAGCGCTTATTGCATGGATGTGCTGCTATAACTCACATGCGACGGCCAATGAAAATCGCAAGCGCTCAGCTCAGTTTAGTTACATTCTTTGTTCGCTCGATTTAATTCCATGCTCGCTAAAAAAAACAATCATGTTTATCATTTTAGAAACAATATTAAATAAAAAGATGCTCATCAATTAACATTTTTTTTTTTAATGAATTAAAGAATATTAAAAATCACGAATTTAAAATAATAATAGTAGCAATGTTTACGTAGTTCAAAAAAAATATTTTAAAAACGTAGACATAAATTTTTTCTTAAACTTTCAAAAATATTCATGAGTTTGACAAGATATTTTGGTATTTTTAAAAATGTCCACCTTTTTTAATGTTCATGATTTAAAAAAACTGTCATGATTTAAATATTAAAAATAAAATAAAATGATTAAATAGAATATACAAGAACCAAAAGAAGAAATAGGAGCAAGAAAAACAGACAATATCTTCTCATAACAGGGAAAATTGGCCAGTCCATTATGGCTTGGTGTTCGTTACTCTCAAATGCAAACAAAACCTTACAGATAGGGCCCATAACAACCAGACACTCTCGATGCACTAGAACTAGAAAGCTTTTAATCTAGCGCGGCGACTATATATCACTTTAAGTGAGCCAGGACGGATCTGTGGCTGAAGGGTGTTAACTAATTTGGTCGGCCCATGTTCGCGCAACACAAACCCTTACAAATAGGGCCCAAAACAACCGACACTCACTAGAACTAGAAGGCTTCTAATTTACCTCGACGACTATATATCGCTTTAAGCGAACTCAAACGGATCTATCATTCTAATCGGGCCGGCCCATGTTCGCACAACACAAACCATTATAGATAGGACCCATAACAACCTGACACCTCGCTAGCGCACAACACAAAACGTTACAGATAGGACCTATAACAACCTGACACTCATTGGAACTGGAAGAATTCTAATCTACCGCGACAATTATATATCGCTTTAAGCAAGCCAAAAAGGATATATCCTTCTAATCGGGCCGGCCCATGTCCGCGCAACACAAACCATTATAGATAGGGCACATAACAACCTGACACCTCACTACAACCAGAATGCTTTTGGATCTAAAAAAAATGGAACTAGAAGGCTTCTAATCTAGCGCGGTGAGTATATATCGCCTTAAGTGAGCCCGAATGGATCTATCGCTTTGTGTTAACTAATCGGGACGGCACATGTTCACGCAAAAAATAAGGAAATTAATAAGCAAGAAGCGCAATTCGATCCTTGGTGCACCTCACTACAACTAGAAGGCTTCTGGCTCTAAAAAAAATGGAACTAGAGGGCTTCTAATCTAGCGCTGCCAGTATATATCGCCTTAATCGAGCCCGAATGGATTTATCGCTCAAGGGTGTTAACTAATTGGGCCGACCCATGTTCATGCAAAAAATAGGAAAATAATATGCAAGAAACGCTCTTCGATCCTTGGTATCCTTGGCTGCTAGCCACTATGACCAAGTGCTCCTAATGTTATGTATGAGACGTGTTTTGTAGTTGACGTGACCGAAGCCGCTCTTCCATTTGTTTTCTTTTTTCTTCTACACATTTTCTTTAGTTTCCTCTTTCCTTTTCAAATTATTTTTTCTTCTCCAGGTTTTTCTTTATTTTTCAGTTTTTCTTTCAATTAATTTTTCAACATTGTTTCATTTTTTTTCTTTGTTTCATTTGTTTTCCAATCTACGTTTTTATATACATGTTAAACATTTCTTCAAAAGCTTTTCCAACATCTTTGAAATGCATGTTAAACATTTTCATATACCTTATCAACATTTTATAAATACTTTTTCTACATTTCCCTTTTTTTTGTTTTTTGTTCTACATTTTTGTATATGTTAACAACATTTTTTTAGTAAGTGATCATCATTTTTTGTATGCACATTCAACATTGTCCCAACACTTATTCAACATTTTTTTAAATACATGTTTGAAAATGTTTCAATACAATTTAAAAAACGAATGTTTTCCACGTTTTTCAAATAATTGTTCAACATTTTTAATACTTATTGAGCATTTTCAAATAGTTTTCAACATTTTTAAATACTTGTTCAACATTTTGTTTTAAATGTTTGACTAACACTTTCATATACATGATCAACATTTTTTAATGAACTTCTTTAAGATTCTTCAAATACTTATTCAATATTTTTCAAATAATAGTTCAAAAAATTTCAAATGTTTCAATAGATTTATTTTTTAATAATATATACATTTAAACTATTTCAAACTATAGGGCAAAAAAGAAAGCATAAAAATGAAACAGAAAATTTAAAAAAACAAAACAAACAGGTTGTGGCCTCCCGTGCTGGTGGGGCGGCTCATCTAGGTACCCCCTTCAACGAGGGGTTCCTCCCCTCTCGCCGAAGGCGAGATGTAGGTGTGCCCCTAGTCTATGGAGCCTAGTCTCTTAGAAGAACCGAACGTTGAGTTTTTAGCTTTTGCAATCCTGTAAATCAAAGGCCCTCTAGTGCCGGTATACATTGCGCTGTTTAGGAACTATTTTCAAGAAAAGAGGAAACCAAGCTCAGTTTAGGACCTGTACACAGGGCTGCCCCGTTGGTAAAGGAGCCCAATGGGACACGTGGTCCGTCCAGCCCCCTATACCCCCACTGAAGAGTTCGATCTGTGAAAGTTTGAGTTGCCTGCTAGTTTTTTTTGTTTTTTTTTAGGATAGTTGCCTGCTAGTTAACACGTTTTTCACAACAACAAAAAATGCTAGTTAACACGTCACCATGTAAAGGAAAAAATCTCAAAAATGTAAAGGTAAAAAAACACTGAAGAAGAAATCAACACGTCACTGTCACTAAACCCACATTACTAAAAATAATGAACTGGATGAGAAGCATGGCATCATCCTAACTCAAGCATGCATGTATAATGCCCTAGACCAATACAGCAACCCACATCTGCAGAAACTTCAGTTTTATGATGTACCAAAACTCCTATATGGCCAGGCTCTGTGTTTCCTTTCCTCCTTTGTGCCATGCACATAAAAAGATTCAAGTCCTGATGCTCGCATTTATCCTGAATTTATTTCAGGATTTCTAACGATGTGCATTTAGTGAGAGAAGACATTTTCGTTGACTACGGGGGTCTATAGTGATTTTGTAAAATTTCAAGATGATATGTTAGCTCAGTCTCTCGAAGGTGCTCATAAGTATAGAGTGTGCGTTCATAGGGATCTGATATTCATGGTGTTAACAAGTATTCAAGGATTCATGAACCAGAATACAGGTTATTTACCCACATGGCCAGCAACACATAATCTTGTTCAAATCATGGAGACATGCAAATTCAAACTGAGCAATGTCAAAGTCTACACCCATTGTCTGTCTTCGAAATGCTGTAACCCAGCGTTGTTGTATATCAGATTTACAGATATCAAAGTCTGTACCGCATTCATGCTATCAGCCAGAATCACTTTCAAGAGGAAACATGTTCTAGGTGACCAAATACAAAGATGGTAGAAAAACACACACGGGATTGCAAGAGAGGGTGCTCCGTATGTCCCTTTCATGTTTCACCGGCCCAGAAGCGCGACACGGTCCTTGTGGATGACCTGGGCTAGGTTGAGGTCAAAGAGCTCACACCGGATTGGCATCTCCATCTCGTAGAATGGGTTCTTCAAAACAAACTCTGTGTACAGCTCATATATCGTTTTCAGCAGGATTTCCATATTTTGAGCGCCTGTTTCGCATACAACAAAAAATTTCGTCCCTGGAGCATACCGAGCAATCAGCCATGTCAGTAACTAGACGGTGCCAAAGCATAAAATGACGTGGTTAATACTTAAAGAAACCATCCACAATATATAAGCATAGTTGGGCCATCCTGGTTTCCAACTAGATCCATACCATTTACTAACAGCACAAGCTGACAAAAGATAATACAAAGATAGCAGAAGGGCATCACACTTCCATTTTTAGAATATCTACTTTCTCATATCGAACATTTAATATGCCACTTCCCACACAGTCTAGAAACACTACCTAGAATCCTATCCAAATAAAACTTAACCAAATATAAGAAGATGCAATTAGATTGGCCCCGCAAAAACACTATAGGCAGTAGCAAAACTCAATTGACAATTAGAGCAGATGCAATTAGATTGTCAATTGAGTTTTGCTACTGCCTATAGTTTTGTGGGCTAGACGTTTCCTCTAGCATGAATTGGATAGGAACAAATTTCAAGTCATTGACATTCAAATGATAAGTGTGTGTTCTGTTATATAGAGTAGTAACATGCATATGTTACTAGTCTAAGTTACTACATCCACAGTGGATAGCAACATAGGAGTAGTAACACCGAGCCTTTCATTTATTAGCTTATTGACTCATCTTGCCTTGGTATGTGTTATGTTACTCATAGGGGTAGTAACATGCTAAGTTACTCAATTTCTCTCTCTTCTCATTAATTAGTTGCCACATCATATTTTTTGCTTAGGTGGCATCTATGTTACTACCTATGTTACTCCCATTGTGGGTAGTCTTAGTACATAACAGTTAATGCACATCATTCACCAAGGAAATAGTTATGGCTACAAGTCCAAGGAGTGACAAGTTTTGTTTCTGCTAGATGGAAAATAAAAAAGATAAAGTAACATAATTCAATGACGTCACTTAAGTCAATATGCACGTGTTGTGCTCAAAACACAACATCTGCAGTTCTGCACATAATCGAGAGGCCACATGTGTTGCTGTTAATAATTTGCATTTGCATGCGACTATATTCTGAAAATTTAGAAAAGGCAACGACAAATTTGTGTACATTCAAGGGACCAATTGTGAACTAGTAAGTGCAAAATAAAGCACAGCTTGTACTGCTTAACTTGAAAATGCCCACCATTAAAATATCATTCACTACAACCCAGAAGGTACATAAACCCACTAGCATATGCTTGTGGTGACGATTTGTCATTATCAAGCACATGCGTACAACTTAAGGGAAGTGAATACCTGTGAGGGATTGGAAGCAATGGAGGTCGAAATTGTGGGCTTGTAAGAGGTCAATGCCAGTACAGCCAGTGGTAGGGGACAGCTGCTGGGAGATTGCGTGCATCGAGTGCCAGAGACTCGCAAGGCGTAAACTGTCGTTGGTGTCCATTCTCCCGGCTGAGCCATAGTCCTGGGGAGATGCGCACGTTGTTCAGACCCTTATCTCTAGCTCTTTACAGAGTACAAGAGGAATAGAAGTACAAAGAATATACCTTGTAGTATATAAGGCCACCAGACTTGTTGATGATGAAAAGGCTGTAGATCGCAACTGTCCCCATGGCCACAGGAAGGCTGAGCAGAAGTAACAGCTAAATTCCTATATCAGATGTAGATAGAAAGATATGCATCAGATAATCAACGACAAATAAAAGTTTGGTACGTGTAAAAATAATATACGACTAACCAAGGAACTGGCCACCAAACTTGTTCGGAACTGAAATTGTTCATACTGATAGCTTTAACTTGGATACCATAATGATACAAAAGCTACCTATTAAGAAATGCTAACTCCACTGCCTTATGTACAACCTACTTATACGATTGTTGGTATCTTGATTCCATATGCTTCCTCCGTTCCTAAATATAAGTCTTTTAAGATATTCCACCACGGACTACATACGGATGTATATAGACATATTTTAGAGTGTAGATTCACTCATTTTGCTCCGTATATAGTCCATAGTGGAACCTCTAAAAAGACTTATACTGCCTCTGTACAATAATACTTGTAGTTGGGGAGAACTAATCTAGTTCTCCCCAACTATAAGTATTTAGGTACAGAGGGAGTATTTAGGAACGGAGGGAGTATTTGATTTGGTCATGCACAATTAAGGAGTGGAACGTCGATCTGATCCAAACTACTATGTATAAACTAAGCAAGGATGTGTTTGGTTGAGCTGTGGATTCTGAAAAAGCTGTTGTGAGAAAACTGCTGTGAACTTCCACTTGTGGAAACGCTGGAAGGTGTTTGGTTGAGGCAAGTGTGAAATGTTTCATACACAGCATGAAACAACAACAACAACAACAACAAAGCCTTTAGTCCCAAACAAGTTGGGGTAGGCTAGAGGTGAAACCCATAAGATCCCGCGACCAACTCATGGTTCTGGCACATGGATAGCAAGCTTCCACGCACCCCTGTCCATGGTTAGTTCTTTGGTGATGCTCCAGTCCTTCAGATCTCTCTTTACAGACTCTTCCCATGTCAAGTTCGGTCTACCCCGGCCTCTTTTGACATTATCAGCATGCTTAAGCCGTCCGCTGTGCACTGGGGCTTCTGGAGGCCTGCGCTGAATATGCCCAAACCATCTCAGACGATGTTGGACAAGCTTCTCTTCAATTGGCGCTACCCCAACTTTATCCCGTATATCATCATTCCGGATGCGGTCCTTCCTTGTGTGACCACACATCCATCTCAACATGCGCATCTCCGCCACACCTAACTGTTGCACATGTCGCCTTTTAGTCGGCCAACACTCAGCGCCATACAACATTGCGGGTCGAACTGCCGTCCTATAGAACTTGCCTTTTAGCTTTTGTGGCACCCTCTTGTCACAAAGAATGCCAGAAGCTTGGCGCCACTTCATCCATCCGGCTTTAATTCAATGGTTCACATCTTCATCGATATCCCCATCCTTCTGCAACATTGACCCCAAATATCGAAAGGTGTCCTTCTGAGGCACCACTTGCCCATCAAGGCTAACATCCTCCCCCTCCTCGTTCCTAGTAGTACTGAAAGCGCACCTCATGTACTCGGTTTTAGTCCTACTAAGTCTAAAACCTTTCGATTCCAAGGTTTGCCTCCACAACTCCAACTTCCTGTTAACCCCCGTCCGGCTCTCATCGACTAGCACCACATCGTCCGCAAAGAGCATACACCATGGGATATCTCCTTGTATATCCCTTGTGACCTCATCCATCACCAAGGCAAAAAGGTAAGGGCTCAAAGCTGACCCTTGATGCAGTCCTATCTTAATTGGGAAGTCGTTAGTGTCGCCCTCACTTGTTCGAACACTTGTCACAACATTATCATACATGTCCTTGATGAGGGTAATGTACTTTGTTGGGACTTTGTGTTTCTCCAAGGCCCACCACATAACATTCCGCGGAATCTTATCATAGGCCTTCTCCAAGTCAATGAACACCATATGCAGGTCCTTCTTTTGCTCCCTATATCTCTCCATAAGTTGTCGTACCAAGAAAATGGCTTCCATGGTCGATCTCCCAGGCATGAAACCAAACTGATTTTTGGTCACGCTTGTCAATCTTCTTACACGGTGCTCAATGACTCTCTCCCATAGCTTCATTGTATGGCTCATCAGCTTAATTCCACGGTAATTAGTACAACTCTAAACATTCCCCTTGTTCTTGAAGATTGGTACTAATATACTCCGTCTCCATTCTTCTGGCATCTTGTTTGCCCGAAAAATGAGGTTGAAAAGTTTGGTTAGCCATACTATCGCTATGTCCCCGAGGCCTCTCCACACCTCAATGGGGATACAATCGGGGCCCATCGCCTTACCTCCTTTCATCCTCTTTAAAGCCTCCTTGACCTCCGACTCCTGGATTCGCCTCACAAAACGCCTGCTAGTATCATCAAAGGAGTCATCCAGATCAATGGTAGAGCTCTCACTCTCCCCATTGAACAACTTGTCAAAGTACTCCCGCCATCTATGCTTAATCTCCTCGTTCTTCACCAGGAGTTGATCTGCTTCGTCCTTGATGCACTTGATTTGGTCAACATCCCTCGTCTTCCTCTCTCGGCTCTTGGCCATCTTATAGATGTCCCTTTCGCCTTCCTTCGTGTCTAACCTTTGGTAGAGGTCCTCATACGCCCGACCCCTTGCTTCACTCACAGCTCGCTTTGCGGCCTTCTTTGCCATCTGGTACTTCTCTATGTTGTCTGCATTCCTATCCAGATATAGGAGTCTGAAACAATCTTTCTTCTCCTTGATTGCCTTCTGGACAACATCATTCCACCACCAGGTATCTTTAGCTTCTCTTCTACTTCCCCTGGACACTCCAAACTCCTCTGAGGCCACCTTACGAATGTGGAAGCTGGATTATGCTGTGAACTTCCACTTGTCTGTAATGCCTCTGGGGCCTGAGTGAATATGTTTGACCATAAAGCAGTGATCTGTAGTTCTGTACATTGGTCAATTTTACCAGGAAAATGTTAACAACATAACAAAAACAGAAAGAACGCTTCCACATTTCTAATGGCCATGTATGCTGTCAACAATGTCAATTATTTTCATACAAACATTTTCACAAACACCTTACAAGCAAACTCCATTACACAATATAATCTCACAATATGCAGGAGTACATAGGAAGTAATCATCATGTTTTCCATACACAGCATGCACTGCAAACAGATATAATCGTACAAGAAGATCACTGCCTGCAGTTTGTTTTAGAGGACATACGTTGCAATTCATACAGTGGAAAAAACTTAAGAGGACATACACTGCAATTAGGACAACATAGAGGCGGTGCGGCCTGCAGCGAGCCAGCAGATCCGGCCGATGCAGCCAGGAAGAGTGGGGAGAAAGGAAGGAGGAGGGAGTACCTGGGCCGGCAGGGGAGCGCTGCTCCGGGCTGCGGCGCGAGCTGGGGGTTCGCCGGAGGGCCGGCTGCAGTGGCGGTGGCAGAGAAGGAGAACCCTATCTCCTTCGTTCGTGCGGGAGTGCGATCCCTCCTCTGTTCGTAGCGCGCCCGAAAATCAAGTTAATAATGAAGGATTTAGGGGAGGGGGGAGATGGGAGGGGGATGAGGGGAAGAGGGGCTGCCATGGCTGCCGGCGGACAAGAGAGAGAGAGAGGGATGGGCACAGGGGCGGCGACGAGGAGCTGTACCTTCGCAGCGGCGAGGAGGGACGATGGCGACGCGGGCGGCGGCGACCGCTCGGCGAGATCCAAAGGCGTCGGAGACGAGTGAGGAGGAGCGGCGCCTTGAAGTTTTTTTTTTTCTTTCTCTTTGGGCGAATAGAGGCGACTCAAGCCGGTGTACAGGCTACAAGGGGGCGACGCCCGAATGATTTCGTAATGGATGGCCCATTAACTCGTATTAATATTTTTTGTTAAATCGAAAATCGACTAAATAATGAATCACGTATATGAATATAAATGTCCATCTCATGTTTTAAAGAAAATCATGCACATAAAAAAATTTAAATGTATTTGAAAGAATGCCCGTTCTTAATTTTGAGAATTGGGTGTCACCATGTTCCCTGCAAAAAAAAGAGGGTGTCACCATGTTCCCTGCAAAAAAAAAGAGGGTGTCACCTTGTTTTTTGTTTTTTTTTGAAATAAGGGGGTGTCACCTTGTTGGCTAGGCTCGAAAGGAGCGAGCTAGCCCACCCACGCTCGAGCCCTAAGTGGCATTTGGTGCTTAAAGACTTCTTCTATAAAAAATTGCCTCTGGATGGTGAAAAAAAAATGAGAATGGTTCTTCCCATATGTTAGAAAATATGTTCATATGATTTCGAAAAAGGTGTTCACGTACTTTCTCGCCTAGGAAAGGAAAACAAAACAAGGGTAAAAAAAAGAGTGAACAACTAAAACCAAGAAAAAAGAAAAGGAACAAGGGAAAAAGTTTGTGTAGGCTGCTAGTTATCTGACTGTTTATGTCCATCAATCACCGGATAAGAAATAAACACACCACTATCACTAGTTTCCATGCCAGCGGTACTGAAGAATACACTTTATGAGAATCATATCATGATCCAAACTCAAGGATATATGCAACATTCCTTGAAACAATCGTAACTATACGACCAACAGAACCCACACCTGCAGAATTTAAGTTTCAAGTATATACCAAAAGAATTCATGCATATCTGGCCAGTCTATGTGCCCACTCTCCATATATCACTTCCCTTCTCTCTTTTGTGCCATGCACATTACAGCAACAACAAAAAACTAAAAAATGAAGCCAACTCATGAACACATGTTTACATCAAATGTCTTGGCGGCGGCGGCAAAAGTTGCTCAGGATGCCCGTCACCGGTAACTAAGGTAAGAATCTCGTACTATACGACCGCTGGAGATCTGCGACCGCATGGGTCCGGATAACAGTCTCTGACTCCACTCCACTGCAAACTCTTATCATGTAAACCCGCTTTCTCAAGTTTCCTAATTCTTCTTCTACTGCAACAAAACTGTTAATCTCCTTCCACTGCACCAAAACTGTTAATTCTACTTCCACTGCAACGTAACTGTTGGGTGTTGGCCCACTCATCAAATTCCTCCGACTCTTCTACTTCTTGCACCTGTCAAAGGAAGCAATTCGAAGTTAACAAAATTACCACGCTAGCAGCAATGGCAAATATTCGGTATGTAAATGGGAGTAGAATGGACGCGGATTATTTCTTGACTTTCAAAGTAGACTAGTGTCTGATTATTTCCATAAAAAGTTCTCCAACAAGGAAATGCATAAGTAATTAATGCGTACATGCTGACAGGATTGTGCAAAAAATAAATTGCAGGTTATTATTTGACAACGCAGTAAACGGAACGGTAATTCAGCACTACAGAGACCCCTTTGACTTCTTGGTATTTGCTCAAGCATTGTGACAAATGGTAACATCTGAGCGAGTAGTGACAAGCATATGTTGCAGAAAGTAAAATGATTTTCATCCCAGACACCCTTTGACTTCTTGCTAATTGCTCAAGCATTGTGCGAAATGATAACATCTGAGAGAGTAATGACAGGCATATGTAGCAGAAAGTGGAAAGATTTTCAGAAGCATCATGTAATGTTAATACCTTGTAGAAGAAGATCCAAAGCTTTTTTTACTCTTCTTTCGAGGACGATGTTCATTCTCCTCATCCTCTTGATCACTCTTTTCATCATTTGAATCAACAGCTTCATCCTTTTTATGCTTTGCCCTGGTCAAGCTTGCCAATCTTCTGGGAAGAAAAACATTGTAGTAGTACTTTGCCAAATCCTTTGTTTCCTTTTGTCCGAGCTCCTTCAAGGCAATCACCATGAATTTCTGATGTTTATTCCAAGGAATCAACTTGTCAACTTTTTCAAGTTTTCTTTTGAAAACTGTGGTCCATTGCTCTCCAACTTGATCACCCATTGCATCTAGCCCACAGTTTTTGAAAGCTTCCTCACCCAACTGGTCCTTGATCCAGATCCTTGCCTTTTTTACGTGAACTTGTACACATTCCTCAGATCCAGGACGAGAACACTTACACTTGTCTACCAATTTTTTCCTCTTCTTCTCTGACTTGATAGTTGCTGAGATATCCATGTTTAGTGGAGAGACAACTGTGCCCAGTTTTGGTAAGGTTGCAGCTTTGTAATCATCCACAGATGGGGCATTTATCCACTCAGGGACAGAAGCTTGATGCTTGACAGGGTCTGTTCTAACACGTTCCAGCGGACAACTGGATAAGTAGGAACTCCAACTTTCCTGGCAACATGGAGAAGTGAATTAGACGGACTCAAGCAACAGTGTTGCTCAGTATATGACCAGATCAAAGAAAATTGGTTTTATACCTCAAGAAACATTTAATAAATAGAAACATATTGCAAAACAAGCGATAGCAGTGCCAGATATTCTTGTGTGGCATTTGATTGTCTTCTAAACCCGCTCCAAGTAATTTCATGCAGCAAATTTTGTTGAAATTATTCCACTTATTAGAAGTGTGGCATAGTGCCAAGTCAGCAGGACTAGGATATTTAGCGCGCAAGCGCACTGCACAATCAGCATGATTAAACCATAATAATCTAATCTTAGATACCCTAGGACGACAAGTCCCATCTATTTTCAAGTATGTTAAGTACACAAACATAAATAAGCTCTTAGGACTAACACCTGAAAGGAGGATATGAAGTGACTTATTAACCCTCAGATACAGCAACATCCATTGGCAGGGTTACAGTACATGATCTTTCAACTGGATTGCTAATGTCAGAATTAAGGAATGTGCATATTTCTGACCTGCCAAATCTGAACTACCATGGGCATTCAAGAACCACGATCTACTCTGATGTGATTAAACAGAACATTTGATTGAGATAGAAATCAAGTTTACAAGGCCATAATGTATTTTGATAGAAAGGAGTTGGTGTCATGGGTAGTACATGCGCACAGACGACGGACACATGTCCAGCGGTCAAAGTTGCTTAGCACCATTTATCTAAAATGCATTGATAGTTAATAACAGGCTACAAAAGCGAATCACCCCTATATATAGCTGGCCTCCGAGAGCAACTAGATCCAAAAATTTAAACCTGCATTTCTCACAGAATCAAAAACATTTGCCTGCATGGAATCAGCTCAAATGACTCAACGGATTCCACTGACATTGTTCAATCTTTTACACAGATGTGTTACCACTCCTGCCAGTTTTTTTTTCCGCTTAGTCACGCAACAAAAATCTAGAGACAGCTGGCCCAACTCCCGCGTGAAAACACAGCATAAGAATATGATGGTGCCACCCTGTCTAAAACGGAAGTACGGCATAAACGCAGCACGCTCAATTTATCCAGCGAACCAAACATCGATCCCAGTACACATCCTACGGCAACGCATAGGTTTGTAGGTACCAACTGATGCAGCATATCCACTATGATAATTTGATATACATCTGTGAATTTTGTACATTCATCATCACAGTAACATCTGGAATTTAGACCCAGAATAAATAGCAGAGAAAATAAAGCAAATGGTGAAGTAATTTAGAAGAAAAAAAGCGCAGCAGAGATTAAAAGGGGTGATATCAATTCAACATTTTATCTCATCAAAGCACACTAGTTACCAGTTTAGTACCAACCCCAGTTAATAGCTAGCATTAATCTAACAGGATAAGATCCCATCGTGAAACTAGTAACTGCATGTCCTGCTTAGTCATAAATCCACCATGAACCTAAGTGGCATCAAGAGCATCAGACAGACCAAGCTCTGCGGAGACTGGCAAGAAATGAATGAAGAGACACGCCAATTCCTACCGAATTGTAACACACAAGACATGAGTAACCATCGTACAGGCAAATCCTAGCAGCCGCAAATCTGGCACAGGCAAGCACAGCAGGTATTCCCGTGTCCCAGCAAGAGAAAACGCTTGCAATCGTTGGCGCAAGAGCCACTGCAATCACCACGAACTGCGACAGATGTAAGATCACCAGCGGCGACGAGAGCCGAGAAGCGGCATCGTCGACGGCGAGCCCCGAGTAAGCCCCCGCTCCAAACTCCAATCAAACCCGGGTGCACCAAGGACACGGACGCGGCGAACCAAAAAACCCATTCCGCACGGACGAATTCGCGCCGCCGCTTGGCGAGAGGCCTCACCTTCGGGTACGGGTAGTCGTCGTCGTTGTCGGGGACGCTCGCGTAGCGCGCGCCGCGCACGGCGAGGAGCACCTCCCGCATCCGCCCCACGCCGCCGAGCCCGCGCCCGTGGCCCCGCCCCGCCTTGGCCGCCCACATCGCGCCCGCGGCCGCGCGCCGCACCGTCCGCACCGCGCGGACCGCGGCCGCGCGCGCCGCGACCGCGGCCCGGGTCGCGCGGCTCGGCGGCGAAGGCGGGCTCCCGTCGTCGTCGCCGTCGCCGCGCCTGCGCTTCCTGGACGCCGACGGCGGGGTCCGCGGCGGGGGCGAGACGCCGCCGCCGCCGACGGAGCCGGCGGGCGGGAGGTCGGATCCGGCCATCGGGGGGCGCGGCGCTCCGCCGGCGAGGTGTTTGCGGGAATGCCCCCGCGGCGTGGGCTGGGGTTTTTGGCGCCTGGGGTTGGGGTTGGTACTGCTCTGCAGCCGCTCTGCTCTCCGGGGGTTTGTTCCGTTGGCGTTGGGGCACGTGAGAAAGGCAACCCCTCCTCTCCCCCTTGGCTTGCTTTTCAAGATGGGAAACTTGGCATGTCCCTTTGGAGCGTTTAAGCTTGGAATGTATGCTTGCCAAAATTTAGATCTAAAGGGTAAAGTGGCACTTGAGCACTCTTTCGTCACGGCTCATTTTATGATCTAAGTTTTGAGCTAGGTTTTTGTTTCTACTACAAGCTAAATGTCGGTGGGTTTGTCACGGTGTGGGGTTATAACCTTTTAGCGGGATTTGAGTGTTGAATCGATGTTTCTAAAAGTTAAAAAGTGTTTTGGACTGTGTATTATATATTTATATCTTCTAAATTTTTTCGAAGTACTTGATTGTTTTTTAAAGCGTTGAATCAATGTTTCCTTTGTACTTGATTGTTTTTTTTCTCGAAGTATCTAGATGGCTATCCCCGCAAGGGCCATAATGCTGACATATAGAATTCTTGAATTAACAACATCACATCCTCACTAGGTGCACTAATAGGTTTGTTATTATTCACGACAATATATCCAAATGATAGGTCAAAGGTAGTAAGTGGGAGAGAGTTGGACCAGGTCAAACTAATATTATGAAAAGTAGCATTTGCAAATCTAATTCAAAATGTTGTTGAGATTTAGATTAGGGAATACTCTATTATTTTTGCAATCTTTTGCATAAAGTTACATTCATTTTCCTGGAAAAGACAAAAAGCAATAGATGCAGGGTTAATACTGGAGAGGACGTTTTGTAGAACATAAATTTATCTTTTAATTTTGTAAGAGCACATATCCATGCACATCTAGAACTTCTTCCTTTAGTTTTAGATTCCTAACCGGTATCATTCAAGCAAAAGTACTGCCACTGCGGTGATGAAGAACTAGGACATGTTCATGTGATGCTTGTTCTCTGTCCATTTGGGGACCTCAAGTCTTACACACTACCAACCCATGGATGGACCTGAATATAAAAAGTGGCTTATTTTCCAAAAGTTCAAATGGGTTTTGGGATCACATGACCCCCTATATAACAATAATTTTCACCCATTCAAAAGTTAAATTAAATTCTGTAAAAGATTCATCACTGTTTTCAGTTTTAAGTTCTATAACAATGACATGACCCTTGAAGAAATATAACCGAAAAATTTAGTCAAAATGTATTAATCATTGTTTCCATTTTCAAGTTTCATGAGAATCGCGACAAATTTGTGAGCAATTGAAAAAAACATAAGTCCTTATTCACAATCTTAATAAATTCTAATCTGATTCCCTTCTTTGTTTTGTTACTGACAGAAAAAATCAAAGAAAGTTTGCACAAAAAAGATAATCAGTTCTAGACAAAAATTTATCAGCTCTTGACATACAATAAGTCGATGATAGACTAGACCGGTGGAATGCCATCACCCAAAGTCATATGGATTTGTGCCCTGACAGGTATTTATGTAAGTATATGTTGCTCCCACTGATCCATAATGTAGTGCCTATAGATTTTTTTAAGACAAACTTTGAGCAAGTTTATAGAGAAAGTTATCAATATCTAAAATATCAAACATATACAATATGAAAATATGTCTCATGATTTTTTTGTTGGAAATATGCCCTAGAGGAAATAATAAAATGGTTATTATTATATTTTCTTGTTCGTGATAATCGTTTATTATCCATGCTATAATTGTATTGACTGGAAACATATTGCATGTATAGATATATAGACAACACTGTGTCCCTAGTATGCCTCTAGTAGACTAGCTCGTTGATCAAAGATGTTCAAGGTTTCCTAGCCATTGACATGAGAAGTCATTTGATAACGGGATCACATGATTGGGAGAATGATGTGACAGACAAGACCCAAACTATAAACATCGCATATGATCGTGTCAGTTTATTGCTACAGTTTCTGCATGTCAAGTATATGTTCCTATGACCATCAGATCATGCGACTCACTGACACCGGAGGAATACCTTGTGTGTATCAAACGTCGCAACGTAACTGGGTGATTATAAAGGTGTTCTACAGGTATCTCCGAGGGTGTCCGTTAAGTGGGCATGGATCAAGACTGGGATTTGTTACTCCGTATGACGGAGAGGTATCTCAGGGCCCACTCGGTAATACAACATCACAAACAAGCCTTGCAAGCAATGTGACGAAAGTGCTAGACACGAGATCTTGTATTACGGAACGAGTAAAGAGAATTGTCAGTAACGGGATTAAACTAGGTATACAGATACCGACGATCGAATATCGAGCAAGTAACATACCGATGAACAAAGGGAACAATATACGGGATTAACTGAATCCTTGACATAGAGGTTCAACCGATAAAGATCTTCGAAGAATATGTAGGAACCAATATGGACATCCAGGTCCTGCTATTGGTTATTGACCGTAGAGGTGTCTCGGTCATGTCTACATAGTTCTTGAACCCGCATGATCTCCACACTTAAGGTTCGGTGACGTTTCGATAGTATAGAGTTATGTATGATGGTGACCGAAGGTTGTTTGGAGTCCCGGATGAGATCCCGGACGTCACGAGGAGCTCCGGAATGGTCTGAAGGTAAAGATTGATATATATGAAGTCCTGTTTTGGTCACCGAAAAAATTTCGGACTCATCGGTAGTGTATCAGGAGTGCCGGAAGGGTGTCGAGGGACCATCGGGAGGGGTGTCTCGACCCAAAGGGCCACATGGGTTGTGGGAGGAGGCAAACCAGACCCTGGTGGGCTGGACGAGCCCCCCACTAAGTCCCATGTGGCTAGGGGTGGAAAAACCCAAAGGTGGAGAGGTGGAAAGGGTTTCCAAGTGGAGAGGAGGAATCCTACTCCTAATAGGATTGGAGTAGGACTCCTCCACCTCCAATTTCGGCCAAACCCTTGAGGGTTTAAGGCTGCCTCCTCTCCTCCCTCACTCCTATATATACTAGAGGATTTAGAGGGGAGAGCTAACCCTAATTGCCACGTGCTCCCTCTACTTCATCTAGATCGTTTTTCTCCTCTAGTCTAGTTCGACGGTGCTTAGGCGAAGCCCTGCCGGAATAGTTCCATCACCATCGCCGTCACGCTGTCGCGCTGCCGAAGAACTCATCTACCTCTCTGCTCCCTCTTACTGGATCAAGAAGGCGGAGATTGTCATCGAGCTGTACGTGTGCTAAACGCGGAGGTGTCGTCCGTTCGGCGTTACATCGGGACGGATCGTGATTGGATCGCGGGACGCTCGGCGATTTGGATCGCGAAGACGTTCGATTACATCAACCACGTGTCTTAACACTTCCTGCTTAGCGATCTACAAGGGTATGTATATCCACTCCTCCCCCCTCGTAGATGCTCATCACCATGGATAGATCTTGCGTGTGCGTAGGAAATTTTTTGTTTCTCATGCAACGTTCCCCAACAGTGGTATCGGACCTAGGTCTATGTGTAGATGAGATCACGAGTAGAACACAAAGGAGTTTGTGGGCGTTGATGCTTAGATTGCTTCCTCTCTTGGTCGTGTTTTAATTCAGCGGTATTATGGGATGAAGCGGCCTGGACCAACCTTACTCGTACGCTTACGAGAGATCGGTTCCATAGACCGACGTGTAACTTGGTTGCACAAATATAACTGGTAGGTGTATGTCTCTCCTACTCTAGTTGGACCAGATTCAACAAAGGCGGTCCTTGAGAAGGTTGCATAGCAATTTGTGTATCATCTTTGTGGTTTTGTGTAGGTGAGAATTGTTCTTGCTAGATACCCGTAGCAGCCACGTAAAACTTGCAACAACAATTAGAGGACGCCCAACTTGTTTCTGCAGGGTATGTTGTGATGTGATATGACCAATTACATGATGAGATATATGTGATGTATGAGATGATCATGTTTTGTATAGAATATCACGACTTGCATGTCGATGAGTACGGCAACCAGCAGGAGCCATAGGGTTGTCTTTAATTATTTTTATCGTTTTTGCTTTACTTTATCGCTATGAGTTAGCAATAGTCGTGGAAGCAACAGTCGGCGCGGCAACCCCGATGGCGACACGTTGATGGAGATCAAGATGATGGGGATCATGGTGTCATGCCGGTGAAAATGGAGATCATGCTAATACTTTGGAGATGGAGATCAAAAGCACAAGTTCATGGGCATATCATGTCACTTATGATTTGCATGTGATGTTAATCCTTTTATGCATCTTATTTTTCTTAGGACGACGGTAGCATTATAAGGTGATCTCTCACTAAAATTTCAAGATAAATTGTGTTCTCCCCGAGTGTGCACCTTTACGAAAGTTCGTCGTGTCGAGACACCACGTGATGATCGGGTGTGATAGACTCTACGTTCACATACAACGGGTGCAAGCCAGTGTTGCACGTGTAGAACACTCGGGTTAAACTTGACGAGCCTAACATGTACAGACATGGCCTCGTAAGACAAGAGACCGAAAGGCCAAACATGAGTCATATAATAGATATGATCAACATGATGATGTTCACCATTGAAACCACCTTTACTCACGTGATGATCGGACTTGAGTTGGTGAATTTGGATCATGTATCACTCAGATGACCAGAGGGATGTCAATTTGAGTGAGATCTTTAGTAATTTGATTAACTAAACTCATTATCTTGAACAATAGTCTTAGTAACCTTTTCATATTTAGGTTGAGGGCCGCTCGAATGCTTGATCGTACCAAGATCGGACATTGGATGTTGTACGAGTAGTAGCTTTGATGTCTTTTCTTTTTTTTGATGTGGACCACCTTGCATTCCATTAACTAGTGGGCGTGACTAAGTTCGTCGGCCACATCACCCATTACATCAATAGGTAAACCAATTAGCCAAACACGTTGGCTTTCTATGACTAATCTACCACCATGAATACCAAGCAAGTGTGAATGCATATTACAATCATGGGGATTAAAAGTAACTTTGTAGTCGATGAAACCCATTCGAAGAAGAAATTATATCTTCCTAAATGAAGTTTCCAGCTTTGCACAATCAACACTTGTGGTCAACAGTGGCATAGCCAGCCCAATGTACTAGGGTGGTCCGGGAGTAGAAACATCTACATAAATTTATTTATTTTAAAAAGAAATGTTTTTGTTACTATACTATATACAAGCTATTGGGAAATTACAGGGTGGTCCATGGACCACCTTGTCCACCCCTGGGTATGCCACTGCTTGTAGAGCACACTTCTTGGGATAGGGGGAAATAGTCCATGTTGAAAATCACACGCCCCATACCAAAATTCCCCACCATTTGTATAGCTTTCATCAGAGCCATAGCTTCAGCATGGACTGCTTCACTAATACTTGATAATTTCCCTGAAAACTACAAAAATTACCTCACCAACAAAATACCTAGCCCATGCACCCACATTAGTCTCACTGGAAAGCAACATCAGAAGTCGGCTGAAAGCAAGAAACTCCTTGCAGCCTTCCCCTCGTCGGCTTCGCAAGGTCCATCTAACTCCAACAACGTCTCAACCTTTGACTGGCAACACGAGGGAAGCGTTAAGAAACGCGGTTGGTGTAGTCGAACGTCTTCGCGATCCAAATCGCCGAGCATCCCGCGATCTCATCACGATCCGTCCCGCGATCCAATCACAATCAGTCCCACGAACTCATCACGATCCGTCCCGTGAACTCATCACGATCCGTCCCGCGATCTTGTCACGATCCGTCCCGCGAACTCATCACGATCCGTCCCGCGAACTCATCACGATCCGTCCCGCGAACTCATCACGATCATATGCTACATTTGTAGTTTGGGTCTTGTCCATCACACCATTATCCTAATGATGTGATCCCGTTTATCAAATGACATATCATGTCCATGGCTAGGAAACCTTAACCATCTTTGATTAACGAGCTAGTCTATTAGAGGCATACTAGGGACATGTGTTGGGAAACGCGATAGAAAACAAAAAATTTCCGGTATAGCGAGCACGCCCAGGACCACTATGGAGACTGCATACAAGGTTTGATCTGATCCGTACCGACTCGAAGCGCAGCAGAAGTAGAGTCGATGACGAACGGCGGTGCAGATCCCCGCAGCTAGGATTTTACAACCTCCCAACCGCGAGGATGTATACCCTCATCTGCCCTGCGGACAGCCCTCCGGGAGGCGGTCGCATAGCCCCCCGGACGGTGTCGCGGATAGCCCTTCGGGAGGACCTCCGAAACTTGGACTGTCACTCGGACAGCCCTTCGGGAGGACCTCCAAAACTTGGACGGTCACACAGACAGCCCTTCGGGAGGCACTCTCGAACTAAGACCGAAACTACGATCTCTCTACAGAGTTGCACACATACGGTGTCATCTATCCGGCAGGGCTTCGCCGTCCAGAACTAGTTCCTGCCGGAACCCAGACAGCCTTTCGGCTCTACGAAACTATTTCGCTGGGAGGGAGAGAGAGAGCTTGCAAAGCAAAGCATGTGTATGAGAGCACAAGGATGAGGATTTTGGGCTGCCTCCTCACCCCTATTTATAGGATGAGAGACTATGGTAAAAATACCAAAATGCCCTCAGATATTTTCACTATTCATAATAGTGATTCCACTATTCATAAATAGTGTTTCCCACTATTCACAATAGTGTTTTTCACTATTTCGTAATAGTGTTTTCACTAGTCATCAGATATTTTCTCCCAATAGTGTTTCCCACTATTCATAACAGTGTTTCCACTATTCACAAAATAGTGTTTCCAATAAAGTAATCCAAAAAGCACTTTCACTATTCATGACGATACTTTTCAGCGTCCGTTCGAACTAAAAATATTTATGTGGGCTTAGAACATTTCCAGTACCCACTAAAATAATTTTCAATACGATCCGGAACAATTCCGGAATAGTGATTTTCATGTGTGAAAAGCATCTGAAGCGGTTCCGGCAGCTCCGGAACATTTCCGGTTATTCTTCCGGAAAATTCCCAGAAGTTTCCAGAATGATTCTGGCACCCTCCAAGAATTATCACGCATGTGCCAAAACCAATTTGACTTTATGGTATCCTCTGAAACAACTTTTCAGTTTCACCGAAACTGTTCCGGTGACCTGTCTGCGGAACATTTCCGCTGTCCGAAACTTTTCCGGTGTCCGAAACTTTTCGGTGATTTTCTCTCAGACTCCCTGTCTAGTATTCAACAGATAGATGACCCTTAAGCGTGTGACCCTATAGGTTCGGTGAAGCATAGACATGACCCGGAACCCCTTCCGATCAATGATCAACATCGGAGCCGTGGACACCCATATCGATCCCTATACCCACACGAATAAATATTCGAGTGAACCTCCAGTTGCCGTGTGCTATTCCTGTTGCTTCGCGATATGTTACAAATACCCGAGGTGAGACATGTTGGCATCCCCATGGATCAACAACTTGTCCACTATGCCAGTTACCTCGTTATCGGTATTGTTCTCTTTTCTCGTTCCCGTGTTCCGGCATCCCCGTGATCAAATTGCAAAGTGTCTGGCCAGACGATGATGGATACCGTAACACCGAGAGGGCCCAGAGATATCTCTCCATGGTCGGAGGAGCAAATCCCAATCTTGAGCTATCAAGTTACTTCACTTACTTTTCCATGAACCCGTAAGCCGCCGTAATAGCCACCCATTTACGGATGACGTTTAACAAACCCCAAAGTTCATGAAGCAAGCATGAAGAAACTCGATACTCTCATGGTCTAAGGAATTATGCAAACATTAACTTCTCTGTGTTATTAACCATTAACTTATGACGAATGTATCTCATAGCATAACATTAATTTGGGTCGATTCAACACAAATGTTCTTCTAACATTGTGCCCTCAAAATTGCCGGCATAGCCATGCCCATGATCAGGAAAACAGGATCATCATGCAATACTTGAGCCAGTCTTAGAGGCCAGACTAGGAATACATTTTACCATTTATTATCCCACACGTGCACATGAGTTTCCCTCCAATCCTCGTTTTATTTGTAGACTCGAGAATCATTGCAGTTATAGCATGGAACATAAACATAATTATGAACAGGGAGATAATCAATAACATTTATTATTGCCTCTAGGGCATATCTCCTACAGACTCCCACTTGCACTAGAGTCAATAATCTAGTCAATGCTAATGCACTTTACACCTATGGCATACTGGTGTAAAATATGCTTCGCTTGTGGTATAGCCTGATGTCCAACGGATCTGACAACTTCAGCTCCGTGTGTAACTATGCATATCCTCGCGTTTTCACGCTATCACAAAATTCGTATTTTGTGTGAACTTGGCTTTTCATATGTGTGAATCATTGGTCGAAACCCGATTCCTCAGACTGAGCTATGGAGCAACTATCTGCAATAGTGTCTCATAGACCAAAACCATCTTGGAACCATACTAAGTTCATGAATGAACTATATGATTCAACAACTTCTTTGTCGCTTCCAAAGCGTCAACATACTTAGCCTTTGTTATAGAATTCGCCACAGTATCTTGTTTGGAACAATTTCCAACTACCGTGCCACCATATTGTGTATTACACAAAACCCTTAACTTAAATCGAAAATCGCATGGAGCATTGATTGAGACTGTATTGATGTAATTTCTTACAACGACCACTTCATAATCTCTGCTTGCGAGAAACATGTCATCAGCACTACTCTAGTACTTAATGACATCTTTCACTATTGTCCCATGATCAGTGCTTTGATCACTTTGGTATCTATACTCGCAAAAACTTGGGAGTATCGGACATATCTGGTTGCTTTACATACCATGGAATACATGATTAATCCAAACACAAGAGTGTGTGGAATCTCCATCATGTATTTCATTCATCAGTGTTTTGGGACACTGAGTCTTGCAAAAACTCTTTCCATGTGACTTCGGCAAGAATCACTCCTTGGCGTTTTAAATGCTAAAAGGTTTTAGCACCTTGTCAATATGTATTCATTGCTTAGCTCCATTAGGTAAATCTATCTCCATAGATCATCATGCCTAATATTGAGGCTATTTAGCCTAAGCACTTCATGGAAAAACTATTTTCAAATGAAGTCCTAATTCGTGTCAAGAAATTTATTTCCAATTAACAATGTGTCAATTACACAAGGTTTTTAGAAATAGTATTATGCTCTCACTTACTTCCTTGAATCACAAGCATCTTCGATACCCATTTGATGAAGTCAAACCCCTTTGACCATTCCATCAAAAACAAAGATTCCAACTCCACTTTGCTCTCTTCTGTCCATCGCTGGAACTCTGAAGTTTGCATACTTACTAGCATCCTCTGGATCGACAAATTACTTTGGACTGTATCACATACAAGTCCTGGGTTTCATTTACATCAGATGGAAATCCTTTTGTCATCCATGTTTCATATCTCATGATTGATATATGTATTAATTGCTAGTTCAAGCCGAACCAACCTTAAGCATCGCTACGATGAAACAACCTCATCGTAGCCAACTCCTTGAACTTGTTATTTCAAAAAGTCGAGCTTTATGGATAAAACATTTTTATCCGTATCAGTTTTTAGTTCCATAAATATTCGTTAGACTCTAAGTCCTCTGAAAGGTGTATCAAGGTTTTAATCTTGAATCACATATATGGAAACTATCTCAGATTGTATTGGCATTTAGCCAATCCCGGAGTCAGGGCCCATCAATGCTTCCTTGTGTATTGTAGGTATACTGTTGTCCAACAACAATATCTCCTTTGCGCACCTGATAGGTTTGCACGAGCTTTGCCTACGTGGTTCAGCTGCACGTTCGACCGAAGTCCATACATTTTATTGTAGAGACTTACGTATCAGTCGTAGTAGGAAACAACGGAATCACTTCCAGGGTTTCTTTCCTTTGAACCGATCACGAAGATACTGGTTATCTCATCGAGTTGCACTGTCCTCCCACTCACCTTTTGTAAGAACTATTCTCTTTAAAAACATACCGTTTTGTGGCAAAACCCTTTGCCTCGGTATAATGGTGGGGGAATACCCAATGACTTGGGATAACCATACAAAATAGTACTTGTCTGATTTGGAATAGGTTTGTAACCTTTTACACAAGCCCCATATTCCAAATGTTAAGAAAAGATATAACATGGTTGGGCGTACCATACCATGGCGTCATTTCAACAGACCTAATGGATCTCTTTTCAGTGTAAAAGCCGCAGTCTCTAAAGCATCACTCTATAAAAGGGATAATGGCAAATCTATTTATGTCATCTTTGATCTTACCATGTCATAAATGGTTCGATTACATCTTCACGTACTTTCCACTTTGGAGTAGTGTTCGGGGAGGTGCAAGTTATGAAACTCTTTTCACAACTCATCAGACATTCGCTAAACTTGTAACTCAAATATTCCTTTCCGCAATCAAATTGCAGAAACATAATTTTCTTGGTACAATAACTTCTACTTCAATTTTTAAAACCTTTCGAATGATTTCAAAAGATCCAGACTTACGTCTCATCAATTAAATATCCATATATCTACTTGAGTCATTTTTGAAGGTAGACAAATCCACTGTTTGCAACAACATTTATCGGACTACATACATCAAATGTATGATCACTGATAAGTTCTTTGCTCGTTCCTTATTGCCTGTGAACGGTATTTCAGTCACTTCACCATTTGGAGGAAAGTTGCAAGTGTCATATGATTCAAAATCAAACGACTTCAAAATACATCATAATGGAATTTTCCATGCGGGTTTCTCCAATGTGACCAAATGCAGTGCCACACATATGTGGTATTCTTTTAGTCTTGCGACATTTAGCGTCAGTGTTATGGATGTATCATATTTCCATCAGTATTCATAACATACATCCCATTAGGATGGAAGCATGGCCCTTCATGTTATTCATAATACTGAACAACAATTGTTGTTTTTATGAACAAATCTTTTGCAACAAACATTGTGCAATGGGCTAGAGTGTATGCAACTCTAAAATGAACTATGAAAATAAACCCAGAGGTAATGTATTATTATCAATATTCATAACATACGTCTCATTCATAATGAAAATATGGCCCTTATGTTATTCATAACACCGAACATGAAAAGTTCTCTTATGAACAACCTTCTTGCAAGATACCTTATGCAAAGGGCTAGAGTGTGAAACTCTAAAATGAATTATGAAACTTAATACATAGGGAATACACCGATGGAAGGCATAGTAACATTTACTATGTTCCCTGCGTGTATCTAAGCCTCATATTTCTGGCTAGTCTTTCAGGCCATAGTAGTTCTTACATCGAGTTGCAACAGAATGCAATCGAGCGGGTATCTATGTGACCAACTCACAGTACTCAAGAATTAATGATTAACATGTTTAACCATAATTCCCAAGAACTATATCTTTGACCAGCCTTCTATACATCAAAAACTTGTATGACATTCATACATGAGCTGGATATTCCATTCTTCTTTCCTTTAGCCATTATACTTCTAATAGTTTAACTTTCAGTATTTCTCCTACTCTCAGAAGAAGCACCCAACTTAAGAGTGGTATTAGCCCCGGACTTCCTAGGCGTGAAAGTCTCACTAACACCCTTCGGACACTTCCTTTCTCTTTAAGTTGTTGTTTTATTCACCTTTCATCATATGACAGGCGTTCTCCTAGATCCCTCTCTTATCAGTCTAATGCATAGTAAGCTCCTTTACTAATAGTTTGCAAACAAACATTGCTTTGGATATCTTATATCTTTTTAGCCTTTGTCTGTCTCTGAAAATGATTTTCAGATTCCATGAATATCACATAACTATCCAAACTTTCGAAGTTCGGGTCTCATGGAAGCAAACATATTTCACTTGACCGAAATGGAATTTTAGCTTTTGGATCGAAGGACGGGAGTCATATCATCCATAGCATTAGCGGGAGAATACCGAAAGCATGCGATAGGAAGAGTCTTTCTCGGCACTCTTGAGGACAATCCTCACATTACGTTACCAACCGTAAAGTTTTAACCAGATATTTAACAGCTTATTCAATTTTAATTGGGAAGGTGGAAACACGAGCCATTATCCTACAACTATTATGCAAATCACACTTAGACATTGTTCAAAATTAATTGCACTGAGAATTAAAACAAGTTAATTCTATAGTGAGCTCCCACTCAAATCAATATCTCTCATAATTGATTGTGAGTGATTCAAGATCCAAATTACAATTCAACGCCAAGGATGTATCCATCTCAAGTGACGAGAATTGCAATCGGTAGGCCAACTTGCCAATCACATCTCTATGTGACTCTTGTTCATCTTTCGATGCATGTGTTCCGAGCTCATGACTTTCGTGCCTGAACGTCAAGACAACCAAGTGATCTCGCTGCGAGGTCTCAACTCACCCGCCTCACACTTCTCTAATCGTTCGTACCCATGTAACCATGTGATACCCCAAAGAGATAGGTGCCGTGACGGTGCTACACTTGGGAGAACACTAACTACTTGATATTTTGTGAGAGATCACCCTAATAAAAAGCGACTACCGCACAATCAAGAAGGGTGCATCAAGAGGGATAAACATCTCAGGCAATTCATAATAGCGTGATATGGTATAGCCCTTTCTGACGGAGAAGTCTTTCATTCCTTCGTCTTCGGCATTCGCGTCGGTGTTCACCTTTGCGAAGATTGCCACCACCTTGTTGATGCACCAAATAATATTGCTATCTCTATAGCTTAATAAAATAAGTGCATTACATAAGGTTGACACGCAGGTCATTAAAGTGCAATCATATGGCTCCAGCCATCATGCCGAATCATGACACACAGGTCATGTTAATCAATTTACATCATATAGTCATCTCATACATAATCAAATTATTATGAACACTGCTATACCACATCACATGCACATGCAAACCATCCTGCAAAACCAAGTTAGACGCCTCTAATCGGTCCATGCAAAAACTTGTTTTACGTGGCTTCTAAGGTTTCGAAACAAACCGAATCTACCAACGTCCATCATCAAGTATGATAATTCAAGTTGCTAGATTAACTTTCCAGGGTGTATGAAACACGAGATAATAAAATCTCGAGCCCCATACTAAACTTCGTCATACGCGTGACCCCCGTGCAGATCACATCTGCATTGCCCTTTCGTCTGCGAAACATCCATATTTCTTTTGACTATGGTGGAACCCAAAGAACTGTTAGCACTTCGTTGATCTGTCAATCAGCATACTTAGGAGCAGCATGAAAGGATCGCGGATTGTCAGAACTTTGTAAGATTCCACCATTCCGTCAAGATATGGACTACGCAAATTCACGGGAAGCAATAGGAACATCGGGTAACAGATTTCATCTGCTACCCGCACAAATAATTTTCAGCAATAGATCTCATCTACTACAAAATTATACTATGCAATACCCATACATCTCATGTATTCTAGATCATAACATGCATCTACTCATAGCCTGGCTCTAGATGCCACTGTTGGGCAACGCGACAGAAAACGAAAATTTCCGGTATAGCGAGCACGCCCAGGACCACTATGGAGACTGCATACAAGGTTTGATCTGATCCGTACCGACTCGAAGCGCAGCAGAAGTAGAGTCGATGACGAACGGCGGTGCAGATCCCCGCAGCTAGGATTTTACAACCTCCCAACCGCGAGGATGTATACCCTCATCTGCCCTGCGGACAGCCCTCCGGGAGGCGGTCGCATAGCCCCCCGGACGGTGTCGCGGACAGCCCTTCGGGAGGACCTCCGAAACTTGGACTGTCACTCGGACAGCCCTTCGGGAGGACCTCCAAAACTTGGACGGTCACACAGACAGCCCTTCGGGAGGCACTCTCGAACTAAGACCGAAACTACGATCTCTCTACAGAGTTGCACACATACGGTGTCATCTATCCGGCAGGGCTTCGCCGTCCAGAACTAGTTCCTGCCGGAACCCAGACAGCCTTTCGGCTCTACGAAACTATTTCGCTGGGAGGGAGAGAGAGAGCTTGCAAAGCAAAGCATGTGTATGAGAGCACAAGGATGAGGATTTTGGGCTGCCTCCTCACCCCTATTTATAGGATGAGAGACTATGGTAAAAATACCAAAATGCCCTCAGATATTTTCACTATTCATAATAGTGATTCCACTATTCATAAATAGTGTTTCCCACTATTCACAATAGTGTTTTTCACTATTTCGTAATAGTGTTTTCACTAGTCATCAGATATTTTCTCCCAATAGTGTTTCCCACTATTCATAACAGTGTTTCCACTATTCATAACAGTGTTTCCACTATTCACAAAATAGTGTTTCCAATAAAGTAATCCAAAAAGCACTTTCACTATTCATGACGATATTTTTCAGCGTCCGTTCGAACAAAAAATATTTATGTGGGCTTAGAACATTTCCAGTACCCACTAATATAATTTTCAATACGATCCGGAACAATTCGGGAATAGTGATTTTCATCTGTGAAAAGCATCTGAAGCGGTTCCGGCAGCTCCGGAACATTTCCGGTTATTCTTCCGGAAAATTCCCAGAAGTTTCCAGAATGATTCTGGCACCCTCCAAGAATTATCACGCATGTGCCAAAACCAATTTGACTTTATGGTATCCTCTGAAACAACTTTTCAGTTTCACCGAAACTGTTCCGGTGACCTGTCTGCGGAACATTTCCGCTGTCCGAAACTTTTCCGGTGTCCGAAACTTTTCGGTGATTTTCTCTCAGACTCCCTGTCTAGTATTCAACAGATAGATGACCCTTAAGCGTGTGACCCTATAGGTTCGGTGAAGCATAGACATGACCCGGAACCCCTTCCGATCAATGATCAACATCGGAGCCGTGGACACCCATATCGATCCCTATACCCACACGAATAAATATTCGAGTGAACCTCCAGTTGCCGTGTGCTATTCCTGTTGCTTCGCGATATGTTACAAATACCCGAGGTGAGACATGTTGGCATCCCCATGGATCAACAACTTGTCCACTATGCCAGTTACCTCGTTATCGGTATTGTTCTCTTTTCTCGTTCCCGTGTTCCGGCATCCCCGTGATCAAATTGCAAAGTGTCTGGCCAGACGATGATGGATACCGTAACACCGAGAGGGCCCAGAGATATCTCTCCATGGTCGGAGGAGCAAATCCCAATCTTGAGCTATCAAGTTACTTCACTTACTTTTCCATGAACCCGTAAGCCGCCGTAATAGCCACCCATTTACGGATGACGTTTAACAAACCCCAAAGTTCATGAAGCAAGCATGAAGAAACTCGATACTCTCATGGTCTAAGGAATTATGCAAACATTAACTTCTCTGTGTTATTAACCATTAACTTATGACGAATGTATCTCATAGCATAACATTAATTTGGGTCGATTCAACACAAATGTTCTTCTCCATTTTAGCAAGCATGAAGAAAGTCTCATCGTAGTCAACCCCTTGAACTTGTCACAAACATCTTTGCAACAAGTCGAGATTTACAAATGGTGACAATGACCATCAGCGTCTGTCTTCATTTTAAAGATCCATTTGTACTCAACGACCTGCTATCCATCGAGCAAGTCTACCAAAGTCTATACTTGGTTTTCATACATGGATCCTATCTCGGATTTCATGGCCTCCAACCATTTGTCGGAATCCGGGCCCATCATCGCTTCTCCATAGCTCGTAGGTTCATCGTTGTCCAACAACATGACCTCCAAGACAGAGTTGTTGTACCGCTTAGGAGCAGCACACATCCTTGTCGACCTACGAAGTTTGATAGTAACTTGATCCTGAAGTTTCATGATCATCATCATTAACTTCCTCTTCAACTAACGTAGGCTTCACAGAAACATCTTTCTGCGCTGCGCTACTCTCTGGTTGAACAAAGGTTTAACAACCTCATCAAGTTCTATCTTCCTCCCACTTAATTCTTTCGAGAGAAAATTTTCCTCGAGAAAGGATCAGTTTTAGTAACAAACACTTTGCACTTGGATCTGAGATAGAAGGTTCACCCAACTGATCTTAGTGTATTCTATGAAGATGCATTTGTCCGCCTTGGGTTCGACCTCATTAGGTGAAAACATTTTCCACACAAGTGTTGCAGCCCCAAGCATTAAGAAATGACAGCTTAGGTTTCTATCAAACCATAATTCACATGGTGTCATCTCAACGGATTTAGATGATGCCCTATTTAAAGTGAATGTAGTTGTCTCTAATGCATAACCCCAAAAATTATAGTAGTAAAACGATAAGAGACATCACAGTTTGCACTATATCAATAGAGCATGACTATGATGTTCGGACACACCATCACACCATGGTGTTCCAGGTAGCGTTAGTTGTGAAACAAATTTCACATTGTCTTAAGTTGTATGCCAAACTCATAACTCAGATATTCACCTCCACGATCATATCGTGGTCATTTTTATCTTCTTGTCACGATGATCTTTAAACTTCACTCTGAATTTGCTTGAACCTTTCAAACGATTCAGACTTGTGTTTCATTAAGTAAATATACACTATATCTACTCAAATCATCTGTGAAGGTAAGAAAATAACGATATCCACTGCACGCTACAAGACTCACTAGATTGCATACATCAATATGTATCATTTCCAATGAATCACTTGCCCGCTCCATCCAACGGGGTGTTTTAGTCATCTTGCCCAAGAGGCATGGTTCGCATGTCTCAACCGATTCGAAATCGGATGAGTCCAAATATCCATCAGCATGGAGTTTCTACATGCGCTTTATACCAATATGACATTTAGCGGCAGTGCCACAAGTATGTGGTACTATCATTATTAACTTTGTATCTTTTGACATCAATGTTATGAACATGTGCACCACTACGATCAAGATTTCAACAAACCATTCTCACTGGGTGCATGACCATTGAAGGTATTATTCATGTAAACAGAATAACCATTATTCTCTAACTTAAATGAATAACCGTATTGCAATAAACATGATCTAATCATGTTCAAGATCAACGCAAAACACCAATTAACATTTAGGTTCATCACTAATCCTGAAGGTAGAGAGAGCGTGCGATGTTGATCACATCAACCTTGGAAACATTTCCAACACATATCGTCACCTCACCCTTAGCTAGTTCTCCGTTTATTCCGTAGCTTTTATTTCGAGTTACTAACATTTAGCAATCGAACCGGTATCCAATACCCAGGTGCTACTAGGAGTACTAGCAAGGTACACATCAATAACTCGTATATCAAATATACTTCTGTCGATGTTGCCAGCTTTCTTATCTACCAAGTATCTAGGGTTGTTCCGCTTCAGCGACCGCTCACCTCATAACAGAAGCACTTAGTCTCGGGTTTGAGTTCAACTTTGGGTTGCTTCACTGGAGCAGCAACTGACTTGCTATCCATGAAGTTTCCCTCCTTGCTCTTGCCCTTCTCGAAACTAGTGGTTTGATTAACCATCAACACTTGACGCTCCTTCTTGATTTCTACCTTCGCGGTGTCAAACATCGCGAACAGCTCAGGGATCAACATCTCTTTCCCTGGCATTTTATAGTTCATCACCAAGTTCTAGTAGCTCAGTGACAGTGACTTGGAGAACAACATCAATCACTATCTTATCTGGAAGATCAACTCCCACTCGATTCAAGCGATTGTAGTACCCAGACAGTCTGAGCACATGCTCAACGATTGAGCTATTCTCTTTTATCTTGCAGGCAAAGAATCTCATTGGAGATCTTATATCTCGCAACTCGGGCACGAGCCTGAGATCACAATCTCAGCTCTTAGAACATCTCATATGTTCCGTGACGTTCAAAACGTTTTGGAGCCTCAATTCTAAGCCGTAATGCATGACGCACTAAACTATCAAGTAGTCATCGAAACATGCCTGTCAGATGTTCACAACATCTACAGACGACGCTAGATGGGGTGGCGCACCGAGCGGTGCATTAAGGACATAAGCCTTCTGTGCAGCAATGAGGACAATCCTCAGATCACGGACCCAGTCCGCAATTTTGCTACCAACATCTTTCAATTCTATTTCTCTAGGAACATATAAAAATACAAGGGAGCCACAACGCGAGCTAGTAATCTGCAACATAATTTGCAAAGACACTTTGACTATGTTCATGATAATGAGTTCAATTAATCATATTACTTAAGAACTCCCACTCAAATTGACATCCCTCCGATCATTCGAGTGATACATGATCCAAATTCACCAACTCAAGTCCGATCATCACGTGAGTTGAGGTGGCTGCAATGGTGAACATCATCATGTTGATCATATCTACTATATGACTCATGTTCGACCTTTCGGTCTCTTGTGTTCCGAGGCCATGTCTGTACATGCTAGGCTTGTCAAGTTTAACCCGAGTGTTCTGCATGTGCAACACTAGCTTGCACCCGTTGTATGTGAACGTAGAGTCTATCACACCCGATCATCACGTGGTGTCTCAAGACGACGAACTTTCGCAACGGTGCACACTCGGGGAGAACATAATTTATCTTGAAATTAAGTGAGGGATCACCTTATAATGCTACCGCCGTCCTAAGCAAAACAAGGTGCATAAAAAGGATTAACATCACATGCAAATCATAAGTGACATGATATGGCCATGAACTTGTGCTTTTGATCTCCATCTAGAAAGCACCGGCATGATCTCCATCGTCACCGGCACGACACCATGATCTCCATCAACGTGTCGCCATCGGGGTTGTCACGCCCTACATGCTTCTACTACTATTGCTACCGTAGCGATAAAGTAAAGCATTACATACCGCTTAATGATTGACAGGCAGGTCATACAATAATTAAAGACAACCCTATGGCTCCTGCCGGTTGCCGTATTCAACGACATGCAAGTCGTGAAATTATATACATCACATGATCATCTCATACATCACATATATCTCATCATGTAATTGGCCATATCACATCACAACATACCCTGCAAAAACAAGTTAGACGTACTCTAATTGTTGTTGCATGTTTTACGTGGCTGCTACGGGTATCTAGCAAGAACGATTCTCACCTACGCATAAACCACAATGGTGATACATAGATTGCTTTTCAACCTTCTCAAGGACCGCCTTTGTCGAATCCGATCCAACTAAAGTGAGAGAAACTGTCACCCACAAGCCATCTAGGCAACAAGTTGCGTCGAGGGAACCGGTCTCTCTTAAGCGTACGAGTAATGTTGGTCCGGGCCGCTTCATCTCACAATCCCGCTGAACAAAATCCGACCAAGGGAGGAAGCAATCTAAGCATCAACGCCCACAAACCTTTTGTGTTCTACTCGAGATCTCATCGAACCATCAACCTAGCTCATGATGCCACTGTTGGGGAACGTTGCATGGGAAACAAAATTTTCCTACGCACACGCAAACCTATCCATGGTGATGAGCATCTACGAGAGGGAGAGTGGATCTTCGCGATCCAAATAGCCGAGCGTCCCGCGATCCAATCACGAACCGTCCCACGAACACATCATGATCCGTCCCGCGAACTCATCACGATCCGTCTCACGATCTTGATCACGATCTGTCCCGCGAACTCATCACGATCCGTTCCGTGATCACATCATGAACCGTCTCGCGATCTCGATCACGGTCCTTCCGATCTAGCGCCGAACGGACGACACCTCCGCGTTCAGCACACGTGCAGCTTGATGACGATATCTACCGTCTCGATCCAGCGAGAGGAGGTGGAGAGGAGAGAGAGTTCACCGGCAGCGTGACGACGCTCCGGTGATGGTGGTGGAGCAATTCCGGCAGGGCTTTGCCTAAGCGCTGCAGAAAACCGATCTAGAGGAGAAACTATGCACCGGTGGAACGGGTAGCACGTGGCCGGAAATTCTGTCCAAAAACCACCCAATCCACTAGTATATATAGGAGGAGAGGAGAGGAGAGGCAGCCAAGGCCTTTGGGTTGGCCGAAATAGGAGGTGGGAGCAATCCTACTTCACCTCCAATCCTAGTTGGAGTAGGATTGCCTCCTATTAGCTGATTTTCCACTTTTTGCTTTAGGACTTTCTCTCCTGCGCCATGGGCCTTTGTGGCTATTTTCCCAGTCCACTAAGGGCTGGTTATTATTCTCCCACAGCCCATGGACCTCTTGGGGGTCGAAATACCCCTCCCGGAGGTCCCCCGATACACTACCGGCACTCCCGGTACACTACCGATACTCCCGGTACACTACCGATGAGCCCGAAACTTTTCCGGCGACCAAACTGGGACATCCTATATATGAATCTTTACCTCTGGACCATTTCGTAGCTCCTCGTGACGTCCGGGATCTCATCCGGGACTCCGAACAACCTTCGGTCACCACCATACATAACTCTACACTACCGAAACATCAATGAACCTTAAGTGTGCAGACCCTGCGGGTTCGAGAACTATGTAGACATGACCGAGACAACTCTACGGTCAATAACCAATGGCGGGACCTGGACGTCCACATTGGTTCCTACATATTCTACGAAGATCTTTATCGGTCGAACCTCTATGTCAAGGATTCAGTTAATCCCGTATAACGTTCCCTTTGTTCTTCGGTATGTTACTTGCCCGAGATTCGATCGTCGGTATATCCATACCTAGTTCAACCTCGTTACTGGCAAGTCTCTTTACTCATTCTGTAATACAAGATCCCGCAACTAACTATTAGTCACATTGCTTGCAAGGCTTATTGTGATGTTGCATTACCGAGTGGGCCCTGAGATACCTCTCCGTCACAGGGAGTAACAAATCCCAGTCTCAATCCATGCCAACTCAACAGACACCATCGGAGATACCTGTAGAGCACCTTTATAGTCACCCAGTTACGTTGCGACGTTTGATACACACAAGGCACTCCTCCGATATCTGTGAGTTGCATGATCTCATGGTCATAGGAACACATACTTGACATGCGGAAAACAGTAGCAATAAACTGACACGATCATATGCTACGTTTGCAGTTTGGGTCTTGTCCATCACATCATTCTCCTAATGATGTGACCCCGTTATCAAATGACATCTCATGTCCATGGCTAGGAAACCTTAACCATCTTTTGATCAACGAGCTAGTCTATTAGAGGCATACTAGGGACATGGTTTTGTCTATGTATCCACACATGCATTTAAGTCTCCGATCAATACAATTATAGCATGGATAATAAACGATTATCATGAACAAGGAAATATGATAATAACTAATTTATTATTGCCTCTAGGGCATATTTCCAACATCTTGTACCCCTTGACGGACTCATGGCAAGGCACACACAGGTGCGGTACACAACATGGCATACTATACAGAGCCTATGGCTGAGGCACAGGGGACGACATTCGTCCTTTCTCTTTCTTCTGCCGTGGTCGAGCTTTGAGTCTCACTCAACTTCACACCTTACAAAGTAGGCGAGAACACTTCTCTCTGACTAATCCATTTTGAACTCTTTCAAAATCTTGTCAAGGTATGTACTCATTGAAAGTCTTATCAAACAACTTGATCTATCTTTATAGATCTTGATGCTCAACAATTAGATAGCTTTATTCAGGTCTTCCTTTGAAAATCACTTTTCAAACAACCGTTTATGCTTTCCAGAAATTCCACATTATTTCCGAATAGCAATATGTCATCCACATATACTTATTAGAAACTCTATGGTGCTCCCACTCACTTTATTGCAAATACAAGTTTCTCATAAACTTTGTATAGACTCAAAAACTTTGATCACCTCATCAAAGTGTACATTCCAACTCCGAGAGCTTGCTTCAATCTATAACAGGATCACTAAAGCTTGCACACCTTTTAGCATCCTTAGGACTGACAAAACCTTCTGGTTGTATCACATACAACCTTTCCTCAAGTAAACCGTTAAGGAAACGATGTTTTGACATCCATCTGCCAGATTTCATAATTGAAAACGCAGCAACTGCTAACATAATTTCAACAGACTTTAGCATCGCTACGAGTGAGAAAGTCTCATCACATTCAACTCCTTGAACTTGTCATAAACTTTGTTGCAACAAGTCGAGCTTTACAAATGGTGACATTTACCATCAGCGTCTGTCTTCATTTCAAAGATCCATTTGTACTTAACGACCCGCCGTCCAACAAGCAAGTCCACCAAAGTCGATACTTGGTTTTCATACATGGATCCTTTCTCGGATTTCATGGCCTCTAACCATTTGTTGGTTTCTAGGCCCATCATCGCTTCTCCATAGTTCGTAGCTTCATCGTTGTCCAACAACTTGACCTCTAAGACAGGGTTGCCGCACCACTCAGGAGCAGTACACGTCCTTGTCGACCTACGAGGTTTGATAGTAACTTGATCAGAAGCTTCATGATCATCATCATTAACTTCCTCTTCAACCAACGTAGGCTTCACAGAAACATCTTCCTGCGCTGCGCTACTCTCTTGTTGAAACAAAGGTTCAATAACCTCATCAAATTCTATCTTCCTCCCACTCAATTCTTTCAAGAGAAACTTTTTCTCGAGAAAGGACCCAGTTTTAGCAACAAACATTTTATGCTTGGATCTAAGATAGAAGGTTCACCCAACTGTTCTTGGGTATTCTATGAAGATGCATTTGTCCGCTTTGAGTTCGAGCTCATTAGGTGAATTTTTTTTCCACACAAGCGTCGCAGCCCCAAACATTAAGAAATGACAGCTTAGGTTTCTATCAAACCATAATTCACACGGTGTCATCTCAACGGATTTAGATGGTGCCCTATTTAAAGTAAATGTAGTTGTCTCTAATGCATAACCCCAAAATTATAGTAACAAAATGATAATAGACATCATAGCATGCACCATATCCAATAGAGCACGACTATGACGTTCGGACACACCATCACACTATGGTGTTCTAGGTGGCGTGAGTTGCGAAACAATTTTCACATTGTCTAAAGATGTATGCCAAACTCACAACTCAGATATTCATCTCGACGATCATATCATAGACATTTTTTTATCTTCTTGTCATGATGATCTTAAACTTCACTCTGAATTTGCTTGAACCTTTCAAATGATTCAGACTTGTGTTTCATTAAGCAAATATACACTATATCTACTCAACTCATTAGTTAAGGTAAGAAAATAACGATATCCACCGCACGCTATAAGACTCATTGGATTGCATACATCAACATGTATCATTTCCAATAAGTCACTTGCCCGCTCCATCAAACCAGAAAACGGGGTCCTTAGTCATCTTGACCAAGAGGCATGGTTCGCATGTCTCAACCGATTCGAAATCGAATGAGTCCAAAGATCCATCAGCATGGAGTTTCTTTATGCGTTTTATACCAATATGACATTTAGCGGCAGTGCCACAAGTATGTGGTACTATTATTATTAACTTTGTATCTTTTGGCATCAATGTTATGAACATGTGTATTACTGCGATCAAGATTCAACAAACCATTCTCACTGGGTGCTTGACCATTGAAGGTATTATTCATGTAAACAGAATAACCATTATTCTCTAACTTAAATGAATAACCGTGTTGCAATAAACACGATCCAATCATGTTCATGCTCAACGCAAAACACCAAATAACATTTATTTAGGTTTGTCACTAATCCCGAAGGTAGATAGAGCATGCGATGTTGATCACATCAACCTTGGAAACATTTCCAACACACATCGTCACCTCACCCTTAGCTAGTTCTCCGTTTATTCCGTAGCTTTTATTTCGAGTTACTAACATTTAGCAACCGAACCGGTATCCAATACCCAGGTGCTACTAGGAGTACTAGCAAGGTACACATCAATAACACATATATCAAATATACTTCTGTCGACGTTGCCAGCCTTCTTATCTACTAAGTATCTAGGGTTGTTCCGCTTCAGCGACCGCTCTCCTCATAATCTAACCACTTAGTCTCGGGTTTGGGTTCAACTTTGGGTTGCTTCACCGGAGCAGAACTGACTTGCTATCCATGAAGTTTCCCTCCTTGCCCTTGCCCTTCTTGAAACTAGTGGTTTTACTAATCATCAACACCTGATGCTCCTTCTTGATTTCTACCTTCGCGGTGTCAAACATCGTGAACAGCTGAGGGATCATTATTTCTATCCCTGGTGTTTATAGTTCATCATCAAGTTCTAGTAGCTTAGTGACAGTGACTTGGAGAATAATATCAATCACTATCTTATCTGGAAGATCAACTCCCACTCGATTCAAGCGATTGCAGCACCCAGACAATCTGAGCACATGCTCAACGATTGAGCTATTCTCTTTCATCTTGCAGGCAAAGAATCTTGTTGGAGATCTCATATCTCGCAACACGGGCACGAGCCTGAGATCCTAATTTCAGCTCTTAGAACATCTCATATGTTCCATGACATTCAAAACGTTTCGGAGCCTCAATTGTAAGCCGTAATGCAAGACGCACTAAACTATCAAGTAGTCACCAGAACGTGCCAGTCAGATGTTCACAATATCTACACACGACGCTAGAGGGGTTGGCGCACCAAGCGGTGCATTAAGGACATAAGCCTTCTGTGCAGCAATGAGGACAATCCTCAGATCACGGACCCAGTCTGCAATATTGCTACCATCATCTTTCAACTCTATTTCTCTAGGAACATATAAAAATTCAAGGGAGCTACAACGTGAGTTAGTAATCTAGAACATAATTTTGCAAAGTCACTACTGACTATGTTCATGATAATGAGTTCAATTAATCATATTACTTAAGAACTCCTACTCAAATTGACATCCCTCCGGTCATTCGAGTGAAACATGATCCAAATTCACCAACTCAAGTCTGATCATCACATGAGTTGAGGTGGTTTCAATGGTGAACATCATCATGTTGATCATATCTACTATATGACTCGTGTTCGACCTTTTGATCTCTCGTGTTCTGAGGCCATGTCTGTACATGCTAGGCTCGTCAAGTTTAACCCGAGTGTTCTGCATGTGCAACACTGGTTTGCACTCGTTGTATGTGAACGTAAAGTCTATCACACCCGATCATCACGTGGTGTCTCAACACGACGAACTTTTGCAACGGTGCACACTCAGGGAGAACACAATTTATCTTGAAATTAAGTGAGGGATCACCTTATAATGCTACCGTCGTCCTAAGCAAAACAAGGTGCATAAAAGGGTTAACATCACATGCAAATCATAAGTGACATGATATGGCCATGAACTTGTGCTTTTGATCTCCATCAAGAAAGCACCGGCATGATCTCCATCGCCACCGGCATGACACCATGATCTTCATCATCTTGATCTCCATCAACGTGTCGCCATCGTGGTTGTCGCGCCCAACATGCTTCTACTACTATTGCTACCCTTTAGCGATAAAGTAAAGCATTATATAGCGCTTAATGATTGACACACAGGTCATACAATAATTAAAGACAATCCTATGGCTCCTGTCGGTTACCGTACTCATCGATATGCAAGTCGTGATAATCTATGCATCACATGATCCTCTCATACATCACATATATCACATCATGTAATTGGCCATATCACATCGCAACGTACCCTGCAAAAACAAGTTAGACGTCCTCTAATTGTTGTTGCATGTTTTACGTGGCTGCTACGGGTATCTAGCAAGAACAATTCTCATCTACGCAAAAACCACAACGGTGATACACTAGTTTCTTTTCAACCTTCTCAAGGACCGTCTTTGTCGAATCCGATCCAACTAAAGTGAGAGAAACTGGCACCCGCAAGCCATCTATGCAACAAGTTGTGGTCGAGGGAACCGGTCTCTCGTAAGCATACGAATAATGTTGGTCCGAGCCGCTTCTGTAGGAGATATGCCCTAGAGGCAGTAATAACAGTTATTTTGTATCTCCAAAGTTTGTAATGAATGTTTATGTTCCATGCTATAACTGCAATGATTCTCGAGTCTACAAATTAAACGAGGCTTGGAGGGAAACTCATGTGCACGTGTGGTATAATAAACGGTGAATTGTATTCCTAGTCTTGCCTCTAAGACTGGCTCAAGTGTTGCATGATGGTCCTGTTTTCCTGATCATGGGCATGGCTATGCCAGCAATTTTGAGGATGCGATGTTGGTAGAACACTCGTGTTGAATCGATCCGAATTGATGTTATGCTATGAGATACATTTGTCACAAGTTAATGGTTAATAACACAGAGATGGTTAACGTTTGCATAATTCCTTAGACCATGAGAGTATCGAGTTTCTTCATGCTTGCTTCATGAACTTTGGGGTTTGTTAAACGTCATCCGTAAATGGGTGGCTATTACGGCGGCTTACGGGTTCATGGAAAAGTATGTCAAGTAACTTGATAGCTCAAGATTGGGATTTGCTCCTCCGACGATGGAGAGATATCTCTGGGCCCTCTCAGTGTTACGGTATCCATCATCGTCTGGCCAGACACTTTGTGATTTGATCACGGGGATTCCGGAACACGGGAACGAGAAAAGAGAACAATACCGGCAACGAGGTAACTGGCATAGTGGACAAGTTGTTGATCCACGAGGATGCCTACATGTCTCACCTCGGGTAATTGTTAACATATCGCGAAGCAACAGGAATAGCTCACGACAACTAGAGGTTCACTCGAATATTCATTCGTGTGGGTATAGGGGTCAATATGGGTGTCCACGGCTCCGATGTTGATCATTGATCGGAAGGGGTTCCGGGTCATGTCTATGCTTCACCGAACCTATAGGGTCACACGCTTAAGGTTCATCTATCTGTTGAATACTAGACAGGGAGTCTGAGAGAAAATCACTGAAAAGTTTCGGACACCGGAAAAGTTTCGGACAGCGGAAAAGTTCCGCAGACAGGTCACCGGAACAGTTTCGGTGAAACTGAAAAGTTGTTTCAGGGGATACCAAAAAGTCAAATTGGTTTTGGCACATGCCTGATAATTCTTGAAGGGTGCCAGAATCGTTCTGGAAACTTTCTGGAATTTTCTGGGATGAAAACGGGAAATGTTCCGGAGCTGCCGGAACCACTTCAGATGCTTTTCGCAGATGAAAATCACTATTCCGGAATTGTTCCGGATCGCATTGAAAATTGTTTTAGTGGGGTACTAGAATTGTTCTAAGCCCACATAAATATTTTTAGTTCGAGCGGACGCTGAAAAATGTCGCCGTGAATAGTGAAAGTGCTTTTTGGACTACTTTATGGAAAGCCACCTTTTGGGGCTTTGCTCCAAAAGATCTTGGGGATGACATGGATGGATTGGGGCCATTTTTGGGGCCCCACATGAGGTTGTGGCCGGCCACATGGTGGACTCCTTCATGGAGTCCCTCTTGTTCCTTGGTTTCACTTTTATGCCCTTGTGGAAGGACTTCATTCATGTGCATTTTGGGTTTTATTGTAAAACCACCCTACCCCTTGGTTTTCCTATAAATAGGAGGTGAGTGGGCTGCCATTTCTTCATCCTTATGCTCTCATACACATGCTTTGCTTTGCAAGCTCTCTCTCTCCCTCCCACGAAAAGAGTCTTTCGTAGAGCCGGAAGGCTGTCTGGGTTCCGGCAGGAACTAGTTCTGGACGGCGAAGCCCTGCCGGATAGATGACACTGTATGTGTGCAACCCCATAGAGAGGTCGTAGTTTCGATCTTTTGCCCGAGGGGCTGTTCGTGTGTCCTCCCGTAGGGCTGTCCGAGTCTTCGTTCGAGTTTCGAGGGTCCTCCCGAAGGGCTGTCCGCGACATCGTCCAGGGGACTGTCCGACCGGCTCCTGAAGGGCTGTCCGACGAGGGAGTACATCCTCGCGGTTGGGAGGTTGTAAAATCCTAGCTGCGGGGATCTGCACCAACGATCTCCACCGACTCTTCTTCCGCTGCGCTTCGAGTCGGTACGGATCAGATCAAACCTTGTATGCAGTCTCCATAGTGGTCCTGGGCGTGCTCGCTATACCGGAAATTTTTGTTTTCTGTCGCGTTCCCCAACAGTGGCATCAAGAGCCAGGCTATGAGTAGATGCATGTTATGATCTAGAATACATGAGATGTATGGGTATTGCATAGTATAATTTTGTAGTAGATGAGATCTATTGCTGAAAATTATTTGTGCGGGTAGTAGATGAAATCTGTTACCCGATGTTCCTGTTGCTTCCCGTGAATTTGCGTAGTCCATATCTTGACGGAATGGTGGAATCTTACAAAGTTCTGACAATCCGCGATCCTTTCATGCTGCTCCTGAGTATGCTGATTGACAGATCAACGAAGTGCTAACAGTTCTTTGGGTTCCACCATAGTCAAAAGAAATATGGATGTTTCGCAGATGAAAGGGCAATGCAGATATGATCTGCACGGGGGTCACGCGTATGACGAAGTTTAGTATGGGGCTCGAGATTTTATCATCTCGTGTTTCATACACCCTGGAAAGTTAATCTAGCAACTTGAATTATCATACTTGATGATAAACGTTGGCAGCTGCGGTTTGAGTCAAAACCTTAGAAGCCACGTAAAATAAAATTTTGTATAAACCGATTAGAGGCGTCTAACTTGGTTTTGCAGGATGGTTTGCATGTGATGTGGTATAGCAAAGCTCATATTCAATTTTGATTATGTATGAGATGGCTATATGATGTAATTAACATGACCTGCGTGTCATGATTTGGCATGATGGCTGGAGCCATATGATTGCACTTTAATGACCTGCGTGTCAACCTTATGTAATGCACTTATTTTATTAGCTATAGAGATAGCAATATTATCTGGTGCATCGACAAGGTGGTGGCAATCTTCGCAAAGGTGAACACCGAAGCGAATGCCGAAGACGAAGAAATACTTGACTTCTCCGTCAGAAGGGGCTACACCATATCATGCTATTATGAATTGCCTGAGATGTTTATACCTCTTGATGCACCCTTCTTAATTGCGCGGTAGTCGCTTTTTATTAGGGTGATCTCTCACTTAGAATATCAAGTAGTTAGTGTTCTCCCAAGTGTAGCACCGTCACGGCACCTATCTCTTCGGGGTATCACATGGTTACATGGGTACGAACGATTAGAGAAGTGTGAGGCGGGTGAGTTGAGACCTCGCAGCGAGATCACTTGGTTGTCTTGACGTTCAGGCATGAAAGTCATGAGCTCGGAACACATGCATCGAAAGATGAACAAGAGTCACATAGAGATGTGATTGGCAAGTTGGCCTACCAATTGAAATTCTCGTCACTTGAGATGGTTACATCCTTGACGCTGAATTGAAAGTTGGGTCTTGCATCACTCACAATCAATTATGAGAGATATTGATTTGAGTGGGAGTGCACCTTAGAATAAAAATTATTTATTCACTAGTGCCAAAAATCATTATGAACAAAGTCTAAATGAACTTGCGTTTTCCGTTGTAGATCAAATGGCTCGCAACACCGCGTTCAACTTAGGCCCTATGTTAGAGAAAGAGAAGTTAGCTGCGAATGGAAACAACTATGCGGACTGGGTCCGTACCCTGAGGATTGTCCTCCGGGGTGCTAAGAAAGTGTATGTGCTTGACGGACCTCTTCCTCCTAAACCGGCGGCAACAGCCGCGGCAGACATACAAAATGTCTGGGCCACTAAGGATGATGATTACAACTTAGTGCAGTGCCTCATGCTGTCTTGCATGAGTTCAGAGCTTCAAAAACGTTTTGAATTCCATAACTCCTTTGATATGATCAAGGATCTGGATGCTCTTTACAAGTTTAATGCACGGTCTGAACGTTTTGACATCATGAAAATGATGGCGGAGACCAAGATGGCTGAGGGCAGTTCAGTTGGCGAGCACGTAGTCAATATGATTGGCTACGCTGAAAGGCTTAAAATTCTGGAATTCCCACTTCCAGAAGAGCATGTTATGGACTTGTTGCTAGGTTCACTCCCCCCATCTTATGGCGGTTTTATCATGAACTACAACATGAATGGGATGGACAAAACAGCAAATGAGGTGCTTGCCATGCTAAAAACTGCTGAAGGAGGACTGCAGAAAAATCGCAAGCAAGTGTTGCTTGTGAATAAAACTGCCAGTTTCAAAAAGAAAGGCAAGCCAAAGAAGGGCAAGGGCGCCGGTAAGACTGGTTTCCAACGCAAATCTAAGGGCGGAGCCAAGAATGAAACTGAGTGCTTCTACTGCAAGGGCACAGGACACTGGAAGAGAAACTGCAAGAAGTATCTGGAAGATAAGAAGTCCGGAAAAACCGGAAAAGGTATAATTGTTATACAAGTTAATGTCATTGACGTTTTGCTTGCTAGCGAAAATTCTAAGTCTTGGGTATTTGATACCGGATCGGTTGCTCACATTTGCAACTCGATACAGGGGCTTCAGAAGGTGCACAAGCTGGCAAAGAATGAAGTCGTGATGCGTGTCGGGAACGGCGCTGGGATCGCCGCTCAAGCCGTCGGCATTATGCCTCTACGTCTCCCTTCAGGATTTATTTTGGAACTTAGTAACTGTTATTTTTTTCCGTTATTGTGTAGAAACATTATCTCTGGATCATGTTTAGTACACGATGGGTACTCCTACAAGTCCGAGAACAATGGTTGTTCACTTTATTGTAAGGATATGTTTTATGGATTTGCACCCATTGTTGGGGGCCTTTTCATACTGAATCTTGATTGTGGAAATGATGTCTTTAATGTGAATGCTAAACGCCTTAAGAAGGCTGATACCACCACCACTTACTTGTGGCACTGTCGGCTTGGCCACATCGGAAAGAAACGCATGCAAAGACTCCATAAAGATGGAGTTTTACCGTCCCTTGATTTTGAATCATTTGACACATGTGAAGCTTGCTTGATGGGAAAAATGACCAAGACGCCGTTCACGGGTCATCCTGAACGGGCGGGTGAATTATTGGAAATAATACATAGTGATGTATGTGGTCCAATGAACACGGCCGCATGGGGTGGGTATTTTTACTTCGTGACTTTTACTGATGATTTAAGTCGGTATGGCTATATCTACTTGATGAAGCATAAGTCGGAAACCTTTGAAAAGTTCAAAGATTTTCAGAATGAGGTAGAAAATCATCGTGACAAAAAGATTAAGTTTCTGCGGTCTGATCACGGAGGCGAATATCTTAGTCATGAGTTTGGCCAACATCTGAGTGACCGTGGAATCGTTTCACAGCTTACGCCTCCCGGAACTCCACAGCGAAACGGAGTGTCGGAACGACGTAACCGAACCCTGTTAGACATGGTAAGGTCGATGATGTCTCTTACAGATCTACCGATATCTTTTTGGGGTCACGCACTACTCACTGCCGCTTATACATTAAACAGAGCGCCGTCTAAGTCTGTTCAGATGACACCACATGAGATGTGGTGTGGGAAGATACCTAGTGTGTCGCATCTCAAGGTTTGGGGTTGTGAGGCATACGTAAAACGTTTACAGCCAACCAAACTAGAACCTAGATCAGACAAATGTTACTTTGTAGGTTATCCAAATAACACCATTGGATATTCCTTCTACCACCAGTCCGAAGGCAAAATGTTTGTCGCAAAGGTTGCACACTTTCTCGAGAAAGAATTTCTCGCTAAAGAATTGAGTGGGAGGACAGTACAACTTAATGAGATTAGTGAATCTTTGGCAACCGTTGATATGGCTAAGGAACTGGAAGTAATTCCACAAATTATCCCTACAACCGAGCCGGAAGTTGTCGCATGTGATGCGGAAACTTCAGACAATGTTGTTACTGAACCGCGCGGATCAGGTAGGGCTATCCAGCCACCTGAGTGGTTTCATAACGAAATCTTCATTCTTGAAGACGATGAACCTGCGCACTACAAGGAAGCGATGGCGGGGCCTAGCTCAAGGGAATGGCACAAGGCCATGAGATCCGAAATGGAATCCATGTACGAAAACCAAGTTTGGAACTTGGAAGAACTTCCAGATGGCGTAAAACCCATTGGTTGCAAATGGATTTTCAAAAGAAAGACGGACGCGGATGGTAACATTACTATCCACAAAGCTAGACTTGTCGCAAAAGGGTTCACGCAAGTTCCAGGAGTGGACTACGACGAGACTTTCTCGCCCGTAGCTATGCTTAGGTCTGTTCGGATATTACTAGCAATTGCTGCTTATTTCGATTAGGAAATATGGCAGATGGATGTCAAAACGGCTTTCCTAAATGGAAACCTTGAACAGGATGTATACATGATACAGCCAGAAGGTTTTGTCGATCCTAAGAATGCTGGAAAGGTATGTAAACTTCAGAAAGCCATTTATGGTCTGAAGCAAGCATCAAGGAGCTGGAACATTCGTTTTGATGAAGTGGTCAAAGAGTTTGGCTTCATCAGGAACGATGAAGAATCTTGTGTTTACAAGAAGTTTAGTGGGAGCGCAAAAGCATTTCTAATCTTGTATGTGGATGACATATTGTTGATTGGAAATGATGTGAATTTTCTTAGCGAAATAAAAGACTCATTGAAAAGGAGTTTTTCAATGAAAGACTTAGGTGAAGCGGCATATGTATTGGGCATCAGGATCTATAGAGATAGATCAAGACGCCTAATAGCTCTTAGCCAAATCACGTACATTGACAAGGTGTTGAAAAGGTTCAACATGGAGAACTCCAAGAAAGGCCTACTCCCCATGTCACCTGGCACAGTGCTTTGCAAGAATCAGAGTCCTCGGACCCTCGATGAGCGAGTACAAATGAATGATATTCCATATGCTTCGGCAGTTGGTTCTATTATGTATGCCATGCTATGTACAAGACCGGATGTTTCCTATGCGCTAAGTGTTAGCAGCCGGTACCAAGGTGATCCAGGATTGGAACACTGGGCCGCAGTCAAGGGTATTCTTAAGTACCTCAGAAGGACCAAGGATTTACTCCTTGTGTACGGAGGTGATGAAGAGCTCATTGTAAGTTGTTACACTGATGCAGGCTTCATGACAGACCCAGATGACTTCAAATCTCAATCTGGCTATGTTTTCATATTGAACGGCGGTGCAGTTGATTGGAAAAGTTCCAAACAAAAGACTGTGGCAGATTCTACGACGGAGGCGGAATATGTTGCTGCTTCTGAAGCCTCCAAGCAAGCTGTCGGTATCAAGCAATTTCTTGAATACCTTGGTGTGGTTCCAAGTGCTCTGGACCCGGTGGAGATCTATTGTGATAATAGTGGCGCCGTGGCTCAGGCAAGGGAGCCATGTTCGCACCATAAGACAATGCATATTCAACGCAAATATAAACTCATTCGACATCATGTCGAAGAAGGTTTAGTGAAAGTACGCAAAGTTCACACGGATCTGAATGTGTCAGACCCGATGACAAAGCCTCTACCACGAGCAAAGCATGAGCAACACCGGATAGCCATTGGTGTTAGGGAAGCCATGTAACTGGATTATGACTCTAGTGCAAGTGGGAGTCTGTAGGAGATATGCCCTAGAGGCAGTAATAACAGTTATTTTGTATCTCCAAAGTTTGTAATGAATGTTTATGTTCCATGCTATAACTGCAATGATTCTCGAGTCTACAAATTAAACAAGGCTTGGAGGGAAACTCATGTGCACGTGTGGTATAATAAACGGTGAATTGTATTCCTAGTCTTGCCTCTAAGACTGGCTCAAGTGTTGCATGATGGTCCTGTTTTCCTGATCATGGGCATGGCTATGCCAGCAATTTTGAGGATGCGATGTTGGTAGAACACTCGTGTTGAATCGATCCGAATTGATGTTATGCTATGAGATACATTTGTCACAAGTTAATGGTTAATAACACAGAGATGGTTAACGTTTGCATAATTCCTTAGACCATGAGAGTATCGAGTTTCTTCATGCTTGCTTCATGAACTTTGGGGTTTGTTAAACGTCATCCGTAAATGGGTGGCTATTACGGCGGCTTACGGGTTCATGGAAAAGTATGTCAAGTAACTTGATAGCTCAAGATTGGGATTTGCTCCTCCGACGATGGAGAGATATCTCTGGGCCCTCTCGGTGTTACGGTATCCATCATCATCTGGCCAGACACTTTGTGATTTGATCACGGGGATGCCGGAACACGGGAACGAGAAAAGAGAACAATACCGGCAACGAGGTAACTGGCATAGTGGACAAGTTGTTGATCCACGAGGATGCCTACATGTCTCACCTCGGGTAATTGTTAACATATCGCGAAGCAACAGGAATAGCTCACGACAACTAGAGGTTCACTCGAATATTCATTCGTGTGGGTATAGGGGTCAATATGGGTGTCCACGGCTCCGATGTTGATCATTGATCGGAAGGGGTTCCGGGTCATGTCTATGCTTCACCGAACCTATAGGGTCACACGCTTAAGGTTCATCTATCTGTTGAATACTAGACAGGGAGTCTGAGAGAAAATCACCGAAAAGTTTCGGACACCGGAAAAGTTTCGGACAGCGGAAAAGTTCCGCAGACAGGTCACCGGAACAGTTTCGGTGAAATTGAAAAGTTGTTTCAGGGGATACCAAAAAGTCAAATTGGTTTTGGCACATGCCTGATAATTCTTGAAGGGTGCCAGAATCGTTCTGGAAACTTTCTGGAATTTTCCGGGATGAAAACCAGAAATGTTCCGGAGCTGCCGGAACCACTTCAGATGCTTTTCGCAGATGAAAATCACTATTCCGGAATTGTTCCGGATCGCATTGAAAATTGTTTTAGTGGGGTACTAGAATTGTTCTAAGACCACATAAATATTTTTAGTTCGAGCGGACGCTGAAAAATGTCGCCGTGAATAGTGAAAGTGCTTTTTGGACTACTTTATGGAAAGCCACCTTTTGGGGCTTTGCTCCAAAAGATCTTGGGGATGACATGGATGGATTGGGGCCATTTTTGGGGCCCCACATGAGGTTGTGGCCGGCCACATGGTGGACTCCTTCATGGAGTCCCTCTTGTTCCTTGGTTTCACTTTTATGCCCTTGTGGAAGGACTTCATTCATGTGCATTTTGGGTTTTATTGTAAAACCACCCTACCCCTTGGTTTTCCTATAAATAGGAGGTGAGTGGGCTGCCATTTCTTCATCCTTGTGCTCTCATACACATGCTTTGCTTTGCAAGCTCTCTCTCTCCCTCCCACGAAAAGAGTCTTTCGTAGAGCCGGAAGGTTGTCTGGGTTCCGGCAGGAACTAGTTCTGGACGGCGAAGCCCTGCCGGATAGATGACACTGTATGTGTGCAACCCCATAGAGAGGTCGTAGTTTCGATCTTTTGCCCGAGGGGCTGTTCGTGTGTCCTCCCGTAGGGCTGTCCGAGTCTTCGTTCGAGTTTCGAGGGTCCTCCCGAAGGGCTGTCCGCGACATCGTCCGGGGGACTGTCCGACCGCCTCCCGAAGGGCTGTCCGACGAGGGAGTACATCCTCGCGGTTGGGAGGTTGTAAAATCCTAGCTGCGGGGATCTGCACCAACGATCTCCACCGACTCTTCTTCCACTGCGCTTCGAGTCGGTACGGATCAGATCAAACCTTGTATGCAGTCTCCATAGTGGTCCTGGGCGTGCTCGCTATACCGGAAATTTTTTGTTTTCTGTCGCGTTCCCCAAAAGCTTCATCTCACAATACCGCTGAACCAAAATCCGACCTAGGAAGGAAGCAATCTAAGCATTAACGCCCACAAACCTTTTGTGTTCTACTCGAGATCTCATCTACACATAGACCTAGCTCTGATACCACTGTTGGGAAACGTTGCATGGGAAACAAAAAATTTCCTACGCACACGCAAGATCTATCCATGATGATGAGCATCTACGAGAGGGAGATTGGATCTACGTACCCTTGTAGATCGCTAAGCGGGAAGCGTTAAGAAATGCGGTTGGTGTAGTCGAACGTCTTTGCGATCCAAATCGCCGAGCATCCTGCGTTCTCATCACGATCCGTCCCGCGAACTCATCACGATCCGTCGCGCGATCTCGTCACGATCCGTCCCGCGAACTCATCACGAACCTTCCCGCGAACTCATCACGATCATATGCTACGTTTATAGTTTGGATCTTGTCCATCACAACATTCTCCTAATGATGTGATCCCGTTTATCAAATGACATCTCATGTCCATGGCTAGGAAACCTTAACCATCTTTGATCAACGAGCTAGTCTATTAGAGGCATACTAGGGACATGGTTTTGTCTATGTATCCACACATGCATCTAAGTCTCCGATCAATACAATTATAGCATGGATAGTACACGATTATCATGAAGAAGGAAATATGATAATAACTAATTTATTATTGCCTCTAGGGCATATTTCCAACACCAAATGTGTCAGAGCCTGCTGATGATGAGGTAGAGGAGAGAGACCCGGCTTTGGAAAAATCGGCTTCTCCTGACCAAGCCCAAAATAATGGAGTGCAATTCCTTTCTGAACAACACAACATGCCTCCCAGTACTTCCAACGTCCTAGCCAAGCTCAATGCTGAGGTGACGTTGTCTTTGTGTCAAGAGCCAACTTCTGAGCCGCATATGGAACTCTTAGAGGAGATGATTATTGCAAATCTTCACCAAGAATATGAGGCCCGAATATCTCAAAATAGAAAGCGTGAACGTGGACTGGTGGCTCTTATGAGGATAAATCATGAGGTACATTCATCCCATTATATTCATATTACTTGTAGCCCCCAAGCTTCGAGTTGATCACCTTGTGATGACTTGGTGCTTTACATACGAAAGTGATTTAACTGTGTAGCCCCCAAGTGTTGGGTTGCATCCCTTCAACAACTCGGGACTTTTTCCTTGGTCTTGTAGGTTTGTAGCTTCAAACTATGTAGCCCCCAAGTGTCGGGTTGCCTTGCCTGTGGCAACCTTGGACTTACCATTTTTACAAGGAATCTTCCAATAGTGTAGTCCCCAAGTGTCGGGTTGTTTTGCCTATAGTAGACTGGGACTCATACTTTTATTTGAAATTTTGGTCTTTCAAATTGACATGTTGTAGCCCCCGAGCTTCAGGTTGTTGTTCTCGCAGCAGCTCGGAGCTCTTCCTTTGTAATTTTGATGACAGTTTTGCAAGAAAAAACTTTGAGCATGTGTATCCCCAAGCGCCGGGTTGGCTTGCTTGTGACGACCCGAGGTTATGTATTGTGAACTAACTTTCAGATTTGTACTTCTAGAAATATGGAGCCCAAGCAGATCAACAGATTGCCAAGCTAAATGAGTTGCTCGCTGCTGAAGTTGGGAAACGTGAGAAGGCCGAGCAACAAACTCGTGAGTTCCAAGAATCTGCCCGCAAAGATGCTCAAGATTCTGAAAGCGCAAACTCAAAATTCTCAGAACACGAGGAAGTTTGGACTCAACGAGCAAAGTCTGCAGAGAAGAAACTTAGTGCTATTGAAGGAGAGTTCACAGATCTTAAGGGGCTTCTGAACAAGATCATGGTTGACACTTTTGGTAAACCGGTTTCTTCCCTTTTCTTTTTATTGAACTTGGCTGTTGCTCCTTTGCACATGAACTCCGGCTCTTTCTCTGATAAGTCTTTCTTTCCACAGGTAAACATAATGAACTCAATCGGGAGACTCCTGTCAAGAAACAACAGGCTCTATATATGCTAATGCGTTAGTTGTACATTGGAGGTGCAGACGCTGTCAAGACTAGAGCCAGCTGCCACGGAGGCTGAGTGAGATGTTGAAGGAACTTTCAACTGTGCCGGAATGGATCCAGAAACTGAAGCTATCTGCTTGCCAAAAAGCAGCTATGCGTGTTATGTCTTTAGCAAAAGCTTATCATCCAGAGATGAAGTCGGATCTGCTTGCTGGCGGGTTCCCTCCGTATAATGTTACACATTTGTGTTTAAGGAAGCCGGCTTTGTCAGGGTGAATAAGGAGACCCGGAGTTTCGCCACCACCATTGCAACTTATCTAGACTTATCCAAGTTTCAATATGGGTATGATGCTCGCAAAAGGCGCATTGAGCAGTCAAATCATCAATCAATTAATCTTGTGACTAAGCCCCTGTTCGGATTCCCTTCGCTCCGCAACTCCATGCCAGAGCGGAGTGGCATCCGGTTATATTTTGAGGAGCTATCAAAGGGATGCTCCGCGCTCTCAACTCCCTGGCGGGCTGCCGAACAGGGGCTAAGTATCAAAGCGTGACTCCTCCAGCCCCATCTGCACCACCCAGCTCCAGTACACCATCAATTTCGGCTCCTCCCAGAGCGAACACTCAAGGTGAGGATGATGATGGGTGGCGGGCTGAGGACAGGGGTGGAACTACAGTGTTGGACCGGGGTCAATTGACCCAGATGACCCTGGCCCAAAGCCTGGTTCGTATGTACAACCCATGAAGAAAAATAACACTGTGAAAAAAATTGACCTCGGTGAAAATAGGACCCAACAGCCTCACGTGTGATGGCAGCCCAAACACCATGCTCCACGCAGGCCCACAACTGAGAATAGGTCGATCTCCAGGATGTGGATCGCTCGCTCATGCCTGATCGCACGATCACGTCAGTTCTTCGAGTGTCGCCCCTCTGCTCACGTGAACCGCCGCCGCCTTGGCCGCCCCCAAATCTCCACTTGTCTCCATGATAAAACATTCGCTATTTGGTCCGCAGATTTATTTGTAAGTGGCACTAAAACTGATTTCTTCATCTTATTCCTATTCTATTTTTATCTAAAATTCCTATCATCATTTTAGGGTATGTTCAACGTGTTGAGTTTTCGCATAATTTCTTGAAGGTCTATGTGGATTATACAATCTAGATCAGACCTCATGTCATGTAAGCTAGCAAGAAAGATTTGCAGTCTCTTTGTATTGTAATCTCTTGTCATTTGCTAATTTAGAATTGAAGACAGCAAGAATGAAACAGAGTCTTTTCTGAATCTGAAAATAAAAATAGAGAGGCAACTACTTTTTTAATAGGAGCTTATTTTATTATGAACGCTGGCAACTATGACTTTTTATAGGGGCACTGCTACGCGTTGGCCGACGGATATTTTTAACCGATCCGCCACCGCGCGAGCCATCAGATATGGTGGTTTGAACGGCTGAGCTTCACTCTTTACCATTGCAATATAGAACGTGTTGCAGAAAGTATGGATCATGTTGTAGATTTTTTTTTGCAAACATATGTGAAGTTGTAGTTTTTTTTTGCAACAAAGGTTTTGTTACAGTTTTTTCGCAACATATGTTTTGTTGCAAAATAATTATTTTTGCGACAGAAGTTTTGCTACAGTTTTTTTTTTATAACAAAGGCCTTATTTCAATTATTTTTTTGCAATAGGCATTTTGTTGCAAATTTTTTTGCAACAGAGGTCTTGTTGTAGGATTATTTTTACAAAACAATGTCGACACAATAGTCAATGGCGTCGAGATTTGCAACAACACCACTGTTGGAAAAATGGGTACCTGCGATTGCTTTCGTGTTGCGGGAGCAGCCTATTGTGACGCCAGGCCTCGCGCCCGACTCGCAGGAAGTGTCAGAGTGCTCGCCGGTTGGCAAGAGGCGGCAATGTGTGCCCTTCCTGTACGAGCTCGAGCACGGTTATACGATGGAGAGGGATAGCTTCCTGCGAGGTTAGAGGAGAGGGAGGCAAAGGAGAGGAAGAAAAAGAGATGAAGAAGAAAAGGAGGCGGGCGTGGCTTCTCACCAGTGGGCAGCGGCGTGAGCATAGTAAGCGCTCGGGATCCAGCAACGAACGAGTAGAGAGAGATGATAACATGTGATGTTGCGGACCTTTCTGAAGATAGGGATATAAGGCGTGTGAATGAGAGGATACGTGGCCACTATAGAAGGAGACGGATGGAAGACACCGATCCGACGGTTGAACACAAGCTTTTCCCAAATTATAGACGTGTTACTGTGTACTAGCTATGCATTTTTTTAGCCATATTTTGTTGTTACTTTTTTTAGGAATACACTAGTGCTACTTATTTATGTTGATCCCGACGACTTTTTATCCTCGCTTCGCCCCTGGTTGAGGAGCTGGCTTTAATCCCTTGATGACAGAGTGATCAAGTGACTAAATCTGATGCTGGTGATGCAGAAGTCGGTCAGAAAGATGCTAAGGGAGCCGGCAAAGATGAAGCCCCCAAGTCCAAGCACGATGGCCAGGAGAAGCCAGCTGAGAAGAAGGACAACGACCCGGCTCCTCCCCTTTGACGCTCTCTCGGGGAGAAGTCTTTGACCCGCATTTATAAAGCATAAAGTGTGTTTTTCCTTAAAAAAAACAAGATGAGGCCTATATACATACCGTCTATAAATTGGTTTTCAGGAGCCCGACGTATCTCACCAAAAAAAACAAAAAGGAAAACGAGATTGATCTATCTCTATCATTATCGATGGACGATGTGGCGCCGCCGGCCAGGGACTGGTCGTTGCTGCCCTTTGACGCTCTCTCCTCGATCTTCGCCCGGGCCGGCGCCGTCGACGTCCTCATGGGCGCCGGCCTCGTGTGCCGCTCGTGGCTCGAGGCCTCGAAGTTGCCGGACGTGTGGCGAGTCATCGACATGGACGAACACGAGGTCGTCTTCCTGAAGGACGATGCTGGCCTGCGCGCGATGGCGAAGGCAGCCGTGCACCGTTCCGACGGGCAGCTCAGGATGTTTGCCGGGAAGCAGTTCGTCACCGATGAGCTCATCAAGTCTATCCTACAAAGGTGTTTTTCTTTCTTTCACTATTATTTCCTCCATCCGTTTTCATAATGTAAGACTTTTTTTTATATTAATAGTGTCAGTGAAGTACTTATTTCTTTTTCTTCTCCAATTTTTGTTAACAAATTACACTTTATGCTGAAACAGTGTTTCCACATTCAGTATATATATACCGCTAAAACATCGCCCTACTGTTTGCAGCTCGCCCTTACTGAGAACCCTTCGGCTTGTATCCTGCTACGACGTCTTCAGCAAGCAGGTCGCCAGTGCTATGAAAGAGTCGCCTCTGCTGGACCTGTGTTCCCTTGAACTTGAGAACACTGACATCACCGTCGAAGACCTGACCACCGTCCTTGAGGGCTGCCCTGCTCTGGAGGTTCTTTCTGTGTGCGCTTGTTTCGAGATCGACGACGAGGAGGAGCGTGCCCTGCGGGCCAAATTCGCAAGGATCAAAACCATGACGCTCGAGTGGGATGATGTCGATTGCTGCGACTGTTCTTCTTGGTCTTACGAGTACTCCAACAATGAGATCACTCCAGAGTCTGAAGATGAGAGGACAGATTGTGCAATGTGATCTGATCATCCGAGCATATTGCCATCTTTGTGATCGGTTTTCCTTCCTTAGTCGGCGTGGTGCTCTGTTGTCTGTCAGTTCTTGCTTGTACCTTTCCTCCCTTCTTGATGCAGTTTAGTATCTTTGCTTCGAGCCTTGTATCGAAGGAGTTGTCACTTAATATGCTTGCTGAGAGAAAAACAGTTTGAATCGAGTTCAATGGTGAAAGCAATACTCGTGTTTATTTTGGACTACGTGAGTTTTGTTGGTGGCGGTGCTTTAGGGGGGTTTATTTTATTCTCACTTCATCTGTGTAGAGAGTATACAGATTTAGTTTCTCTCGTAAGTGAAAATAAGTGATCCATCAATAGTACTCCCTCCGTAAAAATATATATAAGAATGTAGTGATCTAAACGCTCTTATATTTTTTTACGAAGGGAATATAATCCTATTCATCACATGAATTAGCAAGGTATTTGTAGTGAGTTGGTAACTATAAACCACATGTTCTGGAAGCATATTCCTTGACGGCCCGTTTGGATGTAGATGGATATTGAAGGCTAAAATTTGTATTTGGCATTGGCAACTCCCGAATCAGCAAGGTATTTATAGTGAGTGAACGGAACTGTTAGTTCAGTGAGAGTAAATAGCATAAAACTACTACTTTATAGGCTAGGGTTCCAACAAATTATCAGTTTTTATTTTTTCTCTGATAACTACTGTCGTGGGAACGAGCCTGACAGTAGAAGGTAGGGACACGAAAGGAGAGGGTAGAGTCCTAGCTACGGCAAGGATGTACACACGAATGTATGAGTTCAGACCCCTCTCGTGGAGGTAACAACCCTACGTCTCGGGAGCTTTGTCGTGTGGAATATTGAGATTATAGTGTTTGCGAACCCTTGTGCCAGAGGGGAGGGGCGGCTTATATAGAGTTCGCTGCCCCTCATAATTGCCCGGCATCTAAGGGTCCGATCGTGAGGTTTAAAGACTACCGTTACTGGTAACGTACATAATAAAAGCTACTCATGATGTAAAACCTAACACCTGCCCGTTGGCCTCCTGGGGGTGGCTTCTGGTCTTCTGGCGTCGAGTGGAAACGAGGTCTTCCGAGTGACAGTCGACCGTCGAGTGAAGGAAGAAGTCTCCGAGTGGATTGCCTGTCGAGTGACTTGAGCGCCACCGGGAATCCAGTCGGAATCTTGTTTGTGATCTTCAAGTCTTCCAATGTCATGCCCTTAGGTAGGGGGGTCTAGGTCAGGCCTAGGATCCTACCCTAGGTACATATCCTCGTCATTAGCCCCCGAATGGATCGGGGTTCGAGTGGTGAATGGGTATATCGATGCCATTTCAACATAAGGTATCAAATCTTCCAAATGATATTCGGGACTTCAACGAAACTTGCGTCTACTGAACTCTTCGTCATTCGTCCGGATCCGTCCAGCCTTGAAAATGCCCGAGTGAATGTTCCGTGTCAATTTTGTTCCGAATGACCCAAAGGAATCTTCGGAGGTAGCGGGTCGATCTGTCAGACCCGGATTTTGCGGGATACGAAAATTTGGAAAGCGTGCGCACGTGCGATGATGACGCCACGACCAGAGCAAGTGGGGGCATGACGCCTCGATTCTCGCGCTGGTCATTTCGCCATGTACCGGACGCAGACTGCGGTTGGCGTGTGCGATGATCTCGCGGGTCCACCAGTCAGCGAGGCACTCGGCGGGATATAAGTTTCGCAGCGCTGCAGATTGCAGAGTACTTTTCCCCCAAACTTCCTCTCTTCCTCCGCCTCTTCTGTCTCCAACGCCACATCATGTTCTTCTCCGATGAGAGCGGCCGCCGCGATGACGAAGGGCGTCCCGGAGAAACTGGAGCACGCCAAGAAGGGGGCGTCGATGAGCAAGGGCAAGAAGCCCTCGACCGCTCGGTTCACTGCGCCAGCGGGATGGATGCAGGGGTACTTTCTCCCCTCCGTGGTCACTCGTGAGGACACGGACGACTTGGTCACCAATGGGCTTGTGGTGGACGGCGCCTGGAGGTTGCCGGAGGGAGAGCGCGAGCCGGAGCCGCGCGACGGGGTGTGAGTCCTCCTCCTCTCCCACGTGGAAAGAGGTTTTTCTTTGCCTCCCCACCCATTCATTAGGGGTTTTTCGAACTTCTTCGGCACTCAGCTCCACCACTTCCCACCGAATGCGATCTCCTACCTTTCTGCCTTTATTACCTTGTGCGAGTGTTTTCTGGGCTGTCCTCCTCATTGGGGGCTGTTCAAGCACATCTTTACAGTCAGATCCCAGACTGTGAAGAAAGCTCTCCCTGTTGATGGAAAGACTCATGTGCTTCAGTTGTGTGGGGGTTTAGGACTTTAGAAAAGAGCCCGTAGTTCTTTCCCTGCCATGACCTTTCCTGAATCTGTTAGAGGCTGGCAGTCGACTTGGTTCTATTGCAAAGATGTAGCATCTCCCAACATGTCGACTGGCCTTTCCCCCTATATGTTGGGGAACGTTGCATGGGAAACAAACATTTTCCTACGCACATGCAAGATCTATCCATGGTGATGAGCATCTACGAGAGGGAGAGTGGATCTACATATCCTTGTAGATCGCTAAGTGGGAAGCGTTAAGAAACACGGTTGGTGTAGTCGAACATCCTCGCGATCCAAATCGCCGAGTGTCCCGCGATCTCATCACGATCCGTCCCGCGATCCAATCATGATCCGTCCCGCGAACTCATCATGATCCGTCCCGCGATCTCATCACGATCCGTCCCGCAAACTCATCACGATCCGTCCCGCGAACTCATCACGATCCGTCTCGCGATCTTGATCACGGTCCTTCCGATCTAGTGCCGAACGGACGGCACCTCCGCGTTCATCACACGTACAACTTGATGACGATCTCCGCCTTCTTGATCTAGCAAGAGGGAGCAGAGAGGTAGAAGAGTTCTCCAGCAGCGTAACGGTGCTGCGGCGATGGTGGTGGATCTATTCCGGTAGGGCTTCGCCTATGCACTGCAGAAAACCGATCTAGATGAGAAGCTATGCACTAGAGGAACGAGTGGCACGTGGCTAAAAATCTTGTGCCAAAACCCTAAAATCCTCTAGTATATATAGGAGGAGAGGAGGAGTAGGCTTGTCTGCCAAAGAGGCAGCCCTTGGGTCGGCCAAACCAAGGAGAGGAGGAGTCCTCCTCCTCCACTCCTAGTAGGATTAGGACTCCTTCCTTATTTGGCCCTTTTTTGCCTTTTTCCACCTTTTTGGGCTTTTCTTCCCAGCCGCATGGGCCTTGTGTGGGACTTCCACCGGCCCACAAAGGGCTGGTATTTACTCCCACAGCCCATATAGCCTTTTGGGTCGAAATACCCCTCCCGATGGTTCCCCGATACACTCCCGGCACTCCCGGTACACTACCGATGAGTCCGAAACTTTTCCGGCGACCAAAATAGGACTTCCTATATATCAATCTTTACCTTCGGTCCATTCCAGAGCTCCTCGTGACGTCCGGGGATCTCATCCGAAACTCCGAACAACCTTCGGTCACCACCATGCATAACTCTATACTACCGAAACGTCACCAAACCTTAAGTGTGCAGACCTTGCGGGTTCGAGAACTATGTAGACATGACCGAGACACCTCTACGGTCAATAACCAATGGAGGGACCTAGATGCCCATATTGGTTCCTACATATTCTGCGAAGATCTTTATCGGTCGAACCTCTATGTCAAGGATTCAGTTAATCCCGTATGATGTTTCCCTTTGTTCTTCGGTATGTTACTTGCCCGAGATTCGATCGTCGGTATCTGTATACCTAGTTCAACCTTGTTACCGACAAGTCTCTTTACTCGTTCCGTAATACAAGATCTTGTGACTAACACTTAGTCACATTGCTTGCAAGGCTTATTGTGATGTTGTATTATCGAGTGGGCCCTAAGGTACCTCTCCGTCACACGGAGTAACAAATCCCAGTCTTGATCCATGCCAACCCAACAGACACCCTCAGAGATACCTGTAGAGCACCTTTATAGTCACCCAGTTACGTTGCGACGTTTGATACACACAAGGTACTCCTCCGATGTCAGTGAGTTGCATGATCTCATGGTCATAGGAACACATACTTGACATGCAGAAAACAGTAGCAATAAACTGACACGATCATATGCTACGTTTACAGTTTGGGTCTTGTCCATCACATCATTCTCCTAATGATGTGATCCCGTTACCAAATGACATCTCATGTCCATGACTAGGAAACCATAGCCATCTTTGATCAACAAGCTAGTCTATTAGAGGCATACTAGGGACATGGTGTTGTCTATGTATCCACACATGTATCTGAGTTTCCGATCAACACAATTATAGCATGGATAATAAATGATTATCATGAACAAGGAAATATGATAATAACTAATTTATTATTGCCTCTAGGGCATCTTTTCAACAGTCTCCCACTTGCACTAGAGTCAATAATCTAGTTCACATCACCATGTGATTCGCATTGTTATGAATCTAACACCCAATGAGTTCTGGGGCTCGATCATGCTTTGCATGTGAGAGAGGTCTTATAGTCAACGGGTCTGCGATATTTAGATCTGTGTGTACTTTGCAAATCTATGTCAAACCGTAAACACTGCTACCACACTCTACTTGGTACTATTCCAAATGGCTGCTCCACTATACGTATCCAGATTGCTACTACGAGTCATCCAGATTGGTGTTAAAGCTTGCATCGACATAACTCTTTACGACGAACTCTTTATCACCTCCATAATCGATAAACATCTCCTTAGTTTTTTAGTTACTAAGGATAATCTTGACCGCTGTCTAGTGATCCACTCCTGGATCACTCTTGTACCCCTTGACGGACTCATGGCAAGGCACACACAGGTGCGGTACACAGCATGGCATACTATACAGAGCCTATGGCTAAGGCATAGGGGACGACGTTCGCCCTTTCTCTTTCTTCTGCCGTTGTCGAGCTTTGAGTCTCACTCAACTTCACACCTTACAAATCAGGCGAGAACTCTTTCTCTGACTGATCCATTTTTGAATTCTTTCAAAATCTTGTCAAGGTATGTACTCATTGAAAGTCTCATCAAGCATCTTGATTTATCTCTATAGATCTTTGATGCTCAACAATTAGGTAGCTTTATCCAGGTCTTCCTTTGAAAATCACTTTTCAAAGAACCGTTCATGCTTTCCAGAAATTCTACATTATTTCCTATCAAAAATATGTCATCCACATATACTTATCAGAAACTCTATAGTGCTCCCACTCACTTTATTGCAAATACAAGTTTCTCATAAACTTTGTATAAACTCAAAAACTTTGATCACCTCATCAAAGTGTATATTCCAACTCCGAGATGCTTGCTTCTGTTCATAGAAGGATCACCGAAGCTTGCTCACCTTTTAGCATCCTTAGGGCTGACAAAACCTTCTGGTTGTATCTCATACAACCTTTCCTTAAGGAAGGAAACGATGTTTTGGCATCCATCTGCCATATTTCATAATTGAAAAATGCAGCAACTGCTAACATAATTCCAATAGACTTTAGCATCGCTACGAGTGAGAAAGTCTCATCGTAGTCAACTCCTTGAACTTGCCGGAAACTTCTTTGCGACAAGTCGAGCTTTATAAATGGTGACATTCACCATCAGCGCCTGTCTTCATTTTAAAGGTCCATTTGTACTCGACGACTTGCCGTGCAACGAGCAAGTCCACCAAAGTCTATACTTGGGTTTCATACATGGATCCTTTCTCGGATTTCATGGCCTCTAACCATTTGTTGAAATCCAGGCCCATCATCGCTTCTCCATAGTTCGTAGGTTCATCGTTGTCCAACAACATAACCTCCAAGACAGGGTTGTCGTACCGCTCAGGAGTAGTACACATCCTTGTCGACCTACGAGGTTCGATAGTAACTTGATCCGATGCTTCATGATCATCATCATTTACTTCCTCTTCAACTGACGTAGGTTCCACAGAAACATCTTTCTGCACTGCGCTACTCTCTGGTTGAAACAAAGGTTCAACAACCTCATCAAGTTCTATCTTCCTCCCACTCAATTCTTTCGAGAGAAACTCTTTCTCGAGAAAGGACCCATTTTAGCAACAAACACTTTATGCTTGGATCTGAGATAGAAGGTTCACCCAACTGTTGTTAGGGTAATCTATGAAGATGCATTTGTTCGCTTTGGGTTCAAGCTCATTAGGTGAAAACATTTTTCCACACAAGCGTCGCAGCCCCAAACATTAAGAAATGACAGTTAGGTTTCTATCAAACCATAATTCATATGGTGTCATCTCAACGGATTTAGATGGTGCCCTATTTAAAGTGAATGCAATTGTCTCTAATGCATAACCCCAAAATTATATTAGCAAAACGATAAGAGACATCATAGCCCGCACCATATCCAATAGAGCACGACTATGACGTTCAGAGACACCATCACACTATGGTGTTCCAGGTGGCATGAGTTGTGAAACGACTTTCACATTGTCTAAAGTTGTATGCCAAACTCGTAACTCAGATATTCACCTCCACGATCATATCGCAAACATTTCTATCTTCTTGTCACAATGATCTTAAACTTCACTCTGAATTTGCTTGAACCTTTCCATCGATTCAGACTTGTGTTTCATTAAGTAAATATACACTATATATACTCAAATCATTAGTGAAGTTAAGATAATAATGATATCCACCGCATGCTACAAGACTCTTTGGATTGCATACATCAACATGTATCATTTCCAATAAATCACTTGCCCGCTCCATCAATCCAGAAAACGGGGTCCTTAGTCATCTTGCCCAAGAGGCATGGTTCGCATGTCTCAACCGATTCGAAATCGAATGAGTCCAAAGATCCATCAACATGGAGTTTCTTCATGCGCTTTGTACCAATATGACATTTAGCGGCAGTGCCACAAGTATGTGGTACTATCATTATTAACTTTGTATCTTTTTGGCATCAATGTTATGAACATGTGCATTACTACGATCAAGTTTCAACAAACCATTCTAACTGGGTGCATGACCATTGAAGGTATTATTCATGTAAATAGAATAACCATTATTCTCTAACTTAAATGAATAACCGTGTTGCAATGAACATGATCTAATCACGTTCATGCTCAATGCAAAAGCCCCAAATAACATTTATTTAGGTTTGTCACTAATCTTGAAGGTAGAGAGAGCGTGCGATGTTGATCACATCAACCTTGGAAACATTTCCAACACACATCGTCACCTCACCCTTAGCTAGTTCTCCATTTATTCCGTAGCTTTTATTTCGAGTTACTAACATTTAGCAACCGAACCGGTATCCAATACCCAGGTGCTACTAGGAGTACTAGCAAGGTACACATCAATAACACGTATATCAAATATACTTCTGTCGACTTTGCCAGCCTTCTTATCTACCAAGTATCTAGGGTTGTTCCGCTTCAGCGACCGCTCTCCTCATAATCGAAGCACTTAGTCTCGGGTTTGGGTTCAACTTTGGGTTGCTTCACTGGAGCAGCAACTGACTTGCTATCCATGAAGTTTTCCCTGCTTGCTCCTGCCCTTCTCGAAACTAGTGGTTTGACTAACCATCAACACTTGACGCTCCTTCTTGATTTCTACCTTCGCGGTGTCAAACATCGCGAACGGCTCAGGGATTATTATTTTTATCCCTGGCATTTTATAGTTCATCACCAAGTTCTGGTAGCTTTAGTGACAATGACTTGGAGAACTATATCAATCACTATCTTATCTGGAAGATCAACTCCCACTTGATTCAAGCGATTGTAGCACCCAGACAATTTGAGCACATGCTCAATGATTGAGCTATTCTCCTTCATCTTACAGGCAAAGAATCTTGTTGGAGATCTCATATCTCGCAACACGGGCACGAGCCTGAGATCCTAATTTCAGCTCTTAGAACATCTCATATGTTCCATGACGTTCAAAACGTATCGGAGCCTCAATTCTAAGACGTAATGCATGATGAACTAAACTATAAAGTAGTCATCAGAACGTGCCTGTCAGATGTTCACAACATCTACAAACGATGCTAGAGGGGTTGGCGCACCGAGCGGTGCATTAAGGACATAAGCCTTCTGTGCAACAATGAGGACAATCCTCAGATCACGGACCCAGTCCGCAATATTGCGACCATCATATTTCAACTTTATTTCTCTAGGAACATATAAAAATTCAAGGGAGCTACAGCATGAGCTAGTAATCTACAACACAGTTTGCAAAGACACTAGTGACTATGTTCATGATAATGAGTTCAATTAATCATATTACTTAAGAACTCCCACGCAAATTGGCATCCCTCCAGTCATTCGAGTGATACATGATCCAAATTCACCAACTCAAGTCTGATCATCACGTGAGTTGTGGTGGTTTCAATGGTGAACGTCATCATGTTGATCATATCTACTATATGACTCATGTTTGACCTTTCGGTCTCTTGTGTTTCGAGGCCATGTCTGTACATGCTAGGCTCGTCAAGGTTAACCCGAGTGTTCTGCATGTGCAACACTGGCTTGCACCCGTTGTATGTGAACGTAGAGTCTATCACACCTGATCATCACGTGGTGTCTCAACACGACGGACTTTCGCAACGGTGCACACTAGGGGAGAACACAATTCATCTTGAAATTTAAGTGAGGTATCACCTTATAATGCTACCATCGTCCTAAGCAAAACAAGGTGCATAAAAGGATTAACATCACATGCAAATAATAAGTGACATGATATGGCCATGAACTTGTGCTTTTGATCTTCATCTAGAAAGCACCGGTATGATCTCCATCGTCACCGGCATGACACCATGATCTCCATCATCTTGATCTCCATCAACGTGTCGCCATCGGGGTTGTCGCACCCAACATGCTTCTACTACTATTGCTACCGTTTAGCGATAAAGTAAAGCATTACATGGCGCTTAATGATTGACACGCAGGTCATACAATAGTGGGACCTGAGATACCTCTCCGTCACACGGAGTAACAAATCCCAGTCTTGATCCATGCCAATTCAACAGACACCCTCGGAGATACCTGTAGAGCACCTTTATAGTCACCCAGTTACGTTGCGACGTTTGATACACACAAGGCACTCCTCCGATATCCGTGAGTTGCATGATCTCATGGTCATAGCAACATATACTTGACATGCAGAAAACAGTAGCAATAAAATGACATGATCATATGCTACGTTTGTAGTTTGGGTCTTGTCCATCACATCATTCTCCTAATGATGTGATCCCATTATCAAATGACATCACATGTCAATGGCCAGGAAACCTTGACCATCTTTGATCAACGAACTAGTTCACTAGAGGCATACTAGGGACAAAGTGTTGTATATTTACCCACACATGTAATGTGTTTCCAATTAATACAATTATAGCATGGATAATAAACGATTATTATGAACAAGGAAATATAATAATAAACACTTTATTTATTGCCTCTAGGGCATATTTCCAACACAAGGATCTTGAGGATGAAATGAACCGGTTGCGCGTGGACTTGGATACCTCCAACAATGCTTTGGAGAGGGTGCGCGCCGAGCTGAAAACTCTGGGAGGTAACTTTCTTCGACCCACTACTTTCTCATCTTCACTTTCCATACTTTGAACCGAGTGCTTTCACTCGAACAGACATACGCAATGAAAACCGTTGACTCCAAGCGCGACTCAACAATGTTGTTTCTTTAGATTCCATGAAGAAGGCGCTGGAGGACAAGGACAAAGCGCTCGCCGACGCCCAGTGTGTGGCGAAGGAGAAGACTGAAGCTGCTGACAAGAGATTGGTTGCTGCGAAGAGGATGGAGGAAGAAAACTTGAAGCTGAAGCAAGAGCGTGTGAACCTCATCAAGAAGACCGAGCAATTAACCAACAGGAGCAACGGCCTGGAGAGGCATTTGGGAGAATTCTCGAGGAAGATGTATATTCTGCTCGACGGTGAGTTTTTCTGTCGACTGAACTTTATGAAATCCTTGACGGCTGCATCTCACCAGTCCTCCTCCCATTCTTTCATTCTTCTTTCCCAGAATTCTGCCAAGACTTTGAGAAAGAGACCGAGGAGATCGAGCCCAACCTGGATCCCACCAAGTCACCTGTTGGAGACGCGGTGGCCATGAACATGCCCAGACTCAACTTCAGGCTTCAGGGTGTCGAAGATTATGTCCTTCGATTGAAAACTGCAATGGAGAGGATCGACAAGGAGCTGTGGCCCGAAGACACTCTTCAGCTCGACCTCACATCTATGATGACACACCTAAATGACCTTCCCAGTCGAGTGCAAGCCTGGAAGAAATTTACTGCTCGCTGCAGTGCTGACGTGGTGCACTCTCTTGTTAGGGTCCATTGCAAGGAAGTGAGGGAAGACAAGCTGAAGGAGCTCCGAGTGGTTAACACGAAGAAACTCCAGTTTGAAGATTTCATGGAGACCTTCATGCACGCAGCCACCAGGATCACGGACGGCATCTACATGGACACTTTCGTCGAGCTAGCAAGCCCGTCGGGCGCTTAAAAACTTGATATTTGGAAGAAAAACTTTATTTGCCTCGGAATGCCGAGTGAAACTGTATCAGCTTAAAACTTTATTCAGGCCTTAGGCCTGAGCACCTTTGCTTTCTCGTGAAACTTTTATATGCGATTAAACCTTTGTATTTATCCATATTTGGCTTTCAATCGTTTGCTCGACTATGTTTGTTTTTAGGCTTAGGCGAAAACATGTTCGCAGCTAAGCCTCCGAAAGTGAGGATTGCTCAACACTCGGAATATTTTTGACCCTAGGCAAAGATTCATTCACAGCTAGGGCGTCGAGTGGATGTATTACTATCCACTCGACGAAGAGTTTTACTTAGGCAAAAACATGTTCGAAGCTAAGCCCCCGAGTGCGAGAATTGCTCAATACTCGGAATATTTTTGACCCTAGGCAAAGATTCATTCGCAGCTAGGGCATCGAGTGGATGTATTACTATCCACTCGATGGAGAGTTTAACTTAGGCAAAAACATGTTTGCATCTAAGCCCCGAATGTGAGGATTGCTTGACACTCGGAGTTTTCTGAACCTAAGCGAAGACTGATTCACAAATAGGTCGTCGAGTGAATGGAATGCTATCCACCCGACATGGTTTTTAACTTAGGCGAAAACATGTTCGTAGGTAAGCCCCCGAGTGTGAGGATTGCTTGACACTCGGAGTATTTTTGAACCTAAGCAAAGACTGATTCGCAAATAGGTCATCGAGTGAATGGACTGCTATCCACCCGACAAGGTTTTTAACTTAGACGAAAACATATTCCCAGCTAAGCCCCCGAGTTTGAGGATTGCTCGACACTCGGAGTATTCCCAAGAATGAAACTGTACGATCGGAATATTGTAGAAGTTTGATTTGCATAGATGAAGTATTCTTGTTACATCAGAAGACTCTTCTGTCTCTAAGTATAAAAACGTTGGAGCAGATCTGCATTCCAGGCTCGTGGCTCATCTATCCGCTTCATGAGATTGTACAGGTGATAAGCTCCGTTGTTCAGAACTTTGGTGATGACGAAAGGACCTTCCCATGAAGGAGCAAGCTTATGAGGTCGTTGTTGATTCACTTGGAGCACCAAGTCTCCCTCATGAAATGGTCGACTCTTGACATTCTTCGCATGGAAGCGCCGCAGAATTTGCCCACTTTGTAACTTTCTAACAGTATTGCAGTACCCAGTCATAGCGGGGTTTCGAACATCCCACTCTTTCATCACTTGATTCACCACCAAATCTGAGACGCCGTAAACCATCAAGCACTTGATGCCGAGTGAGATAGCCATGCACAACCCATACAAAAGTGGTTCATATTCTGCCTCACTATTGGAGGAATCGAAGTGAATTTGCAAGACATAGCTGAGCTTTTCGCCCTTGGGGGATATCAAAACAACACCAGCACCGGACCCATTCAACATTTTAGAGTCGTCGAAGAACATGGTCCAATGTGCCGAGTGAACTTGGATCGGCTGTTGCTGTTCAATCCACTCGTCCATAAAATCTACCAATGCCTGGGACTTGATTGCTTTCTTGGCTTCAAACTTAATGTCAAAATGTCCGAGTTTGATTGCCCACTTTGCCACTTGACCAGATGCGTCTCGATTGTTGAAAATCTCGAACAATGGAGCATCACTGACGACTGAAATCGAGTGGTCTTGAAAATAATGCGCTACCTTCTTCGCTGATAGGTAAATACCATAAACCAACTTCTGGTAGTGTGGATATCTTTGCTTCGAGGGGGCAGAACTTCAGAGACATAATAAACCGGCCGTTGGACTTTGTAATCTTTACCCTCCTCCTCTCGCTCGATAGTTAGCACCATACTGACGACCTGATTAGTGGCCACGATGTACAGGAGCAATGGCTCTTTGCTGCATAGAGCGGCGAGCACCAGCTGGGTGGAGAGCAGGGCTTTGAGCTCAAAAAATGCTACCTTGGCTTCTGGAGTCCACTCGAATGTATCGAACTTCTTCATCAATTGGTACAGAGGTAACGCCTTCTCACCGAGACGAGAAATGAATCGACTCAATGCTGCCAGGCAACCTGTGAGTTTATGAACATCATGCACTCGCATGGGGGTCTTCATCCGGGTAATGCCGCTGATTTTCTCAGGGTTGACATCGATCCCTCATTCGGAAATGAGAAAACCGAGTAGCTTGCCGCCAGGGACGCCGAAAGTACACTTGGCTGGATTCAGCTTTATGTCGTATCTCCTCAGATTGGCAAATGTTTCGGCCAAGTCCGCCAGCAGGTCAGAATCTTGGCGGGACTTGACCACTATATCATCCATTTACGCCTCGACATTCCGAGGGATCTGGTCGAGTAAACACTTTTGAATCATGCGCATAAAAGTAGCACCGGCATTTTTTAGACCGAATGGCATAGTGATGTAGAAAAAACAGCCGAATGGGGTGATGAAGGCTGTCTTTATTTCATTTGGGCCATACAAACGGATCTTATGGTACCCAGAGTAAGCATCTAGAAATAATAAGCGCTCGCATCCCGCAGTCGAGTCAACAATCTGATCTATGCGGGGGAGCGGAAAATGATCCTTCGGGCAGACCCGATTGAGATGTTTGAAGTCAATGCACATGCGCAACGACTTATCCTTTTTGGGTACCATCACGACATTCGAGAGCCACTCGGAGTGTTAAATCTCCCGAATGAACTTGGCTTGCAAGAGACGGGCCACTTCCTCGCCGATTGCTTTGCGCTTCTCCGCCACCGATCGACGCAAATGCTCCCTGATGGGCTTAGCTTTCGGATCAACTCTCAGACGGTGCTCAACCAGTCCTCTGGGAAGCCCCGGCATGTCAGCAGGCTTCCATGCAAAGATATCCCAGTTCCCACGGAGGAACTGGATGAGCTCGGCTTCCTATTTGCTGTCGAGTGTTGATGATATATTTGTCAAGGCAACAGTTGGATCCGTCAGGTGGATGTGCACTTTCTTTACTTCCCCTGCCAACTGAAACGCCGACTCGGAAGCGGGCTTCTTTGCGCGGAGCAAATCAGTAGGGTCAGCGCTCTTCTTGTACTCCTCCAGCTCGACTATGGCCATCTGATGATCGGCGATCTTGGAGCCTTGCTGGAGGCATTCTTCAGCTCGCTGTCGATTGCCAGTGACCGTGATCACACCCTTAGGGTCCGGCATCTTCAACTTGAGATACACGTAGCATGGTCGGGCCATGAAACGAGCGTACGCGGGTCGACCCAAAATGGCGTGATAGGCACTCTGGAAATCCATGACTTCAAATGTCAACTTTTCCTTTCGAATTTTTTTATTTTTCCCAAATGTCACGTCCTACGCAATTTGGCCAAGTGACTTGGCCTTCTTCCCTGGGATGACTCCGCGAAATTGGATGTTGCTTTCACTCAGTCGGGACATCGGAACGCCCATCCCTTTTAGGGTATCCGTGTAGAGGATGTTCAGACCGCTGCCACCGTCCATGAGGACCTTTCTGAGTCGAGTGCCCCCGGATCAACTACCAGAGCCTGTCGACCAGGAGTGGCCACATGAGCAGGATGGTCTGTTTGGTTGAATGTGATAGCATATTGGGACTGCTTGAGGTAGGTGGGGGTAGCAGGTACATCCATGTTGACTTCTCTGTTCATGACCTTTAACCGACTCTTGCTCTCGACATCAACAAAAATCACGTGTAGCAGTGACATCTGGGAATGTTTCTTCGTCTTCATCTTCCTCCTTTTCAGGAGTCTTGTCACTGGATGGAGTCTCTTTGAACTGCTGAATGAGCGTTCGACACTATCGAGTGGTGTGCTTGGGCAGAATCACATTGGCCTCTTCATGTTTCCTCATGTGAATTACACACGGCTGATCCATAATATCAGTCCCTTATTCTTTGCTTGGGTCACCAGTGCGGCTGGTTCTGCTTGAACCGGACCCTCAGCTTTTCGCTTCTGTTTCCGATTGGATTTGCCGCCATTATCACTGACGACTGCCTTTCCTTTGCCGCTACGAAGGCAGTCTTCTTCCTCGCCATTGGCGTACCAAGTGGCAATTTCCATCATCTTGGCGAGTGAAATATCACCCGTTCGACCAAACTTCAGATAGAGCTCTCTGTATCTCACACCGGCCTTGAAAGCACACACATCCTGGTGTTCTAACACATTCTCCACTGTATGATGCAGAGTGAACCACCGCTGAATATAATCTCTCAAAGTTTCATTGGGCTTCTGGACACAATGTTGTAAGTCGGCCAGACCTATAGGACGCTTGCAAGTGCCCTCGAAGGTTCGGATAAACACTCGGGCAAGATCCTCCCAGCAATATATACTGGAAGGAGCCAAGCGATTCAGCCAAGCATGAGCTGAACCATCTAACATCAAGGATAGTTGCTTCATTGCGACATTGTCATTGCCGCCACCAATCTGTACAGCCACTCGGTAATCATCTAACCAAGTCTCTGGCTTGGACTCACCAGAAAATTTTCCGATCCCGGTCGCCAACCTGAAGTGGGGGGGAATCTATGCAGAATGGATGGCTCTGCTGAAACACTCTGGACCAGAAATCATGGCCAAGCTACCACTCAGAAAGTCTCTATCTTGGCCTTCTTTGTGGGCTCTGCCCCTGTCGATCCGCTTCTTGGTGAGGAGATCACGAGCATCAAACTCCGCATTCCGTTCATCATCGAACGAGCGCCTTTTGGCCGGGTGCCGGGGCATGCGCGGACCGCCCTGCAGAGGAGCGGGCACTCGATGGTGGTCCTCGCGATGAAACTGATCTCTGACCTGATACTCACGAAAGCCTCCACCCCTACGACGCAAAGGCGATCCAGGGTTGTCTGCCGACTGAACGGTTTCCGCCCTGGGTGAGTTGCTATGTATCCTGTTGCGGGACTGTGAAACAACAGAATTCTGACACTACACTGCATCTAACAATGCTCTGATTTGCATCAACCCTCTTCCAGCTTCTGACAACGACGGCTGAATAGAATCGGCTATCCTAGCAGCAACTGCTATATTTAGCACAGGGGTACGATATACCTCAACGTCATTGCGGGATCCAGTCGGGAACAGCAGTCGCTGTCGTCGACCGACAACTAGCGGGCGCGGGCGAGCGTGCTCGTCGAGTTCTCTCTGGAGCTCTTCCAGCTGAATACGCGTGGCCACCAAGGCTTGAGCCTCGGCGGTCGTACCAATGATGGGAGTATGAAGAACTTCACCATCGCGACGGGGATGATCACTCGACGCACCGCCAGCATCGCGCTTGGCATGGCCAAAGCCCGGCGGCGGGCTTCGATTAGAGCCCGCCATAAGGACCTCCGCTGCTGGATCTCAGCTCTCGCACTCCTGGGGGTGGCTTCTGGTCTTCTGGCGTCGAGTGGAAATGAGGTCTTCCGGGTGACAGTCGACCGTCGAGTGAAGGAAGAAGTCTCCGAGTGGATTGCCTGTCGAGTGACTTGAGCGCCACCGGGAATCCAGTCGGAATCTTGTTTGTCATCTTCAAGTCTTCCAATGTCATGCCCTTAGGTAGGGGGGTCTAGGTCTTGCCTAGGATCCTACCCTAGGTACATATCCTCGTCAACTAACAAATAGGTGATTACTATTCGACACTCTCGAAACTAGTGGATAAGCGATGGGGTGGCGATCCCAGGGATCGTCACCACTCCTGTCGGCGCCGTTGAAGGGAGGACTCGTGGCCGCTTCTAGGCATTGGTGGCTGATGGCGACGACGATGATGACGGGGAGGAGTCCCCCATGGCAGAGCGGCTGGATACTTCATCGCCAACTCCGTCGGACACCATTTGTGAAGCCTTTCAGGTCGCGTACTCCGAGGAGGATGTCGCCGGCCTGGTAGACGCGATGGTGCCGGTGGAGGACTTGGCACGAATAGGACTTTCTGTTGGAAATATGCCCTAGAGGCAATAAATAAAGTGTTTATTATTATATTTCCTTGTTCATGATAATCGTTTATTATCCATGCTATAATTATATTGATTGGAAACACATTACATGTGTCCCTAGTATGCCTCTAGTGAAATAGCTCATTGATCAAAGATGGTCAAGGTTTCCTAGCCATTGACATGTGATGTCATTTGATTATGGGATCACATCATTAGGAGAATCATGTGATGGACAAGACCCAAACTACAAACGTAGCATATGATCGTGTCAGTTTATTGCTACTGTTTTCTGCATGTCAAGTATATGTTCCTATGACCATGAGATCATGCAACTCACGTATACCATAGGAGTGCCTTGTGTGTATCAAACGTCGCAACGTAACTGGGTGACTATAAAGGTGCTCTACAGGTATCTCCGAGGGTGTCTGTTGAGTTGGCATGGATCAAGACTGGGATTTGTTACTCCGTGTGACGGAGAGGTATCTCAAGGCCCACTCGGTAATACAACATCACAATAAGCCTTGCAAGCAATGTGACTAAGTGTTAGTTGCGAGATCTTGTATTACGGAACGAATAAAGAGACTTGCCAGTAACGAGATTGAACTAGGTATGGAGATACCGACGATCGAATCTCGGGCAAGTAATATACCGAAGAACAAAGGGAACATCATACGGGATTAACTGAATCCTTGACATAGAGGTTCGACCGATAAAGATCTTCATAGAATATGTAGGAACCAATGTGGACATCCAGGTCCCGCCATTGGTTATTGACCGTAGAGGTGTCTCGGTCATTTCTACATAGTTCTCGAACCCGCAGGGTCTGCACACTTAAGGTTTGGTGACGTTTCGGTAGTATAGAGTTATGTATGGTGGTGACCGAAGTTTGTTCGGAGTCCCGGATAAGATCCCAGACGTCATGAGGAGCTCCGGAATGGTCCGGAGGTAAAGATTCATATATAGGAAGTCCTGTTTTGGTCACCGGAAAAGTTTTGGGCTCATCGGTAGTGTACCGGGAGTGCCTGTAGTGTACCGGGAGACCTCCGGAGGGGTATTTCGACCCAAGAGGCTACATGGGCTGTGGGAGAGTGGAAACCAGCCCTTATTGGGCTGCTGGAACAACCACAAGAGGCCCATGCTGCTGGAAGAAAAAATCCCAAGAGAAAAGGTGGAAAAAAAGGCAAAATAGGTGAATCCTAGTCCTACTAGGATAGGAGGTGGACTCCACCTCCTCCACCTCCTTTCGGCCGAAGCCCTTGGCTTGGAAAGCCTAGGATGCCTCTTCTCCTCTCTTCCCCTTATATATACTAGAGGTTTTAGGGTTTTTGCATTAGAATTTCAGCCACGTGCTACCCGTTCCTCCAGTTCATAATTTCTCCTCTAGATCGGATTTCTGCAGTGCTTAAGCGAAGCCCTGCCGGAATTGCTCCACCACCATCACCGGAGCGCCGTCAGGTTGCCGGAGAACTCTTCTTCCTCTCCACTCCTTCTTGCTGGATCAAGACGGTGGAGATCGTCATCAAGCTATACGTGCGCTGAACGCGAAGGTGTCGTCCGCTCGGTGCTAGATCGGAAGGATCGTGATCAAGTTCGTGGGACGGATCGTGATCAAGTTCGTGGGACGGATCGTGATCAAGTTCGTGGGACGGATCGTGATCGGATCGCGGGACGGATCGTGATTGGATCGCGGAAAGGATCGTGATTGGATCGCGGGACGCACAGCGATTTGGTTCGCGAAGACGTTCGACTACACCAACTGCATTTCTTAACGCTTCCCGCTTAGCGATCTACAAGGGTATGTAGATTCACTCTCCCTCTCGTAGATGCTCATCACCATGGATAGATCTGCGTGTGCGTAGGAATTGTTTTTGTTTCCCATGCAACATTCCCCAACAGTAGTATCAAAGCTACGTCTATGTGTAGGTGAGATCTCGAGTAGAACACAAAAGGTTTGTGGGCGTTGATGCTTAGATTGCTTCCTCCCTTGGTCAGATTTTGGTTCAACGGTATTGTGAGATGAAGCGGCCCGGACCAACATTACTCATACGCTTACGAGATACTGGTTCCCTCGACGCAACTTGTTGCCTAGATGGCTTGCGGGTGGCAGTTTCTCTCACTTTAGTTGGATCGGATTCGACAAAGGTGGTCCTTGAGAAGGTTGAAAAGCAAATTATGTATCACAATTGTGGTTTATGCATAGGTGAGAATCGTTCTTGCTAGAAACCCGTAGCAGCCACGTAAAACATGCAACAACAATTAGAGGACGTCTAACTTGTTTTTGCAGGGTATGTTGTGATGTGATATGGCCAATTACATGATGTGATATATGTGATGTATGAGATGATCATGTGATGTATGGAATTTCACGACTTGCATGTCGATGAGTATGGCAACCGGTACGAGCCATAGGGTTGTCTTTGATTATTGTATGACCTACGTGTCAATCATTAACGCTATGTAATGCTTTACTTTATCGCTAAACGGTAGCAATAGTAGTAGAAGGATGTTGGGCGCGACAACCCCGATGGCGACACGTTGATGGAGATCAAGATGATGGAGATCATGGTGTCTTGCCGGTGACGATGGAGATCATGCCGGTGCTTTCAAGATGGAGATCTAAAGCACAAGTTCATGGCCATATCATGTCACTTATGAATTGCATGTGATGTTAATCCTTTTATGCACCTTGTTTTGCTTAGTATGACGATAGCATTATAAGGTGATCCCTCACTTAAATTTCAAGATGAATTGTGTTCTCCCCGAGTGTGCACCGTTGCGAAAGTTTGTCGTGTCGAGACACCCTGTGATGATCGGGTGTGATAGATTCTACGTTCACATACAACGGGTGCAAGCCAGTGTTGCACATGCAGAACACTCGGGTTAAACTTGACGAGCCTAGCATGTACATACATGGCCTCGGAGCACAAGAGACCGAAAGGTCGAACATGAGTCATATAGTAGATATGATCAACATAATGATGTTCACCATTGAAGCCACCTCAACTCACGTGATGATCGGACTTGAGTTGGTGGATTTGGATCATGTGACACTCAGATGACCTCAGGGATGTCAATTTGAGTGGGAGCTTTAGTAATTTGATTAACTAAAACTCATTATCTTGAACAATAGTATAAGTGAACTTTGTATATTTATGTTGTAGATCAATTGCTCGCGCAGTAGCACCCCTGAATTTTAATGCGTTCCTAAAGAAAGCTAAGTTGAAAGATGATGGAAGTAACTTTGCTGACTGGGCCCGTAATGTGAGGATTATCCTCACAGCTTCCTAGAAATCATATGTCCTTGATGCACCGCTTGGTGACCAACCAGAAGACATGACCTCCGAAGACGTTAAGAACGTTTGGGAGGCACGTACTGGAGATTACTCAATAGTTCAGTGTGCAATATTGTATGGCTTAGAACCGGGACTTCAAAGACGTTTTGAACATCATGGAGCACATGAGATGTTCCAGGAGTTGAAGTTTATCTTTCAGAAGAACGCCCGGATCGAGAGGTATGAAACCTGCGATAAGTTCTATGCTTGCAAGATGGAGGAGAACGGGTCTATTAGTGAACATATACTCAGAATGTCTGGGTATTCAACTCGTCTAGCGGAGTTGGGAATTGCCCTTCCGCCAGAGGCAATCACTGACAGAGTTCTTCAATCACTGCCACCTAGTTACAAGAGCTTTGTGATGAACTATAACATGCACGGGATGAACAAGTCAGTCGCCGAGCTGTTTGCGATGCTAAAAGTCGCTGTGTCTGAAATCCAGAAAGAACATCAAGTGTTGATGGTCAATAAAACCACTAGTTTCAAGAAAAATGGCTGAGTCAAGGGCAAGGGCAAGAAGGGTAAAATCAAGAAGGATGGCAAAGCAGTTGCTACTCATGTAAAGAAGCCCAAGCATGGACCCAAGCCAGAAACTGAGTGCTTTCATTGCAAAGGAACTGGTCACTAGAAGCGGAACTGCCCCAAGTACCTGGTTGACAAGAAGGCGGCCAATGACAAACAAGGTATATATGATATACATGTTATTGATGTGTACCTTACTAGCTCTCGTAGTAGTGCCTGGGTATTTGATACCGGTTCGGTTTCTCACATTTGCAACTCAAAGCAGGAACTATGGAATAAACGAAGGCTAGCAAAGGACAAAGTGATGATGCGCGTGGGAAATGGTTCCAAGGTTGATGTGATCGCCGTCGGCACGCTCTCTCTTCGATTACCATCGGGATTAGTGGTGAACCTGAATTATTGTTATTTAGTGCCTGCGTAAGCATGAACATTATATCTGGATCTTGTTTTATTGCGAGACGGTTACTCATTTAAATCAGAGAATAAAGGTTGTTCTATTTATATGAGTAATATCTTTTATGGTCATGCACCCAATGTTAGGGGTTTATTCATATTGAATCTTGATATTGATGACACACATATTCATAACATTGATGCCAAAAGATGTAGAGTTGATAATGATAGTACCACTTTCTTGTGGCACTGCCGTTTAGGTCATATTGGTGTAAAACGCATGAGGAATCTCCATGCTGATGGACTTTTGGAGTCACTTGATTTTGAATCACTTGACACATGTGAACCATGCCTCTTGGGCAAGATGACTAAAACGCCGTTCTCTGGTACAATGGAACGGGCGAGTGACTTATTGGAAATCATACATACTGATGTGTGCGGTCCAATGAATGTTACAACGCGTGGTGGATATCGTTATTTTCTCACCTTCATTGATGACTTAAGTAGATATGGGTATATATTTACTTAATGAAACACAAGTCTGAAACGTTTGAAAAGGTCAAGCAATTTCAGAGTGAAGTTGAGAATCATCGTAACAAGAAGATTAAGTTCATGCGATCTGATCGAGGAGGTGAATATCTGAGTTATGAGTTTGGCAGTCACTTAAGACACTATGGAATTGTTTCACAGTTGACACCGTCCGGAACACCATAGCGTAATGGTGTGTCCGAATGTCGTAATCGAACCTTATTAGATATGGTGCGTTCTATGATGTCTCTTGCTGATTTGCCACTATCGTTTTGGGGTTATGCATTAGAGACAACTGCATTCACTTTAAATAGGGCACCATCAAAATCTGTTGAGACGATGCCATATGAACTGTGGTTTGGCAAGAAGCCAAAGTTGTCGTTTCTTAAAGTTTGGGGATGTGATGCTTATGTCAAAAAGCTTCAGCCTAAAAAGCTGGAACCCAAAGCGGAGAAATGCGTCTTCATTGGATACCCGAAAGGGACAGTCGGGTATACCTTCTATCTCAGATCCGAAGGCAAAGTGTTTGTCGCTAAGAACGGAACATTTCTTGAGAAAGAGTTTCTCTCGAAAGAATTGAGTGGGAGGTAAATAGAGCTTGATGAGGTTATTGAACCTTTACTTCAACCAGAAAGTAGCGCAACGCAGAAAGATGTTTCTGTGGAACCTACGACGGTTGAAGAGGAAGTTAATGATGATGATCATGAAGCTTCGGATCAAGCTGCTATTGAACCTCGTAGGTCGACAAGGTCGCGTACTACCCCTGAGTGGTACGGCAACCCTGTCTTGGAGGTCATGTTGTTGGACAACAATGAACCTACGAGCTATGGACGCGCAGTGATGGGCCCGGATTTTGAGAAATGGTTAGAGGCCATGAAATCTGAGATGGGATCCATGTATGAAAACAAAGTATTGACTTTGGAAGTATTACCTGAAGGGCAAAAGGCCATTCAGAACAAAAGGATCTTTAAGAAGAAGACAGACAAGAACGTAATGTCACCGTCTATAAAGCTCGAGTTGTGGCAAAGGGGTTTTCACAAGTTCAAGGAGTTGACTACGATGAGACTTTCTCACCCGTAGCGATGCTTAAGTCTGTCAGAATCATGTTAGCAATAGCTGCTTATTTCGACTATGAAATTTGGCTGATGGATGTCAAAACAGCATTCCTCAACGGTTTCCTTGAGGAAGAGTTGTATACGATGCAACCTGAAGGTTTTGTCGATCCAGAGAATGCTGACAAAGTTTGCAAACTCCAGCGATCCATTTATGGACTGGTGCAAGCATCTCGGTGTTGGAATAAGCGCTTTGATGAGGTGATGAAAGCATTTGAGTTTATACAAGTTTACGGAGAAGCTTGTATTTACAAGAAAGTGAGTGGGAGCTCTATAGCGTTTCTAGTATTATATGTGGATGACATATTGCTGATTGGAAACAATATAGAAATGCTGGAAAGCGTGAAGGAATATTTGAACAAGTGTTTTTCAATGAAGGAACTAGGAGAAGCTGCTTTCATATTAGGCATTAAGATCTATAGAGATAGATCGAGACGCTTAATAGCACTTTCACAGAGCACATACCTTGATAAAGTTTTGAAGAAGTTCAAAATGGAACAGTCCAAGAAGGGGTTCTTGCCTGTGTTACAAGGTGTGAAGTTGAGTAAGACTCAATGCCCAGTAACTGCAGAAGATAGAGAAACGATGAGTGTCATCCCCTATGCTTCAGTCATAGGCTCTATCATGTATGCAATGCTGTGCACAAGACCCGATATCAGCCTTGCCATAAGTATGGCCAGAAGGTTTCAAAGTGATCCTAGAATGGAGCACTGGCAAGCGGTCAAGAATATCCTTAAGTACCTGAAAAGGACTAAGGAAATGTTTCTCGTTTATGGAGGTGATGAAGAGCTCATCGTAAAGGGTTACGTCGATGCAAGCTTTGACACTGATCCGGACAACTCTAAGTCGCAAACTGGATACGTATTTATTCTCAACGGGGGAGCAGTAAGCTGGTGCAGTTCCAAGCAAAGCGTCATAGCCGATTCTACGTGCGAAGCGGAGTACATCGCAGCCTCGGAGGCGGCGAAGGAAGGTGTCTGGGTGAAGCAGTTCATGACAGATCTTGGAGTAGTGCCCAGTGCACTTAATCCAATGAACCTTTTATGTGACAACACTGGTGCCATTGCTCTAGCCAAGGAACCAAGGTTTCACAAGAGGACCAGACACATAAAGCGACGCTTCAACTCCATCCGCGGTTACATCAAGGAGAAGGACATAAATATTTGCAAAGTGCACAGGGATCTGAATGTTGCAGACCCGTTGACTAAACCTCTTCCAAGGGCTAAACATGACCAACACCAGAACTGCATGGGTGTTCGATTCATTACAATGTGAATCACATAGTGACGTGAACTAGATTATTGACTCTAGTGCAAGTGGGAGACTGTTGGAAATATGCCCTAGAGGCAATAAATAAAGTTATTATTATTATATTTCCTTGTTCATGATAATTGTTTATTATCCATGCTATAATTGTATTGATTGGAAACACATTACATGTGTGGGTAAATAGACAACACATTGTCCCTAGTATGCCTCTAGTGAACTAGCTCGTTGATCAAAGATGGTCAAGGTTTCCTAGCCATTGACATGTGATATCATTTGATTACGGGATCACATCATTAGGAGAATCATATGATGGAGAAGACCTAAACTACAAACGTAGCATATGATCTTGTCAGTTTATTGCTACTGTTTTCTGCATGTCAAGTATATGTTCCTATGACCATGAGATCATGCAACTCACGGATACCAGAGGAGTGCCTTGTGTGTATCAAATGTCGCAACGTAACTGGGTGACTATAAAGGTGCTCTACAGGTATCTCTAAGGGTGTCTGTTGAGTTGGCATGGATCAAGACTAGGATTTGTTACTCCGTGTGACGGAGAGGTATCTTAGGGCCCACTCGGTAATACAACATCACAATAAGCCTTGCAAGCAATGTGACTAAGTGTTAGTTGCGAGATCTTGTATTATGGAACGAGTAAAGAGACTTGCCAGTAACGAGGTTGAACTAGGTATGGAGATACCGACGATCGAATCTCGGGCAAGTAACATACCGAAGAACAAAGGGAACATCATACGGGATTAACTGAATCCTTGACATAGAGGTTCGACCGATAAAGATCTTCGTAGAATATGTAGGAACCAATGTGGACATCCAGGTCCCGCCATTGGTTATTGACCGTAGAGGTGTCTCGGTCATGTCTACATAGTTCTCGAACCCACAGGGTCTGCACACTTAAGGTTTGGTGACGTTTCGGTAGTATAGAGTTATGTATAGTGGTGACCGAAGTTTTTTCGAGTCCCGGATGAGATACCAGACGTAACGAGGAGCTCTGAAATGGTCTGGAGGTAAAGATTCATATATAGGAAGTCCTGTTTTGGTCATCGGAAAAGTTTCGGGCTCATCGATAGTGTACCGGGAGTGCTTGTAGTGTACCGGGAGACCTCCGGGAGGGTATTTCGACCCAAGAGGCTACATGGGCTGTGGGAGAGTGGAAACCAGCCCTTAGTGGGCTGGTAGAACTACCACAAGAGGCCCATGCGGCTGGATAGGAGGTGGGAAAAAAAGGCAAAATAGGTGAATCCTTGTCCTACTAGGATTGGAGGTGGACTCCACCTCCTCCACCTCCTTTCGGTCGAAGCCCTTGGCTTGGAAAGCCAAGGCTGCCTCCTCTCCTCTCTTCCGCTTATATATACTAGAGGTTTTAGGGTTTTTGCACTAGAATTTCAGCCACGTGCTACCCGTTCCTCCAGTGCATAGTTTCTCCTCTAGATCGGATTTCTGTAGTGCTTAGGCGAAGCCCTGCAGGAATTGCTCCACCACCATCGCCGGAGAGCCGTCAGGATGCCAAAGAACTCTTCTTCCTCTCCACTCCTTCTTGCTGGATCAAGACGGTGGAGATCGTCATAAAGCTGTACGTGTGCTGAACGCGGAGGTGTCGTCCGTTCGGTGCTAGATAGGAAGGATCGTGATCAAGTTCGTGCGACGGATCGTGATCAAGTTCGTGGGACGGATCATGATCGGATCGTGGGACGGATCATGATTGGATCGCGGGACGGATCGTGATTGGATCGCGGGGCGCATGACGATTTGGATCGCGAAGACGTTCGACTACACCAACCGCGTTTCTTAACGCTTCCCGCTTAGCGATCTACAATGGTATGTAGATTCACTCTCCCTCTCGTAGATGCTCATCACCATGGATAGATCTGCGTGTGCGTAGGAATTTTTTTGTTTCCCATGCAACGTTCCCCAACACTTTCGCCATGGGACAAGACTGAGGTGGCGGGGCGGGTGGTGCATCGTCGGACGGCGGCGGCGGCGACCCGGCCATGGCATGGGCCATTACCTAAGGTAAGATTGCCCAAACTTACAAAGTCAGATTGCATCAACTCCTCGTCTTGGAAGATAGTCAGAAACAGAAAGAAAAAACGATCGCCGGCGGCGACAACGACAACACCTGCGGCAGCGCCGACACCTTCTTTGGCGGAGATCCGATCATATCTTTGAAAGAGTTGTTGGGCTGGGTTGGGTAGACAGCGGAAATAACGGTGGTGGGATTTCATGAGGCTAGGTATTTGGCCTAGCCGAAAGCCCAACCCAAGGTTGATCAGTACGTTCACATAAGTTCTGAACATGAATACGAGAGTAGATCGACTGGATCGATCGTATTAGCATAAACGCGTGTGACTGAACCCTCGGCTCGAGCTAGGGCTAAGAGAATGAGAAGCAAACCTAAATTCACTTCGCTACGAGCAGGCAAGGAGGCCAGGGTTCCTCCGCCTCCACCAGTGTGCTTCTTGAGTGGGTTGGGCATGGCGGGACATGGAAACCACCCACCGGTCGGCCGTGGAAACCAACAACCTCCATCAAAAGCACCGGCAGGGTCTGGTCTGGGCGGAGGTGTTGGAAATATGCCCTAGAGGCAATAATAAATTAGTTATTATCCTATTTCCTTGTTCATTACAATCGTTTATTATACATGCTAGAGTTGTATTGATCGGAAACTCAGATACATGTGTGGATACATAGACAACACCATGTCCCTAGTATGCCTCTGATGGACTAGCTCGTTGATCAAACATGGTTAAGGTTTCCTAGCCATGGACATGAGATGTCATTTGATAATGGGATCACATCATTAGGAGAATGATGTGATGGACAAGACCCAAACAATAAATGTAGCATATGATCATGTCAGTTTATTGCTACAGTTTTCTGCATGTCAAGTATCTGTTCCTATGACCATGAGATCATGCAACTCACTGACACCGGAGGAGTACCTTGTGTGTATCAAACGTCGCAACGTAACTGGGTGACTATAATGCTGCTCTACAGGTATCTCTAAGGGTGTCTCTTGGTTTGGCATGGATCAAGACTGGGATTTGTTACTCCGTGTGACGGAGAGGTATCTCAGGGCCCAATCGGTAATACAACATCACAACAAGCCTTGCAAGCAATGTGACTAAGTGTTAGACACGGGATCTTGTATTACGGAATGAGTAAAGAGACTTGCCGGTAACGAGATTGAACTAGTTATAGAGATCACGACGATCGAATCTCGGGCAAGTAACATACCGAAGAACAAAGGGAACAACATACGGGTTTAACTGAATCCTTGACATAGAGGTTCAACCGATAAAGATCTTCATATAATATGTAGGAACCAATATGGGCATCCAGGTCCCACTATTGGTTATTGACCGTAGAGGTGTCTCGGTCATGTCTACAAAGTTCTCGAACCCGCAGGGTCTGCTAACTTAAGGTTCGGTGACGTTTCAGTAGTATAGAGTTATGTATGGTGGTGACCGAAGGTTGTTCAGAGTTACAAATGAGATCCCGGATATCACGAGGAGCTCCAGAATGGTCCGGAGGTGAAGATTGATATATAGGAAGTCCTGTTTTGGTCATCGGAAAAGTTTCAGGCTCATCGGTAGTGTACCGAGAGTGTCTGGAGGGTGTCGGGGGACCATCTGGAGGGGTGTCTCGACCCAAAGGATGTCATGGGCTGTGGGACGAGTCAAATCAGCCCCTGGTGGGCTGGACTAATCCCCCACTAGGGCCCATGCGGCTAGGGGTGGGAAAAAGCCAAAAGATGGAGAGGTGGAAAGAGTTTCCAAGTGGAAACGAGGAATCCTACTCCTAATAGGATTGGAGTAGGACTCCTCCACCTCCAATTTCGACCAAACCTTGAGGGTTTTAGGCTACCTTGTCCCCTTCCTCCCTCTTGTATATAGTAGAGGATTTAGAGGAAAGATCTAACTATTGGAAATATGCCCTAGAGGCAACAATAAAATGGTTATTATTGTATTTCCTTGTTCATGATAATTGTCTATTGTTCATGCTATAATTGTATTAATCGGAAACCGTAATGCATATGTGAATACATATACCACAACATGTCCCTAGTGAGCCTCTAGTTGGCTAGCTCGTTGATCAATAGATTGTCATGGTTTCATGACCATGGACATTGGATGTCGTTGATAACGAGATCACATCATTAGGAGAATGATGTGATGGACAAGACCCAATCCTAAGCATAGCACAAGATCGTGTAGTTCGTCTGCTAAAGCTTTTCTAATGTCAAGTATCATTTCCTTAGACCATGAGATTGTGCAACTCCCGGATACCATAGGAATACTTTGGGTGTGCCAAACATCACAACGTAACTGTGTGGCTATAAAGGTACACTACGGGTATCCCCGAAAGTATCTGTTGGGTTGGCACGAATCGACACTGGGATTTGTTAGTCCGTGTGACGAAGAGGTATCTCTGCGCCCACTTGGTAAGACATCATCATAATGAGCTCAGTGTGCTAAGGAGTTAGCCACGGGATGATGTGTTATAGAACGAGTAAAGAGACTTGCCGATAACGAGATTGAACAAGGTATAGGGATACCGACGATCGAATCTCGGGCAAGTGTCATACCGGTAGACAAAGGGAATTTTATACGGGACTGATTGAAGCCCCGACATCATGGTTCATCCGATGAGATCATTGTGGAGCATGTGGGAGACAACATGGGTATCTAGATCCCGCTGTTGGTTACTGACCGAAGAGGTGTCTCGCTCATGTATACATGCCTCTCGAACCCGTAGGGTCTACACACTTAAGGTTCGTTACGCTAGAGTTGTAATGGGAATTGTATATGGTTACCGAAAGTTTTTCGGAGTCTCGGATGAGATACCGGACATCATGAGGAGTTCCGAAATGTTCCGAAGGTGAAGATTTATATATGGGAAGTCCAGTTTCAGTCACTGGAAAGGTTTTGGGGTTTATCGGTGTTGTATCGGGACCACTGAAGGGGTTCTGGGGGTCCACCGGGAGGGTCCACCTGCCCTGGAGGACCTAATTGGCTGTAGTTGGGTGGGAACCAGCCTGTTAGTGGGATGGTGCGCCCCCCAAGGGCCCAAGGCGACTAGGGGCCGATGCCCCCCCCGGGGGGGGGGGGGGTGGCGATGCCCCGCTCTCTAGGGTTGGGGACCCTAGGGGGGTCGCGCCCCTTCTAGGGTTAGATACCCTAGGGGGCCGATGCCCCCCGGGGGGCCGCACCCCCTCTAGATGGATCTAGGGGGGCCGGCCCCCTCTCCCCTTCCCCCTATAAATAGTGGGGGTGGGAGGGCAACCACACCCTTCCCTTGGCATAGCCCTTCCCCCTCCTACACCTCCTCTTCCTCCGTAGCGCTTAGCGAAGCTCTGCCGAAGAACTGCAAGCTCCACCGCCACCATGTCGTCATGTTGCCGGAGCTCTCCCTCAACCTCTCCTTCCTCCTTGCTGGATCAAGGCGTAGGATACGTCAGCGGGTTGCACATGTGTTGAACACGGAGACACCATTGTTCGGCTCTTAGATCGGAATGCACAGCGATCTGAATCGCTGCGAGTACGAATCCACCAACCGCGTTCTAGTAACGCTTCCGCTTTGCAATCTTCAAAGGTATGAAGATGCACTCCCCTTTGCTCGTTGCTGGTTTCCCCACAGATAGATCTTGGTGACACATAGGAATTTTTTTGATTTACTACTACGTCTCCCAACAGTGGTATTAGAGCTAGGTCAATGCGTAGAATCTATGCATGAGTAGAACACAAGTTGTTGTGGGCGTCGATCTTGTTAATTTGCTTGCTGTTACTAGTCTTATCTTGATTCGGCGGTATTGTGGGATGAAGCGGCCCGGACCAACTTTACACGTACGCTTACCTGAGACCGGTTCCACCGCCTGACATGCACTTGTTGCATAAGTTGGCTAGTAGGTGTATGTCTCTCCCACTCTAGTCGCATCGGATTCGATGAAAAGGGTCCTTATGAAGGGTAAATAGAAATTGGCATATCACGTTGTGGTTTTGGCATAGGTAAGAAATGTTCTTGCTAGAAATCTATAGCAGCCACATAAAAACTTGCAACAACAAATTAGAGGACGTCTAACTTGTTTTTGCAGCATATCCCTTATGATGTGATATGGCCAAAGGATGTGATGTGATGCATTGTGATGTATGAGATTGATCATGTTCTTGTCATAGGATTCACGACCTGCATGTCGATGAGTATGACAACCGGCAGGAGCCATAGGAGTTGTCTTAATTTATTGTATGACCTGCGTGTCAATCATAAACGCCATGCAATTACTTAACTTTATTGCTAATCGTTAGCCATAGTAGTAGAAGTAATAGTTGGCGAGAAAACTTCATGAAGACACGATGATGGAGATCATGATGATGGAGATCATGGTGTCGTGCCGGTGACATTGATGATCATGGTGCCCCGAAGATGGAGATCAAAGGAGCAAGATGATATTGGCCATATCATGTCACTATATTGATTGCATGTGATGTTTATCATGTTTTACATCTTATTTTCTTAGAACGAAGGTAGCTTAAGTAAGATGATCTCTCACTAAAATTTCAAGAAATGTGTTCCCCCTAACTGTGCACCGTTGCTATGGTTCGTTGTTCCGAAGCACCACGTGATGATCGGGTATGATAGGTTCTAACGCTCGCATACAATGGGTGTAAGTCAGATTTACACACGTAATACACTTAGGTTGACTTGACGAGCCTAGCATGTACAGACATGGCCTCGGAACACGGGAGACCGAAAGGTCAAACATGAGCCATATAGAAGATACGATCAACATGGAGATGTTCACCATTGATGATTAGTCCGTCTCACCTGATGATCGAACACGGGCTAGTTGACGTGGATCGTGTGTCACTTGGATGACTAGAGAGATGCCTATTTAAGTGGGAGTTCATTAAATAATTTGATTATGTGAACTTAATTATCATGAACTTAGTCTAAAATTGTCTTTACAATCTATATTGTAGATCCAATGGCCCACGCTAATGTTTCCCTCCACTTCAATCCGTTCCTAGAGAAAACCAAGCTGAAAGACGATGGAAGCAACTATACGGACTGGGTACGTAGCTTGAGGATCATCCTCATAGCTTCCAAGAAATTATATGTCCTTGATGCACCTCTAGGTGACGCACCCGTTTTCCCAGCATCTCAAGATGTTATGAACGCCTGGCAAACGCGTAGTGATGATTACTCCCTAGTTCAGTGCGGCATGCTTTACAACTTAGAATCAGGGCTCCAAAAGCGGATTGAGCAACATAGAGCATATGAGATGTTCCAAGAGCTGAGAATGGTTTTCCAGGATCATGCCTGGGTCGAGAGATATGATGTCTCCGACAAGTTCCTCAGTTATAAGATGGAGGAAAATAGTTCTGTCAGTGAGCACATACTCAAAATGTCTGGGTTGCACAACCATTTGACTCAGCTGGGAGTTAATCTTCCGGATGACCCGGTCATTGACAGAATCCACCAGTCGCTTCCACCTAGCTACAAGAGCTTTGTGATGAGCTACAACATGCAGGGTATGGAGAAGTCCATTCCTGAGTTGTAATCGATGCTGAAATCAGCGGAGGTCGAGATCAAAAAGGAGCATCAAGTGTTGATGGTCAATAAGACCACTAGTTTCAAGAAAGGCAAGGGTAAGAAGAACTTCAAGAAGGACGGCAAAGCAGGTGCCACGTCCGGTAAGTAAGTTGCTGGGAAGAAGAACAAGAATGGACCCAAGCCTGAGACTGAGTGCTTTTATTGCAAGGGTACCGGTCACTAGAAGCGGAACTGCCCAAGTACTTAGCGGATAAGAAGGCCGGCAACGTTAAAGGTATATGTGATATACTTGTTATTAATGTGTACCTTACCAGCGCTCGTAGTAGCTCCTAGGTATTTGATACCGGTGCAGTTGCTCACATTTGTAAGTCCAAGCAAGAGCTGCGGAATAAGCGGAGACTAGCAAAGGACGAGGTGACGATGCGCGTCAGGAATGGTTACAAGGTTGATGTGATCGTCGTCGTCACACTACCTCTACATCTACCTTCGGGATTGGTTTTAAACCTTAATAATTGTTAGTTAGTACCAGTTTTGAGCATGAACATTGTATTTGGATCTCGTTTGATGCGAGATGGCTACTCATTTAAATCTGAGAATATTTGTTGTTCCATTTATATGAGCGAAATGTTTTATGGTCATGCCCCACTGGTCAATGGTTTATTTTTTATGAATCTCGAACGTGATGTTACACATGTTCATAGTGTGAGTACCAAAAAGTGTAAGGTTGATAACGATAGTCCCACTTACATGTGGCACTGCCGTCTTGCTCATATTGGTGTCAAACGCATGAAGAAACTCCATGCTGATGGACTTTTGGAGTCTCTTGATTTTGAATCATTTGACACGTGCGAACCATGCCTCATGGGCAAGATGAACAAGACTCCGTTCTCCGGAACAATGGAGTCAGCAACTAACTTGTTGAAGATAATATATACCGATGTATGTGCTCCAATGAGCGTTGAGGCTCGCGGTGGCTACCGTTATGTTCTCACCCTCACTGATAACTTAAGAAGATATGGGTATGTCTAATTAATGAAACACAAGTCTAGAACTTTTGAAAAGTTCAAGAAATTTTAGTGTGAGGTAGAGAATCAACGTGACAGGAAAATAAAGTGTCTACGATCTGATCGTGGTGGAGAATATTTGAGTCACGAGTTTGGCACGCACCTAAGGAAATGTGGAATTGTTTCACAACTCACGTCGCCTGGCACACCTCAGCGAAATGGTGTGTCTGAACATTGTAATCGCATTCTATTGGATATGGTGCGATCTATGATGTCTCTTACCGACTTACCGCTATCATTTTGGGGGTATGCATTAGAGACTGTCGCATTCACTTTAAATAGGGCACCGTTTAAGTCCGTTGAGACGAGACCATATGAATTATGGTTTGAAAGTTTGGGGATGCGATGCTTATGTGAAGATACTTCAACCTGAGAAGCTCAAACCCAAAGCGGAAAAGTGCGTCTTCATAGGATACCCCAAAGAAACTGTTGGGTATACCTTCTACCTCAGATCTGAAGGCAAAGTCTTTGTTGCCAAGAATGGATCCTTTCTAGAGAAAGAGTTTCTCTCGAAAGAAGTAAGTGGGAGGAAAATAGAACTTGATGAGGTAATTGTACCTCCACTCGAACCGGAGAGTAGCGCAACAAGGGAAGTTGTTTCTGTGGAGCCTGCACTGGCTGGAGAGGAAGTTAATGATGATGATCATGAAACTTCAGATCAAGTTTCTATTCGAAGGTCCACTAGGACACGTTCCACACCAGAGTGGTCCGGCAACCCCCTCCTGGAAATCATGTTGTTGGACAATGGTGAACCTTCGAACTGTGAAGAAGCGATGGCGGGCCCAGATTCCAACAAATGGCTTGAAGCCATGAAATCGGAGATAGGATCCATGTATGAGAACAAAGTATGGACTTTGGTGGACTTGCCTAATGATAAGCGAGCCATAGAAAATAAATGGATCTTTAAGAAGAAGATTGACGCGGATGGTAATGTGACCGTCTATAAGGCTCGGCTTGTCGCTAAGGGTTATCGACAAGTTCAAGGAGTTGACTATGATGAGACTTTCTCACCCGTAGCGATGCTAAAGTCCGTCCGAATCATGTTAGAAATTGCCGCATTTTATGATTATGAGATCTGGCAAATGGACGTCAAAACGACATTCCTCAATGGCTCCCTTAAGGAAGAACTGTATATGATGCAGTCGGAAGGTTTTGTCGATCCTAAATATGCTAACAAGGTATGCAAGCTCCAACGGTCCATCTATGGGCTGGTGCAAGCATCTCGGAGTTGGAACATTTACTTTAATGAGGTGATTAAAGCGTTTGAGTTTATACAGGTTTATGGAGAACCCTGTATTTACAAGAAAGTGAGTGGGAGCTCTGTAGCATTTCTCATATTATATGTGGATGACATATTGTTGACGGGAAATAATATAAAACTTTGGGAAAGCGTAAAGGCCTACTTGAATAAGTCTTTTTTAATGAAGGACCTTGGAGAAGCTGCTTACATATTAGGCATCAAGATCTATAGAGATAGATCGGGACGCCTCATAGGTCTTTCACAGAGCACATACCTTGACAAGATATTGAAGAAGTTCAATATGGATCAGTCCAAGAAGGGGTTCTTGCCTGTGTTATAGGGTGTGAGATTGAGTACGACTCAATGCTCCACCATGGCAAAGGATAGAGAAGAGATGAGTGTCACAGCCTATGCTTCAGCCATAGGCTCTATTATGTATGCCATGCTATGTACCAGACGTGATGTGAACCTTGCCATAAGTAGGGTAGGGAGGTACCAAAGTAATCCCGGAGCGGAACACTGGATAACGGTCAAGAATATCCTGAAGTACCGGAAAAGGACCAAGGACATGTTTATCGTATATGGAGGTGCCGAAGAGCTCGTCATAAAGGGTTACGTCAATGCTAGCTTCGACACAGATCCGGATGACTCGAAGTCACAAACCGGATACTTGTATATTTTGAACAAAGGGGCAGTCAGCTGGTGCAGCAGCAAGAAAAGCGTTGTGGCAGCATCTCCATGTGAAGCGGAGTAAATAGCTGCTTCGTAAACAGCAAAGGAAGGAGTCTGGTTGAAGGAGTTCATCACCGACCTAGGAGTGATTCCCAAAGCGTCGGGGCCCTTGCCAAGGAGCCCAGGTTTCACAAGAAGACAAGACACATCAAACGCTGCTTCAACTCCATTCGTGATTACATTCGGGAAGGAGATATAGATATTTGTAAAGTACATACGAATCTAAATGTCGCAGATCCATTGACTAAACCTCTCTCACGAGCAAAACATGATCAACACCAGAACTCTATGGGTGTTCGATACATCACAATGTAACTAGATTACTGACTCTAGTGCAAGTGGGAGACTGTTGGAAATATGCCCTAGAGGAAATAATAAAATGGTTATTATTGTATTTCCTTGTTCATGATAATTGTCTATTGTTCATGCTATAATTGTATTAATCGGAAACCGTAATGCATGTGTGAATACATAGACTACAACATGTCCCTAGTGAGCCTCTAGTTGGCTAGCTCGTTGATCAATAGATGGTCACGGTTTCATGACCATGGACATTAGATGTCGTTTATAACGGGATCACATCATTAGGAGAATGATGTGATGGACAAGACCCAATCCTAAGCATAGCACAAGATTGTGTAGTTAGTCTGCTAAAGATTTTCTAATGTCAAGTATCATTTCCTTAGACCATCAGATTGTGCAACTCCCGGATACTATAGGAATACTTTGGGTGTGCCAAATGTCACAATCTATCTTGGTGGCTATAAAGGTAGACTACGGGTATCCCCGAAAGTATTTGTTGGGTTGGCACGAATCGAGACTGGGATTTGTCACTCCGTGTGACGGAGAAGTATGTCTGGGCCCACTCGGTAAGACATCATCATAATGAGCTCAATGTGACTAAGGAGTTAGCCATGGGATGATGTGTTACAGAACGAGTAAAGAGACTTGCCGGTAACGATATTGAACAAGGTATAGGGATACCGACGATCGAATCTCGGGCAAGTGTCATACCGGTAGACAAAGGGAATTGTATACGGGATTGATTGAATCCCTGACATCGTGGTTCATCCGATGAGATCATCGTGGAGCATGTGGGAGCCAACATGGGTATCTAGATCCCACTGTTGGTTATTGACCGGAGAGGTGTCTCGATCATGTCTACCTCCCGAACCCGTAGGGTCTACACACTTAAGGTTTGATGACGCTAGATTTGTAATGGGAATTGTATATGGTTACCGAAAGTTGTTCAGAGTCCCGGATGAGATCCCAGATGTCACGAGGAGTTCCGGAATGGTCCGGAGGTGAAGATTTATATATGGGAAGTCCAGTTTCAGTCACCGGAAAGGTTTCGGGGTTTATCGGTATTGTATCGGGACCACCGAAGGGGTTCCGGGGGTCCACCGGGAGGGTCCACCTACCCCGAAAGACCTAATGGGCTGTAGTTGGGTGGGAACCAGCCCCTTAGTGGGCTGGTGTGCCCCCAAGGGCCCAAGGTGACTAGGGGCTGATGCCCCGGGGGGGGGGGGGCGATGCCCCCCTCTCTAGGGTTGGGAACCCTAGGGGGCCGCCCCCCTTCTAGGGTTGGAAACCTTAGGGGCCGATGCCCCCTGGTGGGCCACCGCCCCCCCCTCTAGATGGATCTAGGGGCGCAGACCCCCTCTCCCCTTCCCCCTATAAATAGTAGGGGGGTGGGAGGGCAGCCACACCCTTCCCTTGTGGCAGCCCTTCCCCCTCCTACAGCTCCTCCTCCTTCGTAGCGCTTAGCGAAGCTCTGTCGGAGAACCACAAGCTCCACCACCACCACGCTGTCGTGCTGCCAGAGCTCTCCCTCAACCTCTCCTTCCTTCTTGGTGGATCAAGGTGTAGGAGACGTCACCGGGCTGCACGTGTGTCGAATGCGGAGGCGCCGTTTTTTGGCACTTAGATCGAAATCCACCGCGAGCTGAATCGCTGCGAGTATGACTCTACCAACCGCATTCTAGTAACGCTTCCACTTTGTGATCTTCAAAGGTATGAAGAAGCACTCCCCTTTGCTCGTTGCTGGTTTCCCCATAGATATATCTTGGTTTTTTGATTTACTACTACGTCTCCCAACACTAACTGTCGTGGTTTTGTCACGGCAGATGTCCGAGGACTTAGATTCGTGGCCATCGCTAAGGTGATGGACTCAAAGGGGTTGGTTGGGACGAAGGACACGAGTTTACCCAGGTTCGGCCCCTCAAGAAGAGGTAAAAGCCTACGTCCTGCTTGTGTTGTATTGATTGGAGTATCGATTAAAAGAGAGCGAATTCGCTTGACCTAGCTATCGACTCATTGGTCTCTCCCTAAGTCGCCCCAGGTCTTGCCTTTATATAGGAGGTCTAGACCATGGGTTACACAACTCTCATACCGACTCTTACAACGTGTCCGACTCTATCTCTATGTCATGTTGCCTTCCTGGGCAAGCCGTCTTCAGGCGGCTTAAACCGCCCGGGTCTTCATGCCTTTTCTTATTTGGGCTTCACCCTGGCCCATCTTAGCAAGCCTCCATATGTCTAGGCTTACGTCTCCAGGCCCATCTGCCTTGGTCCAGCCTATGAACCGCCAGGTATAACCCGGCCCCACCTGGGCGGGTCTTACCACGGGGTTATATCCCCAACATTAGGCCCCAGGTTGATTTGAGCTTGCTGATGTCAATCGTCCATTTTACTTGGCAGCGAGTCTCACTCTTCATCACCTGAAAGTAACAAATGTACCCCGCGTGACGCCATATTGGATATGCCAAAAAGATCCCCTAACGATTACAGCGGATCTTTCATCATTAAACCGACGACCTGAAAATCGAGGCGTCCGCCTCGCTTGGTCAGTTTCACTCGCCTTGATTCCCTCGCCCATTTCCACTTTTCTGCCTCTTAAATAGGACCGCGAACAGTCTTTCTCATCTCCTCTGCCAGCTGCGCCTCTTCTTCTTCCTCTCGACGCTACCGCCCTCGAGTTCTCTCGCTCCGGTGGAGCTCTGGCGCCGCCATCGCCCGAGGCTGCTGCATCGACCTGGACGGACCAGAGCATCACCCGCGCCCGTCACATCTCCGGTGAGTTCTTCTCCACCCCTAGATCTGTAACATGCGGTAGGGTTTTCATGGAGTTTCTTTGCTCGCTAGAACACAAGCTCTTCGCAATGTCAGATGGTACGTAGATAAGTGAGCTCGATGATGCCCTGTTTTCTACTGCGATAGATCGTAGGAAGCAAATACTAGCACAACATAGATCTGTAGTTGCCCCCTTTACTGTCTTCAAAACACTGCCAGTTCTTCTCTTGTTCGTTAGGTTAGAATAAACCCGCCTTTTTCTCTGTTTTGTAGATCCATAACCATGTAGATAGTCTGTGAAACCTGTTATTCACACTCAGTAATATTTGCTTTGTTCCTTTGCAAAACTTAACTCGCCAGCGAACTTCCGGCTCTCGCTTTAAACTGCTCTGGCGACCTAGCTTTATAAACCGTAGATTTCTTCAACCGCCCTTAGCTGCCTATCACCTTCTAACTTGCCGCACGTTATTGCCTTGCACAGCTTTAAGTCGCCACCATGCCTTGTGCGTCCAATTCTTGTAACTGGGTCGGCTCTACTGTCACCGAAGAGTTTCTGAAGGATTTTGTAGATGCCAGGACCTTACCAATCAAAGATGCCATCCATTGGCGGGTTCCAGGCAATGATAAGTAACCCATTCCTCTAGAGGGCAAAGTAGTTGTGTTCACGGATCACCTCATGCCTAGTTTCAGCCAGCCCGGCTCAAAGTTCTTCCGAGACGTCCTTCACTTCTTTAAGCTGCGCCCTCAAGACATCGCCCCAAACTCCGTCTCAAATATGTGCAACTTCCAGACCCTCTATGAAGTTTACTTACAAGAAGAGCAGTCCGTTGGTCTCTTTCGTGAGTTCTTTTACGCAAACCGCCAAACGGAGGTGAAAGTTGGCCCAAGCCTAGAGCTTGGCGGAATCTCAATTCATAGAAGACGGGATGTGACCTTTCCGGCTGCTCGGATGCCAAGTCATCCCAAAGACTGGAATAAGACCTGGTTCTATTATAAAGACACCTCTCCAGAGGGAGATCATCCCTCGTCGGGTTATCGTCCAAGCTGCTCAAGACAACGACTGAGCTCCCTAACCGTCAGTCAGTCTCTGAATAGGCAAAGTATGCCCCGGCTCACGCAAAGATTAAAGCCATCATGGCCAACGGTCTAATGGGGATTGATCTAACCCGTTGTTGGATTTCTTGGAGAGTCATGCCCCTCAGCCGGCGATGCTGTCTCATGTGCGAGTATACGGGTGAATCTGATGACCCCCTCTGCTTTAACCCTACGACGTTATCATAACATCGTGGCTGCCATCAAGAGCCTTGTTCATGAGTCTTCAGGATCTTGCCGCGCCACCGGGTTAGCACCTTTCTGTGCCGCAAACCCGTCCCTAGACGTAAGGGCAACTCTCGATCTCCTTGCTTTCACGTTAGCTATCCATATATATTTTGCAATCTTTTGACCTCTATCGGCTTACACTTTCAGGCCATTTCCGGCTTCTAGAAAAAGAAGTACGTTCCTCCTCCGAAGAAGTCAAAGGAGAAGACTAACGGGCGAAAGAATAAAACCACACCTCAAGAACAACCGGAATCTGACGACTCAGAGGTAGAACTTGACTCTCTTGGTCGTCTCTTCATGCACCTTATTGACAACAATAATTCACAGGACGAAATGGAGACAAGCCACGCCAACGTTCCTGAGGTAACTTATGTTTCATCCGACTCAGAACATCTTGCACCACAGAGGATACGGTGGGTCGTCCGAAAGGTCCCACTTTCTCATCCTCTTCCTTACTTAGACCCCCACTTTCTTTTGAAAAAGCGGCAGCAACTCTCCCGACGCCAGACCCGGAGCACCGGCTCTCATGACCTCATGGCCGGGTTATCTCACTCTCTGGCTCAACGGAAACGGTCGGCTGAGGTATCTACCCAACTTGGTTTTGTTTTATCAACCTTGCCTTTATAATTCGAATTTGTCTTATATTGTCTTAACTGTTTTCCAGGAATCACCTCCTTCATCTAGCGACTCTATAGCAACTGCTTTGCCGCCTCTGAAGATCAACCCAGAGTACGTGCCTTTCATGCTTATGTTCGGACTTTTGTTATCTGCAAAGCTTAGACCATGACCTTCTATGTTCTCCAGGGCTCAAGCAAAACGAAGGAAGACCGGCGGGTCTACCCCTGCTCCCAAGGCTCAAGAGCCGGAGCCTGCCAAGCCGGATTCTCCTGTACCGCACGCTGACCCCTCTATGGCTTGCAAGGAAACACCTGAAGAAGCTCATCACTGTGCCAAGCCAACGGCCCATGACATGATTCCTGAGAGTCCTCCGAGGACCAACTCTAAGCCGCCAAGCCCTTTGACGGCTATTGTAGCGACCCGACCTGAAAGGTCGAATCTCCGGTGTTTCCGTACCATCCCAAGATCATGCTGGTACACACACGGTACATCAATGTATATATCAAAGGGAAATCACACAGCATTTATTAATCGTAAATCCCATATCGAGTCCTTTATTACAATAAAGATTACAATAAAGTGGCTGAAGGCCAACTCATGAGAATATCTAAATCTTGCGGAAGCATCGAAGGTAGATGAGTCCATCTGACTCCAAGGGCATCTCACCGAGCATAGAGCGTATCCTCACTCCTGGTCGGAAAAGTATTCTGCAACATGATACGTTGCAGTCATATAGGTCAGCATATTGAATATGCCGGCAAGTCACAAGATTGGGGTGAAAAGATAATCATCTAATCTACATGCATATATGGCAGGTGGGGTAGTAAGTTTTTGCGTAAAGCCAATTTTTCCTACAACAAGAGAGGGCAAAGGCATAATTACTATAATGTTGGTTGATTAATGAGATGGTTCCACCAACCAATTCTCATACCCAAGTTATTAATTCCCACATCATCATATTAATTGTGTTGAGGGTTCCGGATGTTTCAGTTCCTTTGGCTCAAGTTGTCCATGACCGTGGACATGGCTAATCGATTAGGTTGAGTACTCTGCAGAGTTTTACACACGTTCCCCACAAGATTTGGTCGCCTCCGTTTAATTTCTCGCACTTCAGGGTGTTTGAGAAACGGATGACCAAAACATGGTCTTCCAAAGGGTTTCCCTACGACTCTGTTGGTGCCCATCCTTTCGTACCGTTCGTCTACCTCTCGTAGCACCGCCTGTCCAGGGTCACCACAATATCCAACCAAGCCAGAGCCCATAATGACTTGTGGCTGTGCAGGTAAGCCTTAGGTCTTGAAGCATCCATCCATCTCTTTGTGCCTGGGTGGACCTTTCCGCATGAATACTGGCACATCTCCAGCATCATCTAGGCTAACCACTGGTTTCTCCAGGGCGCCATTCAACCATCATCCACCCAGAGGTAAGTTGAAAACTTGAAGTCTTGAAGACTTGATCATCATGTAGGTCTTGAAATTATTAACTCTCAACTCTCATGCATCACACAACCAACCCCGTCTACTAATAGCATAGCAAAATGTAAAACAACGTTTCCCGGGGCCAATGTGTCAAGGATTGAGGGGTACCTACCACATGATACTACAACAAGTAACCAAGTTTCCAATTTACCTACTTTGCATGCAATTGGGGAGATCGTAGAACTAATGCAATAAAAACATAGGTATACATGGTCAAAGTGACTTGCCTGATTGACGATCTTCGTACTCGAGGGACTCTAGGTAACAAGCTTCGCACTCCGGATGATCTAACGAATCAAACAAGAGCACTCAATAAGCATACAACAAAATGTTGCAACTCACAAAATCATAAATGAACTAGTAATCACTCAAGACAAAACAAGGCACAATCAAAAGAAAAGAAGATCAACACATAGTTTGGGTTTTCTAAAGTTGATGGGTAAACTACTACTAACAACTTAGAATTATAGGTATTAACAAAAAAATAGTTGACAGAAAAGAACAATAGAAATATTTTATTAATAAACAGAATTAAATCCATTTAAAGTTTTGTTAAGAAAAATCTTAGTAGAGTTTTGAAAGTTTTGAAAAACACTACTACATGAAGTGGGCTAGGGTTTTCTAGCAAAAGAGTAAAACTAACTTATTATTTTTATTAACAAAACATTATTTTAACAGAAAAGAATTTACTAAAACTTTTCTTAGAAAACAGAATTTTAATTATTTAAAACTTTGTTAAAAAAACTATTACTAACTAGTTTGTTTTAATCAAATTATACCTAGTTGAAAAATAGTAGAGATTCCTATTGTATTATAGAAATTAAACTAAGAAAATTATATTATTATTATCAGCAAGTAAAACACCTGATGTTTAAACAACAAAACCTACTAAAAACAACATATAACAATTCTGATTAAAACTAGCTAAAGTCTAAATTAAGTAAACTATACTAAACACTAGGCAGATTCTGTTTATAGTTATAACACTAAACAAATCGATCCTAAAAATTCTCAAACCAAGCATGCTTATAGTCCTAACTAATACCAAGCAGTAGCAAAAAGATTCATACAAAAATCTATTTTTAAACTCTAGTTATTCAGATTTTAAAGCTCAAATTTGAAATCTAAACATACAAACATAAACTACATAAAAAATGTGAACTAATGCAAAAAGAATCAACTAAAAAAACTAAATGTTTTAAAAGATATGATAAAAACAAAATCACGATGCATTCTGTTTTCTAAAGAAGAAAAGAAAAAGAAAAAAAACTAACGATCGGACGGGCGCTACATGTCAGGTTCCTATTGGTCGAAGGAGCGTGCGTGCGGGTGTTTGCGGGGGTCGACCGAAAGTTAGAGGATACCGGTTCGAGTTATAATTGGATCTAATCTCGTGCGTAGACTACGGATCCGACGGCTACGGTGGAGACGGCGACTTACAGAGAGGGGATCGGGGTTCTCCGACGAGCTCAACGGCGGCCGGTGGTCGAAAATGGTCGGGGAGTTCGCTCCGGTGGTCGGGGCGGTGTCCGAGGTGCTCAGGTGACGGCAGTGAGGCTCCGGAGTAGTCTGGTGGTGTCGGAGAGGGCTGGGGGTGACGGAGACGACGGGCACGAGCTCGGGAAAGATCCGGTGGGGATCCGAACTCCGGCGAGTTCATGTGGGGTGGTTCTGGCGAGGGCAGAGTGGGGCTCGGGGTGGAATGGAGAGAGGAGGGTGAGGGCTATTTATAGGACCAGGTGCGGGGTCGCGGGAGGGGAAAAGGAGGGAGATCCGGGAGAGGAATCTCGGGCGACGGCGACGCGCGCGCAAGGAAGAGAATGACCGCGCGAATGGTGCCATCGGACAGTGGGTCCGGCTCATCAGTGAGAGGGAGAGCGGCGTCAGCGCGTCGGTCGGCCGGTTCGTAATGAATTCGCGAGTTAATGCCCGTGGGCCGGCCCGTTTTCAAATAAATTCGTTTCCTTTTTATTATCCAGAGCAGTAAAACTCATTTAAAAGCATTGAAAACATTTCCAATTATAGGAAATATATATATCAAAATGATCAGGAGAATTAATGCTATTCAATGAACATTTTTCCTCTGTCATTTGAATACTTTGAAAAATAATTATTTTCAGAAATTGCCTATTTGGTTTTAAAACCTTTTGCAAATATTTTTCAAAAGACCCCCTGGTTCTTATTGTTCAAATATATCACCAAGATGACCCTAGTGTGGAGTGTCATGTTACTACCCTCTTATTTTGAACTTTTTCCAAGGTTTTCAAATAGGTGAAAGCAACATAGGGGAAATAGAAAGGGACTTTCAGAAAGTCAGAAAAAGCATTTCAACAAATTCATACATTCAAGCAATGATGATGATGATGCATAGCTATGTTTCATAACATTCCAAAATGGAATTTTGGGATGTTACAGCTGTTGAAGATACGGTAACTCCGGACGTCACCATTACTGGCGCTGGCTTCCATACTTCTCAAGCTCAGGTGTTGACCAAACATACTAAGAAGCCTGAAGCCTCCGAGAAGCTGGACTTTGAACTCCCCATGCTAGAGAAGTTAATCGCTGATGAACTGCACGCTGGTTATATGAACCGCCTCTCCACCAGCCGAAACATGGAGCTCAAGCTTGTCAACTTGATGAAGAATAAATATGAGGTACTCTTACTCTCCTTTCCTTATACCCGCACGTAGCCCCCAAGAGCCGGGTTAATATTTGTTAATAGTAAACCGGGTCTTTGAGTCTTGTTATAAGCATAAACACCGAGCCTGCAGCTTTAGTACCTAAGTAGCTATTCAAAGGCCGTCTATAGCCCCCCAAGGGTCGGCTTAACTTGATGAAGTTGATCCGGAGCTTAGTTGTAAATAGATCAAAAAGCTATGTATAGCCCCCAAGTGTCGGCTTGACTTGATGAAGTTGAGCCGGAACTTCACGGTAGATAACTTGAAGAGCCATCTATAGCCCCCAAGGGCCGGCTTGACTTGATGAAGCTGAGCCGGAACTGCATTGTAAAAAGAGCAAAGAACCATATGTAGGCCGCAAGGGCCGGCTTAAATTTGATGAAGATGAGACGGAACTTCGTTGTAGCTTTGGAGAACAAATAGACATTATCCCCCAAGTGTCAAGCATATTGCTTGCAATCTGCTTGAAACTTTCATCATATTGTGCTAATCTTCAGCAGCTGGTAACATACCATCCTGGCGACTTAACCCTCATTTTGCTTTTGTATGTCACAAGAAGCTTTAAATGAGGCCGGGTTTGAACTGACCGGCTTAAGAAGCAATCTAGCCACTCAGCAAGCCGCCCGAAGTGAAGCAGATGAGAAGTGTCGGATTATCACCGAGGAACTTACAAAATTTAAAGTTGACTTTGCCGCCTTCAAGACGTCTGTTGAGACGGAACAAACCGTCCTGGCTCAACGAGCAGACGATGCTGACCAGCGGCTCGTGGCTGTGTCCGATGAGCTAAATGCCTTGAAGCGCCACATTGCGAAGATGTCTGCCACCATCTTTGGTAAGTACTTAAATACTCAGCCAATACTCTTGTGTGAATACTTATAGTAATCACTTATAATCAAAAATCCATCTTATGCAGGTACAAGGAGCCGTCAACTTGCTACTGATAGCTTGCTGCTATTGAAAGTCGTCTATACTTTAACAGAGCAACTGTATTGCGGAGCTCTCTACACAATCAAGGCGATGTTGTATAAATATAATATTCCCTCAACTATGAAGAGAGTCATAGAGCTGCTATCCATCCTGCCTAACCAAATCCAGGATCTCAAAAAATTAGTCGCCAGAAAAGGAGCCATCGTAGCCATAAGCCGGGCTTTGGCTATCACCCCAGAGCTGACTCCCGAGGACATGATTGACGGGTTTCCATCAAAGAAGGATGATGACTCAGAGCTCACGGAGACTGACTACGCTCGTTGCATGAAGGCTTCCAGAGTCCTTGCATCAGTGTTTGCAGAAGAAGTGGACTTGTCGACATACCAGGCAGCTTACAATGCCGAGCAGAAGAGAGTACGCGGCCCAACCTTTGGAGCCAAGGACTTAACGCCTGCACGCTGTAAGCACCTCATCGCTCGTGATCTTGACCCATCCCCCCTCTTTGAAGAGGCAAATTTTGCGGCTTTAAACAACTACAACTGGGATGTGGATAATCTCCAGATCATGGAGGTCGAAGGCCCGCCGCAGGGTAACCCGCCATCCAACTAACGACCTTGGTAGCGCCGTGGATAATCCGGCCTTGTGACCCGCCATAGAGCGGTGTAAAAAACTTTGAGTCATCACTTTTGAGCTCTGCGGAGAGCATTGTAATAGGCTTGTAGTAACCTTTGCTTTGCCTGAATTGTGCCATTGTGCACATATGAAATCGTCTGGCTTAATGTATTACATCTGCCTTGTGCCTTCAACTCATACCAGATGTTGTGGCGGCTCGTGGTAATTAAACAACCTACGAGAATAGAATAATCTTCGCATTGTTAGGAGGGCAGCTTAGAATAGCGCAACCAAAGACGTTGTATCTTTCCTGACTTGTTTTTTTAACTCATTGGCCGGTTCTTCTGGGTTGACTCGCCACTTAAAACTCCTTAGCAGTATAGGATCTCTATCGAGATTGGCCGTCAATTTCTTCGAGCGGCTCACGGTCTCTAAGCGAGATTAACTGAAAGGAAGTGTGACGTCCCAGAAGAGACTCGGCAGCGCGTGAGTACCCTGATAGCCCATAAACTGCCTCTCACGTGACATAAATCCGTCGTTTTAACCTTAAACAGTACATGGTCTTTAAAAGATTATCTGTCTAAGAGTACGAACGGGCCACATAGCGGAGAGTTGGCAGTAGATGGGAGAGTTTGTCCTTGCTTTCCGTAAGCCGGCCCTCACGTGACAAGAGCCGCCATGTTAACCTTGAACCAGTACAGGGTCTCTATCAAGATTGGCCGTCAATTTATTTGAGCCGGCTTAGGGTCTCCAGGCGAGATTAACTGGTAAGAGTTCGTGTCGTGGTTTCTTCACGGCAGATGCCATAGGTACTCTTATCGAGAGGGGCCGAAGGACGTCGGCGGGCTCTGGGAGCGGGATTAGGCACAAGCGGTGGCGGACACACGATGTACCCAGGTTCGGGGCCCTTCGTGGGAGGTAACACCCCTAGTCCTGCTTGGTCTAGTTGAGACAATGGTCGGATTACAATGGCGCTGCTTGAGCTGTATGGATCGTGGAGGAAGAAGGAGCTAGCCTGCTCTTCTGCCTCCCTACGTGCGTGTGTGCGGAGTGGATGTGAAGAGAGCTGGGAGATCTACCGACCCCTTGCATGGGGGTGGCTCGGGGGGTTTTATAGGCCAACCCCCCGGATTACAATACAAATAGAAGGTCAAAGGGGCCCCCAGCCGGCAGCCTCTCTGGCCGGCTACGGGGGCCACCGGCTGTGGGGTCTTTTCGCTGGTAGGTCCCGCCGACTGAAGGGTCCTGTCAGGAACCGACGGGGCCCGCGTGGCGGGTCCCGACGCTGGTCACGGCATGACACGGGTCGCCCCTTGTGGCGTCGTCTTGCAGCGGCCGGCCGGGGTCAGTGGTATGGCCGGCCACCCAGTAGCCATGCCAGGGTAGGTAATGGAGTGGTTGGGGCGTTCCGGCACTCTTGGAAGCTCGGTCACCATCTGCCAGGGTCAGAGGCCCTGACGCCTTCGCTGTGGCCATATCGGCGCTGACCCCCAACTAGATGGGGGCCACTGTTGCCACTCATGCCCTGACGACCGTATCCAATGCGCGGCCGGCTGGGGGGTCAGGCGGCAATGCCCCCAGCCGGCCGGCACGTCATAACCGGCAGGGCGTAGCCGGCAGGCCGCTTCTGGCAGGGCGTAGCCGGACCGCAGGGGGAGGCGGCCCGCCCTTTGATTGCGTCAGAAGGCTGGGGAAAGGGGGCGCTTGAGGCTACCCCAGGGTCATACCCCCGTCAGTAGTCCCCGAAGCCGGGGAGGACCCACCGACGAGCCATGGAGGTCCTTGCCGGCTTGAAGATCGTTCTTGCGCCGTGGGCTGCCTTGAGAGTCTAGAGAACCCGACAAGCGACGGCCGGCTCCACAGCCGTCTGACGCTTCGCGCACCGCCGCGAGTTGCTCACTGGGTAGAGGAGATGCGCCACGCGGCGGAAAAGACTGGGCGGCGGGGCAGGGCCCTCCGCGACCGCAACCTCGGCCTGCGCGTGGGGATCCTTTACGGTGCGGGGCGAACGGTTGGCGCTCTCGAGTGCCACGATATCCGCCCCGCACGCTGCGGGAATCGCGGGGGTCATGCGCAATGAATCCGGCCCCCACGATCACCCGCGCAGGGCTTAAATGTCGAGAGGGGGGAGGCAGAGTAGCCCGTACGCTCCCCCTGCCGTCGCATCGCCTTCATCATCTTCCTTCCCCCGCCACGAGAGAGAGCAAGAGCAAAGAGCAGGAAGCCAGGGAATGCGAGCAAGCTGCGCCGCCGTCCGCCGCCGAAGAGAGCCCGGGCCGCCCCGCGCCCGTCGTCGCGACTTCACGCCCCCTCGGATACCATGGCGGGCAAGGGCGCATGGGACGGCAGTGAAGTGGATGAAACCTTCATCAAGCACCTCCACCACCGCCGCAAGCTCCCGGCGGAGGAGCACTTGGAGGCACGCCCAGCCGGGCCGGAGAACTCCCCGGCACCGCGGGAGGGCCAGGTGGTTGTCTTCGCCGATCACTTCCTCCGCGGGCTCGGGCTGCCCGCGAGCGCCTTCTTCTGCCACTTCCTAACGCGGTTTGGCCTGCAGCCACACCACCTCGCCCCCAACACCGTCTTGCAGCTGGCCGCGTTCGTCACCCTTTGCGAAGGGTACTTGGGGGTTGCGCCGAGGCTTGACCTTTCGTGCCAGCTCTTCTTCCTCAAGCGACAGAAGGTGAAGGATCCGGTGACGAAACAGATGGTGATGACCGTCTGCGGAGGCACCCTGATCCATATCCGCAAGGGGACCGGCTTCCCGAAACTCCCGCTGCACGAGTCGATGAAGCGCTGGCAGCAGGGGTTCTTCTACGTGAAGAACGCGAAGCCGGAGGAGGACTACATCAACCTCCCGCCGACCACGATGCTGAACTGGCGGGCGGTTGCGCCTCCGGCGCCCGAGACGGTGGACCAGCTCTGCGAGCACCTGCTCGTGATGACCCGGTGGAACGGGCTGAAGGCCACAGATCTGCTGGCCGCGATGGTGGCGCGCCGGGTGCAGCCGCTGCAGCGCCGGCCGCACCTCATCTGCCTGATGGGGGGACGCCATGACCCGTGTCGGCTCTCCACCAAGGAGATGAAACCGGCCTACGTGGCGAGGAGGGTGAACGCCATGTCGACGGAGAAGATGGTGAAGGGCGAATGGCAATGGGGGAAAACCCCGTACAGTCGGAGCCGCCCGGCACCGCCGATAAGTGTCTAGCCGCCGCCTCCCCTCCATCTTCTTTCCGAGGCAGTACCCCTCCTCCCTTTAGTCTGACAGCGCGCCGCCGGGCCCGCCCGCAACTTTTCCCGTTGCTGCAGAACTACGAGGAGCCGGCCCCCGACACGGCGGAGTCGGACCCCGAGGAGGTCGAGGATGCCGACGACGTGGAGCCGGCTGACTCCGAGCGAGCCGGAGCGTCTGGAGCCGGCGACGCGGAGACGAAGACGGAGGGGGCCGAAGAGGCCGAATCGACGGGTGAGTCTCCTCCCCAGACGCGTGTTGCTGAGGCTCCGGAGAAGCTCGAGACTTCGGAGAACGAGGTCACGCCGCCGCGGAGGTGCCAACCTCGAGCCGGCGACGGTTCCAGACGGGGAGGCCCGGACGTGGACGACAAGGGGGAAAGGCCAGCCGCCACCAAGCCGGTGCCCAAGCATGCGGCGACCGTGCAGCCGGGCGGCAGGCGCGAAGGCGGGGGCAAGAAGCAGAAGGTCGCCCAGGCGGGACCCATGAGGAGGACAGTCCCTGTAGTCATCGGGTAAGTCCATCTCCTCCTCCACCTTGGTCCGTTATGCCTTCCCCCTAGTCCCTTACTTCATTATTACTAGGGAGGCGTGCGCCCTGGGGAGGACCCCGGGTGGCAGGACAAAGAGGGCGGCGCCGCCGACGGCTGTCGAGGAGAGGGACTGCCAGGCGTGGCTCGACCTCGAGGCGGCCGGGCGGGAGCGGCGTGTCGAGGAGCTCCGCCCATGGGATATGTCATAGGTAGGCTTATCGAGAGGGGTCGAAGGACGCCGGCGGGCTCCGAGAGCGGGATTAGGCACAAGCGGTGGCGGACACACGATGTACCTAGGTTCGGGGCCCTCCGTGGGAGGTAACACCCCTAGTCCTGCTTGTACTAGTTGAGACAATGGTCGGATTACAATGGCGCTCCTTGAGCTGTATGGATCGTGGACGAAGAAGGAGCTAGCCTGCTCTTCTGCCTCCCTACGTGCGTGTGTGCGGAGTGGATGTGAAAAGAGCTGGGAGATCTGCCGACCCCTTGCATGGGGGTGGCCCGGGGGGTTTTATAGGCCAACCCCCCAGATTACAATACAAATAGAAGGTCAAAGGGGGCCCCCAGCCGGCAGCCTCTCTGGCCGGCTGCGGGGGCCGCCGGTTGTGGGGTCTTGACGTCGGTAGGTCCCGCCAGCTGAAGGGTCCCGTCAGGAACCGGCGGGGCCCGCGCGGCGGGTCCTGATGCCGGTCACGTCACGGCACAGGCCGCCTGTTGTGGCATCGTCTTGCGGCGGCCGGCCGGGGTCAGTGGTACGGCCGGTCACCCTGTAGCTATGCCGGGGCAGGTAATGGAGTGTTTGGGGCGTGCCGACACTGTGGAAGCTCAGTCACCATCCGCCAGGGTCAGAGGCCCTGACGCCTTCGCTATGGCCATATTGGCGCTGGCCCCCGACGTGATGGGGGCCACTGTTGCCACACATGCCCTAACGACGGTATCCAATGCGCGGCCTTCTGGGGGGCCAGGCGGCAACGCCCCCAGCCGGCCGGCACGTCGTAACCGGCGGGGCGTAGCCGGCGGGCCGCTTCTGGCAGGGCGTAGCCAGACCGCAGGGGGAGGCGGCCCGCCCTTTGATTGCGTCAGAAGGCTAGGGACAGGGGGCGCTTGAGGCTACCCCGGGGTCATCCCCCCGTCAGTTCGGCGGGTCACCTAGCGGAGCAGCATCAACTTACTGGCAGGTTTAACCCTGTTTGGCTTAAGAGCCGATCAAGAGGGTATGTAAGCTAAACCCGGTGGGTTGGAAGCCCCCAAATGACCGTTGTTGACGGAGTCAACTATTTGGCTTAAGAGCCGACCGACAGGGTGTGACAAGCTAAACCCGGTTGGTTGGAAGCCCCCTGGACGATCATGTTGACAGAGTCAACTGTTTGGCTTGAGAGCCGATAGATAGGGTGTGATAAGCTAAACCCGGTGGGTTGGAAGCCCCTTGGATGATCATGTTGACGGAGTCAACTGTTTGGCTTGAGAGCTGATCAATAGGGTCTGATAAGCTAAACCCGGCGGTTTGGAAGCCCCTTGATTGACCTTTTTGCATAGATTGAGATATGCGAAACGGCAGAAGCCCCGGCTTGTAGGGATGCCAACTTTATTCATATATATACATGATATGTACAATGATGGTGTACCATGTCAAGTCTTGACAACTTAAGTATAGTAAGGCTGCAGATGCGCTATGTTCCACGACTGGAGGGTCTCCTGCGTAGAAGTGCTTGAGTCGTCTCGGATGTCAACGAGGTAATATGACCCATTGTTGAGATTTCTGCTGACCACGAAAGGCCCTTCCCATGGAGGTGGCAACTTGTGTGCGTCTGTCTGATCTTGAATCAACCACAACACTAAATCGCCTTCTTGAAACGTCCGGGTCTTGACTCTGCGGCTATGATAGCGACGCAGGTCTTGCTGATAAATCGCCGATCGAGCTGCCGCTAGATCACGTTCCTCCTCCAAGGCATCCAACGCGTCTTCACGCACCGTTTCATTTTCCGCCTCAACGTACGCCGCCACCCATGGCGAGTCATGAGGGATATCACTTGATAACATGGCTTTTGCACCATAAACCATGAAGAAATGTGTATAACCTGTTAATCTATTTGGAGTGGTTCTGATGCTCCATAAGACAGACGTCAACTCCTCCACCCAACAACCTGGCGTTTGCTGCAAAGGAACCATAAGCCGGGGCTTGATGCCTCTCAAGATTTCTTGGTTAGCATGCTCTGTATGACCGTTTGACTGTGGATGAGCAACCGCAGAAACATCAAGTTGGATGTGCTCACTATCACAAAACGCTCACATAGCCCCCTTGGATAGGTTCGTACCATTATCCGTGATGATACTGTGAGGGTAACCAAAATGGTAGATCAGCTTTTTAATAAATTGAACTGCCATAGTCGCGTCACACTTGCTCACCGGCTCAGCTTCTACCCACTTGGTAAACTTGTCAACCGCCACTAAGAGGTGGGTCTTCTTGTCTTTGGATCACTTGAAAGGCTCGACCATATCAAGCCCCCAGACTGCAAACGGCCAAGTAATTAGAATCATGCGCAACTCCTGAGCCGGGACATGAGCATGCCGACCAAACTTTTGACATCCATCGCACTTGTGGACCAAGTCTTCCGCATACTTATGAGCCGTCAGCCAGAAGAAGCCATGTCGAAAGGCCTTGGCCACCGGAGATTTTGAGCCGACGTGATGCTCACAATCACCAGCATGAATTTGATTCAAGATTTCCTTGCCTTCTTCGGATGAGACACAACGTTGAAACACGCCAGTGACGCTGCACTTATGTAACTCGCCATTGACTATCATCATAGACTTAGACCGCCTGGTGATCTGTCTGGCCAGATTTTCATCATCAGGTAACTCGCCGTGAGTCAAGTACGCCAAATAAGTCATGGTCTAGTCAGGAATAGCATGTAAAGCCGCCACCAGCTGTCCCTTCGGGTCAGGAATAGCCAAGTCTTCCTCTGAAGGTAATTTAACCGACGGGTGATGTAGTACATCCAAGAAAATATTAGGCGGCACCGACTTTCGTTGAGAACCCAGTCTTGACAAGGCGTCAGCCGCCTCATTCCTGCGATGATCAATATGATCCACCTGGTAACCCTTGAAGTGACCAGCGATGACATCCACCGCCAGATGATAAGCCGCCATCCGTGGGTCCTTGGAATCCCAAGTGCCTGAAACCTGCTGGGCTACGAGGTCTGAGTCGCCGAAGCATCTAAGCTAGCTTAGGTTCATCTCCTTAGCCACCCTGAGGCCATGAAGCAGGGACTCATACTCAGTTGCATTGTTAGTACAAGGAAACATCAACCTTAGCACATAATAGAACTTATCACCTTTGGGGGATGTTAAGACAACCCCTGCCCCAAATCCTTCCAGTTGCCTGGATCCATCAAAGTGGATTGTCCAGTATGTGTTGTTCGGCTTGTCCTCGGGCGCCTGACACTCGGTCCAGTCATTTTTGAAATCCACCAAGGCTTGAGACTTAACCGTCGTGCGAGGTACATATTTCAAGTTGAGAGGTCCAAGCTCTAGTGCCCACTTAGCAATCCTGCCAGTGGCTTCTCAGTTTTGAATTATGACTCCCAACGGGGCAAAGCTAACCACTGTAATCTGGTGGCCCAGGAAATAGTGCTTTAGCTTGTGATTGGCCATGAACACCCCATACACTAGCTTCTGCCAATGTGGATACCTCTACTTGGACTCTGTCAGGACCTCACTGATATAGTAAACAGGCCTCTGAACCGGATATTCCTTCCCTACCTCTTTACGCTCAACAATGATTGCGGTGCTGACAGCCCTGCTATTAGCCGCCACATATAGGAGCAAGGGTTCTTTCTCAACCAGGGCGGCTAAGACTGGCGGCCTAGTGAGTTGTCTCTTGAGCGCCTCAAATGCTTCACCTGCCGCCTTACTCCAGACAAAGTTGTCCGTCTTTTTCATCATCTGGTATAACGGAATGGCATTCTCACCAAGGCGGCTTAGAAACCGGCTTAACGCAGGAATTCGTCCCGCCAGGCGCTGATCATCATTGATGCATGTCGGCTCAGACAGGGAGGTGATAGCCTTGATCTTATCCAGGTTAGCTTCAATACCACGCTCAGAGACTAGAAATCCCAAGAGCTTGCCCACCGGAACGCCAAAGACACACTTAGCCGGGTTAGGGATCATCTTATAGACCCATAAATTGTCGAAAGTCTCCTTCAGGTCGTCAAGCAGAGCCTCCTTCTTTCTTGACTTGATCACAATATCATCCACATATGCGTGAACATTGCACCCAATTTGGCTGTGAAGACAGTTTTGTACACAATGCTGGTAAGTCGCCTGGGCACTCTTGAGCCTCAAAGGCATAGACACGTAGCAGAAGGCACCAAAAGGCATGATGAAAGTTGTCTTCTCTTGGTCCTTGACTGCCATGTTGATCTAATGATAACCAGAATAAGCATCCAGGAAGAATAAACTCTCACAACCCGCCGTCGCGTCAATGATCTGGTCAATACAAGGGAGAGCAAACGGGTCAGCCGGACAAGCTTTGTTAAGATCCGTGTAGTCCACACACATGCGCCACGTGTTGTTCTTCTTGAGTACTAGCACCGGGTTAGCAAGCCACTCGGGGTGAAATACCTTGACAATGAAACCCGCCGCCAAAAGCCGGGCTACCTCTTCCCCAATGGCCTTGCGTCTCTCCTTATTGAACTGCCGTAGAAACTGCTTGACTGGTTTAAACTTAGGATCCACATTAAGGTGGTGCTCAGTGAACTCTCTCGATACACCCGCCATGTCAGAAGGTTTCCACGCAAAGATATCCCGATTCTCACGGATAAATTCGATGAGCGCGCTTTCCTATTTGGGATCCATATTGGCCCCAATAGTGAACTGCTGAGATGAGTCGCCCGAAGTGAAATCCACCAATTTGGTATCATCCGCCAAAAATTTGAGGGGCGGCTCCACCTCTGTGGTGGGCTTTTTCAGCGGAGTCTTGTCCTCTGCGTCAACATTTTCTTTATAAAACTTGAGCTCCGCCTCAGCACAACTGGATTCTGCATAAGCTGCGTCTCCTTCCTCACACTCAATAGCCATCTTCTGATCACCATGAACAGTAATCATCCCGTTCAACCCGGGCATCTTGAGCTGCAAGTAAACATAGCAAGGCCTAGCCATGAACTTGGTATAAGCCGGTCGCCCAAACAAAGCGTGATAGGGGTCTTGATTTTCACTACCTCCAACCACAACGACTCCACCCTGTAGTTGTACTCGTTACCAAAGGCGACTTCCAGAGAGATCTTACCCATTGGGCAAGCCGACTTGCCAAGCACCACACCATGAAAAACCGTCGAGGAAGGCTTAAGATCTTTATCAAGCAACTTCATCCACCGGAAAGTGTCATAGTACAGGATATTGATGCTGCTGCCACCATCCATAAGCACCTTAGTGAACACATATCCTCCCACTTGCGGGTCAACCACCAGAGCCAGCCGCCCCGGGTCATCAACATGCGGCGGGTGATCCTCCCTGCTCCAGGTTATGTCGTACTCATACCACTTCAAGTATTGTGATAGAGCCGGCGTGATTGGATGTGACATCCCAAGTGATGTCCCTACCTTATTTGGCATGTAACCCCATGTATGAACCTTGTGTCATGAGATATGTATGATTTGCACTTTGTCCCATGTGTTGAGTGGCATTCATGCATCATATCATCATGCATCATTCTTTCATCTTGTCATGCTTACCTTCTTGTGTTTTGATTTGGTTTGGTATTTGAGAGTGGTGGAGTCATGTGTGCAACCTCTTTCTTCCCCTCTCTTCTCTCTTTCAAACACCACCTTCCATCTTCCCCATCTCTCCCTATTAATTTAATGATCAGATTTAACTTGTTGTTTTATTTGCTTAAAAATGTTCAAAAGGTGGCCCTAATATTCTTATGAATTATGAGAGTGGTGCTTTTGATAGTTGGAGGTGTTTGGGTTTTGTATCCTATTTTAACAGGAGTTGCCTCTTTATTAAATGTTAAAAAAATAACCTGTTCATAAATCAACCTAATAATTTTAATAAAATGAGCACATTACTTCCTTTACAAAAGTATTATTTATTTTCACTAAAACCCCGTGTATTTCTCTGTGGTTTTTCTTGAGTGGTGTTGTTTTAAAATATTCAGAAATCTTTTATTTGGAAAAAGAGAGCAGTGTGGGGGGCACTGGGCTTCCGGCCCAGGGGAGCCTCTGGCTCGGCCCAGCCGCAGCAGGATGGCAACCTGCCCCGTTCCTTCCTCCTCCGTCAGTCAGCAAGAGAGCAGAGAGCGAGAGAGTGAACGTGTCGCCGTCGCCGTTAGTAGCTCGGACGTCGAGGCCGACCCTATTTAAGCGCGCATCCCTAGGTTTCTGCTTCCCCTTCCTGCCGCCGCCGTTCCTCCCTTCTCCCTCCTCTCCTCTATTCTTCCTCCTCTGCCAGGTGAGTGCGAGCGAGATTCAGAGAGAGCAGCGCCGCGTCATGCCGCCGTCTCCGGTGGCTCTCATCGTCGGTGGACATGGCGTGGAGTGCCGTGTTGTCGTCCGTGTCCCGTTCCCAGTGCTAGGGGTGAGGAGCACCCCTGCAGTGCCCCATCGTCACCGTCGTCCGCAGCCACGGCCGGTGCCGTCCGTGCCCTTCTTACCCTTTGTTGTTGGCACGTCCCTTAGACCTTCTTCCCCTCCATCAAACTCTGCTCGTTGTCGTTCTCCTCCTCGGTGAGCAGCCTATCCCGCTCACCCCCCCTTGACTCGTTGTAGCCTGCTGCATCGCCGCCTTAGTCGTGGTCGCCGCCGGTCAGAAAGGTGGAGCCTTGCGCTCGCCTCCATCCCCTTTGTCGCGAGACGAACACGGGAATGGAACCCCTGTAGTATCGGCCGTAGTTGCCAGTTCTCCATGCCACTGTTGATGCCCTGTAGCCGTCGTGGAGTTGCCGGAGTTGCCGCACCATTGCTCTGTCGCTGTTGCTCTGTTTTGGGATTCAGTTTTGTCAGTAAACGCTAGTGTGTGTGTGTGGATAAGCAGGCCGACCCCTCCTCTGTTAAGCATCGGCAGTGTAGCACAGTGGTAGCACCAGGGGAGATCGACACGGAGGACTCGGGTTCGATCTCGAGCCCCTCCCTTTTCTTTTTGTTGTGTGTTATCTTTTTCTTTATTTTGCTTTTCTTTCTATCTTGCTTGTATGTGTGTGTGTGCACATGTTTGAGTGTGTGTGTGGTGTTTCTTTTTTTTCTGTTGTGTGTGTAGGTAGTGTAGTGCATATGTGGGTATGCACATATGTAGTGTGTAGGGTGTGTGTGTGTGCTTAGTGCATACACACCCATGTAAGTGTGTGTGTGTGTGTGCATGTGGCATACACACATGTGTGTGGGGGGAAGCAAGTGCACATATGTGGTGTATGTGACTTGTGTTCTGTGTGTATGTTTTGCATACACACATGCATGTGTAGATATAGTGGTGTTGTGTGTGTATGCATACCCTTGTGTATGTGTACTCTTGCATGTGTGTGTTGAGTGTGTATGCTAAGCATACACACACACATGTGTGTGTGTGTATGTATGAGTGTATGCCATGAATAGTGTAGAAGGCATGTTTTGACCTTTGATGTATGTGTTGTGTATGTGCATTACTTGAGAGTAGATATGCATGGGTAGGTATGAGTAGTGTGTAGGTGTGTATGTCTGAGTGGGCATACATGTATGAAAGTGCATGTGTGCCTATTTACACATATGCGTGAGTGTGGTTCTTGTGTGTGTGGTGTGAAGTAGCAATGAGAGGTGTGTGTATGTTATCCATACACACACACACGTGAAAGAGTAGCTCCATGTGTAGGTGTTCTCTTATGTGCATATTGAGCATAGTTTCTTTTCTAGTTAGTTTCATCCTTGCTAGTGATGCTATGCCATGATATCATGTTCCTTAGTTGCTATTTAACCATTTCCAACTAGTATCAATAGAATACATGCCATTTTGGGCCATTTTCATTCATGTGCATAAGTGACTTAAGTCACCCATGACTTAATGGGTCAAGTTTCGACCTAGGGTTACTCCCACTTGCTCCAAGCAAGTCTAGGGGTATGGGTAATGATTTTGGGGTAGAATCAACCCAGGAATGCATCTGTGAAGTCAGATTTGACTTTGGGGCAACTTGACAAAACCGCATTATTATGCTGTGATGCCCTTTTGTCTTTTATTTCTGAATTAATCTATGCATGGTTTTAAGTTCTTGCCAACATGGGATTGCTAGCTAAAGTTGCTGGGAATGTCCCAGTATTTTTGTTATTTGTTCTAAGTCATCAGATAAGTGGGAACCATGCTGTTTCGTGAGCAACTTTATGTTTCTGTTCAGCTTGCTTAGAAATGACTAAGTCTGAGAGTTCTGTAGTTATTGTTTTGCCATGAAGAGGGGGATGTAACTAGTGATGTGGTTGGAATTTGCTCATGATAAGTGTTAGTTATTTGTATTAGATAATGTCATCTACCATCCTGTTAATTTTCATGCCAATAGGATCTCTCTAGTATAATTAACCATTGCTATCAACTTGCTACATTATTAACCCAGATTCCAGAAAACTGAAATTTTCACCAAGTCCCTGATAAATTGATTCATCATGCCAACTTGATTGCTTCTTGCTTAGTGAAGTATGGATCCTTTGCTAGTGATGTAATTGGATGAATTGAAGTATATGTTGAGTAGATTCTGTCCATATCTTGTTTGTGGCTGTAGGATTCCTGTAGCTCTAGTTGTAAACTGTAGAAGTTGCATGTTGCTGTTTAGTGGCAGATTTAGTGTTTTATTGTTTTGTAGATTGTGGGAGCTATGCTTCATGGAATTGATTTGTTCTTGAGTCTATTGTGATTGGTTTTTCATCACCTGTCCAGTGTATGCCTTGGAATGCCAAGAATTAGCCCATGGCTTGGTGAACTTGTGATTTTGCCTTCGTACCTTCTCGTGAGCGTATCGTGAGAACCGTAGCTCCGTTTCTTGCGATCCTTATATGCATTTCTATAGATTTTGCATGATGCATCCATATTTTCCATGTTCATGCATGTCTAAATAACTTAACATGAGGTTCTGTCCAGATTCACTAATATACAAACTTTGCATGTGAAACTTGACTAGTTTGTGGTTGCCATGTTAAGTTTCTTCTAAATGAATCATGCATCATCTTGGTTGTGCATTGCACCTTGGTTGGTTATTTATTTGATGTTTCTCTTTGGTAGACGCGAGTGTCGATACTGAGTTCAAGGACCCTCGAGAGTACCACTACGAGGATCCCGCTACTTGTTCCGCTGAAGAACCAACAGGCAAGATGATCGTACCCGAATCCCGATACTATTTTTGCTTGCTAGTTTATCGCTCTTGTCATTACAATTGTGCTACCTACCACTTGAATATCATCCACCCATATTGGCATGACAGCCTCTAACCTCCACATCCTAGCAAACCTTTGATTGGCTAAGTTACAGCTGCTCAGCCCCTCTTATAGCGTTCTTAGTTGCAGGTGCTGGTTGTTCCATGTGATAACATGGATTTGTATATCACAATATTTTCCGTTATTTAATTTAATGCACATATATATCTTGGTATTGGAGGAAGGCTTGGCCTTTTGCTAAGTGATTTGTTCCGCTATTACTGCCACTAGTTCCTTGTTACCGGTGTTATGTTTTCCATATTTTGCGATCCTAACTTGCTCGGGGTTGTTATAGGGACCCCCTTGTTCATTCGGTTGAGATTAAAACTTATCTGGCAAGACCCAACATTGGTACTACATTTGCTTAACAACTTAATAAAATTGCATAGGGTCTTGCAAACCAGTGGATAATTTAATCAACCATCGGGCCAGTGCTCCTCATGAGTGTTGGTCCAAACTAGAGTCGTGTGCGGGGCCAACCCGGGGCAACTCGGTAGATTTCTATCAGGCCACTGTATGCTGCGCTCATCCGGCCGTGTCCTGAGAACGAGATACGCGGCTCTTATCGGGATTGTCGACACGTCGGGCGGTCTTGCTGGATTTGTTTTACCTTTATCGAATGTCTTGCGTGTGGAGTCTGAATTTCTTCGGGTTTACTCGAGGTGTTGGAATTCCTTTGGAATTACCTATGATGATCGCGAGATCCGTGGTCGAGGCATTCCCATGGAGTGTGGTTAATTTTGTAATGGATTAGTTGGAGCACCCCTACAGGGTTAAATCTTTTGGAAGTCGTGCCCACGGTTATGTGGCAACTTGGATATTTGTTTAACACCCGGTTATAGTAAACTTGAAGTAAACTTTAATGAAAATACACCAACTGTGTGAGTAACCTTGATCGTCTCTGCTCGTGAACATGATCCGAGAGAGAACACGGTGGGGTTATGACTGACGTAAGTAGGTGTTCAGGGTCTCATAGGGATCATGCTATATTCGATCGTTCTTCGTAGGCCACTCATATTTATTTCATGTTGCGTAAGCTAGCCACCACATATGCTTAGTGCTGCTGCAAACTAAACACTTACCCCGTCCCAACCTTTAAGCTTGAATAGTCTCGGTACCCGGGCACATGATAGCTGAGTCCTCTGTGGCTCACAGTTTACTACAACACTCCAGGTACAGGTTCAGATGAGTACGTGCAGGATGATCTTACCCAGCTCCAGTGGGAGTATGATGAGGAAAGAGGCAGGATGTGCGTGACGTATCCGGATGAGTAGAGGACCTGGTCGTGATCTTTGGGGCAGCGAGTTAGTTTCATTTGCATCTGTTTTGTCGTTTGACTTCGTCCGTAGTCGGACCCTGTTTTCATCTTGATGTTTTGAACTCTGGGTGGAATTGTAATTTAGCATGTGGCGAGTGTAAGTCAACTTGTATACTCATCTCTTCTGTAATGTATGATGCAATGTTACTATACTTGCTAACGTCAAGATGCGCCTCTATCCCTTGCGAGGCCCTCGAGTCTTAAAATGGATAGGCGCGCATCTTGGGCATGACAAGTTGGTATTCAGAGCCATGCGACCATAGGAGCCTTTGCTTGTTCGAACTTGGCCGAGTCGAGTCTAGTTAGAACTATTTTGAGTCTAGTTATATCGGAGAGTAGGATTCTTTTTACTCCTCTTCTATGCTCTGGTGAGGTATTCGACTTAGGAAATTTTGATTCTACTCCTCTTCTCGCTCAAATTTTTTTAGGATCACGCGGGTATTTTGGAGTCTATATGATGCCGATGTGATAGGGTTCTGTCTTGGTGCCTCCTGTCTGACTTGATTTCTTTCGGGGAGTCGAGCTCCAGGGAATGTTGGCACATCGTTATCATTCAGCTTCCTTCATATCTCAGGACGGAGAATGTTCGAAATTGCTTCAATACATATCGTGGTGAGATAAGGTCGGAGTCACCCAGTACTGGGGAGGCGTCCTGGGTACCACCATGGTTTAGTATCGTTTGAGTTTGAGGATTCGAGTTTAGACGAGTTTGCGAAATTTCTTGAATTATGGTGTGGAAGGTTGCGGATGCAGTTGCAGCTGATTACCTAGGGTAGCTTCCTGATTCCGCAACCCGAATTGCATAAACAAGAAAATTTTCGGAAGTTCATAGGTGGGAAATCTTGTAGTCATATAGGATCATATTCTTCAGATGTATATGGGCATGTACATTTGTTCCGAGCTCTTAGCTCAATACTTTTGTGTTATTGCAAGTGGCTTCTAATTTCTGATGATGTTATCATAATCCGAAGAAGCATTCTTACTAATTTTTCAGTAGGAAGGCTATGTTGTTAATTGTTCAATTTCTTTCAAGCATTTGATTCTTCTTATGTTTCATCTTATCAATGAGGTGCTGATGCGTTTTGTCCATCTTCAGGATGGCTCCACCAACTCGCAACAATCCGGGTCGTGGTGAGGAGCAGACTGATGTTCCACCACCACCCTCGCCATCGCCTCCTCCTCCTCGTCCTCCAAAAGCTTGGCAAGCTGTGATGGCCACAACCAATGCGAACACTCAGATGTTGCTCAGACTGTTGCAAGAAAGGGAGGAGGGTCAGCAAGGTTTTCAAGGCAATTTTCAGAATCAGCTGCAGTTTGCAACACTTAATGAGTTCCTTGCCAACCAGCCCAAGACTTTCACCTATTGTGAGCAGCCTCTTGATGCTGATGATTGGCTTCGTGATATGAGTAAGAATTTTGAGTGCAGCAATGTGAGGCCAGAGGACTTTGTCAGGTTTGCATCGTTCCAGCTAAAGGGTCAAGCAGCTGATTGGTGGCAGTAGTACAAGGATTCCAGGGGCGATCGTGTTGTTACTTGGGACGATTTCCGTCGTGACTTCAGGGCTCATTACATTCCGACAAGATTTGCCGAAGAAATGCGTGAGAAGTTCAGGCACCTGAAGCAGGGAAGCAAGTCTGTCTATCAGTACAACGTCGAGTTCCAGAGTCTAGCTCGTTATGCCAAGCAAGATGTTCCAGATGACAAGGCTATGATCTATCAATTCAGAGGTGGTCTCAAGGATGAGCTTCTGCCAGGCCTAGTTCTTCAAGAGCCTCGTGAGTTTGATCAGTTCTATAACATGGCTTTGAAGATTGAAGCAGCTCAGCTCAAGTTGGAGAACTCTAAGAAGCGTTCAAGGGATTCATATTCTTCTTCTTCCGGCTCTCAGATGGTTCCAAAGCAGCAGAAGTATTGGGCGCCAAATCCTCCTCCTTTTCGTCCTCCTTAGCAGCAGAAGCAGTTCGGTGGTCGTGGTTCTTCCCACCCACCCAACCCAGGATTCCAGCAGAGATCCCAGGTATCCAAGGGTGTTCTTGTTCCTCCTCCAGGCATTGTTCGTCCGCTTTCTGAGGTGACTTGTCAAAAGTGTGGTCAGAAGGGCCACTATGCAAACAAGTGCAACCAGCGGCGTCTTCCACCTCCTCCTCTTGTCAAGCCTCCAGGTAATGCTATGGTGAAGCATAATCCCAAGACCGCAAGAGTGAATATGGTGAATGCAGCTGAAGCAGAGCATGCCAATGATGTGATCATGGGTAATCACTCTGTTAATTCTATTCCTGCAAAAGTGTTATTTGATTCTGGTGCATCACATTGTTTCATGTCTCGTCCTTTCTTTGTCAAGAATGAGTTTGATTATCAAGATTTGCATAAGCCCTTATCTGTGGTGTCGCCCGGTAAGATGTTGAATTCCAATCGCATTGTCCCGAATGTTTCTATCAAGATGAAAAATTATTCTTTTCTGGATTCTCCAATTGTTCTCAGGAATTATGATATTAATCTCATTCTGGGCATGGACTTCTTGGCTATGAATAAGGCTCATATTGATTGCAAAGCAAAAGAAGTCAAGCTGACTCATCCTTCAGAAGACGTGATTATTTTCGCAGCTCGTGATGACACAATCCGTCTCTTTGCTCTTGATGAGAAGGGTCAAATCTCGGCAATTTCTCAAATTCCGGTGGTTTGTGAGTATGAAGATGTCTTTCCAGAAGAATTGCCAGGAATGCCTCCGCACCGGCCAGTTGAGTTCATGATTGATCTCAAGCCTGGAACTGAACCGGTCTGCAAGCGCCCGTATAAACTTGGCCCTAAAGAGCTGAAAGAGTTGAAGAAGCAGCTAGATGAGCAAGAACGTCTGGGTCTGATCAGACCAAGTTCATCTCCATGGGGTTGTGGTGTTTTGTTTGTCAAGAATAAAGATGGTAAGGATCATCTTTGTGTCGACTACCGGCCATTGAACAAGAAGACAATCAGAAACAAGTACCCACTTCCCAACATTAATGAGTTGTTTGAACAACTGAAATGTGCCAAGGTTTTCTCGAAGCTTGATCTTCGCAAGGGTTATCATCAGATTCGCATTCGCGAAGAGGACATTCCCAAGACTGCTTTCAGGACGAGTTTTGGCTCTTACGAGTACACCATCATGTTGTTTGGTCTTGCTAATGCTCCTCCAACCTTCTCAAGAATGATGAATTTTATTTTCTCTCCTTTCAAGAATGAATTCATCTTGGTCTATCTGGATGGTATCCTTGTGTTCTCGGAGACATAAGAAGATCATGCAGAGCATCTCCGCCTTGTGCTTGACAAGTTAAGAGAGCATCGGTTCTATGCCAAGTTTTCCAAGTGTGAGTTTTGGCTCAATGAAGTGGTGTACCTTGGGAATGTCATCTCTGCCAAGGGAATTAAAGTGCACCCTAAGAAAGTTGAGGCAATCTTAAAGTGGGAACCTCCTCAAAATGTGAAGCAGCTTCGGAGCTTCCTCGGGCTTGCTAGTTATTGCAGAAGATTCGTGGAGAACTTCTCTCAAATTGCTAAGCCTCTATCTAATCTCCTCCAGAAGAGTTTCAAGTATGTTTGGTCTCCTGAGTGTGATGTGGCGTTCAATACACTCAAGCAGAGACTGACTTCAGCTCCATTTCTTGTTCCTCCTGAGCAGTCCAAGCCTTTCCAAGTTTTCTGTGATGCTTCTCTCTAAGGTCTTGGTCGTGTTCTCATGCAAGACAAGAATATCGTGGATTATACCTCACTTCAGTTGAAGCCGGCCGAGAAGAACTACCCCACTCATGATCTTGAGTTGGCGGCAGTTGTGCATGCTCTAATGACTTGGAGGCATTTGTTGTTGGGTAGACCAGTTGAGGTGTACACCGATCACAAGAGCTTGAAGTACATTTTCACTCTACCCAATCTCAATCTTCGGCAATCTCGTTGGGTGGAAATGCTTGAAGACTTCAACCCAAGCATTGAGTATACTTCGGGGAAAGCAAATGTCATTGCAGACGCGCTCAGCCGTAAGGCGTACTACAATAGTCTCATTCTGAAGCCTCTTCAGCCTGAGCTTTGTGAAGCATTCCGCAAGCTCAACCTTCAAATGATTTCGCAGGGATTTCTGGCCAATCTTCAAGTCTCTCCGACTTTGGAAGATCAGATTCGCCAAGCGCAGCTTCTTGATGCTATGGTGAAGAAAGTGAAGAAAGGTGTGGCCAAGAGCATTTCGAAGTATAAGTGCTTTCGTATTGATGACAAGGATACCTTGTTCTTTGAGGACCGTCTTGTGGTTCCAAAAGGTGATCTCAGAAAGGTTATCATGGATGAAGCACATAATTCTCTCCTATCCATTCATCCAGGCAGTTCAAAGATGTATCAGGATCTCAAGCAAACCTTCTGGTGGACTCGCATGAAACGTGAAATTGCTCACTTCGTGAACGAGTGTGATGTTTGTCGCAGAGTGAAGGCGGAGCATCAACATCCAGTTCTTCAGCCATTGCCTATCCCAGAGTGGAAATTCGATCATGTTGAGATGGATTTCGTCACTGGGTTTCCCATGTCCAAGAGAGGCAACAATGCCATCTTTGTGGTTATCGACAAGCTGTCAGAAGTTGCTCATTTCCTGCCAGTCAAGGAATCTATCTCGGCAGCTCAGCTTGCAGAGTTGTATACGTCAAGGATAGTGTCTTTGCATGGTATTCCTCAGCTCATCTCTTCTGACCGTGGAAGTCTCTTTACTTCCAAGTTTTGGGAGTCCTTCCAGACTACTATGGGTACCAAGATCCGTTTCAGCACTGCGTTCCATCCGCAGACAAGTGGTCAAGTCAAGAGAGTCAATCGGATCCTTGAAGATATGCTCAGAGCCTGTGTGATTTCGTTCGGCATGAAGTGGGAAGACTGCCTTCCATATGCTGAATTCTCATACAACAATAGCTTTCAAGCTAGCTCAGGCAAGGCCCCTTTCGAGATCCTCTACGGCAAAAAGTGTTGTACCCTGCTTAACTGGTCTGAAACCGGTGAGTGTCAGATATTGGGCAATGACATGATCACTGAAGCAGAAGAAATGTGCCATGTCATTCGTGAGAACCTCAAAGCAGCTGAGTCCCGACAGAAGAGTTATTACCATAACAAACATCGGGATGTTTCTTTCCAAGTGGGTGATCTAGTTTATCTCAGAGTCTCTCCCATGAAGGGCACTCAGTGGTTTGGAATTAAAGGGAAGCTAGCTCCTTGTTTTGTTGGTCCTTTCAAAGTTATTGGCAAGAGAGGTGGTCTTGCATATCAACTAGAGCTTCCTCCAAATTTCTCAAATGTGCACGATGTCTTCCATGTTTCTCAGCTCCGGAAATGTTTCAAGACTCCTGAGCGGACCATTGACCTCCAAGACATCGATCTTCAAGTAGATCTTTCTTATTGTGAGCACCCAGTTGCAATTCTTGAAGAAACTGAGCGTAAGACTCGCAACAAGTCTATCAAGTTCCTCAAGGTGAAGTGGTCTCATCACTCCGACAAAGAAGCTAGTTGGGAACGCGAGGACCTTCTCCATTCCAAATTTCCAGACTTCTTTCGTTCCTAGATCTCGGGTCGAGATCCTCTTGTAGTGTGGGAGAGTTGTGACATCCCAAGTGATGTCCCTACCTTATTTCGCATGTAATCCCATGTATGAACCTTGTGTCATGAGATATGTATGATTTGCACTTTGTCCCATGTGTTGAGTGGCATTCATGCATCATATCATCATGCATCATTCTTTCATCTTGTCATGCTTACCTTCTTGTGTTTTGATTTGGTGTGATGGTTGTGCGTGTGCCTTGTGTGGGTTTGGTATTTGAGAGTGGTGGAGTCATGTGTGCAACCTCTTTCTTCCCCTCTCTTCTCTCTTTCAAACACCACCTTCCATCTTCCCCATCTCTCCATATTAATTTAATGATCAGATTTAACTTGTTGTTTTATTTGCTTAAAAATGTTCAAAAGGTGGCCCTAATATTCTTATGAATTATGAGAGTGGTGCTTTTGATAGTTGGAGGTGTTTGGGTTTTGTATCCTATTTTAACAGGAGCTGCCTCTTTATTAAATATTAAAAAATAACCTGTTCATAAATCAACCTAATAATTTTAATAAAATGAGCACATTACTTCCTTTACAAAAGTATTATTTATTTTCACTAAAACCCCTTGTATTTCTCTGTGGTTTTTCTTGAGTGGTGTTGTTTTAAAATATTCAGAAATCTTTTATTTGGAGAAAGAGAGCAGTGTGGGGGGCACTGGGCTTCCGGCCCAGGGGAGCCTCTGGGTTCGGCTCAGCCACAGCAAGACGACAACCTGCCCGTTCCTTCCTCCTCCGTCAGTCAGCAAGAGCAGAGAGCGAGAGAGTGAACACATCGCCGTTGCCGTCGGACGTCGAGGTCGGCCCTATTTAAGCGCGCATCCCTAGGTTTCCGCTTCCCCTTCCTACCGCCGCCATTCCTCCCTTCTCCCTCCTCTCCTCTGTTCTTCCTCCTCTGTCAGGTGAGTGAGAGCGAGATTCAGAGAGAGCAGCGCCACGTCGCGTCGCCGTCTTTGGTGGCTCTCATCACCGGTGGACATGGCGTGCAGTGCCGCATCGTCGTCCGCGTCCCGTTCCCAGTGCTAGGGGGTGAGGAGCACCCCTACAGCGCCCCGCCGTCGCCGTCGTCCGTAGCCACGGCCGGTGCCATCCGCGCCCTGCTTCCCCTCCGTCGTTGCCGCGTCCCCGAGCCCTTCTTCCCCTCCATCGAACTCTGCTCGCCGTCGTCCTCCCCCTCGGTGAGCAGCCTGTCCCGCTGACCCCCCCGACTCGCCGTAGCCCGCTGCATCGCCGCCATAGCCATGGTCGCCGCCGGTCAAAAAGGTGGAGCCTTGCGCTCGCCTCCATCCCCTTCGTCGCGAGACGAACATGGGAATGGAACCCCCGTAGTATCCGCCGTAGCCGCCAGTTCTCCGCGCCGCTGTTGATGCCCTGTAGCCGCTGTGGAGTCGCCGGAGTTGCCGCGCCATTGCTTTGTCGCCGTTGCTCTATTTCGGGATTCAGTTTCGTCAGTAAACGCTAGTGTGTGTGTGGATAAGCAAGCCGACCCCTCCTCTGTTAAGCATCGGCAGTGTAGCGCAGTGGTAGCACGAGGGGAGATCGACACGGAGGACTCGGGTTCGATCTCGAGCCCCTCCCTTTTCTTTTTGTTGTGTGTTATCTTTTTCTTTCTTTTTCTTTTCTTTCTCTCTTGCTTGTATGTGTGTGTGCACATGTTTGAGTGTGTGTGTGGTGTTTCTTTTTTCTCTGTTGTGTGTGTGTAGGTAGTGTAGTGCATATGTGGCTATGCACATATGTAGTGTGTAGGGTGTGTGTGTGTGCTTAGTGCATACACACCCATGTAAGTGTGTCTGTGTGTGTGCATGTGGCATACACACATGTGTGTGTGGGGAAGCAAGTGCACATATGTGGTGTATGTGACTTGTGTTGTGTGTGTATGTTTTGCATACACACATGCATGTGTAGATATAGTGGTGTTGTGTGTGTATGCATACCCTTGTGTATGTGTACTCTTGCATGTGTGTGTTGAGTGTGTATGCTAAGCATACACACACATGTGTGTGTATGTATGAGTGTATGCCATGAATAGTGTAGAAGGCATGTTTTGACCTTTGATGTATGTGTTGTGTATGTGCATTACTTGAGAGTAGATATGCATGTGTAGGTATGAGTAGTGTGTAGGTGTGTATGTGTGAGTGGACATACATGTATGAAAGTGCATGTGTGCCTATTTACACACATGCTTGAGTGTGGTGCTTGTGTGTGTGGTGTGAAGTAGCAACGAGAGGTGTGTGTATGTTATCCATACACACACATGTGAAAGAGTAGCTCCATGTGTAGGTGTTCTCTTATGTGCATATTGAGCCTAGTTTCTCTTCTAGTTAGTTTCATCCTTGCTAGTGATTCATGCCATGATATCATGTTCCTTAGTTGCTATTTAACCATTTCCAACTAGTATCAATAGAATACATGCCATTTTGGGCCATTTTCATTCATGTGCATAAGTGACTTAAGTCACCCATGACTTAATGGGTCAAGTTTCGACCTAGGTTACTCCCACTTGCTCCAAGCAAGTATAGGGGTATGGGTAATGATTTTGGGGTAGAATCAACCCAGGAATGCATCTGTGAAGTCAGATTTGACTTTGGGGCAACTTGACAAAACTGCATTTTTATGCTGTGATGCCTTTTTGTCTTTTATTTGTGAATTAATCTATGCATGGTTTTAAGTTCTTGCCAACATGAGATTGCTATTTAATGTTGTTGGGAATGTCCCAGTATTTTTGTTATTTGTTCTAAGTCACCAGATAAGTTTGAGAGTTGTGTAGTTATTGTTTTGCCATGAAGAGTGGGATGTAACTAGTGATGTGGTTGGAATTTGCTCATGCTAAGTGTCAGTTATTTGTAGTAGAAAACTGAAATTTTCACCAAGTCCCTGATTCCAGAAAACTGAAAATTTCACCAAGTCCCTGATAAACTGATTCATCATGCGAACTTGATTGCTTCTTGTTTAGTGAAGTGTGGATCCTTTGCTGGTGATGTAATTGGATGAATTGAAGTATATGTTGAGTAGATTCTGTCCATATCTTGTTTGTGGCTGTAGGATTCCTGTAGCTCTAGTTGTGAACTGTAGAAGTTGCTATGTTGCTGTTTAGTGGCAGATTTATTGTTTTATTGTTTTGTAGATTGTGGGAGCTATGCTTCATGGAATTGATTGATTCTTGAGTCTATTGTGATTGGTTTTTCATCACCTGTCCAGTGTCTGCCTTGGAATGCCAAGAATTAGCCCATGGCTTGGTGAACTTGTGATTTTGCCTCTGTACCTTGTCGTGAGCGTATCGTGAGAACCGTTGCTCCGTTTCTTGCGATCCTTATATGCATTTCTATCGATTTTGCATGATGCATCCATATTTGCCAGCATGTCTAAATAACTTAACATGAGGTTCTGTCCAGATTCACTAATATACAAACTTTGCATGTGAACCTTGACTAGTTTGTGGTTGCCATGTTAAGTTTCTTCTAAATGAAGCATGCATAATATTGGTTGTGAATTGCACCTTGGTTGGCTATTTATTTGATGTTTCTCTTGGGTAGACGCGAATGTCGATACTGAGTTCGAGGACCCTGGAGAGTACCACTACGAGGATCCCGCTACTTGTTCCGCTGAAGAACCAACAGGCAAGATGATCGTACCCGGATCCCGATACTACTTTTGCTTGCTAGTTTATCGCTCTTGTCGTTACAATTGCGCTACCTACCACTTGAATATCAGCCTCCCATATTGCCATGACAGCCTCTAACCTCCACATCCTAGCAAACCTTTGATTGGCTAAGTTACCGCTGCTCAGCCCCTCTTATAGCTTTCTTAGTTGCAAGTGCAGGTTGTTCCATGTGATAACATGGATTTGTATATCACAATATTTTCTGTTATTTAATTTAATGCACATATATATCTTGGTATTGGTGGAAGGCTTGGCCTTTTTCTAAGTGATTTGTTCCGTTATTACCGCCACTAGTTCCTTGTTACCGGTGTTATGTTTTCCATATTTTGCGCTCCTAACATGCTCGGGGTTGTTATGGGGACCCCCTTGTTCATTCGGTTGAGATTAAAACTTGCCTGGCAAAACCCAACATTGGTACTACATTTGCTTAACAACCTAATAAAATTGCATAGGGTCTTGCAAACCCGTGGATAATTTAATCAACCCTCGGGCCAGTGCTCCTCATGAGTGTTGGTCCAAACTAGAGTCGTGTGCGGGGCCAACCCGGGGCAATTCGGGAGATTTCTATCAGGCCACTGTATGCTGCGCTCATCCGGCCGTGTCCTGAGAACGAGATACGCGGCTCTTATCGGGATTGTCGACACGTCGGGCGGTCTTGCTGGATTTGTTTTACCTTTATCGAATGTCTTGCGTGTGGAGTCTGACTTTCTTCGGGTTTACTCGAGGTGTTGGAATTCCTTTGGAATTACCTATGATGATCGCGAGATCCATGGTCGAGGCATTCCCATGGAGTGTGGTTAATTTTGTAATGGATTAGTTGGAGCACCCCTACAGGGTTAAATCTTTTGGAAGTCGTGCCCACGGTTATGTGGCAACTTGGATATTTGTTTAACACCCGGTTATAGTAAACTTGAAGTAAACTTTAATTAAAATACACCAACTGTGTGAGTAACCGTGATCGTCTCTGCTCGTGAACATGATCCGAGAGAGAATACGGTGGGGTATGACTGATGTAAGTAGGTGTTCAGGGTCTCATAGAGATCATGCTAGATTCGATCATTCTTCGTAGGCCACTCATATTTATTTTATGTTGTGTAAGCTAGCCACCACATATGCTTAGTGCTACTACAAACTAAACACTTACCCCATCCCAACCTTTAAGCTTGAATAGTCTCGGTACCCGGGCACATGATAGCTGAGTCCTCTGTGGCTCACAGTTTACTACAACACTCCAGGTACAGGTTCAGATGAGTACGTGCAGGATGATCTTACCCAGCTCCAGTGGGAGTATGATGAGGAAAGAGGCAGGATGTACGTGCGTATCCGGATGACTAGAGGACCTGGTCGTGATCTTTGAGGCAGCGAGTTAGTTTCATTTGCATCTGTTTTATCGTTTGACTTCGTCCGTAGTCGGACCCTGTTTTAATCTTGATGTTTTGAACTCTAAGTGGAATTGTAATTTAGCATGTGGCGAGTGTAAGCCAACTTGTATACCCATCTCTTCTATAATGTGTGATGCAATGTTACTATACTTGCTAACGGCAAGATGCGCCTCTATCCCTTGCGTGGCCCTCGAGTCTTAAAATGGATAGGCGTGCATCTTGGGCGTGACATTGGATTAACTGTCTGCTTGCGCAACTTCTGATCTCGCCTATCAAGGCTGGTCGTAAAAACATGATACTGACCCGAGCTGAGCTGCATTGGATTACTCTGATACCCAGACTGGTTATTCTGTTACTGATTGTTGCCACCAGAGTGCTGATGATGTCCTCCCTGGTTGCCCTGGCCATGATGACCGGATCCTGAGCCGCCGGACCCAAACCCGGCTCCTGACCCGCCTGGTCCTGAGCCGTCGGGCGAGCCACCATCGTTGTTGTGCTGTCGTAAGCTGTAGTCCTTGAAATTTTGCATAACGTGGCAATTACCCCACGTGTGACCCGCCGGTCTATCGGGCCGGCTGTGCTCCGGACAAGGTTTATTGAGCATCTCTTCCAAATTAAAAGGAGTCTTACCCTTATTGAAAGTCTGCCTGAACTACTCGTTGCCCTTAGCACGATTGTTGCTTGTGCTGGCATTGGCCACCAACTCTAACCCGCCGTCTGGGTTCTTCCTCTTACCTTGGTTACCATTGCCTGCCACACCCTTGCCATGGTTATTCTTTTTACTCTGACCAGGTTTCTCTTTTTCAGAGCCCGGATCCTTTGTATTATCAGAGTCGGCATACTTCGTGAGAGCCGCCATGAGCTCCCCCATGTCTTGATACATGCGCTTGAGCCGGCTGAGCTTCTGCTTCAGAGGGGTAAAGTGGCAATTCTATTCCAGAATCAAAACCGCTTGAGCCGCTATGATCTGCTCAGATGAGTGGATGATAGTCGAGACCCGCCGGACCCAATGATGAGCCGACTCATTCTCTTGCTGCACGCAGTGATCCAAATCTATGATCGTCATAGGCTGTCTGCACGTTCCTTGAAAGTTTTTGATGAACTTCGCCTTTAGCTCAGCCCAGGAATTGATAGTATTGGGTGGCAAACCCTTCAACCATGTGCGAGCCGGCCCTTCCAGCATCATGATAAAATACTTCGCGCACACTGTGTCATTGACGTCCAACATCTCCATGGCCAGCTCGTAGCTTTCAATCCAAGCCTCTAGGGGCAGGTCTGTAGTGTAATTTGGGACCTTGCGAGGGCCTTTGAAATCCTTCGGGAGACGCTCGTTCCGCAGAGCCGACACCAAGCATGGGACTCCTACAGTCCTGGTGATTACTTCCGCTCCAACTGAGATGGAAGGTGCAGGCTCTTGATGAGCCACCATTGCCAGAGCCGCTGCCTCTCGCTGGGCTCTCACCCGGTCCACAAGCGCCTGAGCATCCAAAGTAGCCTGGTCATCTCGCGAAAGGCCCCGATGTCGATCACTGCTAGAAACCGCCGGCGAATCATAGCGCCAGCTAAAGCTACGGCTGGGGATGAGGGTTGAATGTACGCGACTCTGGATGTAGGTATACTTCTCTTGCTAGGCCATCACCGTTTGTAGGTATCCAATAGTGTTCTGCACCTCTTCTACAAAAGGCACCTCGTCAGTAATAGGGATTGTTTCAAGCTGGGTTGCTACCGCCGCCATGTTCTCTGCCGGGTTTGAATAGTGACCTGTCGGCGTTGGAAAAGCCATTGGTGAGGTCTAGTTCCGCCGGGGCAGGTTAAGCTACTGCCGAGCCGAGCGACTTCCAGGTACATCCGCTGTCCGTCCCGTTCCTAGTGTGTTGAAAAGGTCTCTAGCCTCATACTGTTCTGGTAGACGAGACTGATGCCTCATCCGCCGTACCGCGGCTGCCGATTGGTGCTATAGCTCAAGGCGGAAAGCCTCCGCCTTAAGGCGCTCTGCCTCCGCATCCATCAGAGCCTTAAACGTGCCCACTCTCTGTTGGACGTCCGCCATCTGGTCCTTCAGCCTTGTGATCTCCAGATTCCGGGCGGCTTGATTCTCAGGCGTGACTTCAGTCGCCATCAGGGCTGCGAGCTTGTTCATCAGATCCAGAAGAACCTGAGCCGGCGGCGGGTCAGCCCTCATGTCTGCCGCCCCGGTGGCTGTACTGCTCGTACCTGGTGCTGACCCCGCCATGAACACGGACGCATGAGTCGGCAGCCCATGACCGTCCAGCTCAGAACGCTCCGACTCGGGGTAAAGCTCGTCGTAGCCCCCGAGCCTGCCATCGTGAAGCTGGTAGATTGATTCCGCCTCTACACTCGAAGATCCATCCTCCGAACAAACGAGAGTCTCCTGCGATGCAAAAGCCTCAAGATCCATACTTTCAGTGGAGCCAATGAAGACATGCTTCCTGCCCGGATCAGCACGGGTGGGTCGCACGTGTCGGGCGGGTTGCGCGCGCCGAGACGGCTCGACGATGTTGGTGCAGACGTCCGGCCCGGGTGTAGATCCGCCGACCTTGCCGATGAAGACGTGGATTCCACCGAAAGGAACCCAGAACCCATACTCGACAAAGTCGGCCTCGGGGCCCCAGCCGGCGTCGTCGATGTAGAGCCGCCCGCGGGGGCTCTTGTTCATCCTTCCGACCACGTATCCCTCGAACCCTGGTAGAGATCCCTTTGAGAACTCAACACCACCGAGCGCTAGCCCCACGGTGGGTGCCAACTATCGTGGTTTTGTCATGGCAGATGTCTGAGGACTTAGATTCGAGGCCATCGCTAAGGTGATGGACTCAAAGGGGTTGGTTGGGACGAAGGACACGAGTTTACCTAGGTTCGGCCCCTCAAGAAGAGGTAAAAGACTACGTCCTTCTTGTGTTGTATTTATTGGAGTATCGATTACAAGGGAGCGGATTCACTTGACCAAGCTATCGACTCGTTGGTCTTTCCCTAAGTCGCCTCGGGTCTCGCCTTTATATAGGAGGTCTAGACCACGGGTTACACAAGTCACATACCGACTCTTAGAACGTGTCTGACTCTATCTCTATGTCATCTTGCCTTCCTGGGCAAGCCGCCTCCGGGCGGCTTAAACCGCCTGGGTCTTCATGCCTTCTCTTAACTGGGCTTCGCCCTCGCCCATCTTGGCAAGCCTCCATATGTCTAGGCTTACGTCTCCAGGCCCATTTGCCTTGGTCCGGCCTATGAGCCGCCAGGTATAACCCGGCCCCACCTGGGCAGGTCTTACCACGGGGTTATATCCCCAACACTAACCCTAATTGCCACGTGTTGCCCTCTTCTTCCTCTAGATCTGTTTCTCCTCTAGATTAGTTCTGCGGTGCTTAGGCGAAGCCCTGCAGGATTAGTTCACCACCAGCGCCACCATGTCGTTGTGCTGCGGGAGAACTCATCTACCTATCCACCCTCTCTTGCTGGATCAAGGAGGTGGAGATCGTCATCGAGCTGTACGTGTGCTGAACGCGGAGGTGCCATCCGTTCGACGCTAGATTGGAAGGACCGTGATCAATATCGCGAGACGATTCGTGATTCGATCGCAGGACGGATCGTGATGAGATCGCAGGACGGATCGTGATTGGATCACGGGACGGATCATGATGGGATCGCACGACACTCGATGATTTGGATCGCGAAGACATTCGACTACATCGACCATGTTTCTTAACGCTTCCCACTTAGCGATCTACAAGGGTATGTAGATCCACTCTCCCTCTTGTAGATGCTCATCACCATGGATAGATCTTGCGTGCGCGTAAGAATTTTTTGTTTTCCCATGCAACGTTCCCAACAGTGGCATCATGATCTAGGCCTATGTGTAGATGAGATGTCGAGTAGAACACAAAGGAGTTCGTGGGCGTTGATGCTTAGATTGCTTCCTCCCTTGGTTGTGTTTTGGTTCAGCGGTATTGTTGGATGAAGCGGCCGGGACCAACCTTACTCGTATGCTTACGAGAGACCGGTTCCATCGACTGACGTGTAACTTCGCTGCACAAAGATGACTGGCGGGTGTCTGTTTCTCCTACTTTAGTTGGATCGGATTCGACAAAGGCGGTCCTTGAGAAGGTTGAAAAGCAACTTCTGTATCATCGTTGTGGTTTTGCGTAGGTGAGAATTGTTCTTGCTAGATACCCATAGCAGCTACGTAAAACTTGCAACAACAATTAGAGGACGTCTAACTTGTTTTTGCAGGGTATGTTGTGATGTGATATGGCCAATTACATGATGAGATATATGTGATGTATGAGATGATCATGTATTGTATAGAATATCACGAGTTGCATGTCGATGAGTACGGCAACCGGCAGGAGCCATAGGGTTGTCTTTAATTATTGTATGACCTGCGTGTCAATCATTAAGCACTATGTAATGCATTACTTTATCGCTAAGCGGTAGCAATAGTAGTAGAAGCATGGTGGGCGTGACAACCCCGATGGCGACACGTTGATGGAGATCATGGTGTCATGCCAGTGACGATGGAGATCATGTCGGTGCTTTCAAGATGGATATCAAAAGCACAAGTTCATGGTCATATCATGTCACTTATGATTTGCATGTGATGTTAATACTTTTATGCACCTTGTTTTGTTTAGGATGATGGTAGCATTATAAGGTGATCCCTCACTTAAATTTCAAGAATTGTGTTCTCCCCGAGTGTGCACCGTTGCGAAAGTTTGTCGTGTCGAGACACCACGTGATGATCGGGTGTGATAGACTCTACGTTCACATACAACGGGTGCAAGCCAGTGTTGCACATGTGGAACACTCGGGTTAAACTTGAAGAGCCTAGCATGTATAGACATGGCCTCGGAACACAAGAGAGCGAAAGGTCAAACATGAGTCATATAGCAGATATGATCAACATGATGATGTTCACCATTTAAACCACCTCAAATCACATGATGATCGGACTTGAGTTGGTGAATTTGGATCATGTATCACTCGAATGACCGGAGGGATGTCAATTTGAGTGGGAGTTCTTAAGTAATATGATTAATTGAACTCGTTATCATGAACATAGTCAAAGTGTCTTTGCAAATTATGTTGTAGATAGCTCGCGGTGTAGCTCCCCTATTTTATTGATATGTTCCTAGAGAAAATTAAGTTGAAAGATAATGGTAGCAATTTTGCGGACTAGGTCCGTGGTCAGAGGATTGTCCTCAGTTGCTACACAGAAGGCTTATGTCCTTGATCACTGCTCAGTGCGCCGCCCCCTCTAGCATCGTCTACAGATGTTGTGAACATCTGACAGGCATGTTTTGATGACTGCTTGATAGTTTAGTGCGTCATGCATTACGGCTTAGAATTGAGGCTCCAAAACGTTTTGAACGTCATAGAACATATGAGATGTTCTAAGATCTGAAATTGGGATCTCAGGCTCGTGCCCGTGTTGCGAGATATGAGATCTCCAACAAGATTCTTTGCCTGCAAGGAGAATAGCTCAATCGTTGAGCATGTGCTCAGGTTGTTTGGGTGCTACAATTGCTTGAATCGAGTGGGAGTTGATCTTCTAGATATGATAGTGAATTATATAGTTCTCTGAGTCACTATCATAAGATACTAGAACTTTGTGATGAACTATAATTATGCCAGGGATGGAAATGATGATCCCTGAGCTATTCGCGATGTTTGACACTGCGAAGGTAGAAATCAAGAAGGAGCATCAAGTGTTGATGGTTAGTAAAACCACTAGTTTCGAAAAGGGAAAGGGTAAGGAGGGAAAATTCATGGATGGCAAGTCAGTTGATGCTCCAGTGAAGCAACCCAAAGTTGAACTCAAACCCGAAACTAAGTGCTTCTATTATGAGGAGAGCGGTCGCTGAAGCAGAACAACCCTAGATACCTGGTAGTTAAGAAGGCTGGCAATGTCAATAGAAGTATATTTGATATACATGTTATTGATGTGAACCTTGCTAGAACTCCTGGTAGCACATGGGTATTGGATACCGGTTCGATTGCTAAATGTTAGTAACTCAAAATAAAAGCTATGGAATAAACGGAGACTAGCTAAGTGTGAGGTGACTATGTGTGTTGGAAATGTTTCCAAGGTTGATGTGATCAACATCGCACGCTATCTCTACCTTCGCGATTAGTGACGAACCTAAATAAATGTTTTGCGTTAAGCATGAACATCATTAGATTGTGTTTATTGCAATACGGTTATTCATTTAAGTTAGAGAATAATGGTTATTTTGTTTACATGAATAATACCTTCAATGGTCATGCACCCAATGATAATGGTTTGTTCAATCTTGATCATAGTAATACACATATTCATAACATTGATGCCAAAAGATACAAAGTTAATAATGATAGTACCACATACTTGTGGCACTGCCATTAAATGTCATATTGGTCTAAAGCGCATGAAGAAACTCTATGTTGATGGATCTTTGGACTCAGTCGATTTTGAATCGGTTGAGTCATGCGAACCATGCCTCTTGGGCAAGATGACTAAGGACCCCATTTTCCGGTTTGATGGACCGGGCAAATGACTTATTGGAAATGATACATGTTGATGTATGCAATCCAATGGTGTGGTAGCGTGAGGTGGATATCATTATTTTCTTATCTTCACTGATAATGTGAGTAGATATAGTGTATATTTACTTAATGAAACACAAGTCTGAATCATTTGAAAAGTTCAAGAAGAATCAGAGTGAAGTTTGAGATCATCACGATAAGAAGATAAAATGTCTACGATATGATCATGGAGGTGACTATCTGAGTTACGAGTTTGGTATACAACTTAAGACAATGTGAAAAGTTGTTTCACAACTCATGCACCTGGAACACCATAGTGTGATGGTGCGTCCGAATGTTGTAGTCGTGCTCTATTGGATATGGTGCGAACTATGATGTCTCTTATCGATTTGCCACTGTCGTTTTGGGGTTATGCATTAGATACAACTACATTCACTTTAAAAGGGGCACCATCTAAGTCCGTTGAGATGACACCGTATGAATTTTGCTTTGGCGGAAACCCAAGCTGTCATTTCTTAATGTTTGGGGCTACGACGCTTATGTGAAAAAAGGGGTTTTCACCTAATGAGCTCGAACCCAAAGCGGACAAATGCATGTTCATAGAATACCCTAACGTAACAGTTGGGAAACCTTCTATCTTAGATTCAAGCCCAAAGTGTTGTTGCTAAAACGGGTCCTTTCTCGAGTTTCTCTCAAAAGAATTGAGTGGGAGGAAGATAGAACTTGATGAGGTTGTTGAACCTTTGTTTCAACCAGAGAGTAGCGCAGAGCAGAAAGATGTTTCTGTGGAGCCTACGTTAGTTGAATAGGAAGTTAATGATGATGATCATGAAGCTTTAGATCATGTTACTATCGAACCTCGTAGGTCGACAAGGACGCGTACTACTCCTGAGTGGTACGGCAACCCTGTCTTAGAGGTCATGTTGTTGGACAACGATGAACCTATGAGCTATGGAGAAGTGATGATGGGCCCAGATTCCGACAAATGGCTAGAGGCCATGAAATCTGAGAAATGATCCATGTATGAAAACCAAGTATGGACTTTCGGGTACTTAAGGATATTCTTGACCGCTGCCCAGTGTTCCATTCCAGGATCACTTTGAAACCTTCCGGCCATACTTATGGCAAGGCTGACATTCGGTCTTGTGCACAGCATTGCATACATGATAGAGCCTATGGCTGAAGCATAGGGGATGACACTCATCTTTTCTCTATCTTCTGCAGTCACCGGGCATTGAGTCTTACTAAACTTCACACCTTGTAACACAGGCAAGAACCCCTTCTTGGACTAATCCATTTTTAACTTCTTCAAAACTTTATCAAGGTATGTGCTCTGTGAAAGTGCTATTAAGCGTCTCGATCTATCTCTATAGATCTTAATGCCTAATATGAAAGCAGATTCTCCTAGGTCCTTCATTGAAAAACTCTTGTTCAAATATTCCTTCACACTTTCCAGGATTTCTATATTGTTTCCAATCAGCAATATGCCATCCACATATAATATTATAAACGCTATAGAGCTCCCACTCACTTTCTTGTAAATACAAGCTTCTCCGTAAACTTGTACAAACTCAAACGCTTTGATCACCTCATCAAAACGCTTATTCCAACTCCGACATGCTTGCACCAGCCCATAAATGGATCGCTGGAATTTGCAAACTTTGTCCGCATTCTCTGGATCGACAAAACCTTCTGGTTGCATCATATACAACTCTTCCTCAAGGAAACCATTGAGGAACGTTGTTTTGACATCCATCTGCCAAATTTCATAGTCAAAATAAGCAGCTATTGCCAACATGATTCTGACAGACTTAAGCATCGCTACGGGTGAGAAGGTTTCATCGTAGTCAACTCCTTGAACTTGTGAAAAACCCTTTGCCACAAGTCGAGCTTTAGAGACGGTGACATTACCGTCCGCGTATGTCTTCTTCTTAAAGATCCATTTGTTCTGAATGTCCTTTCGCCCTTCAGGTAATACTTCCAAAGTATATACTTTGTTTTCATACATGGATCCCATCTCGGATTTCATGGCCTCTAACAATTTCTCGGAATTCGGGCCCATCACTTCTTCTCCATAGCTCATAGGTTCATTGTTGTCCAACAACATGACCTCCAAGACAAGGTTGCCGTACCACTCAGGAGTAGTACGCGGCCTTCTCGGCCTACGAGGTTCAATAGTAGCTTGATCCGAAGCTTCATGATCATCATCATTAACTTCCTCTTCTACCGTCGTAGGTTCCACAGAAACATCTTTCTGCGCTGCGCTACTTTCTGGTTGAAGTAAAGGTTCAATAACCTCATCAAGCTCTATTTTCCTCCCACTCAATTCTTTCGAGAGAAACTCTTTCTCAGGAAATGTTTCGTTCTTGGCGACAAACACTTTGCCTTCGGATTTGATATAGAAGGTATACCCGACTGTCTCTTTCGGGTATCCTATGAAGACGCATTTTTCCGCTTTGGGTTCCAGCTTTTCAGGCTGAAGATTTTTGACATAAGCATCACATTCCCAAACTTTAAGAAACAACCACTTTGGCCTCTTGCCAAACCACAGTTCATATGGCGTCGTCTCAACGGATTTCAATGGTGCCCTATTTAAAGTGAATGCAGTTGTCTCTAATGCATCACCCCAAAACGATAGTGGCAAATCATCAAGAGACATCATAGAATGCACCATATCTAATAAGGTTCGATTACGATGTTCGGACACACCATTATGTTGTGGTGTTCTGGGCGGTGTCAACTGTGAAAAAATTCCACACTGTCTTAAGTGACTGCCAAACTCATAACTCGGATATTCACCTCCTCAATCAGATCGCAGGAATTTAATCTTCTTGTTACGATGATTCTCAACTTCACTCTAAAATAGCTTGAATTTTTCAAACGTTTCAGACTTGTGTTTCATCAAGTAAACATACCCATATCTACTTAAGTCATCAGTGAAGGTGAGAAAATAACAATATCCACCACGCGCTGTAACATTCATTGGACCGCACACATCAGTATGTATGATTTCAAATAAGTCACTCGCCCGTTCCATTGTTCCAAAGAACGGTGTTTTAGTCATCTTGCCCATGAGGCATGGTTCACATGTGTCAAGTGATTCAAAATCAAGTGACTCCAAAAGTCCATCAGCATGGAGCTTCCTCATGCGTTTTTTACACCAATATGACCTAAACGGTAGTGCCAAAAAAAAGTGGTACTATCATTATGCCCTCTACATCTTTTGGCATCAATGTTATGAACATGTGTGTCATCACTATCAAGATTCAATATGAATAAACCCCTAACATTGGGTGCATGACCATAAAAGATATTATTCGTATAAATAGAACAACCATTATTCCCTGATTTAGATGAGTAACCGTCTCGCAATAAACAAGATCCAGATATAATGTTCATTCTTAACGCAGGCACTAAATAACAATTATTCAGGTTCATCACTAATCCCGATGGTAATCGAAGAGAGAGCGTGCCGACGGCGATCACATCAACCTTGGAACCATTTCCCACGCGCATCGTCACTTCGTCCTTTGCCAGCCTTCATTTATTCCCTAGTTCCTGCTTTGAGTTGCAAATGTGAGCAACCGAACTGGTATCAAATACCTAGGCACTACTACGAGAGCTAGTAAGGTACACATCAATAACATGTATATCATATATACCTTGTTTGTCGTTGGCCGCCTTCTTGTTAGCCAGGTACTTGGGCCAGTTCCGCTTCCAATGACCTGCTCCCTTGCAATGAAAGCACTCAGTTTCTGGCTTGGGTCCATGCTTGGGCTTCTTTACAGGAGTAGCAACTGCTTTGCCATCCTTTTTGGTTTTACCCTTCTTGCCCTTGCCCTTCACCTTGCCATTTTTCTTGAAACTAGTGGTTTTATTGACCATCAACACTTCATGTTCTTTTTGGATTTCAGACTCAGCGACTTTTAGCATCGCAAACAGCTCGGTGACTGACTTGTTCATCCCGTGCATGTTATAATTCATCACAAAGCTCTTGTAACTAGGTGGCAGCGATTGAAGAACTCTGTCAGTGATCGCCTCTGGCGGAAGGGCAATTCCCAACTCCGCTAGACGAGTTGAATACCCAGACATTCTGAGTATATGTTCACTGATAGACCCATTCTCCTCCATCTTGCAAGCATAGAACTTATCGGAGGTTTCATACCTCTCGATCCGGGCATTCTTCTGAAAGATAAACTTCAACTCCTGGAACATCTCATATGCTCCATGACGTTCAAAACGTCTTTGAAGTCCCGGTTCTAAGCCATACAATATTGCACACTGAACTATTGAGTAATCTGCAGTACGTGCTTCCCAAACGTTCTTAACGTCTTCGGAGGTCATGTCTTCTAGTTGGTCACCAAGCGGTGCATCAAGGACATATGATTTCTGGGAAGCCATGAGGATAATCCTCAGATTACGGGCCCAGTCAACAAAGTTACTTCCATCATCTTTCAACTTAGCTTTCTCTAGGAACGCATTAAAATTCAGGGGTGCTACTGCGCGAGCCATTGATCTACAACATAAATATGCAAAGTTTACTTAGACTATTGTTCAAGATAATGAATTTAGTTAATCAAATTACTAAAGCTCCCACTCAAATTGACATCCCTCAGGTCATCTGAGTGTCACATGATCCAAATTCACCAACTCAAGTCCGATCATCACGTGAGTTGAGGTGGCTTCAATGGTGAACATTATTATGTTGATCATATCTACTATATGACTCATGTTCGGCCTTTCGGTCTCTTGTGTTACGAGGCCATGTTTGTACATGCTAGGCTCGTCAAGTTTAACCCGAGTGTTCTGCACGTGCAACACAGGCTTGCACCCGTTGTATGTGAACGTAGAGTCTATCACACCCGATCATCACGTGGTGTCTCCACACGATGAACATTCGCAACGGTGCACACTCGGGGAGAACACAATTCATCTTGAAATTTAAGTGAGAAATCACCTTATAATGCTACTGTCGTCCTAATCAAAACAAGGTGCATAAAAGGATTAACATCACATACAATTCATAAGTGACATGATATGGCCATGTACTTGTGCTTTTGATCTCCATCTAGAAAGCACCGGCATGATCTCCATCGTCACCGGCATGACACCATGATCTTCATCATCTTGATCTCCATCAACGTGTCGCCATTGGGGTTGTCGCGCCCAACATGCTTCTACTACTATTGCTACCGTTTAGCGATAAAGTAAAGCATTACATAGCGCTTAATGATTGACACGCAGGTCATACAATAATTAAAGACAACCCTATGGCTCCTGCCGGTTACCGTACTCATCGACAGGCAAGTCGTGATAATCTATACATCACATGATCATCTCATACATCACATATATCACATCATGTAATGGGCCATATCACATCACAACATACCCTGCAAAAACAAGTTAGACGTCCTCTAATTGTTGTTGCATGTTTTACATGGCTGCTATGGGTATCTAGCAAGAACAACTCTCATCTACGCAAAAACCATAACGGTGATACACTAGTTGCTTTTCAACCTTCTCAAGGACCGCCTTTGTCGAATACGATCCAACTAAAGTGAGAGAAACTGGCACCCGCAAGCCATCTATGCAACAAGTTGTGGTCGAGGGAACCGGTCTCTTGTAAGCGTACGAGTAATGTTGGTCTGGGCCGCTTCATCTCACAATACCGCTGAACCAAAATCCGACCAAGAGAGGAAGAAATCTAAGTATCAACGCCCACAAACCTTTTGTGTTCTAATCGAGATCTCATCTATAGATAAACCTAGCTCTGATACCACTGTTGGGGAACGTTGCATGGGAAACAAAAAAATTCGTACGCACACGCAGATCTATCCATGGTGATGAACATCTATGAGAGGGAGAGTGGATCTATGTACCCTTGTAGATCGCTAAGCAGGAAGCGTTAAGAAATGCGGTTGGTGTAGTCGTACGTCTTCGTGATCCAAATCACCAAGAGTCCCGCGATCCAATCACGATCCGTCCCGCGATCCAATCACGATCCGTCCCACGAACTTGATCACGATCCTTCCGATAGGATTTTTGCGGTGCTTAGGTGAAGCCCTGCCGGAATAGCTCCACCACCATCGCCGGACAGCTGTCACGCTGCCGGAGAACTCTTCTTCCTCTTCGCTCCTTATTGCTGGATCAAGACGGCGGAGATCATCATCAAGCTGTACGTGTGCTGAAAATTCTGTGCAAAAACCCTAAAACCACCAGTATATATAGGAGGAAGAGAGGAGGAGGCTTGACCCAAGGGGCAAGCCACAAGGAGTCGGCCAAACCAGGTTGTGGATGTGGAATCCACCTCAAATCCTAGTAGGACTAGTATTCACCCAATTTTTGCCCTTTTCCACCTTTTCTCTTTGGATTTTCTTCTCTAGGCGCATGGGCCTTGTGTCGGGTTTTCCACCAGACCACTAAGGGACGATATTCACTCTCCCACAGCCCATAAAGCCTATTGGGTCGAAATATCCCTCCCGTAGGTCTCCCGGTACACTACCGGTACTCACGGTACACTATCGATGAGCCCGAAACTTTTTCGATGACCAAAACAGGACTTCCTATATATGAATCTTTACCTCCATACCATTCCAGAGCTCCTCGTGAAGTCCGAGATCTCATCCGGGACTCCAAAAATCCTTCGGTCACCACCATACATAACTCTATACTACCAAAACGTCACCAAACCTTAAGTGTGCAGACCCTTTTTGGCCTTTTTTGGCCTTTTTTCCTTTGGGTTTTTCTTCCCAGACGCATGGGCCTTGTGTGGGACTTCCACCAGCCCACAAAAGTCTGGTAATTATTCTCCCACAGCCCATGAAGCCTCTTGGGTCGAAATACCCCTCCCGGTGGTCTCCCGGTACACTACCGGCACTCCCGGTACATTACCGATGAGCCCGAAACTTTTCCGAAGACCAAAACAGGACTTCCTATATATCAATCTTTACCTCCGAGCCATTCCGGAGCTCCTCGTGGCGTCCGGCATCTCATCTGGCACTCCGAACAACCTTCGGTCACCACCATACATAACTCTATACTACCGAAACGTCACCGAACCTTAAGTGTGCAGACCCTGCGGGTTCGAGAACTAGGTAGACATGACCGAGACACCTCTACGGTCAATAACCAATAGCGGCACCTGGATGCCCATATTGGTTCCTACATATTCTACGAAGATCTTTATCGGTCGAACCTCTATGTCAAGGATTCAGTTAATCCCGTATGATGTTCCCTTTGTTCTTCGGTATGTTACTTGCTCGAGATTCGATCGTCGGTATTTCCATACCTAGTTCAACCTCGTTACTGGCAAGTCTCTTTACTCGTTCTGTAATACAAGATCCCATAACTAACACTTAGTCACATTGCTTCCATGGCTTATTGTGATGTTGTATTACTGAGTGGGCCCTCAGATACCTCTCCATCACACGGAGTAACAAATCCCAGTCTTGATCCATGCCAACTCAATAGACACCCTCGGAGATACCTGTAGAGCACCTTTATAGTCACCCAGTTACATTGCGATGTTTGATACACACAAGGCACTCCTCCGGTATCCGTGAGTTGCATGATCTCATGGTCATAGGAACATATACTTGACATGTAGAAAACAATAGCAATAAACTGACACGATCATATGCTACGTTTGTAGTTTGGGTCTTGTCCATCACATCATTCTCCTAATGATGTGATCCCGTTATCAAATGACATCACATGTCAATGGCTAGGAAACCTTGACCATCTTTGATCAACGAGCTAGTTCACTAGAGGCATACTAGGGACAAAGTGTTGTCTATTTACCCACACATGTAATGTGTTTCCAATTAATACAATTATAGCATGAATAATAAAAAATTATCATGAACAAGGAAATATAATAATAAACACTTTATTTATTTCCTCTAGGGCATATTTCCAATAACTTTCTCACCCGTAGCGATGCTAAAATCTGTTGGAATTATATTAGCAGTTGTTGCGGTTTTTCAATTCTTAAATCTGGTAGATGGATGTCAAAACATAGTTTCCTTAACGGTTTTTGTAAGGAAAGGTTGTATGTGATACAGCTGGAAGGTTTTATCACTCCTAAGGATGCTAAAAAGTATGCAAGCTCCAGCAATCCATCTAAGGGCTTGATCAAGCATCTCGGAGTTGGAATATACGCTTTTATGAGGTGATAAAAGTTTTTGAGTTTATACCAAATTTACGAGAAACTTGTATTTACAATAAAGTGAGTAGGAGCACTATAGAATTTTTGATGAGCATATGTGGATGACATATTGTTGATCAGAAATGATGTAGAATTTCTGGAAAGCATAATGGGTTGTTTGAAAAGAGTATTTCAAAGGAAGACCTGGATAAAGCTACTTAATTGTTGGGCATCGAGATCTATAGAGATAGATCAAGACACCTCATGAGACTTTCAATGAGTACATACCTTGACAAGATTTTGAAAGAGTTCAAAATGGATTAGTCAAAGAAAGAGTTCTTGCCTGATTTGTAAGGTGTGAAGTTGAGTGAGACTCAAAGCTCGACCAAGGTAGAAGAAAGACTAACGACGAAGGTTGTCCCCTATGCTTTATCCATAGGCTCTATATAGTATGCCATGTTGTGTACCGCGCCTGTGTTTGCCTTGCCATGAGTATATCAAGGGGTACAAGAGTGATCCAGGAGTGGATCACTGGACAGCGGTCAAGATTATCCTTAGTAACTAAAGGACTAAGGAAATGTTTCTCGATTATGGAGGTGATAAATACTTCGTCGTAAATAGTTACGTTGATGCAAGATTTAACACCAATCCGGATGACTCTTAGTAGCAAACCGGATACGTGTAGTGGAGCAGCCATTTGGAATAGTTCCAAGTAGAGTGTGGTAGCAGTATTTACAGTATGACATAGAGATTTGCAAAGTACACACGAATCTGAATATAGCACACTTGTTGACTAAAAGACCTCTCTCACATGAAAAGCATGATCGAGCCCCAGAACTCATTGGGTGTTAGATTCATAACAATGCAAATCACATGGTGATGTGAACTAGATTATTGACTCTAGTGCAAGTGGGAGACTATTGGAAATATGCCCTACAGGCAATAATAAATTAGTTATTATCATATTTACTTGTTCATGGTAATCGTTTATTATCCATGCTAGAATTGTATTGATCGAAAACTCAGATACATGTGTGGATACATAGACAACACCATGTCCCTGGTATGCCTCTGATGGACTAGCTCGTTGACCATAGATGGTTAAGGTTTCCTAGCCATGGACATGAGATGTCATTTGATAATGGGATCACATCATTAGGAGAATGATGTCATGGACAAGACCCAAACTATAAACCTAGCATATGATCGTGTAAGTTTACTGCTACAGTTTTCTGTATGTCAAGTATCTGTTCCTATGACCATGAGATCATGCAACGCACTGACATCGGAGGAGTACCTTGTGTGTATCAAACGTCACAACATAACTCGGTGACTATAAAGGTGCTCTACAAGTATCTCCGAGGGTGTCTGTTGGGTTGGCATGGATCAAGATTGGGATTTGTTACTCCGTGTGACGGAGAGGTATCTCAGGGCCCACTCGATAATACAACATCACAACAAGCCTTGCAAGCAATGTGACTAAGTGTTAGCCACGGGATCTTGTATTACGGAACGAGTAAAGAGACTTGCCGGTAACGAGATTGAACTAGGTATAGAGATACCGACGATCGAATCTCAGGCAAGTAACATACCAAAGAACAAAGGGAACAACATACGTGATTAACTGAATCCTTGACATAGAGGTTCAACCGATAAAGATATTCGTAGAATATGCAGGAACCAATATGGGCATCCAGGTCCCGCTATTGGTTATTGACCGTAGAGGTGTCCCGGTCATGTCTACATAGTTCTCGAACCCGCAGGGTCTGCACACTTAAGGTTCGGTGACGTTTCGGTAGTATAGAATTATGTATGGTGGTGACCAAAGGTTGTTAGGAGTCTCAGATGAGATCCTGGATGTCACGAGGAGCTCCAGAATGGTCCATAGGTAAAGATTGATATATAAGAAGTCCTGTTTTGGTCATCGGAAAAGTTTTGGGCTCATCGGTAGTGTATCGGGAGTGCCGGGAGGGTGCCGGGACCATTGGGAGGGGTGTCTCGACCCAAAGGACCTCATGGGATGTGGGAGGAGTCAAACCAGCCCCTGGTGGTCTGGACTAATCCCCCACTCAGGCCCATGCGGCTAGGGGTGGGAAAAACCCAAAAGATGGAGAGGTGAAAAGAGTTTCCAAGTGGAAAGGAGGAATCCTACTCCTAATAGGATTGGAGTAGGACTCCTCCACCTCAAATTTTGACCAAACCTTGAGGGTTTGAGGCTGCCTCCTCCCCTCCCTCCCTCCTATATATACTAGAGGATTTAGAGGGGAGAGCTAACCCTAATTGCCACGTGTTGCCCTCTTCTTCCTCTAGATCTGTTTCTCCTCTAGATTAGTTCTGCGGTGCTTAGGCGAAGCCCTGCAGGATTAGTTCACCATCACCACCACCACGCCATTGTGCTGCTGGAGAATGCATCTACCTATCCACCCTCTCTTGCTGGATCAAGGAGGTGGAGATTGTCATCGAGCTGTACGTGTGTTGAACACGGAGGTGCCATCCGTTCAACGCTAGATCGAAAGGACCGTGATCAGGATCGCGAGACGATTCGTGATTCGAACGCGGGACGGATCGTGATGAGATCTTGGGACGGGTCGTGATTGGATTGCAAGACGGATCGTGATGGGATCGCGGGACGCTCGACGATTTGGATCGCGAAGACGTTCGACTACATCAACCGCGTTTCTTAACGCTTCCCGCTTAGCGATCTACAAGGGTATGTAGATCCACTCTCCCTCTCATAGATTCTCATCACCATGGATATATCTTGCGTGCGCGTAGGAATTTTTTTGTTTCCCATGCAACGTTCCCAACAGGAGGTGCAGGACGAGGATCAGATGCGGTCGGGCAGACCAGGGCTCGAAACCGTGGACTTGGTGACTACGGTGGTGGCCGAAACATCCAAGCGCAGAACGAGTCACAGAACTTTGACCGTGGTCGCTGGGGTGATGATGGCTACCATGCCTATGGTGATGGAGTTCACCGAGGCTCGTCCTCTTTCGGTGGTAGTCGAGGAGATGGTGCCGGATGGGGCTTCAATGGTCCACCTGGCCCGTTCGTCGAGGGTCCCAAAGGACCTCTGCATTGTAACAGGAAGACCTACCACCCTAACCATGGGGCGCAGGGGGAGTGGACGGTTTCCCCCGCCGTGTCGAGACCACACCACGACCCGGCTAGAGCAGCCAGATGCAGCAGGGACAATGGTGTAGCCGTTGGGTACCGTGTCTGGACCGGGCACTGACACTCCCCCTCTCGCAGGTGCTGCCCTAGAGGCGGTTCGAGCTTTGGCGACGGTCAATGTGTCTAAGGGAGTGGCTGAAGCTAATCGGGATGTGATGTCTGATAAAGCTATTGATAAATCTGATGGCGAGAGAGCTACAAAGTGGGCTCAGAAAAAAGAAAAGATGACTTGTTACTGCAGTGGAGAACCGGGGCACTTTGTGGCTGAGTGCTTGGTTGAGCTTTGTGATATTTTCCGTAAGCCCAAGCATGAGACGGGCGAGTGTCCTTTTCTCCAGATACCGAAGTCGGTGGTAACTATCTATGGGGTATGCTACCCAGAGCTGATGTTCTTTGAGTCTCCCCGTTCTACTTCGACTGCACCTGCTCCGGAGAGTTCCCGGACTGGAGTAGTGAGAGTGACTCGTGGAACTATGACTTTGGACCAGATTGTTCAGCGATTGCATGAGTTAGTATCACCTACTTTCCAGTGGAACCCGGTAAGGCTCGACGAGCAAGTAATCCGGGTGGATTTCCCTACTAAGGAAGATCTAGCGAGGCTTCTTAAATTTGGGATGAGCAGGGTTCCAAACAGCTCATGTGTTCTTGAGTTCGATGCGTAGACTCAAAAGGAGACTGAGGGAACGCTGCTACCTCAGTTATGGGTCAGGTTCCAAGGGGCTCCAGTGACAGCATTGGATGATTTCTTGGTGACGTGGAGTCTTGGTCCTCTCATAGGCAAGACTGATAAGGTGGATATGGCTTTCACGCGTGCGCAAGGAGTCGCTCGCCTGCTTGTAAGTGTTATCAGTATCGAGTATATTCCTGACACCGTCAGATGGATGTATGACGGAAGAAGCTTTGATCTGGATATTGAGATAGAGGAGAATGAGGAATTCCAGGAGTTGGCTAACCAGGTTGATATGGACACTGATGATGGGCACGCCGGTGGTGGGAATCTTGACAAGAGTTCAGAGGAGAGGGACACATTTGATAGAGCTTCGACACCCTTAGCCAAGCCAGCAGAGATTGGTTCTTCTAAGGAAAACACACATACATCTACCACTACGCATCAGTTGAGGTTTGGATCGTTTGGATCTTCCTCGGCCCCATGCAGACTATGGGGTGTCAGAGCAGAGCTAAATGATCCGATGGAGCAGGAGCTACCACCACTTTCACCGATGGCATCGAGGACACTGTCGCCAGCTGTAATGCAAGTGTCTAAGGATACTTCACTTAGGCCGTGCGACCAGGAGGTGGCATCATCACGACAGGGAGGGTCAGAGGCAGTTGGGACACGAGCAGTTAGCCCTTCCCCAACCCCTACGGCGACGAGGCGGCTAGCTAGCGTTATGGCAGGCGACCACAACCCAGCTATAGCCGTGACTATCCCGGCACCAATGACCCATGTTGCGGTTGTGGTAGGTGATCACACCCTAGTTATGGGAGCGCTTACACCGACGGTTGCTGGAGGACAAGTTTGCATCGCCGGAACCGCGACAGGAGGTCGCGCTTCCACCAGCGGTGCATGGTCAGGGCAGGTCGGACATATGGTAGACGGCCAGAGTCCGATTAAGCCCACGGCTAAGGAGGTTATCCAGTTTGGGGGGATCCCAGACCCGGCGAGCGAGGCCGGGCGAACGAGCAACCATTTGCAGGCTCAACCAGATGTCGATGAGCTACAGATGGGCCGTGCCAAGCGGGCGGCTAAGCTTCAGGACATCGAGACTACTACAGGTATGGCCATCGACAAGAGTTATTCTATTTTGAATTTCTCTCAGGAAGATATTATTGTCAATGCATGCAATCTCGGGGTATCTTTGGGTTGTAATGGACAGGAAATTTCTAAATCTATGAATGACCTTTTAGACTTAGAGGCTGACACAACTATAGAGATGGTTAGAAAAATTGCAGCGGTGGAGCCCATGAACGACTCTGATATAAATGCACTAGGGATGGGGGCATTAGAATGTCTATGTGAGGATCTTGTGCCACCATCACTAATGCCTGATGAGGATAATGAGATAGGTGCGGAGGGGTATGTGGACCCTTTGCAGGTGAATGATTGTGCACTGCCAGAGACCAGTTATGTGGACCGGTTGGTTGGACAGGACAAACCAAAACGTACCTAGAAGAGGAAGGTGTATCCTGTTTCAGCCATACGCAGAAGCGCAAGATTGAAGTCTCTAAAAAATTCATGATGAAAGATGAAAAGAATTTTTTGGAATAGTAGAGGTCTAGCGGACTTGGCTAAAAGAAGATTTCTTGCTGAAGCATCACTTGAACACAAAATAGATTTTATTCGTTAATGGAAACTGGAAGATACAATTTTACATCTCAATTTCTTACTACTCTCTCAAGTGGTATTGATTTCGATTGGCACTGTTTACCACCAAGAGGAAGGTCCGGGGGGTCTTACTTGGGGTCAGGTGCGATACGCTTCAAGTCCGAAACGTGGTGTTTGGGGACTTCGCCGTCAAATTCAGAGTGTGTTCCAAGGAGGACGGGTTCCAATGGGCACTGGTGGCTGTATATGGTGCAGCACAGCCCGAACTCAAGAGGGACTTTCTGGCTGACCTAGTCCGGATTTGTGGGGACGAGAGGCTGACGATTTTAGTAGGGGGTGACTTTAATATCATCAGGAGAAGAGATGAGAAAACAATGATAACTTCGATGGCAAATGGTCATTTACATTTAATACAATCATCGAGAGCCTTGATTTGCGAGAGATTCAGTTATTAGGTAGAAAATTTACCTGGGCAAACACGTTACCTAATCCGACTTTTGAGAAATTGGATCGGGTCCTCACGAGTGTGGACTGGGAGCAGAAGTTTCCACGAGTGATAGTGAGAGCGATGCCGAGAGCTATTTCCGATCACACCCCATTGTTTGTTGACTCGGGGGTGGCAACACATGTGGGAAACAAAAATTTATTCCCTTTTGAGTTGGCCTGGTTTGAAAGAGAAGGATTCGTGGACCCCATAGCTAGAGAATGGGCTAGGGACACGGGGCGCTGCTCGAATGTTGTTAGGTGGCAAAATAAGATTAGGAACCTGAGGCAGTTCCTATGGGGTTGGGCAAAACATGAAAGTGGCATATATAAGAAAGAGAAACAAAGGCTTATCCACCATATAAATGAGCTAGACATAAAAGACGAAAGTGCGTTGTTAGATGACAATGAGAAGTCATTGAAAACGGAGGAGGAACAAAAGCTAAAACAACTCCTTAGAGAGGAGGAGTTAAAGTGGGCACTTAGAGCGAAAGCGCGACAAGTAGTACAAGGTGATGACAACACCCAATTTTTCCATCTGATTGCTAATGGAAAGCATAGAAAGAAAGAAAATCTATCAACTTGAGCAGGATGAGGGTACAATTGTAGGACACAAAAATCTGAAATTGTACATCTTTGAGTATTATAAGAAACCATTCGGGGCTCCAGAGGATAATTATGTATCCATGGTGACATACCTCAGCTCGGGACGGACGATAATGAGATACTAACCGCACCTTTTACGGAGAAGGAGGAATTTGAGGCTATATCGCAAATGAAGAATAATAAGGCACCAGGCCCAAATGGGTTTCCGGCCGAGTTTTACAAGAGATGTTGGCATATCATTAAAGGTGACTTACTACCGATGTTCCAGGATTTGTTCGATGGACACTTGCAGCTATTCCACCTTAACTTTGGAACAGTGACATTGTTGCAAAGAAGGAGGGGAGGTGTGCATTGAACAATTCAGACCTATTTACCTTCTGAATGTCAGATTCAAAATTCTTACAAAGGTAGGAACGAATAGGTTGACGTAGATTGCACATGCGATGGTGCAACCTAGTCAGACGGCTTTCATGCCGGGTAGAAACATACTTGAGGCTGTGGTTGTCCTTCATGAAACCCTGCATGAAATTCACTCGAAGAAACTAGATGGGGTTATCTTCAAGGTGTATTTCGAGAAGGCATATGATAAGTCAAATGGACATTCCTACAACGGGCATTGTGTATGAAGGATTCGAAGATATATGGAGGAGACACGTCGAATCATTTGTACAAAAATGGTGCGTTGGAATTAAAGTTAATGATGATATTGGTCATTTTTTCCAAAAACTCAAAGGTCTCAGGAAGGGAGACACAATGTCACCCATCCTATTTAATATAGTTACAGATATGTTGGCAATCCTAATAGGAAGGGCTAACAGAAAGGCCAGGTAGGTGGACTTGTACCACATCTTGTGGATGGTGGGCTATATATTCTACAATATGTAGATGATACCATTTTGTTTATGGAACATGATATAGCAAAAGCAAGAAACGTGAAGCTTATACTCTGCCTGTTTGAATAGTTGTTGGGTTTGAAAAGTAACTTCCACAAGAGCGAGTTGTTTTGCTTTGGGAGGGCCAAAGATGAACAAGACGCTTATAAACAACTGTTCGTATGTGAACTGGGGAGCTTACCGTTTAGTTATTTAGGCATACCCATTCATCATCGGAAACTTTCCAATAGAGAGTGGAAATGTATTGAGGATCGGTTTGAGAAAAAGCTAAGCTGCTGGAAGGGTAAGCTTTTGTCGTATGGAGGATGGCTAATTCTGATTAACTCGATTCTCACGAGTATGCCTATGTTCCTTCTGTCCTTCTTTGAGGTGCCGGTAGGGGTACGCAAAAGGTTGGACTTCTATTGATCCTGATTCTTTTGGCAGAGTGACGAAGATAGAAAGAAGTACAGACTCACTAGATGGGACATCATTTGTAGGCCCAAGGACCAAGGAGGTCTGGGAATTAAGAATTTAGAGATAAAGAATAGATGTCTGCTCAGCAAGTGGTTGTTCAGATTATCTGTAGAGACAGGAGGTATGTGAGTACAAATTTTGCGTAATAAGTACCTACAATCTAAAACCTTGGCCCAAGGAATGTCAGACCCAATGATTCACCATTTTGGAAAGGGTTGATGAAAATGAAAGCTACCTTTTTTCATAGAACTAAATTCATCGTTGGAAATGGTGAGGGAATGACATTCTGGGAGGATACGTGGTTGGGGGAGACGCCTTTAGCCATACAATATCCAGCTCTATATAATATTGTGCAACGTAAGGATGCATACGTTGCCACAATTTTACAATCAAATCCTCTAAATATTCAATTTCGACAAGCATTGATAGGCCATCGTTGGGAGGCATGGCAACAACTAGTGAGGAGAATCATGGATGTCTAGTCATCACACGAGTCGAATAAGCTTTAATGGAAGCTAACGACTAATGGTATTTTTACAGTGAAATCGATGTATTTGAACCTTATTGATACAACGATTATACCCAAGTCGATTCATATTTGGAAAGTCAAAGTACCCTTAAGAATCAAAGTCTTCATGTGGTGTGTGCACAAGAAGGTCATTCTCACTAAGGATAATTTGGCAAAACGTAACTGAGGGGAACACACGATGTAGATTTTGTGATAATGAGGACACTATCAAGCACCTCTTTCTCCATTGTCCACTTGCAAGAATTCTATGGCAGACAGTTCATATAGCATTTAATATTATGCCTCCAGATAGTATTGACACGTTGTTTGGAACGTGACTAAATGGAGTTGACACGACTATTGCCAGACACATTTGTATAGGAGTATGTGCCATTCTTTGGGCTATATGGAACTGCAGGAATGACATGGTTTTTAACAAACAAACACATATAAATTTTTTGCAGGTATTACACAGAGCATCGGCGTTGATCCGTACATGGTCCTTACTCACTCCTGCGGAAACCAGGGAGCCTTTGGTTACTAGGTCAACCCGATTGGAGGTGGTAGCACGGGATATCTACAACCGATTTGGATGTCAGTCCAGTAACAGGACCAATGGTTAGGCATCTAGGCTTATTTTAACCGGTTGTGGCATTTTTATTTTTCATTTACCTTCCTCGTTTGGAGACTTTGTGGAACCGTGCATTATTCGTTTAATTTCATTAATAAAGGGGTTGTATGCATCGCGCTGATGCAGAGGCCGAAGGTATGCCTCCTCTAAAAAAACTACCAAATCGGTGGTCGTCTCTTTCAAAAACACAAAATCTTCGTTGTTAAAAAATTAAACAAGTTTATGACAGGTGGGGCCGCGCCTAAAACGATCCGTTTATTTGACCGTTTGTTTGACTGTTAACTGACATATGGATCCCACATGTCAATGTATGCAAACTTTTCAAAAACGCAATCGGGTCCTTGTAAACTTTTGAAAAAGGCAATCGGGTCCCTCCTGTGGCTGTGCGCCAGCAGCCGCCGTGAGGGTCATCGGCTAGCAACCATGGCGCCGCCGTGGAGCTCCCTTCTATCGCGGGCGGCACGTGGAGCTCCCTTCCGTCACGACCAGCAGCCATGGCGCCGTCGTGGAGCTCCCTTCCATCGGGGGTGGTGCATGGAGCTCACTTCCATCGCGACTAGCAGCCATGGTGACGCCGTGGAGCTCCCTTCCATCGCGGGCGGCGCGTGGAGCTTCCTTCCGTCGCGACCAGCAGCCATGGCGCGCAGCCGTGGTGCTGTCGTGGAGCTCCCTTCCGTCGCGACCAGCAGCCATGGCACCCGGCCGTGGCGCTATCGTGGAGCTCCCTTCCGTCGCGGATGCCGCCATGGAGCTCCTTTCCGTCGAGACCGTCCATGCAGGCGTTAAAAACAAAAACAAGTAAGTGAAGGCAACATGAAACTAGTGATACGACAACATGCAGAAGCTTCATGAAAATAAGTGATTTTTAACAGAAGTTACAGAAAATGAACCAAGCTACTGCAATCAGTGTTCCATTACTCCAGGAGAACTTGCTTTTCAACAAATTTGCAGGACCAATTAACAACAGGAGTTCCTACAAATTTGTGCACAAGTTAAGCTTTAACAAATTTTAACTGAAAATGAACCGGTGTTTTCTTTACTCCCTACTGCACTTGTAGCTTTAACAAAAAAATAAGCAAAATTAGTGAACATGTATAGCAAGAGAGAGGAGTAGCTTTCTCTACTGTACTTTTAGCTTTAACATGTTTACACAGAGAGAGGAGAGGACCAATTTATGCATGTTCAGAACACTTATCTCTGCATGTTTAGTATACTCCTACTGAGCATGCAGAACAAGACTGGAGTATATGCAGAGACACAAGTACTACTACTGAGCATACAGAATATCTGAACATGTTCGACAAACAACAAAAGGGAAGACTTTACAAACTGAAGAAAGATGCATATATGTGTCAGTAACAAGGGACTTCACCTGTGCACTGACATGAGTTAGAGAAAATAAATAGACAGGTTGAAACTTACATTTTTTATCCATCAAGCCCCAGATATTTCATGGCCATTTCATTTGACTGAAATGGCATAATAGAGTAGAATGAATCAGCTTTGTTCAAACGAACTAAAAAGCCAAATAGGTATTTATTTCTGACTTCTAAACTTCTTCAATTTCTTTAGTAGTTCTCACAGAGATTTCAAGGCAAGTTCATTTCAGCTGACTGAAATGACATAATAGAGTGAATTAGCCTTGTTCAAACAAACTAGTTATATGTTCCAACTTCTAGAATTTCTTCAAGTTTCTCACTAGTTCTTGCATAGAGTAGCAATAGCGGTTTTGCTCCACAACAAGATAAGGGAACAACAGTATGTCGACTACTAGAAAACCATGAATGATGCCCACGAAAAAAGAATGCACAAACACAAACGATAAAGCCACTAATTAATCACAAGTGACTTATCTCACAGGTGCTACTCAAGCACTTGGAATGAGTATAGTAAGATAGATTGCAAAAAAAAAAAGTTCAGCGCAAGCCATTTCAAGCTTGACAAGGTATTTAATCTTTTCACCTGCATTGCACTTTTCAGCTATGGAACCATCCACTAAGCAAAGCTTAGGCAGAACATTCTTTAGGACCAGCTAATTCAATAATAAGCATTCTTTAGGACCAGATAATCCAATGGTTTCAGCGACATCCTAATAAACCACTACTAATTAGCAGCACGAAATCAAGTAGCCACATGAGCACCACCACAACAAATAAGCACCAGCACTTGATCATCGATGCAACTGTCAGCAATGACTCAAACACGGCGCAAAAAGCACCAAAATCCCAACTAACCAATGAAACAAAGCATGGTTGTGGCATAGGAAAGGGAGGAGCTCATAGTGGTGGTTTGTGTAGCCGGTGTCGAACGGCCTCCGTTCGTCGCTTGCGAGCACCATGCACCTTGGTTGTCCATGAGGCCCTTGTCCTTTACTGCATGAATGAAATCCAAAGCATCGCTGTTGCACATGTATAGGAGGAATCGGATATTTTTATACTAGAAAATATACATTTGAGTACACATTTACTACATCACATTTTGCTAGGTACCAGTTAAAAGAGTTCTTCTATGCATTTTAACTTACCAGCAGCAGCAACCGTATGTAATGTACCACTCAAATGAAGGAGCCTAAGTGGCACTTGCTTTGCAAAGTACCAAACAGGACAGAAATATGAATGTTGAAGCTGGGCTCAAATGAATAAATTTATTGAGTTGCAATTTGGTGGAGGATAGTCATTTGGGGATAGGAAGGCACCGTAAAAATTTGATACGATTTGGACATGCTAAAATGGTACTTCCTTCACAATGCTCTTCTCTAGACAGAAAATAGAAACTGATGCTGGGCCCAGATGATTGGATTGAGCTACAATTTGGAGGAGGCCGATAATCTGGTCATATGAATAAACTTTACAAATTTCATACCATTTGGATAAATAAAAATAGTACTTCCTTCACAATGCTCTCCACTGAATAGAAAATTGGGAAAAATATTGAGGAAACTTGGCTACATTAAAATCAGATAAACTTTGGTGTAGGGAGGTTATACGGGAAGGGCCATGTCCTGGTCAATTTTCAGCAATTATAAAGGAATATATAATATAGTTGCTTCACAAATTGAAAATATTACCAAAAACAAAGATTGGGTGGTGAGATCAAATGAATAAATGGATTGAGCTGAAATTTGGTGGAGGATAGTCATTTGGACATAGGAAGAAATTGTAAATATTTGATACCATATGGACATGACAAAGTGGTACTTCCTTCACAATGCTCTTCTCTAGACAGAAACTTGGGGAAATTATTGAGAGAATTTGGCGAAACAAAATCAGCTAAAATAATTTGGTTAAACAAAATCAGCTCAAATTTGGTGGAGGAAAATTATTGAGAGAATTTGGCTAAACGAAATCAGCTCAAATAATTAAGCAATATAAAAATATAGTTGGTTCACAAACTGAAAATATGACGAGAATAAAAGATTGGATGACGAGCTCACATGTATTGCTGGATAAATCTCAAATTTTGTGTAGAGTGATTATTTGAGTATCTGAAACATTTGGAAAAATCTCAGATCATTTAGATAATTCTATCTAGTACTTTCTTCACAAAGCTTCTCTCTGGATAGAAACCTTGGAAATTTTCTGATGAAGATTTACTAGGCAAATGGAGCTGAATATTGGCATGTGGCAATGATTTGAACATGGAAGAGAGCCCAAAAAGTTTGAGGGAAAGAGGAGGGGTGTAGATATCACTTGCTTTGTAATGCGCCAATTTGGACAAAAAATAGAAATTGATGTTGGGCTCACATAGGTTATTGGATTGAGATACAATTTGGAAAAGGATGACAATTTGGGCATATGAAGGCACTCTAAAAATTGCATACCATTTAGATAAATAAAAATGATACTTCCTTCACAATGCTCTGCACTGAATAGAAAATTAGGAAAAATATTGAGGGAAACTGGATAAATTAAATGAGCTAAAATTTGGTGGAGGAAGGTTCTATGGGCAGGGTCATGTCCTGGTAATTTTTTAGCAATTATAAAAGCAATATAAAATATAGTTGCTTCACAAACAGATAATATTACCAGAAACAAAGATTGGATTGTGAGCTCACATAGATTGTTTATATATGTTTAACATTTTTCAAATACATGATTAACACCTTTTCATATATTCCCAACAAACAAATATATTTTCATACATACGTTTTGATGTCTATATTTAGTTTTACAAATTGTATATTTTTTGTATACATATAAAAAGGAGGTGGCCTTAAGTACCAATGCATCCACGTTCACAACCTCATGACTATTTATATTGGTCGTAATCAGTTAGAAATAAGGTCGTCAACCACTGTTGTCTGTTTTATGACCATTTGGTGTAAGACAATTTCAGGGTTTGAGCCCTTCCTAGCGAAATGGTCATGGATTTATGACCAATTCAGCTGGGGTTAGTAAGAGAAGGTCACAATTTGACATATTTCTTTTAGTGAGAATAGGCCACTGTGAGGACAAGAGGTTCCAGGGAGAGGGGGCAACAGTGGAGGCGGAGGAGCGGTCGGGCGACGCCGACGAGGTGGAAGGAGGGGCGACCGGCGCTGATGGAAGAAGAGGCGGCCGACGCTCCATCGACCTCCTAGAGATGAAGAGAGGCAGGAGGAGTGAAGAGAGCTGACATGTGGACCCCACATGACAGTTAACGGGCAAACAAACAGTCAAACAATCAGTTTTCTTACGTCCGGATCCCAATTGTCATAATCACCAACAAATGTAAAGCACTGGATGTTTTGTGTTTTTTGAAACAGCTGGCCACCTGTTTGGTAGTTATCTAAGAAAAGTTAAAAACCTGTAATTTTTTAAAACCCTAGCATGTAAAGTAGTAGTTTTTTGCTATTTACTTGTTCAGTGAACTGAACATGTATGGAGGAGGCGTTTTAGAGTGCATAGTCTGTCAGCCCATGGAAACAAAACCTGAAGATATACCTGATCGAGTGCCCCGCTATGTATGTTTAATTGTTCATATCTGGATCATGCCACGAAGAGAAGTTCATGAATTTTTTGCTCGTGTGAGCCAATGAAGCACTCATCTGTACTCCTTGTGGGCTCAATGGTAACAGCAAGTAACATCGGCTGAAGGAAGCATCAACCTAACGTGGGGAGCGCCAATTAAATTAGCTGGTTGCAGGGGATGGGAGCCGTGAACCGGGCAGTGGTTGCGGCCCAACTTAGCTAGGGAGGCGGATGTGGCGGTTGCAGCAAAGCATCAGCGCACGCCGGGAAATCCTATTCGCCGCGCATTGCGGCAAGCTGTCGCAGCTTCGCACAGGGGAGCGAGCGATCTGGGCCGGCCCATCTAAGCGTTTTCATCGTTTTCAGTTTTGGGGAACTTCTAGAAGGTTCCTGCACCGGATTTTTCTTCTGTTCTGTTTCACTTCGGGTTTTTTCTTTTCTGTTTATTTCCCTTCTTTTTTTTTCGTTATTTGGTTATTTTTTCTTTCCTTTTTGTCTCTTCATTTATTTTTTCTTTTCTCAAATTTAATTTTCTTTTAAAAAATGTTTGTTTTTTTCAAGACTATTTTGTCTTTTTTAAACTAAGTTCATCTTCGAAAATTGTTCTTAAAATTTGAATAATGTTCTTGCTTTTAAAAAACTGTTTTAAAATTTTCAAATAGTTGCCGTTTTTCAAAAACTATTCATAACTTCGAAAAATGTTCGGTATTTTCAATAAATGTTCTTGTTCTTCAAAATATGTTATAGTTTTTGTTTCCATTTTTTACTTTCCTTTTATTTTCTTTTTCCCATTTCCTATTCCTGTCGTTTGACATTTTGAAATTTTTGTTTTGAATTTAAAAAAAATCGTGTTTAAAATTCTATTCACAATTTATATTTAAGTGTTTGTGCTTCAAGAAATAATCAGGAATTGCAAAAAATGTTCTTGCTTTCAAAATGTGTTCATATTTTAAAAAATGTTTCGGTCTCAAAACTTGCTCTCATATTGAAAAAACTGCAATATTTTTCAAAATTTCCTGTATTATGAAAAGAATTGATGGATTTAAGAAAAAATTTTGTTGTCAACAAAAAAACATGATTTCTTAAAATTATATTTCAAAAATTGTTCTCATTTTCGAAATTTGTTCATGATTTTCATAAAATGTTCATGTTTCAAAAAGTGTCCAGGAATTTAAAAAAAACTTTTTAAAATTTTGTAGAATATTGAAATTCATGAAAAAAAAATGAAACATCCAAACAAATTTGAAAACGCGAATATTTTTTGAAAATCCCAAACATGTTTTGAAGTTATTATACTTTCTGAAAGGTGAACTTTTTTGTTAAATATGCAAAAGGTAAATTGACTTTGTGAATAAAAAATAATAATATGAACATTTTTTGAGCTTCTGAACATTTTTTTAAATTTTCAAAGAAAATGGAAGTTCAAAGAACAAGAAAGAGAAGGAAAAGGAATCCAAAATAAATAACAAAAAACGGGGAAAATCAGAAAATGCTATAGTACCCGCAAGCCTACTAGGCCGGCCTAGATTGCTCGCTCGCCTGTGCGAAGCTGCGGCAGCTTGCCGCAATGCGCGGTGAGTATGACCTCCCGCGCATGCCAGCACCAAGCGGAAGTGGAGGCGGAGGCGTCTTGGTAGATGGCAGAGTTGGACTAGTGTACAATCCACGGCGGTCGCATTGTCGTGGAAGACGATGACAACGACAACGGGTGTCAATGGAAGAAAAGGACGACATGATCCTGACGAGATCTTTTTTTTAGAATCTTCTACGCGAAAGGCTCCATGCGTGGATATGGGCACGCCTATATCTCGTCTTCAGCGAGTCGGGCTTCAAACTCGCTGAGGGATGGAGAGGGAAGCCCGGACCTCGAATAAGGTGGAAAATGAAGACAAACCATTTCCATTTTCAAAGAGCGGAGATAGCCAAGGCCGAACGGACCTCACCAGCATCCAATGGGGATCGACATTTAGCCGTGAACCGGAGGTAGCCGTCGGCTCAAACTCGACGATGATATCGGTGGTGTCGGCAGCCTTGGACGTCGGAGCAACACTGTTTTTCCCCTTTCCAGCCATCTCTTGCGGTGGAAGAAGGTGGGAAGAAACTGCAGCAAGAAACAGATCTCAGGGCGCTTCAGCTTTCGGGAGGCTTGGCGATGGTGCATGAAATGGGAGTGTGGGTAAAATCGATTTGTGGTTTCCCTTCTTACAGGTCAGTAAAAGGTTAGGGGTCACCACGCCACACAAAATTAATTGTAGGATCTCGATACGACGTGCAGTATATGCGCACAAAGATTGAGAAATTTTGTTAAGAAATCGTTGAAAATCCGGTGCACGGATGTCTTGTCATAACTGTTGACAAGACGACTCGACTCCTTGATGAATGATGACTGTTCGGCTTTAGTCGAAAAGTTGTCGGTCCTCAACCCACCGTGCATACGTGGTAGAGCATTCGTCATTAAGCTAAGTGAGTCTTAGGACCTAGTAAAAATTGAAGAGGGAGACATGTCACACATGTCCCTTACTGCGTACGCGTGGAGTAAATCGTAATACAAACATATGATTAAAAACAAAGATAGAAGACTTTGGATCCGAGTATATACTTGGATCCGCAAGCTGGCATGAAAGATAGAACTCGTCTAGAAAGCCGAAGACCAAGACAATGAAGTTATTCTGAGGAGGAGCCGGAGTCCTTGGCTTGAAGACAGTTCATGGGCTACTAACGTTGTACTAGATTAGGTGGTGCACATCACGTCGGCCCGTTCATGGGCTGGGATGAGGACTCACTTTCTACTGAAGGAGCCGCGCATGCCTTATCCCTCGACGTATTCAAGATGGAATCCAACGAAAACTTGGCGTACACTTCAAGGCGTATTTAAATGATCAACATGTTATTCCTAATTATAGCTGACATACTTGTAATCCTAAATAGCCCCGGTGCATATATAAGTCGAGAGGTTTCATCTATAAAGGCAAGGCTTTTAGACTAAAACACATTCATATGATTTTAAGGTAGATCATCACGTACTTTGTACTCCATCCATAACCATTACAATACAAACAAGACGTAAGGTTTACCTCTTAGAGAGGGGCCAAACATGGGTAAATAATGTATTCCCTTTACTTTCTGTTACCATCGTGTCAAGATCATCAGTTCGGAACCCCTACCCGAGATCCGTCGGTTTTAGCATCAACAACGACGCGGCCAAAAAGAAGGCCACGGAAGAGGTTGAAGATGCTATGTCCGCTGCGGCCTTACACTGGTCTACCGGAGGGTATGATTTTATCATCACTTGTTCATGCGCTAGCCGTATATGCTTTGTACGTAAATATTTCGGTTCTATGTTTATACGTTCTCACATATTTAGCTATCGGTACATACCATAAATGTCATGTTTATTATTTATTGGTGGATTATATTAACGAAGAGTGATATTCAGGCAGATCTTTTGTGACTTTTTACGGTAGGAGACGAAGCAACGCTGGCCCTACAACCGAATGGATCCCACTTGCGCTTGTGCCGAGCCCACGCCGACCTCTCGCGGGACGCACGGCCAGTGCACCCGCCGGTGGCTGGCGCGCACACGTAGGTACGCATGGTGAGGATAAGCCGCCTGTGGCCACCGTCCCCTCCCGATCGCCTCCCTGCCGCCCACGCATATATGGCCACCCGCCCGCCTCCCGATCGCCACCCTCACCAAGTTCAACACAGTCCCACCATACACACATTTCGCCGCCAAGAATCGCCAAGAGATCCAGGAGAGCTACCTAGCGTTAGCAATGGCGTCTGTGGGGTTCGGCAGCAGCGTGGCGGCCGTGGCGCCGGCGTCAGCCTCGTCGGCGGGCAGGAGCAGCCTTCGCCCTCGGCGGACGCGGCTGGCGGTGCCGGCGGCGACGAGGGGCACGCCGGCTCCGGCCAAGAAGGAGAAGAGCATCCTCGACTTCATCGTCAGCGCCATCGTCAAGGACGAGCAGGAGTTCATCGAGACCAACCCGCTGCTCAACAAGGTGGACGGCCCGGCTCCGTCTACGGGCGGCACCGCCTCCAGGAAGGCCGGCGGCACCACCTCCGCGGGCAAGAAGCCCGCCGCCGACAGCGAGGGCGGCGGCGGGTTCAACCTCGGCGGCCTCTTCGCCAAGAAAGGCTAACTGGACCAGCCGACCTACGTACGCGCGTGCTTCTCATAGCTCGATTTATTGCTGTAACTCCATGGAAAACATCGCAGAGATTTGCATATATGTACACGCGGTGTGACTACTCAAATGATTCTTGCTGTGACGATTGCCCTATAGTTTTGTATTCTTCACACAACTTATGGAGTTTCTCTCAAAGGCTCAGCAATCAGTATGTCATGTACCCATGTTAAGATTGCTTGCTAAGATCCCAATCCTGACAGCCTTTACATCTCTTGGATTGCTGATTTTAAACATAAGTGTATACGTCTAGATCATAGCCAAAGATTGGTTGGCCGTGATATTCCAATTTAGTTAGAATGATTAAGAAGCTGGAAAATATCAGAGAAACACAGGAAGCTCTTGGGTCACACCAACAGAAAATTCCCGGTGTTGAAATGCCCATGTTTTCCCTTTATTTCATATGGTTGTTCTGCTCAACTTCTTGAGCAGAGATCAACAATTGGATAGAGTTTGTGGCTAAGTCTCGCAAACTTCCTTTTGCAAGCTTGACACAGTTATGAAACAAAACTGGGAAAGAATAAACAGAATGTTTCACGAAATCCCGATCGACTCGTCGAGGTCGAACGGACTCTGATCGTATATCTGTACAGTTGATAGGAGGCCTTGCCGTGCGACCTTTTCGTGTTTACAGTCACGCCAGGAGAATGAACATCAAGACTTGGACATCTTTGCCTTTGCGAAGAATATCCCAGCAAAAAGACCTGTAGATGTTAAGATCAAGTAGAGAAATGCATCATAGGGTGCACTCATAGGGTAGCAAGGTAGCATGTGCATAACCCAGCAAGTGATGAAACACAATACTCACCAAAAACTATACTGAACAAATTTTCCACACTAACAGGGACGTTGAATAGCAAGACACCAGCGACCGAAATGGGTATCTTGTTTAGTGATCCAACAAGGCTGAAAAGGGGAGAATGATTATCAACATGTGAAGAACTTTGATTATTCATTTTTAAGAAGGGATGGGTTAGTAGTAAAATCTCACCTGTAAGTTGTTGGGCCAGTCTCCTGTAAAAACCACACGGATGAGAAGCTGATCGCTAGTCCTAACAATCCGCTGGCCGTCGCAAAAAACCAGAACATGGGCTCTCTGATAACTTCCCTGCAGATGGCATGAGAAAACACGCGTAAGTGCGACTGGAAAAACACGCACAACCTGAAAGAAAAATTGTTGGTTGATCCAAAAGCAGAGCTCCTGCCATCTTTCGGAAACATAATGTACTATCACAGGACACAATAGTGAAACACTCTTTGATTTTTCCATTTCATCTGACTTCATGTTAAAGTTGGTTACAGAGATAGCTTCTTTGGCGAGCAAACTCAAAACGTCCAATACAAGTTAAATTTTAAAGTGGAGCAGAACAAAATGAGATTTTAATATGTACAGATACATAACTTGCATAAATGGCAAAGTTGATGCATAAAAACTACTTCTAGGCAAGTTAGTAATGTTCACTACACTCCTGAATAAAAAAGAGTTGCTGCACATCATGATAAGTTTGTATTGCTTTTATGTACGGTTAAGATAAGGAGTAGGATTAACTTCTTACGTTTGGTATACATATTCCCACTCATTGAAGACAATAATCAAAATGACCGCGAAAGGGATCGAGAGCGCATTGTTAAGTAACACCATCGAAACTTCATTGAGGGAACCAGATTTCGTCGATTGTTTCGCTGTGTCCATCAGGCGTCTCAGTGTAAGCTGATATGAGAAACGATATGTTAGCGATCAGTCAAAGAAGGACACTGAAACTGATACGGTTCAAGTTTAAACACTAAAGGGGCTTCAAAATGAACTAACCGAGTAGGCTGCCGTCAGAAAGCAATTCAAAATCTGCCACGTGTAACCGATTAGATGGAATGAAAGATCTGTCATACCGCCACTCACAGCTGATATAACCTGCCAGGGGAACAACAGAGAGAAAGCACACTGAGCTCAGCAATCATGTCGGTCTGTTGTTACCCTCTTAAAACAGGTCAGTAGTGAAGTTCATTAGCTAATGCTAACAAATAGGAGTAGGACGTACCATCATACATAAGGCAGCCCAAACCTGTTTGTTCTGACACTTCCTGAAAACATATATCTCCCCTATAGCCGTTAAAATGTTTGTCATGTTCTTCAATATCGTCACCATGGCAACGTTTATGTACTTCAAACTGTAACGTGATTAGAAACAAAAGGGGGAAAAAAGAAGGTTAGTCCGTCATCAATTTTCAAAGAAAATCATACAAACCACTTCAGAGTTCAGGCTATGGATTGCACATTTGAAGTGTCAAGCAGGGTGTACCTGTACATTCCAGTTACTAGCATGCCAACAAAAATGAGATTAACTGGAATCCAGACTTTAATCAGCTTCCATGTCAGTTCTTCCGTTGAAATCACAGCGAAGAACTCGAGTACCACGAGAATGACCACGGATATAAGATTCTGAACCAAAACAGTCATGATCAGCACAACGATAAATCAATCGATATAATAACTTGTCAATGCAAGCATCACGCCTCATATGCTTAGACTTGTGTCACTGTTGAGCCATTCAGATACTTCAGAATGGCTCCACTAAGAGATGCAAGCAAGTTATTACCTGGTATAACATGAGTGAGATGCCAGCATTAAAGTTGTAGCTGGAGAGAACCACCTTGTTGAGCAGAATCATGCTGCAAGAAGCTATGCAGTAGGATATCCCAGAGAGCAGAGGCCCAGTCTTGTTTCCCAACCTGCTCTGCTGCTGCTGAATCAAGGTGTCAAAAACATCTGAAGTCTTCCTCGACAGCCTGCGAAACAAAGCGCGAAACCAATCTGTCAGCTCGATCTCTTTATCTATCTCTGAAGCTGATATCCATGACGAAATTTAACCTAGTGACAGGTGCTACTGCATTGCGTACTTGTTGGACGCGGCCTTGCGGGCGACGCTGGCGGCGACGTTGATGATGGAGTTGTTCTTCTGCTTGAGGAAGCCATGGATGATCTTGTAGACGGAGGCGTCGCCGTCCTTGACGGCGACGGCGGCGACGCTCCGGTTGGGGGACATGGCCTCCTCGATGTCATCGCCGTACACGACGAGGGAACCGGTGGGGCTGTGGTCCAGTGACATGGAAGCCGGGCCCGGAAGCGAACCTCGGCGGCCGGGGAAGAAATGCAGGGCGCTGAAGGTGATGCTTCCAAGGAGGAGGAGGGGGAGGAGATGGTGTGAGGCGTGGGGGGATAGGGGATTCTAAAAGGGGGGATGCGGAGATTCCTTTCAACGCCATGGACGGGCTTGGAGGGGACGCAAAGGGGGGCGGCAGGAGGTGGAAGAAGGGCGCGCGCGGGTCAAACCGGGCGCGGCCTCGGGGCGCGGGGGAGGGGGAGCCGGCGTGCGGCGGAAGGGACTGAGGTCGCGGGCCGGCGGGGGAGCCGAGGAGGAGGAAGGGAGACGGCGACGCGTGCGGCGGTGCCCATATTCGCTCATGGACGACGAGTGTTGGAGTCAAACTCAAGCCATCGCCGAAAAGAAAGGTTTGACATTGTTGGCGCATCATGATGGCCCTCCTACGCTATGTTGACCTTGGATTTAAAAAGCTCCCCGCTCATGGATTCATTTTATCGTTGTGATTCAAAATTAGAATGTTTCTCTCGTGATTCAAAATTACAGTTTTGCTGATTTGGCAATGGTGGGCCCGGTCCGAGTGGTGCGGGCGGGCGACAAGGTTCCTCTTCTCCCAAGTACGGTGGTCGAGACATCATGACTCTTTGGGATAGATTGGCATCAAATCTTTCAAAACAGACTTGCGTCCCGTTTTATAATAAAACAACAATATTCAAGTTACATGGCGAAACGATAGAAGGTGGTGAGGTAACCCTCTCACACAACAAAACCCTAAATAATCGGCCACGATAATCACACATGACTACGTTGGCAAACAACCAAGCACATGACGATGAGATTACACCACCACAACATGACTTAGGACACCTAGCCTCCACGACAACGCCCTCAGGAGAGGAACACACGCCGCCGCTGTCGAGCCCAAAAGGAGAAGGATTTTCACCCGGAGGCTCGTCATAGAGAGGAGAACCATGACGGCGTCTTCAAGAAGATAACGACACCCGCATATGTCGTCACCGTCGACGCCAAAGCGTGGAGCTTTCGCTCGGCATCTCACCATGACACCATGAGGCACCCCCGACCAATCGTGGCGAGAACCGGTCTCACGATCCCACTACTAGGAGAAAGCCTATAGACAGGATTTTAGGAGTAGCGTTGGATATAGAAAAATCGCTATTGTAGTATCAGCGCTGGATACAAACCAACACTACAAGTAGAACCATATCAGCAGCGCTGGCTAGCTAACCAGCGCTACTAATAAGTGGTGTCGGCATCACCACCAGTGGCTACCTGTAGTTGTAGCGGCTCTCCAAAACCAGCGCTACTACTACAGCCGTAGCAGTAGCGCTTGTCACTGGACCACCGCTATTGCTATGGCTGTATGTTGCCAGCAGGTGGGCCCTGATTAGCAGCAGCGCCTGGGCTCGGACCAGCGCTACTACTATGATGCGTAGCAATAGCGGTTTTCTGTTCCAGCGCTACTGCTACTCGACCCCCCACCGTTAACTCCCACTCCCCATTCGATCCCCACATCTCCCTCCCCATTCAATCCCCTCTCCCTCTCATCACTCCTCTCCCCCGACCGCGATGTTGTCGTCGCCATTGCCTCGACGCCGCCACCGTCGCGCCTCGGTCCTCACTCACCGTCGTGCCCCCTCCCTCGCCGTCATGGCCTCCCTCGTCGTCACCCCCTCCCTCACTATCGCACCCTTCCTCGCCGTCGTGGCCTCCCTCGTCGTCGCCCCCTTCCTCATCGTCGCGCCCCTCCCTCTACAGGTAGCCCCTACTCCCTCCTTCCTCCCTCTTCCCTCTTCCCTCACTCCCTTCACTCCCTCTCGCGTCCGGCCATTTTGTAACATTAGGGGGGTTAGGTTGATTCTAGGGTTAGGTTTGTTAGGTTGATTCTAGGGTTAGGTTGATTAGGGGGTTAGGTTGATTCTAGGGATAGATTGTTAGGTTGATTCTAGGGTTAGGTTGATTAGGGGGGTTAGGTTGATTCTAGGGTTAGGTTGATTCTATGGTTAGGTTGGTTAGCTAAATTAGTTTAGAGCCAAATATAAATGTGCCAAATATGGAAAATCTTATTGCATTTTTTCCAAGTTCTATATTTTTCTTATTGTTATATGCAAATGATCCGAGTCGCCCATGCTTCGCCAGAATGTTGTTTAATTTCTGTTCTGGTGAATTTCATGCGCTCGATATGTACACTTTTTAGCAAAGGTCATGTCAAAATTTTGGCATGACTTGTGCTAGAAAGTAGGCATATGGAGTGTTGTGATTTGCTGGGAAGCGGCATTCCGGAAAACCGAGTCAAAATGAGTCTAAAATGAGTTTTACAAATTAGTGATTAAACGATAAGAAAATATTCTCATAGGATTTTGTCTCGACGTCGACGATGCATGGCCCTCATCCTCGTCGGCGTCGAGTCGGCGTCGACATCCTTGAGAGGCGCAATGTCCGGGACTGGGCTCCGCCCGGCTGGCACTGGGAGGTGCTACCTTCCCGGGCTCGAAGCTTGGTGAGGAATCCGGGTCTTGTCGTCGACCCGAAGCTTCTTTGGTGGCAGTCACATGGGCCACTTTCAGTGCAGAGGGAGCGGGCCCCCACGGAGGTGGTATGTCATCGTGTCAGGGAGGAGGACGAGCACATCCATTGCTACACGGCGGCGTTGGACACTAGGTTCAACAATATGCCCTAGAGGCAATAAATAAAGTTTTTATTATTATATTACCTTGTTCATGATAATCGTTTATTATCCATGGTATAATTGTATTGATTGGAAACAGATTACATCTGTGGGTAAATAGACAACACTTTGTCCCTAGTATGCCTCTAGTGAACTAGCTCGTTGATCAAAGATGGTCAAGGTTTCCTAGCCATCGACATGTGATGTCATTTGATAACGGGATAACATCATTAGGAGAATGATGTGATGGACAATACCCAAACTACAAATGTAGCATATGCTCGTGTAAGTTTATTGCTACTATTTTCTGCATGTCAAGTATATGTTCCTATAACCATGAGATCATGTAACTCACGGACACCGGAAGAGTGCCTTGTGTGTATCAAATGTCGCAACGTAACTGGGTGACTATAAAGGTGCTCTCCAGGTAACTCTGAAGGTGTCTGTTGAGTTGACATGGATCAAGACTGGGATTTGTTACTCCGTGTGATGGAGATGTATCTTAGGGCCCACTCGGTAATACAACATCACAATAAGCCTAGCAAGCTATGTGACTAAGTGTTAGTTGTAGGATCTTGTATTATGGAACGAGTAAAGAGACTTGCCAATAACGAGGTTGAACTAGGTATGGAGATACCGACGATTGAATCTCGGGCAAGTAACATACCGAAGAACAAAGGGAACATCATACGGGATTAATTGAATCCTTGACATAGAGGTTCGACCGATAAAGATCTTCGTAGAATATGTAGGAACCAATATGGGCATCCAGGTCCCGCTATTGGTTATTGACCGTAGAAGTCTCTCGGTCATGTCTACATAGTTCTCGAACCCGCATGGTCTGCACACTTAAGGTTTGGTGACATTTCGGTAGTATAGAGCTATGTATGGTGGTGACCTAAGGTTGTTTGGAGTCCCGGATGAGATCCCGGACGTCACGAGGAGCTACGGAATGGTCCGTAGGTAAAGATTGATATATAGGAAGTCCTATTTTGGTCGGCAGAAAAGTTTCGGGCTCATCGGTATTGTACCGGGAGTGGCGGTAGTGTACCGGGAGACCACCGGGAGGGGTATTTCGACCCAAGAGTTTTCATGGGCTGTGGCAGGGTGAATACAAGTCCTTTGTGGGCTGGTGGAAGTCCCACACAAGGCCCATGCGGCTCGGAAGAAAAACCCAAAAGGAAAAAGGTGGAAAAAGGCAAAAAAGGCAAAATAAGGAAGGAGTCCTAATCCTACTAGGAGTGGAGGAGGTGGACTCCTCCCTCCTGGTTCAGCTAAGCGTCCTTGGATTGGAAGCCAAGGCTGCCTCCTATCCTCCTCTCCTCCTATATATACTAGAGGGTTTTAGGGTTTTTGCACAAGATTTTCATCCACGTGCAACCCTACCCTCTAGTGCATAGTTTCTCCTCTAGATCGGATTTTTGCAGTGCGTAGGCGAAGCCCTACCAGAATAGCTCCACCACCATCGCCGGAGCGCCGTCACGCTGCTCGAGAACTCTTCTACCTCTCCGCTCCTTCTTGCTGGATCAAGACGGCGGAGATCGTCATCAAGCTGTACGTGTGCTGAACGCGGAGGTGCCGTTCGTTCGGCGCTAGATCGAAAGGATCATGATCAAGTTCGTGGGACGGATCGTGATCAAGTTCGCGGGACGGATCGTGATTGGATCGCGGGATGGATCGTGATTGGATCGCGGGACGCACGGTGATTTGGATCGCGAAGACGTTTGACTACACCAACCGCGTTTCTTAACGCTTCCCGCTTAGCGATCTACAAGGGTACGTAGATCCACTCTTCCTCTCGTAGATGCTCATCACCATGGATAGATCTACATGTGCATAGGAATTTTTTTGCTTCCCATGCAACATTCCCAACAGTGGTATCAGAGCTAGGTCTATGTGTAGATGAGATCTCGAGTAGAACACAAAAGGTTTGTGGGCGTTGATGCTAAGATTGCTTCCTCCCTTGGTCGGATTTTGGTTCAGCGGTGTTGTGAGATGAAGCGGCCCAGACCAACATTACTCGTACACTTACGAGAGACCGGTTCCCTCGACCACAACTTGTTGCATAGATGGCTTGTGGGTGCTAGTTTCTCTCACTTTAGTTGGATCGGATTCGACAAAGGCGGTCCTTGAGAAGGTTGAAAAGCAACTAGTGTATCACCGTTTTGTTTTTTGTATAGATGAGAATTGTTCTTGCTAGATACCCGTAGCAGCCACGTAAAACATGCAACAACAATTAGAGGACGTCTAACTTATTTTTACAGGGTATGTTGTGATGTGATATGGCCAATTACATGATGTGATATATGTGATGTATGAGATGATAGGGTGATGTATAGATTATCACGACTTACATGTCAATGAGTATAGCAACCTGTAGGAGCCATAGGGTTGTCTTTAATTATTGTATGACCTGCGTGTCAATTATTAAGCGCTATGTAATGCTTTACTTTATCGCTAAACGGTAGCAATAGTAGTAGAAGCATGTTGGGCGTGACAACCCCGATGGTGACACATTGATGGAGATCAAGATGATGAAGATGATGGTGTCATGCCAGTGACGATGGAGATCATGCTGGTGCTTTCAAGATGGAGATCATAAGCACAAGTTCATGGCCATATCATGTCACTTATGATTTGCATGTGATGTTAATCCTTTTATGCACCTTGTTTTGCTTAGGACGACGGTAGCATCATAAGGTGACCCCTCACTTAATTTCAAGATAAATTGTGTTCTCCCCGAGTGTGCACCGTTGCGAAAGTTCGTCGTGTTGAGACACCACGTGATGATCGGGTGTGATAGACTCTACGTTCACATACAATGGGTGCAAGCCAGTGTTGCACGCGCAGAACACTCGGGTTAAACTTGACGAGCCTAGCATGTACAGACATGGCCTCGGAATACAAGAGACCGAAAGGTCGAACATGAGTCATATAGTTTATATGATCAACATAATGATGTTCACCATTGAAGCCACCTCAACTCACATGATGATCGGACTTGAGTTGGTGGATTTGGATCATGTGACACTCAGATGACCTGAGGGATGTCAATTTGAGTGGGAGCTTTAGTAATTTGATTAACTAAACTCATTATCTTGAACAATAGTCTAAGTAAACTTTGCATATTTATGTTGTAGATCAATGGCTCATGCAGTATCACCCCTGAATTTTAATGCGTTCCTATTGAAAGCTAAGTTGAAAGATGATGGAAGTAACTTTGTTGACTGGGCCCGTAATATGAGGATTATCCTCACGGCTTCCCAGAAATCATATGTCCTTGATGCACCGCTTGGTGACCAACCAGAAGACATGACCTCCGAAGACGTTAAGAACGCTTGGGAGGCATGTACTAGAGACTACTCAATAGTTCAGTGTGCAATATTGTATGGCTTAGAACCGGGACTTCAAAGACATTTTGAACGTCATGGAGCATATGAGATGTTCCAAGAGTTGAAGTTTATCTTTCAGAAGAATGCCCGGATCGAGAGGTATGAAACCTCCGATAAGCTTGCAAGATGGAGGAGAACGGGTCTATCAGTGAACATATACTCAGAATGTCTGGGTATTCAACTCGTCTAGCGGAGTTGGGAATTGCCCTTCTGCCAGAGGCGATCACTGACAGAGTTCTTCAATCACTGCCACCTAGTTACAAGAGCTTTGTGATGAACTATAACATGCACGGGATGAAGAAGTCAGTCGCCGAGCTGTTTGCGATGCTAAAAGTTGAGTCTTAAATACAGAAAGAACATCAAGTATTGATGGTCAATAAAACTACTAGTTTCAAGAAAAATGGCAAGGTCAAGGGCAAGGGCAAGAAGGGTAAAACCAAGAAGGATGGCAAACAGTTGCTACTCCTGTAAAGAAGCCCAAGCATGGACCTAAGCTAGAAAGTGAGTGCTTTCATTGCAAGGGAGCTGGTCACTGGAAGCGGAACTGCCCCAAGTACCTGGCTGACAAGAAGGCGGCCAACGACAAACAAGGTATATATGATATACATGTTATTGATGTGAACCTTACTAGCTCTCGTAGGAGTGCCTGGGTATTTGATACCGGTTCGGTTGCTCACATTTGCAACTCAAAGCAGGAACTACGGAATAAACGAAGGCTGGCAAAGGACGAAGTGATGATGCGCGTGGGAAATGGTTCCAAGGTTGATGTGATCGTCGTCGGCATGCTCTCTCTTCGATTACCATTGGGATCAGTGATGAACCTGAACAATTGTTATTTAGTGCCTACGTTAAGCATGAACATTATATCTGGATCTTGTTTATTGCAAGACGGTTACTCATTTAAATCAGAGAATAAAGGTTGTTCTATTTATATGAGTAATATATTTTATGGTCATGCACCCAATGTTAGGGGTTTATTCATATTGCTTGATAGTGATGACACACATGTTCATAACATTGATGTCAAAAGATGTAGAGTTGCTAATGATAGTACCACTTTCTTGTGGCACTGCCGTTTAGGTCATATTGGTGTAAAACGCATGAGGAAGCTCCATGCTGATGGACTTTTGGAGTCACTTGATTTTGAATCACTTGACACATGTGAACCATGCCTCATGGGCAAGATGACTAAAACGCTGTTCTCTGGAACAATGGAACGGGTGAGTGACTTATTGGAAATCATACATACTGATGTGTGCAGTCCAATGAATGTTACAACGCGTGGTGGATATCGTTATTTTCTCACCTTCACTGATGACTTAAGTAGATATGGGTATATTTACTTGATGAAACACAAGTCTGAAACGTTTGAAAAGTTCAAGCAATTTCAGAGTGAAGTTGAGAATCATCGTAACAAGAAGATTAAATTCCTGCGATCTGATCGAGGAGGTGAATATCTGAGTTATGAGTTTTGCAATCACTTAAGATAGTGTGGAATTGTTTCACAGTTGACACCGCCTGGAACACCACAGCGTAATGGTGTGTCCGAACGTCGTAATCGAACCTTATTAGATATGGTGCGTTCTATGGTGTCTCTTGCTTATTTGCCACTATCATTTTGGGGTTATGCATTAGAGACAGTTGCATTCACTTTAAATAGGGCACCACTGAAATCCGTTGAGACGACGCCATATGAACTGTGGTTTAGCAAGAGGCCAAAGTTGTCGTTTCTTAAAGTTTGGGGATGTGATGCATATGTTAAAAAGCTTCAGCCTGAAAAGCTGGAACCCAAAGCGGAAAAAATGCGTCTTCATAGGATACCTGAAAGAGACAGTCGGGTATACCTTCTATCTCAGATCCTAAGGCAAAGTGTTTGTCGCTAAGAACAGAACATTTCTTGAGAAAGAGTTTCTCTCGAAAGAATTGAGTGTGAGGAAACTAGATCTTGATGAGGTTATTGAACCTGTACTTCAACCAGTAAGTAGCGCAGCGCAGAAAGATGTTTCTATGGAACCTACGATGGTAGAGGAGGAAGTTAATGATGATGATCATGAAGCTTTGGATCAAGCTACTATTGAACCTCGTAGGTCGACAAGGCCGCGTACCACGCCTGAGTGGTACGGCAACCCTGTCTTGGAGGTCATGTTGTTGGACAACAATGAATATACGAGGTATGGAGGAGCAGTGATGGGCCCGGATTCCGAGAAATGGTTAGAGGCCATGAAATCCGAGATGGGATCCATCTATGAAAACAAAGTATGGACTTTGGAAGTATTACCTGGAGGGCGAAAGGCCATTCAGAACAAATGGATCTTTAAGATGAATACAGACGCGGACGGTAATGTCATCGTCTATAAAGCTCGACTTGTGGCAAAGGGTTTTTCACAAGTTAAAGGAGTTGACTACGATGAGACCTTCTCACCTGTAGCGATGCTTAAGTCTGTCAGAATCATGTTGGCAATAGCTGCTTATTTCGACTATGAAATTTGGCAGATGGATGTCAAAACAGCGTTCCTCAACGGTTTCCTTGAGGAGGAGTTGTATATGATGCAACCAGAAGGTTTTGTCGATCCAGATAATGCTGACAAAGTTTGCAAACTCCAGCGATCCATTTATGGGTTGGTGCAAGCATCTCGGAGTTGGAATAAGCATTTTGATGAGGTGATCAAAGCGTTCGACTTTATACAAGTTTATGGAGAAGCTTGTATTTACAAGAAAGTGAGTGGGAGCTCTATAGCGTTTCTAATATTATATGTGGATGACATATTGCTAATTGGAAACAATATAGAAATGCTAGAAAGCGTGAAGGAATATTTGAACAAGAGTTTTTCAATGAAGGACCTAGGAGAAGCTGCTTTCACATTAGGCATTAAGATCTATAGAGGTAGATCGAGATGCTTAATATCACTTTCACAGAGCACATACCTTGATAAAGTTTTGAAGAAGTTCAAAATGGATCAGTCCAAGAAGGGGTTCTTGCCTGTGTTATAAGGTATGAAGTTGAGTAAGACTCAATGCCCAGTGACTTCAGAAGATAGAGAAAAGATGAGTGTCATCCCCTATGCTTCAGCCATAGGCTCTATCATGTATGCATTGCTGTGCACAAGACCGGATGTCAGCCTTGCCATAAGTATGGCCGGAAGGTTTCAAAGTGATCCTGGAATGGAACACTGGGCAGCGGTCAAGAATAACCTTAAGTACTTGAGAAGGACTAAGGAAATATTTCTCGTTTATTGAGGTGATGAAGAGCTCGTCGTAAAGGGTTACGTCGATGCAAGCTTTGACACTGATCTGGATGACTCTAAGTTACAAACTGGATACGTATTTATTCTTAATGGGGGAGCGGTAAGCTGGTGCAGTTCCAAGCAAAGCGTGGTAGCCGATTCTACATGTGAAGCGAAGTACATCGCAACCTCACATGCGGCGAAGGAAGGTGTCTGGATGAAGCAGGTCATGACAAATCTTGGAGTAGTGCCCAGTGCACTGAATCCAATGAACCTGTTCTGTGACAACACTGGTGCCATTGCTCTGGCCAAGGAACCAAGGTTTCACAAGAGGATCAGACACATAAAGCGACGCTTCAACTCCATCCGCGATTACATAGAGGAGAAGGACATAAATATTTGCAAAGTGCACATGGATCTGAATGTTGCAGACCCGTTGACTAAACCTCTTCCAAGGGCTAAACATGATCAACACCAGAACTGCATGGGTGTTCGATTCATTACAATGTAAATCACATAGTGATGTGAGCTAGATTATTGACTCTAGTGCAAGTGGGAGACTATTGGAAATATGCCCTAGAGGCAATAAATAAAGTGTTTATTATTATATTTCCTTGTGCATGATAATCGTTTATTATCCATGCTATAATTGTATTAATTGGAAACACATTACATGTGTGGGTAAATAGACAACACTTTGTCCCTAGTATGCCTCTAGTGAACTAGCTCGTTCATCAAAGATGGTCAAGGTTTCCTAGCCATTGACATGTGATGTCATTTGATGACGGGATCACATCATTAGGAGAATGATGTGATGGACAAGACCCAAACTACAAATGTAGCATATAATTGTGTCAGTTTATTGCTACTGTTTTCTGCATGTCAAGTATGTGTTCCTATGACCATGAGATCATGCAACTCACGAACATCGGAGGAGTGCCTTGTGTGTATCAAACATCGCAACATAACTGGGTGACTATAAAGGTTCTCTACAGGTATCTCCGAGGGTGTCTGTTGAGTTGGCATGGATCAAGACTGGGATTTGTTACTCCGTGTGAACAGAGAGGTATCTCAGGGCCCACTCGGTAATACAATATCCCAATAAGCCTTGCAAGCAATGTGACTAAGTGTTAGTTGTGGGATCTTGTATTATGGAACGAGTAAAGAGACTTGCCAATAATGAGGTTGAACTAGGTATGGAGATACCGACGATCGAATCTCGGGCAAGTAACATACCGAAGAACGAAGGGAACATCATACTGGATTAAGTGAATCCTTGACATAGAGGTTCGACCGATAAAGATCTTCGTCGAATATGTAGGAACCAATATGGGCATCCAGGTCCCGCTATTGGTTATTGATCGTAGAAGTGTCTCGGTCATGTCTACATAGTTCTCGAACCCGCAGGGTCTGCACACTTAAGGTTTGGTGACATTTCGGTAGTATAGAGTTATGTATGGTGGTTACCTAAGGTTATTCGGAGTCCCGGATGAGATCCCGGATGTCACGAGGAGCTTCAGAATGGTCTGGAGGTAATGATTGATATATAGGAAGTCCTATTTTGATCGCCGGAAAAGTTTCGGGCTCATCGGTATTGTACCGGGAGTGCCGGTAGTGTACCGGGAGACCATCGGGAGGGGTATTTCGACCCGAGAGGCTTCATGGCTGTGGGAGAGTGAATACCAGCCTTTTGTGGGCTGGTGTAAGTCCCACACAAGGCCCATGCGGCTGGGAAGAAAAACCCAAAAGGAAAAAGGTGGAAAAAGGCAAAATAAGGAAGGAGTCCTGATCCTACTAGGAGTGGAGGAGGTGGACTCCTCCCTCCTGGTTCGGGCGAGCCTCCTTGTCTTGGAAGCCAAGGCTGCCTCCTCTCCTCCTCTCCTCCTATATATACTAGAGGGTTTTAGGGTTTTTGCACAAGATTTTCGGCCACGTGCAACCCTACCCTTTGTTCATAGTTTCTCCTCTAGATCGGATTTCTCTAGTGCTTAGGCGAAGCCCTGCCAGAATAGCTCCACCACCATCACCGGAGCGCCATCATGCTGCCGGAGAACTCTTCTTCCTCTCTGCTCCTTCTTGCTGGATCAAGACGGCGGAGATCGTCATCAAGCTCTATGTGTGCTGAACGCGGAGGTGTTGTCCGTTCGGCGCTAGACGGAAGGATCGTGATCAAGTTCGTGGGACGGATTGTGATCAAGTTCGCGGGACGGATTGTGATCAAGTTCGCGGGACGGATCGTGATGGGATCATGGGACAGATCGTGATTGGATCGTGGGACGCATGGCGATTTGGATCGCGAAGACGTTCGACTACACCAACCGCGTTTCTTAACACTTCCCGCTTAGCGATCTACAAGGGTACGTAGATCCACTCTCCCTCTCGTAGATGCTCTTCACCATGGATAGATCTGCGTGTGCGTAGGAATTTTTTTGCTTCCCATGCAACATTCCCCAACACGGTCGAGCTAGGGGAGGAGTCCACCTCCCACAAGGGAGGTGGATCTCCTCCTTTCAAACTCCTTATTGCCTTATCTCTTTATCCCTATGCCCATGGCCCTTTAGCAAATGTCTTGCCCAGCCCAATAAGGGCTGGCACACTTTATCTAACAGCCTATAAGGTCCTTTGGTCGTCACACCCCTCCCGGGGTCCTCCGGCACCTCCCGGCACTCCCGGTACACTACCAATGAGCCCGAAAACTTTCCGGTGACCAAAACAGGACTTCCTATATATCAATCTTTACCTTCGGACCATTACGGAGCTCCTCGTGACGTCTGGGATCTCATACGGGACTCTAAAAAACCTTCGGTAATCACGTATACCATTTCCCTATAACCGTAGCGTCATCGAACCTTAAGACCCTACGGGTTCGGGAGACACGTAGACATGACCGAGACACCTCTCCGGTCAATAACCAACAGCAGGATCTGGATACCCATGTTGGCTCCCACATGCTCCACGGTGATCTCATCGGATGAACCACGATGTCAGGGATTCAATCAATCCCGTATGCAATTCCCTTTGTCTACCGGTATGATACTTGCCCGAGATTCGATCGTCGGTATCCCTATACCTTGTTCAATATCGTTACCGGCAAGTCTCTTTACTCGTTCCGCAACACATCATCCCGTGGCTAACTCCTTAGTCACACTAAGCTCATTATGATGATGTCTTACCGAGTGGGCCCAAAGATACCTCTCCATCACACGGAGTGACAAATCCCAGTCTCGATTCGTGCCAACCCAACACACACTTTCAAAGATACCCGTAGTGCACCTTTATAGCCACCCAGTTACGTTGTGACGTTTGGCACACCCAAAGCATTCCTATGGTATCCGGGAGTTGTAAAATCTCATGGTCTAAGGAAACGATACTTGACGTTAGAAAAGCTTTAGCAGACGAACTACACGATCTTGTGCTATACCTAGGATTGGGTCTTGTCCATCACATCATTCTCCTAATGATGTGATCCCGTTATCAATGACATCCAATGTCCATGGTCATGAAACAGTGACCATCTATTGATCAATGAGCTAGCCAACTAGAGGCTCACTAGGGACATGTTGTGGTCTATGTATTCACATATGCATTACGGTTTCCGGTTAATACAATTATAGCATGAATAATAGACGATTATCATGAACAAGGAAATATAATAATAACCATTTTATTATTGCCTCTAGGGCATATTTCCAACAGTCTCCCACTTACACTAGAGTCAATAATCTAGTTCACATCGCCATGTGATTAACACTTACATCACCATGTGATTAACACCCAATCAGTTCTGGGGTTTGATCATGTTTTGCTCGTGAAAGAGATTTTAGTCAAGGGATGTGCGACATTCGGATCCGTGTGTACTTTGCAAATCTCTATGTCATATTGTAGACACTACTCCTATGCTCCACTTGGAGCTATTCCAAAGGGCTACTCCACTATACATATCCGGATTGCTACCAAGAGTCATCCGGATTGGTGTTAAAGCTTGCATCGTCGTAACCCTTTATGACGAACTCTTTATCACCTCCATAATCGAGAAATATTTCCTTAGTCCTCTAGTTACTAAGGATAATTCTGACCGCTGTCCAGTGATCCACTCCTGGATCACTCTTGTACCCCTTGACAGACTCATGGCAAGGCACACATAGGTGCGGTACATAGAATGGCATACTATATAGAGCCTATGGCTGAAGCATAGGGGATGACACTCATCTTTTCTCTATTTTCTGTCGTGGTCGAGCATTGAGCTATGCTCAATCTCACACCTTCTAATACAGGCAAGAACCCTTTCTTGGACTGATCCATATTGAACTTCTTCAATATCTTGTCAAGGTATGTACTCATTGAAATTATTATCAGGCATCTTGATCTATCTCTATAAACCTTGATGCCCAACAATTAGGTAGCTTTATCCAGGTCTTCCTTTGAAAACCCCTTTTTTCGAACAACCATTTATGCTTTCCAGAAATTCTACATCATCTCCGATCAATAATATGTCAACTACATATTCTTATCAGAAATTCTATAGTGCTCCCACTCACTTTCTTGTAAATACAAATTTCTCATAAACTTTGTATAAACTCAAAAACTTTGATCACTTCATCAAAGCTCATATTCCAACTCCGAGATGCTTGCTCCGGCCCATAGAAGGATCGCTGGAGTTTGCATACCTTTTAGCATCCTAAGTATTAACAAAACCTTCTGGTTGTATCACATACAACTCTTCCTCACGGAAACCGTTAAGGAAGCCTTGTTTTGACATCCATTTGCCAGATTTCATAATCGAAAAATGCAGCAACTGCTAACATAATTTTAACAGACTTTTAGCATCGCTACGGATGAGAGAATCTCATCGCAGTCAACTCCTTGAAGTTGGCAGAAACTCCTTTCCGACAAGTCGAGCTTTATAAATGGTGACATTTCACCATTAGCGTCTGTGTTCATCTCAAAGGTCCATTTGTACTCAACGAACTGTCGTCCAACGGGCAAGTCTACCAAAGTCCATACTTGGTTTTCATACATGGATCCTTTCTCAGATTTCATGGCTCTCAGCCATTTGTTGGAATCCGGGCTCACCATCGCTTCTCCATAGTTCGTAGGTTCATCGTTGTCCAACAACATGACTTCCAAGACAGGATTGACGTACTACTCAGGAGCAGTACGCGTCCTTGTCGACCTACGAGGTTTGATAGTAACTTGATCTGAAGCTTCATGATCATCATCATTAACTTCCTCTTCAACTGATGTAGGCTTCACAGAAACATCTTCCTGTGCTGCGCTATTCTCTGGTTGAAACAAAGGTTCAACAACCTCATCAAGTTCTATCTTCCTCCCACTCGTTTCTTTTGAGAGAAACTCTTTCTTGAGAAAGGACCCGTTTTTAGCCACAAACACTTTTGCGCTTGGATCTGAGATAGAAGGTATACCCAATGTCTCCTTAGGGTATTCTATGAAGATGCATTCGTCTGCTTTGGGTTCGAGCTCACTAGGTGAAAACCCTTTTCACATAAGCGTCGCAGCCCCAAACATTAAGAAATGACAGCTTAGGCTCCTGTCAAACCATAATTCACACGGTGTCATCTCAACAGACTTATATGGTGCCCTATTAAAGTGAATGGATTTGTCTTTAATGCATAACCCCACAACAATAGTGGCAAAACGATAAGAGATATCATAGTACTCACTATATCCAATAGAGCACGACTACGACGTTCGGACACACCATCACACAATGGTGTTCCAGGAGGCGTGAGCTGTGAAACAATTTCCACATTGTCTAAAATTGCATACCAAACTAACTCAGATATTCACCTCCATGATCATATCGTAGACATTTTATCTTCTTGTCATGATTATCTTTAACTTCACTCTGAAACTCCTTGAACCTTTCAAACATTTCAGACTCGTGTTTCATTAAGTAAATATCCCCATATTCACTCAAATCATCAGTGAAGGTAAAGAAAATAACGATATCCACTGCGTTTTTCAACACTCATTGGAACACATACATGAACATGTATCAATTCCAATCAGCCACTAGCCCGCTCCATCATACCGGAAGACGGGGTCTTAGTCATCTTGCCCAAGAGGCATGGTCCGCATGTCTCAACTGATTCGAAATCGACTGAGTCCAAAAATCCATCAGCATGGAGTTTCTTCATGCGCTTTACACCAATATGACGTTTGTGGCAGTGCCACAAGAATGTGGTACTATCATTATTAACTTTGTATCTTTGGTACCAACGTTATGAGCATATGTGTTACTACGATCAAGATTCAATAAACCATTCCCATTGGGTGCATGACCATTGAAGGCATTATTCATGTAAACAGAATAACCATTATTCTCTAACTTAAATGAATAACCGTATTGCACTAAACACGATCCAATCATGTTCATGCTCAACGCAAACACCAAATAACATTTATTTAGGTTCATTACTAATCCCGAAGGTAGAGAAAGCGTGCGATGGTGATCACATCAACCTTGGAAACACTTCCAACACACATCGTCACCTTTCACTTAGCTAGCCTCCATTTATTCCGTAGCTTTTATTTCGAGTTGCTAACTCTTAGCAACTGAACCGGTATCTTATACCCAAGTGCTACTAGGAGTACTAGCAAGGTACACATCAATAACACGTATATCAAATATACTTCTTTTGACATTGCCAGCCTTCTTATCTACCAAGTATCTAGGGTTGTTCCGTTTCAGCGCCCGTTCTCCTCATAATAGAAGCACATAGTCTCGGGTTTGGGCTCAACCTTGGGTTTCTTCACCAGAGCGGCAACTGGCTTGTCATTCCTGAAGTTTTCCCCTTCTTGCCCTTGCCCTTCTTGAAACTAGTGGTTTTCACTTAACCATCAACACTTGATGCTCCTTCTTGATTTATACCTTCGCGGTGTCAAACAACACGAATAGCTCAGAGATCATTATCTCCATCCCTGGCATTTTATAGTTCATCACGAAGCTCCAGTAGCTTGGCAGCAGTGACTTGGAGAACTGTATAAATCACTATCTTATTTGGAAGATTAACTCCCACTCGATTCAAGTGACCGTAGCACCCAGACAATCTGAGCACATGCTCACCGATTGAGCTATTCTCTTTTATCCTGCTGGCAAAGAATCTTGTTGGAGGTCTCATACCTCTCAACACAGGCATGAACCTGAGATCCCAATCTCAGCTCTTAGAACATCTCATATGTTTTGTGATGTTGAAAACATTTTGAAGCCTCAATTCTAAGACGTAATACATGACTCACTGAACTATCAAGTAGACATCATAAAGTGCATGTCAGATGTTCACAACATCTACAGACAATGCTTGAGGGAGTGGTGCACTGAGCGCTGCATCAAGGACACAAGCCTTCTGTGCAGCAATGAGGACAATCCTCAGATCACGGACCCAGCCCGCATTATTGCTACCATAATCTTTCAACTTAATTTTCTCTAGGAACGTATCAATAAGACAGAGGAGCTATAGCGTGAGCTATCTACAACATATTTTGCAAAGACACTTTTAGACTAAGTTCATGATAATTAAGTTCACATAATAAAATAATTTAATGAACTCCCACTTAGATAGACATCTCTCTAGTCATCCAAGTGACACATGATCCACGCCAACTAGCCTGTGTTCGATCATCACGTGAGACGGATGTTGGGGAACGTTGCATGGGAAACAAAAAAAATTCCTACGCACACGCAGATCTATGCATGGTGATGAGCATCTACGAGAGGGAGAGTAGATCTACATACCCTTGTAGATCGCTAAGCGGGAAGCGTTAAGAAACGCGGTTGGTGTAGTCAAACGTCTTCGCGATCCAAATCGTTGTGCGTCCCGCAAACCAATAACGACCCGCCCCGCGATCCAATCATGATCCATCCCATGATCCGATCACGATCCGTCCCACAAACTTGATCACGATCCTTCCAATCTAGCACCGAATGGACGGCACCTCCGCGTTCAGCACACGTACATCTTGATGACGATCTCCACTGTCTTGATCCAGCAAGAAGGAGTGGAGAGGAAGGAGAGTTCTTCGGCATCCTGACGACGCTCTGGCGATGGTGGTGGAGTAATTCCGGCAGGGCTTCGCCTAAGCACTGCAGAAAACCGATCTAGAGGAGAAACTATACACTGGAGGAACGGGTAGCACGTGGCTGAAAATCTAGTGCAAAAACCCTAAAACCTCCAGTATATATAATAGGAGATGAGGAGAGGCCTTGGCACAAGGGCCAAGGCCTCCTTGCTTTGGCCGAAGGAGAGAGGGAGAGGTGGAGTCCACCTCCAATCCTAGTAGGACTAGGATTCACCCTATTTTGCCTTTTTTCCACTTTTTCTCTTAGGCCTTTTTTCCTCTAGCCGCATGGGCCTCTTGTGGATGTTCCACCATCCCACTAAGTGCTATTTTACATCCTCCTACAGCCCATGTAGCCTCTTCGGTCGAAATACCCCTCCCGATGGCCTCCCGGTACACTACGGGCACTCCCGGTACACTACCAATGAGCACGAAACTTTTCCAGTGACCAAAATAGGAATTCCGGAGCTCCTCGTGACGTCCGGGATCTCATCTGGGACTCCAAACAAACTTTGGTCACCACCATACATAACTCTATACTACCGAAACGTCACCAAACCTTAAGTGTGCAGACCCTGCGGGTTCGAGAACTATGTAGACATGACCGAGACACCTCTACGGTCAATAACCAATGGAGGGACCTAGATGTCCACATTGGTTCCTACATATTTTATGAAGATCTTTATCGGTCGAACCTCTATGTCAAGGATTCAGTTAATCCCGTATGATGTTCCCTTTGTTCTTCGGTATGTTACTTGCCCGAGATTCGATCGTCGGTATCTCCATACCTAGTTCAACCTCGTTACTGGCAAGTCTCTTTACTCGTTTCGTAATACAAGATCCCGTAACTAACACTTAGTCACATTGCTTGCAAGGCTTATTGTGATGTTGTATTACCGAGTGGGCCCTGAGATACCTCTCCGTCACACGGAGTAACAAATCTCAGTCTTGATCCATGCCAACTCAACAGACACCCTCGGAGACACCTGTAGAGCACCTTTATAGTCACCCAGTTACGTTGCGATTTTTGATACACACAAGGTACTCCTCCGATATCTGTGAGTTGCATGCTCTCATGGTCATAGGAACATATACTTGACATGCAGAAAACAGTAGCAATAAACTGACACGATCATAAGCTACGTTTGTAGTTTGGGTCTTGTCCATCACATCATTCTCCTAATGATCTGATCTCGTTGTCAAATGACATCTCATGTCCATGGCTAGGAAACCTTAACCATCTTTCGATCAACGAGCTAGTTCACTAGAGGCATACTAGGGACATTGTGTTTGTCTATGTATCCACACATGTATCCATGTTTCCAATTAATACAATTATAGCATGGATAATAAACGATTATCATGAACAAGGAAATACAATAATAAACACTTTATTTATTGCCTCTGGGGCATATTTCCAATAGTCTCCCACTTGCACTAGAGTCAATAATCTAGCTCACATCACTATGTGATTTACATTGGAATGAATCAAACACCCATGCAGTCCTGGTGTTGATCATGTTTAGCCCTTGGAAGAGGTTTAGTCAACGAGTCTGCAACATTAAGATCCGTGTGCACTTTGCAAAAATTTATGCCTTTCTCCATGATGGAATCGCGGATGGAGTTGAAGCGTCGCTTTATGTGTCTGGTCCTCTTGTGAAACCTTGGTTCCTTTGCCAGAGCAATGGCACCAGTGTTGTCACAGAACAGGTTCATTGGATTCAGTGCACTGGGCACTACTCCAAGATCTGTCATGAACTGCTTCATCTAGACACCTTCCTTCGCCGCCTCCGAGGCTGCGATGTATTCCGCTTCGCACGTAGAATCAGCTACCACGCTTTGCTTGGAACTACACCAGCTTAGTGCTCCCCCGTTAAGAATAAATACATATCCGGTTTGTGACTTAGAGTCGTCTGGATCAGTGTCAAAGCTTGCATCGACGTAACCCTTTACGACGAGCTCTTCTTCACCTCCATAAACGAGAAACGTTTCCTTAGTCCTTTTCAGGCACTTAAGGATATTCTTGACCGCTTTCCAGTGCTTCATTCCAGGATCACTTTGAAACCTTCCAGCCATACTTATGGCAAGGCTGACATCGGGTCTTGTGCACAGCATTGCATACATGATAGAGCCTATGGCTGAAGCATAGGGGATGACACTCATCTTTTCTCTATCTTCTGTAGTTATTGGGCATTGAGTCTTACTCAATTTTACACCTTGTAACATAGGCAAGAACCCCTTCTTGGACTATTCCATTTTGAACTTCTTCAAAACTTTATCAAGGTATGTGCTCTGTGAAAGTGATATTAAGCGTCTCGATCTATCTCTATAAATCTTAATGCCTAATATGAAAGCAGCTTCTCCTAGGTCCTTCATTGAAAAACTCTTGTTCAAACATTCCTTCACGCTTTCCAGCATTTCTATATTGTTTCCAATCAGCAATATGTCATCCACATATAATACTAGAAACGCTATAGAGCTCCCACTCACTTTCTTGTAAATACAAGCTTCTCCGTAAACTTGTATAAACTCAAACGCTTTGATCACCTCATCAAAGCGCTTATTCCAACTCCGAGATGCTTGCACCAGTCCATAAATGGATCGCTGGAGTTTGCAAACTTTGTCAGCATTCTCTGGATTGACAAAACCTTCGGGTTGCATCATATACAACTCTTCCTCAAGGAAACCATTTAGGAACGCTGTTTTGACATCCATCTGCCAAATTTCATAGTCGAAATAAGCAGCTATTGCTAACATGATTCTGACAGACTTAAGCATCGCTACGGGTGAGAAAGTCTCATCGTAGTCAATTCCTTGAACTTGTGAAAAACCCTTTGCCACAAGTCGAGCTTTATAGACGGTGACATTACCGTCCGCATCTGTCTTCTTCTTAAAGATCCATTTGTTCTGAATGGCCTTTCGCCCTTTAGGTAATACTTCCAAAGTTCATACTTTGTTTTCATACATGGATCCCATCTCGGATTTCATGTCCTCTAACCATTTCTCGGAATCAGGGCCCATCACTGCTAATCCATAGCTTGTAGGTTCATTGTTGTCCAACAACATGACCTCCAAGACAGGGTTGCCGTACCACTCAAGAGTAGTACGTGCCCTTGTCGACCTACGAGGTTCAATAGTAGCTTGATCCAAAGCTTCATGATCATCATCATTAACTTCCTCTTCTACCATCGTAGGTTCCACAGAAACATCTTTCTGCGCTGCGTTACTTATTGGTTGAAGTAAAGGTTCAATAACCTCATCAAGCTCTATTTTCCTCCCACTCAATTCTTTCGAGAGAAACTCTTTCTCAAGAAATGTTCCGTTCTTAGCGACAAACACCTTGCCTTTGGATCTGAGATAGAAGGTATACCCGACTGTCTCTTTTGGGTATCCTATGAAGACGCATTTCTCCGCTTTGGGTTCTAGCTTTTCAGGCTGAAGCTTTTTGACATAAGCATCACATCCCCAAACTTTAAGAAACGACAACTTTGAATTCTTGCCAAACCACAGTTCATATGGCGTCGTCTCGACGGATTTTGATGGTGCCCTATTTAAAGTGAATGCAACTGTCTCTAATGCATAACCCCAAAACAATAGTGACAAATCAGCAGGAGACATCATAGAATGCACCATACCTAATAAGGTTCGATTACGACGTTCGGACACACCATTACGCTGTGGTGTTCCGGGCGGTGTCAACTGTGAAACAATTCCACACTGTCTTAAGTGACTGCCAAACTCATAACTCAGATATTCACCTCCTCGATCAGATCGCAGGAATTTAATCTTCTTGTTACGATGATTCTCAACTTCACTCTGAAATTGCTTGAACTTTTCAAACGTTTCAGACTTGTGTTTCATTAAGTAAATATACCCATATCTACTTAAGTCATCAGTGAAGGTGAGAAAATAACGATATCCACCACGCACTGTAACATTCATTGGACCGCACACATCAGTATGTATGATTTCCAATAAGTCACTCGCCCGTTCCATTGTTCCAGAGAACGGCGTTTTAGTCATCTTGCCCATGAGGCGTGGTTCACATGTGTCAAGTGATTCAAAATCAAGTGACTCCAAAAGTCCATCAGCATGGAGCTTCCTCATGCGTTTTACACCGATATGACCTAAATGGCAGTGCCACAAGAAAGTGGTACTATCATTATCAACTCTACATCTTTTGGCATCAATGTTATGAACATGTGTGTCATCACTATCAAGATTCAATATGAATAAACCCCTAACATTGGGTGCATGACCATAAAAGATATTACTCATATAAATAGAACAACCTTTATTCTCTGATTTAAATGAGTAACCGTCTCACAATAAACAAGATCCAGATATAACGTTCATGCTTAACGCAGGCACTAAATAACAATTATTCAGGTTCATCACTAATCCCGATGGTAATCGAAGAGAGAGCATGCCGACGGTGATCACATCAACCTTGGAACCATTTCCCACACGCATCGTCACTTCGTCCTTTGCCAGCCTTCGTTTATTCCGTAGCTCCTGCTTTTAGTTGCAAATGTGAGCAACCGAACTGGTATCAAATACCCAAGCACTACTACGAGAGCTAGTAAGGTACACATCAATAACATTTATATCATATATACCTCGTTTTTCGTTGGCCGCCTTTTTGTCACCTAAGTACTTGGGGCAGTTCCGCTTCGAGTGACCAGTTCCCTTGCAATGAAAGCACTCAGTTTCTGGCTTGGGTCCATGCTTGGGCTTCTTTACAGGAGTAGCAACTGCTTTGCCATCCTTCTTGGTTTTACCCTTCTTGCCCTTGCCCTTCACTTTGCCATTTTTCTTGAAACTAGTGGTTTTATTGACCATCAACACTTGATGTTCTTTCTGGATTTCAGACTCAGCGACTTTTAGCATCGCAAACAGCTCGGCGACTCACTTGTTCATCCCATGCATGTTATAGTTCATCACAAAGCTCTTGTAACTAGGTGCCAGTGATTGAAGAACTCTGTCAGTAATCGCCTCGGGCGGAAGGGCAATTCCCAACTCCGCTAGACGAGTTGAATACCCAGACATTCTGAGTATATGTTCACTGATAGACCCGTTCTCCTCCATCTTGCAAGCATAGAACTTACCGGAGGTTTCATACCTCTCGATCCGGGCGTTCTTCTGAAAGATAAACTTCACTCCTGGAACATCTCATATGCTCCATGACATTCAAAATGTCTTTGAAGTCCCAGTTCTAAGCCATACAATATTGCGCACTAAACTATTGAGTAATCTCCAGTACGTGCCTCCCAAGCGTTCTTAACGTCTTCGGAGGTCATGTCTTCTGGTTAGTCACCAAGCGGTGCATCAAGGACATATGATTTCTGGGAAGCCGTGAGGATAATCCTCAGATTACGGGCCCAGTCAACAAAGTTACTTCCATCATCTTTTAGTTTAGCTTTATCTAGGAACGCATTAAAATTTAGGGGTGCTACTGCGTGAGCCATTGATCTACAACATAAATATGCAAAGTTTACTTAGACTATTGTTCAAGGTAATGAGTTTAGTTAATCAAATTACTAAAGCTCCCACTCAAATTGACATCCCTCAGGTCATCTGAGTGTCACATGATCCAAATGCACTAACTCAAGTCCGATCATCACGTGAGTTGAGGTGGCTTCAATGGTGAACATCATTATGTTGATCATATCTACTATATGACTCATGCTCGACCTTTCGGTCTCTTGTGTTCTGAGGCCATGTCTGTACATGCTAGGCTCGTCAAGTTTAACCCAAGTGTTCTGCCCGTGCAACACTGCCTTGCACCCGTTGTATGTGAACGTAGAGTCTATCACACCCGATCATCACGTGGTGTCTCAACACGACGAACTTTCGCAACGCTGCGCACTCGGGGAGAACACAATTTTATCTTAAAATTTAAGTGAGGGATCACCTTATAATGCTACCGTCGTACTAAGCAAAACAAGGTGCATAAAAGGATTAACATCACATGCAATTCATAAGTGACATGATATGGCCATGAACTTGTGCTTTAGATATCCATCTTGAAAGCACCGACATGATCTCCATCGTCACCGACACGACACCATGATCTCCATCATCATGATCTCCATCAACGTGTCGCCATCGAGGTTGTCACGCCCTACATGCTTCTACTACTATTGCTACCGTTTAGCGATAAACTAAAGCATTACATAGCGCTTAATGATTGACATGCAGGTCATACAATAATTAAAGACAACCCTATGGCTCCTGTCGGTAGTCGTACTCATCGACATGCAAGTCGTGAAATTCTATACAGCACATGATCATCTCATACATCACATATATCACATCATGTAATTGGCCATATCATATCACAACATACCCTGCAAAACAAGTTAGACATCCTCTAATTGTTGTTGCATGTTTTACGTGGCTGCTACGGGTTTCTAGCAAGAACGATTCTCACCTACGCATAAACCACAACGGTGATACATAATTTGCTTTTCAACCTTCTCAAGGACCGCCTTTGTCGAATCCGATCCAACTAAAGTGAGAGGAACTGCCACCCACAAGCCATCTAGGCAACAAGTTGCGTCGAGGGAACCGGTCTCTCGTAAGTGTACGAGTAATGTTGGTCTGGGCCGCTTCATCTCACAATACCGCTGAACCAAAATCCGACCAAGGGAGGAAGCAATCTAAGCATCAACGCCCACAAACCTTTTGTGTTCTACTCGAGATCTCATCTACACATAGACCTAGCTCATGATGCCACTGTTGGGAAATGTTGCATGGGAAACAAAAATTTTCCTACGCACACGTAGATCTATCCATGGTGATGAGCATCTACGAGAGGGAGAGTGGATCTACATACCCTTGTAGATCGCTAAGCGGGAAGCGTTAAGAAACGTGGTTGGTGTAGTCAAACGTCTTCGCGATCCAAATCGCCGTGCGTCCCGCGATCCAATCACAAACCATCCCACGATCCGATCACGATCCGTCCCATGAACTTGATCACGATCCTTCCAATCTAGCACTGAACGGACGTCACCTCCACGTTCAGCACACAGACAACTTGATGACGATCTCCACCGTCTTGATCCAGCAAGAAGGAGTGGAGAGGAAGGAGAGTTCTCCGGCAGCCTGACGGCGCTCCGGCGATGGTGGTGGAGTAATTCCGGCAGGGCTTCGCCTAAGAAGTGCAGAAAACCGATCTAGAGGAGAAACTATACACTGGAGGAACGGGTAGCACGTGGCTGAAAATCTAGTGCAAAAACCCTAAAACCTCCAGTATATATAAGAGGAGAGGAGGAGAGGCCTTGGCACAAGGGCCAAGGCCTCCTAGCTTCGGCCGAAGGAGAGAGGGAGAGGTGGAGTCCACCTCCAATCCTAGTAGGACTACGATTCACCCTATTTTGCCTTTTTTCCACTTTTTCTCTTAGGCCTTTTTTCCTCCAGCCGCATGGGCCTCTTGTGGATGTTCCACCAGCCTACTAAGGGCTGGTTTATGCCCTCCTACATCCCATGTAGCCTCTTGGTTCGAAATACCCCTCCCGGTGGCCTCCCGATACACTACCGGCACTCCCAGTACACTACCGATGAGCACGAAACTTTTCCGGTGACCAAAATAGGACTTCCTATATATGAATATTTACCTCCGGACCATTCTGGAGCTCCTCATGACGTCCGGGATCTCATCCGGGACTCCTCACAAACTTCGGTCACCACCATACATAACTCTGTACTATCGAAACGTCACCAAACCTTAAGTGTGCAGATCCTGCGGGTTCGAGAACTATGTAGACATGACCGAGACACCTCTACGGTCAATAACCAATGGAGGGGCCTAGATGTCCACATTGGTTCCGACATATTTTATGAAGATCTTTATCGGTCGAACCTCTATGTCAAGGATTCAGTTAATCCCGTATGATGTTCCCTTTGTTCTTCGGTATGTTACTTGCCCGAGATTCAATCGTCGGTATCTCCATACCTAGTTCAACCTCGTTACTGGAAAGTCTCTTTACTCGTTCCGTAATACAAGATCCCGTAACTAACACTTAGTCACATTGCTTGCAAGGCTTATTGTGATGTTGTATTACCGAGTGGGCCCTGAGATACCTCTCCGTCACACGGAGTAACAAATCTCAGTCTTGATCCATGCCAACTCAACAGACACCCTCGGAGACACCTGTAGAGCACCTTTATAGTCACCCAGTTACGTTGTGACGTTTGATACACACAAGGTACTCCTCCGATATCTGTGAGTTGCATGCTCTCATGGTCATAGGAACATATACTTGACATGCAGAAAACAGTAGCAATAAACTGACACGATCATAAGCTACGTTTGTAGTTTGGGTCTTGTCCATCACATCATTCTCCTAATGATCTGATCCCGTTGTCAAATGACATCTCATGTCCATGGCTAGGAAACCTTAACAATCTTTCGATCAATGAGCTAGTTCACTAGAGGCATACTAGGGACATTGTGTTTGTCTATGTATCCACACATGTATCCATGTTTCCAATTAATACAATTATAGCATGGATAATAAACGATTATCATGAACAAGGAAATACAATAATAAACACTTTATTTATTGCCTCTAGGGCATATTTTCCAACAACGGACTAGTCATCCATGGTGAACATATCCATGTTGACCGTATCTTCTATACGACTCATGTTCGACCTTTCGGTCTCCCATGTTCCGAGGCCATGTATGTACATGCTAGGCTCGTCAAGTCAACCTAAGTGTTTCACGTGTGTAAATCTGGCTTACACCCGTTGTATGCGAACGTTAGAACCTATCACACCCGATCATCACGTGGTGCTTCGGAACAACGATCCAAAGCAACGGTGCACAGTTAGGGTGAACACATATCTTGATATTTTATTGAGAGATCATCTTATTTACTACCGTCGTTTTAAGCAAATAAGATGTAAACATGATAAACATCACATGCAATCAATATAGTGACATGATATGGCCAATATCATCTTGCTCCTTTGATCTCCATCTTCGGGGCACCATGATCATCACTGTCACCGGCACGACACCATGATCTCCATCATCATGATCTCCATCATCATGTCTTCATGAAGTTGTCTCGCCAACTATTACTTCTACTACTATGGCTAACGTTTAGCAATAAAGTAAAGTAATTACATGGCGTTTATGATTGACACGCAGGTCATACAATAAAATAAGACAACCCCTATGGCTCCTGCCTGTTGTCATACTCATCGACATGCAAGTTGTGAATCCTATTACAAGAATATGATCAATCTCATACATCACAATGCATCACATCACATCCTTTGGCCATATCACATCACAAGGCATATGCTGCAAAAACAAGTTAGACGTCCTCTAATTTGTAGTTGCAAGTTTTTTACGTGGATGCTATAGGTTTCTAGCAAGAACGTTTCTTACCTACACCAAAAACCACAACGTGATATGCCAATTGCTATTTACCCTTCATAAGGACCCTTTTCATCGAATCCGATCCCACTAAGGTGGGAGAGACAGACACCCGCTAGCCACCTTATGCAACAAGTGAATGTCAGGCGGCAGAACCAGTCTCACGTAAGCGTACGTGTAAAGTTGGTCTGGCCCGCTTCATGCCATAATACCGTCGAATCAAGATAAGACTAGTAACGGCAAGCAAATTAACAAGATCGACGCCCACAACAACTTGTGTTCTACTCGTGCATAGATTCTACGCATAGACCTAGCTCATGATGCCACTGTTGGGAGACGTAGTAGTAAATCAAAAAATTTCCTACGATCACCAACATGGAGAAACCAGCAATGAGTGGGGAGAGATTGCATCTTCATACCTTTGAAGATCGCTAAGCGGGAGCGTTACAAGAACGTGGTTGGTGGATTCGTACTCGTAGCGATTCAGATAGCGATGGACTCCGATCTTAGCGTCGAACAACGACGCCTCCGCGTTCAACCCACGTGCAGCCCGATGCCGTCTCCCATGCCTTGATACAGCAAGTAGGAGGGAGAGGTTGGGAAGAGCTCCAACAGCAGCAAGACGGCATGGTGGTGGTGGAGCAGCAAGGTATTCCGGCAGGGCTTCGCCTAAGCACTGCGGAGGAGGAAGAAGAGAGGTAGGGCTGCGCCGTGGGAGAGAGAGATCAAATCTTGTCTCAAAATAGCCAAAACCTCAAGTATATATAGGAGGAGGGAGAGGGAGGGCTGCCTTGGCCCCTCCTCCAAGGAGGAGAGATTCGGCCGAGCTAGGGGAGGAGTCCACCTCCCACATGGGAGGTGGATCTCCTCCTTTCAAACTCCTTTTTGCCTTATCTATTTATCCCTATGCCCATGGGACTTTAGCAAAGGTCTTGCCCAGCCCAATAAGGGCTGGCACACTTTATCTAACAGCCTATAAGGTCCTTTGGTCGTCACACCCCTCCCGGGGGTCCTCCGGCACCCTCTCGGCACTCCCGGTACACTACCGATGAGCCCAAAAACTTTTCAGTGACCAAAACAGGACTTCCTATATATCAATCTTTACCTCCGGACCATTCCGGAGCTCCTCGTGATGTCCGAGATGTCATCCGGGACTCCAAACAACCTTCAGTAATCACGTATACCATTTCCCTATAACCCTAGCGTCATCGAACCTTAAGTGTGTAGACCCTACGGGTTCGGGAGACACGTAGACATGACCGAGACACCTCTCCGGTCAATAACCAATAGCGGGATCTGGATACCCATGTTGGCTCCCACATGCTCCACGAGGATCTCATCGGATGAACCACGATATCGGGGATTCAATCAATCCCGTATACAATTCCCTTTGTCTACCGGTATGAACTTGCCTGAGATTCGATCATCGGTATCCCAATACCTTGTTCAATCTCATTACCGGCAAGTCTCTTTACTCATTCTGCAACACATCACCCCGTGGCTAACTCCTTAGTCACATTGAGCTCATTATGATGATGTCTACCGAGTGGGCCCAGAGATACCTCTTCGTCACACGGAGTGACAAATCCCAGTCTCGATTCGTTCCAACCCAATAGACACTTTCAGAGATACCCGTAGTGCACCTTTATAGCCACCCAGTTACGTTGTGATGTTTGGCACACCCAAAGCATTCCTACAGTATCCGAGAGTTGCACAATCTCATGCTCTAAGGAAACGATACTTGACATTAGAAAAGCTTTAGCATACGAACTACACAATCTTGTGCTATGCTTAGGATTGGGTCTTGTCCATCACATCATTCTCCTAATGATGTGATCCTGTTATCAATGACATCCAATGTCCATGGTCATGAAACCATGACTGTCGTGGGAACGAGCCTGACAGTAGATGGTAGGGGTACGAAGGCAGAGGGCAGAGTCCTAGCTACGGCGAGGGTGTACACACAGATGTATGAGTTCAGGCCCCTCTCGTGGAGGTATCAGCCCTAAGTCTCAGTGCTCGGGAGCTTTATGTCGTCTGGAATGTTGAGATTACATTGGTTTCCAACCCTTTTGCAGGAGGGGAGGGGCGGCTTATATAGAGTTCACTGCCCCTCATAATTATCCCGCATCTAAGGGCCTGGTCGTGGGGTTTAAAGTCTGTCATTATAGGTAACGTACGTAATAAAAGCTACTAATGACCATTGAACCAGCGTCTGCCTGTTGGGCTCTTGATGATGGCTCCTGGTCTTCTGGTGTCGAGTGAAAGCGAGGTCTTTCGAGTGACATGCGATTGCCGAGTGAGAGCGCGAGTCTCCGAGTGGATTACTGTTGAGTGACTTTGAACGTCTCCAGGGATCCACTTAGAAGTTCATGCTTGATCTTCAAGTCTTCCAATGTGGTGTCCTTAGGTAGGGTACGTGGGCCATGCCTAGGACCCTACCCTAGGCACATATCTTCACAATTAGCCACCGAATGGATCGGGGTTTGAGTGGTGGAAGGCGGTATCTACGTAGACCTTGAGGTAGTGCATCAGATCCTCCGAATGATATTTGGGACCATGAAACTTGTGTCGATTGAACTCTGAGCATTAGCATTCATTCAGGGTCAACACGCAAAATCGGGGCTCCAACGAAACTTGTGTCGATTGAATTCCTCTCCGCTCGCGTGGATCCATTCAGCCTTAAAGGTGTCCGAATGGATGCTCAACATTTGTTTTGGTCCGAGTGAGCTGACAGTATCTTGGGAGGCGACGGGTCGGTCTGACAGACCCGGATTTTCCGGGATACGAAAATTTCGGAAGCGCGCGTGCTCGCGCGACGATTATGCCACGATCGGGGCAAGTGGAGGCGTGATGCCTCAATCTTCGTGCCGGTCGTACCGCCACGTACCGAGCGTCGTCAGTGGTTGGCGTGAGCGGTAACCTCGCGGGCCCACTGGTCAGTGAGACACTCGGCAGCGTATAAAGCTTTCTGTGCTACGGTTTGCACAGTACCTCCGTCAGTTCTTTCTCTCTTTTCCTCCGCCTCCTCTGCTCCCAGCGCCCCACTCCGATCTCCCTCGACGAGAGCCGCTGCGACGAAGATGAAGAACACGACGGAGAAGCTGGAGCGAGCGAAGAAGGGGGCGGTAAAGCTCAAGGGCAAGAAGCCCTCGACCGCCCGATTCACCGCACCGGTGGATTGGATGCAGGGGGGTTCTCCCCTCTGTCGTCATCCGCGAGGACATGGAGGGCCTCATCTCCGACGGGCTCGTGGCGGACGGTGCTTGGAGGTTACGGGGGGGGGGGGGGGGAGGAACGCGAGCCGGAGCCACGCGACGGGGAGCGGGTCCTCCTTCTCTCCCACGTCGAGCGAGGTTTTTCTCTGTCGCCCCACCCGTTCTTTAGGGACTTTCTGAATTTTTTCGGTGCCCAACTGCACCACCTCTCGCCAAATACCATTGCCTATCTGTCTGCATTCATCACTTTGTGCAAATGTTTCCTGGGCTGCTCTCCGCATTGGGGATTGTTCAAACACCTCTTCATGGTCAGATCTCAGACCGTGAAGAAAGACCTCCCCGCTGATGGGAGGACTCACGTGCTCCAGCTGTGCGGAGGTTTAGGAGTTCAGAAAAGAGCTCGTAGCTCCTTCCCTGCCATGACCTTTCCTGAGTCTGTCAGAGGTTGGTAGTCGACCCGCATGAGGGTGGCCGTGCCTGTCGTCTCCACGTAAATGTTTATATCCGTACTTGTTCTGTCGACTGAAGTTTGGAGTTGTATTTGACTGAATGCCACTCAATCCGTTAGAGCTGCTACATCTGTGAACTCGCCTCATCGAGATGGAGAAGAAGCGATGGATGTTGACACTGCTAAAGCAGCCACTTCTCATAGAGGTAAAAAAGTTGTTGGTTCGTCCGGATGGGACTCGACACATGTAGATGTTAACACTGTCGGTTGTCATTGTAGAGGTCATTCAGGTGGAGGATGACGAGGAGCAACTGGGCACTTCGCGCGCTCGTACCCGGAGGGCATCATCGGCGCAGGCGCCTCAGCGCTTGACTGCAGAGTCTTCCCAGGGGAGAGGTGGCTCGACACAACCCGGGGCTGAACCTGCAGCACCTCTGTCGCATGCTTCACCAGCTGTCTCGATCGTTGTGACATCGACTCCAACTGGACCCTCTCAGACTGCTTTAGCTGTCCCAACGATCACGCCGACCCCACCGATGACGGCCTTCTCTCTGCATCGCACCCCGGAAGATCAGACCGGAGCTGCGAAGGAAGCCATGTTCAGGTAGAGTAGCTCATGCTGAGAACCCAGGAGGCGTTCGAGGCCAGCAAACTGGCTTTTGATGTTAGTGCAACTCTCTGTACCAATGTCCGAGTAAGTTCGATTATAAGTCCATTGTCGATTGAATTCCTGTCTTGTTTCTTCTCTTGGCTGTGGTACACCCAGTGAGTGGTTGCTGTAGAACTTTCTCCACTCGAATAGAACGGACCGTGGTCGAGTAGGGCTGGGATTGATAGTACGCGGGGTACTAGGGTCACTCGACATGTCGAGTGTATTTTCTGATGAGTTGCTCAACGGATCGAGAGTTAACCATCTCAGTGGGGGCGCTCTTAGCGCACCCACTGGGTGTAGTCCCCGAGACCGCTGTCGAGTGCTTGCATCGGCAGGGGTTTTAGAGTCTGTTGTATACAGGATACACTTTGCCTTGAATTACACCACTCCGTAGCTACCTTGCAGGTTTCAAGGATATTATTGGCAAACCATGATATGACGCTGCATAAGGATAGACTGCACTTCATAGAGTAGGGAGGCGCGTCACTCGACGGGTCAAGTGTCGTGACAGGGCTGACCTTGTCGAATGTTTGAATAACCAGTGGGGGCACGCTAAGTGCACCCACTGGGTGTAGTCCCCGAGGCTACTGTTCATCGTAGACGATAAACAGTAGGCTTGAAAACTTGTCGTACGCGTGGTACTAGGGTCACTCGACATGTCGAGTGTATTTTCTGACTAGTTACTCGATGGATCGAGAGTTAACCGTCTCAGTGGGGCGCTCTTAGCGCACCCACTGGGTGTAGTCCCCGAGATCACCGTCGAGTGCTTGCATCGGCAGGGGTCTTAATAGAGACAACTTTTGAATTTGTTTAAGGTGCGCGGAGCGCCAGAGCTACTTGACATGTCGAGTGGAATTTCTGCTTGAATTCTTCTAAGATAGTCACTTGTCGGCGTTCGATACCCGATCGATTGTCCCCAGCGTCACTCGCCGATTGAATTTCTGTTTTATGTTGATTCCAGAGGGCTTGCGAACTTGGGGCGGAGTACAAGGACATGGAGGATGAGAGGAACCAGTTGTAGGTGGATCTGGTGGTCGCCAACAACGCCCTAGAGAGAGTGCATGCTGAGATGAAGACCTTAGGAGGTAATTACTGCTGACTTTCTACATTCTCCCCTTCACTCTTCATGTTTTGAACCGAGTGCTCTCACTCGAACAGACGTGTGCAATGAAAACCGTCGACTCCGCGCGCGACTCAACAATGTTGTTTCTTTAGATTCCATAAATAAGATGCTGGAGGAGAAGGACAAGGCGCTTGCTGGCGCTCAACGAGCGGCCACGGAGAAGACTGAATCTGCGGATCGGAAGCTGGCGGCTGCTAAGAAACTGGAGGACGAGAACGCCAAACTGAAGCAGGAGCATGCAGATCTTGTCAAGAAGGCCGAACAACTAACCAAGAGGGGTAATGGTCTGGAGAAGCATCTAGGCGAATTCTCAAGGAAGATGTATCTTCTGCTCGACGGTGAGTATTTTGTCGACTGACATTTGTAAAATTTTTGAGGGTAGCAGTTCACCAATTCTCCTCCTATTTCCCCTTCTTCAACAGAATTTTGCCAGTACTTTGAAAAGGAAACAGAGGAGGTTGAGCCCAATCTTGACCCCACCAAGTCGCCATTTGTTGATGCGGTGGTGATGAACATGCTGCGGCTCAACTTCTGGCTCCAAGGCGTCCAGGCGTACATCGCTCGACTGAAATCTGCCATGAAAAGAATCGACAAGGAGCTATGGCCTGAGGACACTCTTCAACTCGATCTCAACTCCATGATGGCCCGCCTGAACGAACTTCCTAGTCGAGTGCAAGCTTGGAAAAAATCTGCTGCTTGCTGCGGGGCCGACATGGCGTTGTCACTCATCAGGGTCCATTACAGGGATGTGAGGGAGGAGAGGCTCAAGGAGCTCTAGGTGGTCAACACGAAGAAACTCCAGTTCGAGGACTTCATGGAAACCTTCATCAAAGCGGCCACCAGAATCGTCGACGACATCGATCTGGACACTTTCGTCGAGCCCGCCAGTCCGTCTCCCGTTTAAAAAACTTGTCTTTGGAAAAACAGTTAAATTTGCCTTGGTATGCCGAGCGGATTTGTATCTTTTAAAACTTCGTTCAGGCCTTAGGCCTGAGCACATTTTCTTTTGTATGAAACGCTTATCCGTGGTTTACCCTTTGGATTTTGTTTGTATTTGGCTTTCAATCGTCTGTTTGACTGAGTTTGTTTTTTACTTAGGCGAAGCGTGTTCGCAGCTAAGCCTCCGAGTGTGAGGATTGCTCATCACTCAAAGTATTTTGAACTCAGGCGAATGTCGATTCACAACTAAGTTGTCGAGTGGATGGATTACGATCCACACGACAAGGTTTTTAACTTAGGCGAAACGTGTTTCACAGCTAAGCCCCTGGGTGTGAGGATTGCTCATCACTCGGAATATTTTTGAACTTAGACGAATGTCGATTCGCAGCTAAGTTGGCGAGTGAATGGATTACTATCCACTCGACGAGGTTTTTAACTAAGGCAAAAACGTGTTTCGCAGCCAAGCCCCCGAGTGTGAGGATCGCTCATCACTCAGAGTATTTTTGAAATTAGGCGAATGTCAATTCGTAGCTAAGTTGTCGAGTGAATGGATTACTATCTACTCGACGAGGTTTTTAACTTAGGCAAAAAAGTGTTTCGCAGCCAAGCCCAAGGACCGCTCATCACTCGGAGTATTTTTGAACTTAGGCGAATGTCGATTCGCAGCTAAGTTGTCGAGTGAATGGATTACTATCCACTCGACGAGGTTTTTAACTTAGGCGAAAACGTGTTTTGTAGCCAAGCCCCTGAGTGTGAGGATCGCTCATCACTCGGAGTATTTTTGAACTTAGGTGAATGTCGATTCGCAGCTAAGTTGTCGAGTGAATGGATTACTATCCACTCGACGAGGTTTTTAACTTAGGCGAAACGTGCTTCGCAGCTAAGCCCCTGAGTGTGAGGATTGCTCATCACTCGGAGTATCCCCAAGAATGTAACTGCACGGTTGGAATCGACGAAGTATTAATCGCAGAAATGCGAATTGCATTGATGAAGTACTCTCATTACATCAGAAAACTCTTGTCTCAAGTGTAAACATGCTGGAGCAGGTCTGCATTCCAGGCCCTTGGCTCATCTATCTGTTTCATGAGATTATACAGGTGATAGGCTCCATTTTTTAGCACCTTAGTGACGAAAAAAGGGCCTTCCCATGCAGGAGCAAGCTTGTGAGGTCGGTGTTGATTCACTCGGAGCACCAAATCTCCTTCATGGAACGCTCAGCTTTTGACATTCCTTGCATGGAAACGCCGTAGGTCTTGCTAATAGGTAGTGGTCCGGATCAGAGCCATCTCACGCTCCTCTTCCAGAAGATCTACCCCATCCTGTCTGGCTTGTCCAGCTTCAGCCTCAGAATATAGCTCCACTCGAGGAGAATTGTGGGCTAAGTCACTCGGCAACATGGCTTTGGCGCCATAGACAAGGAAGAAAGGAGTTCGTCCCGTCGACCGATTAGGTGTTGTCCTCAATCCCCACAAAACAGACGGCAGCTCAGTTACCCACGCACCGGCGGCATGATCCAAATTGCGCATGAGACAAGGCTTTAGACCTTGCAGAATGAGACCATTAGCCCACTCAACTTGCCCATTGGTTTGAGGATGTGCAACGGAAGCGTAATCCACTCGGGTGCCTTGGGATTTACAGAATCTCCTGAATTCTTCCGAGTCAAAATTAGTGTCGTTGTCCGTGATAATGTTGTGCGGAATGCCATATTAGATAATGATCTCCCTCATGAACATGACCGTCGTGCGGGAATTCAACTTCTTGATGGGCTTGGCTTCAATCCACTTGGTGAATTTGTCGACTGCTACCAACAGGTGGGTGAATCCTCCTTTTCTGGGTCGGAAGGGACCAACCATGTCGAGTCCCGAAACCGCAAACGGCCAGGTGAGAGGAATTGTCTTCAGAGCAGATGTCGGCTTGTGTGACATATTCACATAGAATTGGCAGCCTTCGCAGTGATCAGCAATGTCCTTAGCCATCTCATTAGCTCGTGGCCACTAAAAACCAGCTCGGTATGCTTTAGCGACGATCGCCCTTGAAGACGCATGGTGGCCACAAGTTCCCGAGTGGATTTCGTCTAGAATCATCTGACCTTCCTCGGGGGAAATGCAACGCTGGGTGACGCCAGTCACACTCTCTCTGAATAGCTGATCTCCCATCACAGTGAAAGTCTTGGACCTGTGCACAATCTGTCGAGCCTCTGCTTCCTCTTCAGGGAGCTCTTGTCTGAGGATATAGGCAATGTATGGAACAGTCCAGTCGGGAATGATAACTAGCATCTCCATGACCAGGTCAATCACAGCAGGAACATCGACTTCAGTCGAGTCAGAGGAGCTCAAAGCTTGTGGGGAATCTTCAGTGAAGGGATCCTCTTGAATCGAAGGAGTGTGCAAATGTTCCAGGAACACCCCGTTGGGGACAGGCTGTCGAGTGGAGCCAATCTTGGACAACTCATCGACCGCTTGATTTTTCAGTCGGGGAACATGGTGAAGTTCCAGGCCTTCAAATTTCTTCTCCAACTTCCGGACTGCATTGCAGTATCCGGTCATAGCGGGGTTTCTAACATCCCATTCTTTCATCACTTGATTCACCACCAAATCTGAGTCGCCATAAACCATCAGGCGTTTGATGCCGAGAGAGATAGCCATGCGCAACCCATACAAAAGCGCTTCATACTCTGCCTCATTGTTGGAGGAATCAAAATGAATCTGCAAGACATAGCTGAGCTTGTCGCCTATGGGAGATATCAAGACAACACCAGCACCGGACCCGTTCAACATTTTGGAGCCGTCGAAGAACATTGTCCAATGCGCCGAGTGAACTTGGATGGGCTATTGCTGTGCAGTCCACTCGGCCATGAAATCTGCCAATGCTTGGGACTTGATTGCCTTCTTGGCCTCGAATCTGATGTCAAAGTGTCCAAGCTCAATTGCCCATTTAGCCACTCGACCTGATGCGTCGCGATTATTGAAAATCTCGGATAAAGGAGCATCACTCGTGACTGAGATCGAATGGTCTTGGAAATAATGTGCCACCTTCTTTGCTGTCAGGTAAATACCAGACACCAACTTCTGATAGTGTGGATATCTTTGCTTTGAGGGGGACAATACTTCCGAGACATAATAAACTGGCCGCTGGACCTTATAGGCTTTACCCTCCTCTTCTCGCTCAACAGTCAACACTGTACTAACGACCTGATTTGTGGTCGCGATGTACAAGAGCAAGGGCTCTTTGTTGGCAGGAGCGACAAGCACCGGCTGGGTGGAGAGCGGGGCTTTGAGCTGAAAAAACGCTGCTTCGGCTTCGGGAGTCCAGTCAAATGTGTCGGACTTCTTCATCAACTGATATAAGGGCAGAGCCTTCTCACCAAGATGAGAAATGAATTGACTCAAGGCTGTCAAGCAACCTAGCTTCTGAACGTCGTGCACTCGCACGGGAGTCTTCATACGGGTAATGGCACTGATCTTCTCAGGATTGACATCAATTCCTCGTTGGGAAACGAGAAAACCAAGCAACTTGCCGCCAGGGACACCGAAGGTACATTTGGTCGGATTCAGTTTTATGTCGAATCGCCTTAGAATGGTGAATGTCTCGGCCAAGTCAGCCAGCAGGTCGGAACCTTCGCGTGACTTGACTACTATATCGTCCATGTACGCTTCGACATTCCGAGGGATCTGGTCGAGTAAACATTTCTGAATCATGCGCATAAAAGTAGCGCTGGCATTCTTAAGACCAAAAGGCATGGTGAGGTAGCAAAAACACCCGAAAGGGGTGATGAAGGCTGTCTTTATTTCGTCCGGGCCAAACAGACGGATCTGATGGTACCCAGAATAAGCATCCAAAAACGATAAACGCTCACACCCCGCTGTCAAGTCAACAATTTGATCTATGCGGGGGAGCGGAAAATGGTCTTTTGGGCACACCTTATTGAGATGTTTGAAGTCAATGCACATGCGCAATGACTTACCTTTCTTTGGCACCATCACAACATTCGAGAGCCACTCGGAGTGGTAAATCTCCCGAATGAACTTGGCTTGCAAGAGACGGGCCACTTCTTCTCTGGTTGCCTTGTGCTTCTCCACCGCTAATTGACGCAAATGCTCCCTGACGGGCTTGGCTTTCGGATCCACTCGCAGACGGTGCTCAGCCAGCTCCCTGGGAATCCCCGGCATGTCAGCAGGCTTCCATGCAAAGATATCCCAGTTCTCACGAAGGAACTGGATGAGCTCGGCTTCCTATTTACTGTCGAGTGTTGTTGAGATATTCGTTAGGGCAGCAGTTGGATCCGTCGGGTGGATGTGCACCTTCTTCACTTCCCCTGCCGACTGAAATGCCGACTCGGAAGTCGGCTTTTTTGCACGGAGCAAATCAGCAGGGTCAGCGGTTTTCTTGTACTCCTCTAGCTCGACCATGACCATCTGTTGATCGGCGATCTTGGATCCTTGCTGGAGACACTCTTCGGCCCGCTGTCGATTGCCAGTGACCGTGATCACGCCCTTAGGGCCTGGCATTTTCAACTTGAGATACACGTAACATGGTCGGGCCATGAAACGTGCATAAGCGGGTCGACCCAAAATGGCGTGGTAAGCACTCTTGAAATCCACGACTTCAAATGTCAACTTTTCTTTTTAGAATTTTTTGCTATCTCCAAATGTCACATCCAATGATATCTGGCCAAGTGACTTGGCCTTCTTTCCTGGGATGACCCCGTGAAATTGCATGCTGCTCTCGCTTAGAAGGGACATCGGGATGCCCATCCCTTTCAGGGTGTCTGCATAAAGAATGTTCAGGCCGCTGCCACCGTCCATGAGGATCTTTCTGAGTCGAGTCCCTTGTACCACCGGATCAACTACCAGAGCCTGCCGACCGGGAGTGGCCACACGAGTAGGATGGTCTGTTTGGTTGAATGTGATAGCATATTGGGACCATTTGAGGTAGGTGGGGGTGTCTAACATAGCCATGCTGATCTCTCTATTGATGACTTTCAAACGACTCTTGCTCTCGACATCAGCAAAGTTCACTAGTGTTGCAGTGACATCTGGGAATGTTTCCTTTTCTTCATCCTCATCTCCCTTTTCAGGAGATTTCGCACTCGACTGGTCTCCCTTGGGATAAGGGTTCGACATTATCGAGTGGTGTGCTTGGGCAAAATCAGGTTGCCTTCTGCATGTTTCCTCGTGTGAATTACACACGGCTGATCCAAGATATCAGTTCCTGACTGACCCTTCCCCTTCTTGGGGGCATACTGAGCCTTGGCTTTGCCCTTGTTCTTCGACTGAGTCGCCAGTGCTGCTGCCTCTGCCGGAGCCGGGTCTTTAGCCTTCCACTTCTGTTTTCGATTGTTGTCGTCTCCAGACTCGTCGGCGACTGTTTTTCCTTTGCCGCTACGGAGGCGGTCTTCTTCCTCGCCATTAGCATAGCGAGTGGCAATTTCCATCATCTTGCTGAGTGAAATGTCACCAGTGCGCCCGAACTTCAGGTATAGCTCCCTGTATCTCACACCGGCCTTGAAGGCACAAACAGCCTGGTGTTCTGACACATTCTCCACCGTATGATGCAGGATGGACCATCGCTGAATATAATCCCTTAAGGTTTCATTGGGCTTCTGGATGCAATGTTGTAAGTCGACCAGACCTGCCGGGCGCTTGCAAGTGCCCTCAAAGGTTTGGACAAACACTCGGGCAAGATCATCCCAACAATGTATGCTGGAAGGAGCCAAACAATTCAACCAAGCTCGAGCTGAACCATCCAACATGAGGGGCAGGTGCTTCATCGTGACATTGTCATTTCTGCCGCCAATCTGCACAGCCACTCGATAATCATCTATTCAAGTCTCTGGCTTTGTTTCACCAGAAAAATTTCCGATTCCCACCGCCATCCTGAAGTTTCGGGGGATCTCTGCAGAACGTATAGCCCTGCTGAAACACTCAGGACCAAACACCATAGCTGGGCTTCCACTCGGAACATCTCTGTCGTGTCCTTCTCTGTAGGCTCTACTCTTGTCGATCCGCTTTTGAACAAGGTAGGCGCGGGCGTCAAAGTCCGCGTCCCGCTCATTACCGGAGGAGCGTCTGTCGTCCTAGCGCCAGGGCACGTACGGACCACTCCGCGGAGGAGTGGGCACTCGTCGATGGTCTTCGCGGTGATGCTGATCTCCGTCTTGTCCTTCACGAAAACCGCCACCTCGACGACGCAAAGGCGATCTAGGGTTGTGTGCCGACTCAACGGTCTCTGCCTTGGGTAATTGTTGTATATCCTGTTACAGGACTGAGAAACTGCTGAATTCTGATGTTGTGCTGCATCCAACAGTGCTCTGATCTGCTACAGCCCTCTACCAACCTTTGACCGGGACGGCTGAATGGAATCCGCTATCCTAGCAGCAACAACAACATTTAGCACAGGAGTTCGGTATACCTCAACGCCATCGTGAGATCCAGTCGGAAACAATTGTCAATGACGTCGACTGGGCGCGGCGGGCGCTGGCGAGCACGCTCATCAATCGCTGCCTAGAGCTCTTCTAGACGAATGCGTGCGGCCTCCAAAGCTTGGGCCTCGGCAGTCTCGCCGATGATGGGAGTATGAAGAACCTCCTCATCTTGACGCAGCTGCTCGTTCGACGGGCCTCCAGCCTCGCGCTTGCCACGGTCGAAACCAAGCGATGAACTCTGATGAGAGCCCGCCATCAAGACCTCTGCTGTAGGGTCGCAACTTTCGCACTCGGAAGGCACGTCCGACGGGTCGGAATTTGACTCAAACACGCCATGAAGGGACTCATCGGGCTCGAGCGCTGTAACCTGCGGAGAAGTTTGACGCGTCGCTGCGTGTTCGGCCCACCGCTGGAGTCGTGAGCGGCCGGACCACTTGCGACCGCAAACGACGAGAGGAGCCGACGCGTAGGGGGTCGACGGCTGTCGCAACAACACGCCATAGGGACTCGCGCGGAAGTGTGCGGCCCCGCGGACCGGGAGCGCCTCGACATCGAGAGGCGCTTCCTGGAGCCATGACAAATCGTCGGCGATGAAGGCGAGCGCTCCAAAACGGATCTCATGGCCTAGAGCAAAAACACCGCCGGAAGACATGTCGAAGGGTGAAAATCGCAACCTCGCCGAAAGTCGCTTAGACGCCTGCCCCACGATGAGCGCCAACTATCGTGGGAACGAGCCTAACAGTAGATGGTAGGGGTACAAAGGGAGAGGGCAAAGTTCTAGCTACGGCGAGGGTGTACACACAGATGTATGAGTTCAGGCCCCTCTCGTGGAGGTAACAGCCCTACGTCTCAGTGCTCGGGAGCTTTATGTCCTGTGGAATGTTGAGATTACAATGGTTTCCAACCCTTGTGCAGGAGGGGAGGGGCGGCTTATATAGAGTTCGCTGCCCCTCATAATTATCCCGCATCTAAGGGCCTGGTCGTGGGGTTTAAAGTCTGCCGTTACAGGTAACGTACGTAATAAAAGCTACTAATGACCATTGAACCAGCGACTGCCCGTTGGGCTCTTGATGATGGCTCCTGGTCTTCTGGCGTCGAGTGAAAGCGAGGTCTTTCGAGTGACACGCGACTGCCGAGTGAGAGCGGGAGTCTCCGAGTGGATTACTGTCGAGTGACTTTGAACGTCTTCACGGATCCACTCAGAAGTTCATGCTTGATCTTCAAGTCTTTCCATGTGGTGTCCTTAGGTAGGGTACGTGGGCCATGCTTAGGACCCTACCCTAGGCACATATCTTCATCAGTGACCATCTATTGATCAACGAGCTAGCCAACTAGAGGCTCACTAGGGACATGTTGTGGTCTATGTATTCACACATGCATTACAGTTTTCGGTTAATACAATTATAGTATGAACAATAGAAAATTATCATGAACAAGGAAATATAATAATAACCATTTTATTATTGCCTCTAGGGCATATTTCCAACAAAACCACCCACTGCTTCACCCCTCACCGTCTAGATGAACAAGAATCGTGGCCACCACTACCTACATGGGGCCTGCCAGAAAGCCACCATACCGCCGCCATCCAGGGCCGCCGCCCCAGCATCCACGTCCCAAGTCACCACCTGCTCGAATTAAGGCGACAGTCCTAGGGTTCCTCTTGCGTCAAGACGAAGATCTGCCTGATGCCCGTACTTTCTGATCTGGCTAGAGTGGCGGGTTTCGGAAGGCTCCGCCGGCGAACTCCCATGGGCATGTTATGCCTGGAGATTGCTGGAGTGGGTGGAATTTGGTCGTGCCCATTGGTTCTCCGTTATGGAGGGAGCGGCGCGAAGGTTTGCTATATGTTTCCATCAAGAGATATCTTACTCCATGGTAAAGTCAGAGGCGGACAATGTCATGAAAGCCGAGATGGGAGGACTAGTAATGGTGATTGTAGCCTATGGCGTTGAGGAATGTGCTTGGAGTTTCGGGATTAGTAGCAGTGGTATGTAAGTGAGGGTGACATCAGAGGTGAAGTTCAAGGTCCTATCTTTCTAGGCGTAAATCCAAGGTCTGGCCTTAATTGGTTGCGCCTGGCAATAGCCTTGTTGAAGACATTGTTTTGAGAGCGGGGATAATCTCCATGGTGAAAACCCAAGATTTACAATCGAGTCACGACGATGCTAGTGCACTGTTTCCTTCTTGGAGGCGTCGTTTCTGGAGTACTTGGACATCAGATGTTGTCTTGGTGGTGGTTGTACTGCTGCTGCAAGTACTTAAACTATGTAGCGGGACTTTTCCTTTTTAGATTCTTCTTCGTTTTTTGGCCGTGTGCATCCATCATGCCATTAGGGTATTGCGTTGTTGCAGAGGCTGGGTGTAATTGGTATCTTCGCGATATTAATATATACTCTTTATCGAAAAAAGTCACCGCCAACCGTCAACTTTGCAATGGCCAGACACGGTGGAAGGAACAAAAGGGACCTCCTTCCGCTCCTAGCCCGGCATCAGCCATATGGCTTGGGTGGGTGCCTCCACGGTAGGAGGCATCCACACATGCTTCCTAGTCAATCCTGGTGGATCGAGGGGGACACGACCTAGTAGCTGACGATGGCCACCATCGAGCCACCCCAACACTAATCCCTGACCTTGGTCAAGATGAGCTCACACGTAGCCACACACATGACCACTGGCGCTGCTCGACGTCATAGTAGCTACAAGGGCGCCTACTTGGACCGACGTCGCAACAGAGCCACACGACAAACGGGCGCTGACGCGATGGATGGAGCCACCACAGACTAGGTCGGGCCCTACCTTGCACGCCGTCGAACCCCATCCACCGCCACAAGTCAGATCCGTACCACCCATCCGGGCCAGCCTGAGCAGCCACGCCCAACCGCCAATGCCACGGATCAAGCCGCCACCAACCAAGGAAGCAACCCCGCCCCACTACCGCCAAGGGATCCCCAGCCGCACCACCGTGCCAAGCACGTGACACCCCGTCGCCCCTGCGCCAGGAACAAACCAAGGCCGCACGCCCACCGCACCCAAAAGCACCATGCCTTACGCTGCACACCAGCCCCCACGCTAGATCTGGTCGGGAACAAGGGTACCCGCACCCACCCGATCTTGTGAGTGATCACCATAGTTGTCCTGCACACGTTTAAGGTGGCTCCATCCCCATTGCCTTGACTGCGCTACCAGCGCCAGTATAACCCGCCACAGATAAGAGGAGAAGTATGAAGAAATGATTTATTTGTGGTACCAACAAGTAGATTTCGCTTGCCATTGTATATTCATATAAACATTTTAAAGGGTGTGATATATGACTTCACTCCAAAAACTTTAAAATATAAGTTCCAGTAGAGTTGTGATTACAACTTTGGTTATGCTCCTATAATCTAACTGGTAACCGTTAGATGACATTGCAGATTTCAAGGCATGTACAAAGGAGTTGAGTTACCTATCTATAAACAAGCCCATGTATGTTTTTTTATTACAGGGTTGAAAGAGAAGGATAAGAGGAAACCCGTCCATATGTATAATTATCGATCGTTTAATCACTTAAAAATCGCTCCTTACACACATACAACATTCCTCATACAACGGGTGTCTGCAACTGATGTTTTTTCCCTTCAAGGACCGGTTCAAGTTTTTTCGTGTTTGGTTTGCGACTAGGTTTGATAAAGGTTGGCACATTTAAGGTTAGACAAATTTGACCAACTTAGATGAATGTTTGGTTAAAGTCACACCTTAAGAAAGCTACACTACGATCCCACATCACATACACTCAAAAAATATGATAGGATTCTTTTAGACTTGTTAACTTGTGGCACTCATTTTAGAAAACTATCTTTATGCAGGTGTGATAACATTGTACGGCAAAGTATGTCATTACTACATATAGAACCAAGCAGCCCTTAAATCTGACATGGACATAGATTATAGACAAGAGACGTTTAAACTATGGCTATTGCACATGCCCTCATACCGTAATACCACATCATAAGTTTGCGTTGTGAAAATTTATCTTGCTTTGGGAGGAGCGTGGTACCACCACATAGAATAAATAGATAAATGAATATAACCGCTACCAGTGATAAAAATTCGGGACCTGAATAGAGGATGAAACATCATATAAATGAATAAAAAAGATACAGAATGAAATATCATCAAGCTACAAAAATCAACCCACTAATAGTCGATCAGATAGATGAAAGTTCCCCGGCATGGAGGCCCCGCCTCCGGCCTTCTTGAGGTGCATCGACAACACATACTTGTCTGCCTCAAGCTGCCTGACCTGTTCCCGGTACTGAACGACCTGCTCCTGGAGCTCACTGCCCTTCTCCTCGTCCTCTAGATGTTGCCGGTGCAGAAGCAGCACCGCCTTCTTCAGGATGGTGTTCTGCCGCCGGACGTTTTCCAGCTCCCGGTCCTTATCGCCGAGCACCTGTGCGGCGCGAGAGCAGACGACGCCCCCGAACGCCTCGAGGATCCTGGCGGCACGGTGCCGGGCTTCGTCCATGGAGGTGGCGCTCGCCAGCTCCCTCACCTGGACCTCCGTCCATTCACCCACCGATTGTTTCACATGGTCGCTCTCCGCGGCGGCGGGCCGTGCCGGGACGTCCGAACGAGCGGTGTCCAGGCGCAGCTGGAGCATGCTCTCCAGCACCGCTTGGAAGTCTTCGGTGTCCATGCCGGACGGCCGACAACGTCGACTCCCCTTTTCTACAGTCGGTTCCACCGTAAGAAAAAGGTTCCACCGTATTTCCTTTTGACACGAAGACCGGAAGACGTACGTCGGAGGCGAAGCATATATGGGCTGCAATAGCGCGCTCGTTGGTACAATTCTAAATGGACCCGGTTTCCACTTCCGAGCTGGAGAAGGAGCTTCAGGAGGATCTCGAGCGCGTTCGTTCGTTGGGCTGCAACTGTTTGCCAGCCCACCTTCAGCCCTTTACAATGTGACACGTTCGTTCGTTGGGCTGCAACTGCTTGCCAGCCCACCTTCAGAACTTTACAATGTGACACGTTTGTTTGTTGGGCTGCAACTGCTTGTCAGCCCATCTTCAGCCCTTTACAATGTGACACGTTCGTTCGTTGTGCTGTAACTGCTTGCCAGCCCACCTTCAGCCCTTTACAATGTGACACGTAGGCCGTGGCCCACGTGAAAGCCCAGCCAGTCCAGCCCACAGAATAACATTCTCCAAAAGCCACTTCGTCCCAAAATACCGTAAAAAAACAAAAAAAAAACTTCGTGCCAAAATCGAATCGCAAGCCCGCAATTTCCAGACCAAACCCCAACCCCAACTCCGGCACCGGAAATGCGGCGCGGGCGCAAGCGCGGCGGCGGCGGGCGCCACCCCAAGGCGCCCCCCTCCTCGGCGTCCGTCGACCACACCCCGATGACGGACCTGCCGTTCCACCCGCGGAACCTCGACCACGCCTTCTCCCGCCGCGACTCCGACGCCTTCAGCATCTGCAGCAGCCGCCCCTCCTCCATCGGCACGGCGGCGACCTCCCACGCGGGGGGCCCCATCACCGGCCTCTCCGACCGCGCCTCGCAGGCCGCCGCCCTCCGCGCCGTCAACGCCTACCTCGCCCCCGCCGCCATCCACCTCCGCCCGCCCCTCCCGCCTGCCAAGGACATCGTCGCCGCCTTCCACTACCTCGCCGACCGCCTCCGCTACCCCCTCAAGCCCGCCGCCTGGGAGGACGACCTCCTCGCCCTCCTCCGCTCCCTCGCCTGCCCCTACAAGGTCACCAGATCAGCCCTCAAGGCCCCCGGCACCCCGCACTCCTGGCCGCCGCTCCTCTCCATCCTCTACTGGCTCACCCTTCTCTGCCGCGTCAAAGACGGCCTCGACGCGTCTCCTCCCGCCTCCGCCTCCAATGACCTCATGACCTACCTCACCGGCAGCTACTACCTGTACCTCACTGGCGAGGATGACGCCGTCGACTCCCTCGACGACGACTACCACGCCAAGGCCCGCGCCGAAATCGATGAAAAGCTAACGGCCATCCAGGAGCTGGAGAAGGAGCTTCAGGATCTTGAGGCGAAGCGGAACAAGCAACTGTCGGCGCCCTCTCGCCTCAAGGCGATGGAGGAGAAGAAGGATGCATTTACTGCCGACATTCAGAAGTTCGAGGCGGTGGTGAAGACCTGGTCCATCAAGATCAAGGAGAAGGAAGAGGCCTTTGTGGAGGAGGAGAAGGAGCTTGAGGCAAAGGTGTTGAATTGCCAGCAGATCATGGCTGAGAATGAGGAGCTGGTGAAACAGGTGGAGACGCAGGTGGTCAATGTGAGGGACGTCGATAGGATGACTAGGGAGATGCAAGTTGTGGAGAATGATATTGCCAAGCTGGAGAATGTGAATGCCGCGCTGGAGGAGAAGGGGTGGGAACTCGAAGCTGCGCTGGTCAGTAAGCTCGAGGAGATTGAGGGCCTTGCCGAGCTGTGCAACCAGTCCCTCAGAAAGTATGGATTCCCCCAAAAGAACTTTGATCTCCTGATTCTTTGAATTTTTTTCTCATATTTGTTTTTCTTTCACCAATGGTTCGATTGTTATTTAAGCACCTTAAAACTGATGTTAACTAAGTAACATGCCTCTCTTATTTGATATGTAGAAATGTAGTACTTAAACAAACATTTATTTGTTCTAATGCTGACATGGTGCTCCATACCTCAATATGTTTAGTCTTCTTAAGCTCCAAAATTCAAATAGCAGTTCATTCGGAAAATCAACTAATTTTATTCATGCCCAAGCACTTCAATTTATCAATGTCAGAAATTTATTTTTAAGATCTTTTGCTTTCTTAAGGATATGCGGTCACACAGTTTACAAGATTGTGCTTTAGGTTGCCATGGTACTCTCCTGACCGTGCAATTAGTCTTCTGTCTTTTTAGGTTACCTGTTGCCTTACTTGATGTTTGTGTGCCTTAACTTGTATTGCTGCTTGTTTTCTTAACAGCTTAATTTACATTCTGCTAGTCTGCTATGTGTTCAATTATAAATGTTAGGAGAAGGCCTGATTTTTGTATGGACTATCATTGAGGTGTCAGGTTAAAACGAATGAACTGCTCTCTGTTCAGCAACAATAATTATATTATCAGCCGCTTGTTATTGATATCTGCGCATACATAGACTTCTGATTGAGACAATGAATAAGGGTGTGCACAAGGCAGTCATCCAGTAGTTAACATTCGCTGAATAGAGACAGTTCCAATGTTTCAGTGGTACACATCAGAAAGCGCAGGAAATTTGTAGGACATCGTTTGTTTTATACCCTCGAATTACTTTTCCTCCCATTCTCCCCTCATTTGTTTATGTAGCCTTACTCTCTGTGTAATCCCTTCACCCTCTGGTCCTCATCATTCTTTTCTTTTGTTTTGCTGTTGAACATGGTATCATCTTGCAAATCAATGGCTTATATGTGAATGTGCAATTAGTTAAACAAACATCTGTCTATTCTAATGCTGACATGGTGCTCCATTGTTCGATATGTTTGATCTTCTTAACCTCCATATCATAGTTCACATAATAGTCCATTCGGTAAATTGATTAGTTTTGTTCATGCCTCAGCACTTCAATTGCTCAATTTCAGAGGATTATTTTGATAATTGTTTGCTTTGTTTAGGAGTTTTGGTCACCCAGTTTACAAGATTGTGCTTTAGCTTAGTACTCTCTTGAATGTGCAATTAGTCTTATGTCTTTTAGGTTACCTTTTACCTTCTTGATGTTTGTCAGTCTTAACTTGTTTTGCTGCTTGTTTTCTTAACGGTTTGGAGTACACTCTGCTAGTCTGCTATGTGTTCAATTATAGGAGTATGTGTTAGGAGAAGGCATGATTCTTTTATGGACTATGACTGAGATGTCAGGTTAAAACAAGGAAACTGCTTTCTGTTCAGCAAAAATAGTTATACTGTCAGCCACTTGTATCTGTGCATACATAGAATTCCGATTGACACACTGAATAAGGGCCTGCACAAGGCAGTCCTCCAGTAGTTAACATTAGCTAAATGGAGATGGTTCAAATGTTGCTGTGTTACACAATGTTTTTCAAGCGGTAAAGCGAAGCGAGGCGCTAGGGGGGCACCTCACTGCTTAAGCGTTAAAGCGTAAAGCGAGGCGACGCTTTAGACAGACTCTGAACCTGATGGGTAGTAGAAAAGAGTACCATTTAGTGAGACATACATACCTTGATTCTAATCCACCGGTGAGCACATATGCATTAGTAGCCATTTTTCTAATCCATCCACTATGCAGTAAGCAACTAGCCAACTACTATAAGAGAGGCAACAACACCACCTAACAACAGAGGAGTTGTGCATGGCATAACAAATAACAGAGCTGGAAAGGCATGACAAGCTGGTGTAGATCTGAGCATGGAGCAAAGAGAAAGGGAGTGGAAGGGGGAGAAGAAAGGGAAAGAGCTATACATTGTGGTTGCGTAAGAGGAAGGGGGGAGGAGTTGCAGCCGGAGAGGAGGAGGGGGAGGAGCTGTGGCCAGAGAGGAGGAAGCTGGTGCATATCTGAGGTGGAAGTTGCTGCCAGAGGAGAGAGCTGAAAGCCTGACGATTTCACGCTCTGGTTTTGGTTCTCTCTTTCTTTCCCCTCGTGTAACTGTTTCACATATGGACCCAGTTTTCCCGCCCAACCCTTCTTTCCCGCCGAAAATCTCTGTTCCCCTGCCTGGAAAGTCTAAGGCGTCCTCTCTGCACTAAAGCGCCAATCAGGATGCCTAAGCGGGCGCTTTAGACGATTTAATGTCTAAGGCGGACGCCTTAGACACATGTCTAAAGCGAGTTGGACACTTTAAGCCTGTAGGGCGCTCTAACGCTTAAGCGTCGCTTTAGCGACGCTTTAGGGACGCTTTACAAACAGTGGTGTTACACATCAGAAAGTGCAGGAAAGTTGTAGGACATCGTATGTTTTTTCCCTTGATTTACTTTACCTCCCATTCCCTCTTATCATTTGTTTATGTAGCTTACCTCTGTGTAGTCCCTTCACCCTCTTCCTCATCATTCCTTTTCTTAAGTTCTGCTGTTGAACATAGCATCATGTTGCAAATCGATGACTTCATAAGTGAAAGCATTTCCAGCAGGCTATGAAGCTGTGTGTGTTCTATCGGTATTTTTAAAATCTTTCTTTTGGATGGCGGACACCACTGCTCCTCTATTGCAACAATATTATATATCACATGGCTATATATTATTTGGGTATGGCTACGATACATATGTCTTCACAAAGAGCTTCTAATATGTTTCGCACCATAATATTCTCCACAATTGAGAAACATAAAAAATGAACGTTATACTAACATTTTTTAATTAAAAAAACATCGCCGAGATAAATTTTGTGTAACATGGTATTCTTAAGTATTGTCTCTCGGTGCTCAGTTAGTGGCACACTGAAGCAAACAAAGATCAAGATCTCAGAAACGATATCATTTTATTGTGGTTCCCTATCTGCTGTTTATTCGTTGACTTCTGTTTTTTATCAATTTATATGTAGAGCAGTAGTGCTTGTTGCCTTACTGTCAAACACCGCTGTGCTATTTTGCAGGTTGAAACCCAGTATTGATTTCCAGTACGAGGTAAATGCGAAAGGATCCTCCCCGGCCGAGATCCTTGGTACCACCTACAAAACCACCCTGAAGCCTGCGCTTAATGCTCTTGCCAATGAGACTAAAAGGCTAATTATCTCAAAGCACGACGAATCAAGTGATCTACAAAAGCAGTTGCAAGGAACTGTTGAGATGCTGGAGGAGAAAAGGAGTCGCGTTTCTGTTCTACAGTCTAAACACAACGAGGTCAGTCAACTATACTATATATCATATATCACAGCATGAAAAAAATAAAACGAAGACCTCAAGTCCATTTAAACCCGCAGTATGTTCAAGATTGACTTATTAAAACTCATGAATCAAAGTGGAAATTCTTTCTGCATATCTTTTACCGAAACTTGTTCACAATACTGGCAAAATGGAGGCTGTACTATTAGCTGTTCAAATTAGTTCACTAGTCCGAAAATGTCATTAATTTATTACCCATTATAGTGTAGAAAATAGTTGCTTATTATTTATGTGCTGTGCATCATGCAAAAAGTACTCAAGCGAACTCTTTTTTATCGAAAATCTCAAGTCAATACTGGCCAATGGCTTACTTCCTTGTCTTATACTCCCTTAGTTGAACAATATATGTTGTTTTGCGTTTTGACTTTTGACATGGTCTCTAGCGTGCAATTTTGGCCGTTAGTTTTCATATGAATAAGTTAGCAAAGAGTCATAAGATTATAATTTAATAAATATTTTCATGGCAAACCTAGTCACTGTTTTCACCCTGCCAATCCAAATTATAAACATCAGTTGTCAGAGTTAGAGGTGTGTACATATATTCCCAAATAGAGATACTAAGTCACAGTAGTTACAAAGTTCTGATGACCAGCATTTTATGGTAGAAAACTTGCTATACTGCTGGTATGAGGTTTGTTTTATTTCTCATCTGCTCTAACTGCTAGAGAACCAGTGTTCTGAGGGCACATACAATGGGGTGATGTCAGTCTTCTCTTTGGTAATGCCACTGCCATGTTAGGATAATTGCTGAGTTGGAAGAGAGAAGTGAAAAAGAGGGGTGTGCCTTTTCTCAACTAAGAGATGTCCTCTTAGCACTTAAGATAAGACATTTTTGTCGGTTTAGTCAGATGCCATATATCTTGCTCTTATTTAGTTATCGCCACACAATTTTAGGGGCATGCAAATATTACTTGCTAGAAATAACATAAAGGGACAATCCATTGTCTAACATGTTTGAGTTATCATCTTAATGACATGAAAGCTTAAGAGAAGGTTGCCTTCTCGACCACTGTACATGCCCTCAAAAGCATCACCTATGAACTAGCCAAGCCCTCCTGCATATTTGGCGATTAGGCCCTTCCGACTAGTGTGCAGGGCCTTAGTGAATACTGAACATAATGTAATGAATGATGCTCATGCGTAACCTGTTATGAGTGGTATGCTATGCATCTTCTTTTTGCGGGTTTATGCTATAAAGCTTCACGTGTTCCTTTTTTTCTGCATAAATTGGTTGAGATGCCTGGCTTGTGATAAACTTACACAATTAAGCTCTGTTCAGAATACGGGATATTTCCCTATTCCCGTGGGAAATAAAATGGTTCCTGTAAAATTCTTGCTTTCCAAAGACTCCCTTTAGTTTGAAGAGAGTGGGTTTTGTGCAACCAGTTGCTGCTACACCCCAATTATTAAAAAAACTTCTTTTAGAGTTTCGAGAAAATGTGAAACAGTTCATGGATTTAATCCCTACTTGCATTTTCATGCAATTATTCTGACTAGTTCATTAAGATAGCTAAACATCTTGATAGATTTTACTTGGTCAAGCATATGCATGAGCTGAAAGCATTGAACTGTTAGTAGGGTTGCCATCTTTACTTGTTCATGAACCGTGTTTGCATGTGTTGCCTTAGTGTATTAGTTCTCCATATAATGACTTATGTATGCATTGGCGTTGATGTGGATTCTAGATTTACTTTACTATGATAGATCATCACTCCTGGCTAGCTTGTATAGTTGGTTACCGAAAAATGAGTTATCACTTGGAAGTCAAAAAGTTACCTATGTTAATACTAGCGCCAAACTAGTTATTTTGCGCTCTTGTCTGACATTGTGACCTTGTGGATAATTGGTGCAAAAGCAGTGAAACCAGTTATATTTTGTATTGTTCCTGTTTACATTTTAGTTTCTGTACAGATGACTGCTCAGATGGACTCACTGGATCGTGAAATCCAAAGTCACATTTCACGCTGCGCAACCAATGCTAGAAAAATGAAAGACGAGTTAGAGAAAAAGGAACATGACCTGAGCACCGTTGAAAAGAAGGCAGAGGTCCTTTTAAAGGTAAAACCTGTCTTAGAAACTCTGTTCCCATAGCATGACTCACGATCCACTATCTGATAACTTACATCAATGTTGTGATTCTTTAGAACTCTGAAGAGGGCCTCCAGGCTGCGTTGAGGGAAACTGACGAAGAAACCCAGATGTGCGCAAGGGAGCTGCTCAAGCTCATCGATTCCATCGCGGAGTACAAGGAGTTTGTGGAGCAATCAATCTCCGAGATAAAGAAAGACCTCTACGAATGCACGGACGACATAGCTTCACTGTCATCCAAGATTGTGGTGTGAGGTCACACGTTTGAAGCGAGTTGGATTTGGCGCTGCTGCTGTAGAGTTTGTCGGTGCGCCAATAGCTACCTTTTAGATTGCTTAACGTCGTTTGCGGTGTAGTGTGATAGTTTGAGGGCTTGATAGGAGGTGTAGCCGTGCGCTGCTGAGATGAGTTCGGTCTGCGTGTCTCTTGCTGCATTGACCAGAGGAACATACGGAGCAGTACTTATTTGTACTCCCTCCATTCACAAATATAAGATGTTTTAGCTTTTTCTACATTGGATGTATATAGACACGTTTTAGTGTGTTTGTTTACTTATTTTAGTCATTATGTAGACCATATAAAAATATAAAAAACATCCTATATTTGTGAAAGGAGGGAGTAATAGCTAAGCACCTATGTATGATATGTGAAGAGATTGTGTCTGAAATGACGGCTATGTCTGAGCTCTCCGTTTCATTTCTGAATACATCACTCATGCTGCACCATACTAACAGGCCTTGTGAAGCTGCAGGGGACAGCCCCCACGCACTGCCATAAGCTAACTGAGGTAGGGAAACTGCAGCAAAATAACAGAAAACTGCAGCAGCTAATAAGTTCCAGCTGCTAGGTAAACAGATTCAGCATCACTACGTTCGATTCAGACGACAAGGGAGCCCAACATCAACATACAGAACAACACTATTAGCAAAAGGGTACATGGAACCCTGGCTGCCTGCGCCAATCATGTCAGCTCCTTGTCCTCCCCTCACGTACAATGATTGATAAGATAGTCTTATTTTTAGTTTTGCATGTAATTTAGAAACGACAAAAAAGAGAGTCTACAATGGATCATCTCTTAGCCTTATCTTCAATAATTAGATATTTCTAAAAACATGGTGAGACATATTATGCTAAGAGATCACCTTTTGTTTTCTCTTAAATAAGAGAAGACAAAGCTTTTTTTATGAGTTCTCTCTCCTCCACCTCATCATTTATCCTACGTGGCACTCCTAAGATAGCACCATTGTAACAAGCCCCTAGCCCCCTTTTTTTTATCGTCGACGCAAAAAAAGCCTAGTAGTGCCCCTAGGTCCTCGATTTTCACCGGTTTGGCCCGAAATTACATCTGGCGAACCCGAGCCGAACCCAGTGCACCGAGGGCGCGTGAGGGCACCGGCTGAAGCGAAAAGGCAAGTGGGGCCGCACTGTCGGCAATACCGGTTGATTTTCCCGACGTTTTTGCCTTTCCATCCCTTTCCCTTCCCATCGTCCACCATCTCCCCCCCCCCCGACGTTCCTGCCATTCTCCCCATCTCTCCCCGCCTTGCTGCCGAAGAAGTACGTCGTCCCTCACCTAGCCACCGAACCCCAACGCCAAAGACGAGGGCGCTGATGCCAAGGCCCCCGGGATTGACGAACGCCCAGTGGAAGGACGATCAACCGACGTTGATCGTCGGGTGGCGGTCACCAACGATCGACGAAACAGGCTCAACATGAAGAAAGCCAGGGACGCGGCGGCAGAGCAGGAGGTGTCGTTTCCCGCGGCCATGGCCAACGAGCGCCAGATCTTTCCACCTCAATAGGCAGGCCAGTTCTCACAAGGTGTGTGGGGTAGCCAGGAGAGAGTCGCGTCGCCGGCCAACTTCTCGCCGCCGGTGTGGGGGTACGCGTCCTCGCCTGAATATGCCGCCAATGATGTGCTCGACGGCTTCAACCCCAACATCACCTTCCCGCGCACACCCTCCGCGTTCACCGCCGGCCTCAACGCCTAGTATGGCTACTCGCCGACGTACTCAGGTTCGTCTGCGATGGCTCTACGCCATGACCCTCTAACCTTCGCACCTGGCTCGACGCCATAGTTCAGCAGCGCCGATTCCGAGATGGACGAGATCATCGCGAACGACTCAGCCATTGCCGCTCCGTGCCCCGGGTTCTGCACGCAAGAGAAACGCTAGACATCGCCGACGACATGGAGGGCGTCAAGCCCGATGATGTCGAGGAGGAGGTGGAATAGGAAAAACCGGCAGAGCCGGAGCTGGTGAGCAAAGGGAGAAAGAAGAGGCGGGGGGCCAACGGCGAGCCGACCGAGCCTCGCATCAAGTGGACGGCAAAGGAAGACGAGTGCCTCACCGACGCGAATCAGAATGCCGACACATACTGGAGAAGGGTCAAGATGGCGTTCGATGAGCGCAAGATGGTCGACCTTGAGTTCACCGGCATCCACATTGATCGCGGCGACAAGGACATGGCCAACCATTGTGCGGGCATCCAGCAAGCTTGTAACAAGTGGCATGAGATTTAGGAGGAGGTCACTGCTCGCCCGGAGAGCGACGACAACGTCGAGCGCCAGGTATATGTCCATGGCTCACCGACGCACCTCTTTGCCATGTTCTTCGCCGACGCTTGTTTTTCGTCTGTGCAGATGGTCTGAATGTTCGATATGTATCGCCGAGACAGCAGCGATGCCGATTTCAAGTTTCTTCATGTCTTCACAAGGATCGAGTGGTGCGAGAAATGGACGGAAGTCCGGCTCGCTCTCACTAAGACCAAGGACACCTGTCTCGTGGGCGGCAGAAGGGCGGCCTGATGGCAACAAGAAAGCAAAGACGACAAGGGACTCGGCGACCGCTGCCGAGAACAGTGCATCGCCGACGCCAGGAGTCACTCCCGCCATGAGGAAGGAGAAGTCCAAGGCGAGGTTGTCGGCGTTGATGATGAACCAGGACGTCAAGTTCGACCTTCTCAGGACCAACGTCGCTGTGAAGAAGAGGAACACCGACCTGACATTCTTGATGGGAGCTGACACGACGATGATGGACCCGCAAGTGAAGGCGTGGTACTTGGCGGAGCGCACCCCCATCTTGAACCTCATGCCGAGACCGGCGATGACCACAGCCCCGCCCACGACGACGCCAACTGCGACCACATCGCCAGCGCCAACGCCAGCGCCGAGCACTGCAACTGTGGCCCCAACACCTACGCCAAGCTCTCCCACCCTTGTAGGAGAGGAGCTTGCCATTTGAGTTCTATGTGTATGGCTCCTGCCTTTTTGATCTCCGAACTATTTGCTTTATGTTCGATCGTCGACCTGTCGTGACATGATGATCGCCGACCTATGACATGATGGCCGAACCTGCGTCGTTTTTTGGTAACGGGAAAGAGAACTTTGAATTTTATGTGCGTTTAGGGCCGAAACCTGGGGGTGCGGCTGGAAACTGATCCCCGAGCCGAAAAAACCGCCAGCGCAAATGCCTTCGACGGGTGCGTTGGGGGCCAAATAGCTAGAGATGCTCTCACTACATGCTTTTCTGAAGGTTCGACCGGTGTTAGGGAAAATGACATATAAGTACGGTCATGTTAATTCCTTGGAAGTTGGAAACAAGATTTAAATTTCTGCTTTTTCAGAGAGTCCCAAAAATGGCAGCAGCACCTGACCATAATCCCCGTCTGATCTCCGAAGGTTCGAAACAGAGGAGCAAGTAGGCTTTGTGCTGATCCCTAACCCTAAGGCAACACCAGCAACATTCCGCTAGACGGCAGAGGAGGAACAAGTGTTCCAGAATTTGCTTTGGCCAGAATTCTATTCCTGATCAGTAGTGATAGTGGGGCTTAGTAAGAAATAGAGATGCCATCAGGCCAAGCTAAATATACTGCATAGGATATGAACCATCTGAAACTTGAATTGCCAGATATATAATGGGCAGGTTAAAGCAATTCGCAAGAAGCAGACTTGTTCTTGATACTAGTACACAAGAGAGCATGCTAAACTGTCGCGTGGGCGGTAGCTATATCCACACCATATCTGCAGATCCTTGCACAGTTGGGAGTTGGGACATGCCTGAAATTAGCAGATTTACATTAATCAATTCTCAGAAAAAACAAAAAATGGCAAACAAGGTTATATATATATATATATATATATATATATATATATATATATATATATATATATATATATATTCATGTGTCTTAATCTTTCCGTTCCTCCGTTGCAAAATAAGTGTCTCAACTTTGTATTAAAGTTTAAAGACATTTATTTTGGGACGAAGGGAGTATAATTGATAAGCTGGGTTCATATGACAACATCACAAGCTTTTTTCGATCGAAGTTCACAGTCCTTAGGATTAATCAAGAAACACATCAAGCTTTTTTCGATCTAAGTCATAGTCCGTACAATTAATCAAGAAACCTGCCAACATAGTTACCGATTACAGCCTCCATGATTCAACCACGGCAAAGAAGAAGAAAAATCAGACATGATAATATGGTGTTAAAACGAGCGGCAACCTTGATACTTCGATGCAATTTCACCTTAAAGATCCGGAGAGGCGCCCTCTGCCGGCTTGAACTCCACGAGCTTCTTGACATCCAGCCACAGCTGCTCCAACACCTTGGCTTCATACAGCTTCTTTGCCCCGCCTTCATCGACCTGGATTGTGATGTAGTACAGTCTGCCAGCAACGGCTTGCTCCTTGAGCTTCACCACTTTCTCGAACTCCAGCTGCGTATTCTGCAGCCGTGAATTTAGATTAGACTAATGCGACACTACTCGATCGAATCGTCCAGATTCAACAAGGGAAGAGGGAGGGGTAGTGGGTCGAGTCCAAGCTTACGACGTCCTTGTTGTGCTCGGAGACGGCGAAGCGGGCGAGGCCGACGACGTAGAGGTCGTTCTCTCGCCCCGGCGAGTCGACGATGCCTCCAGCCAACCGCCGTGCGGATTCCGCCATGGCAGCCGCAGCCTTCTCTCGCGCGCTCTGCTTCTGGGACTGTGTCTGAAACGACGGTAGGACGAGGGCGAGGAGCAGGAGCAGGAGCAGGGCAGGGGCAGCCGCGGATCCTAGGACTCGGTGGTGTTTCCGCATCTCCGTCGGTCGGTGTCGGGTGCAGCGGCGGAGGAGCGGAGAAGATGGCTCGATTTTAGGGCGGCGGATGGCTTGGCTGGAGTGGCTGTGGAGGTGCTGGATTTGGGCGGCGGATGGCTGGAGTGCCGGTGGAGGGAATCCAATAGCTTATTTTAAGGCAGGGGAAATGGATGTTATATAAGTATTTCATTTTTGCTTCGGTAGGTCCCTAAGCACATTAATAGTTTAGATTTTTCTATACCTTTTCATAATAAAGAAGAATATGATTGTCTTTTCATCCGTGCCAATAAGCAACCTGTCTATTTATATACATATACGGGGTGTTTCTTTTTTTTCTCAAGCTGTCTTTTTTTTTCACAACGTTCTTAGCTTTTTTTCTTTTTACAAGACAAAAAACGTGATTTGAACTCCAGACCTCTTGATATAAGGAGGACCACAATAGGACATGCTAATGCTTGTGAATATTTACTATTTTTCAGTTTTCTTCTATTCCAGTTCGCGGCTAAACCGGCCCATTGTTGAATCGATACTTTTATCACTATCTTATTTTTGATTTTTCTATTCGTTCTTTTTTATTTTTATTTTTCAAAAAATGCTCATGCTTATTAAATAAAATGTTCGCCTTTTAATATTTTGTTCATAAAGTAAAAATATTACCATCTTAAAAATTATATAGATAATTCAAAAATAGTTTGTGTCTTTCAAAGTTGCTCAGAATGTCATAACACGTACATATTTTAAACAGAGCGATTTTTTTAACACAAACATTTTTCTAAACACTAAGATATTTGAAATTTCAAGTAAAAGTCAGAAAATAATAATAAGAAAAATTGAAACCAATTTATTTGGAATTTCCGCAATCATATTTTGTATTTGTACAGAAAAAAATTAGAACACAAGATTATTTTGTAAATTCCAAATAAATTTTGAAAGCACGAACATTATTTGAAAATGCAGAATTGTCAAAATCACAAAAACTTGGCACAACGCCTTGGAATGGCGATACAAGGCCCTAGAAAAAATCATAGAAAATGTATAAAATGTTAGAACTCAATGGAATTTATCACGGATGTTTGGCATTGTTATGCTAGTGTGTTGAAAATTTTGGATCCATTATATTAATGTTAGTATTTTCTGAAGAAAAATAGAAAGAACAAAAAAAGGAAACGAAAAACAACAAGAATGGAAAATAAACAAAAAAGAACAATAAACAGGTCACTGATTGATTTTTTTATTTTTAATAGATGTTCAGAAAATTGAAAGTGTTTGATTTTTTATGTGAGAATTTTCTATTTAAACAAAGTTTTTTGTTTAAACGAACATTGTTTTATTTAATAGATGTTCAAAATTTTAATTATATTGGGGTGAGCATTTTTCTGTTAAAACGAACAATTTTTCGACATATATTTACTTTTTAAAATACGAATGTTTGTACTTTATGAAAAAAACATTTTTTTTAATTTTGATTTTTTTATAAGTGTGAGTATTTTCTGAAAAATAAGAATGAAACGAAAAATTAAAAAGGGAAAAAAAGGAAAAAACTGCTATGATTTGAAGTGGTGTTAGGAAAAAAACAGTGGACCTTTTATCACTAAGAGGTCCAAAGTTCGATACACGCCTAGGCTATTTTTTGAAATTTTGGTAAGAATAAATCGGTATGATGTCTTGTATGTATCACATATGTAGATGCTATACGGTTTGATGAAATAATCAGAATGCCCTTATACGGTTTGTGTGTGTGTGTGTGTGGGGGGGGGGGGGGGGGTCTACCGAAGCAGGCCTCTATATATTTTTTTCACAACATAAGTGTTTTTTCGGCAAGAGTAAGTGCCATCTTCAACAACTGCTATATACTAACTATAGGCCCTGGCGCCATGTGGCGCCTCTTGAGACGAGTCTGTGCACATTCATATTATCTCAGCACATTCGGCTGTCATGTTTGATCCTCAGCCACCTTTGTGTACATTAATATGGGCATATGCTATAACATTAGAATCTCTTGATCTCTTGGATATGGTCATATAAAATATTCATTACAGCCATTTCTTGATGGATCAATAAGAAAGAAAAATTGTGAATAAGCTTACAATAGAATCAATTTCAGTGTGTATGTATGGTAGGTTGCTTTGCCATTTTCAAAACAGAGAGATGGAAAAGGAGGAGAGAGAGTTGCCGTTAGATGGAAGCCTATATAAGAGAGGAGATAAATACACCCACGGTCACTGAAGTTGAGACAAAAGCACGATACGATCACCAAACTTTGGAATACGGCTATTACGGTCGTCGATGTGATGTGGAAATACGATCACCGTTGCGCGTATGCGGTGCGTAAAGGCTCTTTGACCACATGTTGACCGGTCGTTGGGGACATGTGACGAACCGCGGAGCTAGCATTGTGCAAATATGCGAAAAGCCCCTCCGGAATCACTCAATTCCGCATTCATCCCTCCTCCACTGATGTCGCCTCTTCGTCTTCGATTGGAGAAAGGGAGGGCCTGCTTAGGCGACGCCGCCCCAGCTATCATCGGCATAGAGCGCGAGGATAGGGGCTGATTTCTTCTGTGGTCACAGAGGCACCGCCTGTTGGAAATATGCCCTAGAGGCAATAATAAATTAGTTATTATCATATTTCCTTGTTCATGATAATCGTTTATTATCCATGCTATAATTGTATTGATCGGAGACTTAGATGCATGTGTGGATACATAGACAAAACTGTGTCCCTAGTATGCCTCTAATAGACTAGCTCGTTGATCAAAGATGGTTAAGGTTTCCTAGCCATGGACATGAGATGTCATTTGATAAACGGGATCACATCATTAGGAGAATGGTGTGATGGACAAGACCCAAACTACAAACGTAGCTTATGATCGTGTCAGTTTATTGCTACTGTTTTCTGCATGTCAAGTATATGTTCCTATGACCATGAGATCATGCAACTCACGGATACCGGAGGAGTGCCTTGTGTGTATCAAACGTCGCAACGTAACTGGGTGACTATAAAGGTGCTCTACAGGTATCTTCGAGGGTGTCCGTTGAGTTGGCATGGATCAAGACTGGAATTTGTTACTCCGTGTGATGAAGAGGTATCTCAGGGCCCACTCGGTAATACAACATCACAATAAGCCTTGCAAGCAATGTGACTAAGTGTTAGTCACGGGATCTTGTATTACGGAACGAGTAATGAGACTTGCCGGTAACGAGGTTGAACTAGGTATGGAGATACCGACGATCGAATCTTGGGCAAGTAACATACCGAAGAACAAAGGGAACATCATACGGGATTAACTGAATCCTTGACATAGAGGTTCGACCGATAAAGATCTTCGTAGAATATGTAGGAAACAATATGGACATCTAGGTCCCGCTATTGGTTATTGACCGTAGACGTGTCTCGGTCATGTCTACATAGTTCTCGAACCCGCAGGGTCTGCACACTTAAGGTTCGGCGACGTTTCGATAGTATAGAGTTATGCATGGTGGTTACCGAAGGTTGTTCGGAGTCCCGGATGAGATCCTGTATGTCATGAGGAGCTCCGGAATGATCCGGAGGTAAAGATTGATATATAGGAAGTCCTATTTTGGTCACCGGAAAAGTTTCTGGCTCATCGGTAGTGTACCGGGAGACCATCAGGAGGGGTATTTTGACCCAAAAGGCTACATGGGCTGTGGGAGGATGAATACCAGCCCTTAGTGTGCTGGTGGAAGTCCCACACAAGGCCCATGCGGCTGGGAAGAAAATCCCAAAAGGAAAAAGATGGAAAAAGGCAAAAAGGGCTAAATTAGGAAGGAGTCCTAATCCTACTAGGAGTGGAGGAGGAGGACTCCTCCCTCTTGGTTCGGCCGACCCAAGGGCTGCCTCCTTGGGAGGCAAGCCTCCTCCTCCTCTCCTCCTATATATACTAGAGGGTTTTAGGGTTTTGGCACAAGATTTTTAGCCACGTGCTACCCGTTCCTCTAGTGCATAGTTTCTCCTCTAGATCGGATTTCTGCAGTGATTAGGCAAAGCCCTGCCGGAATAGCTTGACCACCATCGCCGGAGCGCCGTCGCGCTGCCGGAGAACTCTTCTACCTCTCCGCTCCCTCTTGCTGGATCAAGAAGGTGGAGATCGTCATCGAGCTGTACGTGTGCTGAACGCGGAGGTGTCGTCCGTTCAGCGCTAGATCGGAAGGATCGTGATCAAGATCGCGAGACGGATCGTGATGAGATCGTGGGACGGATCGTGATGAGTTCGTGGGACAGATCGTGATGAGATCACGGGATGGATCATGATGAGTTCGCGGGACGGATCGTGATGAGTTCGCGGGACGGGTCGTGATTGGATCGCGGGACGGATCGTGATGAGATCGCGAGACGCTCAACGATTTGGATCGCGAAGTTGTTCGACTACACCAACCACGTTTCTCAATGCTTCCCTCTTAGTGATCTACAAGGGTACATATATCCACTCTCCCTCTCGTAGATGCTCATCACCATGGATAGATCTGCGTGTGCATAGGAAATTTTTTGTTTCCCATGCGACGTTCCCCAACAACGCCGCTATGCGTGTTCTTCCCGTGGGAGGAGGCGACGATGGCCCATGTTCGTCGTGTAGAAGGGGCGTCACCCCCGTGTACAATAAGTCGCCATTTTTGAAGAATCCGAGCTTTTTGCGTTTTGATGTTGAAACCCCCTCATTTTAGGGTCGCATTGTAATTCTAGATGTGTTGTAGTTGCTAGTTTCGATGGGTTTTGACATTGGATTTGGGGATATGGGAATTGGGGCTTAGGATTTTAGATGCTTAAATGAAATGATGCTCCAGTCGATTCTGATGCATGTTGTATCTGTGTTGTTGTATCAGGCCACCGAAACACCAATTTATCAGTGAAAATAAACCATGGTGGATTTTTGCTAGGCATGGAAGGAATCGTGGGTATGTTAATGGCCATGCCATTGGTATGATAATCTGGAGAAGGTCACTTGGTCACCAACTCTCATTGAAAGCCTAGTTGAGAAAATTGGTTATGAGATGGCAGGAAGGCTCAAGATATTCTACTGTGTCCCAATCCTTGCACTCATTACTAATGGTCTTAGGGAACTTAGTGATGATGAGTAGACAGATAGAATGATGTTGTTTGTTGATATTGGGCTCCACTCCTTTAGTATCTATGTAGATCATGATGAAAGATTCCATGCAAACCTGAATGAGGATGATGTTGTCAACTATCCAAGAGCAACTTTGCCTCTAGTCTTCAGCCCTGCAAAGAGAGTGCCCAGTAGTAGTGCACATAATGAAGAAGTTCAGGCAGAAACAGAGCATGCAGAGGCAGAGGAAGATGCAGAGCCAGAGGCAGGGGTAGATGTAGATGCAGAGCTGGATGTAGAGGTAGATGCAGAGCCATATGTAGGTGAGGATGTGAACCAGTTTGAGTTTGTCAGGAGGCCATTAGCACACCAGGATGAAGGTAATCATATTGCAAAAGAAGAAGATCCTGTTGTAGCTAGTAATAACATTGATAATGAAATGCAAGCAGAGGATGTTGGAGGAAGCACATCAACTAGGATGAGTGCTAGGCAAACCAAATTCAGTTATACTATGGAAGTGGAGGATGAAGCAAGTGATATAGATGATGGGGATTATGACTGATATCTACTTGTGGACAGTGAGAATGAGATATGCAATGATGGTGGTGACTTGTGTGCAGATAATGTTGATGAGGATGAACTAGAATAGAAACATGGCAACAAATCAAATGAGAAATCAAAGTAGAAAGAAAATCAAGTGCAACCTAAAGCTCAAGACAAAGGCAAGCAGAAGTACAATTATGATGAAGACTTGTGTGAAGGTGAAGATTTGTGGATTCATATGATGAAGAGTTGCACTTGAAGTTTAAAACTTTCAGACTAGAGGATCTATAGCCCAAAATTCCATGTAAAACGGGTTTTTGAGAGTGTAGAACTACTAAGGACAACAATTAAAGAGTACTCCTATCAGAGCAGAGTTGATATCAAGCTACTTGTCAATGATAGGAAAAGAGTGAAAGCCAAGTGTGATGAAGACTGCGCATGGTACTTGTGGGCATCATATGATAACATGACTAAGGCATTCATGGTTAAGAGATATGTGCATGAGCACACATGGAGCAGGAAGTGGAAGATTAAGGCTTTCACATCTAAATTCCTAGCAATGAAGTACTTAGAGAGCTTTAGGGATGATCAATATATGAACTTGATGAATTTCTCTAGGGTTGTTTGATAACCCAAAAGTATAGGGGATCACAACAGTTTTCGAGGGTAGAGTATTCAACCCAAATTTATAGATTCGACACAAGGGGAGTCAATTCAACCACACCTGGAGATAAATATCTGCAGCAAAGTGATCAGTAGCACAATAATATGATAGGTTGATAGCAATAGTAACTGTAACAGTAGCGGTAACAATAGTAGCAGTGATTTTGTAGCAAGTGTAACAGTAGTAGTAACAACAGTAACTTAGCAAGAACAATATGTGAGAAGATTGTAGGCACCTGATCGGAGTATTCGTTGGATGATATTCATCATATAACAGTCATAACCTAGGGCGACACAGAACTAGCTCCAGTTCATCAATGTAATGTAGGCATGTATTCCATATATAGTCATACGTGCTTATGGAAAAGAACTTGCATGACATTTGTCCTACCCTCCCATGGCAGCGGGGTCCATAAGGAAACTAAGGGATATTAAGGCCTCCTTTTAATAGAGAACCGGAACAAAGCATTAGCACTTTGTGAATACATGAACTCCTCAAACTATGGTCATCACCGTGAAGTATCCCAAATATTGTCACTTTGGGGTTGACGGATCATAACACGTAATAGGTGCATATGACTAGGCAACATCGGATCAAGAACATAGATATAATGACGATAACATAAATAGTTCAGATCTGAAATCATGGCACTCGGGCCCTAGTGACAAGCATTAAGCATGGCAAAGTCATAGCAACATCAATCTTAGAACATAGTGGATACTAGGGATCAAGCCCTATGAAAACTAACTCGATTACATGATGAATCCCATCCAACTCCTCAATGACCAGCAAGCCTACGAAGGAATTACTCACTCCCGGTAGGGAGCATCATGGAATTGGTGATGGAGAAGGGTTGATGATGACGAAGACCGAATATTTCCCTCTCTGGAGCCCCAAACGGACTCCAGATCTGGCCTCCCGATGAAGAACAGGAGGTGGCGGTGGCTCCATATCGTGAAACAAGGTAAAACCTTCTCTCTGATTTTTCCTTGGAAAAAAGTGAATTTATAGCATTGGAATTAGGGCTAGGGGACCCATGAGGTGTCCACCCTCCACCAGGCCGTGCCAGGGTGGCCTGGCGCGCCCTGGTGGAGCGTGGACACCCTGGGCCCCCTCTCAGGTAGCTTCTGACTCCCTAATTCCTTAAATATTCCAAAAATAAATCTCCAAAAAATTTCATTCCATTTCGAGAACTTTTATTTCTGCACAAAAACAACATCATGGTAATTCTACTGAAAAACAAACATCAGTCTGGGTTAGTTTCATTCAAATCATGCAAATTAGAGTCCAAAACAAGAGCAAAAGTGTTAGGAAAAGCAGATACGTTGGAGACATATCATTGTTCAGAAATAATGACACATGACGATTGGTAGGATGAAACTCCAGATGGCAAGGAGAATGGGTATGAAAAAAATTATGGTGACGAAGAAGGGCAGTACATGCTGCTCTGGAATACAAATGAGGTTAGGATAAGCAACCCTAGCTCATCTTTTTGTGTATCACTTGATGAGAATGCAAGGTTCAACAAGTTGTACATGTGTTTGGATGCTTGAAAGAGAGCATTTCCACGGGGTTGTAGACTTGTCATCTTTCTTGATGGTTGCCACATTAAAACTAGATACAAAAGTCAACTTCTTGCAAATGTTGGGGTTAGATCCAAATAACTGCATATTTCCAATAGCCATTGTTGTGGTTGAAGTTGGGGACAGCCCTAACTGGGCATGGTTTCTTAAAACACTTAAAATGTGTCTAGGCATCATAAACACTGAACCTTGGACTATCATGTCTGACAAACAAAAGGTAACTCTCTTTATATTTGAGTGTTTATGTTGCATTAGTATGTGAATGCCTTTATACATCTTTTGACTGGTTGTGTTCTTCCATTCAATGTATAGGGGCTGATCAATGCAGTTGAAGAATTGTTCATTGAGTTAGAACATAGATTTTGTGTTACGCACATGTGGCAAAATTTTCAGCAATCTTTCAAAGGTGACATTTAAAAGAATCAACTATGGAAGATAGCAAGGAGCAACACAGTTCAGCTGTATGAAGAGGGCATGCATGAAATGAAGCTTCTAAATGCTGAGGCACACAAGTGGCTACATGACTTAGAGCTCAACACTTGGGTTAAAGATTTTAAAAGTGACTTGCCAAAATGTGATGCTTAACAACATATGTGAAGTTTTCAATAGGTGATAGCAATTGATATCTACATAAGTAATGTACAATTGGTTGTTGCATCCTAATCTCATGAACATATGTGGTCTACTGTTAATTGCAGGTACATCCTAGAAGCTACAGAGCTGCCAATACTTACCATGGTTGATAGGATTTATAGGAAGCTTATGACAAGGCATTACAACAAGCAGATGGAGTCAGATAAATGGCTAGGAGACATATTCCCAAAGGTAAGGAAGAAGGTGTTGGAGAATATTGCATGGGAAACAAAAAATTTCCTATGCACACGTAGATCTATCCATGGTGATGAGCATCTACGAGAGGGAGAGTGGATCTACGTACCCTTGTAGATCGCTAAGCGGGAAACATTAAGAAACGTGGTTGGTGTAGTCGAACGTCTTTGCGATCCAAATTGCCGTGCGTACCGCGATCCAATCACGATCCGTCCCGTGATCCAATCACGATCCATCCCGTGATCCAATCATGATCCATCCCGTGAACTTGATCACGATCCGTCCCACGAACTTGATCACGATCCTTCCGATCTAGCGCCAAACGGACGACACCTCCGCGTTCAACACACGTACAGCTTGATGACGATCTCTGCCGTCTCGATCCAGCAAGAAGGAGCGGAGAGGAAGAAGAGTTCTCCGGCAGCATGACGGCGCTCCGGCGATGGTGGTGGAGCTATTTCGGCAGGGCTTCGCCTAAGCACTACAGAAATCCGATCTAGAGGAGAAACTATGGACTAGAGGGTAGGGTTGCATGTGGCTGAAAATCTTGTCCAAAAACACTAAAACCCTCTAGTATATATAGGAGGAGAGGAGGAGAGGAGGAAGCCTTGGCTTCCAAGCCAAGGAGGCTCGGCCGAACCAGGAGGGAGGAGTCCACCTCCTCCACTCCTAGTAGGATTAGGACTCCTTCCTTATTTTGCCTTTTTTTTTGCCTTTTTCCACCTTTTTCCTTTTGGGTTTTTCTTCCCAGTTGCATGGGCCTTGTGTGGGACTTCCACCATCCCACAAAGGGCTGGTATTCACTCTCCCACAGCCCATGTAGCCTCTTGGGTCGAAATACCCCTCCCGATGGTCTCCCGGTACACTACCGACACTCCCTGTACACTACCGATGAGCCCAAAACTTTTCCGGCGACCAAAATAGGACTTCCTATATATGAATCTTTACCTACGGACCATTTTGGAGCTCCTCGTGACGTTCGGGATTTCATCTGGGACTCCGAACAACCTTCGGTCACCACCATACATAACTCTATAGTACCAAAATGTCACCAAACCTTAAGTGTGCAGACCCTGCGGGTTCGAGAACTATGTAGACATGACCGAGACACCTCTACGGTCAATAAACAATAGCGGGACCTAGATGCCCATATAGGTTCCTACATATTCTACGAAGATCTTTATCGGTTGAACCTCTATGTCAAGGATTCAGTTAATCCCGTATGATGTTCCCTTTGTTCTTCGGTATGTTACTTGCCCGAGATTCGATCGTCGGTATCTCCATACCTAGTTCAACCTCGTTATCGGCAAGTCTATTTACTTGTGCCGTAATACAAGATCCCGCAACTACCACTTAGTCACATTGTTGGCAAGGCTTATTGTGATGTTGTATTACCGAGTGGGCCCTGAGATACCTCTCCGTCACACGGAGTAACAAATCCCAGTCTTGATCCATGCCAACTCAACAGACACCCTCGGAGATACCTATAGAGCACCTTTATAGTCACACAGTTAGGTTGTGATGTTTGATACACACAAGGCACTCCTCCGGTATCCGTGAGTTGCATGATCTCATGGTCACAGGAACATATACTTGACATGCAAAAAACAGTAGCAATAAACTGACATGATCATATGCTACGTTTGTAGTTTGGGTCTTGTCCATCACATCATTCTCCTAATGATGTGATCCCATTATCAAATGACATCACATGTCAATGGCTAGGAAACCTTGACCATCTTTGATCAACGAGCTAGTTCACTAGAGGCATACTAGGGACAAAGTGTTGTCTATTTACCCACACATGTAATGTGTTTCCAATTAATACAATTATAGCATGGATAATAAACGATTATCATGAACAAGGAAATATAATAATAAACACTTTATTTATTGCCTCTAGGGCATATTTCCAACAGTCTCCCACTTGCACTAGAGTCAATAATCTAGCTCACATCACTATGTGATTTACATTGTAATGAATCAAACACCCATGCAGTTCATGTGTTGATCATGTTTAGCCCTTGGATGAGGTTTAGTCAACGGGTCTGCAACATTCAGATCTGTGTGCACTTTGCAAATATTTATGTCCATCTCCTTGATGTAATCGCGGATGGAGTTGAAGCTTTGCTTTATGTGTCTGGTCCTCTTGTGAAACCTTGGTTCCTTGGACAGAGCAATGGCACCAGTGTTGTCGCAGAACAGGTTCATTGGATTCAGTGCACTGGGCACTACTCCAAGATCTGTCATGAACTACTTCATCCAGACTCCAGACAACTTCCTTCGCCACCTCCGAGGCTGCGATGTACTCCGCTTCACATGTAGAATCGGCTACCACACTTTGCTCGGAACTGCACCAGCTTATCGCTCTCCCGTTGAGAATAAATACGTATCCGGTCTGTGACTTAGAGTCAGCCGGATCAGTGTCAAAGATTGCATCGACGTAACCCTTTACGACGAGCTCTTCATCACCTCCATAAACGAGAAACATTTCCTTAGTCCTTTTCAAGTACTTAAGGATATTCTTGACCGCTGCCCAGTGTTCCATTCCAGGATCACTTTGAAACCTTCCGTCCATACTTATGGCAAGGCTGACATCCGGTCTTGTGCACAACATTGCATACATGATAGAGCCTATGGCTGAAGCATAGGGGATGACACTCATCTTTTCTCTATCTTCTGCAGTCACTAGGTATTGAGTCTTACTCAACTTCACACCTTGTAACACAGGCAAGAACCCCTTCTTGGACTGATCCATTTTGAACTTCTTTAAAACTTTATCAAGGTATGTGCTCTGTGAAAGTGCTATTAAGCGTCTCGATCTATCTCTATAGATCTTAATGCCTAATATGAAAGCAGCTTCTCCTAGGTCCTTCATTGAAAAACTCTTGTTCAAGTATTCCTTCACGCTTTCCAGCATTTCTATATTGTTTCCAATCAGCAATATGTCATCCACATATAATATTAGAAACACTATAGAGCTCCCACTCACTTTCTTGTAAATACAAGCTTCTCCATAAACTTGTATAAACTCAAACGCTTTGATCACCTCATCAAAACGCTTATTCCTACTCCGAGATGCTTGCACCATCCCATAAATGGATCGCTGGAGTTTGCAAACTTTGTCAGCATTCTCTGGATCGACAAAACCTTCTGGTTGCATCATATACAACTCTTCCTCAAGGATATCGTTGAGGAACGCTGTCTTGACATCCATCTGCCAAATTTCATAGTTGAAATAAGCAGCTATTGCCAACATGATTCTGACAGACTTAAGCATCGCTACGGGTGAGAAGGTCTCATCATAGTCAACTCCTTGAACTTGTGAAAAACCCTTTGCCACAAGTCGAGCTTTATAGACGGTGACATTACTGTCCGCGTCTGTCTTCTTCTTAAAGATCCGTTTGTTCTGAATGGCCTTTCACCCTTCAGGTAATACTTCCAAAGTCCATACTTTGTTTTCATACATGGATCCCATCTCGGATTTCATGGCCTCTAACCATTTCTCGGAATCTGGGCCCATCACTGCTCCTCCATAGCTCGTAGGTTCATTGTTGTCCAACAACATGACCTCCAAGACAGGGTTGCCATACCACTCAGGAGTAGTACGCGGCCTTGTCGACCTACGAAGTTCAATAGTAGCTTGATCCAAAGCTTCATGATCATCATCATTAACTTCCTCTTCTACCGTCGTAGGTTCCATAGAAACATCTTTCTGCGCTGCGCTACTTTCTGGTTGAAGTAAAGGTTCAATAACCTCATCAAAATCTATTTTCCTCCCACTCAATTCTTTCGAGAGAAACTCTTTCTCAAGAAATGTTCCGTTCTTAGCGACAAACACTTTGCCTTCGGATCTGAGATAGAAGGTATACCCGACTGTCTCTTTCGGGTATCCTATGAAGACGGATTTTTCCGCTTTGGGTTCCAGCTTTTCAGGCTAAAGCTTTTTGACATAAGCATCACATCCCCAAACTTTAAGAAACGACAACTTTGGCCTCTTGCCAAACCATAGTTCATATGGCGTCGTCACAACGGATTTCGATGGTGCCCTATTTAAAGTGAATGCAGCTGTCTCTAATGCATAAACCAACGATAGTGGCAAATTAGCAAGAGACATCATAGAACGTACCATATCTAATAAGGATTGATTACGACGTTCGTACACACCATTATGCCGTGGTGTTCTGGGCGGTGTCAACTATGAAACCAGTTCACACTGTCTTAAGTGACTGCCAAACTGATAACTCAGATATTCACCTCCTCGATCAGATCGTAGGAATTTAATCTTCTTGTTACGATGATTCTCAACTTCACTCTGAAATTGCTTGAACTTTTCAAACGTTTCAGACTTGTGTTTCATCAAATAAATATACCCATATCTACTTAAGTCATCAGTGAAGGTGAGAAAATAATGATATCCACCACGCGCTATAACATTCATTAGACCGCACACATCAGTATGTATGATTTCCAATAAGTCACTCGCCCGTTCCATTGTTCCAGAGAACAGCGTAGTCATATTGCCCATGAGGCATGGTTCACATGTGTCAAGTGATTCAAAATCAAGTGACTCCAAAAGTCCATCAGCATGGAGCTTCCTCATGCGTTTTACACCAATATGACCTAAACGGCAGTGCCACAAGAAAGTGGTACTGTCATTATCAACTCTACATCTTTTGGCATCAATGTTATGAACATGTGTGTCATCACTATCAAGATTCAATATGAATAAACCCCTAACATTGGGTGCATGACCATAAAAGATATTACTCATATAAATAGAACAACCTTTATTCTTTGATTTAAATGAGTAACCGTCTCGCAATAAACAAGATCCAGATATAATGTTCATGCTTAACGCATGCACTAAATAACTATTATTCAGGTTCATCACTAATCCTGATGGTAATCGAAGAGAGAGCATGCCGACGGTGGTCACATAACCCTTGGAAACATTTCCCACGCGCATTGTCACTTCGTCCTTTGCCAGCCTTCGTTTATTCCGTAGTTCCTGCTTTGAGTTGCAAATGTGAGCAACCGAACCGGTATCAAATACCCAGGCACTCCTATGAGAGCTAGTAAGGTTCACATCAATAACATGTATATCATATATACCTTGTTTGTCGTTGGCCGCCTCTTGTCAGCCAGGTACTTGGGGCAGTTCCGCTTCGAGTGACCAGTTCCCTTGCAATGAAAGCACTTAGTTTCTGGCTTGGGTCCATGCTTGGGCTTCTTTACAGGAGTAGCAACTGCTTTGCCATCCTTCTTGGTTTTACCCTTTTTGCCCTTGCCCTTGCCCTTGCCATTTTTCTTGAAACTAGTAGTTTTATTGACCATCAACACTTGATGTTCTTTCTGGATTTCAGACTCAGCGACTTTTAGCATCGCAAACAGCTCGACGACTGACTTGTTCATCCCGTGCATGTTATAGTTCATCACAAAGCTCTTGTAACTAGGTGGCAGTGATTGAAGAACTCAGTCAGTGATCGCCTCTGGCGGAAGGGCAATTCCCAACTCCGCTAGACGAGTCGAATACCCAGACATTCTGAGTATATGTTCACTGATAGACCCATTCTCCTCCATCTTGCAAGCATAGAACTTATCGGAGGTTTCATACCTCTCGATTTGGGCATTCTTCTGAAAGATAAACTTCAACTCCTGGAACATCTCATATGCTCCATGACGTTCAAAACGTCTTTGAAGTCCCGGTTCTAAGCCATACAATATTGCACACTGAACTATTGAGTAATCTCCAGTACGTGCCTCCCAAGCGTTCTTAACGTCTTTGGAGGTCATGTCTTCTGGTTGGTCACCAAGCGGTGCATCAAGGACATATGATTTCTAGGAAGCTGTGAGGATAATCCTTAGATTACGGGCCCAGTCAACCAAGTTACTTCCATCATCTTTCAACTTAGCTTTCTCTAGGAACGCATTAAAATTCAGGGGTGCTACTGCACGAGCCATTGATCTACAACATAAATATGCAAAGTTTACTTAGACTATTGTTCAAGATAATGAGTTTAGTTAATCAAATTACTAAAGCTCCCACTCAAATCGACATCCCTCAGGTCATCTGAGTGTCACATGATCCAAATTCACCAACTTAAATCCGATCATCACGTGAATTGAGGTGGCTTCAATGGTGAACATTATTATGTTGATCATATCTACTATATGACTCATGTTCGGCCTTTCGGTCTCTTGTGTTCCAAGGCCATGTCTGTACATGCTAGGCTCGTCAAGTTTAACCCGAGTGTTCTGCGTGTGCAACACTGGCTTGCACCCATTGTATGTGAACGTAGAGTCTATCACACCCGATCATGACGTGGTGTCTCGACACGACGAACTTTCGCAACGGTGCACACTCGGGGAGAACACAATTCATCTTGAAATTGAAGTGAGGGATCACCTTATAATGCTACTATCGTCCTAAGCAAAACAAGGTGCATAAAAGGATTAACATCACATGCAATTCATAAGTGACATGATATGGCCACGAACTTGTGCTTTTGATCTCCATCTAGAAAGCACCGGCATGATCTCCATCATCACCGGCATGACACGATCTTCTTCATCATCTTGATCTCCATCAACGTGTCGCCATCGGGGTTGTTGCGCCCAACATGCTTCTACTACTATTGCTACCGTTTAGCGATAAAGTAAAGCATTACATAGCGCTTAATGATTGACACGTAGGTCATACAATAATTAAAGACAACCCTATGGATCCTGCTGGTTGCTGTACTCATCGACATGCAAGTCGTGATAATCTATACATCACATGATCATCTCATACATCACATATATCACATCATGTAATTGGCCATATCACATCACAACATACCCTGCAAAAACAAGTTAGATGTTCTCTAATTGTTGTTGCATGTTTTACGTGGCTGCTACGGGTATCTAGCAAGAACAATTCTCATCTACGCAAAAACCACAACGGTGATACACTAGTTGCTTTTCAACCTTCTCAAGGACCGCCTTTGTCGTTCCGATCCAACTAAAGTGAGAGAATCTGGCACCCGCAAGCCTTCTATGCAACAAGTTGCGGTCGAGGGAACCGGTCTCTTGTAAGCGTACGAGTAATGTTGGTCCGGGCCGCTTCATCTCACAATACCGCTGAACCAAAATCCGACCAAGGGAGGAAGCAATCTAAGCATCAACGCCCACAAACCTTTTGTGTTCTACTCGAGATCTCATCTACACATAGACCTAGCTTTGATACCACTGTTGGGAAACATTGCATGGGAAACAAAAAATTTCCTACGCACACACAGATCTATCCATGGTGATGAGCATCTACAAGAGGGAGAGTGGATCTACATACCCTTGTAGATCGCTAAGCGGGAAGCGTTAAGAAACGCAGTTGGTGTAGTCGAACGTCTTCGCGATCCAAATCGCCGTGCGTCCCACGATCCAGTCACGATCCGTCCCGCGATCTTGATCACGATCCTTCCGATCTAGCGCCGAACGGACGGCACCTCCGCGTTCAGCACACGTACAACTTGATGATGATCTCCGTCGTCTTGATCCAGCAAGAAGGAGAGGAGAGTAAGAAGAGTTCTCCGGCAGCGTGACGGCGCTCCGGCAATGGTGGTGGAGCTATTCCGGCAGGGCTTCGCCTAAGCACTACAGAAATCCGATCTAGAGGAGAAACTATGCACTAGAAGGTAGGGTTGCACGTGGCTGAAAATAAATTGCAAAAAACCCTAAACCCTCTAGTATATATAGGAGGAGAGGAGGAGAGGAGGCATCCTTGACTTCCAAGCCAATCTTGTTTGGCCGAACTAGGAGGGAGGAGTCCACCTCCTCCACTCCTAGTAGGATTAGGACTCCTTCCTTATTTTGCCTTTTTTGCCTTTCTCCACCTTTTTCCTTTTGGGCTTTTCTTCCCAGATGCATGGGCCTTGTGTGGGACTTCCACCAGCCCACAAAGGGCTAGTATTCATCCTCCCACAGCTCATGTAGCCTCTTGGGTCGAAATACCCCTCCCGATGTTCTCCCGGTACACTCCCGGCACTCCCGGTACATTACCGATTAGCCCGAAACTTTCCTGGCGACCAAAACAGGACTTCCTATATATCAATCTTTACCTCCGGACCATTCCGGAGCTCCTTGTGACATCCGGGATCTCATTCGGGGCTCCGAACAACCTTCGGTCATCACCATACATAACTCTATGGTACCAAAACGTCACTAAACCTTAAGTGTGCAGACCCCGCGGGTTCGAGAACTATGTAGACATGACCGAGACACTTCTACGGTCAATAACCAATAGCGGGACCATGATGCCCATATTGGTTCCTACATATTCTACAAAGATCTTTATCGGTCGAACCTCTATGTCAAGGATTCAGTTAATCCCGTATGATGTTCCCTTTGTTCTTCGGTATGTTACTTGCCCGAGATTCGATCGTCGGTATCTCCATACCTAGTTCAACCTCGTTATCGGAAAGTCTCTTTACTCATTCCATAATACAAGATCCCACAACTAACACTTAGTCACATTGCTTGCAAGCCTTATTGTGATGTTGTATTACCGAGTTGGCCCTGAGATACCTCTCCGTTCACACGGAGTAACAAATCCCAGTCTTGATCCATGCCAACTCAACAGACACCCTCGGAGATACCTGTAGAGCACCCTTATAGTCACCTAGTTACGTTGCGATGTTTGATACACACAAGGCACTCCTCCGATGTTCGTGAGTTGCATGATCTCATGGTCATAGGAACACATACTTGACATGCAGAAAACAGTAGCAATAAACTGACACGATCATATGCTACGTTTGTAATTTGGGTCTTGTCCATCACATCATTCTCCTAATGATGTGATCCCGTTATCAAATGACATCACATGTCAATGGCCAGGAAACCTTGACCATCTTTTATGAACGAGCTAGTTCACTAGAGGCATACTAGGTACAAAGTGTTGTCTATTTACCCACACATGTAATGTGTTTCCAATTAATACAATTATAGCATGGATAATAATCAACTATCATGAACAAGGAAATATAATAATAAACACTTTATTTATTGCCTCTAGGGCATATTTCCAACAACAAGATCCCGTGACTAACGCTTAGTCACATTGCTTGCAAGGGTTATTGTGCTGTTGTATTATCGAGTGGGCCCTGAGATACCTTTCCGTCACACGGAGTAACAAATCCCAGTCTTGATCCATGCCAACCCAACAGACACCTTAGGAGATACCTGTAGAGCACCTTTATAGTCACCCAGTTACGTTGCGACGTTTGATACACACAAGGCACTCTTCCGGTGTCCGTGAGTTACATGATCTCATGGTCATAGGAACATATACTTGACATGCAGAAAACAGTAGCAATAAACTGACACGATCATATGCTACGTTTGTAGTTTGGGTCTTGTCCATCACATCATTCTCCTAATGATGTGATACCATTATCAAATGGCATCACATGTCAATGGCTAGGAAACCTTGACCATCTTTGATCAACGAGCTAGTTCACTAGAGGCATACTAGGGACAAAGTGTTGTCTATTTACCCACACATGTAATGTGTTTCCAATTAATACAATTATAGCATGGATAATAAACGATTATCATGAACAAGGAAATATAATAATAAACACTTTATTTATTGCCTCTAGGGCATATTTCCAACAGTCTCCCACTTGCACTAGAGTCAATAATCTAGTTCACATCACTATGTGATTTACATTGTAATGAATCGAACACCCATGCAGTTCTGGTGTTGATCATGTTTAGCACTTGGAAGAGGTTTAATCAACGGGTCTGCAATATTCAGATCCGTGTGCACTTTGCAAATATTTATGTCCTTCTCCTCGATGTAATCGCGGATGGAGTTGTAGCGTCACTTTATGTGTCTAGTCCTCTTGTGAAACCTTGGTTCCTTGGCCAGAGCAATGGCACCAGTGTTGTCACAGAACAGGTTCATTGGATTCAGTGCACTAGGCACTACTCCAAGATCTGTCATGAATTGCTTCATCCACACACCTTCCTTCGCCGCCTCCGAGGCTGCGATGTACTCCGCTTCGCACGTAGAATCGGCTACCACGCTTTGCTTGGAACTGCACTAGCTTACCGCTCCCTCGTTGAGAATAAATATGTATCCGGTTTGTGACTTAGAGTCATCCGGATTAGTGTCAAAGCTTGCATCGACGTAACCCTTTATGACGAGCTCTTCATCACCTCCATAAACGAGAAACATTTCCTTAGTCCTTTTCAGGTACTTAAGGATATTCTTGACCGCCGCCCAGTGCTCCATTCTAGGATCACTTTCAAAACTTCTGGCCATACTTATGGCAAGCATCACATCGGGTCTTGTGCACAGCATTGATACATGATAAAGCCTATGGCTGAAGCATAGGGGATGACACTCATCCTTTCTCTATCTTCTGCAGTCACTAGGCATTGAGTCTTACTCAACTTCACACCTTGTAACACAGGCAAGAACCCCTTCTTGGACTAATCCATTTTGAACTTCTTCAAAACTTTATCAAGGTATGTGCTCTGTGAAGTGCTATTAAGCATCTCGATCTATCTCTATAGATCTTAATGCCTAATATGAAAGCAGCTTCTCCTAGGTCCTTCATTGAAAAACTCTTGTTCAAGTATTCCTTCATGCTTTCCAGCATTTATATATTGTTTCCAATCAGCAATATGTCATCCACATATAATATTAGAAACGCTATAGAGCTCCCACTGACTTTCTTGTAAATACAAGCTTCTTCATAAACTTGTATAAACCCAAACGCTTTGATCACCTCATCAAAGCGCTTATTCCAACTTCGGGATGCTTGCACCAGTCCATAAATGGATCGCTAGAGTTTGCAAACTTTGTCAGCATTCTCTGGATCGACAAAACCTTCCGGTTGCATCATATACAACTCTTCCTCAAGGAAACCGTTGAGGAACGCTGTTTTGACATCCATCTGCCAAATTTCATAGTTGAAATAAGCAGCTATTGCCAACATGATTCTGACAAACTTAAACATTGCTACGGGTGAGAAGGTCTCATCATAGTCAACTCCTTGAACTTGTGAAAAACCCTTTGCCACAAGTCGAGCTTTATAGACGGTGACATTACCGTCCGCGTCTGTCTTCTTCTTAAAGATCCATTTGTTCTGAATGGCCTTTCGCCCTTCAGGTAATACTTCCAAAGTCCATACTTTGTTTTCATACATGGATCCCATCTCGGATTTCATGGACTCTAACCATTTCTCGGAATCTGGGCCCATCACTGCTCTTCCATAGCTCGTAGGTTCATTGTTGTCCAACAACATGACCTCCAAGACAGGGTTGCCGTACCACTCAGGAGTAGTACGCGGCCTTGTCGACCTACGAGGTTCAATAGTAGCTTGATCCGAAGCTTCATGATCATCATCATTAACTTCCTCTTCTACCGTCGTAGGTTCCACAGAAACATCTTTCTGCGCTGCGCTACTTTCTGGTTGAAGTAAAGGTTCAATAACCTATCAAGCTCTATTTTCCTCCCACTCAATTCTTTCGAGAGAAACTCTTTCTCAAGAAATGTTCCGTTCTTAGTGACAAACACTTTGCCTTCAGATCTGAGATAGAAGGTATACCCGACTGTCTCTTTCGGGTATCCTATGAAGACGGATTTTTCCGCTTTGGGTTCCAGCTTTTCAGCTGAAGCTTTTTGACATAAGCATCACATCCCCAAACTTTAAGAAACGACAACTTTGGCCTCTTGCCAAACCATAGTTCATATGGCGTCGTCACAACGGATTTCGATGGTGCCCTATTTAAAGTGAATGCAGCTGTCTCTAATGCATAATCCCAACGATAGTGGCAAATTAGCAAGAGACATCATAGAACGTACCATATGTAATAAGGTTCGATTACGACGTTCGTACACACCATTACGCTGTGGTGTTCTAGGTGGTGTCAACTGTGAAACAATTCCACACTGTCTTAAGTGACTGCCAAACTCATAACTCAGATATTCACCTCCTCGATCAGATCGCAGGAATTTAATCATCTTGTTACGATGATTCTCAACTTCACTCTGAAATTGCTTGAACTTTTCAAACGTTTCAGACTTGTGTTTCATTAAGTAAATATACCCATATCTACTTAAGTCATCAATGAAGGTGAGAAAATAACGATATCCACCGTGCGCTGTAAAATTCATTGGACCGCACACATCAGCATGTATGATTTCCAATAAGTCACTTGCCCGTTCCATTGTTCTAGAGAACGGCGTTTTAGTCATCTTGCCCATGAGGCATGGTTCACATGTGTCAAGTGATTCAAAATCAAGTGAATCCAAAAGTCCATCAGCATGGAGCTTCCTCATGCGTTTTACACCAATATGAGCTAAATGGCAGTGCCACAAGAAAGTGGTACTATCATTATCAACTCTACATCTTTTGGCATCAATGTTATGAACATGTGTATCATTACTATCAAGATTCAATATGAATAAACCCCTCACATTCGGTGCATGACCATAAAAGATATTATTCATAAAAATAGAACAACCATTATTCTCTTATTTAAATGAGTAACCGTCTCGCAATAAACAAGATCCACATATAATGTTCATGCTTAACGCGGGCACTAAATAACAATTATTCAGGTTCATCACTAATCCCGATGGTAATCAAAGAGAGAGCGTACCGACGGCGATCACATCTACCTTGGAACCATTTCCCACGTGCATCATCACTTTGTCCTTCGCCAGCCTTCGTCTATTCCGTAGTTCCTATTTTGAGTTGCAAATGTGAGCAACCGAACCAGTATCAAATACCCAGGCACTACAACGAGAGCTAGTAAGGTACACATCAATAACATGTATATCATATATACCTTGTTTGTCGTTGGCCTCCTCTTGTCAGCCAGGTACTTGGGGCAGTTCCGCTTCGAGTGACCAGTTCCCTTGCAATGAAAGCACTCAATTTCTGGCTTGGGTCCAGCCTTGGGCTTCTTTACAGGAGTAGCAACTGCTTTCCCATCCTTCTTGTTTTTACCCTTCTTGCCCTTGCCCTTGCCATTCTCCTTGAAACTAGTGGTTTTATTGACCATCAACACTTGATGTTCTTTCTGGATTTCAGACTCAGCGACTTTTAGCATCACAAACAGCTCGACGACTGACTTGTTCATCCCGTGCATGTTATAGTTCATCACAAAGCTCTTGTAACTAGGTGGCAGTGATTGAAGAACTCTGTCAGTGATCGCCTCTGGCGGAAGGGAAATTCCCAACTCTGCCAGACGAGTCAAATACCCAGACATTCTGATTATATGTTCACTGATAGACCCGTTCTCCTCCATTTTGCAAGCATAGAACTTATCGGAGGTCTCATACCTCTCAATCCGGCATTCTTCTGAAAGATAAACTTCAACTCCTGGAACATCTCATATGCTCCATGACATTCAAAACATCTTTGAAGTTTCGGTTCTAAGCCATACAATATTGCACACTGAACTATTGAGTAATCTCCAGAATGTGCCTCCCAAGCGTTCTTAACGTCTTCGGATGACAGGTCTTCTGGTTGGTCACCAAGCGGTGCATCGAGGACTTATGATTTCCGGAAAGCCGTGAGGATAATCCTTAGATTACGGGCCCAGTCAACAAAGTTACTTCCATCATGTTTCCACTTAGCTTTCTCTAGGAACGCATTAAAATTCAGGGGTGCTACTGCGTGAGCCATTGATCTAGAACATAAATATGCAAAGGTTACTTAAACTGTTTTTCAAGATAATGAGTTTAGTTAATAAAATTACTAAAGCTCCCACTCAAATTGACATCCCAAAGGTCATCTGAGTGTCACATGATCCAAATTCACCAACTTAAGTCCGATCATCACGTGAGTTGAGGTGGTTTCAATGGTGAACATCATCATGTTGATCATATCTACTATATGACTCATGTTTGACCTTTCGGTCTCTTGTGTTCCGAGGCCATGTCTGTACATGCTAGGCTCGTCAAGTTTAACCCGAGTGTTCTGCATGTGCAACACTGGCTTGCACCCGTTGTATGTGAACGTAGAGTCTATCACACCCGATCATCACGTGGTGTCTCGACACGATGAACTTTCGCAATGGTGCACACTCGGGGAGAACACAATTCATCTTGAAATTTAAGTGAGGGATCACCTTATAAGGCTACCGTCATCCTAATCAAAACAAGGTGCATAAAAGGATTAACATCACATGCAAATCATAAGTGACATGATATGGCCATGAACTTGTGCTTTTGATCTCCATCTAGAAAGCACCGGCATGATCTCCAACGTCACTGGCACGACACCATGATCTCCATCGTCTTGATCTCCATCAACGTGTCACCATCGGGGTTGTCACGCCCACCATGCTTCTACGACTATTGCTACCATTTAGCGATAAAGTAAAGCATGACATAATGCTTAATGATTGACACGCAGGTCATACAATAATTAAAGACAACCCTATGGCTCCTGCCGGTTGCCGTACTCATTGAACTGCAAGTCGTGATATTCTATACAACACATGATCATCTCATACATCACATATATCTCATCATGTAATTGGCCATATCACATCACAACATACCCTGCAAAAACAAGTTAGACGTCCTCTAATTATTGTTGCATGTTTTACGTGGCTGCTACGGGTATCTAGCAAGAACAATTCTCACCTACACATAAACCACAACGGTCATACATAAGTTGATTTTCAACCTTCTCAAGTACCGCCTTTGTCGAATACGATCCAACCAAAGTAGGAGAAACAGACACCCGCCAGCCATCTATGCAACAAGTTGCAGTTGAGGGAACCGGTCTCTCGTAAGCGTATGAGTAATGTTGGTCCGGGCCGCTTCATCCTACAATATCGCTGAACCAAAACACGACCAAGGGAGGAAGCAATCTAAGCATCAATGCCCACAAACACTTTGTGTTCTACTCGATATCTCATACACATAGACCTAGCTCATGATGCCACTGTTGGGGAACGTTGCATGGGAAACAAAAAAATTCCTATGCACACGCAAGATCTATCCATGGTGATGAGCATCTACGAGAGGGAGAGTGGATCTACATACCCTTGTAGATCGCTAAGCGGGAAGCGTTAAGAAACGCGGTTGGTGTAGTCGAACGTCTTCACGATCCAAATCGCCGAGCGTCCCGCGATACAATCACGATCCGTCCCGATCAAGCAACGAATGGACGGCACCTCCGCGTTCAGCACACGTATAGCTTGATGACGATCTCCGCCTTGTTGATCTAGCAAGAGGGAGAGGAGAGGTAGATGAGTTCTCCGGCAGCGTGATAGCACCACGGCGATGGTGGTGGAGCAATTCCGGCAGGGCTTCGCCTAAGCACTGCAGAAAACCGATCTAGAGGAGAAACTATGCACTAGAGGAACATGTAGCACGTGGCTGAAAATCAAGTGCAAAAACCCTGAAACCTCTAGTATATATAAGCGAAAGATAGAGGGAGGCTTTTCCCAAGGGCCAAGCCATCTGGGCTTCGGCCGAAGCAAGGGAGGAGAGGAGGACTCCTCCTCCACTCCTAGTAGGACTAGGATTCCTCCTATTTTGCCTTTTTTGCCTTTTTCCACCTTTTTCTCTTTGGGTTTTCTTTCTCTAGCCGCATGGGCCTTGTGTGGGACTTCCACCAGCCCACTAAGGGCTGGTATTCACTCTCCCACAGCCTATGTAGCCTCTTGGGTCGAAATACCCCTCCCGGTGGTCTCCCGGTACACTATTGGCACTCCGAGTACACTACCGATGAGCCCGAAACTTTTTCGGCAACAAAAATAGGACTTTCTATATATCAATCTTTACCTCCAAACCATTCTGGAGCTCCTCGGGACGTCCGGGATCTCATACGGGACTCCTAACAACCTTCAGTCACCACCATACATAACTCTATACTACCGAAACGTCACCGAACCTTAAGTGTGCAGACCCTACGGGTTCGAGAACTATGTAGACATGACCAAGACACCTCTACGGTCAATAACCAATAGCGGGACTTGGATGCCCATATTGGTTCCTAGATATTCTACAAAGATCTTTATCGGTCGAACCTCTATGTCAAGGATTGAGTTAATCCCGTATGATGTTCCCTTTGTTCTTCGGTTTGTTACTTGCCGAGATTCGATCGTTGGTATCTCCATACCTAGTTCAACCTCATTACCGGCAACTCTCTTTACTCGTTCCGTAATACAAGATCCCGTGACAAACACTTAGTCACATTGCTTGCAAGGCTTATTGTGATGTTGTATTACCGAGTGGGCCCTAAGATACCTCTCCGTCACACGGAGTAACAAATCCCAGTCTTGATCCATGCCAACCCAACAGACACCTTCGGAGATACCTGTAGAGCACCTTTATAGTCACCCAGTTACATTGTGACGTGTGATACACACAAGGCACTCTTCCGGTGTCCGTGAGTTACATAATCTCATGGTCATAGGAACATATACTTGACATGCAGAAAACGGTAGCAATAAACTGACACGATCATATGCTACGTTTGTAGTTTGGGTCTTGCCCATCACGTCATTCTCCTAATGATGTGATCCCATTACGAAATTACATCACATGTCAATGGCTAGGAAACCTTGACCATCTTTGATCAACGAGCTAGTTCACTAGAGGCATACTAGGGACAAAGTGTTGTCTATTTACCCACACATGTAATGTGTTTCGAGTCAATACAATTATAGCATGGATAATAAACTATTATCATGAACAAGGAAATATAATAATAAACACTTTATTTATTGCCTCTAGGGCATATTTCCAACACTTGCACTTGCCACCGCACTTCCGGACGTGTAGGAGGGCCCACCGAAAGACCTGGCGGCATAGCTAGCCCCCAAAGTACACCCGTCCCGTCTAACCCTATGAGAGTTGACCGGGCGGTCTACGCCTTTGACTTTCACCGAACGGGGTTTGACCGATGGACATTTTCACCTCGGTGTGATAGCCCAGCCCCTAGGTACACTTCGGATCAAGATTCGGGCCCAACCCACCACAAGATTCTCTTAGGATCAAGGTCCGAGCCTAACCCACCGCAAAATTCCCTCCGTGTCGACCTGACGTGACAGTTTCCACCCTCCGTGCGGCGGCGGCAGCGACGTCCGTGAGGGGGGTCACACCCCGAAGCCGCGTGCCAGGAGCTTGCACCTGCCACCACACTTCCATAAGTGTAGGAGGGCCCAGCGCATGACCTGGCGGCATAGATACCCCCCCAATTACACCGTCCCGTCTAACCCTAGCATTGGTGACCGGATGGGTCTACCCCTTTGACTTTCACCGGACGAGGTATGATCGATGGACATTTTCACCTGGCTGTGATAGGCCAGCCCATAGATACACTTCGGATCAAGGTCCAGGCCCAACCCACCGCAAGATTCCCTCTGTTACTGCCCGACATGGCCGTTCCCCCCTCCATGCGATGTCGGCGGCAATGTCGGTGAGGGGGTTGACACCACGGAGCCCCGTGTCGGGTGCTTGCACCGCCACCGCACTTCCGGACGTGTAGCAGGGCCTAGCGAAAGACCTGGCGGCATAGCTACCCCCAAAGTACACCCGTCCCGTCTAACCCTGCGAGAGTTGACCGGGCAGTCTACGCCTTTGACTTTCACCGGACAGGGTTTGACTGATGGACATTTTCACCTGGGTGTGAGAGCCCGGCCCCTAGGTTCACTTCGGATCAAGGTTCGGGCCCAACCCACCACAAGATTCCCTTCGGATCAAGGCCTGGGCCTAACCCACCGCAAGATTCCCTCCGCGTCGACTTGACGTGACCGTTTCCACCCTCCGTGCGGTGGCGGCAGCGACGTCCGTGAGGAGGGTCACACCCCGGAGCCGCGTGCCGGGAGCTTGCACCTGCCACCACACTTCCAGACATGTTGGAGGGCCCAACGCAAGACCTGGTGGCATAGCTACCCTCCCCCCCAATTACACCGTCCCGTCTAACCCTAGCATTGTTGACCGGACGGGTCTACCCCTTTGACTTTCACCGGATGAGGTATGACCGATGGACATTTTCACCTGGCCGTGATAGGCCAGCCCATAGATACACTTCGGATCAAGGTCCGGGCCCAACCCACCGCAAGATTCCCTCCGTTACTGCCCGACGTGGCCGTTTCCATCCTTCACGTGACGGCGGCAGCGACGTCCGTGATGTGGGTAATGCTACGGAACAGCGTGCCGGGTGCTAACACCCGTCACCATATTTCGGGACGTGTAAGAGGGCCCAGGGCAAGATTGCGCGGCATATACACCCTAAAGTCCCCCCTGTCGTCAAACCCTAACACAGTTGACCGACGAATCTAGCACTGTCAAGATTCTTGTAAAAAACATATAAAACTTGTCAAAATAGACGTAATTATCAATTTTTTGTGATTTCAATAAAGTATAAGGACCTATATGCAAAAGAACATGAGGTCACATTACTAACATACTCGAAAACAAATACAAACTACACATTCATAATCTATGGAAAATTCTACACAAAATCGATATATAATTTATGTATGTTTATGTTTAGATAAGGCACGTTTAAGTTAATCAAAAATTAATTTAGGAAAATAATAAAAAATGAAAAAATGAAAAAAAATCAAAAAACAAGAAAAAGGCTTTGCCGACGGTTTGCCCGTCGGCGTAGCTACGAACCAGCGATGCCCACATATGCGCCTCGAAGCGATGACGTGGCACCAGCCCACGGATCGATGACGTGGACAACGTATACGTCGACGGTTAAACCGTCGGCGTCGCTACGCCGACGGCCTCCGTCAAAGTCGTCGGCGTAGCTCTCACGTCGTCAGCTCCCCGTTCGTCCGCAGATTGTCTAGGGCATTTCTATTGACGGCCCATTTATGTCGACAGGGGCTGTCGGGATAGCTGTAGATACGCCGACGGTATTATGGTGCCTACGGCCACCGTCGGGATAGGCGAAGGGACGCCGACGGCTTTTCTACGCCTACGGTTCGCCCAAGGCCGTCGGGATAGCTGTAGATACGCCGACGGCCCCCGTCGGCATAGATTAGGCTGTCGGCGTCGAGCTTTATTCCGGTAGTGAGATAGAGATGGAAATTTCTTTCTGCACAGAAAATATGAATCTCAAGAACGTACAATACAAAATATGAATAATTATATAATGGACACATAAGAAATATTTTACATAAGTTTATCCGGCTGCAAATGTCACGGCAACCAGATACATACATACAACGCAAATTAACCAGTGGACGCATACGAGGAGTAGTAGATTTTATTCAGCTTATAAAGCCGAGTAATTAACGAGCTCGGCGACAATAACGTAGGAGTAGCAAGTAAACATTGTTGCAGATGTTGGGCTTATTAGCCGAACCAGGTGGACCAGGTGACCTGCACCGAGATGCGGTTGCGGCCATTGTTGCCGCCCACCTCTCCGCGATCCTCTCCGGTGAGCCGCGCAGTCTCGAACGTCACGGTGCCTTCGGCGATCTGTTCATTGGCCGACAAGTGGTTCCAGTCCTGCAGGCTGAAGCCGAGCTGCAACGAAGAGCACAGCGGCACTGCCACGACCCTCCTGTGAAGCGGAACGGCCGAGCCTCTCCCGACTTCCACGCTGTTCTCGGGGGTCACGTCAAAGAGCTTGATGGTCACCTGCGTGCCGTCCTCCAGGCTCGTGGTGGCAGTGATGGTGCCGTAGACGTCCGGCGCGTCTTCGCTGCTCTCGAGGACGACGACCTCCACCGTGGCCACCGCCGCGTCGGTCATCACCGCGAAGCGGAGCTCCACGTGGCCGTTCACTCCCTTTACGATCCTGCTGTGGATGGCGTCGTACTCGTCGCTGGTCGCCATGAGGGAGTTCCACACCACCACCCCGCTGCTGACCTCGTCGTCCGGCGACAAGTCCGAGTCCCTGTCCATGAGGTTAAAGTTGACGGCGAAGTCGTCGTAGCCTGAGATAGCCCGAGCCGGACCGGTGAGCTGGGCCTGCTCGTCGGGACTAACCGACTGGATGTTGTTCCGGTCCCGGGAGAAGACTTGCTCCGAGCCGACGCCGTCGTCCACGGTGATGGACCCGTAGAGGTCGCCGGTGCTCTCGTCGTCGATTCTTCGAACGTTCACCTCGATAACCTCCACGAGTGTGAGGCCGGAGACGACATGGTCGGGATTGTCCTCCAGGGAGCGCCTCTGGCGCCTCTCCCGGTGGGTTCTGAGCAGCACCAACCCGAGCGCCTGCGCCGCTTCGAAGTAGTTGTGTATGCCGGCAGCGGCAAAATGTTGGAAGCGGCGAGCCACCACTTCCGTGAGTTGCTGGTTGTCGTTGGCGGCGAGCAGCAAGTTGGTGGAGAGGCGCGACCAGTTGTGAATCAGTTGAGCAGCTGCTAGCCCGAGCAGGTTATTTCCTTGGCTTGTCGACGGCGCTGGATCTTCGGTGTGGGCCATCAAAACGGCGACACGATCGACGACGGCGGGAAATCGAAGGGTCTCGATGAAGTGGATGATCAGCGTGCGCAGATAGACCTTCAACTTGTCGTCGGCAATCGTGGTTCCGTTGTTGCCATGAGTGGCCAGCTCATTGATGGCGCTCACGACCACCTCTCGCCCAACTTCGGCGCTCTTGAGAGTTGAGATAACATGCCAGAACCCAGAAGAAAATCCATAGGATAAGACAGAGTTGAGTTCGATGCATGGGCCTGGAGATAGAAATTTGTACCTCATATAGTGTGCCTAGGCCGGTGCCCTGGTAACTCGCGTCGAATCGGAGAGGCGTAGCCGTAATCGGAGGCGTAGCCGTAGGGTCATTTATCATGCTTCGGCGGCCGTTCTCAAGCTGGAACTCGAACCACGTTGCGGAGGCCCCGTCGCCGTTGCGGAAGCCCACGACATATAGGTTGTCCATCCGCAACCTCAAGGTGATTGCGTGCTCATCCGTGCGCAGCACAAGATCCAAAAATCTGGTCGGGATGTCCTCCTGGGCTGGCAGCCGGCCGGCGTCCTGCAGCACGAACGGCCGAGCCGGGTCTCGAAACATGGCGCGCAAGTCGGTGATGAATTTTCGAAATGAGCTCTCTGTCGCCTTCGACATGTCGAATGAAGGCGGATCCATCCTAGCGGCAGCTGCACAAAATGAGTTTCGACCTTCAACGCACGATTTACAGCATTCATCGAGCTCATTTACTGACAAAAAGGTTTTTCCTAAAACATTTCAACAAATTACCTATAAATATTTCAACTCTTTTTTAGACAAACTAAATATTTCGACTATAAAATATCCTGAAGATTCCAACTCACAATCTCAAATATTTCAGTTAACTAGTTACATTTCAACTAATAAAGTGAGATAATTCTGCTACATACCTTTCGGATGACACTGAACTTTAATGTAAACCGAGCAACCGTGAAATGACACTTGGCTTACACGGCATAAACTGGTCCAAATGAACCCAAGGGCCGTAAGCTGAGTGCCACACTTGGCTTACTCTAAGCTGAGTTTATTTGGGGCTTTGATACCCGGCTTTATTTATTTTTCCTGTATTGTGATACAATTATACTATATATCCTTGAGAATTTACCTCAACAAATAATAAAGTTAACTTGAACTATATATAAATCATAGATATTTCAATTCAGTAAATCCAATATTTCCGTGTACTATCCATTCTTGACCTAATTAGCGAAACTTTGGATCTCACTTGCATGCCATTTGTAAGTTCCTGCCAGACCGAAGCATGCAGTGAACTATGTTTAGATTGTGGATGTCATAATAAGATGATCTAATTTATTAAACGTGTCTTAAACTTTAATATGATCTTCCTTAAGAGTTTCATGTTTTGAGCCTTACTAAAATGCAATATATATTTTTTGAAGTGCAATATATAATTTCAAAAACATTGAATTTTTCTACTAGACCTTTCCAAGATTTTTAGCATAACAACAAATTTCAGAGGCAACCTAAGAATTGATGAACGGGAGTTTCGATCTCAAGAGTCAATATTCCAACACTTACTACCCACGGATGAGTAAAGACAATGTGTGGGACTGGTGCTCTCTATGTGCGTCTATAGCTGAAGTAAATAAAACCAATAAACTATGTATAGGCATGCTGTTAAATATGGAATAAATACTGGTGATAAAATGGTACTTCCTCTGTTTACAAATATAATCCATTTTTCAACAGAGGGAGTAGTAATTAAGTCTCAAAATTGGTCTTTCCACGAAGAAGAAAGAAAAAGGGTATTGAAACTGGTGATGTACAAAAGCGCATAGTGTGTATTTTGTTTCTAAGTAACTGCGTCTAAAACTACCTTCTTGAGTTTTTTTTTTTTTGAAACAGAAGCAAAAGATTTGCCTCATCTATTAAATAAGGGAGAATAGATTAGAGTTTTACAACGTCCACCACAAGAACGGCATGCAAACTACTCACGCAATACAATAGGCCCTAGTTTTTTTACACCGGCGATAACCTTCTTGAGTTATAAGTGACCTATAGAAGTAGAAATGAAGGGAGCCAAATATAAGCAATCCAGTAAGTCAGAGACAGCTTACTGTGGTTTAGCTTGGCTGCCCTTTTGCTCCTGATATCCTGCTTTGCCGGTGAAGTGGAGCATAACCTGATGTTCTCCTTATATACTACTTCAGTTTATATCAAATATAACTTCATCTAATTAATTAAGACGTTGGAGAGGGCGTGGTCTAGTCGTAGGTCTTAACAAATTACGTTGGCCGGCAAAGCAAATATTTAGTTCATAGACTGACAGCAATCGTTCATCTTTAAAAAGTTCAAATGGACGGAAATTGCTGACGGAGTATAAATAAACCTTGGCGAAGGAATCAAGCAAAAATCCGAGATAATCAACAAGAGCAAAAAAAGAACGAAGGAAGATACCAGGAAATATCCTCTCCATGACCAGAGACAGATATAAGGCAAGCTCGAGTCAATGTATGTGTTTGCTTCGTACATCAATACCTAGTTAATTAGATGGGCTAGTTTATTTGTGCTTAACTAGAGACAACCAACATGTTGTCATTCATGGTTGACGGGTGGGTTTTAATTATGGCTTCCGTGTTCAAACAAGCCAGCTAACAGCATAAACATCTTGAAATGCTCTCGTAACCTAGGATTATCCCTTAGCTACGAATCATCAATAATCAATCAGTAATAACCTACAAATGATAACAATACAAACTTGCCAATCAACTTTCTTTTGGAGAAGTCGAAGAGCTTTTATCCATGCGGATAAGATGGCCCGTCAGTAGCACGGAGGGTTAGACATGGCTCTTATAATTGACTGACAATTAGGAAAACTTATGGCTGCAATATAGTTAAGTCCTAAAATTGGCCGGCAGAGCTGATAGTTTTTCTTTCGGAAGTGGACAACCCCTGGTCTGCATTGAGTGATGAATGCAGCCATGTATTAGAGCAACTCTAGCAGACCCCGCAAAAGCCGCGAACCCGCAAAATTCAGGCGAGTATGCGGGCTCGGCCCAATTTTCCTGTCAGAATATAACCCGCATACTCGCCCGGCGCGTTAATTTTTTTGTCGTGGCCCGCAAACCGCACGCCCCGATCACTATATCTACGGGTTCGCGACGCGTTTGCGGGTCGAAACCCTATCCCGCGCTCCTCCCCTCTCCACATTTCTCGCCGCCAGAGACCCCCTTCCGCCTCCAGCCACCATGTGGGGCCGCATCTGGAGCTCCGGATGCGGCGGCGGCAGTGACCCCGAGCGAGAGCGGCGCGTCCGGTCGGACGACACGAGGAAGCGCGGGGCGAGGAAGCGGACCAACCGCGGCCTCTCGCCGCCGCCGAGCTTCCACGTCCGCGAGACGGACGAGTATGACCATCGGCACGGCCGTACCCCGTCCACTGCCACGTCCTTCTCCTCCACGGCGAGATCTTCCTACGCCGAGAGCTCCTTCTCTTCCGGCGCGGGCCTTCTCCCCGTGAAGAGGGAGTGGTCGGAGGAGCCCGAGGAGCCGGAGGACGTCGAGTTCGTCCCCGTCAAGGAGGGGCCCAAGGAGCCCAAGGGGCTCGTCCGCCGCGGAGTTGTCGGGCCGAAGGACTTCATCGCCGATGTCGACGCTGTTGCGGCCGCCATTGCCGAGTGGAGCGTGCGCGAGGAGGCGGAGCACCTCGCCACCACAAGGAGCTCGAAGACCTCGAGTTCCGGCAGGCGGTCGCGGCCAACCTCGCCGCCAAGGAGAAGGACGACGAGTGGCGGCGCATCTGCGAGGAGAAGAGGGCGAAGTACATCGACCTCGGCAGCTCCGACGAGGAGGATTGAGCTCCTCCACGGCGTCGTCCATGGTCGCGAGCTCACCGCCGTGAGATCCCTACCCCTCTAGTACTAGTACTGATGTAGTATGTAGTATGACCTAGTGTTTGTAGTGTTTGATCATGTAAAATATATGTGATAGGTGATGAACTACGAGGTGCAATTTCTCCCGCGAAACCGTTTTTTAATGTTATACAGTTTCATCTACGGTTTCTGTTCGGCCGCGCTCGTTCTCGACCCGCAAACGAGATCTTCGTCGAACTGCAAACGCGTTTTGCGGGTCGAGATTTTATGTGGTCTACTAGAGTTGCTCTTAGTGTTTTATAATCCAGCAGTCGAACAAGAAAAAACATTGTGGCCGCATGCCTCATGACATTAACTCCACAAGACACAACTCCAAAGCTAAGCCTTTAAGAAGAAATATCCGCATGTGCATGAATGATGACGAGTCCAACCTAAGATCAGGATTTCATCCCAAAGCCAAGGTTTGGTTCACCATCTTCATGAATGGCACGACTCAGGCTCACGTCGGCATAGCCTGATCAGAGATCTAGTGTTTCCACCGGAGTACGCATGTTCGCCGTTGAAGTCTCCTCCACTATCAACACTTTGTTCGGCTACCGACACCTCGAAATTCGAATACAACATGAGGAGAAACCAGAAGACAAAGACTTCACATCTTGCCTTGCCTCAAGTCACTATCGCACCACCTTCGATGCACCATCAACATGCAAAACATGACACCTCCAGGAGAGTCACCATGTTGTACTTGCCGACAACATGCATGACTTGACATCTCTACATGAGATGCCATGTGTAGCATTCGCCGGAGACTTCACCTGCATGTGATAAGCATGACTTGGCACCTTTGAAAGAGACGCATTTGTCACCTGCCGAGTCGCATCGAACCCGGAATGTTGGTGGAGGGGGCGTCCCATACTGCCGCCAATCTCATAGAGTCCGTCAGCACCACTAAACCCAGCCCCCACTTCCTCCACACGACCTGACACGCCATGGTCGTCGAAGAACTAGGGTCGTCGGCATGGGATGATGTTGCAACGACTAGATCGCGGCCAAATACGCAGCCGCTTGACTGACCACCATGCTACCACATAGTAGCCTCATGCAGCACCAAAATCCCATCGCAACCTCCTTTGTAAGCCCATTAGCCTAGGGAACCGAACCACAATGGTGTCGGCACCGCCGTCGGGCTAAGCGGCGGCACTCACTAGCACATCAGCGTGGCCATTTCTGAAGGATCCCAGAGCCGTCGCCCCAGCGTCCATGCTCCGCCATATGTGGCCACCGTTCAGAGCGGACAGAAGTGCACCGGCGGGAGGCCTCCCGCCATGAGATGAGAAGAGAAGACGAGGACCTGCCGACTTCCTTTGACGGTGGCGGGTGGAAAGATGGGAGGAGAAACAGGGCGGTGGTGGCTAGGGTTTCACCCGAGCCTCCCCTTGGAAGTAACACGAGCCCATATCAAATAGAGCTGGTAGTTAATGAGCTTGAGAAAATTTTGAGTTGTGTGAGCGAAATATTGGTGCCTCACCTAAACTGAGACCCACAATATAGTCAGGTCCTACAAAATTAACTTGCGTGGCAAAGCTGATAGTTAATGATCTAGAGACAGTTTTAGTCGTGTCAGCAAAATAGTGATGCCTCACGTAAACTGAGACCCTAGTTCGTTCTTGTTGATTTGTTCTTTTATATCATTTAGACTCACCTTTTAGAAGAAGGAGAAGAAGGCTTACCACGAGCGACCGACTTGCCGAACAACGCCTCGAGGTCCACACGAAGCTTGTCGTAGGATCCATCGTCGTTTAGGGTCACTTGCCTTCCGACTACATCGCCGTCGATGGTCGCCCTGACGCGTAGAGGCTCCTTCCAAACCTTCATCGACTCGGCATAGTCCGACGAACTCTCCCGCTTTCTGATCACCCTCCTCCTAGACGCCACGGGTGGCCTCCCGGCGGTAGTGCGGCCGCCGCCCTCTACCTTGGCCGTGCCGCTCGCCGCGACGGGCCAGGGCGAGGAGGAGACCGAGGAGGATCTGACGTTGTTCATGGGGTGAGGAGGAAGAAGAAGCAGGGTAGGTCTTTTTTGAGAGAAAAGCAGGGTAGGTTTGTTCTGTGAGAGAGAGAGAACAGGAAGGTGCCCACCAGGGTTCAAATCCTGGTGCTCGCATTTATTTCTGGATTTATTTTAGGATTTCCGGTGATGCGCATTCTGTGGGAGGAGGCGTTCCCGTCGACGACGAGGTGCCTACGGTAACTTCGTAAATTTTAAGATGATATGCTGACTCACTCTCTCGAAGGTGCTCATAAGGATAGGGTGTACGTGTGTGCGTTCATAGGAGTGAATGTATGCGCGTGTATATGAACGCTTGTGTCCGTAGTGTATTCAAAGAACAGGAAGGTGGACATGGTCTGGGCCGTTCCGGTCCCTAACCGAGCAGTCATCTGGACCGGCCGCAGGTGGGGACCGAACCGGACCGGACCGAGCAGTTCCGCGGTCCGCTTTTCTTGCACCGGACCGGTGATGGTAAAGCTCAGGCCGGAAGTTTACGTAAACAGAGACCATGATTCACGTAAAGTGAGACTCTGGACCCGGACAGTTTTAGTTGTGTTAGCAATATAGTCAGTTTGATTTGTTCTAGTTGTTTTGGGGCTTGTCGAGATAGAAGTTCTTGTTTTGCATCAGGTGGACACTAGAAGCTTTCTCAACAGCTCGAGCACGTGTGTCTTTTGCTCTCGTCTTCTCTTCAACATCAAGAGTCCAATAAGATCCGGGACGAAAAACTCATGTCTCTTGTGTTTCAGAGAAATAGCAAAATTATTCCACGAAGGTGAAAGCTTGGCAATGATGCCTTCGCCCACAAACTTGTTCGGCAACACACAATTAAAGTATTCAAACTCCTTCGGAAGTGACTGTATCTCATGAGCTTGCTGAACAATAGAGTGCTTGTCAGTCATCTTGTAGTCATAGAATTGCTCCATGACGTACAACTCGATGCCAGCGTCCGAGGCCCCAAACCTGGCCTCGAGCACAGCCCACATGTCCTTGCTGTTGTCAAACGACATATACGAATCCACAATGAAATCATCAAAAACACTCAAAAGGGCGCCCTTGAAGAGGATATCGATCTTCTCAAAATCCTCCTGCTGTGCAAGATTAAGATCGCCCTCGAAATTACCCTTAGTGGCGTCGTGACAGTACATGGTCTGAAATCAGTAGACTGCTCTCATGCGCCGCCTTGTATATTGCATCCCCTTAAAGGTGGGTAGCTTCAGATGTGTAGAAAAACCATTTAAAGTTAATTGCCTATAATCAAGTTTTTGGATTGTGGAATATATGAGCAAATTACTACAAGATTTAATTCAATAAACAGAAAATAAATCATGATAACAACAACATAGACTCTACTAATCATGCAGACTAGCATAGTAAACGAGCAGAACGAATATACGCACAAAATTTTTGGCATGATCTCAAACAGAGAAGACAAGATTGCATACGGTGCAACGGGAGCCGAACCGCCGGTGTTGATGTTGTCGCCCTGTCGTTGAGGAAAAGGTTACCGAGATCGGTGAAGAAGTCATCAATGCCAGCAGTGACGCGAGTGCGCTCTCCAAAAACCTGATCGCCCCTCTCCCGTACAGGATCACGAGAGGCGGGGTTCTGGAGGCGTAGGTATGAGCTCGGTTCAGCTTAATCCCGCAACCCGTGGCGCGACGCGGCGTGACGAGACGAGGCGGGACGAGGCGAGGCGAGCAAGGGCCTCATCTTTTCTCATTTTTTTACATGTGCTAATAGAGCTCATCTTATAAAGAGGTGTAGCTCTCTCCTAACTAGCAATATGGGATTAAACTTTAGTCTCACTCACACCACACACACATCTAACTCATATGGGTCATAAGAATTTTAGATTTTAGATGGTCTTTAAACCAAAGGACTAATAGCAAAAATCCCACAAAAACTACCCTTCAAATCGTATAAAAAAATCGTACTAATGAAAAACTTAAGCGAAGGCAAAGCACACGGTTTGGGGCACCGGACAAGGTTCGAAATTTCCCTACCGTTTTGGTTGTGACCACCATGGCACCATGCAGTCCTACGGACAAGTGCAGGTTTATTACACTGTTTGACGAACAATTTTCCCCCCACCGGGGAGGATCCAGGGCACCTGCGCGCGGAGTGCAGACGATCGAGAGCATGTGCTAATGCCGGAGGGTATGCTATGTTCTCTTCGTCGTCTCGCCGGAGCCGAGAGGGCAGCCCGCCGTGAAGTAGACTGCAGAGTGTTCCTGTTGAAACGAGGCTCGTCCTCCGTCCGCCGGCTTCCCCATGCTGGCCTGCGATCGGGACCGTCGCTCGTCCGTGCTTGACATACTTCCGTCGAGGTAACTCGTCGTCATCGATATGCCCGTGCTACTATCATCGTCCCAGGCCGCCTCTTCTGACGGCGGCGGCCACGCGAACCTAGGTCAATAGTTGTTGTGCGATGTTTTTTCTGTGAATTGGCTGAGAAGCGACATCTCTCTGCGCACAAATAGTCCAGACACGACATGTCCCTTAAGCACAATCTCTGTCAGGATTAGATGTGCCGAGTGGGACCCACAACTTATCCACATCGGCGTGGGACCCAGATTGCAGCGACATCGGTTAACCCCGTTTGTCCGTTACATGGATTTGTTTATTACGAGTGGAACCTCATGCGCGTTGAGACAGCTCGGTGCGTGCGCTGTGACGACCCGCCGTGCCTTGGAGCTCACCTGGGGTTTTCTCCTACCACGCGCCTCCGTCACGTCCCTTGGAGCTCACCGGGGGTTTTCTCCTGCCACGCGCCGCCGTCCCGTCCCTTGGAGCTCACTCCTCTAGTCGTCTATTCTACGGGGGTTTTCCCTTCCGTCTCGGCTTCTCCGGCTCAATCTTGGTGACGGCGGTAGATGGAGCGGGCTAGACTTGCGGCGGCGCGAGAAGAGAAGCGGCAATCTTCGTCGAGGCGGGCCACGGCGCAGGGCTTGTGGTCGCAATCGCAGGTAACAACGGCGAGGGAGGGTGGAGGATGGGGTGGTGCGGGTCCATGGTCGCAGAGGAGACCGGCGGCCCGATTTGGACATAGATGATCGGCGGCGCGATACCGGATTTCGGTGAAGCGGGTGTTGAAGCTGGCGTGGTTGCGTCACGGCTACGGCGGCAAGTGTTTTCCTCTACGGAGACAGAGGTTTGCCTCCATGCGCAACATTGCTGCGCGCGACCAGAGCTTATCGGGCCGGAGCTCATCGACGTGGATTTCAACACGCTCAACCCCGTTTCAACGCGAGCTGAGCCTGGACTTCGAAGTAGCGGTGGCTCTAGAGGATTTCAGTCAAGTTGCCGTGCTGACGGAGGACAGATTGGTGTGCTCAGAAATTCTCTACGAGATGAAATTGTGCAAAGCTCCAGGGCCAGCTGCAATAACAGAGACAACTGCAGGGCGTTTGGAGGGAAGATGGACGCTCAAAGATTGAGCTGCAGACCATAGTTTAGTTTAGTTTGTGAATATTGTAGTTTAGTTTACCATGTGGGGGATTACTTTTGGGGTTATTTTTGAGAACTGGCCATGTAATCACTATGTCGACACCTTGGGGGCGTGCTCGGGACATGTCGATTTTGGCATTTGCACGTTCCGGTAGGTGAAATCTTGTCAGTAAGAGAAAATTTTAGTGCTCTTACCCGTGTGGGGGATTACTTTTGGGGTTACTTTTGAGAACTGGCCATGTAATCACTATGTCGGACACCTTGGGGGCATGCTCGGGACATGTCGAACACTGTCGATCTCGGCTGCCACCATGTGCCTGGGCCCTCCAGTGGTCACCCGTGTGCAGTGTGAGTCGCGCGCGAGCACGGGAAGCATTTTGGTGCCTTCCCCGTGGCCAGCCGCATTGGCATATTTAACACTTACAAAAGCAATGCCAATTGTATTGCTCTGATTGATCTGTATCCTGGCCACGGTATTGTGGCTTAGTGATTTTTCTGTAGCTAATAAACTCAACTCGAACTATCTAGCCGTTTGATCGCTGCACAATACAAACACTTAGTAACACGAAAAATGTAGGTGACCTACCACTCATGTATCTGCGTAATTTCACCTGAAATATTTCTAGTACACTATTGGAGCTAGTGTGCATAAGTGTGACACGGTGTGAGATGCTGTAACCAACGACAATGGCAAGTCCAGGTGGTGACCACGCCGACAGACGGCTGAAACCGTGCTCTGCCTTTCTGTCCAACGTGCGTGAGTAGCATGGAGGCCCTGAGCACAAGCCACCATGCCCGGCCACCATCATGCACCTCCACGACGGTTGTGCACTGGTTTTCCAATTTTTATTATTTTTTTCGAATTTTTTATACTCATTTCAAACTTGGTTAAACCTAACTTTGATCAACATTTAAACAAGTTTCAAACATGAAAATGAAAAACCAAGTATGGATCCTTCTTAGTCACTCCAAATGAAGCTTTTGTAAGGTTTTTGAAAGTTTCAAGTTCAACACCCAAAATCACTTGTCTTCACATGTGTTTCAAATTCCAAATGTAGGGTAAACAACGCATTTGTAAGCAAGTTTTCTTCTCCACCATATATAAGACAGCCAAATCAATTTTACTTGTTAGTATATGACACAGTAAGAACATGTGCACTGATTTTCTTTTTTTTTCTTTTTGTGAATTTTTTATGCTCATTTCAAATTGGTCAAACCTAACTTTGATCAACATTTAAACAAGTTTCAAACATGAAAATGAAAAACCAAGCCTGGATCCTTCTTAGTCACTCCAAAATGAAGCTTTTGTGAGGTTTTTGAAAGTTTCGAGTTCAACACCCAAAACCACCTGTCTTCACATATGTTTTAAATTCCAAATGGGGTAAACAACCCATTTGTAAGCAAGTTTTCTTCTCCACCTTGTATAAGACAGCCAAATCAATTTTAGTTGTTAGTATATGACAAAGTAAGAACATGTGCACTAGTTTTCCATTTTTTTGTTTTTTTTTTGAATTTTTATGCTCATTTCAAACTTGGTCAAACCTAACTTTGACCAACATTTAAATAAGTTTGAAACATGAAAATGAAAAACCAAGCCTGGATCCTTCTTAGTCACTCCAAAATGAAGCTTTCGTAAGGTTTTTGAAAGTTTCAAGTTCAACACCCAAAACCACTTGTCTTCACATGTGTTTCAAATTCCAAATTAAGGGTAAACAACCCATTTGTAAGCAAGTTTTGTTTTCTATCGTTTATAAGACAGCCAAATCAATTTTAGTTGTTAGTATATTAGAAAGTAAGAACATGTGCACTGGTCTCCATTTTTTGATTTTTTATGCTCATTTCAAACTTGGTCAAACCTAACTTTGACCAACATTTAAACAAGTTTCAAACATGAAAATGAAATACCAAGCCTGGATCCTTCTTAGTCACTCCAAAATAAAGCTCTTGTGGGGTTTTTGAAAGTTTCAAGTTCAACACCCAAAACCACTTGTCTTCACATGTGTTTCAAATTCCAAATGTAGGGTAAACAACCCATTTGTAAGCAAGTTTTCTTCTCCACCATGTATAAGACAGCCAAATCAATTTTAGTTGTTAGTATATGACAAAGTAAGAACATGTGCATTGATTTTCCATTTTTTCTGTTTTTTGAATTTTTTATGCTCATTTCAAAGGAAACATATATGCGTTTGCCTATGTTCCTCCACTTTAAATTGTTTTGTCATGAAACAAAATTACATATTCAGAATCCTTGAATTTTTATGATCATTCTACATATATAATTTATTTCATTTGGAGTTTTGGTTTAAAAGTTATTGACTTTACAAGTTTATAGCATTTTCTGGATTATTGAGTAAATAGAAAAGGTTTATTCATGCTGACGAGTGGGGGGCTGACCGGTCAATCTGATCCGTGGGCCTGGGATGTCAGTGTCACTAGTGAAATCCACCTCCTACTTATACGGTCAAATGTGTCGTACCCTAGCTATTTTCAGATCTGCGCCACTCTCGCCACCGGCGACCACCACGCAATCCAGCCCCGCCGCCGCAGATCATGTACTGCCATGCGACGATCATGAGGCCCGGATCTTCCAGCTCGCGTGGCAGCCATTCCGGCGGTGGAAACCGCTCCGACAAGAAGCGGCCGGCGCCCAACTTTGACCCTGAACGGGCGGCGCGGGTTGCTTCCGACGCTGCTCGGAAGTGCGGCGCGCGCAAGTTCACCAAATGGGGGCTCGTGCTGCCGCGTGCGTTCTCTCGCTGCGAGGTGGAGGAGTACTACCGTGAGGTGGCGGCGCGAGGTGCTAGCGCGGGTGGCGCGGGGAGCTCCTCTGGCGCGGGTGGCACGGGGAGCTCCGCAATTGCACGCGCACCGCTGCCGCCTCCGAAGAGGGAGGGGGAGGAGCAGGGCTTGGCACCGCGCCCGCTCGGCTTTCTGCCGGGAGACTACGTCAACGACAGCGACCTCGACGGCGTCGTCACCGAGATTATGGAACGCACCAAGGACGAGCCGCAGCAGCTCGTCGCACGCCGGGAGATGGAAGAGGAGCTCGACGAGCTTCGCTTATGCCAAGCCATCGAGAAGTCCCGCGCCGACAGGGGGTGGGGCGCCTCCAACTCCGACTCCGACTGAGTAGCACCGCCGCCTCGTCGGAGCCGCACCTTTGGGGCTCAGGTGAGCCTAATTTTGAAGATCTAAACTAGGGGTAGGAGCTGCGGGATATCCGTGTAGATTTAGGTAATCGAAGTATTTCGTCTGGCTTTTTCTCCGACGAGTGTGGCTTTTGCTCCGACGAGCCCGCCATTAGAACTACGGGTACTACTCCGTGTGTAATTAAACTAAATTATCTGCTATGTTTGGTAAAATCTATGTATGTTGTTTGAATTCGGTCGATTTCAGTTGAATGCTTGTAAATATGCTTGTCTGTATCGGAGCTCGCCGTCGTTGTCGTGCTTCGTTGCCGGAGAAGAAGAAAAGGAAGGATGCGTGCGCAGAGGAAAACAGTTTAACCGTAGTCGCCGCCAACTGGTCCCACGCTATGGGTCCCACCTGGCTCCTCCTAATCCTGACAAAGATAATGTTTAAGGATCATATCGTGTCTAGGCTATTTATGCACAGAGATATGTCATAGCAGATGTATTTTCGCGAACGATATCACTTTAGAGCTAATTCATAGAAAAACATCACACAGGAGCTATCGACCCCGCGAACCTTGGCTTCGTCAGAGGCACCTCTGGTGGTGGTACCGACTTGGCGATGACTTGCACCACGTCGGGCATGATCGGCCGGTCGGACGGGTTCGGGTTGCTGCACGCCAAGCCCAGGAGCAGCGGGGGTTCCACTTCGCCGCCGGCGTCCAGCTCCCGCTCCCCACCGTCGTCGGAAGAAGAGGCGAGCACCGCGGCGTCCACACACTCCAGTAGCCTACCCTCGCGGTGGAGCCGCCACACCCGGTCGGTGATGTGGACGCCGCCGCCATCCACCACCCACTGGCCCGTGACGACCTCGAGGATAAGCACCCCGAGCGTGAAGATGTCGGTCTGCCGCGTCGCCTTGTTGTTGGACATCGGGTACTCCGGCGCGATGTATCCCTGGGTGCCACCGAAGACGGTGGCGGAGTTCCTGTCGACGGCGATGGTGCAGGCCAGGCCAAAGTCACCGAGGCGGGCGCGGAAGCTCGAGTCCAGCAACACGTTGCTTGCCTTGATGTTGCAGTGGAGCACCATGGGCTCATGCTCGTGGTGGACGTAGTGCAGGCCGGTGGCTACATCTCTGATGATCTCGTACCGGGTGGCCCATTGTTGGATCGTGGCACCTGTGTGGCGATGACCGGTGCCGCGACTGCTACCGCTGCTGCTGCCGCCATTGCAGCCTTTGGGCAACAGATGTTGATCTAAGCTGCCGTTGGTCATGAACTCGAACACGAGCAGCGGCTCTCCTTTGTTGTCAGACCATACTGAAAGTTTTGATGTACATGAACATGTTTCTCAGGAAATGACAGGAAATGACGTGACCATATTATGTATGTCTACATGGCATGAAAACTAGTCTTTTCTCCATTGTGTAGATATATACAGTAGTGCAAGCTAAACCATATAGTGTACTAAATCAAAGACTTGTTGATTTTCACTACAGACTACAAACAGATGTATATATAAGTTTTCTTAGAGATTTCAATAGACTACATACAGATGTATATATACATACATTAGAGTATAAATTCACTTATTTTATTCTGTATGTACTCCGTGGTAAAATCTCTATAAATTAGACCTTTATTTAGAAACAGAGGGAGTATTAATTAGGTGACTGGTCCTATATTCACATGATAATTTCATATAAAATAAATTTGAGAATGTAAGAACAGAATAAAATCTATAGCAAATTTCATTTTTGTGTATGACAGTTTCTTCAATATTTTAGTTATTTGACATAGGTAGGGAAGCTAATGAAGAGATCTTTTTTGCAAAATCTACAACAGCCAACGCTGCCTGAAATCGTTGATTTGAAGAAGCTTTCTTGGGATTCATCTAAAAGGTAATGCGATCAAGCCTTTTCGTATCTATCCATGTATACATTCTCACTCTATTTTAAGTATTTTTTTTTCTTAAAGCTTGCATGGCAAGAAATTTTATTCAATCAGATAGCTGTTCTTTTTTGCTGTTAGGTTAGTTTATTTGATTTTGGTGATGAACTGAAATAATTCTGTGTGACAAAATCATCTTACAAGAAAATGTAAGATTTTATTTCTTAGTCATTGTATGAATATTTTATTGACCAATCTTTGTAAGTGATCTAGCCATGAACTTCTACACATTTCCCTGTGAAAATGATCGGTCATATCTCCCGCGGGAAAAAAAGTTTCTACATAACTCCTGCAAAAAAAAAAGGTTGGGCACATCTCCTCACAAGAAAAAGTGCATCCACATCTTCGGGCAAAAAAGTTCCAATAAATCTTTGCCCCCTATTAGTTTCTGTCCTAGCTCAGCCCCTGTTGGGACGAGTTCATGTCGAAATATGACTATCGATATTCTTGTTCGGTTAAAAGGTGAGCAAGAAAGAGCCCATGCATTAATTGAGAGAAGCAAACCTAGATAAACCCCACTGCCAACTAATAGAAGTGGATCAAGTGCAAGAAAAAAAGGAGGGGTAATCCTATTGAGGCATGTTTTGACATGGAAACTCCTTACTCTTTTTATATTTCTAATAATTAACAAATATATAAACATATCCTAGTTTTTAGAAATTTACCATATCAGACGTATCCCCGTATCCAAGTATCCATGCAAGGGCGGCAGAGGGGGTTGTGGACGCTGCCGATCCGGGAAGAGGTTTCCTATCGGAATCGGGGTCGGAGGCTGGTGTATCAGCGGATTGAAGTTTTTTTAAATGATCAGCAGATTGAAGTGGTTGTTTGGATACAGAGAATTAGATGTGAGGTTTTGAAAAGCCAGTTTTGGAAGGATTTTTAGGAAAACCAGTTTTAGGTTGTTCTTCGGTTAAGATGAATTTGTATAATTCCTTGTTTGGATGGGTTAAAATCAGAAAACGTGATTATAAACAGCTCAATGGCACACAAGAGGCTTCATCAGTTCTCATGTTACCACCGGCGAGCCCTTCGTAGGCCAGCCGCTGCAGCTCCAACCGATCGTGTGCGTGGGCAGAGCACCACCCCGCTCCTAGTGCGTGTAGCCATGACCGATATTGTGCTGGCCCTAGGTAAGGCCTGCATGCCAACTTGATACGAGGCTATCCATGCCATCATGTTGCAGCTTGGCCGGTCGGGTCTTGCTGCAAGACCACCTTGCGTCCGTGACGGTGCAGCTTGGCTGGTCGAGGTTTCGTACAAGGTCATCGGTGCCATTCAAATGCAGGTCAAGGCTTAGTGGACAGTGCAGTTTGGCTGGAAAGACAAGCGCTGGACGAACCAGAACACGGCGGCCACTACCACGTTGCTCGGAGGTCTCGTCGGAGAAGGGCAAGGCCACCACGCCATCGTCGCCGTCGGGACGTCCATAGTGCGGGTCATCAACCTTCTCTCCGGCAGCAGCCTGCGGCCGTTCGACAAGGCACTGCCGGCTATCTAGAAGTGGACGTGGCATCTCCCGTCGCCGACTACGTGCGACGCGTCCTTTTCATGGTCTCGAAACAGGCTTTCGTCCCGCTTTATAAATAAAGCAACAACCGAACAAGTACATGGCCGAACGATACAAGGTGATGAGGTAGCCCTCTTACAAAGTCGATCCTGAGATAATCGACACACGTAGAACGCACACGACTACTACCAGTAAGGAGCACCAGGAGAACTAGACACACACCACGCTACAACCTAACAAACCTAAGCTCCACGACAACACCCCAAAAAGGGAAAACGGCACAAGTCTACACCGGACAAAGGTTTTCACCCGAAGCCGTGACACGGAGAGAAGATCCACGACGATGTCTTCAAGAAGAACACGGCACCCTCGGGTGTCGTCGTCGTCGGTGCCAAAGCACAGAGCTTTCACTCGGCAACTCAACCGTGTCACCTCGAGATCGCCAGGAGGAGCGCGGCAGTGCTAGCACCCTTGATCTGGATCAGGACGCCGCCCCTCTGAGGGGGAGGGCACATCCGAGCTACCAGCCACAACACCTCCCGTTGCCCACACAACCCGGGAGGAAAGCCACCACCATCGCAATGGTACCTGTCGGACAGTAACCATGCGAACCGCCATCCGGGGCTGCCACCCCGGCATCCCTGTCGCAAGGGAGTGTATGCCGCGCACATCACAACGTACTCAACCACGGGAGGAAGAGCGACGACAGTCCATCAACTCCTAGCCCGGCATCAGTCTCAGAGTCTGGGTAGGCCCGTCCACTGTAGGAGGCGCCCAGATCGGCGTCCCTTGCCAGTGTCGGTGGACCGGGAGGGACACAACTCCAAGACTACCGACGGCCGCCTATGAGTCAGCTCCAAGCCCTTGGTCAAGCGACTCACATGACGCGTCGTCCACGGTCACCGACGTCGATCCGTGCACCCACACAACACTACCACGACCACCACCATCGAGCACTATACCCACGAGGAGACCTGCGAGCAGATCCCAGGCCAGGCCCAACCACTCCTACCCGAAGCCCAAGCTTCGATCCACCCCGAGCCCTAATAAGGCCTGCCCGGGCATGAACCCTAGATCTGAGCCACCCGACGACACACATCCAGGAGAAGGAGGGCACCACCACCGCCCTGCGCCGCCTACAGGACTGTGGCTGCCACACCGCCGCCGCACTACAGGCCCGCACCTCCCCATGCCTAGTGGAAGCATCAGCGCCTGGATTGGGTAGAGATCACCACCGCTAGCCAGCACACCCCCAGGGCGGAGCAGCCAGCCAGGGCCACCTAGGCCCGCGCCGCCTGCCGGCCAAGCCGGCCGTCGTGGCCAGGCGTGCTCCGACCACCTCGCCGCCCTCGGCCCGCGCCGCGACCTGCAGCAAAACGCAAGGATCTGGCATCCCCGCCGCCACCACAACATCCGCGCGCCTCGCCACCTTCCACGTCGCCCGATGCCCAGCAGCAATGCCGGCGACCACCTGGCGTCCGCGCGCTGCCGCGCCGCGCCGCTCGACGCCCGCGACGCGCCCCAGACGGAGGAGCCGCACCGCGCCAGCCCCAGCCATCGGGGGGGGGGGGACGAAAAGGCCCCGCCGACGCCGGCTCCGGTCGGGCTTTACCCGGTCGAGCCCTAGGGCGGCGGCGGAGGGGGCGGGAAGAGTTGAGAAGGGGAGCGGCGGCGCCTGATTTAGGGTTCCCCTGGTCGCCGCGCGGAGGCGACACGGGAGGGGAGGGAGGGTCCTGTTCATGGTTGACCCCGACCACTATAAACTTGTTTTTAGAAAAACCTCTATTAGTCATTTTTCTATAAAGTCGTTTTTCAGGGTTTTATAGAACTCATTTACACTTACCCACGATTTTGTTATTAATCCAAACAAGGTTTGAGATGGTTACAACTGAAATCATGTTTTTTTGAGAGAAACGTCGGCTTTATTGATCACTTAAAACAAAGTTACAAAGAGTCTCTAGGATAGATTCCGAAGCAGAATGGAAAACAACAAGACTAGATGTATTCTTACAAGACTTAGCTAAAATATGAGCAGCTACATTAACTTGCCGACGAACATATTTGAACACCACAGAATCAAAGCTTCTCGAAGCAACTTTGATACCATTTACCACAGTATCAATGATGGAGCGGTCAAAAGTGTTGGCATTAATCCTATTCACAAGTGACTGGCAATCTGTAGCAAAAATACCTTTGAAGAAGTGTTCATCCCATGCTAGTGGCACAGCTCCATGAAGAGCCATAGCTTCCACAAGTTCAGGTTCAAGTGCACCATGAAGAGGCTCGGTTACTGCGGCCTTCATGACTTAGGGCCACGGCACCAGCCCCGGACATATTGATATCTGAAAATACAACAGCATCTGAATTGATGACCATAACACCTAACGGCGGCGGAGTCCATGTGTTGGAAAAAAATGACTCACGCCAGATGACAGATTCAGAGTTAAAAAAGTGCTGCATAATAAGATCAGTGTATGCACATATTTTCTCCACCGTATGGCGAGGCTGGGGAATATTAGGCGAGTGGCGCGCCTCATTATGAGCTTCTCATATATGCCACAAAGAAATAGCCATAATTGTGGTATCTTTGTCTGAAGATCTTGAGAAGAAATCAAAGAGCCATTGTTCCTCCTTCAGAAATACTGAAATCGCGTTTTTTGGAATCCGGTTTCGTATAATCTCTTTATCCAAAGAGTGGGGACTGGGGACCACGTCCGTCCATGGCAGTTTCAGCAGCTAACATATAAGGAAACATTTGAAGACTTGCCATTGCCGGACAAGATTTGAAGATTTCGATACCGTTTTGTTTGTGACACTCCCACGGACAAGTGCAAGTTTAAAAGTACACTGTTTGACTTTGGTGAAGCATTTTTCCCCACTGGGGAGGATCCAGAGCAATATTTTGGTTACCGAGGAGGTCTTTTTTCTCGTGGGTCACTGGGAAATGCGGTTACCGTGAAATACCGAGCAAATTTCGGACGAAAATTTAGTTCAAAGTTTGAATTCAAATTTTTCAGAACAAAAACTAATTTTTTTAAATTTTCAACAACATGACTTGTATTTATATCATATCAGCAGTTTACACAGCATATATAGCAACACAGACTATACTTAAGAGACGAACAACTAGATTACACTTGAAATTAAAAGTTCACATAAAAAGACACATATCAGCATATTACAGATTAAAAGAACACAGCATATAGATGCAGCGAACAACACACATATCAACATAATGACCAACAGAAAAATAGTTCAGATTTTTTAGACTAGACTTCAGATTTAAAGTTCACATAAGAAGACACATAGCAGTCCAACAACAAAATAAATTCAGTCTGCAGTACATATTACAGTCCCACAACAAAATAAGTTCGGTCCACTCCCACAAACATCAATTCGGTCCATAGCAACAAGCAATAAACAGACCAGTCGATTCTTGTTAGACTCGCAAGTCTCCTTCCTCAACTCTTAGAGCGAATCAAGCTGCAAGTGAGCAAATTCGTTGCCAAGTTGTTAACAAACAGATTTGTCTATAAGGCAGCAAGCAAACAATTAAAGTAACACTTGATCATTACCGTCCTATTCCTCCTCTTCCTAGTAGACTTCCGCAATGGTTCATTGTTGCTGGGAAGCATCGCATCATTATTAGCTACAAAAATCACTAGTCAGCACATGAATCACATAAATAAATTCATATAGTGTTGATATAAACTAAAGGGCAATCACCTTCCTCCTCCTCATCCTCCTCCTCCTCCTCCTCTTCCTCCTCTTCCTCCACTTCCTCACCAGCATCCAGCCTAGTTCTTCTAAATCTATTGTCTTTTCCAAATCCCACCTCTAAGACAACCGGATTGAAGGCATCACCATCGTAGTCATTGTTCTCATCCATTGAAGGCACGGAGTCGTCCGCTGGCCCCAACCAGCCCATGATTTCATTATCCTGGTCATAGAGTGAGGTATTCATCAACAACGTACAAGGATCAACCTCTTTCTCTTTTGTCTCACCAAGAATTAAGCGGATTCGCAGCCCAAGGTTGTAGTGGCAATAAACCAACTTGTGCAGCTTTTCAAAACCAAGACGGTTCCTCACTAGTGTATGCACCAAAGCAAATGTGCTCCAATTTCGCTCACAACCGCTTGAAGAGGTGCATTGAGAGACAATCCGAATAGCATACTTGTGAAGCAATGGTGTACTATCTCCAAATGTTTCCCACCACTGAATTGGGGTCACTTGGCTGGCTGCACTACGAGGGAGCATGCCTTCGAAAGCCCCTCTTGTATTGGTATACATGTCAATTTCAGGAATCATTTTAATGAACTCTGAAGGACTAGCCAACTTCCTAAGTGCTGCATTGAGGCCCTTCTTGTGTGATAGACTTGTTCCCAAGTTATGCTTGTAGTGCCCTTCCGGGTCAAGAACACCGGCTGTAGAATGGATAGATAACAGGGCAACAAGAATTAGATGGCAACAAGAATAACAATACTATGACAGCAAGAACCATTACCTGCAACCATCAATGTATTTTGGTATAAATTCTCAACTCTTTTGTCGACCACCTTTAGGTACTTGTATTGGTCTAGAGATTCTTCAGGAAAAGCAGAACTCAAGTGATGCCTAGCATGCATCATCCTTGTCATGAATCCAGAAAGTGATCCAAGCTTCTGTGAATCAGCATATCGAAGTATTGTATATATTGGGCCGATTACATCCAACACCATCTTCACGCCATCCCACCATTTCCTACTTATCAAACAATCATATGTGTAGTCATAATCAACCTCCGAACTCCATGAGCTATTTTTCCACTCGGGAGATGTCATCCACACCTTGAATTTCTCTTGCTTATCCCAAAAGCTTTCCAGGAACATGAAGTTAGTTCCAAACCTTGTGGCATTCGGTCGCACCAACTCTCCACCTATGTGCTTCTGCATTTCAGCATGCAAAGTTGAATGGTTGTACATGAATCTACAGATTCTCTTACAACTGTTAACCACTGTATTAATCTTAGGAAAACATCCCATCTCCTTTAACATGAGGTTAATCGTGTGAGCCGCACATGGCTGCCATGTGATGTGTGGGAAATCAGCAACAAGATCAAGACATGCTTTCTTGAAGTTAGAGCCATTGTCGGTCACAAGCTGGACAACATTTTCCTGCCCTATCTCTTCGATCACTTCTTTGATGTGCTCATACACAAACTTAGAATTTTGCATGTGTCCAGTGGCATTGACAGATTTGTGGAAATACATACGCCCGTTGGAGAACACCATAAAGTTTATAATGCTCATCCGAGAAGGACCAGTCCATGAATCTGACATGATAGTAACACCATATGTGGGCCAATCTTCTTTGAAATTAGCCACATACTGCTGCAACTCTTCATAGTTGGAATTCAAATAAAGTCCATCAATATCTATGCCTTTAGGGGCAGGCACCCCTTTGCCAAGGTCTTGAGTCAATTTCACAGCTCCTATAAAGTATGGACAGTTGGCTTTGTGTCCAGGGATGTCATTGGCATGAAACCATTTCGCCCAGGCCTTCCCAATCCTTGATTCATATTCCACCTTATTAATACACACCTCCATTGTCTGTTGCGTCCTAGTCTTGCTATATGCCAAATCAACATCAAAGTAGTCTTTGACACCACTTGAGCTGCCTACAGTTCCTTTACCACCACTAGTTCTCCGCTGATCTTCATGTAATGAACTTTGTAGGGTCTCCCGTAGTATCTCACTGTCCTCATCTTCACAATCAATATGTATTGATGCACCTAGATTGTTCAGATGGTTGACCTCATTTACTACTCTTTTCCTTCCTTCTTTGGACTTCCTCCTCCTATCAATTCCCTCTGGAATGTCTTTCCGAAAAATAGTAACTACATGATGAGGCGCACTCAGGCAAGAGTTACAGTCAGGCCCCAATCCAGCTAGATGCTGCTTGAATCGGGTTGCACCCCCACCAAGTTTAACAGTCCCACAATATGAACAAGACCATGCATTTCCTTCCAATGATTTCCCATGACACCATATATTTGTTACATCATTTGCATTACCTTAAATAAAAATACAGAAGCATATGTAATGATTTCGCATGTTATTAGGATAACATTTGATTCAAAGCAAAATGAATGCACACTGGACAGGAAATTAGTTTTATATGCCTGCATTATTATTACTTCTATTTTTAGGGGACTTCTATTTTTATTTAACCTGCAATATTTGATTGCTGAAGTAGCAACATAGTTGTTAACGCAGATCTAAACAAATCACAGTTCATATGTGAATGGTAAAAGGCTTTGTAATCTACAATCTGAAGGATTAGAGAGAACCATACATACTCCCATACTCAGCAGGCGCACTTAAGCTCTGTAAGACTACCTAAACGACCTCAAGCAACCTGTAATTTAGCAAGCAGGGTAACAATTATAACTAAGCATGGATCCACAGTTTTGCAAACTGAATAAATATACCAAATAGTTAAAACCGGTGAACTGAAACACATCTTAAAAACTGAAGAAATAACCTTTCTTTGGTTTTGGAATCGGCAATGGAACCTCCGGGCCTCTGTATATGCCACCATGACGAGCCGCGCCGGTGGCATATCCACTCCGATTGATGTCGTCCACGAACTCCGAGGCTTGTCCTCCTCCTGATGAACAGATGGTCGCACTGCCACTTCCGTGACCTGTGCCTCCGGATCTGCTTGGTAGTCCATGAACGAACACATCACCTCTACCCTAACCAACGGTGATTGATGCACGACCTGCGCCATGGACGCCGGCGACGACAGCCATCCCAACAGTTCGCTGCTGGACAGATCCATCGCCATCACCCTGCCCCATCCCCCTTGCAACACCGGCCATGATGGAGAGCACGGCCGTGCAGCAGTTGGACAGGAGCCAAGGGGTGGATTGGGCGCCGCAGTCGCCACCGCCGCCGCCGCCACCGCCAAGTTTTGGGTTCGGGGAGAGAAGGCGAGAGAGACTGGTATTTGGGTTCTAGGGTTTGTGCGTGGCTGTGTGAGTACGAATAGGCAGCGACTAGTAGCGACTAGTGAGGCACAGCGTGCGTGGCCGCCGTGGCTTCTCGTTCTCTCGCTGGGCCGGACAATTTTTTAAAAAAGGCCGAATTTATTTGCTCGAGAGGCCCATCTACCGGAGTGTAGCGAGAAGCTCGGTTAGCGCCCGGTAACCGTTTTTCTCGGGCGGCAACCAAAACGCTGATCCAGAGCAAGTGCTCATGGCATCATCTGACACGAAAAGAAGAGCAGCTGCCGAGTGCAGACGATGGAGAGCAGGTGCTAATGCCGGAGAGTATGCTATGTTCTGTTCTTTGTCTCGCCGGAGCCGGGCGCGCTGGCTGTCGTGAAGTAGACCGCGGAGTCTTCCAGTTCAAACGAGGCTCGTCCTCCGGCCGCCGGCTTCCCCAAGCTGGCCTGCAATCGGGACCGCCGCTCGTCCGTGCTTGACATGCTTCCGTCGAGGTTACTCGTCGTCATTGACGATCCCGCGCTATCATGACCATCACAGGCCGCCCCTTCTGCCGGCAGCCACACGAACCTTGGCTTCATCAGAGGCACCTTAGGCGGCGCCGCCGACTTGGCGATGACCTGCATCACCTCAGGCATGGTCGGGCGCTCTGATGGGTTCGGGTTGCTGCATGCCAAGCCCAGGAGCAGCAGGCGCTCCGCTTCGCCGCCGGTGTCAAGCTGCCCCTCCCCGTCGCCGTCGTCGTCCGATGAAGAGGCAAGCACGGTGGAGTCCACGCACTCAAGTAGCTTCCCCTCACGATGGAGGCGCCACACTCGGTCCGTGATACGGACGTCTTCCTCATCTGCGGCCTGATGAATCAGCGCCCGCTGGCCCGTGACGACCTTGAGGATAAGCACCCCGAGCGCGAAGATGTCGGTCTGCCGCGTCGCCTTGTTGGAGGACATTGCGTACTCCGGTGCGATGTACACCCGGGTGCCACCGAAGACGGTGGCGGACTTCCTGTCGACGGCGACGGTGCAGGCAAGTCCAAAGTCGCCGAGGCGGGCACGGAAGCTTGAGTCTAGCATGACGTTGCTCGCCTTGATGTCGCAATGGAGCACCATGGGCTCGTACTCGTGGTGGACGTAGTGCAGCCCGGTGGCTACGTCTCTGACGATCTCGTACCGGGTGGCCCATTGCCGGATGGTGGCACCTGTGCGTCGATGATCAGTGCTGCTGCTGCTGCCATTACCGTTTTTGTCGAAGAGATGTTGGTCTAAGCTGCCATTGGTCATGAACTCGAACACGAGCAGCGGCTCTCCTTTGTTGTAAGACCATCCTGAAAGTTTTGATGTACATGAACATGTTTCTCAGGAAATGACGCGACCATATTATGTATGTCTACATGGCATGAAGACTAGTCTTTTCTCCATTGTGTAGATATATAGTGCAAGCTAAACCATATAGTGTACTAAATCAAATACTTGCTGATTTTCAACGCAGTCTATGTTTATGTCAAGCATCACTTTTTTTCTCCGGGGAAGTATCACTCTCAACATCTCAAATTGGTTTGCTGGATAACAGACACCAGTTTTGTGCATGAGCTACCAGCCAATCCAAAGAAAAGGGAAAGTAGAAAGAAAAACACAAAAATGAAAAATGTCAAATTCTTGCTCATAAATCCCAGTATATATGAATACTGCCTCTAACATAAAGCTTGTGACTGATACTGGTAGTAAAACAATCTAGAGGTGTTTGGCGTTTCAATCCAGTTCCAAGTGTGCATATCTTGGAACAGAATAAGAGAACTGAAATGTCTTAAGTCTGTAGATAACTTATTGAAAAATAATATACTAGAATTCCATAAAAGAAGAGTTAGAAACAGTCATGAATATGTATCTGATGTTTTTTATTTGTGTTCATAAATTTTCCTCGAGAGCTTCGTTTAAGTCCTTGTTTCTTCTGTAAGCACCATGTCCTTTCCCTATTTCGAAATGTTTGTTTCTAACATTCATATTTCAACACACTTTCTGAGACTGCTTCTTGTATTTTCTTTAGATATTTAAGCTTTTAAAATAAAGCTTAAACATATAGTTTCCTCAAATGTTCTTTTAAGAAAAACATGTTTATGTAACTTATTTATATATCTTTATATTTTTTGCAAAACATGTTTTTTTATACATTTCATGTTCTAGTGATATTTTTAGTGCATGTCGAGTTGCCTACCGGATAACCATATATGCCAAACTACCATGACGTCATTAACAAATGCAATGCCAAAACTTGAAGCACAATGAGGAAGAGTAACTTAGCAAGCCCTTGAATTGAAATCAGTTGTTCCTTGTGACGTATTAATGTATGTTTTTAATTATATATGTTGGCAATTCTATATGTTGTTAAGAAATGGTTTTGTATGACACTCACATGTTGGTCCCACATGTCAACAGCCCCAATATGCCAGTCAATCTAACAGAGTTGACTACTGTGCCACATCAACACATATGAGTGGGCCACCCCTATCATAATCAGGGTTAACTACGGCTGGATTGGTCACTAACATGAAGTGCTAGGTACTTGCAAAAAAAAACAGTGTAAAAGTGGTAGTTCTTTTACAATGAAAAATGTAATTCTGCTGGACGCAAACCTCAAATGTGGTAGTTTTTGGCTATTCACTCCAATTTTGCATGATAACAATGACACATAATTAGCTATTTTTGTGAGTATAATTTCGTTTGGGAAAGTTAGTGAGCACTACTTGTGTGGTCGGTAACTCAAGGGTTCAAGTTGATAGGGGATAAATAGTCTTGGGGCAGCTATGTATGTAGCAAGTATCTCTATATAAAAGCACAACATTATTTTTGAGATTACTAAGGGCATCAAGGGTGTCTAGGGGTTAAGTTGGCTCCAAAGTATTTGCGGTGCATCCTTTTGCCACCTCTATACATGCCTCTAAGCCTTTAGAGACTGACGCTATACAATGTAGGACCAACCTCAAAGAAAAAATAGCTAGCTTTGACTCTAACGTGAGAGGCTGCCTCCAAGTCATCCCTTGCCACCAAAATTATCCCCTGGCCCCTTATACTCACTGTAGTGAACATTTGTGTACAAATTTGGCCTGGGAAGGGTCAAAACGGTTGAGATGGGTCAAATATTTTAGGATACATGAGCTCCACCTTAAAGACAGGTGTAATGGCTTATGGCTATACACTACCTACTTTTTAGGGGAGTCACTAACGAGCGGGCACCTCTTGTGCTCCAAGCACGTCACGTGGTGTGCCGCAACGTTGTCATATGTGACGCGGTGGACACACCCTGTGGAAGCATGTTTTTTTTTTCCTGTACGCGGTTTCAGGAGGGGGGAGGGGTGTCAGACTTTTCCCTAGCTCTCCCTGGATTTTGGTGGAATTTTTGTGACGCATAGCTGTGCTTTCCTGAAATGAGGGGAAACATAGATTTGCTTCCGTCAAAAGCATGCGCTTCTCGAAAAGGGAGAAGCAGAGCTATGCTGCTTGACAATGAAAAATCATAGTTGTGCTTGGCCAAAAAAGGAAAAGGAGTAATATGTGCTTCCACCACAAGCAAACATGCGCTTCCTCGAAAAACAGGGAAAACTATAACTTGTGCTTTGCAAAAAAAAGTGAAAACTGCAACTATGCTTTTAGGCTTTTTTAGGTTTTCATTTTTCATTCCATTCTTTTAGATTTTGTCTTTGTTTTTATTTGTTTTTCGGTTTTTTCATGATTTTTTTCATCAAAACGTATTAACATGAAATTTAGTTTAAAACATCTTGATGTAAGAAATTCAACGGTGAAAACGGTTTAGTATTTGGACGCATGATTCAAAGGACAAGGTGTTTTGAATAACGAATCAGTGTAGAAAGGAAAAAATTGTAAGGGGGGAATGGGTGACCGGGGCGGCCAGGGAGAGGTCCCGGCGAGCAGGGAAACGGCGGCCACGCCGGATCCCAGTTGCCAGGGCAGCCGTTTCTAGGCCCTAGCGGGAGCCGACTCCGACAACTTCGACGAGGAGGAAGGCTACGTCGGTTCGCCCACACCATCGGACATCATCTACGAGGCGGCGGGCTGCGGACGTTCGGAAGAGGACATCACCGCGGGTTTAGAAGCTATACTACCGGCGAACGACGAGGCATGGAGTGGACTCGGCGAGCAAGACAAGGTGGAGGCGCTTCGTCGGGTGGTGCCTCGCCGGACGTCGACGACGGCCGTCCGTCCTTGGAAGGCCCCCCTCCAAAGGTAAGTCTCCTAGCTCTCACTTTGGTCGATTTCATTAGCACGTGGAAGGTCGTCGAAAAATGGCGGAAGAAGAAGTTGGTGACTCGACCGACAGTGGCGACACGGTCGCCGGCGGCGAGTCAGACCGATCTGGATCATGGGATCCGTGATTCAAGGTAGTCTCATTTGAATTCTCTCTTGGACCAGTATGGATCATGAAAAGAGAGAGATGGGCCGGGTTTAGCTGGGTATATGGCCCAGCTGAACACACGAGGGCCGTCACTTACCGAGCCAGACGAGGAGTCCAAGTCGCTAACCAAGTCGACAGAGAAAGAACGAAACTTTCCGTCATCGGCCGCGATCGCGTATCGGGGTCAGACATCACTGCAAACACAGAAAACTTTCGAGGCTAGGGCTCGTGATCTACGTCGCCGGTACCCAATTGGGTTTCCATCTCGCCCCAGGAGAGCCGGCGCATCCCTGTGGCTGCGGCGGAAACGATGGCTGGCCGGGGAGCTGGGGGCCAACCGCCTCCTGTGCAGGCCGGCGGAAAGCCGGAGGTGTCCGTGACGGGAGCAGCGGCAAACTCCCAACCCTCGGGTTAGAACGAGGGAGGTCGGGGAGATGCTGCTGGTCGCCGGTTTGAGGGGCCGGGGCGTGGCAGTTTTTATGCCGATCGAGGCGGTGGATCAGGACATGGAGGTGGGAATTGTGGTGGCTATCAGGGCTACCGGCATAGCTGGAACCAGTGGAATGATGGCCCAGGCGGACAGGCTGGCGGGCGCGGGTATTGGAACAATGGAGGGGGTCGAGGGGAAGGTCCTAATCAGTGGCATCGACCCTTCTACCCTCCGGAAGGTGACTTTGTTGAAGGGGCCAAGGGTCCGCTATATCGACACCGCGGTGGTCGCGATGGCGGAGGTCGTGCTCTCCGGCGGAACAAGAGTATCCCCAAGTGAGCGAAGGTATCACATACGACTACTACAGGGGAGAAGGCTGCTGGTAACGCGAACTCATCTGATTCGACTGCTAAGCTGCCAGAGGAGGCGGTGGCCGTGGTCAATGCATTAGCGGTAGTACCAATACCTCCACAGTCGACAGCTGAGGATAGAGACACAGTGCAGGCCAACAAGGCGGATCGTAAGAAGGAAAAGATGACTTGTTACAGATGTGGCATACTGGGGCATTTTGTCATTGACTATACCACAGAGCTTTGTGATATTTGTTTGAAAGCATGCCATGATGACACAGGTTGTCCACTTCTCCTTGCACCTAAGCCGGTGATCAATATTTATGGTGTGTGTCAAAATAGACTTATGTTCTTTGAGACACCACGATCTTCAGCAGCTATTACACCTCCTCGTCTTGAGATCTCAAGGACAGGATTGGTAAAGGTCACAAACGGCACGCTTACAGTAGAGCAAGTATCTCAGCAGTTGAGGAGAGTTCTATCTGACTCTTATCAGTGGGCTCTTGTTAGAGAGGATGAGCAGGTATATCGAGTGGAGTTTCCTAGAAGGGAAGATCTCCAACACTTGTTGACTTTCGGAGTTAGTAAGGTCAGTGGGAGTAAGTGTTTGCTAGAATTCGAGGAGTGCAAAAACCAGATCCATTGGGTACAAGGTTGAGGAAGGTATGGATTAGATTCTCTGGCATTCCAGAGATTGTACTGAATGACTTTCTAGTTGTATGGAGCATAGGCTTGTTGGTAGGTGTCATGGTTTTGTCACGGCAGATGTCTGGGTAAACGGACTTCGGTTCGAGGCCATTGCTGACGTGATGGACTCAAAGGGGTTGATGGGGACGAGAGAGACAGATTTACCCAGGTTTGTCCCCTCAACTCGAGGTAATAGCCTATGTCCTGCTTATGTTTATATTGCTTGATGTATCGATTACAAGGGAGCTGAAGCTTGACCTAGTATTCGACAACCTGATCTCTAAGTCGCCACGAGTCTGCCTTTATATAAGAGGTCTAGATCATGGGTCATACAATTGGCAACCGACTCTCATTGTTTATCCGAGTCTTTCTCTATCTTCTTGTCCAAGTTGTCCCCGGGCGGCTTACACAACCGGGTCTTCTGGGCCACTGTCCGGCCCACCTTATGAGCCGCCAAGCTTCCTAGGCTTTAGGACCACCGGCTCACCTTGGGCCAGTGTATGAACCGTCAAGCATAACCCGGAGCCCTTAGGGCGGGTCATACCGCGGGGTTATATCCCCAACATTAGGCTCCAGGTTGATTTGAGCTTGCTCACTTCATCCTGTTGTCTTGCTCTTTTGTCGAGTCACCCGGAATGACCTGCCATGACGTCATGTTGACCCTGCAGAAAAGATTCCCTGATGTACTCACCAAATCTTCGCATTAAGTGACCATCCCGAAAATCGAGGTGTCCGCCTCGGCCGAAATGTTTCCGTCGCCTTGATTTTCGCGCTCATTCTTCCTTCTCATTTTAAATAGGACCGCCCTAGGCGGTTTTCTACTTCTCCCACTCGCTTCCTTGTCTTCCTCCTCTGACGCAACCGCTTCCATCACTTCTAGTTCCGGCGCCGCCTCTGCTCCGTCGACGTCAGGCCGCTGCATTAACCTGTGCGAACCAGAGTTTCATCCGCGCTTCACTACGCCGTCACCGGTAAGCCCGTGCTTCTCCTTAGATCCATTACCGCACCGGTAGGGTTTGTAGGAAGTCTGTCACCTTCGCGTGGGTTCTTCCGACGCCGTTGCTCGGGGTCCTCTGACGTCGGCCGCACCCTTGACGCTCATCCCGACTGTGCCGCCGCGCACGGGGCAACCGTGCACAATGCACGGGCCCATCGCGACTCCTTCCTACCATTTCAGTTTTCCTCTGCTTTGCCTGTTCTTCTCTAGGAAAATAAGAACCTTTTTCCTGCTTTTGTAGATCCATAAATATACGGGTAGTTTGTGAAATCTGTTTTCCAGGACTTAGCCAAATTTCCCCCCTCGTTTGCTAGGTTGACCCGCTACACTGCGCCGACTCTCATCAGCCGGAGTATAACATCTGATACGTATGATCTTTAAGCTCGTAAGTCGCCATAGATTTTTGTCTCCTCTTGACTCGCCGTGTTTTAATTTTCACAATCTTTGAACTGGCAGAATGTCTCGTGCCTCAAACTCCTGTAACTCGGTTGGGTCGTGCGTTACAGAAGAGTGTTTTATGGACTTTGTTCATGCTGGCACTCTCCCTTCCAAAGATGCCATCCACTGGCGGGTCCCGGGTGATGAACTGAAGCCTGTTCCCCAAGAAGGAGAGGTGGTCGTTTTCTCAGACCATATTGAGCGAGGTTTCGTGCCTCCCGGCTCAAAATTCTTTCGCGATGTCCTTCATTTTTACAAACTACATCCTCAAGACCTTGCCCCCAACTCCGTGTCAAATATCTGCAACTTTCAAGTATTGTGTGAAGTCTACCTGCAAGCCAAGCCATCGGTAGGCCTGTTCCGGGAGTTTTTCTATGCTAACTATCGAACTGAAGTGAAGGCTGGTCCGAGTCTCGAGCTGGGCGGAATTTTTATCCAAAGGCGCCGGGACATCACCTTTCTAGCTATGCAACTGCCAAGTCACCCAAAGGATTGGAATAAAACGTGGTTATATTCCAAAGACACTTCTCCAGAGGGTGAACGTCCACTGCTGGGTTACCGTCCTTCCCGGCTCAAGACAACTTCAGAGCTTCCTGGCCGACTATCAGCTTCAGAGCGCGCAAAATACGAGCCGGCTCATGCCAAGATTAGGGCCCTCATGGCCAACGGCTTAACCAGACTGGACCTGATCCGCTACTGGATCTCTTGGCAGATCATGCTGTTAAGCCACAGAAGCCGCCTTATGTGCGAGTACAAGGGCGAATACGACAGCTCACTCTACTTCAGCCGATCAACCTTGACGGAGGACGACATCACCACTGCTATCCGGAGTCTCGTTCATGAGACATCCGGAGCCTGCATCGCTATTGGGTTGATCCCCTTTAGTGCCCTTAACCCGGCCCCAGATGTAAGGCGATTTCTTCTCATCCATCTCTTGGACCTTACTTGTACCTTGCTGATCTACTGCCCTTAACCGGCTTATTCTTTCAGTCCGACTCTAATTTCTGGAAGAAGGAATACATCCCTCCCTTGAAGAAGACCAAGAAAAAGGCCCTGGCTAAGAAACCCAAGAAGGATCCCCCGCAAGAGGGATGGTTTGACCCGCCACAATCATCCGGCTCAGAGGTAAAATTTTAGCCGTTTTGTGAGACTTTGTCTTCTCATTCACTAACACCTGTTTTACTCACAGGATGATGTGGAGACCAGCCACGCCAACGCCCCTGAGGTAATTTACGTTTCTTCTGGCTCAGAATATTTTGTCCCTCGGAAGCCGCGGCGGGTTATCGGAAAAGTTCCTCTCTCTCATCCTCTTGCTTATCTGGATCCTTAATTTCTTTTTAAAAAGCAACAACAGGCTGATCGTCGTCAGACTCAAAGCGCCTGCTCTCCGGATCTCGTGTCTGGTTTACCAAACTCCCCGGCTCCAAAGAAGCGCCTTGCAGAGGTATATATCTCTTGTTTGACTGGTTTGCTTTGCCATTTCAATACTGTCTTATCCTTTCTCAACTATCTCTCAGAGGTCACCTTCCTCTGGCGACTCTACAGCGACCGCCCTGCCGCCTCCTAAGATCAATCCGCTGTAAGTATTTCCTTTAACCGTGCATTTCTGTTCCCTTTGGTGGCTGTAATCGTTGGATTCTAACATTCGTGCTCTCCAGGGCTCAAGCGAAGCGTCGAAAGACGAACAAGTCCTCACCTAGCCCCGCAGCCCAAGAGCCGGAGCACGAACAACCGGACCAGTCACGACCGGATGTGGATCCACCAGCCGCATCTACTGGGCCGGCTGTGGAAGGCATCATCCCAGATGGCCCTCCAAGGGATTCTTCGAAGCCACCAAGTCCTGCCTAGATGACCAAGAACGCTGCCACTCCGTACGTTACGATCACCGGCTCTGGCTTCCAGTCCCCCCGGCTCACGTGCTGACCAAGCATAAAGAACCGACTGAAGCCTCGAAGAAGCTGGAGTTTGACTCTTCTGCCTTTGAGAAGATGACCGCCGAAGAGCTTCACGCCGGTTACATGAACCGGCTTTCCACCAGCCGGGATCTGGAGCTTCGATTGGTCAGTATGATAAAGAAGAAATATGAGGTACTCCTTTTCCTGTTATAACCTTCCTTAGCCCCCAAGGGCCGGCTCAATCTAGTCCAAAGTTGAGCTGGTTCTTTCATGATCTTCCTTGTAGAACATCCAAATCCATAGCCCCCAAAGGCCGGCTCAATATGGTCCAAAGTTTGAGCCGGGTCTTTCAGTGCCAAAACGTCTGAAAATAGATATTAGCCCCCAAGTGTCATACATATTGCTTGCGATCTGTTTGAAGACTTGCCTACTGATGCTATGCTTTGACATGCCACAGGAAACTTTACCTGAAGCCGGGTCTCAGTTGACGGATCTGAAGACTACTTTGGTGTAGGAGATATGCCCTAGAGGCAATAATAAATGTTATTGATTATCTCCCTGTTCATAATTAGGTTTATGTTCCATGCTATAACTGCTATGGTTCTCGAGTCTACAATAACCACGAGGCTTGAAGGAAGACTCATATGCACGTGTGGAATAATAAACGGTAAATTGTATTCCTAGTCTGGCCTCTAAGACTGGCTCAAGTATTGCATGATGATCGTGTTTTCCTGATCATGGGCATGGCTATGCCGGCAATTTTGAGGGCACAATATTAGAAGAACATTTGTGTTGAATCGACCCGAATTGATGTTATGCTATGAGATACATTCGTCATAAGTTAATGGTTAATAACACAGAGAAGTCAATATTTTCATAATTCCATAGACCATGAGAGTATCGATTTTCTTCATGCTTGCTTCATGAACTTTGGGGTTTGTTAAACGTCATCCGTAAATGGGTGGCTATTACGACAGCTTACGGGTTCATGGAAAAGTATGTCAAGTAACTTGATAGCTCAAGATTGGGATTTGCTCCTCCGACGATGGAGAGATATCTCTGGGCCCTCTCGGTGTTATGGCATCCATCATCATCTGGCCAGACCCTTTGTGATTTGATCACGGGGATGCCTGAACACGGGAACGAGAAAAGAGAACAATACCGGTAACGAGGTAACTGGCATAGTGGACAAGTTGTTGATCCACGGGGATGCCAACATGTCTCACCTCAAGTATTTGTAACATATCGCAAAGCAACAGGAATAACACACGGCAACTGGAGGTTCACTCGAATATTCATTCGTGTGGGTATAGGGGTCAATATGGGTGTCCACGGCTCCGATGTTGATCATTGATCAGAAGGGGTTCCGGGTCATGTCTATGCTTCACCAAACCTATAGGGTCACACGGTTAAGGGTCATCTATCTGCTGAATACTAGACAGGGAGTCTGAGAGAAAATCACCGAAAAAGTTTCGGACACCGGAAAAGTTTTGGACAGCGGAAAAGTTCCGTAGAGAGAACATCGGAACAGTATTGGTAAAACTGAAAAGTTGTTTCAGGGGATACCATTAAGTCAAATTGGTTTCGGCACATGCCTGATAATTCTTCGAGGGTGCCAGAATCATTCTGGAAACTTCTGGGAATTTTCCGGAAGAAAAACGGGAAATGTTCCGGAGCTGCCGGAACCGCCTCAGATGCTTTTCGTAGATGAAAAATCACTAATCCGGAATTGTTCTGTATCGCATTGAAAATTATTTTAGTGGGTGCTGGAAATGTTCTAAGCCCACATAAATATTTCAAGTTTGAACGAACGCTAAAAAATGTCGGCATAAATATTTACAGTTTCGGTCACCATGAACAGTAATTGTACCTTTTAAGCCGGGCATCTTGAGCTGCAGGTATGCATAGCAAGGCCTAGCCATGAACTTTGCATAAGCCAGATGTCCAAACAGTGCGTGGTAAGTATTCTTGATTTTACCACCTCAAACCACAAGGACTCTACCCTATAGTTATACTCGTCGCTAAAGGCCACTTCCAAGGAAATCCTACCCACCGGATACGCCGACTTGCCTGGCACCACACCATGAAAAACGGTGGACGAGGGTTTTAAATCCTTGTCTAGCAATTTCATCCTCCGAAAAGTATTGTAGTAGAGGATATTAATACTGCTGCCTCCATCCATTAACATCTTATTCACCATATACCCTCCCACTTGGGGGGCCACCACCAAAGCCAACCGCCCTGGGTCATCGACACGCGGCGGGTGATCCTCCCGGCTCCATGTTATATCATACTCAGACCATCGCAAATACTGTGGTAGGGCTGGTGCAACCGTATTGACCGCCCGCTTGCGGAACTTCTGATCCCTTTTGTTGAGGCTGGTCGTGAAAACATGATACTGACCGGAGCTGAGCTGCTTCGGGTTACTCTGATAACCAGACTGATTACGCTGTTGCTGATTGTTGTTACCAGAATGCTGCTGGTGTCCTCCTTGATTACCTTGACCTAGGTGACCAGACCCTGAACCGCCGGACCCAAAACCGGCCCCTTACCCGCCGTGTCCAAAGCCGCCCGGTGGGCCACCGTCCTAATTGTTGGGCTGTGTAAAGTGATTCTTAAGTTTCTGCATGAAATGGCACTCTCCCCATGTGTGGTTGACCGTCTTATCGGGCCGGCCGTGATCCGGACAAGGACCCTTCAGCGCTTCTTCCAAATTAAAGGCAGGCATGTCCTTATTGAAAGGTGGCCTAAACCTCGTGTTGCCCTTGGGGTGATTCTGATTGGTACTTGCATTGGCCACCAGTTCTGACCCGGCCTCAGGATTCTTACGTTTGCTCTGGCTACCATTGTTTGCCGTACCCTTTCTCTGATTGCCCTTCTTGCTTTGGCCGGCCTTCTCCTCGTCGGAGCCCGGATCTTTCGTGTTGTCAGAGTCAGCGTATTTAGTGAGAGCCATCATGAGCTCTCCCATATCTTGACATGTGTGCTTGAGCCGGCCAAGCTTCTGCTTTAGCGGGACAAAGTAGCAGTTCTTCTCTAGGATCAATACTGCCTGAGACGCCGTGATCTGCTCCGAAGAGTAGATGATGGTCAAGACCCGCCGTACCCAATGATGAGCTGACTCATTCTCCTGTTGAACACAGTGATCAAGATCTACGATGGTCATGGGCTATTTACACGTTCCTTGAAAGTTTTTAATGAACCTGGCTCTCAGCTCTGCCCATGATTTGATGGTATTAGGTGGCAATCCCTTTAACCATGTGCGGGCCGGGCCTTCAAGCATCATGATGAAGTATTTGGCACAAACCGCCTCACTGACGTCCAGCATCTCCATGGCTAGTTCATAACTTTCCACCCAAGCCTCTGGGGTTTAAATCAGTGGTGTAATTTGGAACCTTGCGGGGTCCATTGAAATCCTTCGGCAGCCGCTCACTCGTAGAGCCGGTGATAAACATGGCACCCCCCCACTCTGGTGGTTCCTCCAACTCCTACTAACACGGATAGCACGGGCTCCTGGCGAGCTGCCTCGGCTAAAGCTGTCACCTCTTGCTGGCCTCTTGTATCCACAGCCGGCCAATGACCCGTTGGAATCTCCCGGTGCCGATTGCTGCCGGAACCCGCCGGCGACTCGTAGCGCCGGCTAAAACTCCGGCTAGGGAGAGGGGTTGAATGAACACGGCTCCAGCTGTAGGTGTACTTTTCCTGCTGGGCCATCGCCGTCTGCAAGTATCCAATGGCGTTTCACACATCCTCCGCAAAGGGTGCTTCATCCGGAATAGGAATTGTTTCGAGCTGGGTGGCTGCTGCCACCATATTCTCGGCCGGGTTAGAATAATGACCCGCCGGTGTTGGAAAGGCCGCAGGTGAGGCCTGATTTTGCCGGGTCGGTTGAGTCACTGCCCGAGCCGCCGGGCGGCTTCTAGGTGCATCCGATGTTCGCCCTGTCCCTAGCGTGTTGAAGAGGTTTCTTGCCTCATAACGTTCCGGCAGACGGGATTGATGCCTCATCCGATGAACCGCGGCTGCCGATTGTTGCTCCAGCCCAAGACGGAAAGCGTCTATCTTGATGCGTTCTGCCTCTTGCTCCATCTGGGCTTTTGACTCAGCCATCCTTTGCTGCTCTTCCGCCATCCGGTCCTTGATCCTTGCAATCTCCAAGTTCATAGCCGCTTGATTGTCCGGTGTAACGTCAGTAGCCATTAGGGCCGCAAGCTCGTCCATCAGCTCCAAAAGAACTTGAGCTGGCGGTGACGGGTTATCGCCGGAGGTGGCAGCCCCTGCGGGCGTACTATTCGTGCCTGGGACTGACCCCGCCATGAACATGGCAGCATGAACCGGTGGCCCAAGATCGTCCGCCTCAGAGCGATCCGACTCAGGGCAGAGCTCCTCGTAGCCCCCGAGCCCGCCGTTGTGAAGCCTGTAAACCGATTCTGTTTCTCCGCTTGAAGATTCATCCTCTGAGTAACCGAGAGTTTCCTGTGACCCGGAAGCTTCCAGATCCATACCCTGAGTAAAGCCCACAAAGACGTGCTTCCGGCCCGGGCTAACGCGGGCAGGTTGCACACTACAAGCAGGTTGCAAACGCTGAGCCGGCTGGACGGCGGTGATCATGATGGTGACAAGGAGATGCAAACCAGGATGAGCAATCCGACAGGACCAAGGAGGGTCATATTCCATCATCATCGACCGCAAGAGATAATCAGACTAGTAGTGGAGCTGCCGCTACCACCACTCCTATGGCTACCCTCCGGTTTGGTTCGATAACGATGTCGGCGCCGAGCCGGCTATGGGGGGATTGCACGGAGGTTCAGAAACACTGTGATGAGATTGTGACAGAGGGAGTATCAGCGAGTGGACATGTGCAAGAGGCTGCACGTGCATCTCTTTTTCAGACAGGTACCTCACCGCAACAAGATTGGGCTACGTCGCACAGGTCGGCGTGCTTCAGTGATCATGACTTACCGGACAACTGCGTGTATGGTTCTGGAAAGTCTGTCATCTCCGGGCAGGTCTCGCCTCGATAGAACCTTGGGCAGCCAACGCCACACCTTGGTTGCATTGACGATGGTTGCTCATCGGTTAGGTCCGGAGGACAGGAGGTATGACAGTCCGAGAGGCCAGCGTCACCGGTTAGCAGTGGTCATGAGAGCCACCAACTGGGCCACATCTGTACTGTACCCATGTCCCCTTCACTTGTGGGAGCTTTGGGCAACGGACCGGAGGCTTGTCTATCACCGAGTGCAGGGTCACAAGGTACCTTCGTGGTGAAGGAGAGGCAGCAGACTGAGGCGGCTTTTACAACTGCGAGTGGTTCTCTAGTGTTTATTACAGCTACTAGGATGGAGGCAGGAGGCCAACATCATCCAGTGCCATCGATGGACAATGTGATCGCATATGGTGGGATACCGGATCCTACGTCTGGCGATCAAAGTTTCAGTCAATGCATCCAGGAGCAGTCGGATGCGGACGACATGCTGATAGGGCGAGCTATGAGGGCCGCCAAGCTTCGTGATGTTGAGGCATCTACAGGTATGTCGGTCAATACTAGTGCTTCAAATCTTCATTTTACAGAATCAGAGATTATTCATAATGCTAGTGACATAGGTATTTCTATGGGTTCTTCTGGCACACAATTAGCTAAATCAATTAATTATATGTTAGACTTAGAAGCATATAGGGCCATAGAGTTCGTTAAAAACCTAGCTGCAGTTAGACCAATGGATGAGTCTGATATTAATGAGTTAGGAGGTACAAAATTACAAAACTTATGTGAGGACTTACTGCACCTTGAGGGAGCTGAGGAGGATGTGGATGACAGGGAATCGGAGGGGTATATGGTCTCTTCGATTGACGGTTGTCATACACATGAAACGCAATCCCAAAGCAACACAGAACTGACACATGATAAACCAAAAAGAACTTGGAAAGGGAAGGTTTATCCTGTTTTAGCGGTACGGAGAAATGCTAGGGTTAAGCAGAAGAAAAAATTTCATGATGATATATGAAAGGAATTTTTCGGAATAGTAGAGGTCTAGCGGACTTGGCTAAAATGAGATTTCTTCGAGAGGCATCATTAGAATATAAACTTGAGTTTATCGCATTACAAGAAACGGGTAGAGATAATTTCACACCACAATTCTTAAATAATCTTTCCAGTGGAGTTGATTTTGATTTGTATTACTTACCACCCAGAGGAAGATCTGGTGGGATCTTACTTGGGGTAAAATGCAAGACTCTAGAGGTGATGAGTGTGGTATATGGTGAGTTCTCTGTCAAATTTCGTGTGAGGTCGAAAGTTGATGGATTTAAATGGGCTCTGGTGGCCGTATATGGGGCGGCGCAACCGAAGCTAAAATCTTTTTTAGCTGATCTAGTAAGAATATGTGGTGATTTGAGACTCCCCATTATGGTTGAAGGAGATTTTAATAACATTAGAAAACAAGATGAAAAGAATAATGACAACTTCGATGGAAGGTGGTCACTTATGTTCAATATGATTATTGAGAGTCTCGATTTGAGGGAGATTGACCTCACTGGTAGACAATTCACATGGGCTAATTCATCCCGAGAAGTTGGACCGAGTACTTACTAGCATGGAGTGGGAGCAGAAGTACTCGCTAGTTTTAGTCCATGCTTTACAAAGAGCCATCTCTGATCATACAACTCTTATGGTTGATTCTCGGGAAGCCAACCATGTGGGTAATAGAAACTCATTCTCGTTTGAACTTAGCTGGTTTGAGAGAGAAGGGTTCATGGATCTCATAGCGGATGAATGGGCTAAGGAATCCGGTGGATCAACAAATATAGAAAGATGGCAAATCAAAATATGACACTTGCGCCAGTTCTTGAGAGGATGGGCCAAGAATCAGAAAGGAATTTATAAAGTGAGAAAACAAAACTTAATTCGTTTGATTGATGAGTTAGATGTGAAGGCTGAATCGTCTATACTTAGTATATCAGATAGGAATAAAAAGACTGAGGCTGAGAAGGAGTTCCAAAAACTCTTGCGAGAAGAAGAGATGAAATGGGCACTCCGTGCTAAGGTGACGAAGGTGGTTCATGGGACGATAACACACAATTCTTTCACATGATTGCAAATGGTAAACATCAAAAGAAGAAAATCATCCAACTTGAGCAAGATGAAGGAACAATAGTAGGCCATGAGAATTTAAAGCTATGTATTTTAGAATATGACAAGAAATTATTTGGTGCACCCAAAGAGAATTATGTCTCTTTGGATGAAGGCATCACACATGATATACCTCCGCTCAATCAATATGAGAATGAGGTTTTATCTGCGTCATTTACTAAGAAGGAGGTGTTCGATGCAATAACACAAATGAAACATAATAAGGCGCCAGGACCGGATGGGTTTCCGGTGGAATTCTATAAAAAATGTTGGCACTTCATTAAGGGGGATCTTTTGCCTATGTTCCATGATTTATTTAATGGCCAGCTATAGTTATTTCACCTAAATTTTGGAACAATCATGTCGTTGCCAAAGAAGGCGGAGGCTGTACGTATTGAGCATTTTAGACTGATCTATCTGCTCAGTGTTAGCTTCAAAATATTCACAAAGGTGGGCACGAATAGACTGACGAAGGTAGCTCAGTCCGTAGTCCAACCCACGCAAACAACGTTCATGCCTAGGAGACACATTCTAGAAGGGGTTGTTGTACTCCATGAAACACTACACGAAATCCATACAAAGAAACTATATGGGGTTATCTTTAAAGTGGATTTCGAGAAAACATATGATAAAGTAAAATGGCCATTTCTTCAGTAGGCCTTACGGATGAAAGGGTTGAATAAAAAATGGAGGGATCAGGTCGATTCCTTCACTCAGAAAGGCAGTGTGGGTATTAAAGTTAATGATGACATAGGTCATTTCTTTCAAACACACAAAGGATTAAGGCAGGGAGATTGTATGTCTCTAGTATTGTTCAACATTGTAGCAGATATGTTGGCTATACTTATTGGCAGAGCTAAAGAAAAGGGCCATGTAGGAGGACTTGTTCCCCATTTAGTAGAGGGGTGTGTGTCCATCCTACAATACGCGGATGATACGATTATTTTCATGGAACATGATATGGCAAAAGCAAGGAATATGAAACTAGTTTTGTGCTTGTTTGAACAAATGTCTGGGCTGAAATTTAACTTTAACAAAAGTGGACTATTCTGCTTTGGAAAGGCAAAAGAAGAACAAGATGAGTACAGACGGTTGTTTGGATGTGAAATGGGATCACTGCCATTAAGCTATCTGGGATTCCTATCCATCATAGAAGACTGACGAGTAAGGAATGGAAATATATTGAGGATAGATTCGAAAAGAAACTAAGCTGCTGGAAGGGCAAGCTTATGTCATATGGAGGGAGACTAGTTTTAATAAACTCGGTTCTAACTAGTGTACCGATGTTTCTATTGTCTTTCTTTGAAATACCGGTAGTAAATATCAGACTTTTATAGATCTCGTTTCTTCTGACAAAGTGACGAAGCAAAGAAGAAATACAGATTGGCTCTCTGGGATATAATTTGTAGACCAAAAGACCAAGGGGGACTTGGCATTGAAAATCTAGAACTAAAAAACAGATGCATGCTTAGCAAGTGGCTATACAGGTTATCTACAGAAACCAAGGGGACTTGGGTACAAATTTTGAAGAATAAATATCTACATTCCAAAACAATTGCACAAGTTACGGCGAGACCAAATGACTCAATTTTCTGGAAATGTTTAATGAAGATAAATGTGACCTTTTTCCGGAGGGTGAAATTTGTAGTTGGTAATGGGACACCAACAAGGTTTTGGGAAGACACGTGGCTGGGAGATAATCCGTGGGCACTTCAATATCCTTCGCTTTATAATATTGCGCAACATAAAGAAGAGTATGTGTCCACGGTATTGTAGTCTATACCTCTTAACATGCAATTCAGGCGAGCTTTGCTGGGAGAACGCTGGAATGCATGGTTACATCTGGTTAATAGACTAATGCAAGTGCACTTGTCTCACCAGGCAGATAGTATACGTTGGACTTTAGCTGTGAATGGGGTATTCTTGGTAAAGTCAATGTACACACACATGATAAATCCTGGACCACTCACGAGATCATTACATATTTGGAAAATAAAAGTGCCTCTTAGGATTAAAATTTTCATGTGGTTCATACACAAGGGTGTGGTATTAACCAAAGATAATTTGGCAAAAAGAAATTGGAAAGACAGACTTAACTGTTGTTATTGCGATCATAATGAAATGCTATTTCTAGATTATCCTCTTGCGAAACTCTTATGGTGCACTATTCACATCGCTTTTAATGTTAGCCCACCAACATGTATTGCTTTCCTATTTGGAACGTGTCTCGATGGAGTAGACGTTCAAATATCGAAACTCATCAGAATTGGGATATGTGCTCTATTCTGGGCTATATGGAATACTAGGAATGACATGATTTTTAATGGTTGGAATTTCAACAGCTTTTTGCAGGTCATCTTCAGAGCAACATCTTGGATCCGTACGTGCTCATTACTCAGTCATGTAGGATCCAGGGCTCTTATGGATATTGGGTGCAACCAATGGGAGATGGTTGCACAGGTTATCTTCAATTGGTTTGGATGGCATGCTAATAATAGGCTAGGTGTATAGGCATCATAGTCTAATGTTAGCGTTGTCGGATGTGACAAATTTTCATCTTTCGTACCTTTTTTATTTTTGCGCTTGAGCGTTTGTTGGATCTAAGACTTTATTCCGGATTTATTTTAGTAAGATGGCCGCATACATCGATTGATGCAGAGGCCGGGGGCTTGATTCCTCCTTATCAAAAAAAAGAAAGGAAAAGATTATAGGTTTCGACAAGTGATACACATGCAGTGCATCATTATGGGGATGGCATTTGCAAGGGGTAATCCTTAACCAGTGATTTCGGCTTTTTAGCTATCCTTAAAGGCAGGATTGTGGGACCCACCTTATACACTACCATATCCATACTTAGACCGTAGGCATAGATAAAAACATGTAACTTATAGTTATTGCATCAAGCCTTTCACGTGGAGGCCATGTAACTTATAGTCTTTTTGGCTTCTATCTAGTCTCAACTGTTCCTATCTTCTTCAAGCCAAATCAACGCATACAATCAACTACATGGACTATAGTTTACACCATGAGACTTTTTTAATGGAACGAGAAGCCTCGGAGGCGACCTGAGATGCCAAGAATGGGAGGGGGAGTAGAGATTGCTTGCATTTGTATATAGAGAGCTGAAGGGTATATGCAGAAAATTTTCCACCTTGCGTGTGTGTGGGGTTGGGGGTGGCTTCGTCACTGGATGTGACGACCTGATGCATTAGCGACAACGCTAGAGATTTTTTTCTAGATGCTCAAATCTGCATGTATAGTGACCTCTAAGGTTGTCCGTAATAGGAATATCATAGACCGTATCGTTCATGACAACTAGACAATTTTGATTAGGTAACATAAAATTAAATGAAGAAAGGAATGATTAAGTATCATTTTATTATATCATATTATATTAAATGATGTACAACAATGTGTTATACATGATAATAAATAACGTTTTTTATTATACTAACATATTATAATACACATTACAGATATTGGTTATGATACTCTCTAGTATGACCAGCTAGCCTAAGAGCTTATACGCAGGTATAGAGGCAAAGCAATAGACATGCAGTGAAAACCCCCACTGATGTCCGGGTAACGATCTAGTCGTCCATTAATGTTGCACCCCCAGTCATTGTGCCCGATCTCTTCATTGATTATAGCGTCCTCGACACTGTTTGGTACTGTTGCGTGTGTCCAGCCCGTGGCATGGCCGGATCACACCCATGTCAATCATTTTTTTAAAAAGGAGTGTGACCTTCGGTCTTTGCATCAGCATGATGCATACGACCATTTTATTAATTATTCACTGAGATCATACAAGGTAATACATCAGTCAGCCTGAAGCCACCATCTAGGCAACACATGTTGCTACTTCTATCCCCTTGACGAAGGTGTGCCGAATGTCCGGGCCTAATACCAAACGGACATCGCACCAGACCCTAACATCTAAAGCCGGATGGCCCAGCCCAGCCACACACCGGGACTGGGTCCCATACCGGACCGACGCACTCTCAGAGGCTGTCGCCGCCATCTTCCACCAGTCCATCTCCAGAGCAAAAGCTGATCCATCGACCTTGCCTGGCCTGCCGTCGACGCCACCACGAAGCCAGACAATGCCACCATCCTGCACGTATCCATCCACACGTGCCCATCGTCGAAACTCCGCAGCGCCATGCCGCCGTGATCCGTCGTCGGCCTTGCGGTAGATGTAACATCGCTCCTCCTCCTGTCCCCTCCAGCCAGCACATGCTCCAAAACGATGCCCCCAGGAGGGAAAACGACATCGAAGGCGTCGTCATCGTCCGATCCGGTAGACCCAGATCTAGGGTTTCCCCCCGAAACATCCTGATCGAGTTGACGTGACCTGCAACAACGATGCATTGAGAAGGGAACGATGTCAGAGACGCCGCCATCGTCCGCCATGACCGTAGTCAGGCACGGTTTTTCACCGAAAGCCGTGTCGTCCCGATCTTGCGGTTGGCCGGAACCGCATGGAGCCTCGCCATGAAGACGTATGCCGCCACCGGTACTCCGGCAGAGATCCTACATCCCCTTACTGGTCCCACCACGCGCCACCGGCCGCCCAAGACCATGCCACGGCGGATCTGGACGGGACACCAGATCCGCGGCCGCCGCGACCCATCTCCAGGCACAGACTCCATCGAGGATCTCCATGCCGGCCATGGATCAGGCAGCCACCGCGCAGGCAAGGGGCGCCGCCCTGCCTACTGCTCGCGGATCCAACGTCGGAGTCGCCCCTGCCGCCTCCGGGACATCCCGCAACACACCGCCCGCCCTAGCCCTTTGGTGTCGGGCCCGCTGCCACCGCGGACTTGACCGGCGGCAGGAGAGGAGACGGAAGGGGGCTGGCGGCACTAGGGTTTGGGTCCCCTGGCTTCGCCCAGGGGAGGCGACGCGAGGGGCAGCGGCGGTTGGGTCTCGACAGGTCCCCCATGTCAATCATGATCTCATTTTATATTCCATCTTAGCCAGCTGCCCACTCTCAGCCCGGTACAAATTCTCTATTATTTTTTTAAGACTTATTTCATCCATTGCAAATTACTACTTGAAGTTAAGGTTCGTCATAGGACAAGTTTCTTTAAGTTTGATTAAGAAGCCTACAAAAATTCAACAGCTGCAACACCAAATTATTTCTATTTGATTGGGTCGAACTTTAGAGAGGACGACTTAGAACAAGAGCATATAACTTAGATCAATTTCACCTAGAGACCGGGTAACAACCAGCGTTTTGGTTACCGCCCGAGAAAAACGGTTACCGGGCGGTAACCGAGCTTCTCGCTACCCTGCGGTAGATGGGCCTCTCGAGCAAATAAATTCGGCCTTTTTTGAAAAATTGTCCGGCCCAGCGAGAGAACGAGAAGCCACGGCGGCCACGCACGCTGTGCCTCACTAGTCGCTACTAGTCGCTGCCTATTCGTACTCACACAACCACGCACAAACCCTAGAACCCAAATACCAGTCTCTCTCGCCTTCTCTCCCCGAACCCAAAACTTGGCGGTGGCGGCGGCGGCGGTGGCGACTGCGGCGCCCAATCCACCCCTTGGCTCCTGTCCAACTGCTGCACGGCCGTGCTCTCCATCATGGCTGGTGTTGCAAGGGGGATGGGGCGGGGTGATGGCGATGGATCTGTCCAGCAGCGAACTGTTGGGATGGCTGTCGTCGCCGGCGTCCATGGCGCAGGTCGTGCATCAATCACCGTTGGTTAGGGTAGAGGTGATGTGTTCGTTCATGGACTACCAAGCAGATCCGGAGGCACAGGTCACGGAAGTGGTAGTGCGACCATCTGTTCATCAGGAGGAGGACAAGCCTCGGAGTTCGTGGACGACATCAATCGGAGTGGATATGCCACCGGCGCGGCTCGTCATGGTGGCATATACAGAGGCCCGGAGGTTCCATTGCCGATTCCAAAACCAAAGAAAGGTTATTTCTTCAGTTTTTAAGATGTGTTTCAGTTCACCGGTTTTAACTATTTGGTATATTTATTCAGTTTGCAAAACTGTGGATCCATGCTTAGTTATAATTGTTACCCTGCTTGCTAAATTACAGGTTGCTTGAGGTCGTTTAGGTAGTCTTACAGAGCTTAAGTGCGCCTGCTGAGTATGGGAGTATGTATGGTTCTCTCTAATCCTTCAGATTGTAGATTACAAAGCCTTTTACCATTCACATATGAACTGTGATTTGTTTAGATCTGCGTTAACAACTATGTTGCTACTTCAGCAATCAAATATTGCAGGTTAAATAAAAATAGAAGTCCCCTAAAAATAGAAGTAATAATAATGCAGGCATATAAAACTAATTTCCTGTCCAGTGTGCATTCATTTTGCTTTGAATCAAATGTTATCCTAATAACATGCGAAATCATTACATATGCTTCTGTATTTTTATTTAAGGTAATTCAAATGATGTAACAAATATATGGTGTCATGGGAAATCATTGGAAGGAAATGCATGGTCTTGTTCATATTGTGGGACTGTTAAACTTGGTGGGGGTGCAACCCGATTCAAGCAGCATCTAGCTGGATTGGGGCCTGACTGTAACTCTTGCCTGAGTGCGCCTCATCATGTAGTTGCTATTTTTCGGAAAGACATTCCAGAGGGAATTGATAGGAGGAGGAAGTCCAAAGAAGGAAGGAAAAGAGTAGTAAATGAGGTCAACCATCTGAACAATCTAGGTGCATCAATACATATTGATTGTGAAGATGAGGACAGTGAGATACTACGGGAGACCCTACAAAGTTCATTACGTGAAGATCAGCGGAGAACTAGTGGTGGTAAAGGAACTGTAGGCAGCTCAAGTGGTGTCAAAGACTACTTTGATGTTGATTTGGCATATAGCAAGACTAGGACGCAACAGACAATGGAGGTGTGTATTAATAAGGTGGAATATGAATCAAGGATTGGGAAGGCCTGGGCGAAATGGTTTCATGCCAATGACATCCCTGGACACAAAGCCAACTGTCCATACTTTATAGGAGCTGTGAAATTGACTCAAGACCTTGGCAAAGGGGTGCCTGCCCCTAAAGGCATAGATATTGATGGACTTTATTTGAATTCCAACTATGAAGAGTTGCAGCAGTATGTGGCTAATTTCAAAGAAGATTGGCCCACATATGGTGTTACTATCATGTCAGATTCATGGACTGGTCCTTCTCGGATGAGCATTATAAACTTTATGGTGTTCTCCAACGGGCGTATGTATTTCCACAAATCTGTCAATGCCACTGGACACATGCAAAATTCTAAGTTTGTGTATGAGCACATCAAAGAAGTGATCGAAGAGATAGGGCAGGAAAATGTTGTCCAGCTTGTGACCGACAATGGCTCTAACTTCAAGAAAGCATGTCTTGATCTTGTTGCTGATTTCCCACACATCACATGGCAGCCATGTGCGGCTCACACGATTAACCTCATGTTAAAGGAGATGGGATGTTTTCCTAAGATTAATACAGTGGTTAACAGTTGTAAGAGAATCTGTAGATTCATGTACAACCATTCAACTTTGCATGCTGAAATGCAGAAGCACATAGGTGGAGAGTTGGTGCGACCGAATGCCACAAGGTTTGGAACTAACTTCATGTTCCTGGAAAGCTTTTGGGATAAGCAAGAGAAATTCAAGGTGTGGATGACATCTCCCGAGTGGAAAAATAGCTCATGGAGTTCGGAGGTTGATTATGACTACACATATGATTGTTTGATAAGTAGGAAATGGTGGGATGGCGTGAAGATGGTGTTGGATGTAATCGGCCCAATATATACAATACTTCGATATGCTGATTCACAGAAGCTTGGATCACTTTCTGGATTCATGACAAGGATGATGCATGCTAGGCATCACTTGAGTTCTGCTTTTCCTGAAGAATCTCTAGACCAATACAAGTACCTAAAGGTGGTCGACAAAAGAGTTGAGAATTTATACCAAAATACATTGATGGTTGCAGGTAATGGTTCTTGCTGTCATAGTATTGTTATTCTTGTTGCCATCTAATTCTTGTTGCCCTGTTATCTATCCATTCTACAGCCGGTGTTCTTGACCCGGAAGGGCACTACAAGCATAACTTGGGAACAAGTCTATCACACAAGAAGGGCCTCAATGCAGCACTTAGGAAGTTGGCTAGTCCTTCAGAGTTCATTAAAATGATTCCTGAAATTGACATGTATACCAATACAAGAGGGGCTTTCGAAGGCATGCTCCCTCGTAGTGCAGCCAGCCAAGTGACCCCAATTCAGTGGTGGGAAACATTTGGAGATAGTACACCATTGCTTCACAAGTATGCTATTCGGATTGTCTCTCAATGCACCTCTTCAAGCGGTTGTGAGCGAAATTGGAGCACATTTGCTTTGGTGCATACACTAGTGAGGAACCGTCTTGGTTTTGAAAAGCTGCACAAGTTGGTTTATTGCCACTACAACCTTGGGCTGCGAATCCGCTTAATTCTTGGTGAGACAAAAGAGAAAGAGGTTGATCCTTGTACGTTGTTGATGAATACCTCACTCTATGACCAGGATAATGAAATCATGGGCTGGTTGGGGCCAGCGGACGACTCCGTGCCTTCAATGGATGAGAACAATGACTACGATGGTGATGCCTTCAATCCGGTTGTCTTAGAGGTGGGATTTGGAAAAGACAATAGATTTAGAAGAAGTAGGCTGGATGCTGGTGAGGAAGTGGAGGAAGAGGAGGAAGAGGAGGAGGAGGAGGAGGATGAGGAGGAGGAAGGTGATTGCCCTTTAGTTTATATCAACACTATATGAATTTATTTATGTGATTCATGTGCTGACTAGTGATTTTTGTAGCTAATAATGATGCGATGCTTCCCAGCAACAATGAACCATTGCGGAAGTCTACTAGGAAGAGGAGGAATAGGACGGTAATGATCAAGTGTTACTTTAATTGTTTGCTTGCTGCCTTATAGACAAATCTGTTTGTTAACAACTTGGCAACGAATTTGCTCACTTGCAGCTTGATTCGCTCTAAGAGTTGAGGAAGGAGACTTGCGAGTCTAACAAGAATCGACTGGTCTATTTATTGCTTGTTGCTATGGACCGAATTGATGTTTGTGGGAGTGGACCGAACTTATTTTGTTGTGGGACTGTAATATGTACCGCAGACTGAATTTATTGTGTTGTTGGACTGCTATGTGTCTTCTTATGTGAACTTTAAATCTGAAGTCTAGTCTAAAAAATCTGAACTATTTTTCTGTTGGTCATTATGTTGATATGTGTGTTGTTCGCTGCATCTATATGCTGTGTTCTTTTAATCTGTAATATGCTGATATGTGTCTTTTTATGTGAACTTTTAATTTCAAGTGTAATCTAGTTGTTCGTCTCTTAAGTATAGTCTGTGTTGCTATATATGCTGTGTAAACTGCTGATATGATATAAATACAAGTCATGTTGTTGAAAATTTAAAAAAATTAGTTTTTGTTCTGAAAAATTTGAATTCAAACTTTGAACTAAATTTTCGTCCGAAATTTGCTCGGTATTTCACGGTAACCGCGGTAACCGCATTTCCCAGTGACCCACGAGAAAAAAGACCTCCTCGGTAACCAAAATATTGGTAACAACCATTAATGTTAGTGAGTTTTATACGCAATCAACGTAAGTACGTACATAGTAACTCACCGACGAGGGGGACTATGTTCTTGTGGCGCAGCCTGTTGATGATGCTGACTTCGGCAAGGAAATCGTCATAGCATCGGTTCTGCACATCGCGGGTGAACCTTTTGACCGCCACGTCCATTGGTCGCTTGGTCTTGGAGGCCGTAGCGGGGAGAGTGCACCTGTAGACAGTGCCGAACCCGCCGGCGCCGAGCTTCATGGCCTCGTGGAAGTTGCCGGTGGCCTTCTTGATGTCGGCGAATTCGACCTTCCTGGGCACCCCGGGGAGGCGCTCCATTGACTTGGAGAGCTGGTCAAGATCCTTGTGCCACTGCCGGTACCTCGAGTTGAAGTAGCATGCCAAGGTGGTGGCCATCACGAGGGTGGCTGCTACGGACCCGAGGACGGAGAACAAGATGGTCCTCCTCCTTGACAGGAAGCCCTGTTCGGGATCGGGATAGTAGTATGGGAGATCCTCAACCGTCATGTTCCAGCCGTGGTCTCCGACGGTGAGAAGCTGCGCCACCGTGGAGAGAAGGCCGAAGTAGGCGTAGGTGGAGGTGGACGTGACACTGCTGATGACGAGGTGCACCTCGGCTATGGTGTCGAACGGCTTGGGCTTGCCCGCCAAGTCCACGTACACCGACAGGCGGTGCCCTGCAAGACGGTCGTAGTCGATCCACACGGCGTATCTGGCCTGCGCGAACGGATCGATGGTGATATCGATAACGACGGTGTTGGGGAGCCACTCGTAGGAAGCCGGTATACCGTTCTCGACGGAGACACTTGTGTAGTAATCGGAGAGCTGGGCGCTCCGGGATGTGCCGTTGTAGAGGTAGAATGGGCCAAGATTCGCCAACGAGCCCTCAAGATCCTCAAGGGTGTGGGGGAGAATAAGGAAGGCGAGGCCACTCCGGTTCTGGTTCGGCAGCGGCTCATAGACGATGGTGGCGCTGAACGACGCCTCGTCGATCCCCAGCCCGTCGGGGCGTTTTTGCGACAATACTATCCCTTCATCGATGGTGGATAGCCCTCTCATGATGTTCGCGTCGGTGTCCGTCAGGTTGCGAACGAAGTCGAGGCCGACCTTGCGTACGACCCCGTAGTATTTGTTGACCAGAAGGAAGGTAAAGCCCGCGAAGACCATGGTGTGGTTGCTTCTCCGATCCTGGTCAGAGCCGGGGCATTTGCACGGCTGCTCCGTCGCGTGAGAGGAGATGGTGGATAGGAGGAGGAGAATGGTGAAGACGGATGGGATAAGCTGCTTGAGCTCGAAGGCCATTGTATGTTTCCCCCCACCTTATCTACTTGCTTCAGATACTAGTGACTAGTGAGTGAGACGAACTATAAATATATGAGAGATGCTACACCCACGGGCTGTTTACGGGGTTTAACGGAGAGACTTTTTATGATACATTATACTACACAACATAATGGGTAGTATTGGTCTGCTAAATTTTTGCTCTAGGACGTAGCGGTAATTTTCTATTGAAGATTGGTTTGTCCTTTCTTAGTTGTAAATCAGACTCAAAGTAATCTCATCTGACACCCTCCAATCGTCAGCCACGGCGACGCCATGCGCGACAACATTCGGCCACCGGCCACGGCGACGATGCATCTACTGAAACGTCGCCCCACGGCCACCGACGCCATGCGAGACAACATCCAGACGCTCTACACAGTGCATTGGCGGCGCGGTCTCCGACATCCTGACGCCGTTGCAGGTTGTCGTCCTTGTGCGCGCACACTCAGGCCGACGACGATGTCATGCTAGACGGCACCTATCGTGAGGCCACACACGTACACGTCTGGTTAGCAGTCAATCAGGGTCACCTTGGTGCTAAGTGCTAACTTTCTAGGCGAGCTTCCTGTGATCGGCGGCGATCGTGAGGACGAAACGGACGTCGTAGGTGAACGTGGTTGAGGAACTCCGGTGACTCTTGAATAGTCCCTTCATGACGTCCTCACCGATGATGGCTACCACACCCACTGGCACACAACAGAAATAAATAGTCAACTACCAAAAATACCCCTAAGTAATATACTACCAGAAATTTGTTGTAGTATTGCATCATCTGGGCCGTCGAACCAAGGAAATAAACTGGGCAAATTTAGTTGATGTACCGTAAAAGGACTCTTAACGGAGTGATTAGCAGTGATTGGCTGAGATTTGGTTTAATGAGACGGGCCCATCAGTGAAAATAAGGAGGGATCAATTAGTGGAGGGCACGTAGGAAGGTCTGTAAGAGTCCGTTGTAAATATATAGTACTAGTAGGAGTATATGGTAGGGAAACTTGCTGGACCCACGTGCCTTTGCTCTCCCGTGAGCAAATTGCCCAGGGTCCCCATATTCACCACACGTGTGGCATATTAGACATGCGTCCACACATGTGTGGCATACGCTGGAGGCAGCCCATACGGGTCGTGTGTGGCAAACAAGTAGAACTGTCCACACGTGTTGGCGTGGCTACTTCGTGCCACACGCCCAACAAATACTACTCATCCCCATTCGCGTGTGTGGCACGAAGCAAATCTGCCCACACGTCCTCGTGCAACTACGTTAGTTACCCGCGGGATGACAACTCTAATTATCCCGGATGGCAACTGTAGTTGTAAAAGCATGGCAACCCTCTCTGTTTTGGTTAACTATAATTATCCAGGAGTAGTTGCCATGTGTGTTTACCTAGTTGTCGCATGTGGTTCAACTATAGTTACCATGTATGGTTAATCGTAGTTGTCGTCTGTGTATACCTGGTTGCCACGTACACGCAACTGCAGTTGCCATATAGCAACGAATCGTAGTTGCCATGTGTGTTTATGTAGTTGCCACGTATGCGCACTGCAGTTACCATCTAGCAACGTACGAGCGATGTGTGGGCAAACAGAAATTCGCCCACACGCGGTGAATTAGGTGATGGATGTGTCACTACCGGAATAAAGCTCGACGCGGACAACCTAATCTATGCCGACGGGGGCCGTCGGCGTATCTACAGCTATCCGGACGGCCTTGAGCGTACCGTAGGCATAGAAAAGCCATCGGCGTCCCTTTGCCTATCCCGACGATGGCCATAGGCACCATAAGGTCGTCGGCGTATCTACAGCTATCCCGACGGCCCCCGTCAGCATAAACGGGCCGTCGGCATAGAAATGCCCTAGACAACCTGCGGACGAACGGGGAGCTGACGATGTTAGAGCTACGACGACGGCTTTGACGGAGACTGTCGGCGTAGCGACGCCGATGGTTTAACCGTCGGCGTATACGTTGTCCACGTCATCAATCCGTGGCTGGTACCACGTCATCGATCCGAGGCACGTTTGTGGCATCGCTGGTTCGTAGCTACGCCGACGGCCAAACCGTCGACAAAGCCTTTTTCCTGTTTTCTGTTTTTTTCTGTTTTTAAGTTTTTATTATTTTCCTAAATTAATTATTTATTAACTTAAATGTGTCTTATCTAAACATAAACATACATAAATTATATGTCGATTTGGTGTGGAATTTTCCATAGATTATGCATATGTGGTTTGTATTTGTTTTCGAGTATATTAGTAATGTGACCTCATGTTCTTTTGCATATAGGTCCTCATAGTTTATTGAAATCACAAAAAATGATAATTACGTCTATTTTGACAAGTTTTATATGGTTTTTACAAGAATCTTGAAAGTCCTAGACCCGCCAGTCAACTGTTCCAGGGTTTGTCGACACGGGGGACTTTGGGGGGTATATGTCGCGCGATCTTGCCCTGGGCCTTCTTACACATCCCGAAATGTGGTGGCAGGTGTAAGCACCCGGAACGCTGCTCCGTAGCATGACCCCCATCACGGACGTTGCTGTCGCCGTCATGTGAAGGATGGAAACGACCACGTTGGGTAGTAACGGAGGGAATCTTGCCGTGGATTGGGCCTGGACCTTGATCTGTAGTGTATCTATGGCTGGCCTATCACAGCCAGGTGAAAATGTCCATCGGTCATACCTTGTCCGGTGAAAGTCAAAGGGGTAGACCCGTCCGGTCAACAATGTTAGGGTTAGACGGGATGGTGTAATTGGGGAGTAGCTATGCCGCCAGGTCTTGCGCTGGGCCCTCCTACACGTCTGGAAGTGTGGTGGCAGGCGCAAGCTCCCGACACGCGGCTCTGGGGTGTGACCCCCCTCACGGACGTCGCTGCTGCCGTCGCATGGAGGGTGGAAACGGTCACGTCAGGTCGACGTGGAGGGAATCTTGTGGTTGGTTAGGCCTGGACCTTGATCCGAAGGGAATCTTGTGGTGGGTTGGGCCCGAACCTTGATCCGAAGTGTACCTAGGGGCTGGGCTATCACACCTAGGCGAAAATGTCCATCGGTCAAACCCTGTCCGGCGAAAGTCAAAGGCGTAGACCGCCCGGTCAACTCTCGTAGGTTTAGACATGACGGGTGTACTTTTGGGGGTAGCTATGCCGCCAGGTCTTTCGCTGGGCCCTCCTACACGTCCGGAAGTGCGGTGGCAGGTGAAAGCACCCGGCACGGGGCTCCGTGGTGTCACCCCCCTCACCGGCATCGCCGCCGACGTCACACGGAGGGGGGAACGGCCACGTCGGGCAGTAACGGGGGGAATCTTGCGGTGGGTTGGGCCCGAACCTTGATCCGAAGTGTATCTATGGACTAGCCTATCACAGCCAGGTGAAAAATGTCCATCGGTCATACCTCGTCCGGTGAAAGTCAAAGGGGTAGACCCGTCCGGTCAACAATGCTAGGGTTAGACGGGACGGTGTAATTGGGGGGTAGCTATGCTGCCAGGTCTTGCGCTGGGCCCTCCTATACGTCTAGAAGTGTAGCGGGAGGTGCAAGCTCCCGGCACGCGGCTCTAGGGTGTGACCCCCCTCACGGATGTTGTTGTCGCCGCTACACGGAGGGTGGAAACGGTCACGTCAGGTCGACGTGGAGGGAATCTTGCGGTGGGTTAGGCCCAGACCTTGATCCGAAGGGAATCTTGTGGTGGGTTGGGCCCGAACCTTGATCCAGTGTACCTAGGGGCTGGGCTATCACACCCAGCTGAAAATGTCCATCGTCAAACCCCGTTTGGCGAAAGTCAAAGGCGTAGACCGCCCGGTCAACTCTCGAAGGGTTAGAGGGGACGGGTGTACTTTGGGGGGTAGCTATGCCGCCAGGTCTTTCGCTGGGCCCTCCTACACGTCCGGAAGTGCGGTGGCGGGTGCAAGCACCCGACACGGGGCTTCGTGGTGTCACCCCCTCACCGACATCGCCGCCGGCGTCGCACGGAGGGGGGAACGACCACGTCGGGCAGTAACGGAGGGAATCTTGCGGTGCGTTGGGCGCGGACCTTGATCCGAAGTGTATCTATGGACTGGTCTGTCACAGCCTGGTGAAAATGTCCATCGGTCATACCTCGTCCGATGAAAGTCAAAGGGATAGACCCGTCCGGTCAACAATGCTAGGGTTAGACGAGACGGTGTAATTGGGAGGGGTAGCTATGCCGCCAGGTCTTGCGCTGGGACCTCCTACACGTCTGGAAGTGTGGTGGCAGGTGCAAGCTCCCGGAAGAAGGCTCCGGGGTGTGACCCCCCTTACGGACGTCGCTGCCGCCGCCGCACGGATGGTGGAAACGGTCACGTCAGGTCGGCGCGGAGGGAATCTTGGGTGGGTTAGGCCTGGACCTTGATCTGAAGGGAATCTTGTGGTGGGTTGGGCCCGAACCTTGATCCGAAGTGTACCTAGGGGCTGGGCTATCACACCCAAGTGAAAATGTCCATCGATCAAACCCCGTCCGGCGAAAGTCAAAGGCGTAGACTGCCCGGTCAACTCTCAAAGGGTTAGACGGGACGGGTGTACTTTGGGGGTAGCTATGCCGCCAGGTCTTTCGCTAGGCCCTCCTACACGTCCGGAAGAGTGGTGGAGGGTGCAAGCACCCGACACGGGGCTCCGTGGTGTCACCCCCTCACCGACATTGCCACTGTCGTCGCACGGTGGGGGAGAACGGCAAACTCGGCCCAAGAGACACGCGTGGTGTCTCTCTATGTGTTTATGTTTAGATAAGGCACAATTTACTTAGTTAAATTTTTATTTTTAATTATGTTTTAAAAAAATTGAATAAACAAAAAAACAAAAAAAAACGAAAATAGCTATGCCGATGGCTAAGCCGTCGACATAGACCTGCCCACGCCACGTCACCGATCCGCAACAGGTGGGGCTAGAGCTATGATGACGGCTAAGTCGTCTGCATAGGCCGCTCTCCCTTATCCGTTCAGCGCCCTCCCTCCTCCACTCGTTATCTCCCCGGCCTCCCTCGATCCCACGCCCCCCTCTCTCGACCCCGTGCCGCCGCCACCACTAGCCATCGCCGCCGTCGCCACCAGTCGTCGTCGCCGCCGCCCCCTGTCCCTCCGCACCCGGCCGGGCCCTTGCCCTCCCCGCCCGCCTTCCCCGCAATGCCGCCCCACCCTTGTGCGCACCGCCGCCACCGGCCGCACCGCCACCACACCGCCGCGTCGTCCCGTCCTCCCTCGGCCACGGGCTCCTCGTCCCCGCCCCGTCCTCCCTCAGCTCCTCCCCGGCCTCCCTTAGCCCCACCCCGGCCCCTTGACCCCGACCGTGACCGCGACTCCAGTGGCCCCGGCCTCCCTCTGCCCTCACGGCCGACCCCCTCGCCGGCCTCCCTTTGCCCCGTGGCCGGCCCTGCATGGCTGCTGCTCCCGCTCCACTATCCCGGCCCCTTGACCCCGACCGTGACCGCGGCTCCGGTTGCCCGAAGGTAATTTTTTAGTTAGTTTTACAAAATTTTGTTTCTAGTATTTTGTACAAATATATGAATAGATAGATGAATAGACCAATGGATGTTTGCTAGATGAATAGATAGATGGATGAAAAGGAAGTGAGTAAAAATGTGAAAACAAATATTAGGTGGACAAATTTTTGTATGTTTCGTGTAATTTTATTAGGTTTTAGATACATACTCACGTGATAGATAGATGTTTTATGGAGTACATTGATAGATAGATAGATGAAATGGCAGAGAACATTTTTTTGGCTTTTTTGATAGATAGACAAATGTTAAAATTTGGATATGATGAGGGGTTATTTGATCATGATGATCTTGCTAAAAATTTGAAGTGTCAATGTTGTGTGTGATGTGATGGCCTAAGTTTGTTTTACTCGGTGGAATTTACAGAATTTGTGGTGTTGCATCTTCGTGGAGTGATTGTCGACGTCGGACCTGTTGGTCCCTAATCGTCCCTCTGCTGTTCGACTACTTCCTCTACAGGCGAGGGTGAGCTACAAATCCACCTCCTCCTCATCTGCTCTTTTTTATGTCACTAGATTTAATTATAACGTCAAGTCGCGTAACCTAGGCGTCTCCCGTCCGAAAGGGTTGCATCGATAAAGATGCATTCAATTGCATATTTATCACAGTAGCACTTTCGGATTGTCCAGCGTTTTCCACGGATAGCCCGAGGGTGTGTAGATTGGGTACATTATCCATGCCCTACCCCGTTCCGAGACAGGATTTCGGTGGTGCCTCCCCATCGTTCTCCGGAGCACATTCTCTCAGATTTTTGCCGAGACGTGTATCTAGCGAACAACAGGGAGGTGCTGCCGAAATTTTGTCTCGGAATGGGGTAGAGCATGGAGAACATACTCAATCTAGACATCCTCGGGTGGGATTAAGACCTATCTTTACCTATTAGAGATGTAGGTGGATTCAGTCCGTTTCTCGTCAACCCGGTAGAAAATAAAAATTGTATGTGATTAATTTTAATGAATCCATAATTTTGCTGTGTGGCTCGTGATAAAGCAGAGGATGGCAGATAATCAATGGATGTACAATTGTTTTATCCATTAGAATCAAGTGACAAGAGAGTGGGTCAAGAAAACCGATGTGTTCTTAAAGGAGATATTCCGTCCTCCAATGATAATTAACCCAGAATGCCGCTGTGCAAAATGTGATAGACGTCACCGTAGAGCTCAGGGAGAATTGACTTTGCACCTTCGCATGTTTGGATATATGCAAGACTTTAACATGCCCATAAACTTTGCCGAGCCAGACCGTGGTAGAGAGGAGGTAATGCGACAACGCATTGGTGGTTATGAGGACAATGGGGTTAGAAACATGCTAGATGATGTCTTTGCTGCCGAGACGACACATACAACACCTTCAGAGAACGAACCGGAGGAGCCGGAGGCAATTGCAAAGGCCTTCTTGGAGGTCTTGGCCTCGTCAAAGAAAGCTCTTTATGCGGGTGCCAAAATTTCTTAGTTAGATGCCATCTCGCAACTGATGGCAGTCAAGGCTGAGTATGGCTGCACCCAAGCTTGCTGCGAAGCATTTCTAGGAGTATGGGCTAACAGCCTTCGTGAGGGTCATGGACTGCTGAAAAGCATGTACGCTACGAAGAAAATCATGAAGGCACTATCTATGAAATATGGTAAAATATATGTTTGCCCGGAGAATTGCCTTTTGTTTAGGCATGAGTATTGTCGTGGATTTGTCATGGCAGATGTCCAGGTGAACGGACTTAGGTTCGGGGCGGAGACGCAACTACGTGGCGGCTTGAAGGGGTTGATCGGAATCGAGAGACACGGAGTTTACCCAGGTTCGGCCCCTCTGATGGAGGTAAAAGCCTACGTCCTGCTTGTATGGTAGTGATGATGAAGAAGATCTCTCGGTTATAGGGGTGCCGTTTGCTACCTCTAATCACGAGAGCCTCTAATCTGTCTATCTCTAATCTCTGCTGTTATCTAAACTCGTGGACTTCTCTCTCTCCTCCCTCTAGGTGTGCTCTACCCCTCCTTATATAGGAGGAGAGGGTAGGTTTACTAATAGAGTCCTACTAGGAGTAGGATTAGGACTAGTCTCTCTAGAATCCTATTCTGGGTCTTGTAACCTTTGGCAGAGAGTCTTTCTCTATTTGAGCCTTGTCTTGGGAGCCGCCTGGCGCCGGCTTACACGTCGGGTCTTGGGCCTGGTCGTCCTATGATCCGCCTGCCGGGTCATTAATAAAATGTCATGTCTTTTCCGGGTCTCCTATGAGTCGCCAGGTCGGGTCATACCACGGGGTATATCCCCGACATTAGCCCCCAAATTAGTTTGAATTTGTTCATGCTAAGCTCCCAAAATAAGAATAATAAATATGTTAAGTAGCCGGCTTGCTCCTTTGGCCGGCTTATGAAATGGCTCCTTAGAAATCTGGGTCTTTTGTGCATATGAAATAGTCGTCTTTGATAATCATCTCGCTTGTCAATGTCCTTTGAAAAATATTGAGAATAGAAACCCATATGCCATTGAGTCGGCATCCAATACTCTTGGCGGGTCATTTCCACCGGGTCATAATCTTTCATGATGTCGGGTCATTATCGTTGGTGACGCCGAGTCAAATAACTAGAATCTAGCTGACTTGATAAAAATATTGGGATGAAAACGCATCTGATGTAAAACCGGACTTCCACTGTTTGTGAAGCAGGGCGGCTTATATAAAATCCGGCGGGTTATGATCTTTTTATAACGCCGGGTCATAAATGTTGGTGACGTCGGGTCTAACAACTGAACTCCATAATTAACATCTTGAAAATTCTCCTCAAAGTTTTTGATATGTCAATATTACCTGTAGCCCCCAAGTTTCGAGATTATCCATGATAACTTGGTGCTTTGCAATAATATTTTGGACTGTGTAGCCCCCAAGTGCCGGGTTGTCCTGCCTGCAGCAAACTTGGGACTTATAACTGCCTTATACCTTTATAAAGCTTCGGCGGGTGTAGCCCCCAAGGGCCGACTCATCAGAACGTGATACGCCGGTCTTCAATTTGAATCTCTTAATCTGTTTAAACAGTTGATTACTGTAGCCCCCAAGTGCCGGGCCAGTAAGAATTACTGGGTTGGAACTTAGAAAACTATAGAAAGGCCGGCTCATCGCCTTGAGATAATATGGTCTTGCTGACAATGTAATGATTTGGAAACCGGCTTGCATTAGCCCCCAAGTGTCATGGTGCATGCTTGCCGTGACATGGGACTTGCATAATTGATACAAACTTGGACTTGAATAATGTAGCCCCCAAGTGCCGGGTTGTCTGCCTGCGGCGACTCGGGACTATATGAGAATAATATGACTCACCATAATTTGTTGAATGAATCTTTGACTGTGGTTGTAATATAACCCGGAATGAATATCCTGGAATAATTCCTTTGTCTTTGACATGAAATCCCTGCTCGTGGTTGCGATGCAACCCGTCAAATATATATTGGAAAAATCCATGAGTGTTGTAGATTACTACAGAGCACAATTGAAGAAATCCGAGAACCGATCTATTAGATGACACGGCATTATATCTGATAGGGCGACTCTTGAAAAATAATGAATTCTTCGAGCTGGCTTGAAAACCCCAATCATTTAGTACTGGTTATGATAAACCATGAAGATCCAGCCAGTTTGGCTATTAAAGATCCATTTGCTCTTGCGGAGTATTTAATGGCGGCTCATCTTAAGAGATAAAACCTGCAAAAATAAACAAGACAAAATATATTCTGCATTTTTGTAAGGGCAGCTTGAAAAAGCACAACCCGAAGATGTTTATAACATTGCTCCTTCTTTCATAATCGTTGCTCTGACCCAGCTGAATAAGCCGGTCATGATATGTCATGTGAATATCATGCAATGTATGATGCAATGTTTGACTTGTCAACATTTTTCGCGCGAACGCTGGTTGTTAGGGTTAGATAAGCTACACCCGGAGGTGATAAGCCCCCTTTGACAACCGTGGCTAATCGTGTTAGCCAGAGATGGCATAAAGCCGGCCGATAAGGTGTTAGAAGTGATACCCGGAGGTAAGAAGCCACCCTTAGCAATATGGCGTGAACGCCGGTTGTTAGGGTTAGATAAGCTACACCCGGAGGTGGGAAGCCCCCTTAGACAACCATGGCTAATCGTGTTAGCCGGAGATGGCATAAAGCCTGGCCGATAAGGCATTAGAAGCGATATCCGGAGGTAAGAAGCCGCCCTCCGCCGGTTGTTAGGGTGTTAGATACCCGTCGGTAAGAACCCCCTACAACTGCAGCTAATCCTGTTAGCCAAAGATTTGGCATAAAGCCGACCGATAGGGTGTTAGAAGCGATACCCGTCGGTGAGAAGCCCCCTTCAGCAATTTGGCGTAAACGTTGGCCGATAAGGCATTAGAAGCAATACCCGAAGTTAAGAAGCCGTCCTCCGCCGCGGCTAATCCTGTTAGCCAGAAATTTGGCATAAAGCCGGCCGATAAGGCATTAGAAGCGATACTCGGAGGTAAGAAGCCGCCCTCCGCCGCGGCTAATCGTGCTAGCCGGAGATTTGGCATAAAGCCGGCCGATAAGGCATTAGAAGCGATACCCGGAGGTAAGAAGCCGCCCTCCGCCGCGGCTAATCGTGTTAGCCGGTGATTTGGCATAAAGCCGGCCGATAAGGCATTAGAAGCGATACCCGAAGGTAAGAAGCCGCCCTCAGCAGTCACAGTTGATATATTAACTAGAATGTTTATGAACTCTTCTTGTAAGTCGCCATCTCGTAAGCCGCCATATTGTATGAAGAAACGACAGAAGCTCCCAGTGATGATCCAATAAATCCGAACACCTATGTTTGAATGGTGGATCATGACGGTTCGTCTTCTTGGGCAACTTTTAATCTTCCGCCAAAGATGTAGTAGCCTCGGGGTTAATTTTTGCCATGACCCGGGGTTCTCGTTGAAAACGACCAAACGAGTCTTGTTATGTCTGTAGCCCCCCGAGTCTTAAGTTGACTTGAAGAGGCGGCTTGAGAATATCCACTAAAAGTTGAGGTTGGCCAAGGCGGGTTATAGATAATCCCATATGAATTGTTTCAATGATCCGGTTGATGGTTCGTTCCGGCTAGTTGTTGAAGTGAGCCAAACTATAATGGCGGCGGTTTGTGCGCCTGTCCGTTGGGCGGCTTGTATCGACGAGCACTGCATCGATATGTTGATGTAGATCAGACTGTGGGTGGCGTCTTGCGCGCGTCCATTGGGCGGCTTGTACTAGTGTATGCAGCCACTGGTGTGTTGATGTAGACATAGAAACCAATCGTGGCATTGTAAGCTGGTGCTGTTGTGGAAGACGCCACGACGTTGTAAGCCGGCGTGGATGGCAAGAAACGGCCACGGCGTTGTAAGCCGGAGCGGATGGCGAGAGACAGCCATGGTGTTGTAAGCCGATGAAGACGTCACGACGTTGTAAGGCGGTGCACCCATGAGAGGCGGCCACGGTGTTGTAAGCCCGTGAAGTCGCGAGAGATGGCCACGACGCTGTAAGCCGGCGCAGCCACGAGAGGCGGTCGTGGCGCTGTAAGCCGACAAAGCCGCGAGAGACTGCCGTGGCGTTGTAAGCCGGCGCAGCGTGACCGGGACGAACATCGGTGCACAATGATATTGGCACGCCTCCATCTCCGTGGTATAAAGCCACAAAATAACTGTCCTGGTTTGTTTTTGTCGTATGAACGTGGTCGTACGCTGGTGCATGATAATGTTGATGTGAGCTCCATATCTGCGGTATAACACCATGTATTTGGACGACATATGATCTCGTCGTGTCTCTCATAAATAGCGAAGAATTATCCTTCAATGAGGAATGTACTGGTCCAATGTTGGATACTAAACGATCATATCCAATGCATGCATAGTCATGTATATGCCTCTATACTGTATTGTTGGATCCGTAAGGTACTGCCAACTACCAAACCATGTTTCCAGCAACGGTGAAATCACTTCTTAATCCAACTCTATCTCATCATCCCGCACGCTGCCTCTGCCAAGCTTTTAATTGGGTTGTAATCCCATTTTGTCTGATCCTCAAATCCGTATAATCTTCCTGATCCGAGATCCCAAACTCGAGCAGTTGCATCAAACCAGATGGATGAAAACCAAGGTGAGCAAAACGATCCTGGTGACCATCAAGGGATATCAGAATTTAGAAGTGACCCATCACTTTTAGGGTTGCAATTTTGGTTATCTGCGGCATGCTCCATACTTTAACGCTTCGCTCCAGGAACCTCAAAGGATATTTTTAAGTGTGCCGCTAATTCTGTGGAGGAGTGTTTTAGCCGCCAATGGAGATCCACTTGCGCGTATTACCAGAACACCAATTACTCCTGTATGACGTGCTATTAAGCTATCAGCTTGTGCGGCCAATCCGTGATCACACAATTGATACCGTTTCTCTGAAGATGAAACAAACGAAACTCTCTGTGTTCGAGCGGACCACGGAAACGCTGCCGAGGGAGGCCATCGCCCCGGCCATAGCGGCCTCGGAAACGGTGTCTATGGGAGAGGGGACACGGGGGACGGAGAGCGGCACACTGCATGAGAGGCGAGTGGAGATGTTGACTCGGGGCGAGGTGCGGGGCGCAGCAGCGGCTAGCTGTAGAGGCGAGTCGGGTGAGGATGATGCTGCGGCTGTAGAGACCGGCACGCCAGTGGCTCAAGGTGCGACGGAACGGTGAGCCGCTCGAGCATGACAGAGCGTCCGTGAAGGAGAGGCTGGAGAGGCGCAGCTCCCCGCGGCGGGCGGAGCCGGCTCCGGATTGAGCGACGGGAGAGGAGAGAGCAACGAGGGGATGAGGCGGGGTGACGCGTGGCGATGGAGGCAGCACAGCAGGGAGACGGCCGATGGGCATCGGAAGCAATGCGGGAGGAGCAGCCTCTATGGAGCGACGAGCTGGCCGGCACGACAGCGCGCGCAGCCGGGACGGAGGCGAAGCAAGCACGACGGCAGCTCGACACGGGGGCTACGCCAGGCGGCTCCTCAGACTCACAGGACCAGTGATGCAGTGAGCCATGGTTGTGGCAGGACCATAACGGCGGGGCGGCAAGCCACCGGAGCGCGGTGGGGCGCGCGGGGCAGCGATCCGTCGGAGCATGGCCGAGCGGCCATGAAGGCGATCGAGCAAGGGCGTTGCGGGGTGGCGGTGGAGGCGAGTGGAAGCAGAGCCGGTCGGCGTTGAGAATGTGATGGCAGAGGTGACGAGTCCCCCGGCAGCGGCTACAGCGAGGCACAGCTTGCAAGCGTGCGAGGGCCCTGGTAGCGGTACGAAGCACGACAGATTTGAGCAGGATAGACCACGGTAGCGGAGATCGAGTCCTTGGTCGATCTGTTTTCTGACCGAGACTTTTTCCTTTCTCTTTTTTTACAGGTTGACCAGCTGGTTTTGACTAGTTTACCTTCCTTGCGTCTCAACCTTTGGTGGTTGTAGTATCTCTGGATTGATTCCGTTTTCACATCGAGCTGCAACCACGTTTAACAGATTGCACTCGGACTTAAGCACGCGTGGAGGCGTGGAAAGAACAGCCGCAACTCGGCGGATCGCAAAGAACTGCCCCAAAGGAAATTTATGGTCCGGCCTAGCGCAACCTGCGACTGTCGGATCCCTGATACTTTCCACTATAAAAAAGACTCTCGTCTTGAACTCAACAGGTCAACACAGCATGTGCGGCACATCCAACCCTAATTTGTGTTGATCTCAAATCTTGTATTTTGTAGTTTTCGTCGACGATGTGATCTTTGGCACCGACTTTTCTTCATCCGGGGCATAATGAGCTTCTTAATCTCTGAGAAGATCCCTTCAAAAACACAACACCACCGTGCGCGATCCCACAGTGGGCGCCAACTGTCGTGGATTTGTCATGGCAGATGTCCGGGTGAACGATCTTAGGTTTGGGGCGGAGACGCAACTACGTGGCGGCTTGAAGGGGTTGATCGGAATCGAGAGACACAGAGTTTACCCAGGTTCGGCCCCTCCGGTGGAGGAAAAAGCCTACGTCCTGCTTGTATGATATTGATGATGAAGAAGATCTCTCGGTTACAGGGGTGCCGTTTGCTACCTCTAATCACGAGAGCCTCTAATCTATCTATCTCTAATCTCTTGTGTTGTCTAAACTCGTGGACTTCTCTCTCTCCTCCCTCTAGGGATGCTCTATTCCTTCTTATATAGGAGGAGAGGGTAGGTTTTCAAATAGAGTCCTACTAGGTGTAGGATTAGGTCTAGTCTCTCTAGAATCCTATTCCGGGTCTTGTAACCTTCGACAAGGAATCTTTCTCTCTTTGAGCCTTCTCTTGGGAGTCGCCTGGCGCCGGCTTACATGCCGGGTCTTGGGCCTGGTCGTCCTGTGATCCGCCTGCCGGGTCATTAATAAAATGTCATGTCTTTTCTGGGTCTCCTATGAGTCGCCAAGCCGGGCAATACCACGGGGTATATCCCCGACAAGTATGCCGGTGACAAGTACTATAGGGAGTGCGGTTCCTCTCGGTACCTTGAGGTGGTCGATGAGCATGGTGAGAAGAAGCAACTAGACATCCCCGTAAAGATTCTTCGGTATCTCCATTTCATAGAAAGACTGCAGCGCCTTTTCATCACGGAGGAGTCTGCCGAAATGATGAAGTGGCATAAGGAAGGAAAATTATACGATAAAAAATCGTACATCCATCGCAAGCTGAAGCATGGAAGTCATTCGATATAGAGTACCCCGAGGAAGCAGCTGAGGCCAGGAATGTTAGGATTGCGATACCAGGTGACGGCTTGAATCCATATGGTATGTCGTCCAATCCATACAGCTGTTGGCCCATGTTTGTTATTCCGCTCAACCTCCCTCTCGGTGTCGTAATGCAACGCAAGACCATGTTCTTGTCGCTGATCATTCCGGGGCCTGATTACCCGGGAAATAATTTGGGAGTGTTTATGCAGTCGCTGGTGGATGATTTGCTCCATTGTTGGTACTTTCCGAGGTTGACATATGACCGACATCTGCAAAAAAAATTTCTTGATGAAATTTTGGTTGATGTATTGCATGCATGACTTTCCCGAGTATGCCCTATTTTGCGGATGGTGTACAAGTGGGAAGATGCCATGCCCAGTGTGCATGCAGGCTCTACGTTTTATTTGGCTGCAAAAGGGTGGCAAGTATGTAGCCTTTGACATGCGTCGACAGTTCCTCCCTGCAGACCATCCAGACAGGGAAGACAAGAAGAACATCACGAAAGGCCGGGTTGTTCATGAAGTAAACGATATTCCAACGTTTTCTGGGGAAGATGTTGTTGCTGATCTAAAAGCTCTCAAAGCCTAAAGGCAAAGGCAAAGGCAAAGGCAAAGGCAAAGGCAAAGGGGAAAGTGAAGGCGAAGGCCCAGGCAAATGCAAAGGCAAAGGCAAAGCGAAACGCTTTGAGGGATATGGTGAGACGCACAACTAGACTCACATTACCCCGTTCACGAAGCTTCCCTATTTCAAGGACCTCAAACTTCCTTATAACATCGATGTGATGCACACCGAAAAGAATGTCGCAGAGTCGCTTTTTTCCACGATCCTCAGTATTCCTGATAAGACAAAGGATAACGTTAAAGCTAGAGCCAATCAACAAAAAAATTGTGATATACCATGGCTAAACATGCGGCCTCCAATAGACGGTCGAAGAAACTGGTTCAAACGAGATGCTGACTTCGTCCTTAAACCGCCAGAAAAGAAGGAAGCACTTATGTGGCTCAAACACATTGTCAAGTTCACTGATGGTTATGCATCAAATATAAGTAAGGGGGTCAATCTTTCAACGGGCAAAGTGACCGGGCTCAAGAGTCATGACTATCATGTATGGATTGAGTGGATAATGTCAGTGATGGTTCGAGGCATTGTCCCTGAGCGTGTCTAGCGAGTGCTTGCGGAGCTAAGCCATTTCTTTCGCACGATATGTGCTAAAGAAGTATGTCCTAAGGTGATTGAATAACTGCATAAGAAGGCACTGGACTTGATATGCAAGCTAGAGAAGATCTTCCCACTAGGCTTCTTTACTCCGATGACACATCTCATTTTGCACCTCGCGAAGGAGGTATTGTTGGGGGGCCCTGTGCAGAATCGTTGGCAGTACGGCCCTGAGAGACAGAACAAGCATCTCAGAAAGAAATGTGGAAACAAAGCTAAGATTGAAGCTTCCATAGCTGAGGCAGTTATCCTAGAGGAGGTGTCAGACCTCAGGACATCATACTATCCAGACCACATTCCCGCTCTGCATAATAAGGTGTCTCGATACAATATATAAGAGCCCAAGTATAAACCCAAGCTCGATCTATTCAATGGGCAATGTGGCCGGGCTGGGGGTTCGAAACCTTATAACATGCCAGAACAAGAGTGTGAGGACATCATGTTCTATGTCTTGCACAACATCAAGGAAGTTGAAGAAGAGTGGATGAGGTAATACTGCTACACCATTCCTTTCTTTACTTCGTTGAGGATGAGTCTCATTCTAACACCGATTTTCTTGTTTTAGTCAATTCCTACATGAGGAGTGGACGGGAATGATTCCTCCTACTAAAGCGGAGGCACTTACTCTTTTACGGAATGGTGCCTTTGGCAGGAAACTTTTTGTTGCTTGGTTCATGGATAAATTAATTGTTCACATTCCCCTAGTTCAACTTCCTAGTTCAACATTTATTAGTTGATGGAACTAATGCATCCATCAATTTCAATTAAACTTGTAGGGCAAAGATCCGAACACCTCTATGGATGACGAATTGAGATGGGTTTCCATGGGTTTTAACGCTCGGGTCATGAAATGTGAAAAGTATGATGTGAATGAGTATCCTTCCATACAGAGGATCACTAGAACAGCCGGCCTGATCCCAAAACTATAAACACAAGAGTGTACACCCCAGGGGAAAATGAAGTTGAGTACTACGGAAGGGTAGGAAAAATATACGAGCTGTCATTCGATCTTGGGGGCGACGACCTAAATCTAGTTGTGTTCAAATGCCAATGGTTTGACCCATATGAGGGGTTGAGACATACGCCTTCCCTTGGTTTTGTCGAAGTTAAACCATCCACTTTTTATGCGAGGAGGGGGATGGTGGCGAGGTGGGGGTTGCTGGCGGGGAGGGGGATGGTGGCGAGGAGGGGATTTCTGGCGAGGAGGGGGTGGCAAGCAGAAGGGTTGGCTGCATGATGGTGCGCGACTCCCAAAAGCTCCTGATACCGAGGAGATGAAGTGGCTCATTAAGCCCAAGGGGAAAAGGTAGGTGCCCCTTAATAATATTTTAAACACATAGCATCATTTTGATTGTACACATGCTAATATTTTCATTCTTTTGCAGTAGCTAGGAATATCATGCAGGTGCCCGTGTTCCAAACGACATCCTCACTATCCTGTTGAAGAAGCTTTGGCCGGAGATGTTCGCTACAGACCGAAACAACGAGGAGCACAAGATTTTGGCCACAAGCTGGGAGGACTACGAAGCGGCCTTCCACCCAACCCATTAGACGGCCGCTAAGGCCGTGATATCAAAGTTTTGGGTAAGTTCTCTTGAGAAGCACAATTCTTGAGTTACTTTCATAGTTTATCATCAAATCATTTAACTCATGGCTTGTTCCATTCTGGTTTCATGAATGACTGTAGACATAGAGTTCTTGAGGAGGACAAGGCCGAGGCCGATGAGTTCTTGCTACGGGCTGCGAGGAAGCAGGCCCGTCAGTTGCAGTATGAGGTGCGCTGGGTGGCCATCTTGCATTATTATCACGAGGTATGTAACGAGAAGGTGACCAATGCTGACGCGAAGGAGCATAACCTTACTTTGACTAAGGAGCAGTACATGTTGGTAAGTATAACAGACTTTTCATTATGACGTTTTTCTGGTAAATTTCATTGTTTCGTGGTCACATGCCATTATGCTTCTTATGTAGGTGCGTCCTGATTGGTGCTTTGGAAAGAATGATGGATGGGAGGGATTGGTGGATCTATGGGTCGGCGAGGATGCAGAGTTTGCTACCAAGAGCAAGATAAACAAGGCTAATCGAGGTACCGATGGAACACACCGTCAGGGAAACCGAAACCACTGGCGCCACAAGAAACTTGAGGTATATCTATGTACATGAAACATTCTTGATCTTCTCTTTACCGTATGTTATTATGTATGAGTAACCTTTGTTTGGCGGTGCAGGAGGAGAAATTGAAGCGGTCGTGGAGGCTCGCCCGTGTGCGGCCTAATCCCAAGGCCGGCGAGAGTGAGTACTACGGCCATACCGGGGAGAACCTGACGTTATACACGAAGGAGATTCAGAAGTGGAGTCCTGGCACATCATACCCCTTGTCTGTGGATACCGACGAGAGGGCCGCCGTCAGCATAGGGCCGAAGAGTCATGGTCGACATCCGATTCTGGATTCTATGATCACCCCTTCTGTCTTCTACAGGCGGATTCGCGCTACCGACCCGAGGCCGAGCTAGCGCCCGTGCCCCAGTGCGTCCGCTACACTGTCACTCCTAGCCAAGCAGAACTCTGTAAGTATTTTCCCTCTTATGTTCTTTCTTTCAACCTTTATTTTCCTAGGCTTTGGCTACCTCGACTTTGGCGATGGAAGTGATGGCGCTTAAGCCTTTGGTAGTGGAAGTGATGGCGCTTAAGCCTTTGGCGGTGATGACGTTGTTGGCTTTGTCGAAGTTGTCATTATGTTGAACTATGCCTATGTTGAACTTGTCATTATGTTGAACTATGCCTAGGTTGAACTATGTTGCCTACCTTGAACTATGTTGAACTATGCCTATGTTGAACTATGCCTATGTTGTGTATGCTGTACATTGTGTATATGCTGTGTATATTCTGTGTATAAACTATGTATTTCAAACAAATAAAACAGGGAAAAAATTCTATGGTACCTATCCCGATGGCATAACCGTCGGCGTAGATGGCATTAGGCACCAGCTTTCGCCACGTGGCAGCCCCTGACAAGCTCCTGATGACCCTCTACGCCGACGGTTATGCCGTCGGGATAGATTTACCACCTATGCTGACGGCCTAGCCGTCGGCATAGTGGGCCTCATGGCCGCTCTACGCATCTCCTGGTGGCCCGTCTACACCGATGGCTAGGCCGTCGGCATAGGTGGAAAATCTATCCCGACGGCATAACCATCGGCGTAGAGGGTCACCAGGAGCTGCCATGTGGCGACACATGAATGGTCGGCTTCACCGTCAACGGCCGTCAGTCCCAATTCGTTGCCGAGGGGGTCTCTATGCCGACGGCTCTACAGAAGCCGTCGACGTATACGCCATTGTCGACGTTTTTTGTATGTCAACGGCCGCCCGTGGGTACGCTGACATTCGAGTTGCCGACGAAGGTACGCCTACAGCCACTATCGGGGTAGCCATATGCTGACGGCTCTTGGGGCCTATGCCGACGGCCTTATTCTGGTAGTGTGTGGGCAGAAACCGGTTCGCCCATACTGCGCAGCTAGCAACCGCGCGCTGCGGGTCGTGTGGGCGAACTCTCTAATGCCCACACACACCATGATGCCTACGTAGCACCGAAAATCTATCAAATTTGTCAAGATTCGTGTAAACACAAATGGACGACCATCCATGCGTGTGGGCGAGTTGCAAACGCCCACACGTGTGGGCGTTATCTTTTCCCATTGCCTATTGGTTTGAGAGGAGTTTCTTAGAAATATCCAAACAATGTTATAATATTGTAATTGGATTGTATTATTTTAATTGATAACATGTGAGCATGCTATAAATTTCATATTTTAGCACATAGACGTGTAAAATTCTGGTTAACACATGTAGTTCATTGACATGTTACATTGCACAAAACGGATCGCACGAGCGTGACTTACTTTACTCTGCTCACATTTGATGGTCATTATGTATCGTTCGATGTCGAAAACTGACACTCCTGATGAGGTTGATACTCTTTCTCAACAAGATTGTAATGATGGTGGTTGATTAATGATTATGTTTTGTTTGTAATAAAATAACGATCGCACGTGCCCCTACCTCATAGTTCGAACAAACAAGTATAAGCTGGTCTAGCATTTCGATCCATCCTGAACTTGTGTCTCTTCTCAAACGAAGCCCTTTTTCTTGGGGTCATGTTGCTCAAGTCGGCTGTCTTGATTCGGGCCTGATTAGAGAGTAACACGAGCTCTACCTCGCAATGGCTCTTGGCCAGGCATTGAGCTCATCGATCTCGACCTTTTTATTTTGTATTTCAAAGAAGTTCTTCATTGCCTCGTCTTTGTTCTTGTGTTTCTTCTTTCCCCTCTTCTCACTTTAACACCTTATTTTGGGTTATGAACTCCTTCAATGTTTCTTGCAAGGCGATTGTTAGAAGCATCACACTTTACATCTAGGTTGGAGTTGGTCTTCCCCCTCGGCCTCTTCTAACTTGGGTCAATGACCGATGACCCTCACACACACATACACAGCTTTTCGGGGATGCATTGAGGTCTTTCCACTTTTGCCAATCATTGATTGACATCCAACAACAAGTCAAGGTAAATGCCTCCCCCTGGAAGGTATCCAAAGCTTGAAACACCTACATATACAGAAGAAACAAACAAGATACATTTATATGCATAGGAGGACGATTATGCTCATATGAAAAAGGGAATGAATACTATAGCAAGCCATTGGCGCCAATGCCGGGCCAGCCACCGACATGATTCCACAAGCCAAGAAATTTGTTGCACTCTACTTGGATAAAGATCCACCTCTTTTGAAGTGACGCATCACTCCGGTCATTCTCAAGTTTGCGGGGCTCATACTTTATTTGTTCATTGAAGAAATCATGGATCCTCTTCCAATATGATACACCTTTTTGCTCGTCGCTAGTTACTAGATCTTATCCAATTTACATCCATGCCTGGAAAATCATCCTATCCTCCTCCTCCGTGTATGCTCTGGTCCTCATACTTTGCCGCCTATTTTGTGTCCCGGCTTGTTGAGTTAGCCCATCCTCTAACAATCACTAGTAGAAAACAGGGCATTGTTTCGGGCCTCCTAATCCCATTAATCCTGGTTCGCTCACGAACCGGGACCAAAGGTGGCAATCGTCCCGGTTCGTGAGCCCAGGGGGCCGGCCGGGCCACGTAGGCCATTGGTCCCGGTTCGTCTGGCCCCTTTGGTCTCGGTTCCAGGAACGAACCGGGACCAATGCGCCTTGCTCCTGGCCCACCACCATTGGTCCCGGTTCGTGGATGGAACCGGGACCAAAGGGAGACCTATTGTCCCGGTTCCAGTCACGAACCGGGACCAATGGTCTGCCTATATAAACCCTCGCCTGCCGCTAGCAGAGCCGTGGAGTGCTCTGTTTTTCCACGACAGCATTGTTAGAGCTTTGTGGTGCTCTAGCTCACCTCCTTTGCACATGAGGTGTTCGATGAAATGCCCGAGCCACACTTAAGCTTTCTCCTCTCGAAGCTCCTTGTCCAAACTACATTTTCGTCAAGATTTGTCTAGGTTTGGCGGTCCATCCTATCCCATCTCCGTCCTGAAACCTCCATCGATCGCCCGCGCGTGGTGAGCCTCTTGATCTTATCTTCTTTTTGAAAGAAAATATACTTACTCGTATGATTTTCTTACTTTTATTATTGTTTGTTATTATATAGTGCCATGGTTATGGTATCCGCCCACGTCGGCCCTCGTCCAGTCTATGATTCAGATGTGGTATATTATCTTTTATAACTATTTCACACATCTAATGTCTATGACGATTAATTATGCCACCAACTTGACGTAGATGTTTTTACCTATAGGAAGTAGTTGAACCAGAAATGGTACCGACTATGCAATTCTGCTCGACAAGTTAACTAAAGCTGAAAAAGAAATCGATCATTTGAAAGAAAATTGAAAAGAACTGAAGATGAGAAGATGGGACTGGAGTTGCATGTTGTCGATATCGTCGATGATCACAGGACCAAGATGGCTGCAATGCGCTTGAAGCTTAGAAAGATTAGAAAATATGCCATTGATAAAGAGGCTTGGTATCATTATGCCATTGGATCAATTGTTACCTTAGTTCTGATTATGATCGCATTTCTTGTTGCATTGAAATGTTGTAAATAGTTTCAATGTATGGTTTAATTAGATGCTCTGGAGATCTATATGTTGGTCAGCGTGAAGTATGTATCTACTTTGGTTTTAATGTGATGATGAACTTCTATTAATTTGGTCACTTTTGTATTCATGATGTTCTGTAACGGTTTTTGACACACTTAATTATATATAATGCACACAGATGAACCGGCAATAGATGTACGGTAACAGACGCACCAACGAGTACATTAAGGGGGTGCATCATTTTCTCGAAGTGGCTGAGGCAAACAAGCAGAATGGTTTTATATGTTGTCCATGCCATACATGTGGGAATTTGAAGTCTTACTCTGACCAGAAAATCCTTCACAGCCACCTGTTTGTGAAGGGTTTCATGCCACACTATAATGTTTGGACCAAGCACGGAGAAATAGGGGTTATGATGGAAGATGGCAAAGAAGAAGAGGATGATGACAACTATGTGCCCCCTGAATACGATGATGCTGGAACCGGGGAAGCTGAAGATCAAGAGGAACCAGACGATGTGCCAGATGATGATCTTCGCCGGGTCATTGTTGATGCAAAGAGACAGTGCGAAAGTGAAAAGGAGAAGCTGAAGTTCAATCGCATGTTCGAGGATCACAAAAAAGGGTTGTACCCCAATTGTGAATATGGCAACACAAAGCTCGGTACCACACTGGAATTGTTGCAGTGGAAGGCAAAGAATGGTTTACCTAACAAAGGATTTGAGAAGCTACTGAAAATATTGAAGAAGAAGCTTCCAAGGGATAACGAATCGCCCAACAGTACGTACGCAGCAAAGAAGGTTGTATGCCCTCTAGGATTGGAGGTGCAGAAGATACATGCATGCCCTAATGACTGCATCCTCTACCGCGGTGAGTACGAGGAACGGAACGCATGCCCAGTATGCGGTGCATTACGCTATAAGATCACACGTGATGACCCTAGTGATGTTGAGGGCGAGCGCCCCAGGAAGAGGGTTGCTGCCAAGGTGATGTGGTACACTCCTATAATACCACGGTTGAAACATCTGTTCAGAAACAAAGAGATGGCCAAGAATATGCGATGGCAAAAAGAGGACCGTAAGAAAGACTGGAAATTGAGAGCACCCGCTGACGGGTCGCAGTCGAGAAAAATCGAGAGAAAGTATAGGAAGGAATTTGCAGGTGACGCAACGAACATATGGTTTGGTTTAAGCGTGGATGGCATTAATCCTTTTGGGGAGCAGAGCAGCAATCACAGCACATGTCCCGTGACTCTATGTATCTATAACCTTCCTCCTTGGTTGTGCATGAAGCGGAAGTTCATTATGATGCTATTTCTCATCCAAGGCCCTAAGCAACCCGACAACGACATTGATGTGTACCTAAGGCCATTAGTTAAAGAAATTTTACAGTGTGGAATGGAAACGGTGTACGCGTGTGGGATGAGCACAAACAGGAGGATTTTGACCTGCATGTGTTGCTGTTTGTAACCATCAATGATTGGCCTGCTCTCAGTAACCTTTCAGGAGAGTCAAACAACGGATACCACGCATGCACGCATTGTTTAGATAACACCTAAAGTATATATCTAGACAATTGCATGAACAATGTGTACCTGGGGCATCGTCGATTTCTTCCGACCAACCATCAATGTCGAAAGAAAGGCAAGCATTTCAAAGGCAAGGCAGATCACCGGAAGAAGCCCGCCATTCGTATCGGTGATCACATACTTGCTATGGTCAATGATTTACAAGTAATCTTTGGAAAGGGTCCCGACGGACTATCTGTTCCGAATGACGTTGAGGGACGCGCACCCATGTGGAAGAAGAAATCTATATTTTGGGACCTACCCTACTGGAAAGACCTAGAGGTCTGCAATGCAATCAACGTGATGCACGTGATGAAGAATCTTTGCGTGAACCTGCTAGGCTTCTTGGGCGTGTATGGGAAGACAAAAGATACACCAAAGGCACGGGAGGACCAGCAACATGTTCACGAAAAAGACGACATGCCTCCAAAGCAGTATGAAGGTCCTTCCAGCTACGCTCTTAACAAAGAAGAGAAGGAAATCTTCTTTGAATGCCTGCTCAGTATGAAGGTCCCGTCTGGCTTCTCGCCGAATATAAAGGGAATAATAAATATGGCAGAGAAAAAGTTCCAGAAGCTAAAGTCTCATGACTGCCACGTGATTATGACGCAACTGCTTCCGGTTGCAGTGAGGGGGCTTCTACCGGAAAACGTTTGATTAGCCATTATGAAGCTATGTGCATTCCTCAATGCAATCTCTCAGAAGGCGATCAATCTAGAAATCCTACCAAGGTTAAGGAGTGATGTGGCGCAATGTCTTGTTAGTTTCGAGCTGGTGTTCCCACCATCCTTTTTCACTATCATGACGCACGTTCTAGTTCATCTAGTCGACGAGATTGTCGTTTTGGGCCATGTATTTCTACACAATATGTTCCCTTTTGAGAGGTTCATGGGAGTCCTAAAGAAATATGTTCATAACCGCGCTAGGCCAGAAGGAAGCATCTTCATGAGCCATCAAATAGAGAATGTCATTGGGTTTTGTGTTGACTTCATTCCTGACCTTAAGAAGATTGGTCTCCCTCAATCTCGGTATGAGGGGAGACTGACTGGAAAAGGCACGCTAGGAGCAAAGTCAATAATATGTGGGGAAGGCATTCTTGGTCTCAAGCACACTACACAGTTCTATAGAATTCTACCTTGGTGGCCCCGTATGTCGATGAACACAAGAACATTCTGCGCTCCAAACACCCAGAGCAGTGTGACGACTGGATTACATGTGAACACATCAAGACTTTCAGCAGTTGGTTGCAAACACGTCTCAGGTGTGACAACACTGTTTCTGATGAGCTGTAATCGTTGGCCAGGAGACCATCTTTGACTATATTGACTTACATAGGGTACGAGATAAATGGGAATACATTTTACACGATCGCCCAAGATCAAAGGAGCACCAACCAAAACAGCGGTGTCCGCTTTGATGCAGCAACGACCAATGGGAAGGTCGACACATATTATGGTTACATAGAGGAGATATGGGAACTTAACTATGGACATGATTTGAAGGTCCCCTTGTTTCTATGCAAATGGGTCAATCTTACAAGAGGCGGCGTACAAGTAGACCCGCATTACGGAATGACAACAGTGGATCTCAACAATCTTGGGTACACAGACGAACCATTCATCCTAGCCAATGATGTGGCGCAGGTTTTCTATGTTAAGGACATGTCTACCAAACCGAGAAAAAGAAAAGAAAAGGAAGCGAATACATCATACGATGAGCCAGAGCGTCACATAGTTCTTTCAGGCAAAAGAGACATCGTGGGATTGGAGGGCAAGACAGACATGTCTGAAGATTATGAAAAGTTTCGGGAAATTCCTGTTGGAAATATGACCTAGAGGCAATAATAAATTAGTTATTATCATATTTCCTTGTTCATGATAATCGTTTATTATCCATGCTATAATTGTATTGATCGGAGACTTAGATGCATGTGTGGATACATAGACAAAACCATGTCCCTAGTATGCCACTAATAGACTAGCTCGTTGATCAAAGATGGTTAAGGTTTCCTAGCCATGGACATGAGATGTCATTTGATAAACGGGATCACATCATTAGGAGAATGGTGTGATGGACAAGACCCAAACTACAAACGTAGCATACGATCGTGTCAGTTTATTGGTCCTGTTTTCTGCATGTCAAGTATATGTTCCTATGACCATGAGATCATGCAACTCATGGATACCGGAGGAGTGCCTTGTGTGTATCAAACGTCGCAATGTAACTGGGTGACTATAAAGGTGCTCTACAGGTATCTCCGAGGGTGTCCGTTGAGTTAGCATGGATCAAGACTGGAATTTGTTACTCCGTGTGACGGAGAGGTATCTCAGGGCCCACTCGGTAATACAACATCACAACAAGCCTTGCAAGCAATGTGACTAAATGTTAGTCACGGGATCTTGTATTACGGAACGAGAAAAGAGACTTCTGGTAACGAGGTTGAACTAGGTATGGAGATACCGACGATCGAATCTCGGGCAAGTAACATACAGAAGAACAAATGGAACATCATACGGGATTAACTGAATCCTCATAGAGGTTCGACCGATAAAGATCTTCGTAGAATATGTAGGAACCAATATGGGCATCTAGGTCCCGCTATTGGTTATTGACCGTAGAGGTGTCTCGGTCATGTCTACATAGTTCTCGAACCCGCAGGGTCTGCACACTTAAGGTTTGGTGACGTTTCGGTACTATAGAGTTATGTATGGTGGTGACCGAAGGTTGTTAGGAGTCCCATATGAGATGCCGGACATCATGGGGAGCTCCAGAATGGTCGGGAGGTAAAGATTGATATATAGGAAGTCCTATTTTGGTCGCCGGAAAAGTTTCGGGCTCATCGGTAGTGTATCGGGAGTGCCGGTAGTGTACCGGGAGACCATCGGGAGGGATATTTCGACCCAAGAGGCTACATGATCTGTGGGAGAGTAAATGCCAGCCCTTTGTGGGCTGGTGGAAGTCCCACACAAGGCCCATGTGGCTGGGAAGAAAAGCCCAAAGGGAAAAAGGTGGGAAAAGGCAAAAAAGGCAAAAATAAGGAGTCCTAGTCCTACTAGGATTGGAGGAGGAATCCTCCAATCCCAATAGGTTCGGCGGACCCAAGGGCTGACTCTTTGGCAGCCAAGCCTCCTCCTCCTCTCCTCCTATATATACTAGAGGATTTTAGGGTTTTGGCACCGAATTTTTAGCCACGTGCTGTCCATTCCTCCAGTGCATAGTTTCTCGTCTAGATCGGATTTCTGCAGTGCTTAGGTGAAGCCCTGCCGGAATAGCTCCACCACCATCGCCGAAGCGCCGTCACGCTGCTGGAGAACTCTTCTACCTCTCCACTCCCTCTTGCTGGATCAAGACGGCAGAGATCGTCATCGAGCTGTACGTGTGCTGAACGCGGAGGTGTCGTCCATTCGGCACTAGATCGGAAGGACCGTGATCAAGAACGCGAGACGGATCATGATGAGTTCGCGGGACGGATCGTGACGAGTTCACAGGAAGGATCATGATCAAGATCGCGAGACGGATCATGATGAGTTCGCGGGACGGATCGTGATGAGTTCGCGGGACGGATCGTGATGAGTTCACGGGACGGATCGTCATCGGATCGCGGGACGGATCGTGATGAGATCCCGAGACGCTCGGCGATTTGGATCGCCAAGACGTTCGACTACACCAACCGCGTTTCTTAACGCTTCCCACTTAGCAATCTACAAGGGTATGTAGATCCACTCTCCCTCTCGTAGATGCTCATCACCATGGATAGATCTTGCGTGTGCGTAGGAAATTTTTTGTTTCCCATGCGACGTTCCCCAACAGTGGCATCATGAGCTAGGTCTATGTGTAGATGAGATCTGGAGTAGAACACAAAAGTTTTGTGGGCATTGACGCTTAGATTGCTTCCTCCCTTGGTCGGATTTTGGTTCAGCGGTATTGTGAGATGAAGCGGCCCGGACCAATATTACTCGTATGCTTACGAGAGACCGGTACCCTCGACCGCAACTTGTTGCATAGATGGCTTGCGGGTGCCAGTTTCTATCACTTTAGTTGGATCGGATTCGAGAAAGGCGGTCCTTGAGAAGGTTGAAAAGCAACTAGTGTATCACCGTTGTGGTTTCTGCGTAGATGAGAATTGTTCTTGCTAGATACCCGTAGCAGCCATGTAAAATATGCAACAACAATTAGAGGACGTCTAACTTGTTTTTGCAGGGTATGTTGTGATGTGATACGGACAATTACATGATGTGATATATGTGATGTATGAGTTGGTCATGTGATGTATAGATTATCACGACTTGCATGTCGATGAGTACGGCAACCGGCAGGAGCCATAGGGTTGTCCTTAATTATTGTATGACCTACGTGTCAATCATTAAGCGCTATGTCATGCTTTACTTTATCGTTAAACGGTAGCAATAGTAGTAGAAGCATGGTGGGCATGACAGACTCTACGTTCACATACAACGGGTGCTAGCCAGTGTTGCACACACAGAACACTTGGGTTAAACTTGACGAGCCTAGCATGTACAGACATGGCCTTGGAACACAAGAGACCGAAAGGTCGAACATGAGTCATATAGCAGATATGATCAACATGATGATGTTCATCATTGAAACCACCTCAACTCACGTGATGATCGGACTTGAGTTGGTGAATTTGGATCATGTATCACTCAAATGACCGGAGGGATGTCAATTTGAGTGGGAGTTCTTAAGTAATATGATTAATTGAACTCATTATCATGAACATAGTCAGTAGTGTCTTTGCAAACTGTGTTGTAGATTACTAGCTCATGCTGTAGCTCCCTTGATTTTTTATATGTTCCTAGATAAATATAGTTGAAACATGATGGTAGCAATATTGCGGACTGGCTCCATGATTTGAGGATTGTCCTCATTGCTACACAGGAGGCTTATGTCCTTAATGCACCGCTCGGTGCGCCAACCCCTCTAGCGTTGTTTGTAGACGTTGTGAACATCTGACAGGCACGTTCTGATAACTACTTGATAGTTTAGTGCATCATGCATTACAGCTTAGAATTGAGGCTCCGAAACGTTTTGAACGTCATGGAACATATGAGATGTTCTAAGAGCTGAAATTAGGATCTTAGGCTCATGCCCGTGTTGCGAGATATGAGATCTCCAACAAGATTCTTTGCTTGTAAGATGAAGGATAATAGCTCAATCGTTGAGCATGTGCTCAGATTGTCTGGGTGCTACAATCGCTTGAATTGAGTGGGAGTTGATCTTCGAGATAAGATAGTGATTGATATTGTTCTCCAAGTCACTATCACTAAGCTACTAGAATTTGGTGATGAACTATAAATGTCAGGGATGGAATTAATGATGCCTGAGCTGTTTGCGATGTTTGACATCGCGAAAGTAGAAATAAAGAAGGAGCATCAAGTGTTGATGGTTAGTAAAACCACTAGTTTCGAGAAGGGAAAGGGCAAGGAGGGAAACTTCATGGATAGCAAGTCAGTTGTTGCTCCGGCGAAGCAACCCAAAGTTGAACCCAAACCCGAGACTAAGTGCTTCGATTATGAGGAGAGCGGTCGCTGAAGCGGAACAACCCTAGATACTTGGTAGATAAGAAGGTTGGCAACGTCGACAGAAGTATATTTGATATACGTGTTATTGATGTGTACTTTGCTAGTACTCCTAGTAGCGCCTGTGTATTGGATACCGGTTCGGTTGCTAAATGTTAGTAACTCGAAATAAAAGGTACGGAATAAACGGAGAACTAGCTAAGGGTGAGGTGACGTGTGTTGGAAATGTTTCCAAGGTTGATGTGATCAACATCGCACGCTCTCTCTACCTTCGGGATTAGTGACAAACCTAAATAAATATTATTTGGTGTTTTGCGTTGAGCATGAACGTGATTGGATCGTGTTTATTGCAACATGGTTATTCATTTAAGTCAGAGAATAATGGTTATTCTGTTTACATGAATAATACCTTCAATGGTCAAGCACCCAGTGAGAATGGTTTGTTGAATCTTGATCGTAGTAACACACATGTTCATAACATTGATGCCAAAAGATACAAAGTTAATAATAATAGTACCACATACTTGTGGCACTGCCGCTCAATGTCATATTGGTATAAAACGCATGAAGAAACTCCATGCTGATGGATCTTTGGACTCATTCGATTTCGAATCGGTTGAGACATGCGAACCATGCCTCTTGGTCAAGATGGCTAGTTACCCCATTTTCTGGTTTGATGGAGTGGGCAAGTGACTTATTGGAAATGATACATGTATGTATGTAATTCAATGAGTCTTATAGCGTGCGATGGATATCGTTATTTTCTTACCTTCACTGATGATTTGAGTAGATATAGTGTATATTTCCTTAATGAAACACAAGTCTAAATCGTTTGAAAGGTTCAAAGAAAATGAGAGTGAAGTTTAAATATCATCGTGACAAGAAGATAAAAATGTCTATGATATGATCGTCGAGATGAATATCTGAGTTGCGAGTTTGGCTTACAACTTTAGACAATGTGAAAATGGTTTCACAACTCACACCATCTCGAACACCATAGTGTGATGGTGTGTCTGAACATCATAGTCGTGCTCTATTGGATATAGTTCGGTCTATGATGTCTCTTATCGTTTTGCTACTATAATTTTGGGGTTATGCATTGGAGACAACTACATTCACTTTAGATAGGGCACCATCTAAATCCGTTGAGATGACACCGTGTGAATTATGGTTTGATAGAAACCTAAGCTGTCATTTCTTAATGTTTGGGGTTGCAACACTTATGTGAAAAAGGTTTTCACCTAATGAGCTCAAACCCAAAGCGGACAAATGCATCTTCATAGAATACCCTAAAGACAGTTGGGTAAACCTTCTATCTCAGATCCAAGCATAAAGTGTTTGTTGCTAAAATTGGGTCCTTTCTCGAGAAAAAGTTTCTCTTGAAAGAATTGAGTGGGAGGAGGATAGAACTTGATGAGGTTATTGAACCTCTGTTTCAACCAGAGAGTAGCGCAGTGCAGGAAGTTCTTTCTGTGAAGCCTACGTTAGTTGAAGAGGAAGTTAATGATGATGATCATGAAGCTTTGGATCAAGTTACTATCAAACCACGTAGGTCGACAAGGACGTGTACTGCTCCTGAGTGGTGCGGCAACCCTGTCTTACAGGTCAAGTTGTTGGACAATGATGAACCTACGAACTATGGAGAAGCGATGATGGGCCCGGAAACCAATAAATGGTTAGAGGCCATGAAATCCGAGAAAGGATCCATGTATGAAAACCAATTATAGACTTTGGTGGACTTGCTCGTTGGACGACAGGTCGTTAAGTACAAATGGATCTTTGAAATGAAGACAAATGCTGATGGTAAATGTCACCATTTGTAAAGCTCAACTTGTTGCAAAGAAGTTTACGACAAGTTCAAGGAGTTGACTGCGATGAGATTTTCTCACTCGTAGCGATGCTGAAGTCTGTTGAAATTATGTTAGCAGTTGCTGCACTTTCAATTATGAAATCTGGCAGATGGATGTCAAAACATCGTTTCCTTAACGGTTTACTTGAGGAAAGGTTCTATGTGACACAACCACAAGGTTTTGTCAGTCCTAAGGATGCTAAAAGGTGTGCAAGCTTCAGTGATCCTTTTATAGACTGAAGCAAGCATCTCGGAGTTGGAATGTACACTTTGATGAGGTGATCAAAGTTTTTGAGTCTATACAAAGTTTATGAGGAACTTGTATTTCAATAAAGTGAGTGGGAGCACCATAGAGTTTCTGATAAGTATATGTGGATGACATATTGCTATTCGGAAATAATGTGGAATTTCTAGAAAGCATAAACGGTTGTTTGAAAAGTGATTTTCAAAGGAAGACCTGAATAAAGCTACCTAATTTTTGAGCATCAAGATCTATAGAGATAGATCAAGATGTTTGATAAGACTTTCAATGAGTACATACCTTGACAAGATTTTAAAGAGTTCAAAATGGATTAGTCAGAGAGAAGTGTTCTCGCCTACTTTGTAAGGTGTGAAGTTGACTGAGACTCAAAGCTCGACCACGGCAGAAGAAAGAGAAAGGACGAATGTCGTCCCCTATGCCTTAGCCATAGGCTCTGTATAGTATGCCATGCTGTGTACCGCACCTGTGTGTGCCTTGCCATGAGTCAGTCAAGGGGTACAAAAGTGATCCAGGAGTGGATCACTAGACAACAGTCAAGATTATCCTTAGTGACTAAAAGACTAAGGAGATGTTTCTCGATTATGGAGGAGATAAAGAGTTCGTCGTAAAGAGTTACGTCGATGCAAGCTTTAACACCAATCCAAATGACTCGTAGTAGCAATCTGGATACGTATGGTGGAGCAGCCATTTGGAATAGTACCAAGTGGAGTGTGGTAGCAGTGCTTACAGTTTGAAATAGAGATTTGCAAAGTACACACGGATCTGAATGTCGCAGACCCGTTGACTATAAGACCTCTCTCACATACAAAGCATGATCAAGCCCCAGAACTCATTGGGTGTTAGATTCATAACAATGTGTATCACATGGTGATGTGAACTAGATTATTGACTCTAGTGCAAGTGGGAGACTGTTGGAAATATGCCCTAGAGGCAATAATAAATTAGTTATTATTATATTTCCTTGTTCATGATAATCGTTTATTGTCCATGCTATAATTGTATTGATCGGAGACTTAGATGCATGTGTGGATACATAGACAAAACCATGTCCCTAGTATGCCTCTAATAGACTAGCTCGTTGATCAAAGATCGTTAAGGTTTCCTAGACATGGACATGAGATGTCATTTGATAAACGGGATCACATCATTAGGAGAATGGTGTGATGGAAAAGACCGAAACTACAAACGTAGCATATAATCGTGTCAGTTATTGCTATTGTTTTCTGCATGTCAAGTATATGTTCCTATGACCATGAGGTCATGCAACTCACGGATACCGGAGGAGTGCCTTGTGTGTATCAAACGTTGCTACATAACTGGGTGACTATAAAGGTGCTCTACAGGTATCTTCGAGGGTGTCTGTTGAGTTAGCATGGATCAAGACTGGAATTTGTTACTCCGTGTGACGGAGAGGTATCTCAGGGCCCACTCGGTAATACAACATCATACCAAGCCTTGCAAGCAATGTGACTAAGTGTTAGTCACGGGATCTTGTATTACGGAACGGGAAAAGAGACTTGCCGGTAACAAGGTTGAACTAGGTATGGAGATACCGACGATCGAATCTCGAGCAAGTAACATACGGAAGAACAAAGGGAACATCATACGGGATTAACTGAATCCTTGACCTAGAGGTTCGACTGATGAAGATCTTCATAGAATATGTAGGACCCAATATGGGCATCCAGGTCCGGCTATTGGTTATTGACCATAGAGGTGTCTCGGTCATGTCTACATAGTTCTCGAACCCGCAGGGTCTGCACACTTAAGGTTCGGTGACGTTTCGGTAGTATAGAGTTATGCATGGTGGTGACCGAAGGTTTTTTGGAGTCCCGGATGAGATCCCGGACGTCACGAGGAGCTCCGGAATGGTCCGGAGGTAAACATTGATATATAGGAAGTCCTATTTTGGTAGCTAGAAAAGTTTCGGGCTCATCGGTAGTGTACCGGGAGTGCCGGTAGTGTACCGGGAGACCATCGGGAGGGGTATTTCGACCCAAGAGGCTACATGGGCTGTGGGAGAGTAAATACCATCCCTTTGTGGGCTGGTGGAAGTCCCACACAAGGCCCATGCGGCTGGGAAGAAAATCCCAAAGAGAAAAAGGTGGAAAAAGGCAAAAAAGGCAAAAATAAGGAGGAGTCCTAGTCCTACTAGGATTGGAGGAGGAATCCTCCAATCCCTATAGGTTCGGCCGACCCAAGGGCTGCCTCTTTTGCAGCCAAGCCTCCTCCTCCTCCTCTCCTCCTATATATACTAGAGGATTTTAGGGTTTTGGCATAGAATTTTTAGCCACGTGCTGCCCGTTCCTCTAGTGCATAGTTTCTCCTCTAGATCGGATTTCTGTAGTGCTTAGGCGAAGCCCTGCCGGAATAGCTCCACCACCATTGCCGGAGCTCTGTCACGCTGCCGGAGAACTCTTCTACCTCTCCGCTCCCTCTTGCTGGATCAAGAAGGCGGAGGTCCTCATGGAGCTATACGTGTGCTGAACGCGGAGGTGCCGTCCGTTTGGCGCTAGATCGGAAGGACCGTGATCAAGATCGCGAGATGGATCGTGATGAGTTCGCGGGACAGATCGTGACGAGTTCGCGGGACGTATCGTGATCAAGATCGCGATATAGATTGGGATGAGTTCGCGGGACGGATCGTGATGAGTTCGCGGGATGGATCATGATGAGTTCACGAGACAAGTCATGATCGGATCGCGGGAGGGATCGTGATGAGATCGCGGGACGCTCGGAGATTTGGATTGCGAAGACATTCGACTGCACCAACCGTGTTTCATAACGCTTCCCGCTTAGTGATCTACAAGGGTATGTAGATCCACTCTCCCTCTCGTAGATGCTCATCACCATGGATAGACCTTGCGTGTGCGTAGGAATTTTTTTGTTTCCATGCGACGTTCCCCAACAATTCCTCCCTTCAAAGTCAAGGCTGACCCAAGCACCCTGTTAAACAATGAAGATTATCCATGGTTACAGCGCAAATAAGCAAAGGACACAAGCGAAGAAAAAGTGAAGACTTTCTCTCCACAAGTATTATGATTATGCCTTTGATCTAGAATATCACTGCAATTACATGTGACGAAATGAAATGCCTTTTGTAACAAATGAGTTTCCGTCCGAAACCCTGATACTTCGAAAGAGACTGTCCGTTTCGTACACGAAGTGCATCCAGCTTTTGCCGTAACCCTCTCAACTTTTTAGCACATGCTATGTGGGTGAAATGATGTGACCATGCCAACTTTCAACCTTTTCAGAGTTCATTTGTAGTGCTTTTCAATTTCAGTGTCATTTAGGTCAAAAAATAAATAACTGCATGAAAAATAACAAATGAAGTCGGAAAGGGTTGAAAATTGATGATGTGGCTTTGAATGGCGCATTTTGAACACATAAAAAGTCTGGAGTTCAAATAAGTTCAAGAAAATGAAATCCCTTTGTAACAGATGAGTTTTCGTCTGAAACCCTAATACTTCAAAAGAGATTGTCCATTTTGTTCACGAAGTGCATCCAGATTTTGCCATAACCCTATCAACTTTTTAGCACATGTTGTGTGGGTGAAATGATGATACCATGCCAACTTTCAACCTTTTCAGAGTTCATTTGTGGTGCTTTTCAATTTCAGGTTCATTTCGCTCAAATAAATCAGTAAATGCATGACGAAATACCAATTGAAGTCAGAAAGGGTTGAAAATTGATGATGTGGCTTTGAATGGTGCATTTTGAACACACTAAAAGTATGGAGTTCAAATAAGTTCAAAGAATGAAATCCCTTTGTAACAGATGAGTTTTTGTCCGAAACCGTGATACTTCGAAAGAGATTGTCCATTTTGCACACGAAGTGCATCTAGTTTTTCCCGTAACCCTCTCAACTTTTTATAACATGCTATGTGGGTGAAATGATGATACCATGCCAACTTTCAACCTTTTCAGAGTTCATTTGAAGTGCTTTTCAATTTCAGGGTCATTTACCTCAAAAAAAATCAGTAAGTGCAAGAACTATTCTCTTTAAAAGCATACCGTTTTGTGGCAAAACCCTTTGCCTCGGTATAGTGGTGAGGGAATACCCAATGACTTGGGATAACCATACAAAGTAGCACTTGTCTGATTTGGAATAGGTTTGTAACCTTTTACACAAGCCCCATATTCCAAATGTTAAGCAAAGATATAACATGGTTGGGCATACCATACCATGGCGTCATTTCAACAAACTTGATGAATCTCTTGTCAGTGTAAAAGCCGCAGTCTCTAAAGCATCACTCTATAAAAGGGATAATGGAAAATCTATTTATGTCATCTTTGATCTTACCATGTCATAAATGGTTCGATTACATCTTCACAGACTTTCCACTTGCAGTGGTGTTCCGGGAAGAGCAAGTTATGAAACTCTTTTCACAACTCATTAGACATTCGCTAAACTTGTAACTCAAATATTCCTTTCCGCAATCAAATTGCAGAAACATAATTTTCTTGGTACAATAAATTCTACTTCATTTTTGAAAACCTTTCGAATGATTTCAAAAGATCCAGACTTACGTCTCATCAAGTAAATATCCATATATCTTCTTGAGTCATTTTTGAAGGTAGACAAATCCACTGTTTGCAAAAATATTTATCGGACTACATACATCAAATGTATGATCACCAATAAGTTCTTTGCTCGTTCCTTATGGCCTGTGAATGGTATTTTACTTAGTTCACCTTTTGGAGGAAAGTTGCAAGTATCAGATGATTCGAAATCAAACGACTTCAAAATGCATCATAACGGAATTTTCCATGCGGGTTTCTCCAATGTGACCAAATGCAGTGCCACACATATGTGGTATTCTTTTAGTCTTGCAACATTTAGTGTCAGTGTTATGGATGTATCATATTTCCATCAATATTCATAACATACATCCCATCTAGGATGGAAGCATGGCCCTTCATGTTATTCATAATACTGAACAACAATTGTTGTTTTTATGAACAACTCTTTTGCAACAAACATTGTGCAATGGGCTAGAGTGTATGAAACTCTAAAATGAATTATAAAAGTAAACCCAGAGGTAATTATTATTACCAATATTCATAAGATACGTCTCATTCATAATGAAAGTATGGCCCTTATGTTATTTATAACACCGAACATGAAAAGTTCTCTTATGAACAACCTTCTTGCAAGATACCTTATGCAAAGGGCTAGAGTGTGAAACTCTAAAATGAATTATGAAACTTAATACATAGGGAATACACCGATGGAAGGCATAGTAACATTTACTATGTTCCCTGCGTGTATCTAAACCTCATCCCTGGCTAGCCTTTCAGGCCATAGTAGTTCTTACATCGAGTTGCAACAGAATGCAATCGAGCGGGTATCTTTGTGACCAACTCACAATACCCAAGAATTAGTGATTAACATGTTTAACCATAATTCTCAAGAACTATATCTTTGACCAGCTTTCTATACATCAAAAACTTGTATGACATTCATACATCTGGATATTCCAGTCTTCTTTCTTTTTGCCATTATACTTCTAACAGTTTAACTTTTCAGTATTTCTCCTACTCTCAGAAGAAGCACCCAACTTAAGAGTGGCGTTAGCCCCGGACTTCCTAGGCGTGAAAGTCTTACTAACACCCTTCAGGCACTTCCTTTCTCTTTAAGTTGTTGTTTATTCACCTTTCATCATATGACATGCGTACTCCTGGATCCCTCTCTTATCAGTCTAATGCATAGTAAACTCCTTTACTAATAGTTTGCAAACAAACATTGCTTTGGATATCTCATATCTTCTAGCTTTTGTCTGTTTTTGAAAATGATTTTTAGATTCCATGTATATGAGATAACTATCCAAACTTTCGAAGTTCCGGTCTCATGGAAGCAAACATATTGCACTTTGACTTAAAAGGAATGCTAGCTTTTGGATTGAAGGACGAGAGTCATATGATCCATAGCATTAGCGGGAGAATATCGAAAGCATGCGATAGGACAAAGTCCTTGTCGGCACTCTTGAGGACAATCCTGACATTACGTTACCAACCGTAAAGTTTTAACGAGATATTTAACAGCTATTCAATTTTAATAGGGAAGGTGGAAACGCGAGCCATTATCCTACAACTATTACGTAATCTACACTCTTAGACAAAGTTCACAATTAATTGCATTGAGAATTAAAAGAATTAATTCTATAGTGTGCTCCCACTCAAATCAATATCTCTCATAATTGATTGTGAGTGATGCAAGACCCGCATTTAAATTGTTCGCCATTGGTGTAACACCACTGATGACGAAAATCTCAACTGGTAGGCCAACTTGCCAATCACATCTCTATGTGAATCTTGTTCATCTTTCGATGCGTGTGTTCCGAGCTCATGACGGTCATGCCTGAACGTCAAGACAACCAAGTGATCTCGCTGCGAGGTCTCAACTCACCCACCTCACACTTCTCTAATCGTTCGTACCCATGTGACATGGCGCACCCCAAAAAGATAGGTGTCGTGACGGTGCTACACTTGGGAGAACACTAACTACTTAATATTTTGTGAGAGATCACCCTAATAAAAAGCGACTACCGCGCAATCAAGAAGGGTGCATCATAAGGGATAAACATCTCAAGAAATTCATAATAGATGATATGGTATAGCCCTTTCTGATGGAGAAGTCTTTCATTTCTCCGTCTTTGGCATTCGCGTCGGTGTTCACCTTCGCAAAGATTGCCACCACCTTGTCGATGAACTAGGTAATATTGCCATCTCTATAGCTACCAAAATAAGTGCATTACATAAGGTTGACACGCAGGTCATTAAAGTGCAATCATATGGCTCCAGCCATCATGCCGAATCATGACCATACGTCATGTTAATTACATCATATAGTCATTTCATACATAATCAAATTAATATGAGCATTGCTATACCACATCATATGCACATGCAAACCATCCTGCAAAACCAAGTTAGACGCCTCTAATCGGTTCATGCAAAAACTTGTTTTACGTGGCTTCTAAGGTTTCGAAACAAACCAAAGCTACCAACGTCCATCATCAAGCATGATAATCCAAGTTGCTAGATTAATATTGCGGGGTGTATGAAACATGAGACAATAAAATCTCGAGCCCCATACTAAACTTCGTCATACACATGACCCCTGTGCAGATCATATCTGCATTGCCCTTTCGTCTGCGAAACATCCATCTTTCTTTAACTATGGTGGAACCCAAAGAACTGTTAGCACTTCGTTGATCTGTCAATCAGCATACTCAGGAGCAGCATGAAAGGATTGCGGATTGCCAGAACTTTGTGAGATTCCACCATGCCGTCAAGATTAGGACTACGCAAATTTAGGGGAAACAACATGAACATCCGGTAATAGATTTCATCTGCTACCTGCATAAATAATTTTCAGCAATAGAACTCATCTACTCCAAAATTATATTATGCAATACCCATACATCTCCATGTATTCTAGATCGTAACATGTATCTACGCATAGCACGGCTCTTGATGCCACTGTTTGGTAACGCAGCAGAAAACTAAAAAATTTGACCGACGCACCAGCCCAGGACCACTATGGAGACTGCATACAAGGCTTGATCATTTCGTTACCGACTCGTAGTGCAGCGGAAGTAGAGTCGATGACGATTGGCGGTGTAGATCCCCATAGGTAGGATTTACAACCTGCCAACCGCGAGGATGTATACCCTCATCTGCCCCGTGGACAGCCCTCCGGGAGGCGGTCGGATAGTCTCCTGGACGGTGTCACGGACAGCCCTTCGGGAGGACCTTCGAAACTCGGACTGTCATTTGGACAGCCCTTCGGGAGGACCTCCAAAACTCGGATGGTCACACGGATAGCCCTTTGGGAGGCACTCTCGAACAAAGACCGAAACGACGATCTCTCTACAGAGTTGCACACATATGGTGTCATCTATCCGGCAGGGCTTCACCGTCCAGAACTAGTTCCTGCCGGAACCGAGACAACCTTTCGGCTCTACGAAACTATTTCGCTGAGAGGGAGAGAGAGAGCCAGATCATGCATGGCATTTGTATGAGAGTAAGAGTGAGTTTTTGGGCTGCCTCCTCACTCCAATTTATAGGGTGAGAGACTATGGTAAAAATACCAAAATGCCCTCAGATATTTCCACTATCCATAACAGTGATCCACTATTCATAAACAGTGTTTCCCACTATTCACAATAGTGTTTTCCACTATTTCGTAATAGTGTTTTCACTAATCATGAGATATTTTCTCCCAATAGAGTTTCCCACTATTCATAATAGTGTTTCCACTATTCACGAGATATTTTCTCCCAAAAAGCACTTTCACTATTCACGACGACATTTTTCATTGTCCCGTCGAACTGAAAATATTTTTGTGGGCTTAGAACATTTCCAGTACCCCACTAAAATAATTTTCAATGCAATCTGGAACAATTCCGGATTAGTGATTTTCATCTGCGAAAAGCATCTGAAGCGGTTCCAGCATCTCTGGAACATTTCCGGTTTTTCTTCCGGAAAATTCCCAGAAGTTTCCAGAATGATTCTGGCACCCTCCAAGAATTATCTAGCATGTGCCAAAACCAATTTAACTTAATGGTATCCCCTGAAACAACTTTTCAGTTTTACCGAAACTCTTCCGGTGTTCTCTCTGCAGAACTTTTCCGGTGTCCGAAACTTTTTCGGTGATTTTCTCTCAGACTCCTTGTCTAGTATTCAACAGATTGATGACCCTTAAGCGTGTGACCCTATAGGTTCGGTGAAGCATAGACATGACCCGGAACCTCTTCCGATCAATGATCAACATTGGAGCCATGGACACCCATATTGACCCCTATACCCACACGAATGAATATTCGAGTAAACCTCTAGTTGCCGTGTACTATTCCTGTTGCTTAGCGATATGTTACAAATACCCGAGGTGAGACATGTTGGCATCCCCGTGGATCAACAAATTGTCCACTATGCCAGTTACCTCATTACCGGTATTGTTCTTTTTTCTTGTTCCCGTGTTCCGGCATGCCCGTGATCAAATCACAAAGTGTCTAGCCAGACGATGATGGATACCGTAACACCTAGAGGGCCTAGAGATATCTCTCCATCGTCGGAGGAGCAAATCCCAATCTTGAGCTATCAAGTCACTTGACATACTTTTCCATGAACCCGTAAGCCGCCGTAATAGCCACCCATTTACGGATGACGTTTAACAAACCCCAAAGTTCATGAAGCAAGCATGAAGAAACTCAATACTCTCATGGTCTAAGGAATTATGCAAACATTAACTTCTCTGTGTTATTAACCATTAACTTATGACGAATGTATCTCATAGCATAACATCAATTCGGGTCGATTCAACACAAATGTTCTTCTAACATTGTGCCCTCAAAATTGCCGGCATAGCCATGCCCATGATCAGGAAAATAGGATCATCATGCAATACTTGAGCCAGTCTTAGAGGCTAGACTAGGAATACAATTTACCATTTATTATTCCACACATGCATATGAGTCTTTCTTCAAGCCTCGTGGTTATTGTAGACTCGAGAACCATAGCAGTTATAGCATGGAACATAAACCTTATTATGAACACGGAGATAATCAATAACATTTTTATTGCCTCTAGGGCATATCTCCTACAACGGCGCCCGAAGGGTCAAGCGGCCCAAGCTCCTCATCTGGGCCGCTGGCATGATGGTGCCGGGAGGAGCCGGGCCCCTGGTCACCTCTGGTAAGGGCAGACCAGCGGACGGAGGCTGGCCGCAGCAGAGTTGTGCCACGGCCAGCCGCCTGGCGGCCGGGGATCCGCCGAGCGCTCTGGTGGCGGCGGTGTCTGCCACGGTCAAGGCATTCGGAGCCTGCTGCGTCCAAACAGCGCAGGACGCCCGTGCAGCAAACGACCGCCTGGTGCAGCTGGAGAGGACAGTCACGGTGAGCTTCCCTCCTTCCTCTATTTTCTTCTTGGCATTTTTTCCTGTGAGGGCGCGCTAGTGCACCCACTGGGTGTATACCTCGATACTCGAGCCGGCTACTGCGTAGGTCGGTCGAGTCTAATGCTGCTTCTTTGTTTTTGCCGTCCGCACGCGTCGCACGATCGACAGGTGACCGCGTACAACTCTTTGCTGAGCTTGTACCGGGAGAACGAGGGTTGGCTGGCCACCCTATCCCAGGACTTGCAAGGTAAGGTCTTCATGCTTTCCGAAATGGGGGTATAGCCCTCGGGATTTGAGCCGGTCGCCGTGAAGGTGGGCCGAATCCCCATTTCCTTCTCTTTGCTTCTTGACTGATGATCTTTCTCATCCTGAGGATATACTAACGAGGAGGCGGTCGACCTCTGGTGCCAGATCGTGGAGCTCGGCAATCAGCAAAACTCCATGACCGTAGAATGTGAGTGGTTCCTTCAGGAGGTGGCTTGGGCCCAGGCAGCGGCGACCGAGCGCGAGATGACCCATCGCCAGGAGCTGAGGAACCGCGAGGCGGTCCTTCGCCAGGAGGCGGAGCAGCGGGAGCGCTCCCATCGCCAGGAGCTGGAGCTAAGGATATCGTGCTGGCACAGGCGGCTGGCGAGGTGCAGACAGCTGAGAGCGAGCTCAAGCCTCGGCTCCAGGAGTGGTCTGCCAGGGAGTCGAAGCTGCGGGAGCAGGGGCACGGGATTGACCGCATGCTGCACAGTAAGATCTTGTCGTCCCGTCTTTCCGCGGCTCGTTTATGGTTTTGGTTGGCCTTTTCGTTCATTCTCCTTTTCCTTCTCTTCTTCTCAGGGCTCTTCCCTAACACGTAGGAGGCCGTAGAGGTGGCCATGGCGGCCCATCATGAGGGCTAGGGGGAGCAGGGGGTCGCCGTTGGGCCGCATGCCCGTCGGACCCTGAACGAGGTGGGGATCACCGCCAGGGCGAGACTGGAGGTGGTGGTTTGTGTCCTGAAGCGGCTTTAGGTAGCCAGCGAGGCACTTGTCCGCATCCTCTGGCTGAGCGCGGTGGCTCCAGCTTCGGTGAGCCGGCTGTCGTGGTGGCTCGAGGTTGGAGCCGCGTCAGTGGACGCCTGGAGGGCCTCCGCCACGCGCACCGGTGCGGTCATGGCCCTCCGCGTCGTGAGGTCATGGTACCCTAAGCTGGACCTGAACCTTCTCACGACCCAGCATGCCGGCACCAATGCGGATCTAGAGGCGATGGCCGAAACGCTGGCCGTGCGGGCTAGCGACCTGGCTCCTTTGCCGCGTGGGATGAATACATCCCCAAGCACTAGGCGGACGACGCGGTGATCCCGGAGGACCAGTACGGACTTGCGTTGGACGACCCAAAGGGAAGCAACGCCGAGATGGATGATGAGGATGCCGGCTCCAGTACCGATGACTACACCGACATCGAGCCGGCTCAGGACCCGGAAGCGAGAGCTACGGCGGGTGGAGACAGATATCGTGGCGCGACCGCCCCTTAGGATCCTTTGTTTTTTCCTTTCATTCTTGTACTTTTGTTAGAACTTCAAGTCCACACACTGGGGGTGTGGATGTAATGAACTCATGGCCATGGGCCTTCTAAGTTTTTTGAAGTTTCTCCGTTTGTTAGAAGGTCTAGTCTTATGCGTGCCAGCTCGCCCTTCCCTTTGTTTACCCTCTTGGTTCCATCGACTCAGTTTCTTTTCCCCCTTTGGTTTCAACCCCGCCAGCCCGACAGCCTGGAGCCGGTCTGTAGATGGGATGGGGCATCTGCCTCGAGGGAGTCGGCTCTGAGTTTAGGAACCTCAAGGGTTTTCCGATGAAGCGAGCAACAGAGGCAAGAAAAATGCTCCAGCTAGACTTAGCCGGCTGCCCCCTAGCGATCGGTTTTTTGTGTGTGCCAAGATTTGCCGCCCCTGGACCCCGTGAGCCGGACAACCGGGAGCCGTTCTATGGCTGGGAGGTGTGGGGAGGCTTACTCCCCACGCACTACTTGATCTACCTTGGGAGAAAACCTTAGGACTAGCCGACTAGCCCCCGAGACCGGGAGCCGGATCTAGGAGCCGGTGAGTTAAATTGAAAAATACTGGTATGAAGCGAGAAATGGTGTGTCCCAAGAGCCGGCTTGGGGCACTCATCGCATTCATAAACCCAAAAGGGAAGGATACATACATACATTGTTTCCTAGCAGTAAAATGGGTGGAGGAGCGCCGCGTTCCATGGGCGCTGCATCTCCTCGTCAAATGCGTCTTTGTTGTGCTTCTGCGGCTTCTGGGTGTCTATCAAGTAGTACGTGTTATTGTGCAGCGCCTTGCTGATGATGAATGGGCCCTCCTATGGGGAGGACAGCTTGTGCTGGCCGGCTGTACGCTGGATCCGCCTGAGCACCAAATCTCCCTCGCAGAAGGAGAGTGGTCGGATCTGCTTGCTGTGGTAGTGCCATAGGTTCTGCTGGTAGATGGCCGTCTAGCTTAAGGCTGGTTTGCGTGCCTCTTTGAGCAGGTCGACTCCGTCTTCTCTTGCCTCCCTTGCATCCTTCTCCGTGTACAAGACGACCCGAGGCGAGTCAAACTTGACGTCGGTGGGGATGATCGCCTCGGACCCGTACACGAGAAAGAAAGGAGTGAAACTGGTCGACCGATTCAACGTGGTCCTGAGGCTCCATAGGACAGCCGGCAGCTCGTCGATCCAGCAGCCGGCTAACCTGACAAGCGGCGTCAGGTGCCGGGGCTTGATGCCAGACAGGATTAGGCCGTTTACCGTTTTGACCTGGCCGTTTGACTATGGATGGGCGACGGATGCCAGCTCGAGACGGATGCCTTTCTTGGAGCAGAAATGCGCTAGCGTGCCCTTGGCAAAGTTCGTGCCGTTGTCAGTGATGATGTTGTGGGGGACACCATAGCAGACCGTGATGTCCTCGATGAACCGGACGACGGTGGGGCCGTCCAGCTTCTTGATTGGCCTGGCCTTGATCCACTTGGTGAACTTGTCTACGACCACCAGTAGATGCATCATGCCGCCTCGTGCAGTCTTGAAGGGACCCACCATGTCCAGCCCCTAGACGACAAAGGACCATGAGAGGGGAATGGTCTGGAGGGCCGAAGCCGGCAGGTGACTTTGCGCGTTGAAGCGCTCGCAACCCTCGCACTCGTTAACCAACTTCTTGGCCTCCTCCAAGGTGGTAGCAAATAGAAGCCGTAGCGGACAACTTTGGCCACCAGGGTCCTAGAGGCGCCCTGGTGAATGTCGAGGAGGATCTCTTGACCCCTTTCCGGCTCGACGCATCGTTGGAAGATGCCAGTGGTGTTGCGGTGGACGAGCTCGCGGTTGATGATGCTGTAAGCCGGCACCCGACACTGGGTCTGTCTAGCTGTGGCCTTGTCCGGAGGGAGCTCGCCGAGCAGAAGGTATGTCAGGATGGGCTGGGCCCATGAGGGAGCCGAGACGAGGGCAGGTTCTGGAGCCCCCGAGGACGGCTCGCCAGTCCCCGGGACCGGCTCGCCAGCCCCCGAGTTGGAGACGGTTGGAGGGGCGTCGATCACCATCATGACCGCCACGGCGTCGGAGCCGGCTGCCTCGGTAGCAGCCAGCTGGACCGTCGAAGCCGATGCCTGTGAGGCGGACGAGGTTGAGGGAGCCGGCTACGAAGATGCCGAAGGAGCAGCCGGCGCCGCCGATGGGCCGACAGTGCCAACCGGCATGAAGATGGATTCCGATTCCAGGAAGGGCTAACATAGGGTTCATATTGCAAAATGACCTCACTAAACATTTGCAAAATATAAAACAAGTACACATAGGATTCATATTGCAAAATGAGCTCACTAAACATTTGCAAAACATAAAGGAAGTACACATCGGGTTCATATTGCAAAATGACCTCACTAAACATTTTCTACTGTTTTTTATTTATAGCTAAAAATTGTAGGAAGGTAGCTACTGTTTTTTATTTATAGCTACTATATATACCTACAAAAATTGCCCTAGCTAGATTCCTTTTTCCTCTTCTCCTTCTCCTCCTCTCCTCTTTCTTCTTCTTCTTCTTCTTCTTCTTCTACTTCTTCTTCTTCATCGTCATCATCATCTTCTTCTTCTTTTTTCTTCTTCTTTTCCTTTTCCTCTTCTCCTTCTCCTTCCCTCTTTTCCTTCCTATCCTCTTTCTTTTCTTCTTCTTCTTTTCCTTTTTCCTCTTCTCCTACAAAAATTTCCCTTGATACTTTCCTAAAAATGTCCTGCATTCCTAAACACACCTAGATAGGGTTCATATGAAGGGGAGAAGAGAGGGAGAGGGAGAGGAGAGGGGGAAGGGGAGAAGAGAGGGAGAGGGAGAGGAGAGGGGGCAGGGGAGAAGAGAGGGAGAGGGAGAGCAGGGCAGGGCAGGGGAGAGGAGGGCATGGCAGGGGAGAGGAGGCGATGGCGGGGGAGAGGAGGGAAGGGAGAGGGAGAGGAGAGGAAGTCATACAACCCAGCGGCGGGCAGGGGAGATGGCAATGGCGGCAGCTCGGGCGACGGTGGGCATGGGAGACCGCGGCGGTGGCGGCAGAGGACAGGGCGTCGGTGACAGAGAGGATCGAGAGGGGTGTGGGGGGGAGTTGGGAAAATTTGAGCCCGCGCGGGGGTTATCTCAAACTAGCAGTAGCGCTGGTTACAGGCCAGCCGCCATTGCCATCTTAGCAGTGCTACTGCTAATATAGCACTTAGAAGTAGCGCTGGACTAGAAACAAACGCTATAGCTAAGTTAGCTATAGCGCTGGTCCTTAATCCAGTGCTACTGCTAACTTTTATTTATTTATTATTATTATTTTCCTTTTCTAGTTTTTAGTTTTCTTTTCCTTTTATTATTTTCCTTTCTTTTCTATTTACTTTCCTTTTTCTTTTGTATTGTTTTCTCCCTTATGTTTTTGTTTTTTGTTTTTTGCCCGACAGCCTCACATGCAGTCGACGAGAACGTCGATCTCCCTCGCTCTCCCGCACTGCGCGAATATCACCGGAACCATGTTGTGGTAATTGAAGGAGATACAATGTATACATCATTTGACCGATAATGGTTACTTAAGTGAGTACACAAAATAGATACATATATATATATATATATATATATAGATGATGGTTTCTCAGCTGCGTCGATGACGTTTCACATTGATCTTCTTCCTTTTCTTGTTCGTTAACGTATAATTGAGACCCTCTTTATGACTTTTCTAGCACCATGGAGTACGATCTTTCTTACATAATGTAGTCTTATTCTTCTTTTCACGTATGCTTCATCGTCATCATCATCTTCCCTCATAGGGTTGCTGTATTGTTCGTAGTCTTCCTCGTTGGTGGCTCCATCCACTCCGACAATGCTCCTTTTGCCTCTCTCATGACAACACGGTCGGGATTGGTTTAGTCGGTTATCAAGAAGCATTGTGTCACGTGCTTAGCGTGTACCGATGGCTCAGTTTTGGCGATGACGTTAACATTCACGGTAGCGCTATTTGCGTCGGGTATACACATGGTAGTGAAATACTTGTTTTCTCTTACGACAGCCTTAGCCCATCTAACACGGAACATCGTCACAGCGTGCAATTCAGCATAGTCAAGCTCCCAGATCTCTTTGACCCATCCCTAGAATCTTTCAGTTGTGCCATTGGCGTCGGTCACACATTCAATTGTCACCCCTGAGTTCTGATACTCACTGTCCATGTCTTTGGCCTTCGTGTAGAATGTGTACCCGTTGATATCGTATGCCTGATAAGATGCGAGTTTGGGCGCGGGGCGATGTGCTACGGCGTGTATGAGCAATCCGTCTGAACTGCCCTCTTCAAGGGCATTATCAAGAATATGCTCTTTGAACCAACACAAGAAAGCTGCATTGTGCACTACAGTAACTTCGTCGTCTATCTTGTGCATCCCCTGATCACAACACTTCTTTGCGATGGTTTCTTTGTGTAGTGTCACATAATCATCTACCACATCTAGGTGTTGTAGCACTACTAAGTTAGCCCTGTCAAAGTCACCCCCCAATCCGAGTAGTCCACGTGAATTCCCTCCGGCCGTTGTTGTGACCTTCTACTCCGAGCCTCCCATGGTGCTTATTGATGGGCAAACCAACAACAGGGTCTTTGCCGCCTAAATAATTCTCGCAAAAGGAGATGCACTCTTGGGTCAGATAACCCTGGACAATGCTCCCGTCGGGATGGGACATGTTACGAACGAATCCTTTGATGACCCCATTCATCCTCTCCAATGACATCATGCTGTGAAGGAATGTCGGCCTGAGGTCGATGATGTCGTCCACGATGTGGACACACAGATGCACCATGATTTCAAAGAATGCGGGCAGGAAGTACATCTCAAGCTCACATAGTATGACAATGATTTCTGCCTGTAGCCTTCGGAGCTGCTTCACACTGATGGACTTTTGAGAGATAACGTTGAAGAAGTTGCAGAGACCAGTAAGCGTCTCACAGACGTGCTTCTCCATTATCACTCTAATGGCAGCCGAGAGTATTTGCATCATCATCACGTGACAGTCGTGGGACTTCATCCTGCAGAACCTTTTCTTCTTGGTGTCCAAAAATCTGCTTATCTTCCCACAGTAACCGGAACTGACTTTGATTCCCGTAAGACAATTGATGATTTGACCGATCTCCTTCGGACTTAAGGTGAAACAAGAAGGGGGGCAATAATTCTCCTCCTTCTTCCTGACTTTTCTACCTCTTGGCCCCGCCTCTGCCTCCATCTCCGTCTCCTCCGTCGACTTTTTACGGGGCATGTGAAGATCTCTCCTGATCCCCAAATCATCCAAGTCTCGTCCGACATGTTCATCTGTGTGCCAAGCAAGCTCTTGAGTATATTCTTCATTATATGCATTTGATCAAGGCAATGAGGCGTGTCGTGATTGTGCCAGTACTCCAAGTCCCAGAAAACAGACCTCATTTTCCATACCTTCAGAAGCGGCTCCGGTGCCTTTTCCATCTTTCCCGGTGTCGGGCACTATTCCCAGCTATGCAACAGCTCGTTGATTTCGGTGCCGCTCCTCTTACATGGAGTTCGTCAATGCTCAGCCAAACCATTGAATAGATCTCCACGTTTTCTCCACGGGTCATCATTCTTGAGCCATCTACGATGCCCTATGTACACAATTTTCCCAGACCCGCCATCTTTCGTTGACATAAGATGATGAGACGTTGTATCATCCATGCACCTCGTGCATCCATAGTATCTATGGCACACCTGGCCTGAAGTGTACCCGTAACCAAGATAGTCGTGCACCGTCTCATATAGACATAATCTACTGTGTTGGCATCACATGTCTTGACCGGCAATTTCCATAACGTGTCTAACTCCTCTTTCAGAAGCCCCATATATAGGCTAATATTATTTCCCGGTTGTTTTGGCCCTTGAATCAGCATGCTCATGTGTATATACTTTATCTTCATGCACAACCATGGGGGAGGCTGTACATCCATACAAAGACGGGCCATGTGTTTTGGTTGGCGCTCTGATTTCCAAACGGAATCATGCCATCGGTACTCGCACCAAGCACGATGTTCCTTGCATCTTCTCTGAAAAATCGATATTCAGCGTTGAATGCTGTCCACTAGCTAGCATCTGTGAGGTGTCTCAGCTTCGGATCATCTCCATCGTCCGGTTTCTTCCTCTCCGCGTGCCAGCGCATGAGCTTTGCTTCATTAGGATCTACGAAATACCATTGCACACGAGGAGTGATCAGAAAGTACCATACAACTTTCTAATGAGCTTTGTTTCCTGCCTTCTTGTATCGAGAAGCATTGCACACTGGACAACTGGTTTTTTCCACATGCTCCCCCTGATAAATGATGCAATCGTTGATATATGCGTGGTATCTAATGTGCGGCAGATCAAGAGGGAAAACGATTTTCTTGGACTCCTCGACACTAGTAGGACACAGGTTTCCCGTGGGAAGATCTTTATTATGTAGATACTTCAAATTCTCATCGAGGCTTTTGTCCGTCCATTTGTTTTTGGCCTTCGTCTTTAGAATTTCGAGCGTGAAACTCAAGCGGGTCACCTCAGGATCGCAACCGTCATACAATGGAGTCTTTGAGTCTACTTCAAGTTGTGCCAGCTTGGCCTCCTCTCTAGAAGCAGCTCTATCACTAGTCGTGCTGTCTCGAACATGAGGGTCCTGCACGACTGAACTTAGTAGCATCGAAGACTGCGGCGTGTTCGTCGCCTCATCTCTGCCATGTCCGGTATCTTCTCTGCCGCCATGTCCGGACTCTTCTTTGTCGTGTCTGGAATCTTCCCCGCTGCCATGTCCGGACTCTTCCCCGCCACCATCGTCTTCGTGTCGATCGGTCATCTCTTCATCTAGCTCCATGTTGTTATTCCCTGCCATGGGGACGTCCTCATAATAATCTTCACTTATCCACCAAGTATAGCCATCCATGAAACCATCCATTAGCATGTGCGCCTTCAAACTACCACGATCAAAAGGGTCCAAAATGACTCCTTCTTTGCATTTTGTACACGGACATCTAATCCCAATTCGATTATTTGCATACATGTCCATCACCGCACATTGCAAGTATCGCTCCACTTTCCTTCCACTCACCCTCATGACTGCACGGTATAACAAGAAAAGTCATACAAAAATTTGGCATGACCTTGCCTAAAAATAGGACATATATATCGAGTTTGCTCAAAATACGTCGAAACGGTAATATATCGACATTTCGGCAAAACATAAGCAACTCACTGGGCATGGCACTCACACAATATCCGTTCATATCGCAAACACACATATTCCCATTCTTGAAATGCACAACTTTTTTACTCACCTATATCCCGAGATAGATTGTGCATGGTTAGATCATTAGGCCTGCGACCTATAGGGATCGAGAGTGGATGGCTAAATAGCTAGCTAGATCTAGTTGTTGGGAGGAGAGATGACTCTAGGTTGGAGAGGGAGAGAGATGATCTAGGTAGATCTATATGTATGGAAGGAGGGAAAGGCAAATAAATGTGGAAGATAGAGCTAGAAGAGGCCATTTATATGGAGGATAATTATGGTGGAGGGTGCATTAATGGGGAGAGAAGAGAGCTAGAAGGAAGAGAGAAGAAGGGAAATAATGGTGGATAAGAAACTTAGAGAGGGGAGAGGGGAAGGGGAGAGGGAAAAGGGAGGAGGAAGAAGGGTGAGAGAGGGGGTGGGTGAAAAGGTGGCTCTTCCACGATTAGTAGTAGCGCTGCTTTCCACAACGCGCTACTTCTATGAGGCTTAGTAGTAGCGCTTTTAAGGACCAATGCTACTAATAAGTGGGGCCCATAGTAGTAGCAGTTTCCTCACATCGACCGCTAATGCTATGAGGCTTAGCAGTAGCGCTTTATTCTGGGGAACACTGCTACTACCAATAGTGTCGGTGGTCTCGCTTGGTTCCACTTATAAGTAGCTCTCGTTATGTTTCTAGCGCTACTGCTAAGTCTTTACTTTTAGCGCTGCCGAAATCTAGCGCCACTGGTAAGCCTGTTACTTTCTAGCGCTACTAATAGTGTCCTGCCTATAAGGTTTCTCCTAGTAGTGATAAGCTGATAATTAAAACTAAAGAAGTTTAGTCGGGATAAGTACCAAATACTTCTCAATAATCAATATAAATTACCTAACAAATTTGTTGACAAACTCACCTGGAGGTAGAACCGGAATCAAGTCATCCACAGGCACCCAAATTTCTAAATTATTATCATGAACATCGTCATTACCATGATTGAAAATAATGTTCATGTCCATACGCCTTGCAAAATGCTCTCCAATTAGAGCAACTGGCAATTAGGTGAGCTATCTTAGACTCCGTACTTAGGTGAGCTATCTTCATTTTTTACCTTAAGAATAAAAGTGATATGATCTGTTCTTAGGTGAGCTATCTTAGACTCCGTACTATCGTTCTTTTTGAAATGAAACTTGTCCAAGACAACGAATCTTGGATGGCAGGAAACACACTAGTCGAATTGTACAAAACAAAATTAAAGGTTAATTAAAGCAAAAACGCACACTTCATACTTCATTAACAAAATAATACATGTCATCTTTACATATCGTAATAGTATCAAAGTCATCCTTTAGCTTGATGGTGAAGGACGTATCGTTGTCTAGGTGAGGATAATGGTCGCATATACTATAGGATCGAAACTATGTCTAGAGGGGGTGATTAGACTACTTGACCAAATAAAAAATCTATCTTTTCCCAATTTGAAGTGTTGGCAGATTTTAGCATTGATAGCAAGTCAAGTACACCCTACACATGCATGTCTACAAGTATAGTAGCGGAAAGTGACAACAAGCATGAGTAGTAAAGGAAGGGTAGGAAGACCAAATGCAATTTGGAGACACATAGATTTTTCTCGTGTTTCCGATAGGTGGTGCTATGGTACGTCCACGTTTATGCAGACTTCAACCCATGGAGGGGTAACGGTCGCGAGAGTCATGGAGGGCTCTACCCACGGACGGTTCCACGAAGAAGCAACCTTGTCTATACCATGATGGTATACGTCCACGAAGGACTAGCCTAACTCAGGATAGATCTTCACGAAGTAGGCGATCTCCTTGCCCTTACAAACTTCTTGGTTCACTCCACAACACGAAGTAGGAGGCTCCCAAGGGACACCTAACAATTCTAGGAGGCACAACCCTCCGAAAGGTAATAGGCTCGATAGTGTCAAGGAACTCCTTGCTCTTGTGCTTCAAGATGATAGACTCCTCAACACCCAATCACTCTCTCACAGATTTAGCTTTCATGGAAGAGATTGATTGGGTGGAAAGCAACTTGGGGAGGCTAGAGATGAAGATTCATATGGTTGGAATGGAATGGCATGATCTCAACACATGAGTAGGTGGCTCTTGATACGTCTCCAACATATCCATAATTTATGAAGTATTCATGCCATGTTTACAATAATTGTATATGATTTTGGTATGATTTTATTAGAACTAACCCAGACTGACGTTGTTTTCGACAGAACTACCATGTTGTCATTTTTTGTGCAGAAATAAAAGTTCTCAGAATGGCCTGAAAATTTAGTATGATTTTTTTGGACCAAAAGAAACCCCCGAAGCATTGGAGTTGGGCTAGAAGAACCACGAGGAGATCACAAGCCTTCTAGGCACGGCAACCCCCCTAGTCGTGCCTAGTGAGGGGGTCCTTGATTAAGGGGTCCTCGAATGGCCGACCTATTGTCTATAGGGCAGACTGTATGGGTCGCAAGGTTAGCATCGGACGATTAAGGACCAACGGCGCCAGATGGAAGCTTCGAGGACCCGTGACGTACTCTTCAAGTTATTAGTTGTAGTTAGGCATGTTTATCTCTTCGGCATGTAACCGACCTTGTGTAAACCCTAGGCCTCCTCGGCATCTATATAAGCTGGAAGATTTTACCGTATAGAGACAGAACAACCCATCTAGGGTTAGCTAGACTATCTCGAGGTAGATCAACTCCGTAACCCCATACATCATCAATATAACCAAGCAGGACGTAGGGTATTACCTCCATAGGAGGACCCAAACCTGGGTAAACTCGTGTCCCCTTTGTCTCCTGTAACCATCGATCCTAGTCTCACAGTTCGGGACCCCTTACCCGAGATCCGCCGGTTTTGACATTGACATTGGTGCTTTCATTGAGTGTTCCTCTGTGAGTGCCGGAGGAATCGATGGCTCACCTCGCCTCGACTACCAAGATCTGTGATCAAGGGATTTTCCCCTCCGATCAGGATCTCGCCAGCGATGACAGCTTGTCACACACTAACCTGATCAGGCGTCATGGCCAGATCGGGAACTTCTGCCTTGATCAAAGGATCAAGTTCGGAACTTTAGAGTTCATTACTGATTCACAGGGATAACTAGTTCTGGTGGAACCCTTGACCCTTGAGGAAAAGCCTGTAAGTTCGGACATCTCGACGCTGACAACTTCACGTCACGTGGCGAGACGAAACTCGGATCATCTTTGTCGCAGCCCCAAAACAGTCACACCGCTCATCGAAGCTACTCGCCTCAGCGACGTGCATCCTACCATCACCTCGTTTTTAAGCGAGTTGTTCGATCGGATCGAAGCCATGCGTATATCAGATGACCAGGTTCCAATCTATGATTGGCTTAGAATTAGACCCAATGATAGGGAAATTCATGTCCCTCCAGTCACCCACCTTCTCAATAGCCAGAATTGAAAACAGTTTACACCCCGGTCTCTGATCACCAAGACTCTATAGATGAGCCAGATGTCGGGGATCACCTATAACTGGACCGTTAGTGCTCCGAGATCCATGCTAGAATTTCGATTTCGCACTTCTGACCGCTCAACGTGATGAAGAATCCGATTTTTTCCACCCACCGCCTAGGACGATAATCCCAGTGTTTCACCAAATCCCGTGTCTCCGGACTTTCGGGACATAAAGCAACTGCGAGGAGAATCAGTCCACCACTTTTGGGCCAGACTCCTACTAGCCAGGAGCGGAGTAAAAGGTTTTAGTGACCTAGACATAATGGCAATTTTCATTAATAATTGCCATGATGAAGTGATTCGTAATGCCCTGGCCCACCGATGCATAAGTAACTTTTCGGAGTTATCCGATTTGGTACAAAAGTACCGTGCCATGGAGAGCGTTTGGCAATCCGAATAAATGTTTTCGGAACCACTTTTCTCCGAACACCTTCGAGGAGCTCGGAAAAAGAGGGCACCTCCAAAGGGGCCCACCAGGTACGAACTCGCTGAAAAAAGAAACAAGCCATTTTTAGGGACCGACACTGTCCTCGATGGACCATTGGATAAACCTTGCCCCATACATTCCGTGTTGTTAGACACAAACCCAACTCACAGCCTTAGAGCTTGCTGGGAGGTCAGGCAAGTCGCAAAAAGCAGCGAAGCCCTCCTCGAGATGCCTCCGTCTGGTAGGCGCTCTCCCTCGCCGCCCGGATTTAATGTTGAAGTCTTGACGGTCTATGAGACCTTCCCCTCGAGGAACAGGCATAAAAGAGCCCTTAGGGAACTTGAGCAGGTCTACCATGTGGCAGCCACTAGCCCATGGGAAGACATACTGATCACCTTTGGGGATACTAACAAGCCGCCCAGTCTTACCAGACACTCACCTGCCGCACTAAGTCTTAAACCCCATCATTGACAGATACAGGCTACATAAAGTGCTAATGGATGGCGGCAGTGGTCTTAACCTCATATACGAGGCAACCCTGGAAAAGATGCAGTTCGATTTATCCCGCATCAAACATAGCAACACACCCTTCCAGGAATCATCCCAGGGAAAGAGGCACATTGTTCTGGATGTAACATCCTGGACGTGGTATTCGGCACACCTGAAAACTGTCGATCCGAAGAACTTCTCTTCCACATCGTCCCCTTCCCAAGTGGTTATGATGCCCTATTGGGACGTGACGCCTTTACAAAATCCCAGGCTATACCCCATTACGGGTACACGAAACTCAAAATGTCGGGACCAAACGAAGTGATCACGATCGCCAGTGACCCGAATATAGCCCTTCAGGCCGAAAACAAAATGGCAACACTCTCCCTCGAGGCATTAGCCGAAATTTTCGCCGCCGAAGAATTGATCCTCTTACGGTCGACAGTGAATAAGGACGACGTGATCCTTAGCAAATGACCCAAGTCTACGTCCTTCAAACCCGCAGAGGAAATCGTCAAGTTTCAAGTACATCCGACGGACCCCACTAAGATAGCGTCCATCAGAGCCCAGCTCGATCCCCTCATGGATGAGGCACTGCGGAACTTTCTTCGAAAAAATTGGAACATTTTCGCTTGGCATCCTTCCGATATGCCTGAAATCCCGCGATGGCTTGCTGAACACAGTCTGAATATTATCTCAGACTTCAAGCCTGTTAAACAGACTCTGCGCCGCTTCTCCGAACCCAAACGACAAGCTATGGGTGAAGAGTTAGCAAAATTGCTCGAGGCCATATTCATTCAGGAGATTAAACACCCCAAATGGTTGGCAAATCTAGTAAAGGTACCAAAGAAAGACAAGCCCTGGCGGCAATGTGTTGACTTCAAAAAGACCTCAACAAGGCCATTCTGCTTCAACACAATGCCCTTCGGGCTAAAAAACATTGGGGCCACATACCAGCGCATGACCACATCATAGATGCCACAGTCGGACACGATTCGTTGTGTTTCCTCGATGCTTACTCCGGATAGCATCAAATTAAAATGAAGGAATCTGATCAAGCGGCAATCGCATTCATCACCCCCTACGGGCCATTCTTCTTCAACACAATGCCCTTCGGGCTAAAAAACGCTGGGGCCACATACCAGCGCATGATCCAGACATGTCTTGCGACACAAGTCGGTAACATAGTCGAGGCATATGTGGACGACATGGTAATCAAAACCAAACATATCGGCCATTTTATCGACGACCTACGACAAACCTTCACCAATCTATGCGAATATGAAATCTGGCTCAATCCGGAGAAATGTGTGTTTGGTGTGCCTTCTGGTAAACTGCCCGGTTCATCGTCTCCCATAGAGGAATAGAGGCGAATCCGGCTAAGATCCGCGCTCTGTTCAAACTTGCAATCCCCACAGAGCTGAAGCATGTCTAGAGGCTAGCTGGGTGCGTAGCGGCGTTAAGCCACTTTATCTCCTGCCTTGGAGAAAAGGCTTTACCGCTCTATATGTTGCTGAAATGGACCAACAATTTCGATTGGACCAACGAAGCAGCGGGTGTGTTAGATGAAATTAAAAAACTCTTGGCAACAAACCCCATCCTCGTGGCACCGGGCACCGGTGAGCCCATGTTATTGTACATATTGACCACCAACAAAGTTGTCAGCGCGGTGCTCGTCGTTGAACAAGACGAGGACGGACACAAATTCCGGATTCAAAAGCCGGTCTACTACGTGTCCGAAGTGCTAATGTGATGCAAGTCCAGATACCCGCACTAACAGAAGATTTGTTACACGGTGTTTCTGGCATCAAGGAAACTCAGACACTACTTCCAGGAGTGTGCGGTAACAGTGGCATCGGAGGTTCCCCTGAATGATATAATCAACAACAGGGATGCCACCGGCCGCATAGGCAAATGGGCCATCGAGATCCTTCCCTTTGAAATAACCTGTAGGCCATGCTATGCCATTAAATCATAGGTACTGGCGGACTTTCTAGCTGAATGGACGGAGGCTGAACTCCCCAAGGAATACAGTGCATACTCCCATTGGACAATGTACTTTGATGGTTCCAAAACTTTGGCCGGACTGGGGGCTGGAGTTATCCTCACATCCCCACCGGCGACAACGTACGATACGTGTTGCAAATCATGTATGCAGACTCCAACAATGCAACCGAATACGAGGCTCTCTTTCATGGTCTTCGGATGGGTGTATCAATGGGCATACGTCGGCTAGAGGTACAGGCAAACTCCAACTTAGCCATCTCCCAAATCAATGGCGAATTCAACACCAAAAATCCGAAGATAGCAGCATATAGAAACGCCATGCTCAAGATATCAGCTCGGTTTGAGGGACTGGAATTCCACCACGTCGCTCGCGACAACAACCAAGTCGCCGACATATTAGCTTGTATAGGAGCCAAGCGCGATCCTGACCCAAAGAACACTTTTTGGAACTGTTTTTTAAGCCTTCTGTCGTATGGCAGAACGATGACAACGGCACCGGTACGAATACCTTGGGCGTGGTTGTCCCCCCCCATCAAAGAACCGGACGATCACATAATCGGCGACTCCGTAATGAATGAAACGCCTTTGGCTCATGAGGTAATGACAATAATTGCACCTTGGACAGAGCCCTTCCTCGCCTACCTTCTTCAAAAGGAACTCCCTGACGACCAGACAAAGGCACGTCGCATAGTTCGGCGCTCTAAGGCCTACAGGGTCCACGAGGGTGAGTTATACAACAAAAGCACAACTGGCGTACTGCAGCAGCGCATATCCAAGGAAGAAGGGCGGGAGCTTCTTGCCGAAGTACATGCAGGCATGGGTGGCCATCACGCCGCGGCAAGAGCCTTAGTTAGTAAGGCCTTCTGAGCCGGCTTCTTCTAGCCCACAGCTCGGACGGACGCACAGTCACTTGTCAAGCATTGTGTGGGGTGTCAACTCTTCGCAAACAAAAGTCACATGCCTCCAACAGCTCTTTGGACTATTTCGATCACTTGGCCTTTCGCGGTCTGGGGGCCTTAAAGGGGGGACCAAGAAAAACAAATATCTGTTGGTCATGGTCGACAAATTCACCAAATGGATAGAGGCAAAGCCGTTAAATCAGCCAAGTTCGGACCAGTTATCGACTTCATATCCAGCGTAGTATACCTTTACGGTGTCCCGCACAGCATAATAACGGATAATGGATCTAATTTCATGACCCAAGAGGTCAAGGGCTGGTGCACGAAAATGGGCATTAAGCTAGATTATGCGTCAGTTTATCATCCGCGGACCAATGGACAAGTCAAACATGCAAATGGTCTCATTATGAGCGGCATTAAGCCACGTTTGGTCCGATCTCTCCATGAGTCCGACTGTCATTGGGTGGAGGAGCTCGACTCCGTACTATGGGGCTTGCGTAACAACCCGAATAGATCGACGGGTTTTACACCGTTCTTCATGGTCTATGGGGCTGAGGCAGTCCTCCCTTGCGACATTATTCACGACGCACCACGAGTGCGCATGTACGACGAAAAGGAGGCCGAGTTGGATCGGCAGGACGACTTGGACGCCTTGGAAGGAGAACGCGACATCGCTCTGGCTCGCTCTGCGCTTTCTCAGCAGCAAGCGCAATGCTACTAGAGTAGGGAGGTCAAGGCACAAGCATACAATATAGGTGAACTCGTCCTACGACTCCTGAAGAATCGGAAGCATAAACGTAACCCCAAGGGTGACGGCCCCTTCATCATCGACGAAGTACTCGCGGGAGGAGCCTATCGTCTTTGAAACTCATCAGATAATCACCTTGAAACAAACCCATGGAACGCGGCTCGTCTTCGGCGCTTCTACGGATAGCTGGTCCTGCCCAAATTTCAAACATTTTCTAATATTTTTTTCCTTTTCTTGTATTTCCACTCTTTTGTTTCCCTCCCACTTTGTTGTTCGATAGGATCGATTTTCTTCTTCCGATGTTCGGTTAAACCGATCCTGCACTAAGGTCATCGGCATACACCATAAAGTGGTAAATCCGAGCACAACATGTGGGGGCTTCTTCTAGAAGCCAACCTATTTTATTAAAATTATTTGCTGACACTTACTGTGAGGGTATGTTTCTTTTGTCATGTTCTAGCCACAATATGCAACAATTCGAACTAGGCATTTGCCAAGCTAGGTTGCCTCGCTCCTGTGGTTATTCTCTACGTTCTCGATTGTTCGTCTAGAGAGTAAAGGGAGCACGTCTGCGATTGTTACGACCGGGTCATCTGGACACGTACCTCAGACGGGTCAAACCGAAAGAGAGCTATCTTATGTAGACAATTGGTTGTCTATGACGGAAACACTATATATGGCTCCAGTCATTCTCACCTTCGTTCGGGTCTTTTCTGCCCAACAAACAATGCCGCATACTGAGAGTATGCAGACTTCCATCTACGATCCTCATAGAATCCCGACGAAAGGTATCGATAGAGTTACTATTTTCCTCGGAAGATGTTTCTTGCTCTAAGTAGTAATATAACATATCTTTTTGTGTGCTTTCTGTCTGTTTGCACCACATGGCTGGATTGCCTGGTTCCCCGAATATAGTTCATTCTTTCAAAAGGACAAATAAGGAGCAACATTCCCGAGCTCTTCGCACGGGAGGGAGAAGCCGATGGCCGGTAAAGACAAAGTTTACAACACGAACTGTTAATACACACATAGATATAAATTACATGTGTGGCTGCTGCTCGAGATTATCAATTATTGTGTCAAGGGGGCACTCTGCTTGTGAAAGACGGGCGGCAGGCATCACTTGGTCATACACCAGGTGGAGTGGCACTTCTCTGCCATCCGATCCCACAGGACCAACCCGTGCCATATGCTCAGGGTTAAGTCCAGTGAAACGGGTCTTGATCATCGCCCATGCTTCCCGTGCTCCCTGGCGACAAGCCAAAGTCTTCCATTGGTCGAACTTACTTCGCACTCCCTTTAATCGATCCACGAGCACGGCTAGCCCTTCAGGTGGCTGTTCGGCAGGCCATAGAGCCTTCACCATTTCCAACATTGCCTACCACACACGCCCGTGGAGAGAGGTCGACTCCTTCAGTGGGTCCCCCTGGTATGATTCGATCTCCTCTTTAGGATTCCTGGATAGGAGACGTGCACATAAGGCAACAACGTGCCTACGATTATTCCCAACATCGAATATATCCCATACATAAGGCAACATCATACTTACCGAACATGCCTCTCTCAAGCTTTTGGTTTTCTTCGTGAGCTTGGGCCAATTGAATTTCAAATTATTAATCTCTTCGGCCTGCTTTTGCACAATGAGGCAGCTAGACTTGTGCTCAGACTCGGCATACCTCTGCGAATCTCGGGCTTCTTCCAGCTGCCTTTTCATGTGCCCTATTGATTCGGCTGCTACATAGGATTTGTGTGTCAGGCACGATGATACAGTAAGGTTAGCAATAAGTGCACACTAACCATGGGCCTCTCACTTGAAACTATTCACTTGTGCCAGCTCGGCCTTCACGGCTTGTACTTCCGTACGGCTCTACTCGAGCTCCTTGGCCACTTGCTTAGACTGTTGCTTCGAGGCCTGTGTTAGCAGTCAAATAGTGTGGAGATCCTTAATTCATTTGTTTCAAACCAACTTAAGGCTCGGGCGCTACTAGGGCTTATAAAAATGTTCGGATTCTATAAAAATTGATCACTTACATGTATGTTGGTTGCTATTAATTTCATAGCCTCGCCAAACCCAGCTCAAGTAGTGCCAAGTTGCGCATCAGCTGAGCGTAGGGTGCCGAACTCCTCCTTGGAAAAAATTGGATGTCGCATGACCTCCCATCATTGCCGATGATGTATCGCACTCTCCACCTCCGATTTGGTGATGGATGTTGGAAATATGCCCTAGAGGCAATAATAAATTAGTTATTATCATATTCCTTGTTCGTGATAATCGTTTATTATCCATGCTATAATTGTATTGATCGGAAACTCAGATACATGTGTGGATACATAGACAATACCATGTCCCTAGTATGCCTCTAGTAGACTAGCTCGTTGATCAAAGGATGGTTAAGGTTTCCTAGCCATGGACATGAGATGTCATTTGATAACAGGATCACATCATTAGGAGAATGATGTGATGGATAAGACCCAAACTACAAACATAGCATATGATCGTGTCAGTTTATTGCTACTGTTTTCTGCATGTCAAGTATATGTTCCTATGACCATGAGATCATGCAACTCACGGATATCGGAGGAGTGCCTTGTGTGTATCAAACGTCGCAACGTAACTGGGTGACTATAAAGGTGCTCTACAGGTATCTCCGATGGTTTTTGTTGAGTTGGCATGGATCGAGACTGGGATTTGTTACTCCGTGTAACGGAGAGGTATCTCGGGGCCCACTCGGTAATGCAACATCACAATAAGCCTTGCAAGCAATGTGACTAATTGTTAGTTGCGGGATCTTGTATTACGGAACGAGTAAAGAGACTTGCCGGTAACGAGGTTGAACTAGGTATGGAGATACCGACGATCGAATCTCGGGCAAGTAACATACCGAAGAACAAAGGGAACGATATACGGGATTAACTGAATCCTTTACATAGAGGTTCGACCGATAAAGATCTTCGTAGAATATGTAGGAACCAATGTGGACGTCCAGGTCCCGCCATTGGTTATTGACCGTAGAGGTGTCTCGGTCATGTCTACATAGTTCTCGAACCCGCAGGGTCTGCACACTTAAGGTTCGGTGACGTTTCGGTAGTGTAGAGTTATGTATGGTGGTGACCGAAGGTTGTTCGGAGTCCCGGATGAGATCCCGGATGTCACGAGGAGCTCTGTAATGGTCCGGAGGTAAAGATTCATATATAGGAAGTCCCAGTTTGGTTTCCGGAAAAGTTTCGGGCTCATCGGTAGTGTACCGGGAGTATCGGTATTGTACCGGGAGTGCCGGTAGTGTACCGGGGGACCTCCGGGAGGGGTATTTCGACCCCAAGAGGTCCATGGGCTGTGGGAGAATAATAACCAGCCCTTAGTGGTCTGGGAAAACAGCCACAAAGGCCCATGGCGCAGGAGAGAAAGTCCTAAAGCAAAAAGTGGAAAATCAGCCAATAGGAGGCAATCCTACTCCAACTAGGATTGGAGGTGAAGTAGGATTGCTCCCACCTCCTATTTCGGCCGACCCAAAGGCCTTGGCTGCCTCTCCTCTCCTCTCCTCCTATATATACTAGTGGATTGGGTGGTTTTTGGACAGAATTTCCGGCCACGTGCTACCCGTTTCACCGGTGCACAGTTTCTCCTCTAGATCGGTTTTCCGCAGCGCTTAGGCGAAGACCTGCCGGAATCACTCCACCACCATCACCGGAGTGCCGTCATGCTGCCGGTGAACTCTCTCTCCTCTCCACCTCCTCTTGCTGGATCAAGACGGTGGAGATCGTCATCAAGCTGCACGTGTGCTGAACGCGGAGGTGCCGTCCGTTCGGCGTTAGATCGGAAGGACCGTGATCGAGATCGCGAGACGGTTCGTGATGAGATCGCGGAACGGATCATTTTGAGTTCGCGGGACAGCTCGTGATCAAGATCGTGAGACGGATCGTGATGAGATCGCGGGACGGATCGTGATGAGTTCACGGGACGGATCATGATTGGATCGCGGGACGGATCGTGATGAGATCGCGGGACGCTCGGCGATTTGGATCGCGAAGATGTTCGACTAAACCAACCGCGTTTCTTAACGCTTCCCGCTTAGCAATCTACAAGGGTACGTAGATCCACTCTCCCTCTCATAGATGCTCATCACCATGGATAGGTTTGCGTGTGCGTAGGAAAATTTTTGTTTCCCATGCGACATTCCCCAACAATGGATACATTGTTGGAGGAGCTTCGTCGTTGCAAGTGGGTTCTCCCCCATAGTCGGTTCCTTCGCAGGATCTTTGTTGGCCTCTGACCCAGCCGCAGCTTTGGCTGCCGATGTATGATGCGCGGATCAACGCCACTTCGGAGTTGGGACCGGTGCGTCTGAATCGTTCTTCGCGGCCGACCTCTTGCGGGAGGAGTTTTTCTTCTTACCCGCTGTAGGAAGGGAGAATGACCTAGGGTTATCAACAATGATGGCCACCGGGGATTGGATGATGTTGTCCTGGAAATAGACTCCATCCTTGAAGTCAAGTAGAAGATCCGGGTCCTCGTTGAAGCCCGGGTCGTTGTCACGAGCATGGTTCTCGGGATGAGGAGCCGGACAGTTGACTGTCTCGATGAAGCTCCTCCATTCCTGTTCATGTCAGACGTCGGTCAAGAAGAATGTAGAATGAAAACCCTGAACTATATTCATATTTTAAAAAGGGCTTACACATTCGATGGGATTGTGGGCCGAATACCCTTCCTTGGTTACCCGCCGGACAAAGTCTTCTTGCTCTCCTTTGTATAGATCGGCACGAGCGGCGACCAATGTTGTTGGATCGGAAGGCCCTTGTTTTCAGGAGCGTGTCTTGTCGCTTGTCTCGTTGTATTGCCATAAGGGGTGCACCCTCTGTTGGAGGGGCTGCACACCCTGGGAGATGGCAACGACCATGATGTCAATCAAGGTCAATCAATGGTGGGCGAGCATCCGCACCTGCGTGGCGAGGCGCTGCACTTTGGTGCTTTCCCCCTGGGACGAGCTCCAAGGTTGCCAGTTGTACCTCTTCTTCGGGAGGAGGTCGGAATATTCGGGAAGACCTGTTCGAGTTGGGTCGAACAGGGGTACATCTTCGATGTAAAACCACTCTGAAGTCCACGCTTCAGATTTCTTCTGCGTGCCCACCGGATACCCCGTCCCCGCTATACGACATACCTTGGCTCCACCGACCTCCAAGATGGTCTTGTCCTGAGCTCGGGGGACGAGGCAAAAGTATTTACTCCACAAGTCAAAATGTGCTTCGCACCCTAAGAACATATTGCAGAGGGCGACAAAGCCTAAGATGTGTAGAATTGACTCTGGGATGGGTGGATTCTAGCCGTCCCCTCAGGAATGGGTGGATTGGGAATCCAAGGCCCAGGAGGAGGAAGGGGACGAAGCATACGTGTTCCCCCTTGTTGGGATTGGGGAAACACTCATCGAAGACCTCATCGCCATAAGTAAGCATCCCCGCATGGGTCGTCACCAGATCTGAGGAGGGAAGATATCCTTGGGTCTCTAGGTTACAGAGCCGCAGAAGAGTGACGTAATAGCTAGTCCAGTCTCCTGGGTGTGAGCCATAGGGGCGTGTGGAGGAGCTAGGGACGTTAGCCATGTTTGGTGTGGAGCTTCTGCCAGGAGTTTTCTTTCTACGACGAGGAATATAAGGTGCTCTGAAGCCACACCTTTTTGTGATTAAATGGGTGGTGCCTCCATAGCAGAGGGGTAGGATTGTAAAAATCATGGACCGCTCGCCTCCCCATGATGCGTGAAAATCGAGGAATGCGTGCAGTTATTATAATGAACATGCGCCTGCGGCGCTTGGGATCTTACCGAAGACTGATCGGTTGCCGAACAAAGAGGGATGAGGGACTCGCCTCGCAAGCCGAAGATGACGATGTGAAGAGATTACCGGATATATATCGGCCTTGAAGGCTAGTCCGGGGGCTATTGAGGGAGTCCTTGATTAAGGGGTCCTCGGATGGCCGACCTATTGTCTATAGGCCAGACTGTATGGGTCGCAAGGTTAGCATCAGACGATTAAGGACCAGCGGAGCTAGATGGAAGCTTCAAGGACCCATGGCGTACTCTTCAAGTTATTAGTCGTAGTTAGGCATGTTTATCTCTTCAGCATGTAACCGACCATGTGTAAACCCTAGGATTCCTTGGCATCTATATAAGCCGGAAGGTTTTAGGGTATAGAGACAGAACAACTCATCTAGGGTTAGCTAGAGGATCTCGAGGTAGATCAACTCTGTAACCCCATACATCATCAATACAACCAAGCAGGACGTACAGTATTACCTCCATAGGAGGGCCCGAACCTGGGTAAACTCATGTCCCCTTTGTGTCCTGTTACCGTCGATCCTAGTCTCACAGTTCGGGACACCCTACCCGAGATCCGCCGGTTTCGACACTAACACATGGGTGGCTTGTCACGCCTCATGCCCCCCCTTGACGTGAGATCGACGCCAAAAATTCCTATAAATACCCAAACCTCCGAAAAGAAACCTAGATCGGTGGTTCCGCCACCGCAAGCCTCCAGAGCCATGAAAAACCAAGCGGGAGCCCATTCCGGCACCCAACCGGAGGGGGAAAACATCACCGGAGGTCATCTTCATCATCCCGACGCTCTCCATGACGAGGAGGGAGTAGTTCACCCTCGGGCTCGTGCTATTGAGATGGCACGATCTTGATGTACCGCGAGCTTTATTGATATAGATGAATCATATGGAGTTTTCCCCTCTCTATCTTCTTGTGATGAGTTGACTTTTCGCTTTGAAGTTTTCTTATCAGATTGAGTCTTTAAGGGATTTGAGAACACTTGATGTGTGTCTTGCGATGGGACATCCATGGTGACAATGGGATGTTCTATTGATCCACTTAATACATGTTTTGGTGATCAACTTGCGGGTTTCGTGACCTTGGGAATCTATGCATAGGGGTTGGCACACATTTTTGTCTTGACTTTCTCCTAGAAACTTTGGGGCACTCTTTGAAGTTCTTTGTGTTGGATTGAACATGATGAATCTGAAATTGTGTGATTCCTATCGTATAATCAAGCCCATGGGTACTTGTGGTGACATTGGAGTATCTAGGTGACATTACGGTTTCGGTCGATGTGTATCTTAAGGTGTTATTTTAGTACGAACTCTAGGGCCATTCGTGACACTTATAGGGATAGCTCAAAAGATTGATCGGAAAAGATAACTTTGAGGTGGTTTTGTACCCTACAATAATTTCTTCGTTTGTTCTCCTCTATTTGTGACTTTGGAGTGAACTCTTTGTTGCGCATGAGAGATTTACATATGATTCAACTATGTTAGTATTGTTGAGAGAACTTGCACTAGTGAAAGTATAAACCCTTGGCCTTGTTTTCAAGCATTGCAATACCATTTGTGCTCACTTTTGTTACTTGTTACCTTGCTGTTTTTATATTTTCATATTAAAAAAACCTAAAGCTACCATCATTGCTACACTTGTATCACCATCTCTTCACCGAACTAGTGCACCTATATAATTTACCATTGTATTGGGTGTGTTGGGGACACAAGAGACTCTTTATCATTTGGTTGCAGGGTTGTTTGAGAGAGACCATGTTCATCCTACACCTCCCATGGATTGATAAACCTTAGGTCATCCACTTGAGGGAAAATTGCTACTACCCTACAAAACTCTGCGTTTGGAGGCCCAACACGAGTCTACAAGAAGAAGGTTGTGTAGTAGACATCAGTTATCTCTCAGAAAATCTGATGGGATAAGTGGGGATCTGTTCTCAGTGCTTCCTTTTCAAGTGAGTGGTGGTGGAGGGGTATATAGGCATCTCCAAAAATCGAACCATTACACCTAAAGTGACCAACTCGGTGACACCGATGTGTGAATCTCGATGATACCAAGTTGCTCTAAAGGTAAAAACTTTTGGATCTTGGTGAGACCGATATAGAAATCTCGGCAATACCGATCAGGTGTCCAATGGTTAGAATCCAGATCTCGGTGACGCCGATCCAAAAACTCGGAAATTCCGATTTTGTGAATTGAGGTAATAGAGAGTTGTCAAGCTGAACTCGGTGGCACAGAAGTGGGATCGGTTGCACCGATGTGCTAGGGATTGGCAGGGTTCTGTCTGAGGCTAGGAATCGGTGGGACCGAGCGGAATATGTTGGCTTCACTGATTTTCATGAAATGCTTGGACAGTGATTTGTGGGAGATTTTGTGGGTGTTTTTGTTGACTATCACTTGTGCACGTGGAGCATCTTGTTCACCAATAGTACCTTACCCCCTTTTAATAGTATTGGCTTTTCCTATGGACTCAAAGTGATTTCTCACAAAGTAAAATGTAGACTCCTCTTGCTGGAAGCTTTGCCAATTCAATTCCTTGCATCTAGGGGATTCTCCACAATCCTTTTGCCAACCCATGATTGAACTTTTCCTGAAATATGCTTAGTGGAAACATTAGTTTAATGATATATATGTTGTTATTAATTATCAAAACCACCAAGGGAGCAATTGTGCTTCCAGTCTCCCCCTTTTTGGTAATTGATGACAACATATAGATCAAAGCTTTGACATATGATATAATCAATGAATACAATCGTCACTTTGAGAAGTATGTGATAAGCAAGAGCTCCCCCTAAATTTGTGCATTATTTTGAATTTGCTTTTGAATGCAAATGCACAATCGATTAGGTACATTGGGCACTTCTTCCATGTCACATACACCTTGGTGGTGTGCGAAAACAATAAGAATGAATATCATAGCACAACACAATCATGCAAAGCGAATGATCATCTCATAAGCATCATAAAGATAGGAAATAGTAGCAACACACATCAAGAGTATGATCAAACACAAACAAAGTTTAACACGTCCAAACCAAAAGATATCAAATGTTTTGAAAAAGCGATAAAAACCAACGTTCTCTCTCTCGAATCCCTAATGATCTATACAACTTCTCCCCTTTGGCTACAAGTTACCAAAAAGTGCAAAGGTATAGAGCTAAACGCTCTTCTGGGGATGGTCTCCTCCGGTAGCTGAAGTTGGAGTCGAGAGAATGGCATCGGTGAAGATTTCTACTGATGTCACGGACGGAGTTGGTGTAGCAACTGGAGGAACTGGTGGAGCTGAGGGAGCTGATGCAGCTAGAGCTGATGAAGTCTCAACTCTGGAACTGTCACTGTGGGAGTCCAGGCCTGAGTCCTGAACTGAGTGCTTGTTCTGAGAGGTGCATGATCCTCATCATCGCCATCTGTAGAGCATCAACTTCCTTCTTGAGCTCATTCACTAGCACTATGAGCCCATCCACCTTGTTGTTAAAACTATGAAACTTGTCATCAACAATCCTCGCAAGGCTCTCCTGGTTCTTCAGGATGTTGGTGATGTCCTTCTGCATGCTGAACACTGAGCTAAGGAGTAGATCCATCTACTCACTCCTAGTCATGGGAAGCTAAGCACTAGTGTCTCTAGCTGCCTCTACCTGTGCATGTGCTGCAGCTGATGTGGGATGATCTGGGTTCATCACCACAACATTGTCATTGAGCTCCAGCAACAGTGGCAAATGTGGTCGATCAAGCGCAAGAGATGTGCTTCTCCAACTTTAAGTTGATAAGCATCTGGATATAGGGTGCATAGCTACATGAGCACTTCTGATCTAGAGAAATCCTCTTCACAGTCTCCACAATCAAACCCATCACTCTGAATCTGGTAGGTTGATCTAGATGGAGCAGCATGTTGATGGAGTAGCCTCTGACCATCTTCACATCTCTAGACTTAGGCAACAAGGTGTGCTTCAAGATAGTGTTGATCGTGTGTAGACCAGCCTGGAGGAAATAAATAGATACTAGCTTGTGAGACTTCAGATGTGCAGGAGGAATCTCCTTGTACATGTTCTTCATGGCATTGTGGCTTTCCTTGGGCTCAGACTACACATCAATGTCACCATCTTCCACCTCTGGGACTCCTAAAAGGGCATCCCACTCATCAACAGTGGATTCATACCTGACACCTTCAGTCATACACACAATTCTACCATCTCCATAGAAATGAGAAGTGGAGTAGAATTGCATGATCATTTCATCATTCTAGGGTGTGAACTACTTGCCAACAAACTTATCAAGTCCAATGCAATGAAAGTTGTCTTGCACACTTGGGAAGTAATCCTCGTTGTCCTTGATGTACTTCTAGTCCACATATCTCATGTCACTCACAGCAGACTCACAGCAGGGCTCTTGTCAAGCAAAATTGTTTCATAGAAGTCTTGTTGTTACTTTGTATAGAACCTATAGTCCACATCAGTCTTCCTCCTTTGTGAATATGGATCAATATCTCTCCAATCTCTCAATCCTTGGTCCTTCCTCTTCTTCATGTCCTCAGCTAGCTAGTGGCTGGTATTATGCTCTAGAAGGTGTGGCCTTAGCTTCATCAAGGCACACAGAGCATCCTCCTCAGCCTTTGCTGGGTCCTCAAACATAAAGGTAGGCCAGCCAGTAACATGAATTATCCTCTTTTTGCTCTTCTTCTTCTCTCCAGCCTTCTTGTGCATGGATTTCTGGGGAGGCTCAATGGTCATGGTGCCCTAGAGCTCTCTGGTGCTCTCATAGTCTCTAAGGGGGCATACTCCTTCCCGACCACCTTCTTGGAAGAGGTATCCTCAGTTGTACGCTTCCTGGCAGTCTTCTCAGCCTTGTCCTGCTTAGCCTTGGCAAGAACTTCATCAGGCAAAAAATTAGAGTCTTCTTCCTCTGATTTGAACTTCCTCCTAGTCCTTGTTGCTGCCTTGGGCAGGTCTGGAGAGCTGGGAACACATCAAATGAAGATGAGATCCTGTCTGGACTAGTGCCTGGATCTGTGTCAACACTGAGCTCCTTGAGGTTGTTTTGACTGTCTCCTGATTCAGATATCTCTAACCGTGTGAATCAAATATAGAGGAGCAGATAGATTGAGTCATCACAAAATTTCAAAAGATTTTTTCAACGATTTGAACTAAAATTTCTCAAGATTTGCATTCTCCAAGTGAATTTCGGTACTACAGATGCAAAATTTTCGGCCCACCGAGATAAACAACCTGCTAAACACAAACTTGGCACCACTTTTAGTGAGACCGAAAATGGGCACTCGGTTTCACCGAGGTTGTTCTCAGTTGACCTAAAAAGGTAATCAGTGATTCCGATTCTTTTTCTTCGGTGTCACCGAGATTCAAGTTGCGGACGACAAATCCTAAATATATTTTTTGTTTGCTAGTCTAGTGGAATTTCTAGTGGATAGATCGATCTCAAAGATTGTCTTATTGATGGAAAAGTCCTAGTGCGCAAGATTTGGAGGGAGGAGCGCAAGAGGGGTCAAAATTGTACGCTAACTTGGTGACGATCTCGCTACGATGGCGATCGGGGGGGGGGGGAGAATCTATCGACAGCGTGGACTTCCAAGGACGGAGGCGCTCGAGAAGATAAAGGCGATGACCAGGGGTCTCATTTGGCAGCTAGGGTTTTTGGAGGGCGTGACGTTTGAGAAAGAAGTTTCAAAAGTCAGGTATGCCTCTTTATATACCCATGGCTGTCGGTGACGCCGATTCTAATTTATCGGTGTCACCGAGTTCCTCAATTGTCAGTTGATAGGGAAACTCGATGTAACCGAGAAAATGGAATTGGTGATACCGAGTGTGAAAGTCACATCAACCCTAGGCATTCAGTGAGACCGAGAATTTTGGATTGGTTCCACCGAGATGCACTTGGGAAGTTTTAATGGTCAGTCCTTTGTCGATACGAAACTCCGAGTGCTCCTCACACAAAGAGATCAAAAAGTACTTGTTCAAAATTTGTGATGCAGCATGAATAGAATATGAGACGAGAAAGCATAGATAGCTAGAGAAGGGTCCTAGGCATTCTTGTCCATCCCATTGGCAAAAATAAAATCAAAGTCCAAATAGCAACAATTAGATGTCCTCGAATGGATAAATAAATACAAACCAAAATTCTCACCCAATAAGATGTCAAATGAAATCATGGCAAACATACACATACATACTAGCATCTAGCATTTTGGCGATGGCGCAGTCATCTATATATGAGTATATTGACTTAGGATCCAAGTAAGGATACTTGATCATAGGTCATACTCATCATTTAAGCATGAGCAGGGTTACCACTTTTACATAAAGCTTGTTAATGTGGTCACATTCTATGAGATGCTTTGACTCAAGTCTTAGAGTAAAGCTCCCCCCTTGATGTGACATCCCCCCTGAGAGGGATAAACTAACCTTGGGTTTTGTCGATGAAGACTTTATGTAGGTGATGTAGTGGTGTATGCTCAAGGTTGATGAATATCACCATGAGTTGGGAGCACCCTTTTTGTTTCTTACTCTTCTCACCTACATGGGTTAGCCCCAACACACAAGAGACAAATACAAGGATATCTATGGACATGGAGTGCAAATCATACATGATGATGTCCATCGATTTGTTGATTACCTTATCACTTGCTTACCTTTGAGGGAATGTGTGACTCCTTTAACTAGTGCATAATGTTGATGTTGATTGAAACTAGTTCTTGCGAATAATGAATGTGAGTGAATTTCATTGGCGGAGTCACCCCTCAAGAACTTCTCTAGTTCTTCTTCTTGGGGAGCCACATCAAGTTGATGGGGATCCTTGGTGTTGAAGTGGCACTTGTAGAAGTTCAGCTTGAAGTAGCCTTGGGAACCCACTTCACCAAAGCTTGGGATTCATCTTCATATGAGTCAATGTCCTCTTGAAGCTTGTTCTTTACCTTGAGCTTGTGGTGTTGTGGTGGAAGGTTATATTGAGATTTTGTTCCCTTGGGAAGAGTATTTTCATAATTCTCCCTTTGACGAACAAACTTGGGCTTAGGGTATTGACCTTCTTCCCATTCAACTCCATTAGCGTTGAAGTAGCCAATCCATGGTTCTTTCGATATCCTCCATGCTTGCATACAATTTCGTCAAATTGCTTACACCTGGCAAGACTCTTATAGATACCTTTCTCTATAATCCCTTTCAAAAGTTCATTTTCTTGCTCAAGTGTAACTTGTCTAAGAGAAGTGTTAGTGGGATCAATAGAACTACTAGAAGCAAGATCATTGGATTTATCATTTTTGTTGATACTAGTTGAAGAACCTTTCTTGCCTTTGTTACTAGTTTGCTTAGCCTTAACTTGTGAAATGAATGTAGACAACAGAAGTCCTTTGGCTAGATAAGAGGAAGTCTTATTTCTAAGATCGTCATTGATAGCTTTAAGGAAATCATGCTCTTGCTCCAAATTGAGCTTCTCGAAGCGGAGCTTCTCATGTGCCCTTTCAAGATCTCTATGATCTTGTAGAGTAGACTCGTGAGCTCACTTAAGAGTATTTAGTTCTTGAGTTAGTTGTTATATTTCCAACTTATTATCATCACATGACTTATCTTGACTAGAATGATTACTAACAAGTTCATCTTGACTAACATTACTAGATTAGTCATATAGCAAGTCATCATCTCCTAACAAGTCATCCTCATCACTATTGAAATCAAGATACTCGGGGTGTGATACCTTGGGGCCTTTATCCATGGAGCAACTTCCACTCCCTTCAATTGGTGAATCAAATATGTCGTAGGAGTTGGTTGTCACTAGTGCAAATCCGGCAACACCTTCATCTTGACTATAGTCGGAGTTGGAGTGATAGCTTCTCTCGGAGTGGTTGTCGAATTCGGAGCCGGAAACCCATTCACCAACATGAGCTTGATGTCTTGTTCTTGAGTAGCTCTTGGTTTACTTGTCCTTCTTCTCTGAGTCCCTACTTCTCCTTGAGGGTCTTCGTTCGTAACAATCATCTCTACTCCTTATCTCTTTTTGAGGTGAATCATCCATTGATCTTTGACTTCTTGGTGACTCTTATTTTCTTTTGTAGAGAGCCGTGCACTCATTGGAGTAGTGTCCATGCTTCCCACAATTATAGCAGTTTCAATCATGACTTGACGAGAACTTCTCTTCATATCTTGAGTTGGAGCTTCGATCCTTGCCTCTATTCTTCTAGAATTTGTTGAATTTGTTGACCATGAGGCTTATATCCTCATTTGTGACAAGGTTCTAGCTTGAAGTTGTGGGAGCATCACTTGTGGCTTTGTAAGCACCGCTAGACTTGTTGTGAAGCTCTTCCTTGTCCTTGAGTGTCATCTCATGAGCAACAATCCTTCCAATCACTTCTGTAGGCTTGAGATCATTGTAGTTGGGCATCATTTGGATCAATGTGCACACGGTTTCATATCTCTCATCCAAAGCTCGAAGTATCTTCTTGCTGATGAATTTGTGGGTCATTTCTTCGCTTCCAAAGCCGGCAATCTCATTGGTGATGAGAGCTACCCTAGAGTGCATCTCTACGACTCCTTCACCATCCTTCATCTTGAACTTGTCAAGATGACTCTGAAGAACATTTAACTTGGATTCTCTCACCGATTCGGTACCTTCATGCATATCAACCAAAGTATCCCGAATCTCTCTTGCATTCTCAATACGTCTGATTTTGTTGAATTCTTTGGGGCATAGGCAGTTGAATAGAATGTCACATGCTTGAGCATTGTATTGCAACGTCTTTAATTCATCTGCGGTTGCTTCACGATCCGGTTCCCTTCCATCCGCAAAGAATTCACCTTCCAATCCAACACAAACAACAACCCAAACGACAGGGTTATGACCAAGAATATGCACTTTCATTTTGTGCTTCCAACTAGCAAAATTGGTGCCATCAAAGTACGGAACTCTACGGTGATAATTTCCCTTGCTAGATGACATACACTCTTAGGTTGTGAAACCAATGCAATGGAGACCAATGCTCTGATACCACTTGTAGGATCGAAAGTATGTCTAGAGGGGGGTGAATAGACTACTTGACCAAATAAAAATTCTATCTTTTCCCAATATTAAGTGTTGGAAGATTTTAGCATTGATAGAAAGTCAAGCACACCCTACACATGCATGTCTACGAGTATAGCATCGAAAAGTAACAACAAACATGAATAGTAAAGGAAGGGTAGGAAGATCAAACGCAATTTGGAGAAACGAAGATTTTTTCCGTGGTTCTGATAGGTGGTGCTATCGACGTCCACGTTTATGGAGACTTCAACCCATGGAGGGTAACAGTTGCGAGACTCCATGGAGGGCTCTACCCACGGACGGTTCCACGAAGAAGCAACCTTGTCTATACCATGAAGGCCTACGTCCACGGAAGACTAGCCTAAGTCGGGGTAGATCTTCACGAAGTAGGCGATCTCCTTGCCCTTACAAACTTCTTCATCACAAAGTAGGAGGGTCCCAAGCGACACCTAACCAATCTAGGAGGCACCACCCTCCAAAAGGTAATATGCTCAATAGTGTCGATGAACTCCTTGCTCTTGTGCTTCAAGATGATAGACTCCTCAACACTCAATCACTCTCTCACAAATTTGGCTTTGGTGGAAGAGATTGATTGGGTGGAAAGCAACTTGGGGAGGCTAGAGATCAACATTCATATGGTTGGAATGGTATGGCATGTCTCAACACATGAGTAGGTGGCTCTCTTTCAGAAAATCTGATGGGATAAGTGGGGATCTGTTCTGAGTGCTTCTTTTTCGAGTGAGTTGTGGTGGAGGGGTATATATAGGCATCTCCAAAAATCCAACCGTTACACCTAAAGTGTCCAACTCGGTGACACTGATGTGTGAATCTCGGTGGTACCAAGTTGCTCCAAAGGTAGCAACTTTTGAATCTCAGTGAGACTGATATAGAAATCTCGGTGGTACCGATCAGGTGTCCAACGGTCAGAATCCAAATGTCGGTGACGCTGATCCAAAAACTCAGAAATTATGATTTGTGAATCGAGGTAGTAGAGAGTTGGCAAGCTGAACTCGGTGGCACCAAAGTAGGATCGGTTGCACCGATGTGTTAGGGTTTGTCAGGTTCTTTCTGAGGCTGGTAATCGGTGGGACCGAGTGGAATATGTTGGCTTCACCGATTTTCATGAAATGCTCAGAGATTTGTGGAGAGTTTGTGGGTGTTTTTGGTGACTATCACTTGTGGACTGATATGTCTCCAACATATCTATAATTTTTGATGAGGTCATGCCATTATATTATCTGTTTTGGATGTTTTATATGCATTAATATCCTATTTTATATTATTTTTGGGACTAACCTATTAATCTAGAGCCTAGTGCCAGTTTCTATTTTTTCCTTGTTTTTGAGTTTTGCATATATGGAATATTAAATGGAGTCCAAATGGAATAAAATCTTCGGAATGCTTTTTTTGGAAGGAAAGAGATCCACGAGAATTGGAGTACACACCAGGGGATCTACCAGGAGATCACAAGCTTGGTAGGCGCGACCACCCCCCTGGTCGTGCCTGGCAGGCTTGCCGTATCCTTGTAGGTCTCCTAACCTTACTCTTCGTCCTATAAATACCCATATATCCCCCCAACACAGAGGGAGCCACGCAAATACTTTTCTACCACCAGAAGCCTCCGTTCCCAAGAGACCCAATCTTGGAGCTTTTTCCGGTAATCTGTCGGAGGGGGTTTCGATTACGGAGGGCATCTACATCAACTCCATTGCCCCTCCGATGATGCGTGAGTAGTCCACCAAAGACCTACGGGTCCATAGCTAGTAGCTATATGGCTTCTTATCTCTCTTTGATCTTCAATACCATGTTCTTCGTGATCTTCATGGAGATCTATCCGATGTAATACTCTTTTGTGGTGTGTTTGTCAAGATCCGATAAATTGTTGGTTTATGTTCAGATTATCCCTGAATCTTATTTGAATCTTCTCTCACTTCTTATATGCATGATCCTTGCCTTGGATATCTACATGATTATTTTCTTGTCTATCAATTTCTTGACGGTATTTTGTTTACCCAACATGATATTTTCCTTCAAGAGAGAAGCCTCTAGTGAAATCTATGGCCCCCGGGTCTACTTTCCATAATATATTTTCAGATCTATAAACCAAAAATACCAAAAATACTTTGCTGCGATTTACTTATATTTTAGTTTCCATTTTCGTTTACATCTATCTCTATCAGATCTAATCCTTGCAAATAAACGTGAAGGGATTGACAACCCCTTTATAGCTTTGGGTGCAAGAGTTCGATTGTTTGTGTAGGTGCATCCATTGGTGACTTGCTTGTTCCTCCTACTGGATTGCTACCTTGGTTCTCATCAACTAAGGGAAATACTTATCTACTTCTCTGCATCTCCTTTTCCACTTCAAGGGAAAACCAACGCAAGCTCAAGAGGTAGCCAGAAGAATTTCTGGCACCGTTGCCGGGGAGGATACATAGCAAGCCAAGACAAGAACTTTCCCGTCAACTTGCTTCTCGTAGTGTTACTGGGATAGATCTACCTCGAGCCTACCAAGTACCCATCACAAACTCATCTCTTGCATTTGCATTATTTTCCATTTGCCTCTCGTTTTCCTCTCCCCCACTTCTAAAACGATTTTCAGAAAATACCAAAAAGATTTGCCTTTTTATTCGCCCTTCTTTCGTTTGCCTTTTGTTTGCTTGTGTGCTTGATTTCTTGCTTTGCCACCATGTCTAAAGCGGCAGGGGGGTATCACTGAAAATCTAGAGGGTATTTCTAGTACTAATCTTCAGGAAAAATTTGAATCTTCCTCTCTAGATCATGAAACTGAATGTCCTCCTAATTATAAAGCTAACACTTTTCAAGTAGGAGATGTGAATATTATTGGGAAGAGTGTTATTCAAGAGTTCTTTGATTGTACGGGGGAAATGCCTATGGGTAAGAGATCTATTCTTCTTAGAATAAATAATCATGTGTATTCTATTGTCATGCTCATTGAGAAATTGGAGAGAAACTTTGTGCATATTCACCCCGCTTTGTAGAAAGTGTTTTATGAACTTCCCAATATTAATCATCCTATGGCTAAGAAGATTGCTACTATCATCCTTATGCAAGAATTTGATTTCATCATACAAGAAGCTAGGGAGATTTTTGCTTTCTATTATAAAGATGTTGAACACCCTCCAATTGAAGAAATTCTCCATGATAAACAAACTTTGTGTGGTCTAGCAGCTAGATACTATCAATCTTATAGTGAAAATCTTAGGAGGAAAGTTCCCCATGCGGTAGTCTCTCAAGCCTTGTATCCCAAGACTTATGAGGAAGTTGATTGGATTACAAGGGTAATTTTCATAGGGTATAAAGATGATTGGCTCTAAAATATGGCTAAGAAACTCGTTAGAAATAAGAACCGTGTTTTATACGATGATATCTATGGTGATGATCTAGATTACGAATTTATGAATGTTAAAATTACTAGCCGAAGTTCTTTTCATGATTTAAGTTCATCTACTAGGAAATAAATAAACGAAAGGATAGATCTAGTTATAAAAGCTTTTGATGGTTTGATCAACTTTGGATTGCATACCAAAGATGACAATACCTAGATCTATTGTGTTTTGCTTAGCTAGGGGGTTAAACAATAGCGCTTGTTGGGAGGCAACCTACTTTTATTGTGGTGTTTTGTTTTTGCTTCTGTTCTTGAGTGTTCCCCACATTATAACTTATGTAGTAATTGTGTTTTGGTGTTTTAATTAGTGTTTGAGCCAAGTAAAACCTTTGGGTGATCTATGGTAGTTTGTCATTTGACCTTGCTGAAAAACAGAAACTTTTGCGCCCAGTCCAGCAATTTTCTAAAATTTTCAGAGCATTGAACGAGTCTGAAATTTTTACACAAGATTGATATATATATATTACCTTGGTTGTCCTAAGTTCTCATAATTGTTTGAGTTACATAAGTAAACGAAGTTTTTAGATTGCTACAGTTTGTTCTGTTTTTGACACATTCTGTTTTCTTTGAGTTGTTTGCCTATTTTGATGAATCTATGGGTTGTATCATGGGGTACGAACCATGGATAAATTAGAATAAAGTAGGTATAACACAAATATAAATAAATAATGAGTTCACAAAAGTACCTAAAGTGGTGATTTATTTTCTTATACTAACGGATCTCACGAGTTTTCTGTTAAGTTTTGTGTTATGAAGTTTTCAAGTTTTGGGTAAAGATTGGATGGACTATGGAATAAGTACTGGCAAGATCCTAAGACTGAGGATTCCCAAGGCAACCCAAGTCATATTCAAGGATTCCAAAGATCCTAAGCTTGGGGATGCCCCGGAAGGCATCCCCTCTTCCGTCTTTAATCCATCGGTAATTTACTTGAGGCTATATTTTTATTCACCACATGATATGTGTTTTGCTTGGAGAGTCTTGTATGATATGAGTCTTTGCTTATTAGTTTGCCACAATCATCCTTGCTGCACACATCTTTTGAGAGAGACATGCTGAATCGTGAATTTATTAGAATACTCTATGTGCTTCACTTATATCTTTTGAGATGGGCAATTTTGCTCTATGTGCTTAACTTATATTTTCTAGAGCACAGTGGTGTTTGCATTTTATAGAAATTATTGAACTCTTCTACCTCACTTATATTATTTTTTAGAGTCTCTAAACAGCACGGTAATTGGTCAAGGTTATGAATTTAGTCCTAATATGTTAGGCATCCAAGAGGGATATAATAATAACTTCCATATTAAGTGCATTGAATACTATGAGAAGTTTGATTCCTTGCATAAAGTTTTGACATATAAAGATAGTAATGTTAAGAATCGTGTTAGGAAGTAATTTTTATTTGGTAAATTACTTGTGTAAAGGTTTGTGATTATCGTAGCATGCACGTATGGTGAACCCTTATGTAAGGAAGTCAGAGCATGATTTGTTTATAGATTGTCGACCTTTGTGTGAGGGTCGGGAGCGCGTGATGGTTAACTCCTACCAACCTGTCCCCTAGGAGCATGTGTTTATACTTTGCTTCAATGACTAATAGACTTTTGCAATAAGTATGTGAGTTCTTTATGACTAATGTTGAGTCCATGGATTATACGCACTCTCACCCTTCCACCTTTCCTAGCCTCTCTAGTATCGCGCAACTCTCGCTGGTACAACAAATATACCTTCCTCAAAACAGCCACCATATACCTTCCTCAAAACAGAAACCATACCTACCTATTATGGCATTTCCATAGCCATTCCGAGATATATTTCCATGCAACTTCCACTGTTTCCTTTTATGACATGCATCACCACTTCGATATTGCATATAGAGTCATATTTTGTCATAGGTATCAAGTTGTAACTTTATTTTGAGTTGTAAGTAAATAAAAGTGTGATGATTATCATTATTAGAGCATCTCCCATGTGAGGAAAGGATGATGGAAGCTATGATTCCCTCACAAGTGGGGATGAGATTCCGGACTTTATGAGAAATAAAAGAGGCCAGCGAAGACCAAATAAAAAAATCAAATAAAAGAGGCCTTAGATGCCCATCAAAAAAAGAAAAAAAAGAAGGAAAAAATAAGAGAAAAGAGAGAAGGGACATTGCTACTATCTTTTTCCACACTTGTGCTTCAAAGTAGCACCATGATCTTCATGATAGAGAGTATCCTATTTTTTCACTTTCATATACTAGTGGGAACTTTTCTTCATATAACTTGGCTTGTATATTCCAATAATGGGCTTCCTCAAATTTCCCTAGGTCTTCATGAGCAAGCAATTTGGATGCACACCCACTTAGTTTCCTCTTGAGCTTTCATGCACTTATAGCTCTAGTGCATCCGTTGCATGGCAATCCCTACTCACTCACATTGATATCTATTGATGGGCGTCTCCATAGCCCGTTGATATGCCTAGTTGATGTGAGACTATCTTCTCCCTTTCCTTGACAACCTCCACCATATTCTATTCCATCTATAGTGCTATATCCATGGCTCACGCTCATGTATTGCGTAAGAGTTGAAAAAGTTTGAGAAAATAAAAGTGTGAAAACAATTGCTTGACATGTCATCGGGGTTGTGCATGATATAAATACTTTGTGTGGGGAAGATGGAGCATAGCCAGACCATATGATATTGTAGGGATAACTTTCTTTTGCCATTATATTTTGAAGAGATACAATTGCTTTGCTAGTGTGCTTGAAATGTTATTATTTTTATATCAATATTAAGCTTTTGTTTTGAGTCCTATGGATCTGAATATCCACGCCACAATAGAGAATATTACTATTGGGGAACGTTGCATGGGAAACAAAAAAATTCCTACGCACAGGCAAGATCTATCCATGGTGATGAGCATCTACGAGAGGGAGAGTGTATCTACATACCCTTGTAGATCAATAAGAGGGAAGCGTTAAGAAACACGGTTGATGTAGTCGAACGTCTTCGTGATCCAAATTGCAAGACGTCCTATGATCCCATCAAAATCCGTGCCGTGATCCAGTCATGATACGTCCCGTGATCCCATCATGATCCGTCCCGCGATCCAATCACAATCCATCCCGTGATCTGGTCGCGGTCCTTTCGATCAAGCGCCGAACGGACGGCACCTCCGCGTTCAGCACAAGTACAGCTTGATGATGATCTCCGCCTTCTTGATCCATCAAGAGATAGCAAAGAGGTAGATGAGTTCTCCGACTGCACAACGGCGTGGTGGCGGTGGTGGTGAACTAATCCTGCAGGGCTTCGCCTAAGCACCGCAGAACTAATCTAGAGGAGAAACTGATCTAGGGAACAAGAGGGCAACACGTGGAAATTATGGCTTTCTATCCCCTCTAAATCCTCTAGTATATATAGGAGGGGGGACGAGGCAGCCTCAACCCCTCACGGTTTGGCCGAAATAGGAGGTGGAGGAGTCCTACTCCAATCCTACTAGGAGTAGGATTCCTCGTCTCCACTTGGAAACCCTTTCCAACTTTTCACCTTTGGGTTTTTCCCACCCTTAGCCGCATGGGCCTTAGTGGGGGGTTCGGATAGCCCACTACGGGCTGGTTTGACTCCTTCCACAGCCCATGAGGTCCTTTGGGTCGAGACACCCCTCCCGATGGTCCCCTGGCACCCTCCCGGCACTCCCGGTATACTATCGATGAGCCCGAAACTTTTCCGGTGACCAAAGCAGGACTTCCTATATATCAATATTTACCTCCGGACCATTCTGGAGTTCCATGTGATGTTTGGGATCTCATCCGGGACTCCAAACAACCTTCGGTCACCACCATACATAACTCTATACTACCGAAACATCATCGAACCTTAAGTGTGCAGACCCTATGGGTTCGAGAACTATGTAGACATGACCGAGACACCTCTACGGTCAATAACCAATAGCGGGACCTGGATGCCCATATTGGTTCCTACATATTCTACGAAGATCTGTATCGGTCGAACCTCTATGCCAAGCATTCAGATAATCCTGTATGATGTTCCCTTTGTTCTTCGGTATGTTACTTGCCCGAGATTCGATCGTCGGTATCTCTATACCTAGTTCAATCTCGTTACTGGCAACTCTCTTTACTCGTTCCATAATAAAAGATCCTGTGGCTAACTCTTTAGTCACATTGCTTGCAAGGCTTATAGTGATGTTGTATTACCGAGTGGGCCCTGAGATACCTCGCCGTCACACGGAGTAACAAATCTCAGTCTTGATCCATGCCAACCCAACAGACACCCTCGGAGATACCTGTAGAGCACCTTTATAGTCACCCAGTTACATTGCGACACTTGATACACACAAGGTACTCCTCCGATGTCGGTGAGTTGCATGATCTCAAGGACATAGGAACAAATACTTCACATGCAGAAAACTGTAGCAATAAACTGACACGATCATATGCTACATTTATAGTTTGGGTCTTGTCCATCACATCATTCTCCATTATCAAATGACATACCATGTCCATGGCTAGGAAACCTTAATCATCTTTGATCAATGAGCTAGTCTATTCGAGGCATACTAGGGACATGGTGTTGTCTATGTATCCACACATGTATCTGATTTTCCGATCAATACAATTCTAGCATGGATAATAAACGATTATCATGAACAAGGAAATATGATAATAACTAATTTATTATTGTCTCTAGGGCATATTTCGAACAATTACATGGATAAATATGTTAGGTAGCACTCCACATCAAAAATTCTGTTTTTATCATTTACCTACTCGAGGACAAGCGGGAATTAAGCTTGGGGATTCTGATACGTCTCCAACGTATCTATAATTTTTGATGATGTCATACTATTATATTATCTGTTTTGGATGTTTTATATGAATAATATGATATTTTACATTATTTTTGGGACTAACCTATTAATCTAGAGGCTAGTGCCAGTTTCTGTTTTTTCCTTGTTTTTGAGTTTTGTAGATATGGAATATTAAACGGAGTCCAAACAGAATAAAATCTTCGGAATGATTTTTTATAGAAGGAAAGAGATCCACGAGACTTGGAGTACACGCCAGGGGATCTACCAGGAGATCACAAGCCTGGTAGGCGTGGTCACCCCCCTGGTCGCGCCTGGCAGGCTTGCCGTCTCCTGGCAGGTCTTCTAACCCTATTCTTCATCCTATAAATACCCAAATATTCCCCCAACACTAGAGGGAGCCACACAAATAGTTTTCCGCTGCCAGAAGCCTCCATTCCCGAGAGATCCAATCTTGGAGCCTTTTTCGATAATCTGCCAGAGGGGGTTTCGATACCGGAAGGCATCTACATCAACTCCATTGCCCCTTCGATGATGCGTGAGTAGTCCACCATAGACCTATGGGTCCATATCTAGTAGCTAGATGGCTTCTTCTCTATCTTTGATCTTCAATACCATGTTCTTCATCATCTTCATGGAGATCTAACCGATGTAATACTATTTTGTGGTGTGTTTGTCAAGATCCGATGAATTGTCGGTTTATGTTCAGATTATCCATGAATCTTATTTGAATCTTCTCTGAATTCTTATATGCATGATCATTTACTTGGATATCTACATGATTATTCACTTTTCTATCAATTGCTTGGCAGTAATTTGTTTACCCACCATGATATTTTCCTTCAAGAGAGAAGCCTCTAGTGAAATCTATGGTCCCGGGTCTAATTTCCATAATATATTTTCAGATATAGAAACCAAAAATACCAAAAATACTTTTCTGCAATTTACTTATCTTTTACTTTCCGTTTTTGTTTACATCTAGCTCTATTAGATCTAATCATTGCAAATAACCGTGAAGGGATTGATAACCCCTTCATAGCGTTGGGTGCAAGAGTTTGATTGTTTGTGTAGGTGCATCCATTAGTGACTTGCTTGTTACTCCTACTGGATTGATACCTTGGTTCTCATCAACTGAGGTAAATACTTATCTACTTCACTGCATCACCATTTCCTCTTCAAGGGAAAACCAACACAAGCTCAAGAGGTAGCATGGACATGGAGCATCTTGTTCACGAACAGTACCTTTCCCCTTTTAATAGTATTGCCTTTTCCTATGGACTCAAAGTGATTTCTCACAAAGTAAAATGTAGAGTCCTCTTGCTTGAAGCTTTGACAATTCAATTCCTTGCATCTAGGGGATTCTCCACAATCCTATTGCCAACCCATCATTGAACTTTTCCTGAAATATGCTTAGTGGAAATATTAGTTCAATGATATATATGTTGTTATTAATTACCAAAACCACCAAGGTAGCAAATGTGCTTTCATATACCCCTATAATCCTTGCACAAATGGCACTTGGGGATTGTCCCCTCGTCGTCAGACGACATTTCCTGTGTTCATGATTCAAAGATTAAAAAACTACTACGATTATACAAGGGACTATTCAACATGGGTTGACTTTTGGTCTGTCAAGGCTTACTTGAAGAACTCTCATATCTCGTGGTGTATGTTAGTGGACACTCCCTCACACTTATATGGTGGTCTATGTGGTGGACAATCCTCTCGATAGAAATTTTGACCATCGGTCTTGTTCGCTCCTCCCTCTGTCCCTGCGTGCATTACCAAATTGTGTAGCACACGGGGAAGAAGGAGGAAGCGACCCCCATGTCAACAGTTAGGATTTTTCCTCTGATATTTCGACCGTCGGTGATGGTCGCACGTATTCTTCTGTCCTTGCGCATTATACCTAGGTATATATCACAAGAAGATAATAATAATAATAATAATAATAATAATAATAATAACCATCTAAATGCATCAATTCATAACCATCTAAAGGCATCAATTCATCCATCCATTCATCTTATCTAGAAGTGTAAAACAGAGGGAGGAGGGAGAAGGGGGAGAGTGGGAGAGAGGAGGGAGGGAGAGCTACCGTTGCGTGGATGGCCAGGATGGGTGAGGGTCGCTGCATAGGGAGCGCTGGGACGGGGGAGGGCCACTGGGATGCGGGAGCGGCACCGATATGAGGGAGATAGTTGAGAGGGGGAGAGTAAGGAGTGAGGAGTGAGGGGTGCGGGAAATAAGGAAAAGGATAAGGTACGACTTAGCTCTAGCGCGTGTAGGGGATAGGCGCTACTGCTAAGTTGGAGGAGGAGAGGCGGGCCTGGCTAGCCACAGTAATAGCATCGTCCCACGAACCACACTACTGCTAACCCCATTTGCAAGCGCGAGCCATGGGACAGTGCTTCTACTGTGGCTAGCCTATGTGCGAACGGTGTGCCGCGCCTATTAATAGCGCCCTCTATCATTGCCCGCACTACTGCTACCTATTACTAGTAGCGTGCTTTTAGGAAGGTGCTACTATTAATTTACAGTAGCACCTGTTGTTTACCCAATGCTACTGGTAATATTCTACCTATAAGATTTTACCTAGTAGTGTGTGGCCAATATGCTCACTGTTCTCATAGGTCGAGCTAAAGATAACGACCTACTGGGAGGACTGGTTCCGCATATGGTAGATGGAGGGGTGTCCATCTTACAATATGCACACGATATGATTATTTTCATGGAAGATGAGCTCGCTAAAAGCTAGAAACAAGAAGTTGGTACATTGTCTATTTGAACAACTATCGGGACTCAAGATCAACTTCAAGAAGAGCGAACTATTATGTTTTGGGCGTGCCAAAGAAGAACAAGATGCGTACAGGCAACTATTCAGGTGTGAGATGGTTATCTACCATTTAGTTACTGTGGTATCCCTATTTATCATCGCAAACTCTCCAATAAGGAATGGGAGTGCATAGAAGATCAGTTTAAAAAGCGAATAAGTTGTTGGAAGGGCAAGCTGATGTTGTATGGAGGTCGGCTAGTGCTAATATAATCAGTATTGACAAGCTTCTCGATGTTGCTTTTATATTTCTTTGAAGTACCGGTAGGGGTATGGAAAATATTAGACTTTAATAGATCTCGGTTTTTCTGGCAAAGCGATGATAGCAAGATGAAGAATAGACTTGCCAAATGGGATATTATGTGTAGACCCAAATATCAGGGTGGGTTGGGGATAGAGAATTTACAAATTAAGAATAGATAGCTGTTAAGAAAATGGCTATACAGGCTGTCTATAGAGACGGAAGGCACGTGGGTACAAACTTTGCGTAATAAAAACTTTGGCCAGGTTACAGTGAAACCCTCTGACTCACCGTTCTGGAAGGGCTTAATGAGAACGAAAGAAGTCTTTTCCATAGGGTGAAGTTTCGCATTGGGAATGATGAACAACCAAGTTTTGGAAAGACAAGTGGCTAGGGGGGATGCCCCTGACCACACAATACCCATCTTTATATAAGATTGTGCAATGCAAGGAATCTTATGTTGCTACAATATTGTAGACAGTACCTCTTAATATTCAATTTAGGAGGTCTCTGGTAGGAGAACAATGGAATACGTGGCTCCATTTGGTTCGTAGGTTGATGGAAGTTCAACTCTCTGACCAACCAGACACAATTCAATGCAAGCTAACTACAAGCAGTAGTTTCTTCGTAATATCGATGTATTCAGACCTTATTAATGTCGGGCCAATACTAGCCTCTCAACACATTTGGAAAATAAAAGTACCGCTTAGGATTAAGATATTTATGTGGTTTGTTCACAAAGGAGTGATCTTCTTGAAAGATAACTTGGTTAAACGAATATGGGTGGTTAGTTCTTATTGGAAATATGCCCTAGATGCAATAATAAAATGTTTCTTATTATATTTCCTTGTTCATGATAATCATTTATTATCCATGCTATAATTGTATTGATTGGAAACACATTGCATGTGTGGATACATAGACAAAACTATGTCCCTGGTATGCCTCTAGTAGACTAGCTCGTTGATCAAAGATGGTCAAGGTTTCCTAGCCATTTACATGGGATGTCATTTGATAATGGGATCACATCATTAGGAGAATGATGTGATGGACAAGACCCAAACTATAAACGTAGCATATGATCGTGTCAGTTTATAGCTACAGTTTTCTGCATGTCAAGTATATGTTCCTGTGACCATGAGATCATGCAACTCACGGACACCGGAGGAGTGCCTTGTGTGTATCAAACATTGCAACGTAACTAGGTGACTATAAAGGTGCTCTACATGTATCTCTGAGGGTGTCTGCTGGGTTGGCATGGATCAAGACTGGGATTTGTTACTCCGTGTGAAGGAGAGGTATCTTAGGGCCCACTCGGTAATACAACATCACAATAAGCCTTGCAGGCAATGTGACTAAGTGTTAGCCACGGGATCTTGTGCTACGGAATGAGTATATATGGTGGTGACCGAAGGTTGTTCGGAGTCCCGGACGAGATCCTGGATGTCACGAGGAGCTCTAGAATGGTCCGGAGGTAAAGATTGATATATAGGAAGTCCTATTTTGGTCACCAGAAAAGTTCGGGCTCATCGGTAGTGTACTGGGAGTGCCGGGAGGGTACCGGGGGACCATCGTGAGGGGTATTTCGACCGAAGAGGCTACATGGGCTGTGGGAGAAGAACTACCATCCCTTAGTGGGCTGGCCGAAGTCCCACAGAGGGACCATGCGGCTAGGGAAGAAAACCCAAGGTGGAAAGAAGGCCAAAGTGGAAAACAGGAAGGAGCCTAATCCTACTAGGAGTGGAGGAGGAGGACTCCTCCCTCCCACTTCGTCCGAAGCAAAGGGCTGGCCCCTTGGAGGCCAAGCCTCCTCCTCCCCTTCTCCTATATATACTAGAGGTTTGAGGGTTTTTTGGACATAGAAAATAGCCACGTGCTACCTCTCCTCTAGATCATAGTTTCTCCTCTAGATCGATTTCAGCGGTGCTTAGGCGAAGCCCTGCTGGAATAGCTCCACCACCATCTTTAATAAGAATGCCCGGATAAAGAGGTATGAGACCTCTGATAAATTCTATGCTGTCAAAATGGAGGAGAATGGGTCTATCAGTGAACATATACTCAGAATGTTTGGGTATTCGACCCGTCTGGCAGAGTTAGGGATGCCCCTTCCGTCGGAGGCGATCATTGACAGAGTTCTTTAATAATTGCCACCTAGCTATAAGAGCTTTATTATGAACTATAACATGCACGGGATGAACAAGTCAGTCGCCGAGCTGTTTGCGATGCTGAAAGTCGCTGAGTCTGAAATCTAGAAAGAACATCAAGTGTTGGTGGTCAATAAAACCACTAGTTTCAAGAAGTATGGCAAGGACAAGGGTAAATCCAAGAAGGGTGGCAAAGCAGTTGCTCCTCCCATGAAGAAATCCAAGGCTGGACCCAAGCTGGAAACTGAGTGATTTCATTGCAAGGGAACTGGTAACTGGAAGCGGAACTGCCCCAATTATCTGGTTGACAAGAAGGTGGCCAACAACAAACAAGGTATATGTGATATACATGTTATTGATGTGTACCTTACCAACTCTCGTTGCAGTGCCTAGGTATTTGATACCGGTTCGGTTTCTCACATTTGCAACTCAAAGCAGGAACTACAAAATAGACAAAGGCTGGCAAAGGACGAAGTAAAGATGCGCGTGGGAAATGGTTCCAAGGTTGATGTGATCGTCGTCGGCACGCTCTCTCTTCGATTACCATCGGCATTAGTGATGAACCTGAATAATTGTTATTTAGTGCCTGCGTTAAGCATGAACATTATAGCTGGATCTTGTTTATTGTGAGACGGTTACTCATTTAAATCAGAGAATAATGTTTGTTCTATTTATATGAGCGATATCTTTTATGGTCATGCACCCAATGTGAGGGGTTTATTCATGTTGAATCTTGATAGTGATGATACACATGTTCATAACATTGATGCCAAAAGATGTAGGGTTAATAATGATAGTACCACTTTCCTGTGGCACTGCCATTTGGGTCATATTGGTGTAAAACGCATGAGGAAGCTCCATGCTAATGGACCTTTAGAGTCACTTGATTTTGAATCACTTGACACATGTGAACCATGCCTCATGGGCAAGATCACTAAAATGCCATTCTCTCGAACAATGGAACGGGCGAGTGACTTATTGGAAATCATACATACTGATGGGTGCGGTCCGATGAGCATTGAGGTGCACGGTGGATATCGTTATTTCCTCACCTTCACTGATGACTTAAGTAGATATGGGCATATTTACTTAATGAAGCGCAAGTCTTAAACGTTTGAAAAGTTCAAGCAATTTTAGAGTGAAGTTGAGAATCATCGTAACAAGAAGATTAAATTCCTGCGATCTAATCGAGGAGGTGAATATCTGAGTTATGAGTTTGGCAGTCACTTAAGACAAATGTGGAACTGTTTCACAATTGACACCGCCTGCAACACCACAGCGTAATGGTGTGTCCGAACGTTGTAATCAAACCTTATTAGATATGGTGCGTTATATGATGTCTCTTACCGATTTGCCACTATCGTTTTGGGGTTATGCATTAGAGACAACTGCATTCAATTTAAATAGGGCACTATTGAAATCCGTTGAGACGACGCCATATGAACTGTGGTTTGGAAAGAAACCAAAGTTGTCGTTTCTTAAAGTTTGGGGATGTGATGCTTATGTCAAAAAGCTTCAGCCTGAAAAGTTGGAACCCAAAGCGGAGAAATGCGTCTTCATAGGATACCCAAAAGAGACAGTTGGGTATACCTTCGATCTTACATCCGAAGGCAAAGTGTTTGTCACAAAGAACAGAACATTTCTTGAGAAAGAGTTTCTCTCGAAATAATTGAGTGGGAGGAAAATAGAACTTGATGAGGTTATTGAACCTTTACTTCAACCTAAGAGTAGCGCAGCGCAGAAAGATGTTTCTGTGGAGCCTACGACGGTTGAGGAAGAAGTTAATGATGATGATCATGAGACTTCAGATCAAGTTACAATTGAACCTCGTAGGTTGACAAGGGTGCGTAGTGCTCCTGAGTGGTACGGCAACCCTGTCTTGGAGATCATGTTGTTAGACAACGATGAACCTACGAGCTATGGAGAAGCGATGATGGGCCCGGATTCTTAGAAATGGTTAGAGGCCATAAAATACAAGATGGGATCCATGTATGAAAACAAAGTATGGACTTTGGAAGTATTACCTGAAGGGGGAAAGGCCATTCAGAACAAATGGATCTTTAAGAGGAAGACGGACGCGGACGGTAATGTCACCGTCTATAAAGCTCGACTTGTGGCAAAGGGTTTTTCACAAGTTCAAGGAGTTGACTACGATGAGACCTTCTCGCCCGTAGCGATGCTTAAGTCTGTCAGAATCATGTTAGCAATATCTGCATATTTCGACTATGAAATTTGGCAGATGGATGTCAAAACAGCGTTGCTTAACACTTTCCTTAAGGAAGAGTTGTATATGATACAGCCAGAAGGTTTTGTCGATCCAGAGAATGTTGACAAAGTTTGCAAACTCCAGCGATCCATTTATGGACTGGTGCAAGCATCTCGGAGTTGGAATCTGCACTTTCACGAGGTGATCAAAGTGTTCGGGTTTATACAAGTTTACAGAGAAGCTTGTATTTACAAGAAAGTGAGTGGGAGCTCTATAGCATTTCTAATATAATATGTGGATGACATATTGCTGATTGGAAACAATATAGAAATGCTGGAAAGCGTGAAGGAATATTTGAAAAAGAGTTTTTCAATGAAGGACCTAGGAGAAGCTGCTTTCATATTAGGCATTAAGATCTATAGAGATAGATCAAGACGCTTAATAGGACTTTCATAGAGCACATACCTTGACAAAGTTTTGAAGAAGTTCAAAATGGATCAATCCAAGAAGGGGTTCTTGCCTGTGTTACAAGGTGTGAAGTTGAGTAAGACTCAATGCCTAGTGACTGCAGAAGATAGAGAGAAGATGAGTGTCATCCCTTATGCTTCAGCCATAGGCTCTATTATGTATGCAATGTTGTGCACAAGACCCGATGTCAGCCTTGCCATAAGTATGGACGGAAGGTTTCAAAGTGATCCTGGAATGGAGCACTAGACGGCAGTCAAGAATATCCTTAAGTACCTGAAAAGGACTAAGGGAATGTTTCTTGTTTATGGAGGTGATCAAGAGCTCGTCGTAAAGGGTACCCTAAACCCTAAACCCGCGATGCAAGCTTTGACACTGATCCGGATGAGTCAAAGTCGCAAACCGGATATGTATTTATTCTTAATGGGGGAACGGTATGCTAGTGCGGTTCCAAGCAGAGCGTGGTAGCCGATTCTACATGTCAAGCGAAGTACATCGCAGCCTCGAAGGTAGCAAAGGAAGGTGTCTAGATGAAGGAGTTCATGACAGATCTTGGAGTAGTGCCTAGTGCACTGAATCCACTGGATCTATTCTATGATAACACTAGTGCCATTGCCCTTTCCAAGGAACCAAGGTTTCACAAGAGGACCAAACACATAAAGTGGTGCTTCAATTCCATTCGCAAGTACATCAAGAAGGAGGACATAAATATTTTCAAAGTGCACACGGATCTGAATGTTGCAGACCCGTTGACTAAACCTCTTCCAAGGGCTAAACATGATCAACACCAGAACTGTATGGGTGTTCGATTCATTACAATGTAAATCACATAGTGATGTGAGCTAGATTATTGACTCTACTGCATGTGGGAGACTGTTGGAAATATACCCTAGAGGCAATAATAAAATGGTTATTATTATATTTTTGTTCATGATAATCGTTTATAATCCATGCTATAATTGTATTGATTGGAAACACATTGCATGTGTGGATACATAGACAAAACTATTGTTGGGGAACGTTGCATGGGAAACAAAAAATTTCCTACACGCACACAAGATCTATCCATGGTGATGAGCATCTACGAGAGGGAGAGTGGATCTACATACCCTTGTAGGTCGCTAAGAGGGAAGCGTTAAGAAACGCGGTTGACGTAGTCGAACGTCTTCATGATCCAAATCGCAGAGCATCCCGCGATCCCATCACAATCCGTCCCGCGATCCAATCATGATCTGTCCCGCAATCTCATCACCATCCGTCACGCGATCTCATCGCGATCCTTCCCGTGATCCAATCACGAATCGTCTCGCGATCTTGATCACAGTCCTTCTGATCTAGCATCGAACGGATGGCACCTCTGCGTTCAGCACACGTACAGCTCGATGACGATCTCTGCCTTCTTGATCCAGCAAGTGGGAGCGAAGAGGTAGATGAGTTCTCTGGCAGCGCGATGGCGTTGCGGAGATGGTGGTGGAGCTATTCCAGCAGGGTTTCGCCTAAGCACCCCTGAAACAGATCTAGAGGAGAAACTACGATCTAGAGTAGAGGCCAGCACGTGGCAGTTTTTCTGTATCTCAAAACCCTCAAATCCTCTAGTATATATAGGAGGAGGGAGGGAGGAGGCTGGCGCACAAGGGGCCAGCCCTTTGCCCTTGGCGCAAGGAGGACAGGAGGAGTCCTCCTCCAATCCTATTAGGATTAGGACTCCTTCCTTATTTTCCACTTGGAAACTCTTTCCAGCTTGGCCTTTCTCCTTCTCCTTCCATTCCAGCCGCATGGGCCTCTTGTGGGACTTAGGAGAGCCCACTAAGGGCTGGTATTCCTTCTCCCACAGCCCATGTAGCCTCTTGGGTCGAAATATCCCTCCCAATGGTCCCCCGGTACACTACAAGCACTCCCGATACACTACCGATGAGCCCGAAACTTTTCCGGTGACCAAAACAAGACTTGCTATGTATCAATCTTTACCTCCAGACCATTCTGGGGCTCCTCATGACTTCCGGGATCTCATCCGGGACTCTGAACAACCTTCGGTCACCACCATACATAACTCTATACTATCGAAACGTCACCGAACCTTAAGTGTGCAGACCTTGCGGGTTTGAGAACTATGTAGACATGACCGAGACACCTCTACGGTCAATAAACAATAGTGGGACCTGGATGCCCATATTGGTTCCTACATATTCTACGAATATCTTTATCGGTTGAACCTCTATGTCAAGGATTCAGTTAATCCTGTATGTTGTTTGTTCTTCGGTGTGTTACTTGCCCGAGATTCGATCGTCGGCATCTCCATACCTAGTTCAATCTCATCACCGGCAAGTCTCTTTACTCGTTACGTAATACAAGATCCCGTGGCTAACACTTTATTCACATTTCTTGCAAGGCTTGTCGTGATGTTGTATTACCGAGTGGGCCCTCAGATACCTCTCCGTCACACGGAGTAACAAATCCCAGTATTGATCCATGCCAACTTCAACAGACACCCTCGGAGATACTTGTAGAGCACCTTTATAGTCACCCAATTACATTGCGATGTTTGATATACACAAGGTACTCCTCCGGTGTCAGTGAGTTACATGATCTCATGGTCATAGGAAAAGGTACTTGACATGCCAAAAACTGTAGCAATAAACTTACACGCTCATATGCTACATTTATAGTTTGGGTCTTGTCCATCACATCATTCTCCTAATGATGTTATCCCATTATAAATTGACATCTCATGTCCATGGCTAGGAAATGTTAACCATCTTTGATCAACGAGCTAGTCTAATACAGGCATACTAGGGACATAGTGTTGTTTATGTATCCACACATGTATCTGAGTTTCCGATCAATACAATTCTAGCATGGATAATAAACGATTATCATGAACAAGGAAATATGATAATAACTAATTTATTATTGCCTCTAGGGCATATTTCCAACAGTCTCCCACTTCCACTAGAGTCAATAATCTAGTGCACATCACCATGTGATTCACGTTGTTATGAATCTAACACCCAATGAGTTCTGGGGCTCGATCATGCTCTGCATGTGAGAGAGGTCTTTTAGTCAACGGGTCTGCGACATTCAGATCCGTGTGAACTTCGCAAATGTCTATATCATACTATAAATACTGCTACCACACTTTACTTGGAACCATTCCAAATGACTGCTCCACTATACGTATCCGGATTGCTACTAAGAGTCATCCGGATTGGCGCTTAAGCTTGCATCGACATAACTCTTTACGACAAACTCTTTATCACCTCCATAATCGAGAAACATCTCCTTAGTCCTCTGGTTACTAGGGATAACTTTGGCCGCTGTCCAGTGACCCACTCCTGGATCACTCTTGTACCCCTTGACAGACTCATGGCAAGGCACACACCAGGTGCGGTACACAGCATGGCAGAATATAGAGCCTATGGCTAAGGCATAGGGGACGACTTTCGTCCTTTCTCCTTATTTTTCCATGGTCGAGCTTTGAGTCTCACTCAACTTAACACCTTACAAATCAGGCAAGAACTCTTTCTTTGACTGATCCATTTTGAACTCTTTCAAAATCTTGTCAAGGTATGTACTCATTGGAAGTCTCGTGAGGCGTCTTGATCTATCTCTATAGATCTCGATGCCCAATAATTAAGTAGCTTTATCCATGTCTTCCTTTGAAAAACTCTTTTCAAACAACCCTTTATGCTTTCCAGAAATTCTACATCATTTCCGATCAACAATATGTCATCCACATGTGCTTATCAGAAACTCTATAGTGCTCCCACTCACTTTATTGTAAATACAAGTTTCTCATAAACTTTGCATAGACTCAAAAACTTTGATCACCTCATCAAAGCATATATTCCAACTCCGAGATGTTTGCTTCAGTCCATAGAAGGATCATTGAAGCCTGCACACCTTTTAGCATCCTTAGGACTGACAAAACCTTTTGGTTGTATCGCATACAACCTTTCCTCAAGGAAGGAAACGATGTTTTGACATCCATTTGCCAGATTTCATAATTGAAAAACGTAGTAACTGCTAACATAATACCAACAGACTTTAGCATCGCTACGAGTGAGAAAGTCTCATCGTAGTCAACCCCTTGAACTTGTCAGAAACTTCTTTGCAACAAGTCGATCTTTATAAATGGTGACATTCACCATCAGCGTCTGTCTTCATCTTAAAGGTCCATTTGTACTCAACGACCTGCCGTCCAACGAGCAAGTCTACCAAAGTCTATACTTGGTTTTCATACATGGATCCTTTCTCAGATTTCATGGCCTCTAACCATTTGTCGGAATCCGGGCCCATCATCACTTCTCCATAGTTCGTAGGTTCATCCTTGTCCAACAACATGACATCTAAGACAGGTTTGCCGTACCACTCAGGAGTAGTACGCATCCTTGTCGACCTACGAGATTTGATAGTAACTTGATCCGAAGCTTCATGATCATCATCATTAACTTCCTCTTCAAATGACGTGGTCTCCACAGAAACATATTTCTGCGCTGCGCTACTCTCTGGTTGAAACAAAGGTTCAACAACCTTATCAAGTTCTATCTTCCTCCCACTCAATTCTTTCGAGAGAAACTCTTTCTCGAGAAAGGATCCGTTTTAGCAACAAACACTTTGTACTCGGATCTGAGATAGAAGGTATATCCAACTGTTAAATTAGGGTATTCTATGAAGATGCATTTGTCCGCTTTGGGTTCGAGCTCATAGGTGAAATCATTTTTCACATAAGCGTCGCAGCCCCAAACATTAAGAAATGACAGCTTAGGTTTCTATCAAACCATAATTCATACGGTGTCATCTCAACGGATTTAGATGGTGCCCTATTTAAAGTGAATGTAGATGTCTCTAATGCATAACCCCAAAACTATAGTGGCAAAACGATAAGAGACATCATAGTACGCACCATATCCAATAGAGCACGACTAAGACGTTCGGACACACCATCATACTATGGTGTTCCAGGTGGCGTGAGTTGTGGAACAATTTTCACATTGTCTAAAGTTGTATGCCAAACTCGTAGCTCAGATATTCACCTCCACGATCATATCATAGACATTTTATCTTCTTGTCACGATGATCTTAAACTTCACTCTGAATTTGTTTGAACTTTTCAAATGTTTCAGACTTGTGTTTCATTAAGTAAATATACTCATATATATACTCAAATCATTAGTGAAGGTAAGAAAATAACGATATCCATCGCACGCTACAACACTCATTGGATCACATACATCAACATGTATTATTTCCAATAAGTTACTAGCTCGCTCCATCAAACTGAAAACGGGGTCTTTAGTCATCTTGCCCATGAGGCATGGTCCGCATGTCTCAACCGATTCAAAATCAAAAGAGTCCAAAGATCCATCAACATGGAGTTTCTTCCTACGATTTACACCAATATGACATTCAACGGCAGTGCCACAAGTATGTGGTACTATCATTATTAACTTTTTATCTTTTGGCATCTATGTTATGAACATGTGTATTACTACGATCAAGATTCAACAAACCATTCATTGGGTGCATGACAACTGAAGGTATTATTCATGTAAATAGAATAACCATTATTCTCTCACTTAAATGAATAACCGCATTGCAATAAACACGATCTAATCACGTTCATGCTCAACGTAAACACCAAATAACATTTATTTAGGTTCGTCACTAATCCCGAAGGTAGAGAGAGCGTGCAATGTTGATCACATCAACCTTGAAAACATTTTCAACACACATCATCACCTCACACTTAGCTAGTCTCCATTTATTCCGTAGCTTTTATTTCGAGCTACTAACATTTAACAATCGAACCGCTATCCAATACCCAGGTGCTACTAGAAGTACTAGCAAGGTACACATCAATAACACGTATATCAAATATACTTCTGTCGACGTTGCCAGCCTTCTTATCTACCAAGTATCCAGGGTTGTTTCGCTTCAGTGACCGCTCTCCTTATAATAGAAGCACTTAGTCTCGGGTTTGGGTTCAACTTTGGGTTGCTTCACTAGAGCAGCAACTGTCTTGCCATCCATGAAGTTTCCCTCCTTGCCCTTTCCCTTCTTGAAACTAGTGGTTTTACTAACCATCAACACTTGATGCTCCTCCTTGATTTCTACCTTTGCGGTGTCAAACATCGTGAATAGCTCAGGGATCATCATTTCTATCCCTGGCATTTCATAGTTCATCACGAAGCTCTAGTAGCCTAGTGACAGTGACTTGGAGAACTATATCAATCACTATCTTATCTGGAAGATCAACTCCCACTCGATTCAAATGATTGTAGTACCCAGACAATCTGAGAACCTGCTCAACGATTGAGGTATTCTCCTTTATCTTGCAGGCAAAGAATCTTGTTGGAGATCTCATATCACACAACATGGGCACGAGCCTGAGATCACAATTTCAGCTCTTAGAAGATCTCATATGTTCCGTGGCATTCAAAACATTTTGGAGCCTCAATTCTAAGCCGTAATGCATGACGCACTAAACTATCAAGTAGTCATCAGAACGCGCCTGTCAGATGTTCACAACATCTACAGACGACGCTAGAGGGGGTGGTGCACCGAGCGGTGCATTAAGGACATAAGCCTTCTGTGCAGCAATGAGGACAATCCTCAGATCACAAACCCAGTCTGCAATATTGCTACCATCATCTTTCAACTCTATGTCTCTAGGAACATATAAAAACCAAGGGAGCTACAGCGTGAGCTTGTAATCTACAACATAATTTGCAAAGTCACTACTGACTATGTTCATGATAATGAGTTAAATTAATCATATTACTTAAGAACTCCCACTCAAATGGACATCCCTCCGGTCATTCGAGTGATACATGATCCAAATTCACCAACTCAAGTCCGATCATCACGTGAGTTGAGGTGGTTTCAATGGTGAACATCATCATATTGATCATATCTACTATATGACTCATGTTTGACCTTTCGGTCTCTTGTGTTCCGAGGCCATGTCTGTACATGCTAGGCTCATCAAGTTTAACCCGAGTGTTCCGCATGTGCAACACTGGCTTGTACCCGTTGTATGTGAATGTAGAGTCTATCACACCCGATCATCATGTGGTGTCTCGACACAACGAACTTTCGCAACGGTGCACACTCGGGGAGAACACAAATTATCTTGAAATTTGAGTGAGGGATCACTTTATAATGTTACCGTCTTCCTATGCAAAAGAAGGTCCATAAAAGGATTAACATCACATGCAAATCATAAGTGACATGATATGGCCATGAACTTGTGCTTTTGATCTCCATCTTGAAAGCACTGGCATGATCTCCATCGTCATCGGCATGACACCATGATCTCCATCAACATGTCGCCATCAGGGTTGTCGTGCCCACCATGCATCTACTACTATTGCTACCGCTTAGCGATAAAGTAAAGCATTACATAGCGCTTAATGATTGACACGCAGGTCATACAATAATTAAAGACAACCCTATGGCTCCTGCCGGTTGCCGTACTCATCGACATGCAAGTCGTGATATTCTATACAACACATGATCATATCATACATCACATATATCTCATCCTGTAATTGGCCATATCACATCACAACATACCCTGCAAAAACAAGTTAGACGTCCTCTAATTGTTGTTGCAAGTTTTACGTGGCTGCTATGGGTATCTAGCAATAACGATTCTCACCTATGCAAAACCACAACGGTGATACCTAAGTTTCTTTTCAACCTTCTCAATAAAAGCCTTTGTCGAATCCGATCCAACTAAAGTAGGAGAGACAGACACCCGCCAGCCATCTTTGTGCAACGAAGTTACATGTCAGTCGATTGAATCGGTCTCTCGTAAGCGTACGAGTAAGGTTGGTCTGGGCTGCTTCATCCCACAATACTACTGAACCAAAACACGACCAAGGGAGGAAGAAATCTAAGCATCAACGCCCACAACTCTTTCTGTTCCACTCGAGATCTCATCTACACATAGACCTTGCTCTGGTACCATTGTCGGGGAATGTTGCATGGGAAACAAATAATTTCCTACGCGCACGCAGGATCTATCCATTGTCGGGGAATGTTGTCTGGAAGTATGAAACAAATAATTTCCTACGCGCATCTACGAGAGGGAGAGTGGATCTACATACCCTTGTAGATCGCTAAGCGGGAAGCGTTAAGAAACGCAGTTGATGTAGTCAAACGTCTTCGCGATCCAAATTGCAGAGCGTCCCGCGATCCCATCACAATCTGTCCAGCGATCCAATCACGATCTGTCCCGCGATCTCATCACCATCCGTCCCGTAATCCAATCATGAATCATCTCGCGATCTTGATCACGGTCCTTCCGATCTAGCACCGAACGAACGGCACCTCCGCGTTCAGCACACGTACTGCTCAATGATGATCTCTGCCTTATTGATCCAGCAAGAGGAAGCGAATAGGTAGATGAGTTCTTCGGCACCGTGACGGCGTTGCAGTGATGGTGGTGGAGCTATTCCAGCAAGGCTTTGCCTAAGCACCGCTGAAACCGATCTAGAGGAGAAACTACGATATAGAGTAGAGGGCAGCACGTGGCTATTTTTCTGTGTCTCAAAACCCTCAAAACCTCTAGTATATATAGGAGGAGGGAGGGTGGATGCTAGCGCACAAGGTGCCAGCCCATTGCCCTTGGCGCAAGGAGGACAGGAGGAGTCCTCCTCCAATCCTAGTAGGATTAGGACTCCTTCCTTATTTTCCACTTGGAAACTCTTTCCACATTGGCCTTTTTCCTTCTCCTTCCACTCCAGATGCATGGGCCTCTTGTGGGACTTAGGCCAGCCCACTAAGGGCTGGTATTCCTTCTCCCACAGCCCATGGAGACTGTTGGGTCGAAATACCCCTCCCGATGGTCCCCCTGTACACTACCGGCACTCCCATTACACTACCGATGAGCCCGTAACTTTTCCGGTGACCAAAACAAGACTTCCTATATATCAATCTTTACCTCCGGACCATTTCGGAGCTCCTCATGACGTACGGGATCTCATCCGCGACTCCAAACAACCTTCGGTCACCACCATACATAACTCTATACTACCGAAACGTCACTGAACCTTAAGTGTGCAGACCCTGTGGGTTCGAGAACTATGTAGACATGACCGAGACACCTCTACGGTCAATAACCAATAGCGGGACCTAGATGCCCATATTGGTTCCTACATATTCTACGAAGATCTTTATCGGTTGAACCTCTATGTCAAGGATTGTGTTAATCCCGTATGTTGTTCCCTTTGTTCTTTGGTATGTTACTTGCCCGAGATTCGATCGTTGGCATCCCCATACCTAGTTCAATCTCGTCCCCGGTAAGTCTCATTACTCGTTATGTAATACAAGATCCCGTGGCTAACACTTTAGTCACATTGCTTGCAACGCTTGTTGTGATGTTGTATTACCGAGTGGGCCCTGAGATACCTCTCCGTCACACGGAGTAACAAATCCCAGTATTGATCCATGCCAACTTCAACAGACACCATCGGAGATACCTGTATAGCACCTTTATGGTCACCCAGTTACGTTGCGATGTTTGATACACACAAGGTACTCCTCCGGTGTTAGTGAGTTATATGATCTCATGGTCATAGGAACATATACTTGACATGCAGAGAACTGTAGCAATAAAATAAACTGACACGATCATATGCTACCTTTATAGTTTGGGTCTTGTCCATCACATCCTTCTCCTAATGATGTGATGCCGTTATCAATTGACATCTCATGTACATGGATAGGAAACCTTAACCATATTTGATCAACGAGCTAATCTAATAGAGGCATAGTAGGGACATAGTGTTGTCTATGTATCCACACATGTATCTGAGTTTCTGATCAATACCATTCTAACATGGATAATAAACGATTATCATGAACAAGGAAATATGATAATAACTAATTTATGATTGCCTCTAGGGCATATTTCCAACAACTATGTCCCTGGTATGCCTCTAGGAGACTAGCTTTTTTATCAAAGATGGTCAAAGTTTCCTAGCCATTGACATGAGATGTCATTTGATAAGGGGATCACATCATTAGGAGAATGATGTGATGGATAAGACCCAAACTATAAACGTAGCATATGATCGTGTCAGTTTATTGCTACAGTTTTCTGCATGGGAAACAAAAAAAATCCTACGCATACGAAGATCTATCCATGGTGATTTGCATCTACAAGAGGGAGAGTGGATCTACATACCCTTGTAGATCGCTAAGCGGGAAGCATTAAGAAACGCGGTTGGTGTAGTCGAACGTCTTCGCGATCCAATCACGATCCGTCCCGCGATCAAATCACGATCCTTCCCGCGATCCGATCACGATCCGTCCCACGAACTTGATCACGATCCGTCTCACGAACTTGATCACGATCCTTCCGATCTAGCACCGAACGGACGGCACCTCCGCGTTCAGCACACATACAGCTTGATGACGATCTCCACCGTCTTGATCCAGCAAGAAGGAGTGGAGAGGAATAAGAGTTCTCCGGAAGCCTGACGGCGCTCCGGCGATGGTGGTGGAGCAATTCCGACAGGGCTTCGCATAAGCACTGCAGAAAACCGATCTAGAGGAGAAACTATGCAGTGGAGGAACGGGTAGCACGTGGCTGAAAATCTAGTGCAAAAACCCTCAATACCACCAGTATATATAGGAGGAGAGGAGGAGAGGAGGCAGCTTGGCCTCCAAGCCTCCTAGGCTTCGGCCGAACTAGGAGAGGAGGAGTCCACCTCCTCCACTCCTAGTAGGATTAGGATTCATCCCTTTTTTCCCTTTTTGCCTTTTTCCACCTTTTTCCTTTTGGGTTTTCTTCTCTAGCCACATGGGCCTTGTGTGGGAGTTTCCACCAGCCCACTAAGGGCTGATATTCACTCTCCCACAGCCCATGAAGCCTCTTGGGTCGAAATACCCCTCCCGGAGGTCTCCCGGTACACTACCGGCACTCCCGGTACACTACCGATAAGCTCGGAACTTTTCCGGCGACCAAAACAGGACTTCCTATATATGAATCTTTACCTACAGACCATTTTGGAGCTCCTCGTGATGTCCAGGATCTCATCCGGGACTTCGAACAAACTTCTGTCACCACCATACATAACTCTATACTACCGAACGTCACCAAACCTTAAGTGTGCAGATCCTGCGGGTTCGAGAACTATGTAGACATGACCGAGACACCTCTACGGTCAATAACCAATGGCGGGACCTGGATGTACACATTGGTTCCTACATATTCTACGAAGATCTTTATCGGTCGAACCTCTATGTCAAGGATTCAGTTAATCCCGTATGATGTTCCCTTTGTTCTTCGGTATGTTACTTGCCCGAGATTCGATCGTCGGTATCTCCATACCTAGTTCAACCTCGTTACTGGCAAGTCTCTTTACTCGTTCCGTAATACAAGATCTCGTGACCAAAACTTAGTCGCATTGCTTGCAAGGCTTATTGTGATGTTGTACTACCGAGTGGGCCTTGAGATACCTCTCCATCACACGGAGTAACAAATCCCATTCTTGATCCATGCCAACTCAACAGACACCCTCGGAGACACCTGTAGAGCACCTTTATAGTCACCCAGTTACGTTGTGATGTTTGATACACACAAGGTACTCCTCCGATATCTATGAGTTGCATGATCTCATGGTCATAGGAACATATACTTGACATGCAGAAAATAGTAGCAATAAACTGACACGATCATAAGCTATGTTTGTAGTCTGGGTCTTGTCCATCACATCATTCTCCTAATGATGCGATCCCATTATCAAATGACATCTCATGTCCATGGCTAGTAAACCTTAACCATCTTTCAATCAACGAGCTAGTTCACTAGAGGTATACTAGGGACATTGTGTTTGTCTATGTATCCACACATGTATCCATGTTTCTAATTAATACAATTATAGCATGGATAATAAACGATTATCATGAACAAAGAAATACAATAATAAACACTTTATTTATTGCCTCTAGGGCATATTTCCAACAGTCTCCCACTTGCACTAGAGTCGATAATCTAGTTCACATCACTATGTGATTTACATTGTAATGAATCGAACACCCATGCAGTTCTGGTGTTGATCATGTTTAGCCCTTGGAAGAGGTTTAGTCAACGGGTCTGCAACATTCAGATCCGTGTGCACTTTGCAAATATTTATGTCTTTCTCCAAGATGTAATCGCAGATGGAGTTGAAGCATCGCTTTATGTGTCTGGTCCTCTTGTGAAACCTTGGTTCCTTGGCCAGAGCAATGGCACCAGTGTTGTCACAGAATAGGTTCATTGGATTTAGTGCACTGGGCACTACTCCAAGATCTGTCATGAATTGCTTCATCCAGACACCTTCCTTCGCCGCCTCCGAGGATGCGATGTATTCCGCTTCGCACGTAGAATCAGTTACCACGCTTTGCTTGGAACTGCATCAGCTTACCGCTCCCCCATTAAGAATAAATACGTATCCGGTTTGCGACTTAGAGTCATCCGGATCAGTGTCAAAGCTTGCACCGACGTAACCCTTTACGACAAGCTCTTCATCACCTCCATAAATGAGAAACATTTCCTTAGTCCTTTTCAGGTACTTAAGGATATTCTTGACCGCTTGCCAGTGCTCCATTCCAGGATCACTTTGAAACCTTCTGGCCATACTTATGGCAAGGCTGACATCGGGTCTTGTGCACAGCATTTCATACATGATAGAGCCTATGGCTGAAGCATAGGGGATGACACTCATCTTTTCTCTATCTTCTGCAGTTACTGGGCATTGAGTCTTACTCAACTTCACACCTTGCAATACAAGCAAGAACCCCTTCTTGGACTGTACCATTTTGAACTTCGTCAAAACTTTATCAAGGTATGTGCTCTATGAAAGTGCTATTAAGCGTCTCGATCTATCTCTATAGATCTTAATGCCTAATATGAAAGCAGCTTCTCCTAGGTCCTTCATTGAAAAACTCTTGTTCAAATATTCCTTCACGCTTTCCCGCATTTCTATATTGTTTCCAATCAGCAATATGTCATCCACATATAATATTAGAAACGGTATAGAGCTCCCACTCACTTTGTTGTAAATACAAGCTTCTCCGTAAACTTGTATAAACTCAAACGCTTTGATCACCTCATCAAAGCGCTTATTCCAACTCCGAGATGCTTGCACCAGTCCATAAATGGATCGCTGGAGTTTGCAATATTTGTCAGCATTCTCTGGATCGACAAAACCTTCGGGTTGCATCATATACAACTCTTCCTCAAGGAAACCGTTGAGGAACGCTGTTTTTACATCCATCTGCCAAATTTCATAGTCGAAATAGGCAGCTATTGCTAACATGATACTGACAGACTTAAGCATCGCTACTGGTGAGAAAGTCTCATCGTAGTCAACTCCTTGAACTTCTGAAAAACCCTTTGCCACAAGTCGAGCTTTATAGACGGTGACATTACCGTCCACGTCTGTTTTCTTTTTAAAGATCCATTTGTTCTGAATGGCCTTTTTCCCTTCATGTAATACTTCCAAAGTCCATACTTTGTTTTCATACATGGATCCCATCTCGGATTTCATGGGCTCTAACCATTTCTCGGAATCCGTGCCCATCACTGCTCCTCCGTAGCTCGTAGGTTCATTGTTGTCCAACAACATGACCTCCAAGACAGGGTTGTCGTACCACTCAGGGGTAGTACGCAGCCTTGTCGACCTACAAGGTTCAATAGCTGCTTGATCAGAAGCTTCATGATCGTCATCATTAACTTCCTCTTCTACCATTGTAGGTTCCACATAAACATCTTTCTGCGCTGCGCTCCTTTCTGGTTGAAGTAAAGCTTCAATAACCTCATCAAGCTCTATTTCCCTCCCACTCAATTCTTTCGAGAGAAACTCTTTCTCAAGAAATGTTCCGTTTTTAGCGACAAACACTTTGCCTTCGGATCTGAGATAGAAGGTATACCCGACTATCTCTTTCGGGTATCCTATGAAGACGCATTTCTCCGCTTTGGGTTCCAGCTTTTTCGGCTGAAGCTTTTTGACATAAGCATCACATCCCCAAACTTTAAGAAACGACAACTTTGGCTTCTTGCCAAACCACAGTTCATATGGTGTCATCTCAATGGATTTTGATGGTGCCCTATTTAAAGTGAATGCAGTTGTCTCTAATGCATAACCCCAAAACGATAGTGGCAAATCAGCAAGAGACATCATAGAACGCACCATATCTAATAAGGTTCGATTACGACGTTCGGACACACCATTACGTTGTGGTGTTCCGGGCGGTGTCAACTGTGAAACAATTCCACACTGTCTTAAGTGACTGCCAAACTCATAACTCAGATATTCACCTCCTCAATCAGATCGCAGGAACTTAATCTTCTTGTTTACGATGATTCTCAACTTCACTCTGAAATTGCTTGAACTTTTCAAACGTTTCAGATTTGTGTTTCATTAAGTAAATATACCCATATCTACTTAAGTCATCAGTGAAGGTGAGAAAATAACGATATCCACCACGCGCTATAACATTCATTGGACCGCACACATCAGTGTCTATGATTTCCAATAAGTCACTCGCCCGTTCCATTGTTCCAGAGAACAGCGTTTTAGTCATCTTGCCCATGAGGCATGGTTCACATGTGTCAAGTGATTCAAAATCAAGTGACTCCAAAAGTCCATCAGCATGGAGCTTCCTCATGCGTTTTACACCAATATGATCTAAACGGCAGTGCCACAAGAAAGTGGTACTATCATTATCAATTCTACATCTTTTGGCATCAATGTTATGAACATGTGTGTCATCACTATCAGGATTCAATATGAATAAACCCCTAACATTGGGTGCCTGACCATAAAAGATATTACTCATATAAATAGAACAACCTTTATTCTCTGATTTAAATGAGTAACCGTCTCCCAATAAACAAGATCCAGATATAATGTTCATGCTTAACGCAGGCACTAAATAACAATTATTCAGGTTCATCACTAATCCCGATGGTAATCGAAGAGAGAGCGTGCCGACGGCGATCACATCAACCTTGGAACCATTTCCCACGCGCATCGTCACTTCGTCCTTTGCCAGCCTTCGTTTATTCCTTAGTTCCTGCTTTGAGTTGCAAATGTGAGCAACCGAACCGGTATCAAATACCCACGCACTACTACAAGAGCTAGTAAGGTACACATTAATAACATGTATATCATATATACCTTGTTTGTCGTTGGCCGCCTTCTTGTCAGCCAGGTACTTGGGGCAGTTCCGCTTCCAGTGACCAGTTCCCTTGCAATGAAAGCACTCACTTTCTGGCTTAGGTCCATGCTTGGGCTTCTTTACAGGAGAAGCAACTGTTTGCCATCCTTCTTGGTTTTACCCTTCTTGCCCTTGCCCTTGACCTTGCCATTTTTCTTGAAACTAGTAGTTTTATTGACCATCAATACTTGATGTTCTTTCTGTATTTAAGACTCAACTTTTAGCATCGCAAACAGCTCGGCAACTGACTTCTTCATCCCGTGCATGTTATAGTTCATCACAAAGCTCTTGTAACTAGGTGGCAGTGATTGAAGAACTCTGTCAGTGATCGCCTCTGGCGGAAGGGCAATTCCCAACTCCGCTAGACGAGTTGAATACCCAGACATTCTGAGTATATGTTCACTAATAGACCCGTTCTCCTCCATCTTGCAAGCATAGAACTTATCGGAGGTTTCATACCTCTCGATCCGTGCATTCTTCTAAAAGATAAATTTCAACTCCTGGAACATCTCATATGCTCCATGACGTTCAAAACGTCTTTGAAGTCCCGGTTCTAAGCCATACAATATTGACACTGAACTATTGAGTAATCTCCAGTACGTGCCTCCCAAGAGTTCTTAACGTCTTCGGAGGTCATGTCTTCTGGTTGGTCACCAAGCGGTGCATCAAGGACATATGATTTCTGGGAAGCCGTGAGGATAATCCTCAGATTACGGGCCTAGTCAACAAAGTTACTTCCATCATCTTTCAGTTTAGCTTTCTCTAGGAACGCATTAAAATTCAGGGGTGCTACTACGCGAGCCATTGATCTACAACATAAATATGCAAAGTTCACTTAGACTATTGTTCAAGATAATGAGTTTAGTTAATAAAATTACTAAAGCTCCCACTCAAATTGACATCCCTCAGGTCATCTGAGTGTCACATGATCCAAATCCACCAACTCAAGTCTGATCATCACGTGAGTTGAGGTGGCTTCAATGGTGAACATAATTATGTTGATCATATCTACTATATGACTCATGTTCGACCTTTCGGTCTCATGTGTTCCGAGGCCATGTCTGTACATGCTAGGCTCGTCAAATTTAACCCGAGTGTTCTGCGCGTGTAACACTGGCTTGCACCCGTTGTATGTGAACGTAGAGTCTATCACACCCGATCATCACGTGGTGTCTCAACAAGACGAACTTTCGCAACGGTGCACACTCGGGGAGAACACAATTTTATCTTGAAATTTAAGTGAGGGATCACCTTATAATGCTACCGTTGTACTAAGCATAACAAGGTGCATAAAAGGATTAACATCACATGCAATTCATAAGTGACATGATATGGCCATGAACTTGTGCTTTAGATCTCTATCTTGAAAGCACCGGCATGATTTTCATTGTCACCAGCACGACACCATGATCTCCATCATATTGATCTCCATCAATGTGTCGCCATCGAGGTTGTCACGCCCTGCATGCTTCTACTACTATTGCTACCGTTTAGCGATAAAGTAAAGCATTACATAGCGCTTAATGATTGACGCGCAGGTCATATAATAATTAAAGACAACCCTATGCCTCCTGCCGGTTGCCGTACTCATCGACATTCAAGTCGTGAAATTCTATACATCACATGATCATCTCATACATCACATATATCACATCATGTAATTGGCCATACCACATCACAACATACCCTACAAAGACAAGTTAGACGTCCTCTAATTGTTGTTGCATGTTTTACGTGGCTGCTACGGGTTTCTATCAAGAACGATTCTCACCTACGCATAAACCACAACGGTGATACATAATTTGCTTTTCAACCTTCTCAAGGACCACCTTTGTCGAATCCAATCCAACTAAAGTGAGAGAAACTGCCACCCGGAAGCCATCTAGGCAACAAGTTGCGTCGAGGGAACCAGTCTCTCGTAAGCGTACGAGTAATGTTGGTCCGGGCCGCTTCATCTCACAATACCGCTGAACCGAAATCCGACCAAGGGAGGAAGCAATCTAAGCATCAACACCCACAAACCTTTTGTGTTCTACTCGAGATCTCATCTACACATAGACCTAGCTCATGATGCCGCTGTAGGGGAACGTTGCATGGGAAACAACAAATTTCCTACGCACACGAAGATCTATCCATCGTGATGAGCATATACGAGAGGGAGAGTGGATCTACATACCCTTGTAGATCGCTAAGCGGGAAGTGTTAAGAAACGCGGTTGGTGTAGTCGAACGTCTTCGCGATCCAAATCGCCGTGCGTCCCGCGATCCAATCATGATCCATCCCACGGTCCAATCACGATCCGTCCCGCGATCCGATCACGATCCGTCCCACGAACTTGATCACGATTCGTCTCACGAACTTGATCACGATCCTTCCGATCTAGCACTGAACGGACGGCACCTCCGCGTTCAGCACACGTACAGCTTGATGATGATCTCCACCGTATTGATCCAGCTAGAAGGAGTGGAGAGGAAGAAAAGTTCTCCGGCAGCCTAACAGCACTTCAGCAATGGTGGTGGAGCAATTCCGGCAGGGCTTCACCTAAGCACTGCAGAAAACCGATCTAGAGGAGAAACTATGCACTAGAGGAACGAGTAGCACGTGGCTGAAAATCTAGTGCAAAAACCCTCAATACAACCAGTATATATAGGAGGAGAGGAGGAGAGGAGGCAGCTTGGCCTCCAAGCCTCCTAGGCTTCGGCCGAACTAGGAGAGGAGGAGTCCACCTCCTCCACTCCTAGTAGGATTAGGATTCATCCCTTTTTTTCCCTTTTTGCCTTTTCCCACCTTTTTCCTTTTGGGTTTTCTTCTCCAGCCACATGGGTCCTGTGTGGGAGTTTCCACCAGCCCACTAAGGGCTGATATTCACTCTCCCACAGCCCATCAAGCCTCTTGGGTCGAAATACCCCTCCCGGAGGTCTCCCGGTACGCTACCGGCACTCCCGGTACACTACCGATAAGCCCGGAACTTTTCGGCGACCAAAACAGGACTTCCTATATATGAATCATTACCTCTGGACCATTTTGGAGCTCGTCGTGATGTCCAGGATCTCATTCGGGACTCCGAACAAACTTCGGTCACCACCATACATAACTCTATACTACCGAAACGTCACCAAACCTTAAGTGTGCAGACCCTGCGGGTTCGAGAACTATGTAGACATGACCGAGACACCTCTACATTCAATAACCAATGGCGGGACCTAGATGTCTACATTGGTTCCTACATATTCTACGAAGATCTTTATCGGTCGAACCTCTATGTCAAGGATTCAGTTAATCCCGTATGATGTTCCCTTTGTTCTTCGATATGTTACTTGTCCGAGATTCGATCGTCGGTATCTCCATACCTAGTTCAACCTCATTACTGGCAAGTCTCTTTACTCGTTCCTTAATACAAGATCCCGTGACCAACACTTAGTCACATTGCTTGCAAGGCTTATTGTGATGTTGTATTACCGAGTGGGCCCTGAGATACCTCTCCGTCACACGGAGTAACAAATCCCAATCTTGATCCATGCCAACTCAACAGACACCCTCGGAGACACCTGTAGAGCACCTTTATAGTCACCCAGTTACGTTGCGACGTTTGATACACACAAGGTACTCCTCCGATATCTGTGAGTTGCATGATCTCATGGTCATAGGAAACCTATACTTGACATGCAGAAAACAGTAGCAATAAACTGACACGATCATAAGCTATGTTTGTAGTTTGGGTCTTGTCCATCACATCTTTATCCTAATGATGTGATCCCGTTATCAAATGACATCTCATGTCCATGGCTAGGAAACCTCAACCATCTTTCAATCAACGAGCTAGTTCACTAGAGGCATACTAGGGACATTGTGTTTGTCTATGTATCCACACATGTATTCATGTTTCCAATTAATACAATTATAGCGTGGATAATAAACGATTATCATGAACAAAGAAATAGAATAATAAACACTTTATTTATTGCCTCTAGGGCATATTTCCAACACTGTGACCATGAGATCATGGAACTCACGGACACCGAAGGAGTGCCTTGTGTGTATCAGACATCACAACGTAACTAGGTGACTATAAAGGTGCTCTACAGGTATCTCCGAGGATGTCTGCTAGGTTGGCATGGATCAACACTGGGATTTGTTACTTCATGTGACACAGAGGTATCTCAGGGCCCGCTCGGTAATACAACATCACAATAAGCCTTGCAAGCAATGTGACTAAGTGTTAACCACGGGATCTTTTGTTATGTAATGAGTAAAGAGACTTGCCGCTAACGAGATTGAACTAGGTATGGAGATACCGACGATCGAATCTCGGGCAAGTAACATACCGAAGAACAAAGGGGACATCATATGGGATTAACTGAATCCTTGACACAGAGGTTCGACCGATAAAGATCTTCATAGAAAATGTGGGAATAAATATGGGCATCCAGGTCCCGCTATTGGTTATTGACCATAGAGGTGTCTCGGTCATGTCTACATAGTTCTCAAACCCGCAGGGTCTGCACACTTAAGGTTCGGTGACGATTCGATAGTATAGAGTTATGTATGGTGGTGACCAAAGGTTGTTTGGAGTCCCGGATGTCACGAGGAGCTCCGGAATGGTCCGGAGGTAAAGATTGATATATAGGAAGTCCTATTTTGGTCACCAAAAAAGTTTCGGGCTCATTGGTAGTGTACCGGAAGTGTTGGGAGGGTACCGGGGGACCATCGGGAGGGGTATTTTGACCCAAGAGGCTACATGGGCTGTGGGAGAAAAAATACCAGCCCTTAGTGGGCTGGCCGAAGTCCCACAGAGGGCCCATTCGGCTAGGGAAGAAAACCCAAGGTGGAAAGAAGCCCAAAATGGAAAAAAGGAGTCCTAATCCTACTAGGAGTGGAGGAGGAGGACTCCTCCCTCCCACTTCGGCAGAAGCAAAGGGCTGGCCTCTTGGGGGCCAAGCCTCCTCCTCCCCTCCTCCTATATATACTAGAGGTTTGAGGGTTTTTTGGACACAGAAAAACAGCCACGTGCTACCTCTCCTCTAGATCGTAGTTTCTCCTGTAGATCGGTTTCAACGGTGCTTAGGCGAAGCCCTGCTGGAATAGCTCCACCACCATCGCCGCAACGCCGTCGCGCTGTCGGAGAACTCTTCTACATCTCCGCTCCATCTTGCTGGATCAAGAAGGCGGAGATCGTCATCGAGCCGTACGTGTGCTGAACGCGGAGGTGCCGTCCATTCAGTGCTAGATCGGGATGGGTCATGATTGGATTGCGGGACGCTCGGCGATTTGGATCGCGGAACGCTCGGCGATTTGGATCGCGAAGACGTTCGACTACATCAACCGTGTTTCTTAACGCTTCCCGCTTAGCTATCTACAAGGGTATGTAGATCCACTCTCCCTCTCGTAGATGCTCATCACCATGGATAGATCTTGTGTGCGCGTAGGAAATTTTTTGTCTCCCATGCAACGTTTCCCAATAGTTCTAGATGTTGTTTTTGCGGTCACAATAAAACTATTAAACATCTCTTTCTCGAGTGTCCATTGGCCAAGCTTCTATGTCATACTATACATATAGAATTTAACATAAACCCTCCACTTAGTATGAACCCGTTATCCGGGACGTGGCTTAATGGAGTGAACGTAAGCACAACTAGACACATTCAAATAGGGATATGTCCCATGATTTGGGTTATATGAAACTGCAGAAACGATATGATATTTAACAAGAAGAACTTTATCAACTTTTTGCAGGTTATCTACAGAGCTACTGTTTGGATCCGTACATGATCGTTACTCACGCCTACGGAATCCAGAAAACTTTTTGTTATTGGGTGCAATCGGTGGGAGACGGCAGCACGGATTATTTTCAACCGATATGGATGAAGGCAAACTAATAGGCTAGGTGTTTAGTCAGCATAATCTATTATTGTTTTGCCAGATGCGGCGTGTATCTTTTATTTATTTTTGCGGGCTCTATTCTTTGAGCTCTTGTTGGACCTTAAATTTCGTGGAACCTATTTAAGTTAATAAAATGCTTGCATATGTCATCATGATGCAGAAGCCGGGAGCGACCTCCTTTTCCAAAAAAAATCATAACACTGATTTTAATTATTATAAATTAGTAAAAATCATACATAAATCATATGTATAACGTTTAAAAAATCAAATTTATACATCGATCCGCCTAATGCAGTCTGTTAACCCCCGGGCGGCAACTCACGGAAATTAATCTATGCGTGTCTTTTCATCAAAAGTTCTCTACTTTAGACGGAACTGTGAGCTGCCACATACGCTCCTAGCAAATGTTCTTCCTTTGCCCCGACGAGGACTGGCGGCGCCCATGTTCAAATCTTCAAGCTACTAGTGCTCGACACTCCGAGCGTTCATCGACCTGCCTCAGAAGTTTCCAAGTTTTTCCAGAGCAGATCGACCTGATTGTGAAGTTTCCGAGTTTTTTCCATGTTCAATCAGTTCATCCATTGGGTCGTCTGCATTAGCGCGTGGTAGTAGTAGAGCGGCACCCGCAAACAACACGCCATACTTCTGTGAAATTTTGTAAAGGATGGTTCTTTTGGAAATAAAAAGGATTATTGCGATGAGGGTCTTGTGGGCGAAATATCTTGTGGCGACGATAACTGTCGAGTATCGACCCTATCCTCTCCATGGCTCCATCCAAGCACTTACCCAAGGTACGCACGTTTGCTTCCATGTCACCCGTCAAGCTCCAGAACGTGGTCAACCGGTCAACCACGCCCTAGTTCCTCAGCAACTAAACGGCTACCAAGGAGTATTTTGTTGGGAAACCGGCCCACCTACGGTGCGGCGCGAGAGGCCAGCACGAGGCGCGTCCCTTAGAGGCCAGCACGAGAAGCAATAATTGTAACAGGGATTAATCGCTAACAAAGATGCTATCTCCGTTTGCGTTTATCAGTTCCCATTGTATTTTGTGTCAAAGTTTGATTACATATTTAACTAGCAAAATGTCAATACATGTTACTAAATATTATGTAATATTATGTTGTTGAATTCATAATTAAATGTAGTTGTCAATGATATAATTTTTGTTACGTATAACTTATATTTCATTAGTTAAAATCATGGTCAAAATATGGCTCAAAATACGAAAAGAACTAATAAACCAAGACGGAGACAATACTTTTTATTTTATTTTTCTATGTTCTTTTACTTTACGTGTTTGACTACTTCATCTATAACGTTCGCTCACACTCTGCAACCTCGGACCGGTCTTGTCGGTAAAATTGCGAAACACGTTATCAACATGCTTCGTTTCATCAACTCTTCGTCATGCCCGCATCAAACAGGCTTTCGTCGTCCATGCGGAGGTATAAGATCTGACCTATCTTCTTAAAAAAATGGATTCCTTGTGTTATCACGATTTCGTTTTTTGCGATTAGCCTATTTTTCGATTTAGTCTAGCTATAGTGTGAATTTCCCTCCTAAGAACCGGCCGACGAATACGTCACCGACTAATGTCGATGTTCTTGTATCAAGAGGGATTTGTTGACTGCATTATACGAGAGTCGGTACATATTGTGACTCAGTTGGCCAGGGTACTGCCGCAACGCACCTGCTGTGCCAAGCACCGTCAAAGTTCTAGATGAACATGACAAAGAATCAACCTGTTCGTTACCATTGCTTGGCCCGCGCCTTGGCCGTGCTGGCCGCGACCCTGCTGGTCGTCCTGGCCGCGCTGACGTCATCGGCGCCGCGCCCTGGTCGTATTGGTCGCCCAAGCCATGCCCGTCACAGCCCTGCCGGTCGCTCGTGCTCGCGCCACTCCGACTCGACCCTACCGGTCGCCCGTGTGTCGCATCCGTCCTCATCGTGGCATGTGTGCTCCATCCGCAACCCGATGACCCTGCTGGTGCACATTGGGTACGTGATCACCACGTTCGGCGTCCACAGGACGCCGACTGTACGTGACCACGTCGGTGGCGCTCGTGCCCCGCGCCAGGCCGTCGTCGTAGCTGGCATCGCTCGCTCGTCGTCATCACATGCGGAGATGGCCACTTGTCGCCACCACCCACTCGGGCATTATGGAAACCCTAACGTCGCCCACCTGGCTGGGCAGTGTGGGGTTGGTTGGGCCGGCCTACTACTGCTAGACCGGCGGTGTTTCGGCCCAGATGTCTTGGACTGCCTGGCGCTGGGTAAACGAGACGACGGCCCATTTTCGGACTAGAGCCAAACCGCTCCCACGTGGAAAAAAAATTAGCCCCTGCAGTTTTGTATATTTATGCACACTATTTTCCTGTTGTAAAATTTTATGTATAAGTCCTTGGAACTGTCTGTTTTTGCTAAAATTTTATATCAAGAACATTTTCTGCACGATGTGGATGGAGTGTATGAAATGCAACCCTATGTTGTTTGCCAGTTAAACACTGTGCACAAGGTTTCAAAAATATACCTTTCAACCCTGGGAGGTATTCCATGCGAGCATAAGCATGCATGCCCTTCTCACTCCTATGCCCAAGCCTCTTGTGTCACAATTCCACCGAAGTATCTTTTTCAGGAATGTTCAACACCTGATTGCACAGCTTGGTTTTAGGCAAATAGAGATTAACTTGCCTACTTCCTCGAGCCACAATCAAAGAACCTTTTGTGAGCTTCCACTTTCCTTCACCAAAGTAACTAGGATGTTTGATTTCATCAAGCTTGCCCACTGACAATAAATTCAGCCTTATGTCAGGAACGTGCCTCACATCATCGAGCACTAGCTGCAACATGTGTTTGTTTCAATGCATATAGAGCCCTTGCCAACAATTATTGACTAACCACTATTTCCCATCCTTACTTGGTTCAGTGACACCATTAGTGTAAGATGTGAAATACTCATTGTGTGATGTGATGTGGAAGGATGCACCTGAATCCACAACCCAACTCATGGCATCATCACAAACAACACTATAGCATTCATCATCTTCAATGGCTAGATAGTCCTCATCTGCTACAGTCATGGCCGAGTTGTGTTGGGGAACGTAGTAATAATTCAAAAATTTCCTATGTGTCATCAAGATCAATCTAGGAGATGCTAGCAACGAGAGAGACGGAGTGCATCTTCATATCCTTGAAGATCGCTAAGCGGAAGCGTTACAGAGAACGCGGTTGATGGAGTCGTACTCGCGACAATTCAAATCGCGGTAGATCCGATCCAAGCGCCGAATGGACGGAGCCTCCGAGTTCAACACACGTACAGCCCGGGGACGTCTCCTCCTTCTTGAGCTATCAAGGGGGAAGGAGAAGTTGAGGGAGAGCTCCGGCAGCACGACAGCATGGTGGCGGTGGAGCTTGCGGTTCTTCGGCAGTGCTTCGCTAAGCGCTACGGAGGAGGAGGAGGAGGAGGAGGAGGAGGAGGAGGCAGGGGGAGGGCTGCACCAGGGGGATCGGTGTAGCTCCCATGCGCCTCCCCACTATATATATGGGTGGAGGGGCTGGTTTCTTGCCCTCCAAGTCCATTGGGGTATTGGCAAAGGTGGGAGGAAAGAAATCCCATCCATTCCCTTCCCCATCGATTGTTATCCCCCCTTTTTAGGGATCTTGATCTTATCCCTTCGGGATATGATCTTATTCCTTCTAGGAGGGGTATTGGTGCACCTTGACCAGGGGTGTGGGGCCTTGCCCCCACAACCCACGTTCATGTGGGTCCCCCCATGCAGATGGGCCCCACTCTGGAACCTTCTAGAACCTTCCCGATACAATACCGAAAAATCCTGAACATTTTCCGGTGGCCAAAATAGAACTTCTCATATATAAATCTTTACCTCCGGACCATTCCGGAACTCCTCTTGACGTCCGGGATCTCATCCAGGACTCCTAACAACTTTCAGTAACCACATACAATTCCCATTACAACTCTAGCATCACGGAACCTTAAGTGTGTAGACCCTACGGGTTTGGGAACCATGCAGACATGACCGAGACACCTCTTCGGCCAATAACCAATAGCGGGATCTAGATACCCATATTGGCTCCCACATGTTCCAAGATGATCTCATCAGATGAACCACGATGTCGGGGATTCAGTTAATCCTGTATACAATTCCCTTTATCCATCGGTATGTTACTTGCCCGAGATTCGATCGTAGGTATCCCTATACCTTGTTCAATCTCGTTACCGGCAAGGCTCTTTACTCGTTCCGTAACACATGATCCCGTGACTAACTCCTTAGTCACATTGAGCTGATTATGATGATGTATTACCGAGTGGGCTAGAGATACCTCTCCGTCACACGGAGTGACAAATCCTAGTCTCGATTCGTGCCAACCCAACAGACACTTTTGAAGATACCTGTAATGCACCTTTGTAGTCACCCAGTTACGTTGTGACGTTTGATACACCCAAAGAATTCCTACGGTATCCGGGAGTTGCACAATCTCATGGTCTAAGGAAATGATACTTGACATTAGAAAAGCTCTAGCAGATGAACTACACGATCTTGTGATATGCTTAGGATTGGGTCTTGTCCATCACATCTTTCTCCTAATGATGTGATCCCATTATCAACAACATCCAATGTCCATGGCTAGGAAACCATGATCATCTATTGATCAACGAGCTAGTCAACTAGAGGCTCACTAGGGACATGGTGTGGTCTATGTATTCACACATGTAGTACGGTTTCCGGTTAATACAATTATAGCATGAACCATAGACAATTATCATGAACAAGGAAATATAATAATAATCATTTTATTATTGCCTCTAGGACATATTTCCAATAGTCTCCCACTTGCACTAGAGTCAATAATCTAGTTGCATTGTGATGAATCGAACACCCATAGAGTTCTGGTGTTGATCATGTTTTGCTCGTGAAAGAGGTTTAGTCAACGGATTTGTAATATTCAGATACGTATGTACTTTACAAATATCTATATCTCCATCATGAATGTAACCACAAGTGGAGTTCAAGCGGCGCTTGATGTGCTTGGTCTTCTTGTGAAACCTAGGCTCATTGGCAATGGAAATAGCTCTAGTGTTGTCAAAAAAGAGAGTCATCAGGCCCGACGCATTGGGAATCACTCCTAGGTCGGTGATGAACTCCTTCATCCAGACTCCTTCCTGCGCTGCTTCCGAAGCAGCTATGTACTCCGCTTCACATGTAGATGCCGCCACGACGCTTTGCTTGCAACTACACCAGCTGGCTGCCCCACCATTCAAAATATACACGTATCCGGTTTGTGACTTGGAGTCATCCGGATTTGTGTCGAAACTAGCATCGACGTAACCCTTTACGACGAGCTCGTCGGCACCTCCATAAATGAGAAACATATCCTTAAGTCTTTTTCAGGTACTTAAGGATATTCTTGACCGCTGTCGAGTGTTCCATTCCCGGATCACTTTGGTGCCTCCCTACCAAACTTATGGCAAGGTTCACATCAGGTCTGGTACACAGCATGGCATACATAATAGAGCATATGGCTGAGGCATAGGGAATGACACTCATCTTTTCTCTATCTTCTGCCGAGGTCGGGCATTGAGCTGTGCTCAATTTCACACCTTGCAATACAGGCAAGAACCCCTTCTTGGACTGATCCATATTGAACTTCTTCAATATCTTGTCAAGATATGTGCTTTGTGAAATACCAATGAGGCGTCTCGATATATCTCTATAGATCTTGATGCCTAATATTCAAGTAGGCCTTTATGCTTTCCAAAAGTTCTATATCATTTCCCATCAACAATATGCCATCCACATATAAAATAAGAAATGCTATAGAGCTCCCACTCACTTTCTTATAAATACAGGCTTCTCCATAAGTCTATGTAAATCCAAACGCTTTGATCATCTCATCAAAGCGAATGTTCCAACTCCGAGATGCTTGCACCAGCCCATAGATGGAGCGCTGGAGCTTGCATACCTTGTCAGCATTCTTAGGATCGACAAAACCTTTCGACTGCATCATAAACAATTCTTCCTTAAGGAAGCCATTAAGGAATGCCGTTTTGATGTCTATTTGCCACATCTCATAATCATAAAATGCGGCAACTGCTAACATGATTCAGACGGACTTCAGCATCGCTACGGGTGAGAAGGTCTCATTGTAGTCAACTCCTTGAACAATGTCTTGCCGATCATCGGGCAAGTCCACCAAAGTCCACACTTTGTTCTCATACATGGATCCTATCTTGGATTTCATGGCTTCAAGCCATTTGTTGGAATCTGGGCCCGTCATGGATTCTTCATAAATCGAGGGTTCACAGTTGTCTAACAACATGATTTCTAGGACAGGGTTTCCATACCACTCTGGTGCGGAACGTGTCCTCGGGGACCTTTGAATTTCAGTAGTAACTCGATCAGAAGTTTCATGATCATCATCATTAACTTCCTCTCTAGTTGGTGCAGGCACCACAGAAACACTCTCCTGCGCTGCGCTACTTTCCGATTTGAGAGGGGGTACAATTACCTCATCAAGTTCTACTTTCCTCCCACTTACTTCTTTCGAGAGAAACTCTTTCTCTAGAAAGGATACATTCTTGGCAACAAAGATCTTGCCTTCGGATCTTAGGTAGAAGGTATACCCAATAGTTTTCTTAGGGTATCCTATGAAGACGCACTTTTCCGATTTGAGTTCGAGCTTTTTGGGTTGAAGTTTCTTGACATAAGCATCGCATCCCCAAACTTTCAGAAACGACCGCTTAGGTTTATTCCCAAACCATAATTCATACGGTGTCGTCTCAACGGATTTAGACGGTGCCCTATTTAAAGTGAATGCGGCAGTCTCTAATGCATATCCCCAGAATGATAGCGGTAAGTCAGTAAGAGATACCATAGATCGCAGCATATCTAATAGAGTGCGATTACGACGTTCGGACACACCATTACGTTGAGGTGTGCCATGCGGCATGAGTTGTGAAACAATTCCACATTTCCTTAAGTGCGTGCCAAACTCATGACTCAAATATTCTCCTCCATGATCAGATTGTAAGAACTTTATTTTCTTGTCACGTTGATTCTCTACCTCACTCTGAAATTCCTTGAACTTTTCAAAGGTCTCAGACTTGCGTTTCATCAAGTAGACATACCCATATCTGCTTAAGTCATCAGTGAGGGTGAGAACATAACCACAGCCACCGTGAGTCTCAACACTCATCGGTCCACATACATCGGTATGTATTATTTCCAACAAGCTGGTTGCTCGCTCCATTGTTTCGGAGAACGGAGTCTTAGTCATCTTTCCCATGAGGCATGGTTCGCACGTGTCAAATGATTCATAATCAAGAGACTCCAAAAGTCCATCTGCATGGAGTTTCTTCATGCGTTTGACACCAATATGACCAAGGCGGCAGTGCCACAAGTATGTGGAACTATCATTATCAACCTTATATCATTTGGTATTCACACTATGAATATGTGTAACATCACGTTTGAGATTCAATAAAAATAAACCATTGACCAGCGGGGCATGACCATAAAACATATCTCTCATATAAATAGAACAACCATTATTCTCGGATTTAAATGAGTAGCCATCTCGCATCAAACGAGATCCAGATACAATGTTCATGCTCAAAGCTGGTACTAAATAACAATTATTGAGGTTTAAAACTAATCCCGAAGGTAGATGTAGAGGTAGCATGCCGACGGCGATCACATCGACCTTGGAACCGTTCCCGACGCGCATCGTCACCTCGTCCTTTGCTAGTCTCTGCTTATTTCGCAGCTCCTGTTTCGAGTTACAAATGTGAGCAACCGCACCGGTATCAAATACCCATGAGCTACTACAAGCGCTGGTAAGGTACACATCAATAACATGTATATCATATATACCTTTGACGTTGCCGGCCTTCTTATCCGCTAAGTACTTGGGGCAATTCCGCTTCCAGTGATCGGTTCCCTTGCAATAAAGCACTTAGTCTTAGGCTTGGGTCCATTCTTGGGCTTCTTCTTGGCAACTGATTTACCGGGCGCGGCAACTGCTTTGTCGTCTTTCTTGAAGTTCTTCTTACCCTTGACTTTCTTGAAACTAGTGGTCTTATTCACCATCAACACTTGATGTTCCTTTTGATTTCCACCTCCGCTGATTTCAACATCGAATATAACTCAGGAATGTACTTCTCCATCCCTTGCATATTGTAGTTCATCACAAAGCTTTTGTAGCTAGGTGGAAGCGACTGGAGGATTCTATCAATAACCGAGTCATCCGAAAGATTAACTCCCAGCTGAGACAAGTGGTTGTGCAACCCAGACATTTTGAGTATGTGCTCACTGACGGAACTATTTTCCTCCATCTTAAAACTGAAGAACTTGTCGGAGACTTCATATCTCTCGACCCGGGCATGAACTTGGAAAACCATTCTCATCTCTTGGAACATCTCATATGCTCCATGTTGCTCAAAACACTTTTGGAGCCCCGGTTCTAAGCTGTAAAGCATGTCGCACTGAACCAGGGAGTAATCATCACTACGCGACTGTCAGGCGTTCATAACGTCTTGAGTTGCTGGGAAAACGAGTGCGTCACCTAGCGGTGGATCAAAGACATATAATTTCTTGGAAGCTATGAGGATGATCCTCAATTTACGGACCCAGTCCGTATAGTTGCTACCATCGTCTTCAGCTTGGTTTTCTCTAGGAACGCGTTGAAGTTGAGGGCAACATTAGCGTGGGCCATTGGATCTACAAGATAGATTGTAAAGACAATTTTAGACTAAGTTCATGATAATTAAGTTCATCTAATCGAATTATTTAATGAACTCCCACTCAGATAGACATCCCTCTAGTCATCTAAGTGATACATGATCCACATCGACTAGGCCGTGTCCGATCATCACGTGAGACGGACTAGTCATCAATGGTGAACATCTCCATGTTGATCGCATCTACTATATGACTCATGTTCGACCTTTCGGTCTCTCATGTTTCGAGGCCATGTCTGTATATGCCAGGCTCATCAAGTCAACATAAGTGTTTCGCGTGTGTAAATCTGGCTTACACCCGTTGTATGCGAATGTTAGAATCTATCACACCCGATCATCATGTGGCATTTCGAAACAACGATCCTTCGCAATGGTGCACACTTAGGGGGAACACATTTCTTGAAATTTTAGTGAGGGATCATCTTATTTATGCTATCGTCGTTCTAAGAAAATAAGATGTAAGAACATGATAAACATCACATGTAAATCATAAAGTGACATGATATGACCAATATCATCTTGCGCCTTTGGTCTCCATCTTCGGGGCGCGGCATGATCACCATCGTCACCGGCATGACACCATGATCTCCATCATTGTGTCTTCATGAAGTTGTCTTGCTAACTATTACTTCTACTACTATGGCTAACGGTTAGCAATAAAGTAAAGTAGTTACATGGCGTTTTTGATTGACACCCAGGTCATACAATAAATTAAGACAACTCCTATGGCTCCTGCCGGTTGTCATACTCATCGACATGCAAGTCGTGATTCCTATTACAAGAACATGATCAATCTCATACATCACATATATTTCATCACATCATTTTGGCCATATCACATCACATAGCATAGCCTGCAAAAACAAGTTAGACGTCCTCTAATTGTTGTTGCAAGTTTTACGTGGCTGCTATGGGTTTCTAGCAAGAACGTTTCTTACCTAGGCAAAATCCACAACGGTGATATGCCAATTGCTATTTACCCTTCATAAGGACCCTCTACATCGAATCCGATCACACTAAAGTGGGAGAGACAGACACCGGCTAGCCACCTTATGCAACAAGTGCATGTCAGGCGGTGGAACTTGTCTTACGTAAGCGTACGTGTAAAGTCGGTTCGGGATGCTTCATCCCACAATGCCGCCGAATCAAGATAAGACTAGTAACGGCAAGCAAATTGACCAAATCATCGACCACAACTACTTGTGTTCTACTCGTGCATAGAATCTACGCAGAGACCTAGCTCATGATGCCACTGTTGGGGAACGTAATAATAATTCAAAAATTTCCTATGTGTCACCAATATCAATCTAGGAGATGCTAGCAACGAGAGAGAGAGAGGGAGTGCATCTTCATACCCTTGAAGATTGCTAAGCGGAAGCGTTACAGAGAACGTGGTTGAAGGAGTCATACTCGCGGCAATTCAAATCGCGGTAGATCCGATTCAAGTGCCGAACAGACGACGTCTCCGCGTTCAACACACATACAGCCTGTGGACGTCTCCTCCTTCTTGATCCAGCAAGGGGGAAGGAGAAGTTGAGGGAGAGCTCTGGCAGCACGACGGCATGGTGGCGGTGGAGTGCTTCGCTAAGCGCTACGAAGGAGGAGGAGTAGGAAGCGGGAGGGCTATGCCAGGGGGATCGGTGCAGCTCCCATGCGCCTCCCCACTATATATAGGGGTGGAGGGGGCTGATTTCTTTCCCTCCAAGTCCATTGAGGCGTTGGCAAAGTTGGGAGGAAAGAAATCCCATCCATTCCCTTCCCCATCGATTGTTATCCCCCCTTTTTAGGGATCTTGATCTTATCCCTTCGGGATATGATCTTATTCCTTCTAAGGGGGGATCTTGGTGCACCTTGACCAGGGGTGTGGGGCCTTTCCCCCACTACCCACGTTCATGTGGGTCCCCCATGCAGGTGGGCCCCACTCCGGAACCTTCTAGAACCTTCCCGATACAATATCGAAAAATCCCGAACACTTTCCGATGGCCAAAATAGGACTTCCCATATATAAATCCTTACCTCGGGACCATTTCGGAACATCTCATGACGTCCGGGATCTCATCCAGAACTCTAAAAAACTTTCGGTAACCACATACAATTCCCATTACGACTCTAGCTTCACGGAACCTTAAGTGTGTAGACCCTACGGGTTCGGGAACCATGCAGACATGACTGAGACACCTCTCCAGCCAATAACCAATAGCGGTATATGGATACCCATATTGGCTCCCACATGTTCCACGATTATCTCATGAGATGAACCACGATGTCGAGGATTCAATCAATCCCGTATACAATTCCCTTTGTCCATCGTGTTACCTGCCCGAGATTCGATCGTCGGTATCCCTATACCTTGTTCAATCTCGTTACCGGCAAGTCTCTTTACTCGTTCCGTAACATATGATCCCATGACTAACTCCTTAGTCACATTGAGCTCATTATGATGATGTATTACCGAATGGGCCCAGAGATACCTCTCCGTCACACGGAGTGACAAATCCTAGTCTCGATTCGTGCCAACCCAACAGACACTTTTGGAGATACCTGTAGTGCACCTTTATAGTCACCCAGTTACGTTGTGACGTTTGATACACCCAAAGCATTCCTACGGTATCCAAGAGTTGCACAATCTCATGGTCTAAGGAAATGATACTTGACATTAGAAAAGCTCTAGCAAACGAACTACATGATCTTGTGCTATGCTTAGGATTGGATCTTGTCCATCACATCATTCTCCTAATGATGTGATCCCGTTATCAACGACATCCAATGTCCATGGCCAGGAAACCATTACCATCTATTGATCAACGAGCTAGTCAACTAAAGGCTCACTACGGACATGGTGTGGTCTATGTATTCACACATGTATTACGGTTTCTGGTGAATACAATTATAGCATGAACAATAGACAATTATCATGAACAAGGAAATATAATAATAACCATTTTATTATTGCCTCTAGGGCATATTTCCAACAAGTTGCTCTCAGCCTTTCGCTCTATTTTATTTGCATGTTTCCCCTCTTCGAGCTCTCTTTTGTACTTCCTGCACTCGCTCTTTATGTGTCCCAGATTGCCATAATGAAAGCAAGTAATATATTTTCTCTGTTTTGACTTTGACCCCCCTTGATTTGCTTTTGCCTTGCTGAAATCTGGTATTGTTGCATCCACGATTCTCATTCTTCCCATGGGTTTCAGCGACATACGCATCAGAAGAATGGGCATTATCTTTTTCCTTCTTTCTGGCCTCTTCATTTAGCCTATTGTTCTTCACCATTTCGAAAGTCAACTTTCCATCTGGAGTTGAATTTCAAAGTGACACAACAAGCGAGTTCCAACTATCAGACATGGAACTCAACAGCAACAATGCTTGCACCTCATCCTCAAACTTGATCTTCATGGCTGAAAGTTGATTTATATGGCATTGAAAGACATTCAAGTGCTCAATCACACTTGTGCCATCTCGGTACTCAAGCTTTGCAAGTCTTTTAATCACCGGGGCCTTGTTCATTGATGTATTCCTCTCATACATAGACTTCAACTTCTACCACATCTCATACACATTTGTGTCATCTGCAACATGGTGAAATATATTGTGGTTGATATACAACCGAATCATACCTACTGCCTTTTTGTGCAACACTCTCCATTCTTCTTCCATGACATATGTGGGTATCTTGTCTTTCACAATTGGCGCATACAAATCCTTGCAATAAAGGATGTCTTCCATCATGGGCTTCCATAATGAGTAATTGGAAGAATCAAGTTTTATCATGCCACTTGTAGTAGCACTTTATTCCAAAGCAATTGTGAGCAGCACTTCCAGCAACAATCAAGCAACTAGGATTAGCAACCTTCTAAGAAAGCAAGGCTTTGATGCCACTTTGTTGGGAATTAGCACACAAATGCACTTGTGGTTAACTGAAAACTACAGCGAAAACAAAATAATCTCAGGAACACATCATGTGCTAGCTCAAGGATCTTTGCGAAGGAAACATATGCAGTAGCATATATGGAAGAAATATGTTACTCAACAGACAAGACACTCCTTAGATGAGTGTCTTGTGGTAGGAGTAACTTTCTTGATAGCAGCAAGCATCAACAAAGAGACACCGGATTTTTTACGTGGAAAACCCCTCAACATGAGGGGGAAAACCACGGGCTGAAGCCACGCAAATCCTCTTTCCACTATTATCAAATGTGGGATACAACTAGTTCTTCTCTAGATAGCACTAGAGGATCTCATACATCAAAGTTTCTAAATCTTGGATGAACACAATAGTATATGGGGATCAAGATCTAGGAATAGGAACAATCTCACCAAAGATGGTGGACCCGGAGCTTGAAGGAGACAAGATGATGGATCTCGAGCATCACAACCTTGGGGAGGAACTCCCTTTGCTTCTTCCTTCAATCTTCCTCTTTTCCCGCTTCTCACTTGGTTTTCTCTCTTCTTCTCTTTTGAAGGATGAACTGATTTTCGTCACACTTGGTGGTGCCTGCTGTTGGGGAACGTTGCATGGGAAACAAAAAAATTCCTACGCACACGCAGATCTATCCATGGTGATGAGCATCTATGAGAGGGAGAGTGGATCTACGTACCCTTATAGATCACTAAGCGGGAAGCATTAAGAAACGCGGTTGGTGTAGTCGAACGTCTTCACGATCCAAATCACCGAGCGTCCCGCGATCTCATCACGATCCGTCCCGCGATCCAATCACGATCCGTCCTGCGAACTCATCACGACCCGTCCCGCGATCTCATCACAATCCATCCCGCGAACTCATCACGATCCGTCCCGTGATCTCATCACGATCCGTCCCGCGATCTCATCACAGTCTGTCTCGCAATCTTGATCACGGTCCTTCCGATCTAGCGCCGAACGGACGGCACCTCCGCGTTCAGCACACGTACATCTTGATGACGATCTCCGCCTTCTTGATCCAGCAAGAGGGAGCGGAGAGGTAGAAGATTTCTCCGGCAGCGTGACGGTGCTGTGGTGATGGTGATGGAGCTATTCCGGCAGGGCTTCGCCTAAGCACTGCAGAAAACCGATCTAGAGGAGAAACTATGCACTAGAGGAACGGGTAGCACGTGGCTGAAAATTATGTGCCAAAACCAAAAATCCTCTAGTATATATAGGAGGATAGGAGGAGCAGGCTTGGATGCCAAAAAGCCAGCCCTTGGGTCGGCCAAAGAGGGGAGGAGAGGAGGACTCCTCCTCCAATCCTAGTAGGACTAGGATTCCTCCTTTTTTTGGCCTTTTTCCACCTTTTTCCCTTTGGGCTTTTTCTCCCAGCCACATGGGCCTTGTGTGGGACTTCCACCAGCCCACATAAGGCTGGTATTTACTCTCCCACAGTCCATGAAGCCTCTTGGGTCGAAATACCCCTCCCGGTGGTCTCCCGGTACACTACCGGCACTCCCGGTACATTACTGATTAGCCCAAAACTTTTCCGATGACCAAAATGGGACTTCCAATATATCAATCTTTACCTCCAGACCATTCCGGAGCTCCTCGTGACGTTCGGGATCTCATCCGTGACTCCGAACAACCTACGGTCACCATCATACATAACTCTATACTACTGAAACGTCACCGAACCTTAAGTGTGCAGACCCTACGGGTTCGAGAACTATGTAGACATGATTGAGACACCTCTACGGTCAATAACCAATAGAGGGATCTGGATGCCCATATTGGTTCCTACATATTCTACGAAGATCTTTATCGGTCGAACCTCTATGTCAAGGATTCAGTTAATCCCGTATGATGTTTCCTTTGTTCTTCGGTATGTTACTTGCCCGAGATTCGATCGTCGGTATCTCCATACCTAGTTCAACCTCGTTACCGGCAAGTCTCTTTACTCGTTTCGTAATACAAGATCCCGTGACTAACACTTAGTCACATTGCTTGCAAGGCTTATTGTGATGTTGTATTACCGAGTGGGCCCTGAGATACCTCTCCGTCACACGGAGTAACAAATCCCAGTCTTGATCCATGCCAACTCAACAGACACCATCGGAGATACCTGTAGAGCACCTTTATAGTCACCCAGTTACATTGCGACGTTTGATACACACAAGGCACTCCTCCGGTATCCGTGAGTTGCATGATCTCATGGTCATAGGAACATATACTTGACATGCAGAAAACAGTAGCAATAAACTGACACGATCATATGCTATGTTTGTAGTTTGGGTCTTGTCCATCACACCATTCTCCTAATGATGTGATCTCGTTTATCAAATGACATTTCATGTCCATGGCTAGGAAACCTTAACCATCTTTGATCAACGAGCTAGTCTATTAGAGGCATACTAGGGACATAGTTTTGTCTATGTATCCACACATGCATCTAAGTCTCTGATCAATACAATTATAGCATGGATAATAAACGATTATCATGAATAACGAAATATGATAATAACTAATTTATTATTGTCTCTAGAGGGTAAAGCATCTCCATTCACTCACGTGCAAAGACCATAATGACCCTGGGTCATAACCTTAATGGATAGTGGGCTTTTATTCCTCTTTGGGCTGCCTAAAAGCCTTCAAATGTTCATCTCCTTATAGCCCACATGAGAAGGATATCCCAACACTCTCATACCAAATGTTGAAACAACCCGAGGAATAAGAACATTCTCACGCACACACAAAGGTAGAAGAGCACATGGAGAAGCTTGGCACCGTACACAACTTGTGCGACTTTTCTGTATTTCTTACTTGTGTCACTTTTCTGTATTTCTTCTCCCTTCCACAGAGCTGATTACAAAGTCTTTAATATAATCACATACGTACTGTTGCCTAATACATATTGCCTGATCCGCTATTTTTCCTCCCCTAGCCGGTAGCATGGCCACGAGTAACTACATCTTTAACACGGCTATATGATTCGGCCCGCGTCACGCTTATATCCCCTAATTACTCCATCCACATCTAGGCCACTAACGACTATACATCACATCCATGCAACGGCATACATGTACGTGCATGCTACTAACCTAATGGACGCCTGCACATCCATCCATTCTCTATTGACTTCCTCTCAACTAACTAACTCATTCTATTCACCAGTTTTGCACTGGGTACGTGATCACCGCAGCTTGGACTAAATGCACGACTAATAAATAAACATGACACTTAGCAACAAGGTTAACTCTAACACACAGTCTAGCAGACCGACTCGTCAAAGCACGTAGAAGTACAATACAAAAGGATTACAACAATAAGACAACCTCGGATGCAAAGCGCAGATGACACCGTGACAGCGATTACTACTCCTATGTCTAACACAACCAAGTGCATAGGATGCTATGCCCTGCTTGGCCTCTCGCCGGAGCCGAGAACACTGGGCACAGTGATGTAAACGGATGGCTCCAGTTGAAACGAGGCATGTCCTCCGGCAGCCCGGCTCTGAGACGCCGCCGTTAGCCACTGCGACTGACGCTTGGCCGTGCTCGCCATACTCCCCTCGAGATTACTTGTCATCGACGTGCCCACGCTATCATCACCGTCCCAGGCCGCCCATTCAGGCGGGGGCCATACGAACCTTGGTTTCATGAGAGGCACCTCGGGCGGCGGCGCCGACTTGGCGATGACCTGCACCACCTCGGGCATCGTCGGCCGGTCCGACGGGTTTGGGCTGCTGCACGCCAAGCCCAGGAGTAACAGACGTTCGGCGTCACCGTCAGCGTGCAGGCTGTCCTCGTCCGGAGAAGAACTAGCGATCAGCATGGAATCGACGCACTCCAGTAGCCTCCCCTCGCGGTGGAGACGCCACACCCGGTCGGTGATATGGACGTCGTCGTCATCCACGGCCCGACGAATCAGCACCTGCTGGCCCGTGACAACCTCCAGGATGAGCACCCCGAGCGCGTAGATGTCGGTCTGCCGCGTCGCCTTGCTCAACATACCGTACTCTGGCGCGATGTATCCCCGGGTGCCACCGAAGACGGTGGCAGAGTTCCGGTCGACCGCGACGGCGCAGGCAAGTCCAAAGTCGCCGAGCCGGGCGCGGAAGCTCGAGTCCAGCATCACGTTGCTCGCCTTGATGTCGCAGTGGAGGACCATGGGCTCGTACTCGTGGTGGACGTAGTGCAGCCCGGTGGCCACGTCCCTGATGATCTCGTACCGGGTAGCCCATTGCTGGATGGTGGCGCCTCCGGTGCTGCTTCTGCTCCCGCTGCTGCTGTCATTGCCGTCTCTGGGGAAGAGATGTTGGTCCAAGCTGCCGTTGATCATGAACTCGAACACAAGCAGCGGCTCTCCTTTATTGTAAGACCACCCTGCAAATACATGCACAATTGTGCATGTAGCATGGAAATTAATTGTTTGCGTTTTTGTATAAGTACGTAGACACATTGCAACCTAGATATTATGTGTAAATGAATGGATTGCACCTTTTAACCCTTTTTTTTTTTGCGGCGTAGCACTTTTAACTTCAGCCTAATGACTTTGGCAAATCTCAACAGGTTAACATCTAATTATGCTCGCCGCTATTACCTCCACTCGATATGATATTCAGGACCACCTTTTTTCAATTTGCAAACTTCTTCACAATTTTATGGTTTATTTGCAATATGACGTGTTTGAGATACAATGGCGGAGTTAGCCAGAAATCACTGGTGGGGCGGGGGAGGGGGTGCGAAACATAAATCATCAGTGTTTGGTGGGGCCAAATGCTAAAAGAAAATCCAATATAAGTGTCCCTAAAAAAATTCTTCAAAAATTGCTCCAAGGCTGGGGGCAGCGGCCCCCCTGCCCCCAATATAGCTCCGCCGGTGTTGAGATATATGTATTTAAAAACAAAACCATCATGAAAATAAAAAATGTTTGATCGGTTTTAGTAACATTCATGAAATATTAGAAAAATCTAGAATGCAATTAAATATAAATTGTAGAATTCCAAGAAAATGGAGAAATAAGAAGTTTAGGAATATCCATGGAAACTAGGATGCAATGGTTTTCCATATATGCATCTAAATTATCATATTTGTGTTTTCTATTATTTCAGGCTTTAATTTCAAGAAAACCTAATATATTTAATTTCTCCAAATATTTATTTATGTTTTCATTATTAATATTGTGTATGTTTATCAAGACTTCCTGGAACGTTTTTCTATTCCCCACTTCATAACTTTTAACATTTAAGTTTTTATAAATATTAAATTTCTTTAAAATGAATTCTTCAACATTTAATGAAAGTGAAAAGTCAAATGTGTCTGCCTCTGACCAAAAGTGAAATTGACCAGTAGGGATCAAAAGGAGACTATTTTTTATAAGCATGATGATCGGTAAATAGTGCGGCCAACAAATAAATAATATTTCTAGCCACAATTTTCTTGTTTTTCTTCATCTTAAAATCTGCCAAACAGTGAACCCGTGGATGAAACGATGTTACTTTTCGATGAAAAACAGCTTTTGATTCTGTAGTGCTTGGGCATTTAAGAAATTCGATGATACGCCACGCGCTGCTGTTGAAATCATTTCCAATATACTTCAATGAGATTTAGTTGCAAGAAACATGAATATTTGGATTAATAATATATGAACTAAAAATTGAAAATACTCATTATATATTGTATTTGATTAATATATAGTTGGAAAAAAATATTTACTCCCTCCGCTCCATAATGTAGTGCGCATAGATTTTCTAAAAAATCAACACTTGCAAACTTTGACTAAGTTTATAGAAAAATATATTTATATCTACAATATCAAATATATAAAATAGAAAACTATATCTTACGATGAATCGATTGATATATGTTTGACATTCTATATGTAATGTTTTTCTCCACAAACTTGTTCAAAGTTTGTGAGGGTTGACTTTTCAAAAAACCTATAAACACTACATTATGGAACGGAGAGAATATTGAATATAAGTAGCATAATATAGTAGGAAACCTTTTCCCATGCCTATCAAGTGGGCTCTTCATGGGGTGACATGTGTGTGGTGAGATGGGGTGTGTACATGTTGAGATAAATAAATGTTGTAGGGACAACCTAAGAGCATCTTCCCTGCAAAGAAACTAAGAGCATCTCCAGTAGTTACCCAAAAAAAACTTCCCCTATAAGTGCTTATTGAGGCGCTGGCCTTAAAGGTTCATGTTGTTGGCTCGTGTGGCCGTGAAATAGATTATAGGGGAAGATTCATCAGATTACCAGAAAACCTCTAGGAATAGGAAAGATGCCGCAACACGTTTTTTTTTTTGCCAACTTTTCCCTATATGTGATTCTTTTATAAGAATATGAAAGCTGCTAGAGATGCTCCAATACTGAAAATTTGTTTCTCATCCATGCTGTGATAGGCCTTTGATAAGGTGTTATGTGGGCATTTTAAGATAATATAGCTAGTGGGGATCAACTATTTAGGTATATAGGATTTGTTGACCCTAATCATTATCAATACAATAATGTGCCATTGACTCGGTGATCAGAGTGATGTGTTATTTCCCATCCACTCAAGAACACGGTAAGATATGATGAATTGTAAATATGAGCCAAATTCTTTAATATTTGTTCTTTGATCTTGACATCTGGCTTGTCTGTTGTTGGATGTTTCTAAGGGGTTTCGTAGATTCTCAATTCAATTATATATTATATTTAGGATATACAGAATGTCCACTCACACTCTATTTATGTTTGTGGTATATTTATTTGATTAATACAAAAGATATATCGTCCTTAGGTTCGTCATGATAAAAATCTTTATAATGCAGAATTTCAAATTTTGTTCTACCACATATATAGGTTGAAAAATAGTGGTTGAAGAAAGGTGAGCACCATGTCAATACTTAAAACGTTGAAAAAGATCGGTGAAATAGTGAAGGGAGTGCGAGCGACAAATAATTATTTCTAAGTTGATGAATTTTTAATATTGATTCTTTATCTGGTATAAGCAACGTAATTAATTTGTCACTGTGTTAAAAATAATGTAATCTTCGAAAATACAGGGAATATGCAATATGTAACGCATAATCATCTATGCACTTACCGATGAGAGGGACGATGTTCTTGTGGCGTAGCCGGTTGATGATGCTGACCTCGGCGAGGAAGTCGTCGTAGCGTCGGTTCTCCACGTCGCGCGTGAACCTCTTGACGGCCACGTCCATTGGCCGCTCTGTCTTGGAAGCTGATGCTGGGAGCGTGCACCGGTACACGGTTCCAAACCCGCCACCGCCGAGCTTCATGGCTTTGTTGAAGTTGCGGGTGGCCTTCTTGATGTCTGAGAACTCTACCTTCGTGGGCATCCCGGGGAGGCGCTCCATGGACCTGGCGAGCTGATCCAGGTCCTTTTGCCACCGCCGGTACCTCGAGTTGAAGTACCACGCCAGGCCGATGGCCGTCAGGATGGTAGCAGCTACGAATACGAGGACCAAGCAAGCAGCGAGAGGGTTGAACCTTGTGGTGTAGTACGTAGCGAAGTCCTCGACCTCGACCGTCGCGTTCCAGCGAACCCCAGAGTGGCGTACCTGCTTCGCCGTAGAGAGGAGGCCGAAATGGACGTACGGGCCAACGCTGGTAATGTTCAGGGGAACCTTGGCTATGGGGCTGTCAGGCTTGGGATTGGCTTGAACGTGAACCTCTGCGTAGAGCGACAGGCTGCGCCCCGCATGGTCGTAGTCAACCCACACGGTGGAGTCGTTTGCGACGGCACCTAATGCCGGAACGATAGTGATATCGGCAACTATGATGTGATCAACGTTAGACAGCACACCGATCCTGATAGAGACTTCGCTGCCGGAGAAGTGAGTGCTCAGGGATGTAGGGTTGGTGAGGTCGAGCGGGCCAACATCTCTTGCCGACAGTCGCTTGAGCAGTAAGGAGCTGTCTAGTGTCCAAGGGAAGATGAGGAAGGCGAGGCCATCCCGGCTGGACGTGTTCGGGTTCCACAGCGGCTGATATGAGATGGTGGTGTTGAACGACTTGTCGACCTCCAGCCCGTCGACTGGAAATCGCCCGACTCCTGAACCATCGATGGTGGACAACACTCGGGTGTTGTTCACGTCGGAGTAGGAGAGGTTGCGTTGGACCCCGGATTCTTTGTCGATCACATAGAATTCGGAACCGGCGTACTCCAAGATGTCGTTGTGGATCGAATCACGGCTCTTGCACGCCTGCGCCTTCGCGTGGGAGAAGAACGTGATGGACAGGAGGAGGATGCAGAGACATGGGAGAATCTGTTTCGGCGGAAAGGCCATTCTATGTTTCGCACGGTCGTAGCTAGGCTGCTAGCAAAGCAGCTTTTATCGGCCTCACACATTCTCATGCATCTTATCAACTATGTGGCCAGTGGGATCTTGAGAAGGTGGTTCTGTTACCCCACACGTACGCTTCACAGAAGTTTCGATCAATTATGTCACTCTTGTAGAACGGAACAAATTTATGTATGTATGACTTTCCACCACAAGTTCCCTACTTTGGACGGAACTGCGAGCTGCCACAGACGCTTCCATCTAGAAAATCTTCAAATCTCCAGCAAGCGTTCACCCTTTGACCCGACGAAGACGGACTGCGCCAATCTTCAAACTTTCTGCTAGTGACTAGTTCTCAGTACGACGATCGACCTGACCAGTGGCAGAGCCAGAAAATTAGGACAAGGGGGGCCAAGTATAGTTAAACCTTGTTAGGGAGGGCCAATTCATCAAAAACCACCATTTTGACACCAAAAAATCACTATTACTATTTATTCTAGGCTTAAATCACTGATGTTAGGGGGAGGGAGGGGGGGCAGGCTACATGACTAAAAAATGACCAAAAAATCATGAAAATTTCTGGCAACAAATTTGATAAAATGTTGCACTCACGTAAAAAATTTAGGGCTACATGACTTTCATGATATTGTCGAGGACAAAGTCAAAATCAACATTATTTTTCTCAAAACAAAATCAACACTATATTAGAGATACTATTCATGCTATATTGTCCTGGACAATTTGTTTTTATGCTCAGATTTTGTGGGGAGATTTTCATCCTTAATTGTTTTTGTGGGGAGCGCCTATATATGGCTCAGGTGCTTGAAAATTTTATCTGTTTGAGTCCATTTTCTTCTGAACCGTTGTCTTAACATCGAATGTACATCATGGAACATTTCAGTCATTTGAAATACTTGCAAAGCAGTTGTACAAATATATGTGTACACTTTGTTTTGACAGGTATATTTGCTTCACACACATACATCATAATTAAAAATAATAATAGAGGGAAAAAGGGGGGAATTAAGGCCTAGATTAGTGTCTATTATATTTAGCAACCAGCATGCTATATCTTCTAATTATAATCACACAATAAATTGCATTGGTAATTAAAAATTTCTATAACATTTTACACCGTGCGCTTTAAGATGTGGACTTTTGATCAACCCAATGACTTGGTTAAACAAAATTGTTGCAGATCAAAATACTACATGCAAATTAAAGTGTCGTGCAGTCGGTTAAATAACAACAATAATAAATTCCATTCACATTAGTGAACTGCACAATCTACAAATGACAAGAATAAACAAATTAAGAAAGAGATGGCTATTATTAGGCATCTGAATTATTTTTGGCATTCATTTAAATTCACTGGAACATTAGATTGAAAGTTAATGGTCATTATTCATCTTGTTTCTCCATTCGTATTAATTTTATGTGAAAACTAAAAAAATCAAAAAATAGTTTTCCAAGGATGAATGAATTATTGGCAGTGGTATTAACCTAAAATAACAAAGAAGGAAATAAAATAAGCAATGATAGTGCAACTTTTTTATCTAGTATAATTTATACGCATAATATATACTACTTGTGTGTATACCCCCCCCCCCACAATAAATCATAATTAAGGCCTAGATTAGTGTCTATATCAAAAAATAATAAATCATGCAGTTGTACAAATATATGTGTACACTTTGTTTTGACAGGTATATTTGCTTCACACACATACATCATAATTAAAAATAATAATAGAGGGAAAAAGGGGGGAATTAAGGCCTAGATTAGTGTCTATTATATTTAGCAACCAGCATGCTATATCTTCTAATTATAATCACACAATAAATTGCATTGGTAATTACAAATTTCTATAACATTTTACACCGTGCGCTTTAAGATGTGGACTTTTGATCAACCCAATGACTTGGTTAAACAAAATTGTTGCAGATCAAAATACTACATGCAAATTAAAGTGTCGTGCAGTCGGTTAAATAACAACAATAATAAATTCCATTCACATTAGTGAACTGCACAATCTACAAATGACAAGAATAAACAAATTAAGAAAGAGATGGCTATTATTAGGCATCTGAATTATTTTTGGCATTCATTTAAATTCACTGGAACATTAGATTGAAAGTTAATGGTCATTATTCATCTTGTTTCTCCATTCGTATTAATTTTATGTGAAAACTAAAAAAATCAAAAAATAGTTTTCCAAGGATGAATGAATTATTGGCAGTGGTATTAACCTAAAATAACAAAGAAGGAAATAAAATAAGCAATGATAGTGCAACTTTTTTATCTAGTATAATTTATACGCATAATATATACTACTTGTGTGTATACCCCCCCCCCCCCCCCCACACACACACACACACAAACACACAAAATCAAAAAAAAATCCTGAGACAAAATGAATTAGTTGCATTGGTATTACCCTTAGAAGATGAACACATGAAAAAAATTGAAAAATGCCAAAAAGTTGCACACAAAATACACTTTCTATAGCATGCAACAATAAACATACAATAGTGAGAAAAAAATCCTTCCCATATAATTTACACAGATATAGCACTTGCATGCACACACTTACACAAACACGATACGAAAATATACACATAGAGTAAAATAAAAAATGACTACAAAGGGAACTAAACAGAAGAAACACGCTTAAAAACATGGAAAAACTGACTGAACTGATTTTTATTAGACGCCTATAAATATAAAAACCTGAAAAGTAATAAATTTTAACCTAAAAATGAAAAAATAACGAATAGAATAATAAATTTCAATCTAAGGAAGATAAAAAGCACGGGAGTGGTGTTACTCAAAAGAAGAATGTGAAAAACGAAAGAAGCTAAAATAGTCTAAGGAAGAAAGAATTTTAGAAGCGGTGTTAGTCCAAAAATTATGCAAAGCATACAAATCTACTAAAGAAAAAATAACTGTGAAAATGATTACTCAAAATAAAAACATAAACAAAAAGTGTTCTAAGGATAAATGAATTGAAGCGACTATCAGTAAGGCGAACGAATATTTATTTTTGTAAGTCACTTTTTCTTTGCAACATGTTACTGGATGTTTCTTTGATCAGACGTGTAGAATTGCACAACCTTTTCTAAAAATAAGTATCTATATGATGTCTAGTGTTAATTCACGTGTGGTTGTGCACTTGGTTGAAACTATGGACTGCAAAGCAAATGTACGTACCCATAATATCTTTTTCTTGCCACTACACATAAACATAATCTAGAAACACAAAAACGCAAAGAAAATAATATTCTAAGGTAAAATGAATTAGGGGCATTGGTGTTACCATAAAATAGAAAGAATAGGAAAAATGACAAAAATTGCACATAGATTGTGTAGAAATTACACTATTCCATAGTATGAAAAAACAACTATATACATGTGTGTAGAAATTGTGTTAATTCACACAAGTGGTAATCCACTTGGTTATAATTACAAGCTGTGAAGAGAATGTACAGCACCCACAACCACTTTTTATTTCCATTACACATAATCATAAACTAAAAAATTTATTCTAAGTTAGAATGAATTAGGGGCCTTGATGTACCCTAAAAAAAGAAACTGAATAAAAACAAACAAAGTTGTTCTAAATTAGATTGAATTAGGGAATTGGTGCTACCATAAAAGAGAAATAAAATGAAGGAAACATAGCAATAAAAGTTATTCTATGGTAGAATGAATTAGGGGCATCACTGTTACCCTAAAAAACTAAAGAAAATTGAAGGAAATAAAAATGAAATACAAAAACATGAAATGCAAAGTGGATGTATGATACACATAATCACTATTAATGCCCATTACAAATAATCATAATTTAAAAACAAAAACAAAAGTTATTCTAAGGTAAATTAATTAGGAGCATTGGTGTTACCTAAAAAGGAAAACAAAAAAAATCTAAAATTTGCATACAGATCTGTAGAGTTTGCATCATCCCATAATATGCAAAAACAACTATAGATGTGTGTAGAAATTATGTTAACTAACATATGTGGTCATACTCGTGGGTTAAACTATAGACAACAAAGCGGATGTACGACACCCACAATCACTTTCTCTTCACATTACGTCTAATCATAAACTAAAAAAATGAAAGTAGAGTGAATTAGGGGAATTTGTATTACCTTAAAAAGGATAGAAAATGAAGACAAATAAAAATGCAAAATTTATTATAAACTACAATCAATTAGGGGCATTGGTGTTACATTAAGACAGAAAGAAATAAAGGAAAATAAACACAAAAGTTATTATAAGCTAGCATGGGCACTATTAAGCATTTGTGGCATCGAATTGTTAATAAGCTTATTGATCTTTGTGCACACATGTTAGAGTGAGGTTTTGTTTTTCCTCACATTGTTACACCAAGTAAAAACCATTTGACTCAAACATAAATTTTTCAGCATTTATTTTATGAAAAAAAATGTTTAGAAACTTCATTCGATGATAAATCTAAGTATACATATTCCTTATGGCATACAACACATGCTTCGCTAGTTAAATTGAAGGCCTACAAATGCATTCGGGACTAAAGGATCGAACTGGAGGGAGTAAGATTGACAAGCAAGCCAAAGAGCATCTGACATGAAATCAAGCATCTATATATAAAAAAAGGTATTACACGCCTTTCCCCATATTTGCTTCCAATGTATTTCTTGCACTAGGACCCACCACACTACGTGCTGGTCACCGAAACATCATCTCGCGCACCATTTTGTGTCTGATGCAATCTACCGCATCTAACCCCCCCCCCCCCCCCCCCCCCCCCAAAGTCTCATCTGACAGTCCAGTCATTGTTTGGACAGAAAAATAGAAGGAATAAGGCCACCCAACCGGACCTCCACTTTATCTTCATATGACCGGGTTGTACGAAAATCCCCATATCCACCAAATATGGGGAGGATATGGGGATGTCAGGGCATGTTCGGACAACCCTTCACATAGGATGCAACCCACCCCAGACCACCTTTTCTGTTTCTTCATTCTTTCTTCTCCCTTTCTCTCTTCATCCCCACCAATCGCATGCATTTGACCGAACAATTCGAGGAGGATGTAGGGGACATGGTTCTATACATGCATAAAATGGAGGCACAAAATGGGTGTGCTCGGTCACTAACCGGGCACGTCCGCAGACGTTTGAATTTGAAATTAGTCAATTCTCATTGTAGATGCTCTTAGATCAGCTAATACAATAAGAGTTGACTACAAATAATATAATCAGATAATTAATAATCATCTTAGATTAGCTAATATAATCATCTAAAATTAATGCATCCTTAATTCGAGATCACAAAAGTGATTTGAATTAATTCAAAACATTGATTTCAATTATTATAAATTAGTAAAATTGCATGCACATTGCAACATGAAAAAAAATATCCCCACACTAAAAAGAGACAACGCATAAGGCACGGTAATCAGGTTGATATCGTAGCGATGAAAGACTTTCAGTTATTTTAATTTCATTCCTTTCAATTTTTTAAATAAGAAAACAACCATTCATTCCAAATTTGTTAAGCTGCTTATTTTGATGTGTGAAACTGAGTAAAGGTTCTTATTTCATTGAGTGAAATTAACTATTTGAAATGAGTGGAACTTGTTTAAAGCAGTGAAACTATTTTTTTTTGAATTGATAAAACTGGAATTTTGAAATTGGTGGAATGTGTTTCTAACGAGTGAAATCACTTATTTGATATGAGTAGAAAAAACATATAAGTGACTGACATTAGCATTTTGAAATAAGTGAAATCTATTTTTCTAAATGACTAAAATCGTTTTCTAAAAATGGTCTATTTATTAATTATGTGAAAATATTTTTTAATGCGTGGGAAAAGAACATGATCGATAGGAGGATGAGGATGCCGCAGAGACATGGTGCGACAAGCTGCTTCAGCGGGAAGGCCATTACATGTTTCACACCGGTCGTAGCAAGCATGACTGCCTCTGTCAGTCTCAAACACTCTCTGATGCATCATACCAACTAAGCCCGCTTGGTTATTTATAGTGGTCAGTGGGATTATGAGAAAAGGCAGTTCTGTTAACCCACACGCTTCATAGAAGTCAATATATGTATGACTTTTGATCAGAAGTTCTCTACTTTAGACGGAACTGCGAGCTGCCACATACGCTCCCAGCGAGTGTTCTCCCTTTGCCCCGACGAAGAATGGCGGCGCCCATCTTCAAATCTTCCAGCGACTAGTGCTCGATACTCCGATCGGTCATCGATCTGACTCTGAAGTTTCCAAGTTTTTCCAGAGCAGATCGACCTGGCTGTGAAGTTTCCAAGTTTTTTCAGAGCAGATCGACCTGATTGTGAAGTTTCCGAGTTTTTTCCCAAGTTCAATCAGTTCATTCATTGGGTCGTCTGCATTAGCGCGTGGTAGTAGTAGCGCGGCACCCGCAAACAACACGCCACACTTTTGTGAAATTCTGTAAAGGATGGTTCTTTCGGAAACAAAAAGGATTATTGCGGTGAGGGTCATGTGGACAAAATATCCTGTGGCAACGATAACTGTCGAGCATCGTTCTATCCCCTCCATGGCCGGCGACGTCCGTCGCGCGATGGACCATCGCTGGAGCTTGCAGCCAACGTACCGAAGTTGACTTTTTTTTTCAGTCTAACCATTTTTTATAACTAATAACTAAGCCTAACGGGCCAGCGAGTGCGAGTTTTTGCATTTCGGTCAGGGAACGTCATCAGTCCAGGTTGCCACGCTTTTGTAAACCGGTTAAAGTTTTTCTTTTTTGAACACATACACTCAACCTATGAATGAATACATTGACACATACACCCTACTGTTATAAGCATCTTCGAGAAACTGAGCCGGCATATCATTTTGAGATTGACAAAATCATTATATAAGTCTCGTATTCGACGAAAACGTCCCACTGAACAGGCTTCTCTAAAAATCCTAAAATAAATCGAAAAAATGCGAGCATTAGAATTTAAACTTTGATGACCGCGAAAAGTATATTCCTTGAAGCAACTACTCTGTCCACAACGACAAATAGTGCTTCTTAGAAGAAAACAATTATGCTTTCACAAGAACACATACTACTTCCATGAGAAGCACCCTTCTCGAAAAGAAGCACGTAGAACAGATTATTTTTCTCTGGTGGAAGAACGAATTTGTTTCCGCGAGAAACACAGTTGTGTTTCAAGAATGTGCTTCCACGAAAAGCACATATGTGCTGTCCGGGAAAAGAAAATATATTCTACCACGAGAAGCACATGCTCAGCTTCTCTGAAAAAAAGGAAAAGCATATCATGTGGTTCCCTACAGAAAGTGGAAAATCATAATCGGGCTCTGGTTTTTTCTTTCATTTTTTGTATTTGTTTTTTAGTTCAATTTTTATTTATTATTTCCTTTTCTTTTTGATTTTTTAATATTTTTTGTGAAAAAAATATTCTAAAAAAACGACGCGAGAAATCTAATCAGGAAAACAGTCGGTATTTGAATGCGTGGTTCATGGATAAAACATTTTGAAAAGATGAATCAAGAAAAAAAGGATAAACTCACAGGTTGTCATAAGTGATACATGTAGTGCATCATTTGTCAAATCAAAGAAAGTGGAGAGTGACCTTTGCAAGAGGTACCCCTTAACTAGCGATGTTGATAGCACACTTATAGTGAGTTGAAAGGGGCTCTCACCTGAAGGTTTCTCAAGTGCGTAATATTTTGGGCTAGCCCATATTCACTCTTTCGAGTTCGCTCTCTCGTGATCACGTCGCTTGTTCACTCTGGTTTTCGTTTGTTTTTTCTTCATGTGTTCTTTATTTATTTCTGGTTTTCTTTGGTTCTTTGTTATACTTTGGTTTTCTGTTGTTTTTTCATCACTTACCTATCTTTTTTATACTTTGGTTTGATTTCTTTCTTGTTTTTCTTTGTTTCAGTTTCAGTTTCTATTGTTCCATTCTTTTGTATTGATTTCCTTTTTTTCTTTTATTTATTTATTTGTCAACTTTCGGTGGTTTCTTTTTTTTTTCATTTCTATGTCAGTTTTCATCAGTTAATGTTTTGTTCGACACCTCAATGCTTTTTTAGTACATAATGTACATTTTCAGTGTACCTGTGAAACATGTTTTTTGACACACGCTGAACATTTCAATACAAGATGTACATTTTTTTTCATAATTACAAATTTTGAAATATACTGTTCGGATTACATGGCCAACATTTGTCAAATACATCTTGAATATATTTTTAACAGCATTAAATATATTTTCACACATGATGTACATGCTTTGTATGCAAAAGAAAGATATTTATATAGTTGTTTAATTTTGTTTCAAAATAAAGAGTTAACTCTTTTAATATATATTTCTGATGCCTACCTTTATTTATTGTATGTTGTACATTTTTATTATAGATCAAAAATATATTTTATACATGTTTATGATCAATACTTTTGCATACACATTGTATATTTTTGTGTACTTTTTCCGTATACATAACAAACATTTATTTTATACATATCTGACATTTTGTAAATGCTTGATTAAAAAATCATTGAGTAATATTATTTAAATACATGATCAAGTTTTTCCATACACATTGTATATGTTTTATACACTTTTCATATACGTGAGAAACATTTTTTTATGTAAAAAATTAATATTTTTCAAATGGTTGATTAACATTTTTAAAGTGTTTTATGTTCATTAATTTTTGAACATTTGTAAGTATAGAGAAAAGTAAAAATAGAAAGAAAAAAACAATTGAATAAAAAAACTCGGAAAATAACAAGATTGTGGCATGTGGCCTCCAGCGCGCTGGACCGGCCCAATTTTGCGCTCGCCCAAGCAGACATCTTGCTATAAGCAAGACATAGGCACGCCCAATCATAAAGTGAGATAAATCACACAAGAGAGCCTCATGTAGGCCGACCAAATAGCGACACTTTCCTTTTTATCTTGTTTTGAATTTTTCATCTTTCGGTCGGGAATGGGCCGGATCAGTCCGCGGGGCCGCTGAACCGACCCAAAAATTCAAGGCCAATGGGCATGTGAGTCGGTCTTAGAAGAGATTGGGGTCGACAGAGCCAGAACCGAGTGACCCGTAGGATCTGCCGGGTCAACCCACCTGATAGTCTTATATCTCAAATCAGTTGATATCTCTGTCACGTCAGTGTTGTCGTAGGACCCGATTTTGCGAAGTTGTCTACCACATATTTCAGGCGAACGCTGTCATATATTAACAACAAAATTGTCTTGATATGTTTTGGCGAGATGCGCACATACAAAACCATAAGCAGGCAGCTTAATTTTTTGTATTAACCATTTATTATAAATTTTATTAATTATTACACTAATTGGATTTCACTAAACCGTACCTAATTTTAACATTTCGTTTGTCCACAAGGCAAAGGCAATGTAAAGCAAGAATTTGGGTTGACCCGAAATACTCATCGGGCCAATGAGGCCACCAGCTATGCTTTATAGGGTCGACCCGTGGCCTATCAAATTGGCCTTGCGGGCACAGGGGCCGGATCCAAGGCTAGGTTTGGTCGGCCCAATCCTATTGTGAATTTCTTGCCTGCTTTGTCTTTTCCTTTTTTCCGATATACTTTAACATTGTTTTGGGACATGATATATATTAAATAATGTTTTTCATGGAAAAATAGACATGGACATTTTTTATTATAAATTGTATGAACATTTTTCTAAATTTAAGTTTTTCATGAAAATGTATACTTTGGATGAAAATGCATGAATAAATTTCAGAAAATGAATATATTTAGTAAATATGCGTGAACATATTTCATGAAACTTATAAAAATATATGTATTTTTTAAAATACATGATCATCATACAAAACGTTAAATAAACCAAAGGTGAAAAAAGGAAAAGGAAGATGAAGAGATACACAAATAGAAATAAGATAGAAAAAATATAATTAAAGAAGGCGCAGAAAAATCTAGCGAATGGAGCATAAAATAGAGTTTGTGAGATGCCCTGGTCAACCACACATGTTTCTGTTCCTTTTTTTTGTATTAAAAGTACTTGATGGATTATTAGAAACGTGTTTGCTAAAGCACATCTAGATTTGCCTTAAGTATTGCACATCTAAGTATTATATGATTGATCTAACTTGAAGATTCGTGCAGATACTTTCTTTTTCCTTTGTTCTTTTTTCTTCTTATATTTGATTGAGCCACTTATATGTGCAATACTTAGGGTTAGATCAATGATATAATACTTGGATGTGCAATACTTAGGGCACATCTAGATGTGCCCTAGATAGACTTAGAAACGGGTAAATATCCGCTAGAAATTTGGACAAAATGTAAAAAAAACATATGGCTGCTTATTTTGCAGAGTAGAAATCAAAGGCTATTGCATCTCAAATAGTTTAAAACCACCGTTACATAAGTCTATGTTCATCGCGTATTCGTAAAAAATCATTGTATAGTAAACCTTCTTCATTGTATATTTTGAAAAAATGCATGCATAAAATTAATGTTATAAACGAAAATAAAAAAAGGTACCTAGTAAATGCAGCGTCACATGCAAATAAAACACAAAATCAAGGGTCCAAAAAATATGTTACGAGACCACTTGCTTGACATTTCTTCTCATCCTTTTCTTTCCTTCTCAACATATTTCTCAATAAAAACAAAACGGTTAGGAACAATTTCACTAGACAAAGAGGGTTATGTGGTATGAACCCTCAACATGTGACCTTGCGCGATGTAGATTATTGGAAGTATTTCGCTCTCACCACCAAGTTATATAAACGTGTGGGTGGCGCGAAAGACTTTCAATAAAATACGCCGTAGTAAGTGGCCCCATAATTAAGCTTTGTTTAGACGATACAAAAACAGAACCCGAGACCTAACCTACATGCCAAACCATGCCATGACAAGCGTACCCCCTAAATAATCAATTTCACCCCCATCGTATATGACTTGCTTGTCCCTCCGTTTAAGATATGGAAGCAATTCGGGTCCAACACGAAGAACCCGAATTAGGAGCGCATATATGTATCGCCGCCGCACCAGGAACCACCACCAACCCACAGAGTATCTAATCTACTTCTCTGGCTCTCACTCACCCACTCTCCCCAGCTTTCATTGCCGGATTCAGCAGACATCTCTAGGTGTGAGGTATTTCCCCTTCTTTCTGCAGATTTTCATGTTTTTTCTCCTGCAAAATATCACTCCTAGTAGATTCCAAAACGGAGAGAAATCTCGTGATTTGCTTGCTCATGTGATGACTTCCCAGCATGGCACTATGATAAGAAAGGACTTTTCTCAGTCAAATCTGTATACAAAGTAGCACGGGATTGTGAAGCACATGAATCTGTGAAAGGGTTACCGGAATGCTCCAGTCCAGTGGAAACACATGTGGTTTCGAATGGAAGAGACTGTGGTCACTCCCTCTGCCTAACAAGATTCTACACTTCGTATGGAGAGTAGCCACCAATAGTCTACCAATGAGGATGAAACTGAAACAAAGAGGTATGGACATTGATACCAGATGCCCACTTTGTTTTAGATCAAATGAAGATGGAGGCCACATTTTTTGCAAATGCAAATTAGTTAAACCAATCTGGAGAGGGCTACAAATGGACGACACAAGAGAGTTAATTGCTGGATGCCCAAGTGGCCCATATTTGCTACAGGAAATATTCAATCTAAACGAAGAAAAAAGGCTCACAACTTGTTGTTTGCTCTGGATCTGGTGAGCGGAAAGGAATAAAGCAAACCGGGCAGGAAAACCAAGAACATCAGATGAAATAATTAGCTCTATATCAGCTCATGTGTTGGAATACAAGAACATGCAGGTAAAGAAACTGACACCAAGTAAAAAGATGCAGCTGCAATGGTCTCGACCGATGCATACTTTTTTAAAGATCAACACAGATGGGGCCTTTAGGGAACACTCCTTTTCAGGTGGCTGGGGCTTTATTGTCCGGAATGATCGAGGAGTGGCAGTAGCAGCTGGACAAGGTCATCTTCAAGAAGTCGGAAGTGCTCTACAAGCTGAAGCTCGAGCTCTTCTCCACGCGGTGCAAATCACCTCATCAATGGGGTGTAATTAGGTGATTCTAGAGATAGATTCGACAGTATTGAAGAAAGCTATCACATCAAGCGATTATGATCTAGCACTGCTAGGTGTTCTATTTAGAGAAATAAAAGCCATGTTGTGTGTTAGTTTTGAAAATTTCAGAATATCTGTTGTACCAAGATCATGTAATGTAGTAGCACATGAACTAGCTGCGCGTGGCGCTCTGTTAGGGGATGGCGATTGTGAGGTGTGGGTTGACCATCTACCACAGTTTGTACTAAACCTGTGTGCTGGTGATATGTCCAGCACATCAGTTTAATGGAATACATATGTGTTTCCTTTCAAAAAAAAAAAACGGCGCTTAATGTGCCATATATGATTTGCACTTGCTTGCAGAGAGACAGTAGTTTTTTTGGAGGGATAGCGAGACCGTATGGACTTGGGGCGCATACTGAGGTCATGCTATCGTCAGTCAAATTTATTTTATTTTTTTATTTTTTTATATGTATATATATATATATTATACATTATTGAGAGAACATAAATTTAGTTAAGATATTCAAAACCAAAATTTTAAGAAATGTTAAGGTATGATAAAAAAATGTTTTCTCACAATTTTTTTGATAACATAAAAATGTTCGTGAGAATGAAAAAATGTTCCAATGTTTCGAAATGTTGTGTGTGAAAATTTTCAAAAATGTTTTACAAAGTAAAAAAGAAATGTTTGTGTGATATAAAAAACATTTCGTATCATTAAACAAATGTTGGCATTTTATGTAAATATTCCAGTGTTTCAAAAAATGTTACAGTGAAAATAATTGTTTGCATAAGTTCAAAAGATGTTTAAGAAATATTCTTGTCTTTCCAAAAAATATCCGTGAAAATTTTAAAAATAAATTTACAGAGTATAGAAAAATGTATATCCACTAATAACATTTACTTCATTGCTCAAGTATGATTTTATTTATTTATTTTTAAACGGAGACAAAAGATTTGCCTTATCTACTAAATGAGTAGAATAGATTATTGGAGTGTTACAAGACCTCACCCAATGCAGCCTGACAATTACTCACTTAATACAATTTTCCCTAGTTTCTTAGCACCGACGATCACCCATAGCTTAGCCTTGTCGGTTACAATTTTAAGAAGGATTGGCGACGCCGCGTTCTTGTGTCAGAAGATCCTGGCATTCCTCTCAATCCATATTGTCCAAGTCACAAGCATGGTGAGGAAGGCCATAGCTCTCCTATTGGGGTTTGCCATGTCGGTTCGCTTATCCCACCATTCGAAGAGGGATTCGTGAAGGTGCCAAATGGTGGTGGTGTCCATGTGCACAAGCCCGTATTTTTCAATGACCATGTTCCAAAGCCGTGCAGCAAAGCGGCATTTGACGAAGAGGTGAATGGTCGTTTCTTGGTCTCTCTTACATAGAGGGCAAAAGCCCCAATTTTCCCAGCCACGATGCTCCAGTCGGTTGGTGTGGTCCAAATCCGTTCGCAATGTGAGCCATGCAAAAAAACTTAATCTCGGTGGGGGGGGGGGGTAAACTTTCCACACCATGAAGTCCATAGGAGAGAGAGAGAGTCAACCAAGGAACCGCACCTTGTAAGCAGTGGCCGTCGAGTATATCCCGTCCATGGATTGCTTCCAAACAGTGTCATCTTCGACAAGCTCGTCAAGGTGGAAATCATGAACAGGCATCCAAATGGTGAAGAGTTCTCGAACGTGGTTCCCTGTGATGACAGTGTCCCAGTTGATCTGAAGCATCCAAGTGTTCCTATTAAGAGCCTCGTGCACCTTCCAAGTTTTCCTCCTTGAGGCCTCAAAGATGAGAGGTGCAATATCCTTGGGATTGTGGCCGAGTAGCCAAGGGGAGCCCTGAAAAGGTGGATGCATATAAGAATTCATGATCCTCCTCGGTACATGGATTACCCAATCTCACCCATAGTCTGCTTGGCTCCTTCCATTCATACCAAATACATTTGCGAGCAAACGTGTCAGTCTTGAGTACCCCAAGGCCTCCATATGTAGTAGGACGGCAAACAACTTTCCATTTAACTTTGCATTGTGCACCGGTTGTCTCGTTAGACCTCGACCAAAGGAAGGCCCTCTCGATCTTGTTTAGGTTGTGCAGAGATCCTTGCGGGACAATCATGGGCATGATGGAGTAGACCGCCACAGAAGTGATCATAGTTCAGACGAGCGCCATGCGGTCAATGGTGATGATGTTATGGCCCTCTGAGGTGACCAATTTGCTAGTTCCTTCGTACTCAAGAGACTGGAAGTCAACTTTCCTAAGTTGCCAAACCGAAAGTGGTAGACCCAAATGTTTTTATGGGGAAGGAGGCCTAGGACGACGGCATACTAAACAAGATGCGCTCCAGGTCGAGACGACCACACTAATGGGAACAACAAAGCATTTTTGAAGGTTGGTACATAGGCCCATAACATCCTCGAATCCTCACAAAGGCATAATTCACAAGCTTCACGGGCAAGGAGCCATGGTTTGAACCTTCATATACGTTGACGATGCGGCAACATTCATGGCTCTAATCAAGAAGGAGTTAATAATAACTGCGCGAGATAAAGAAGAAATATTTTAGGCTTAGTAGAACTAAAATTGAGTACATGAGGTGCGGTTTCAGTACTACTAGGTGTTGAGGAACGTCGCATGGGAAACAAAAATTTTCCTACGCACACGCAAACCTATCCATGGTGATGAGCATCTACGAGAGGGAGAGTGGATCTACATACCCTTGTAGATCGCTAAGCGGGAAGCGTTAAGAAACGCGGTTGGTGTAGTCGAACATCTTCGCGATCCACGCCGAGCGTCCCGCGATCTCATCACGATCCGTCCCGCGATCCAATCACGATCCGTCCCGTGAACTCATCACGATCCGTCCCGCGATCTCATCACGATCCGTCTCACGATCTTGATCACGATATGTCCCGCGAACTCATCACGATCCGTTCCGCAATTTCATCACGAATTGTCTCGCGATCTCGATCACGGTCCTTCCGATCTAGCGCCGAACGGACGGCACCTCCGCGTTCAGCACACGTGCAGCTTGATGACGATCTCCACCGTCTCGATCCAGCGAGAGGAGGTGGAGAGGAGAGAGAGTCCACCGTCAGCGTGACGGCGCTCCGGTGATGGTGGTGGAGTGATTCCGGCAGGGCTTCGCCTAAGCGTTGCGGAAAACCGATCTAGAGGAGAAACTGTGCACCGGTGAAACGGGTAGCACGTGGCCGGAAATTCTGTCCAAAAACCACCCAATCCACTAGTATATATAGGAGGAGAGGAGAGGAGAGGCAGCCAAGGCCTTTGGGTCGGCCGAAATAGGAGGTGGGAGCAATCCTACTTCACCTCCAATCCTAGTTGGAGTAGGATTGCCTCCTATTGGCTGATTTTCCACTTTTTGCTTTAGGACTTTCTCTCCTGCGCCATGGGCCTTTGTGGCTGTTTTCCCAGCCCACTAAGGGCTGGTTATTATTCTCCCACGGCCCATGGACCTCTTGGGGTCGAAATACCCCTCCCGGAGGTCCTCCGGTACACTACCGGCACTCCCGGTACAATACCGATACTCCCCGTACACTACCGATGAGCCCGAAACTTTTCCGGAAACCAAACTGGGACTTCCTATATATGAATCTTTACCTCCGGACCATTCCGGAGCTCCTCGTGACGTCCGGGATCTCATCCGGAACTCCGAACAACCTTCGGTCACCACCATACATAACTCTACACTACCGAAACGTCACCGAACCTTAAGTGTGCAGACCCTGCGGGTTCGAGAACTATGTAGACATGACCGAGACACCTCTACGGTCAATAACCAATGGCGGGACCTGGACGTCCACATTGGTTCCTACATATTCTACGAAGATCTTTATCGGTCGAACCTCTATGTCAAGGATTCAGTTAATCCCGTATATCGTTCCCTTTGTTCTTCGGTATGTTACTTGCCCGAGATTCGATCGTCGGTATCTCCATACCTAGTTCAACCTCGTTACCGGCAAGTCTCTTTACTCGTTCCGTAATACAAGATCCCGCAAAACAATTAGTCACATTGCTTGCAAGGCTTATTGTGATGTTGCATTACCAAGTGGGCCCCGAGATACCTCTCCGTTACACGGAGTAACAAATCCATGTCTCGATCCATGCCAACTCAACAGACACCATCGGAGATACCTGTAGAGCACCTTTATAGTCACCCAGTTACGTTGCAACGTTTGATACACACAAGGCACTCCTCCGATATCCGTGAGTTGCATGATCTCATGGTCATAGGAACATATACTTGACATGCAAAAAACAGTAGCAATAAACTGACACGATCATATGCTATGTTTGTAGTTTGGGTCTTATCCATCACATCATTCTCCTAATGATGTGATCCCGTTATCAAATGACATCTCATGTCCATGGCTAGGAAACCTTAACCATCCTTTGATCAACGAGCCAGTCCATTAGAGGCATACTAGGGACATGGTTTTGTCTATGTATCCACACATGCATTTAAGTCTCCGATCAATACAATTATAGCATGGATAATAAACGATTATCATGAACAAGGAAATATGATAATAACTAATTTATTATTGCCTCTAGGGCATATTTCCAACAGTCTCCCACTTGCACTAGAGTCAATAATCTAGTTCACATCACCATGTGATTCGCATTGTTATGAATCTAACATCCAATGAGTTCTGGGGCTCGATCATGCTTTGCATGTGAGAGAGGTCTTATAGTCAACGGGTCTGCGATATTCAGATCCGTGTGTACTTTGCATATCTCTATGTCAAACCGTAAACACTGCTACCACACTCCACTTGGTACTATTTCCAAATGGCTGCTCCACTATACGTATCCAGATTGCTACTACTAGTCATCCGGATAGGTGTTAAAGCTTGCATCGATGTAACTCTTTACGACGAACTCTTTATCACCTCCATAATCAAGAAACATTTCCTTAGTCCTCTGGTTACTAAGGATAATTCCGACCGCTGTCCAGTGATCCACTCCTGGACCACTCTTGTACCCCTTGACAGACTCATGGCAAGGCACACATAGGTGCGGTACACAGCATGGCATAATATAGAGCCTATGGCTAAGGCATAGGGGACGACGTTCGTCCTTTCTCTTTCTTCTGCCGTTGTCGAGCTTTGAGTCTCACTCAACTTCACACCTTACAAATCAGACGAGAACTATTTCTCTGGCTGATCCATTTTGAACTCTTTCAAAATCTTGTGAAGGTATGCACTCATTGAAAGTCTCATCAAGCATCTTGATCTATCTCTATAGATTTTGATGCTCAACAATTAGGTAGCTTTATCCAGGTCTTCCTTTGAAAATCACTTTCCAAATAACCGTTTTATGCTTTCCAGAAAATCTACATTATTTCTGAACAACAATATGTCATCCACATATACTTATCAGAAATTCTATAGTGCTCCCACTCACTTTATTGCAAATACAAGTTTCTCATAAACTTTGTATAAACATCAAAACTTTGATCACCTCATCAAAGCGTATATTCCAACTCCAAGATGCTTGATTCAGTCCATGGAAGGATCACCGAAGCTCGCACACCTTTTAGCATCCTTAGGCCTGACAAAACCTTCTGGTTGTATCACATACAACCTTTCCTCAAGTAAACCATTAAGGAAATGATGTTTTGACATCCATCTGCCAGATTTCATAATTGAAAACACAACAACTGCTAACATAATTCCAACAGACTTTTAGCATCGCTACGAGTGAGAAAGTCTCATCGTAGTCAACTCCTTGAACTTGTCACAAACATCTTTGCAACAAGTCGAGCTTTACAAATAGTGACATTCACCATCAATGTCTGTCTTCATTTTAAAGATCCATTTGTACTCAACGACCTGCCGTCCAACGAGCAAGTCTACCAAAGTCTACACTTGGTTTTAATACTTGGATCCTATCTCGGATTTCATGGCCTCCAACCATTTGTCGGAATCCGGGCCCATCATCGCTTCTCCATAGCTCGTAGGTTCATCGTTGTCCAACAACATGACCTCCAAGACAGAGTTGTCGTACCACTTAGGAGCAGTACACATCCTTGTCGACCTACGAAGTTTGATAGTAACTTGATCCTGAAGCTTCATGATCATCATCATTAACTTCCTCTTCAACTAACGTAGGCTTCACAGTAACATCTTTCTGCGCTGCGCTACTCTCTGGTTGAACAAAGGTTTAACAACCTCATCAAGTTCTATCTTCCTCCCACTCAATTCTTTCGAGAGAAACTTTTTCTCGAGAAAGGACCCAGTTCTAGCAACAAACACTTTGCACTCGGATCTGAGATAGAAGGCATACCCATCTGTTCTTAGGGTATTCTATGAAGATACATTTGTCCGCTTTGGGTTCTAGCTTATTATGTGAAAACATTTTCCACACAAGCATCGCAGCCCCAAACATTAAGAAATGACAGCTTAGGTTTCTATCAAACCATAATTCACACGGTGTCATCTCAACGGATTTAGATGATGCCCTATTTAAAGTGAATGTAGTTGTCTCTAATGCATAACCCCAAAAATTATAGTAGTAAAACGATAAGAGACATCACCGTATGCACTATATCAATAGAGCATGACTATGATGTTCGGACACACCATCACACCATGGTGTTCCAGGTGGCGTTAGTTGTGAAACAAATTTCACGTTGTCTTAAGTTGTATGCCAAACTCGTAACTCAGATATTCACCTCCACGATCATATCTCGGTCATTTTTATCTTCTTGTCACGATGATCTTTAAACTTCACTCTGAATTTGCTTGAACCTTTCAAATGATTCAGACTTGTGTTTCATTAAGTAAATATACACTATATCTACTCAAATCATCAGTGAAGGTAAGAAAATAACGATATCCACTGCACGCTACAAGACTCACTAGATTGCATACATCAACATGTATCATTTCCAATGAATCACTTGCCCGCTCCATCCAACGGGGTCCTTTAGTCATCTTGCCCAAGAGGCATGGTTCGCATGTCTCAACCGATTCGAAATCGATGAGTCCAAATATCCATCAGCATGGAGTTTCTACATGTGCTTTATACCAATATGACATTTAGCGGCAGTGCCACAAGTATGTGGTACTATCATTATTAACTTTGTATCTTTTGACATCAATGTTATGAACATGTGTACTACTACGATCAAGATTTCAACAAACCATTCTCACTGGGTGCATGACCATTGAAGGTATTATTCATGTAACCAGAATAACTATTATTCTCTGACTTAAATGAATAACCGTATTGCAACAAACATGATCTAATCATGTTCATGCTCAACGCAAAACACCAAATAACATTTATTTAGGTTCGTCACTAATCCTGAAGGTAGAGAGAGCGTGCGATGTTGATCACATCAACCTTGGAAACATTTCCAACACACATCGTCACCTCACCCTTAGCTAGTTCTCCGTTTATTCCGTAGCTTTTCTTTCGAGTTACTAACATTTAGCAACCAAACTGGTATCCAATACCCAGGTGCTACTAGGAGTACTAGCAAGGTACACATCAATAACTCGTATATCAAATATACTTCTGTCGATGTTGCCAGCCTTCTTATCTACCAAGTATCTAGGGTTGTTCCGCTTCAGCGACCTCTCACCTCATAATAGAAGCACTTAGTCTCGGGTTTGAGTTCAACTTTGGGTTGCTTCACTGGAGCAGCAACTGACTTGCTATCCATGAAGTTTCCCTCCTTGCTCTTGCCCTTTTCGAAACTAGTGGTTTGATTAACCATCAACACTTGACGCTCCTTCTTGATTTCTACCTTCGCGATGTCAAACATCGCGAACAGCTCAGGGATCAATACTTCTATCCCTGGTGTATTATAGTTCATCACTAAGTTCTAGTAGCTTTAGTGACAGTGACTTGGAGAACTATATCAATCACTATCTTATCTGGAAGATCAACTCCCACTTGATTCAAGCGATTGTAGTACCCAGAAAATCTGAGTACATGCTCAACGATTGAGCTATTCTCCTTCATCTTACAAGCAAAGAATCTTGTTGGAGATCTCATATCTCGCAACAAAGGCACGAGCCTGAGATCACAATCTCTGCTCCTAGAACATCTCATATGTTCCGTGACGTTCAAAACGTTTTGGAGCCTCAATTCTAAGCCGTAATGCATGACGCACTAAACTATCAAGTAGTCATCGAAACGTGCCTGTTAGATGTTCACAACATCTATAGACGACGCTAGAGGGGGTGGTGCACCGAGCGGTGCATTAAGGACATAAGCCTTCTGTGCAGCAATGAGGACAATCCTCAGATCACGGACCCAGTCCGCAATTTTGCTACCAACATCTTTCAATTCTATTTCTCTAGGAACATATAAAAATACAAGGGAGCTATAGCGCGAGCTAGTAATCTACAACATAATTTGCAAAGACACTTTGACTATGTTCATGATAATGAGTTCAATTAATCATATTACTTAAGAACTCCCACTCAAATTGACATCCCTCCGATCATTCGAGTGATACATGATCCAAATTCACCAACTCAAGTCCGATCATCACGTGAGTTGAGGTGGTTGCAATGGTGAACATCATTATGTTGATCATATCTACTATATGACTCATGTTCGACCTTTCAGTCTCTCGTGTTCCGAGGCCATGTCTGTACATGCTAGGCTCGTCAAGTTTAACCCGAGTGTTCTGCGCGTACAAATCTGGCTTGCACCCGTTGTATGTGAACGTAGAGTCTATCACACCCGATCATCACGTGGTGTCTCAACACGACGAACTTTCGCAACGGTGCACACTCGGGGAGAACACAGTTCATCTTGAAATTCAAGTGAGGGATCACCTTATAATGCTACCTCCGTACTAAGCAAAACAAGGTGCATAAAAGGATTAACATCTCATGCAATTCATAAGTGACATGATATGGCCATGAACTTGTGTTTAAGATCTCCATCTTCGAAACACCGGCATGATCTCCATCGTCACCGGCACAACACCATGATCTCCATCATCTTGATCTCCATCAATGTGTTGCCATTGGGGTTGTCACGCCCTGCATGCTTCTACTACTATTGCTACCGTAGCGATAAAGTAAAGCATTACATAGCGCTTAATGATTGACACGCAGGTCATACAATAATTAAAGACAACCCTATGGCTCCTGCCGGTTGCCGTACTCATCGACATGCAAGTCGTGATAATCTATACATCACATGATCATCTCATACATCACATATATCTCATCATGTAATTGGCCATATCACATCACAACATACCCTACAAAAACAAGTTAGACGTCCTCTAATTGTTGTTGCATATTTTACGTGGCTGCTATGGGTATCTAGCAAGAACGATTCTCACCGACGCATAAACCACAACGGTGATACACTAGTTTGCTTTTCAACCTTCTCAAGGACCGCCTTTGTCGAATCCGATCCAACTAAAGTGAGAGAAACTGTCACCCGCAAGCCATCTAGGCAACAAGTTGCGTCGAGGGAACCGGTCTCTCGTGAGCGTACGAGTAATGTTGGTCCGGGCCGCTTCATCTCACAATCCCGCTGAACCAAAATATGACCAAGGGAGGAAGCAATCTAAGCATCAACGCCCACAAACCTTTTGTGTTCTACTCGAGATCTCATCGAACCATCAACCTAGCTCTGATACCACTGTTGAGGAACGTCGCATGGGAAACAAAAATTTTCCTACGCACACGCAAACCTATCCATGGTAATGAGCATCTACAAGAGGGAGAGTGGATCTACATACCCTTGTAGATCGCTAAGCGGGAAGCGTTAAGAAACGCGGTTGGTGTAGTCGAACATCTTCGCGATCCAAATCGCCGAGCGTCCCGCGATCTCATCACGATCCGTCCCGCGATCCAATCACGATCCGTCCCGTGAACTCATCACGATCCGTCCCGCGATCTCATCACGATCCGTCTCACGATCTTGATCACGATATGTCCCGCGAACTCATCACGATCCGTTCCGCGATTTCATCACGAATTGTCTCGCGATCTCGATCACGGTCCTTCCGATCTAGCGCCGAACGGACGGCACCTCCGCGTTCAGCACACGTGCAGCTTGATGACGATCTCCACCGTCTCGATCCAGCGAGAGGAGGTGGAGAGGAGAGAGAGTTCACCGGCAGCGTGACGGCGCTCCGGTGATGGTGGTGGAGTGATTCCGGCAGGGCTTCGCCTAAGCGTTGCGGAAAACCGATCTAGAGGAGAAACTGTGCACCGGTGAAACGGGTAGCACGTGGCCGGAAATTCTGTCCAAAAACCACCCAATCCACTAGTATATATAGGAGGAGAGGAGAGGAGAGGCAGCCAAGGCCTTTGGGTCGGCCGAAATAGGAGGTGGGAGCAATCCTACTTCACCTCCAATCCTAGTTGGAGTAGGATTGCCTCCTATTGGCTGATTTTCCACTTTTTGCTTTAGGACTTTCTCTCCTGCGTCATGGGCCTTTGTGGCTGTTTTCCCAGCCCACTAAGGTCTGGTTATTATTCTCCCACAGCCCATGGACCTCTTGGGGTCGAAATACCCCTCCCGGAGGTCCTCCGGTACACTACCGGCACTCCCGGTACAATACCGATACTCCCGGTACACTACCGATGAGCCCGAAACTTTTCCGGAAACCAAACTGGGACTTCCTATATATGAATCTTTACCTCTAGACCATTCTGGAGCTCCTCGTGACGTCCGGGATCTCATCCGGGACTCCGAACAACCTTCGGTCACCACCATACATAACTCTACACTACCGAAACGTCACCGAACCTTAAGTGTGCAGACCCTGCGGGTTCGAGAACTATGTAGACATGACCGAGACACCTCTACGGTCAATAACCAATGGCGGGACCTGGACGTCCACATTGGTTCCTACATATTCTACGAAGATCTTTATCGGTCGAACCTCTATGTCAAGGATTCAGTTAATCCCGTATATCGTTCCCTTTGTTCTTCGGTATGTTACTTGCCCGAGATTCGATCGTCGGTATCTCCATACCTAGTTCAACCTCGTTACCGGCAAGTCTCTTTACTCGTTCCGTAATACAAGATCCCGCAACTAACAATTAGTCACATTGCTTGCAAGGCTTATTGTGATGTTGCATTACCAAGTGGGCCCCGAGATACCTCTCCGTTACACGGAGTAACAAATCCATGTCTCGATCCATGCCAACTCAACAGACACCATCGGAGATACCTGTAGAGCACCTTTATAGTCACCCAGTTACGTTGCAACGTTTGATACACACAAGGCACTCCTCCGATATCCGTGAGTTGCATGATCTCATGGTCATAGGAACATATACTTGACATGCAAAAAACAGTAGCAATAAACTGACACGATCATATGCTATGTTTGTAGTTTGGGTCTTATCCATCACATCATTCTCCTAATGATGTGATCCCGTTATCAAATGACATCTCATGTCCATGGCTAGGAAACCTTAACCATCCTTTGATCAACGAGCCAGTCCATTAGAGGCATACTAGGGACATGGTTTTGTCTATGTATCCACACATGCATTTAAGTCTCCGATCAATACAATTATAGCATGGATAATAAACGATTATCATGAACAAGGAAATATGATAATAACTAATTTATTATTGCCTCTAGGGCATATTTCCAACACTAGGCACGAGGAGGGGGGTGAGGTTAGTCTTGATGGGCGGGTGGTGCCTTAGAAGGACACCTTTCGATATTTGTGTTCAATGCCATAGAAGGATGGGGGTATTGATGAAGATGTGAACCATGGAATCAAAAACTGATGGATAAAGTGGGAGAACTTGTGGCATTCTGTGCGACAAGAGAGTGCCACAAAAATTAAAAGGTAAGTTCTATAGGACGACGGTTCGACCCACAATATTGTATGGCGTTGAGTGTTGACCGACCAAACACGACATGTCCGACAGTTAGGTGTGGCGAAAATGCGCATATTGAGATGGATGTGTGGGCACACAAGGAGGGACCGAGTTCGGAATGATGATATACGAGACAGAGTTGAGATAGCACCGATTGAAGAGAAGCTTGTCCAACATCGTTTGAGATGGTTTGAACATATCCAACACAGGTCTCTAGAAGCTCCAGTGCATAGCGGACGACTAAAGCATGCTAATAATGTCAAGAGAGGTCGGGGTAGACCAAAGTTGAAATGGGAGGAGTCCGTGTAGAGAGATATGAAGGATTGGAGTATCACCAAAGAACTAGTAATGGACAGGGGGTGCGTGAAAGCTTGTTATCCATGTGCCAGAACCATGAGCTGGTCACGAGATCTTATGGGTTTCATGTCTAGCCTACCCCAACTTGTTTGCCACTAAAGGCTTTGTTGTTTTTGTTGTTGCATGGAGAAAAAATTCACCTAAATACATAGAAAGCGGTACCTATGGGCTGGCATATATCAAAACTGCAGCACATGAAACCGCATATGCTCTTTTTGGCTGCAGAACTCCTTTCCTCCAGAACAGCAGTGTAAAGCAACTTCAGTAACATTGCCGTGTATGGCTTGATGTTAATCACCTTCTGTACCCACAAGGTGATGAAGCTACTTACCAAGTACCAACACCAATCATGAGTCCCTGAAATCAGACACGTGAACAGTGACGTGGTGACTAAAGTATGTGAAGTGAAGTGGTACGTGGTATCATGAATGCTACTTACTCCTTCTATACCAAAATATTTGTTGTTTTAATAGGCTAACTTAGCCTACTAAATATTTCTATATAGAGGGAGTACATGGTTTCTATTAGCACAAAAAGTAACCATTTGAGCCAACCGTGGAATCAATAGCTCGAGTGCATTTCTATCGACAACTCGATACATATATGAAGGGTTCCCATTTAGCTACAGATGCATGTGGGATCGCTAGAAGGGATGTCTAGAGGGGGGTGAATAGACTACTTGACAAAATTAAAACCTAACATCTTCCCAAGTTGATTGGCTGGCAAATTTTAGCAATTCTAACAAGTCTAATGCTACATTCAGGGGAACTTGTTCGCCTGAATGGAGAAGGGAGACTTCCAGTTCCAGCCCGGTATCCTTGTGAGGTTCACGGCGTTGCCAGAAAGCCCAGCCATCGACTGGGACGGCCTGGAGCAGCAACTTCTCTTCGGAGGCAACACGTGGCCTGGAGGGGCGATCGACGATGCGTCAAGCCCTCCCGACATTGATTTGGGTGGAGTGGACCTAGACCACCAGCTGCTTCTCCCCGGCTACACTCCTTGCCCTGAATTGGCGATCGTCGCACTAAGAGCATCTCCAACAACCGCGCTAAACAAGCGTCGCGCCGCATATTTGTCATTTTTAGCTCGCGCGCAATCGATATGCTGGCTCCAGCAGACGCGCAATAAGCGCGTGCGCGGCATATAGAGTTGGGGGCGCGGTCCGAATCGCCATCGCGCGTTGTGTATTTGGTGCGCCAGCTTCCGCGCGCCGCACACTCGAGCGCTCGCGCCGCACTCTCTCTGTCGTGCCACCTTCGCCCGCCCACGCCGCCGCTGGTGAATCGACCCGATGGACCCCGGTGCCGGCACCCCCCTCACCCCTTCCTACTCCCGCGACCCCTCGGCCGCCGCCGACGCTGCAAACCCTAGCGCGGGGAGCTTTGCCTTCACCTTTGCCGGAGCTCCTCTAAGCACCGGCATCGCGTGCGGCCTTTTCATGCCGCCACGGATGACCTCGGCGGCGGGTGGCGGCGTGCCGGCACCCGCCGTGAAGCCATGTGCCCCCGTATCGAAGCTCCCAAATGCGGCGCGACCGAAGAAGGGCAAGGTATCGGCGAAAAAGAAGAAGGCGGCGGACGGCTCCGGCTCCTCGAAGACGTCGAGGAAGAAGGTTGCAGGGCGTGCGATGGGCGCGATGGCTATCGAAGCGCCGGTGAGCTCACTTGTTGAGCCGGCGGCCAACGCGCACAACGTGTTCGAGGGAATGCCCCAAAGGTATAAAATTTCGCCAACTTTTTGTTGTTGTATTTTTTGAATGCATACATATGGATAGCTCATTTTCATCGTTGTATATACTTTGTAGTTTCAACGATGAGGCATATATGTCAACTATGGGTGTTGGCTCCAACAATTCGCATTGGTCTCAAACCAATGACATGCATTTCGATGACCATGAGTTCGAGGTGGACGAGGATGGTGAGGGTATTGTCGACGCACCGAAAGGAAGAGGAGGCAACTACACCAATGATGAAGACGTCTTGATATGAATACTTGGTTGCAAGTGTCAAGGGATCCATCCGTTGGAGGTGATCAAAGTAGAGATGCTTATTGGAACCGGATGAAGGAGCATTTTGATCTACACAACAAGAGTGGAATTGACCGCTCGGAACGATCTCTTCGCTCTCGATGGTCGATAATCAACCGAGATTGTCAAAAATGGGCGGCCGCACAAAAGGCGGTTGACAAGTTGAACCCAAGTGGCACTAATGAAGAAGATAGGGTAAGTGCCATTTCATCGATGTTCATCATGCTTGTTGTTGGTGTTTGTAGTGCTAATTTGTTTTTTTATGTAGTTCAACATTCCACAAAACTTGTTCAAAGGAGAGGAGAAAAAGAACAAGAAAGGGAAGATCAAGAAAGGGAGACCGTTTACCTTGCCTCATTTCTATGAAGTATTGAAGGATGATGAGAACTGGAAGGAGCGTGAAGATATGGATGATTTGGATATGAGCAACAAACCCAAGCGAACAATTGAGTTGGATGATGAGGAGGAGGCATCAAGTGATGACGGCAATAGAAGCCCTATACCAAACTTGGTTTCATACTCGAAGCCAAAACGACCGGATGGTACCAAGAAAGACGCAAAAGAAAAGAAGAGGAGAGGAGATGACGAGCTCAAAAATGCTATGGAAGCTATTGTGAAGGCAAGAAAGGAAGCGGACGAGGCGAGGATGATGGCAAGGAACAAAGATGCCGTGGCCGAGGAGAGAAGGTTGGCGGCCGAGGAGAGGAGGATGGCGCCCGAGGATAGGAAGGTGGCATTGAAGGAGAGGAATGTGGCATTGGAGGAGCGATCTAGATTGTTGGATTGGGAAAAGTACTTGTTCTTGATGGACACAACTACCCTCAATGAGCCGCAAAAGGAGTATGTCAATCTTGCCTATGAAGAAGTCTTGATCCAAAAAAGAGCCATGATTCGCGGCAATGGGTGGCGGTGGCCTTGGCGGCATGGGAGGCAGTGGCCTTGGCGGCATGGGAGGCATGGGTGGCTTCGGAGCTACCATGGAGACCATGGGAGGCATGGATGGCTTCGGAGCACCTCCGGGCGGCATGGGAGGCATGAGTTTTGCGTCTCTCATGGACGGCATGGGAGCACCTCCGGGCGGCATGGGAGGAATGTCTTCCAGTGTGCCTCACACACCTTCGCATGAAGATGCCGTTGAAGATCTTGCCAACCCCTTCCGAGCTTCACATGATGATGCGGCGCGCGACAATGAAGAGGAGGAAGAATCGTCTTCGAATGATGAATCGGAGGAAGAGGAAGATGAAGATGAGGACGAGACTTGATTATTGATGGGCCATTCGTTGGTGTGAACTTTTGTGTCATGAACTTGGTTCGGATTTTGAACTTGGTTGTGTGATGTTGTGGGCATGGATTTGAACTTGTGGGCATGAACTTTTTATGTCATCATGAACTTGTTTGTGTGATTTAAATTATGCCATGTCTTTGTTTTGATGTTTTAAATTCATTTCGCGTCCAAAATGCAACATATGACAAGCTGTGGCTGCTCGCGCGCTAAAGTTTACAACGCCCGCTGGAGCCAGCGCTTCCTACCGCGTCAAGACAGACGATCGACGCGTCGCAAACGCTTTTTTAATGCGTTACGTGTTGGGCGGCTGTTGGAGATGCTCTGAGCCTCCCCTCCAGCTTGTTTGCTTCTCACATCACCCCCTCAGCCGCCACAAACACCTTCTTGAGTCAACCCGGTGTCGGTGTGGTACACACCATGGCATCCGAAGGTGCGATGGTTGACTTTGATTTCGATCTCCTGGAGCAGCTGCTCTCCAGCGACAACCACGGGCCTGGATTGGCGACCAACGATTCAAGTTCAACAAGCTTCTTTGCTTCTCCCTACACCTTCCCCTCTCGGATGCCACAACCAACTCGGAAACGCCTGCAGGTACAAACACTTGCTTGATCCAGCCCAGTATCCCCGTGCGACGCACCACATCGTCCGAAGATGCTGCCATTGACTCGGATCATGTCTTGGAGCAGCTGCTCTATCTCTCCGGCGACAACACGTGGCCTGAATTGGCGGCCTACCCTTCAAGCTCTGCCAGCCCCTTTGCTTCTGACTCCACCTTTCCCGTAAATGCCATAACCAGCAGAGGGACACCTGCAAGCACAAACACTTGCTTGATCCATCACAGTATCCCCGTGCCGTGCACCACGCCGTCCCAAGGTACAGTCGCTGTCTTGGATAGTCTCCAGGAACATATGTTCTTCGGCAACGACCCGTGGCCTGAAGTGGCGACGGACTCGTCAAGCTCTCGCAGCTTCTTCCCTTGTCCATCCATCGTCCTCTCACAGACGCCTGGGCCAATGTCCTATGTCGAGAAACAGTTTACGCAAGCACTAACCTACATTAGGAAGACGCAAAGAGACAACGATGTGCTCGCCCAGCTATGGGTGGCGACCAAGAGTGGTGACCGTCTGATGATGATGAGGACGAACGGGGCACAATTCACGGTCGACCAGAGCTCGGAAAGTTGCATACAGTTCAGGGACGTATGGCTGAGATTTGCAGATCCATCGCCTCAGGCGCTGGGGCTCGAGTCGAGAGAGTCTTTATGAGCAAGCTCCCTGAGTGGTCTGACTGGTCTCTGGGCCTGGGCGTTAGGTCCTTCGCCAAATATATATGAGATGCCCGTGGTGACCGATGTGAACGTTGTGAAAACTGTGGGGGTCCATGGGACGCTGTGGCTACCGGTGTTGGAGAGGGGGAACTACTCGTGCTTTGGTGTCATTGAATTGATCATGACCAGACAGAAGCTCAGTTTCACCTCTGAGCTCAATAACATCTGCGGTGCTCTTCACTTCAGGTAACCATACATCCATAGCTCACTTAATTGACCCGTAATGCATAGGACTTACAACAAGGAACTATATAGTGAGTTCTACTAAATTTCTTATTTGCAATGCTCCTTTCAGGCAGTTAACCTGGTGACCGCACAAGTTTCAAGCATTCCACGCACAAAGGTAAGCAGCAAAAGAATTTTGATACTAGTACCACAACTTTCAATAGTAGTATTATGGAGATGCTCTTCCTAGAACATAGGTAATGAAACATTAACAATCAGGATGCGGTCTTCAAAGTTGGTGTTGTTGACCAATTCATAGTAGGGCCAGGGTCTAATTTCGAATTTCATAGAAGTAGATTGTTGAATACAGTAATATTTTTTCCCAACCGGGCTTTCCATTATTTTTCATAACGAAAATATTCAGTACACAAGTTTCAGAACAATAGATTCAACGTTGAGTACAAGAATTGCCAATCTACAAAGAAAATTTCCTACTTACATTTCTCATTGCTTGCCTGCTCTTGTTGGTCATCATGCAGTTCAATGGTGCTTCATACAAGTTTTAAGATTAGCCTGCACTGCATCATCTACAAGCTACCATTAGCACAGACATGGGTCATATGTGCTCAACAAGGACAGTGGGGCAGACGCCACTCAGATGAGAGCTACCGATACTGCATCTCTACCATTGATACTGCATGCTACGTGAATGACCATCGGATGCAGAATTTCCATGACGCCTGCTCCAAGCACCACCTTCTACGCGGGCAAGGGGTTGCAGGGAAAGCCTTCACCACAAACCAGCCATGCTTCTTACCGGACATTGGATCTTCAACTAAACTAGAGTACCCATTGTCTCACCATGCAAGGATCTTCGGGTTGAAAGGTGTGGTGGCGATCCGATTAAGGTGCACACGCACCGGGTTGGCGGACTTCGTGCTGGAGTTCTTTCTGCCTACAGACTGCAGAGTACTGGAGGAGCAGAATGCGGTGTTGGACTCCTTGTCGGGAACCCTGCGAAGTCTTTGCCAAACACTACGCACGGTTACAGACAAGGAGCTGGAGGATGAAGCGACGTGGGAAATGAATGAGCTCAAGTCATTTCATCTTCAGAAGAAGAAGCCTATGAAAAGAAAACCAATGGCACGGAGATCACATGTGTGGAGATTCTTTACAGAGGTCATGGTTGGAGATACTGTTAAGGCTAAGTGCAACCATTGTGGTCTTGACCTTTGCTGTAACTCGAAAACCCATGGTACATCCTCCTTGGCAAATCACTTGAAAATTTGCAAACTTAATCCTAAGAGGATCGCTGGCCCAATATAAGCAAAGTACCAGTACTTGTTGTACTCCCTTTGTAAAGTAATATAAGACCTTTTAGATCCCTAGGTGGTACTTTGCATCTGCAAACAGGGAGGATAGTACTTACTGAAGCAGAGAATAATATCTGTTCGTCTTATGATCTTTTGAATTGATGTTAATTCTACCATGAGCTTTGCTATGTGAGGTGTCGGAGGTTATAGTTTGTTATTGCTGCTTTTTTTTCTAGAGAAAAAATTATGGTTATGATTTGGTGAACACTTTGTCAATCTTATTTTCGCATTGGTGAACTAGATTTTTGGAAAAGGCATTGGTGAACTAGATAGGCATGTATTTTCGGTTTTTGGAAGCCTGACGGCTTGTCTTCCAAGGCTGCTTCTTGCATATATAAACTGCATCAAGATCCAACTGAGGTTTCTCATTTGCCTCGTCAAAAGTCAAGTTCATTAATCCCTGTTCGAACAACCATATATATAATCTTGTATTACATTCCGTCTGAAATTACTTGTCACTGAAATGAATGTATCTAGACGTATTGATAGATCCATTTCAGCGAAAAGTAGGTCCGGCAGTGGGAGTACCACACAAGTGTTCACGGGACGTCTATGTTCATATCCTTAAACCTGTCATTAAATTCCCATTGCATTCCAACTAATTTCCCCCAACTGGACATAAATGATTAGCTCCACTAATGACCAAGTCCCAAGACTAGGTCCTTAGTCCTTGTACCAACCAAACAATGACAGGTGTGTGCAAACATTCCATGAACAACAACCGGCAAAAAAAAAAGCAACGAAAAATAAAAGTTTCAACCATGATAACATTCCTCGAAAACAAAACATTGCTACAGCCCAGGTCAAACAAATCACCGGTCGTTGCTGGAATTGAGCCACACGCAGCCAACACGCGAGTTGACCCTGCAACCTCCGACGCAGTCTCACCACCATCGATCAAATCATTGCTCCATAATTTCCGATCATCCATCAATCCCATCCCATCTCTTCCCCCATGTGACGTTCCATGAAACACCATCGGCATCAGCAGTAAGAAGCAGATCATCAAGGTCCTCACCATGGAGTCGTCCGCGGCGAGGAGGCAACCGAGCATGAGCAGCAGCAGCATGAGCAGCCAGCAGGTCTCGGGCTTCAGCAACTTCAGCAAGGCGGCGTCCGACGGATACCCGTACCCCTCCTCCTCGCCGGACACCTCCTACCGGCACCGGCGGCAGGCCTCGTCGTACAGCGCCCCGTTTTCTTCCCAGCTGAGCCGGAGCTCCACCCGCAGCAGCGGCAGCAGCTCCTTCAAGGCGGCAGCGCGGGGCGTCGCCGGCGTGTTCGGCACCTGCTTCGTGCCCCGGGTCAGGAAGGAGGCCGAGGATGAGCAAGAACGGGAGGTCTCCCAGGTCTCCCGGGGCAGCAGGAGCGGAGGGTATTCTCATGGGAGCAGGAGTGCCGGCTTCCATGTCTCCACGGATTCAGGTACCATTAAAACTTCTCACCCTCAGTTTTGTTGCCAGTAATTTTTCTGTTAGTCATGATCCTCTTGTGGGTTAAGCATCAAATTGACCATGACAACCATGGAAATCCTTGAGAAGATGAGAGTATTTATGGATTATGGCCTGTGGAAGTTGACGAATTTGATTGCAGCAGGGGCAGGCAAGGAGAGTGGAGGGCTCACCGTTGCGGCGATATTCAGGGCGACATCGAACTTCAGCGAGAAGAACATGGTCAGGGAGGGAGCATCCTGCAGCGTCTTCAAAGGGAAGCTCGGGGACGGGTCACAGGTGGCCGTTAAACGTGCCAGAAAGGTTACAAAAGAAGAAAAATATCATAAGAAAATATTCAGCAATTGATCATGGAGGCTGTAGATTCAGAAGTAGTAACTGACCGGGTATTTGGTTTCTGCAGCTAAACGGCCAGTGCCTATCTGCTGAACTTAGCAGGGAGCTGGAAACGCTCCAGAAGATCGAGCATCAGAATCTGGTGAGGTTCCTCGGCTTCTTCGAGCAGAGAGACGAAACTCTGATCGTCGTCGAGTACGTCGACAATGGCTCCCTTAGGGAACACCTGGATGGTATGCATTTCAATTGGTCATTGGCAGTTCTGAAATTTGCATTCACATTTGTAGTTTCAGTTAGCGATGCTCGAAAGATGTACTCACCAAAGATTTCTGAAAAATTCAGAATCACGCGGAACCGGGCTAGAACTCGCGCAGCGGCTCAACATCGCGATCGACGTGGCTCATGCCGTCACCTACCTGCACGAATACGCAGGTAATTCCAATCAAAACTCATTGTTCATGGTAGTAAGAAACAGAGGAAATGAAAGATGACAGGCAGTTGCAGTAGTATTAATAGCAGAGTATGCATGATGGTGTGTATCTGAACTTGGAATAAACGCATGGCATGGCAGAGCGGGCGGTGATCCACCGGGACATCCGGTCGTCGAACGTGCTGCTGACGGGGGCGCTGGCGGCGAAGGTGGCCGGGTTCGGGATGGCGAGGGTGTCGGGCGACGGCGAGGAGGCGACGCACGTGACGACGCAGGTGGTGGGCACGGCCGGGTACATGGACCCGGAGTACCTGGGCACGTTCCAGCTCACCGACAAGAGCGACGTCTACTCCTTCGGCGTCCTCCTCGTCGAGCTCGTCACCGGCCGCCCGCCAATCGAGCGCCGCCGCGGCCTCGAGCCGCGCGCCACCACCAAGTGGGCGCTGCAGAAGTTCCGGGGAGGCGACGCGGTGGTGGCCATGGACCCGAGGATGCGGCGGAGCCCGGCGTCGGTGGCGGCGGTGGAGGGGATGCTCCGGCTGGCCGAGCAGTGCGTCATGCCGGCGAGGCAGGACCGGCCGTCCATGCGGCGGTGCAACGAGGCGCTGTGGACCGTGCGAAGGGACTTCCACCGGAGGCAGGAGCCGCGGCAGGACGGGCCGGCCGCCGCGGGTGACAGGAGCTCCGAGTGGGTTAGCCGATGACGACGCCACAGAAGTTGCCGTGTCTTGAAAATTACGAGGCTGGTCAGTGCGCATACCAAGGAAGATTTGCAGTTTTCTTAGAAGAAGATTATTGTAATAATTGTAAAGTCGAAACCAACTTATGAACTCGTTACAAACACTTGTAGATATCGAACCAATAAAGCAGAGATTTGGAGAAATTATGCTCGAAATATCCTCCGGCAGCATCTGAAGACTGAAGCACATGGTAAAGTGAGATTGTTTTTAGAAAAGAAGGAAAACCCCGTCCTCTGCATCTGGACGATTCATTCAGGCATTTTATTAATTATTTACAAACACCTTACAAAGTAACACGTCAGTAAGTCTGAAGTCATCATCTTGACAACATCTGTCGCTATTCCTACCCACTTGATGAAGGGGTACCGATAGTCCGAACCGAATACCAAACAGACTTCGCTCCATACCCTAATATCTAAAACTGAAGGCCCCAACCAAGGCATATTGGCGGGTCCGGGGCACACACCGGTTCGGCGCACTCTCATAGGCCGCCCACTGCCGAGACCCTGCTACTCCATGCCGCCGAGACCCGCCGTTGTCGACATGCTAGATGCCACGCCGCTCCTCCTTCGCGAACACCACCTGCTACCACTCGTCCCATCCCCTCCACCTGCAGTTCCTCTAACCGAGCACCCGAACACCCCAGGCGGCTCCTCCAAGAAGGGCACGACACACGTAGTGCCGCCGCCACCCAATCTAAGGAGATTTTGGGTCTTCACCCGGGCATGGGGTCGGGGCGGAGCGAAAGGACCTCGACGGCGCCTGCAAGGAGGAGAACGGCGACCTCGGCCGTCGCCACCGTCGGGATGAGAGAATCGTCCTGAGTTTTCTCCGATTCGATGTCGCCTCTACCAACCCCCACAAACGCATCGAGGCCGACGGACGGGGCCGCAAGCCACCAAATGCGGCAGGAGAGAGCATGTAGCGGGGAGGAGATCCATCGACAACTCACCGCCCACGCGGTCAAGACGTCGTCCATCCACCATCCGCGAATGCCGCCAGCCGAGGACGTCGTCGCCATGCTGCCGCCCCAGGTCCAGAGATCTCCACAAGGACCAGAGCGACGAGATCTGCCGCCGCACGACCCACGCCGCCGCCCAAGCCAACGTCGGGAGCCAGCCGAGCGACGCCTCCACGCGCAAGAAGGTCCCAAGCGACCCCTTGATGTAGGGAAGGGAGGGGCCTCCGCCGCCACTGTCGCCCGCATGGGCTTAGCTTGATGGTGTCCTCCGACAGCGACGTAGGGAAGCAAAAGATGAGACGGCGTCCCCGGCGGCTGCGGCGATTGGATCCACTCGAGTCGCCCGATGTGGGGGCGATCCTTTTTTCTCGCTCAGCCGCACAACGTCTAAAAATGGGGCGATTTTCACTTCCTGGCCTCTGCACCAACTAAAGATGCATACGACTATTTTAATATGAGTACCAAGATAAACATGGTCCCCAAAAATTTTAGCGATCATGCGACAGTTCGGCGTCGGCCATGCCACAGTCGGTGTCCATCATGCCATCGGCCGGCGATTGCCGCAGGTTCAACGATCAAAACATGCTAATAGTTCGGCGTACAAAAAATGCGGGAGACGTGAGCATAGAACTCCTCAAACGGCCAGCTCCTCATCGTCTCCCGGAGTGACGGGAGAGGTCGGCATAGCGGTCGGCGTCGGTGAGGGCACGTTCAATGACGTCAGAGACGAGGGCGGGCTCGCCGATGGCGTGGGCGGTGCGGAGGGCGCCGACATGAGGTTGAGGATGAGGTTGCGCTCCGTCAAGTACCACGCCTTGACCTGTGGGTCCATCTCCGTCGAGACGCCTCCCATGAGGAACGCCAGGTCGGTGTTCCGTTTCTTCGCGATGATGTTGGTCCTAAGGAGGTCGAGCTTGGCGTCCTGCTTCGTCATCAGCGGCAACCACCTCGCCTCCGCCTTCTCCTCCCTCAGGGCAGAGTGGGTCTTTGCGTCGACGATGCATTGCTCGATCGACGCCTACAGACGTTCGGCAGCCGGCGTGTCGTTCCTGGCCTTCTTCGCCTTCTTGTTCCCTTTTGTCCGCCCTTCTGCTGCCCCAGCAACAGGCGCGTCCGGGCTGTACACACCGTCCTAGTTGGCGAGTTGAAGCCGGACCTCGGCCCATTTCTCGCAGGACTCGATCCGGGTGAACACATGGAGGAACTTGAAGTCGAAGCCGCTGTCCCAACGAAACAAGGCGAACATCCAAACCATATGCACCAAAAAGACAAGTGTTCAGCGAAGGATGGCGATGCCAAGTGTTCGGCGAAGGAGTCGGCGAACGTACCTGTTGTTCGACGCTTGCGCTGCCCTCAGGGCGAGCATGGACCTGTTCCTAGATGCCATGCCACTTGTTGCATGCCGTTTGAATGCCCCCTCAATGGTTGGACATGGCCTTGGTGTCGCGCTCCATGTACGTGATGGTGAACTCTGGGTCGACCAACTTGCGCTCGTCGAAAGCCGCCTTGATCCTCGCCCGGTACTTGTCGGTGTTCTGGTTCGCGCTGGTGATCGGGTCCATGCTGGCCAGTTTCCACGCTTCGACGAGGCACACATCCTCCTTCGACGTCCACTTGATGCGGGGCTCGCCCGGCTTGCCATTGGCAGACCTCGTCGTCTTCTTATTTTCCCCTTTGCCCTCCGCCGGAGGCGCGGGTTCCGGCACCGGCTCTTCCTCCTACATCTCCTCCTCCTTAGGCTCATCGACCTCGACGTCGTCCATGTCGCCGGTGTCCTTCGCCTCTTGCGTACCAAACCCGGGGCACGAGGCGGCCGCGGCAGAGCCGATGTTGATAATCTCCTCCATCTCGGCCTTGGCGTTGTTGTACTATGGTGTCGTGCCGGGCACGAAAGGCAGGGGGCGCGTCGCAGAGCCGTCGCGGACGAGCCGGAGTACGTCGGCGAAGGCATGTAGCCGTACTGGGCGTTGGGGTGGACGGCAGAGAAGGTGGAAGGCGTGCATGGGGAGGTGATGTTGGGGTTGAATGCGCCGAGGGCGTCGCCGTCGCCGTACTCCGGTGAGGGTATGTAGCCCCACGTTGGCGAAGGGAAGTTTGGGTTGGCCAGAGACACGACTCTTTGTTGTATGGCCAACATGCCTTGTGGCAACGGGCCCGCCTGCTGCCGTCATGGGAAAATCGGCCGGTGAGACGACACCTCATGCTCAACCGCAACCGCCGTAACATCCCTGGCTTTCTTCATGAGAAGCCTGTTGCGGCGATCAATGGTCACCGCCTCCCTTCGGTCGACGTCGGCCTTCCACTCCGTGTTTGTCAAGCCCGCCGGCTTTGGCATCGGCGCTCGGGCCTTGCGCAGCTTAGCGACGACGAGGCCGGTGGCTTGGCGAGGCGCGGCATACTTCCTTGGTAGCATGGCGGCAAAGGGAAGATGGAGGGAAATGGGGAGAGAATGGCGGGGGAAACGGCAAGATGGAGAGGGAAAAGGACAGGAAATGGCGGGAAGTGGTAGCCGGTCTCGTCGACAGCTTGGCCCCCACCCGTTTTTTCGCTTCAGCCGGCGCCCCAGGAGCCCCCCAGCGCCCTGGGTTAGGCCTGGGTTCGCCGGTCCAAAAAAGGGGCCCAACCGGCGAAAATCGGCGTCTTGAGGGGCGACTGGGCATTTTTTTTCGTCCGCCGGCGATAAAAAAGAGGCCTGGGGGTCCTTTGGGGCCGCGGCTAGAGATGCTCTAACAGTGAGCTTTTCCACTAGCAACACATGTGTCTGGTCACAATTTTGTATCGGTTTTGTAGCATGTTTAAACCATTAGTAATAAGTGTGCACGTGCAATGCACGTTTCGACTAAATTCGATGTCTGATGCAAGAATTCAAATGCATAGGAAAATAATTAGTTACTCCCTCTCCATTAATTTTTACAAGTGTGATTTTTTATTTTAAGATGTAAACTCTTCTTTCTTTGAAAAATATGTAAGTAATAATGACACTCCAAGACAACGACCTATTATCAGCTGCAAAAATATGTTTAAACCATGTGTGAGTACTGAATGTATTTCATTATATGTAACAATATCCGACGTCGAGAAGAAAACACAAAACCATTAATCTTTAGATCTGATATTTTGTCCAGGCTGAATGTCAACACGCACATAATGCAAGATTTGAACCCAACAAAATGCCTATGATGCAACATGTTCATCAACAACCAAAGACCAAAAGGCCTGGGCAATTTATTGGGATATAAAAAAAGTTCTGTAGAACCATCATAATTTACGTGCTTGGGACGCTATTGCCACATAAGAGTGGATGAATGAAAGTGTTTTCAATAGAATGTACAGTTTTTTTTTTCAAAAATAGTTCACAATTCTCTAGCTTGCTTAACCTTGTAGATAGTTCCCAATTCTCTAGCTGGCTTAACCTTGTAAATAGTTCTCAGTTCTCTTGCTGGCTTAACCTAGTAATGTAAGTAATCAGGAATCCAATGATCATATACAGACACTATAGTCCATGCTGCAAACTGAATTTGCAAACGATCATGGACATCTTGGCATTGATTTCTGGATGGCTTAACCTTGTAGTAATATACATAACAACGATGGTTTTGGTAAGGGCGCTTTTACTTTCCCCTAGCAATGCATCTCCTATTCCTTGCAAATATTAAGACATAAGCTACAAATAAATGATTAGATAAACAACAACAGGTAGCATTCTCGCAAGCCACTTCCACATAAGAGTAAACCAAAGAGAAAAGAAATAATAAAAAGAAATAGTACCATAATCTTTTATATTAGTTGAATATAATTGTTGTTGGCTGCATAACACATGTAGAAATCAGAAAAATGAAAAAGATTAGTATAGTGAAAGGAAATGAGAAATGTCATGGAACTGTGAGATGCATTGTCATGAATATATAAGAAACATTTTTCATCACTCCAAGCATCTCCATACAGAAGCTGTATACTATATGCAATAATCAATGATGAGTGGTTTGTGATGCTGCATCTTCTCCTGGACATTGGTATTTCCTTAATTTAGCATGTATAAAAGGCACCATGCATGTTATAAGACATAACAACTGCTGATATATATGTTTGCACCACGACAAAGATGAGATCGATGCTTGGACTTCCATCAAAGTACTTCATTGGATCCAGTAAATTCCAATTATCTTTGATTGATCAGGAACTAACAAGGACTAAGAAGCTCATGGCTGTCTCTATAAAAAAAATTATGCCTGGGTAATCTGATGGGAACTGTTAAAAAAGTACATGGATGGACCAAGGAAAACACCATAGCATGAATATGATTATTTCATAATTTATCTTGCGTACCTGATTTATTTATCTCCATCACGCCATGTAACTTGGTTTCCTTGGGGGTGAGGTGAGGACACACCGAGTAAAATGAAGAAGAAAATTGGCTATTTGCCATTTTCAATACGGGGCTTCACAAAATACCACTCTTAAGATTGGTTTTGTAAAAATGTCACCCAGCTTGTGTACACTTTCGCGACCGCATCTCCCGCGACCGCGTCCGTCCCCAGCGAGCGACCGGCCGCGACCCCCACCCCCCTCACCAGCAGCCCTTCCTCCCTCTCTTCCCCTGCAATTGCCGACGTGCATCGCTGGGCTTGACCCGGACGGCGGTGGCCCTCTGCTTTTCCCCCTCGGAGCGGCTCCTGCGCGGGGCGGAGCAGCTTCGAGCGGTGCTTCCAGGCGGCGGCGGTCTGGTGCGGTGGCGAATAAAAAAGACGACTGCTACAAATCATCCAACTGATGAAATCCGTCGGCTCATCAACCATCAGATCCTTCCCCGCGTAGTCATTCGATCCAGTCAACGCAAACATCTGGGTCATCATCCTCACATCGCATCAATGCATCCCCCCTTTCGTTGCGCCTCCGCCCGCCAGAAAGTCATCGTCCCCTAACTCTTAGCCGCCATGCAGCATCGCCGGGAAACGGTCGCAGCGTCCGGCATGCTGCATCACAACAGTAGGAGCACCACGACGTCGAAGTTGCATCGTAGCACTAGGTGGCTCCCAGCAATGTCGCACCTCTGCCTCCCTTATCTGCTATGTTGCACCACTAGCGGCCAGCAAAGGCCGCGTCCGGCCTTCCTCTTCATGTTTCATTGCAGCACCGACAGCGAGCGGTGGTGTCCCCGTTCGGCCTTCCTCTTTGTGTTGCTAGCAGCGACGGTCACAGGCAGACGTGCCTTCCTGATGTGTTGCAGCACTGACGGAGTGTGGCTCCACCTCTGGCCTCCCTCTTCTACCGCGTTGTAGTGCCGACGTCGAGCGGTGGCCTCCTCCGTGTTGGGAGATGATGCATGGGAAACAAAAATTTTCCTACGCACATGCAAGATCTATCCATGGTGATGAGCATCTACGAAGGGGAGAGTGGATCTACATACCCTTGTAGATCGCTAAGCGAGAAGCGTTAAGAAACGCAGTTGATGTAGTCGAACGTTTTCGCGATCCAAATCGCCGAGCGTCCCGCGATCCCATCACGATCCATCCCCCGATCCAATCACGATCCGTCCCACGATCTCATCACGATCCGTCCCGCGATCCAATCACGAATCGTGTCATGATCTTGATCACGGTCCTTCCGATCTAGCGCCGAACGGACGACACCTCTGTGTTCAGCACACGTACAGCTCGATGTCGATCTCCGCCTTGTTGATCCACCAAGAGGGAGCGGAGAGGTAGAAGAGTTCTCCGGCAGCACGACGGCGTTGCGGCGATGGCGGTGGAGCTATTCCAGCAGGACTTCGCCTAAGCACCGCTGAAACCGTTCTAGAGGAGAAACTACGAACTAGAGGAGAGGCAGCACGTGGCTTGGGGTTTCTTGATGTATTCCAAGTGCTAGCACCGTCCCTTTATTTATATGCTGAGCCTTGGGGTCGAAACTTGGAGAAAAATCCTCCTCAAGGTCGGTTTGCCCGCAAGGCAAGAGTCCTACTCGGACTCTAGGACCAGACGCCAAGGTTCTCGACGTCTGGCCCCAGACGCCAGGGTCCCTGGCGTCTGGCCCCTAGCCTCCGCAAAACATCTTTTGCACCTTCATAAAGCCTCATGGGCTTTACCCCTTGGCCCAAATAAAGTGTCCTTGTACCCCGAACATTTCGGGAAACATCCGAAACTATTTACGCTGAATTCCAGAACCCTTCCGGAGACCAAACACTATTGTCCCATATATCAATCTTTACCTCCGGACCATTGCGGAGCTCCTCGTGACATCCGGGACTGCGAACAACCTTCGGTCACCACCATACATAACTCTATACTACCGAAACGTCACCGAACCTTAAGTGTGCAGACCCCGCGGGTTCGAGGACTATGTAGACATGACCGAGACACCTCTATGGTCAATAACCAACAGCGGGACCTGGATGCCCATATTGGTTCCTACATATTATACGAAGATCTTTATCGGTCGAACCTCTATGTCAAGGATTCAGTTAATCCCGTATGTTGTTCCCTTTGTTCTTCGGTATGTTACTTGCCCGGGATTCGATCGTCGGTATCTGTATACCTAGTTCAACCTCGTTACCGGCAAGTCTCTTTACTCGTTCCGTAATACAAGATCTCGTGGCTAACACTTAGTCACATTGCTTGCAAGGCTTATTGTGATGTTGTATTACCGAGTGAGCCCTGAGATACCTCTCCATCACATGGAGTAACAAATCCCAGTCTTGATCCATGCCAACCCAACAGACACCCTCGAACATACCTGTAGAGCACCTTTATAGTCACCCAGTTACGTTGCGATGTTTGATACACACAAGGTACTCCTCCGGTGTCAGTGAGTTGCATGATCTGATGGTCATAGGAACAGATACTTGACATGCACAAAACAATAGCAATAAACTGACACGATCATATGTTACGTTTGTAGTTTGGGTCTTGTCCATCACATCATTCTCCTAATGATGTGATCCCATTATCAAATGACATCTCATGTCCATGACTAGGAAACCATGGCCATCTTTGATCAACGACCTAGTCTATTAGAGGCATACTAGGGACATGGTGTTGTATATGTATCCACACATGTATCTGAGTTTCCGATCAATACAATTATAGCATGGACAATAAATCATTATCATGAACAAGGAAATATGATAATAACCAATTTATTATTGCCTTTAGGGCATATTTCCAACAGGCTCCCACTTGCACTAGAGTCAATAATCCAGTTCACATCGACATGTGATTCACATTGTTATGAATCTAACACCCAATGAGTTTTGGGGCTCGATCATGCTTTGCTTGTGAGAGAGGTCTTTTAGTCAATGGGTCTGCGACATTCAGATCCGTGTGTACTTTGCAAATCTCCATGTCATACTGTAGACATTGCTACCACAGTCCACTTGGAGCTATTTCAAATGGCTGCTCCACTATACGTATCCGAATTGCTACTAAGAGTCATCCAGATTGGTCCTAAAGCTTGCATCAACATAACTCTTTACGACGAACTCTTTATCACCTCCATAATCGAGAAACATTTCCTTAGTATTTTAGTTACTAAGGATAATGTTGACCGCTGTCCAGTGATCCACTCCTGGATCACTCTTGTATCCCTTGACGGACTCATGGCAAGGCACACATAGGTGCGGTACACAACATGGCATACAATATAGAGCCTATGGCTAAAGCATAGGGGACGACCTTCGTCCTTTCTCTTTCTTCTGCCATGGTCGAGCTTTGAGTCTTACTCAACTTCACACCTTACAAATCAGGCAAGAACTCTTTGTTTGACTGATCCATTTTAAACTATTTCAAAATCTTGTCAAGGTATGTACTCATTGAAAGTCTCATCAGGTGTCTTGATCTATCTCTATAGATCTCGATGCCCAACAATTAGGTAGCTTTATCCAGGTCTTCCTTTGAAAAACTCTTCTCAAACAACCGTTTATGCTTTCCAGAAATTCTACATCATTTCCGATCAATAATATGTCAACCACATATCCTTATCAGAAATTCTATAGTGCTCCCACTCACTTTATTGTAAATACAAGTTTCTCATAAACTTTGTATAGACTCAAAAACTTTGATCACCTCATGAAAGCGTATATTCCAACTCCGAGATGCTTGCTCCAGCCCATAGAAGGATTGCTGGAGCTCGCACACCTTTTAGCATCCTTAGGACTGACAAAACCTTCTGGTTGTATCTCAAACAACCTTTCCTTAAGGAAGGAAACGATGTTTTGACATCCATCTGCCAGATTTCATAATTGAAAAACCGCAGCAACTGCTAACATAATTCCAACAGACTTTAGCATCGCTACGAGTGAGAAAGTCTCATCGCAGTCAACTACTTGAACTTGTCGGAAACTTCTTTGCGACAAGTCGAGCTTTATAAATAGTGACATTTACCATCATCGTCTGTCTTTATCTTAAAGGTCCATTTGTACTCGACGACCTGCCATCCAATGAGCAAGTCTACCAAAGTCTATACTTGGTTTTCATACATGGATCCTTTCTCGGATTTCATGGCCTCTAACCATTTGTCAGAATCCGGGCCCATCACCGCTTCTCCATAGCTCGTAGGCTCATCATTGTCCAACAACATGACCTCTAAGACAGGGTTGTCGTACCACTCAGGAGCAGTACGCGTCCTTGTAAACCTACGAGGTTTGATAGTAACTTGATCCGAAGCTTCATGATCACTATCATTAACTTCCTCTTCAACTAACATAGGCTCCACAGAAACAATTTTCTGCGCTGCGCTACTCTCTGATTGAAACAAAGGTTCAACAACCTCATCGAGTTCTATCTTCCTCCCACTCAATTCTTTCGAGAGAAACTCTTTCTCAAGAAAGGACCCGTTTTTAGCAACAAACACTTTGCACTTGGATATGAGATAGAAGGTATACCCAACTGTTCTTAGGGTATTCTATGAAGATGCATTTGTCCGTTTTGGGTTCGAGCTAATTAGGTGAAAACCCTTTTCACATAAGTGTCACAGCCCCAAACATTAAGAAATGACAGGTTAGGTTTCTGCCAAACCATATGGTGTCATCTCAACGGATTTAGATGTTGCCCTATTTAAAGTGAATGTAGTTGTCTCTAATGCATAACCCCAAAACGATAGTGATAAAACGATAAGAGACATCATAATTTGCACCATATCCAATAGAGCACGACTATGACGTTCAGACACACAATCACACTATGGTGTTCTAGGTGGCGTGAGTTGTGAAACAACTTTCACATTGTCTTAAGTTGTATAACAAACTCGTAACTCGGATATTCACCTCCATGATCATATCGTAGATATATTATCTTCTCGTCACGGTGATCTTAAACTTCACTCTGAATTTGGTTGAACTTTTCAAACGATTCAGACTTGTGTTTCATTAAGTAAATATACACTACTATCTACTCAAATCATCAGTGAAGGTAAGAAAATAATGATATCCACCGCATGCTACAAGACTCATTGGATTGCAGACATCAACATGTATCATTTCCAATATATCACTTGCCCGCTCCATCAAACCGGAAACCAGGGTCCTTAGTCATCTTGCCCAAGAGGCATGGTTCGCATGTCTCGACCGATTCGAAATCGAATGAGTCCAAAGATCCATCATCATGGAGTTTCTTCATGCGATTTATATCAATATGACATTTAGCGGCAGTGACACAAGTATGTGGTACTATCATTATTAACTTTGTATCTTTTGGCATCAATGTTATGAACATGTGTATTACTACGATCAAGATTCAACAAACCATTCTCACTGGGTGCATGACCATTGAAGGTATTATTCATGTAAACAGAATAACCATTATTCTCTAACTTAAATGAATAACCATCTTGCAATAAATACGATCTAATCATGTTCATGCTTAATGCAAACACCAAATAACATTTATTTAGGTTTGTCACTAATCCAGAAGGTAGAGAGAGCGTGTGATGTTGATCACATCAACCTTGGAAACATTTCCAATACACATTATCATCTCACACTTAGCTAGTCTCCGTTTATTCCGTAGCTTTTACTTCAGGTTGCTAACATTTAGCAACCGAACCGGTATTCAATACCCAGGTACTACTAGGAGTACTAGCAAGGTACACATCAATAATATGTATATCAAATATACTTTTGTCGATGTTGCCAGACTTGTTATCTACCAAGTATCTAGGGTTGTTCCGCTTCAGCGACCGCTCTCCTCATAATAGAAGCACTTAGTCTCAGGTTTGGGTTCAACTTTGGGTTGCTTCACTGTAGAAGCAACTGAATTGCCATCCATGAAGTTTCCCTCCTTGCCCTTGCCCTTCTCGAAACTAGTGGTTTTACTAACCATCAACACTTGATGCTCCTTCTTGATTTCTACCTTCGCGGTGTCAAACATCGCGAACAGCTCAGGGATCATCATTTCCATCCCTGGCATAATTATAGTTCATCACGAAGTTCTAGTAGCTTAGTGATAGTGACTCAGAGAACTATGTCAATCACTATCTTATCTGGAAGATCAACTTCCACTCGATTCAAGCGATTGTAGCACCCACACAATCACATGCTCAACGATTGAGCTATTCTCCTTCATCTTGCACGCAAAGAATCTTGTTGGAGATCTCATATCTTACAACACGGACACGAGCCTGAGATCCCAATTTTAGCTCTTAGAACATCTCATATGTTCCGTGACGTTCAAAATGTTTTGGAGCCTCAACTCTAAGCCGTAATGCATGACGCATTATACTATCATGTAGTCATTGGAACATGCCTGTCAGATGTTCACAACATCTACAGACAACGCTAGAGGGGGTGGCGCACCGAGCGATGCATTAAGGACATAAGCCTTCTGTGCAGCAATGAGGACAATCCTCAGATCACGGACACAGTCCGCAATATTTCTATCATCATCTTTCAAATATATTTCTCTAGGAACATATAAAAATTCAAGGGAGCTACAGCGTGAGCTACAACATAATTTGCAAAGACATACTGATTATGTTCATGTTAATGAGTTCAATTAATCATATTACTTAAGAACTCCCACTCAAATTGACATCCCTCCGGTCATTCGAGTGACACATGATTGAAATTCACCAACTCAAGTCCGATCATCACGTGAGTTGAGGTGGTTTCAATGGTCAACATCAGCATGTTGATCATATCTACTATATCACTACAGGAATGAGCAACTTTGCGGTCAGCCATGCATGACGGCAAAGGCATGCATGGCGGACGACAAAGGCTTTGCCGTCTGCCAGCAGACGGCCAACAGTCCGGTTGAATAAGTTATGGTAAAGGACGCTTTGCTGTCTGCTGGCTGACGGCAAAGATGCTTAGGTCTTTGCCGTCAGCGAGCAGGCGGCAAAGGGCGTGGACGGCACACGTGGCAGCTTAAGTCCGTTAAGGGGTTAACGGTGTGCTTTGCCGTCTGCTGGCAGACGACAAAGATGCAAAGTTCTTTGCCGTTTGCCAGCAGACGGCAAAGCAACCACATAGGCCAGTCCAGTGCCACCCCAGGTTGCACATGTAGTTGCCATGTGGCAGCTTTGCCGTCTGCTGGCTGACGGCAAAGCTCTTTTTCGTCAGCCAGCAGACGACAAAGAGCCTGTACAGCCCCTATTTTTTCTGTTTTTTCTTAAATTCATTCAATTTCATAGAATTTCACACACACACACACACACATACACACACACATATATATATATATATACATTTGAAAATACTTTCAACAAGCATAACAACACATATACATACCAAATCATATCCCTGCCATATGGATATGATCATCCAACACATATATATACATACCAAATGAAAAGTCCAACACATATATATACATACCAAATGAAAGGTCTGCAATCAAACAAGACAACACTGATTAGTACAATCACTAGGTGTTGTTGGTAAAGGACAAATTACCCAAAACCGCCGGATCACAATGTCGGCCACCGTCTCGCAGAAGACACCGTCGACCCTCACCTCCAGCGGGGTCGGGGCAGACACGTACAGCTCCCAGCTCATTGCTACCTGTGGAACCTCACCCTCACCGGGCAACGTGGCCTTTCCCGAGAAGTGGTGCTGGATAAGCACACCAAGGACCTAGTTGGGCCTGCGGACACCAGGGTCGTGTTTCCAACCCTTGTAGTATGACAAGGCCAACACATTAGATATTAATTTGAAGAAACATGAAGGAAAAAGGTTAAAAAAGAGTAAATGCACTTACTTCTCCGCATTAGGCACAATCAACCACCTCTGATCGCGGGTCGTCGACACGGGCGGGAGCTTTGTACAACCACACTGGTATACCTTCTTGCCCTCCTCAACCAGCTTGCCCTCGCTATAGCTATCCTCAGAAAAGTTGTCCTCGCCACCATCAGCATGGCCACTAGCCTCCGGAGTCATGTGGGACGAAGACTCTGGGACCGGAGTCTCCTGGGATGAAGACTCTAGGACCGGAGTCTCCTGGGACGAAGGCTCGGTGACCTGAGGCTCGGCGACCGGAGTCTGAGACGGGTCCAAGTCAGACAGGTCCACCTGAGACGGAGCACTCCTATGGTCGGGGGAATCAGCTGGGGGTGGCGGCGAGGAAGGCACAGCAGCCTTCCTACCTCTAGCACCTCTCTTCGTCTTCCCCGACCTCTCCCGATCGAAGAAGAAGCGCCCACCGGTGTCTGCATACAGTGTACCAGCGCTCTCCGGAGTTGCTGGGGTGGAATAATAGTACCCCTCCCAGCACACGCCGAGGAAGGAGGATCAGAGCGCTCTCGACCCGCCCCCACCATCTGTCAACACCTGCAATGACAAAGAGTGAACGATATTAGTTCAACATAAAAAAACTGAATACCTAATAACATGAACTAATTAATAATATATATGTACATAATAATAATTGAGTACCTCACATTACTAATATTAATCTTCATCGTCTATATATGCTCCAGGATCAATAAATGCATAATCATCATCACTATCAGTAATGACGTGCTCATCAGCATCATCAATAAATGCATCAACATGTGGAAGGCCTCCTTTATGTAATCGGTTAAGCATTGACAGGTCATCCGCAGCAGTAACCTCTTCTTCTTCCGTCTCTTCTTGTTCTGGCTCAGGGGTGAAGTCGGATTCACTATCGCTGTCTACCTCAATGTTCTAGGGGGAAGTAGAGCGGTTCTTGAAACATTTTTTGGAAACACGTGTTTCTTGGAAGAATTCTCCTTCATATGTGTCTGGGTTAATGTGAGGTTCATAATCATCTTCATTGAGGGGAGGTGGTCTAAAATGTGGCGGCACATCATAAACGACATCCCAACCATTCAGATTTGGATCCGTTTGGCAGGCCCACGGTAGATAGAAAACTTGGGTCGCTTGTTGAGCCGTAATATAGATATCAGGAACATCTAAATGGGTGCTTTTTTTGATTTCGACTAGCACTATATGTTCATGAGTCCTTCTAGTCTCCTCCGGCTGGAACCAATAATATTTGAAGACTATGAAGTTTGGTGGGTTTTCACCAAAGAATGTAAGTTCATAAATTGCTTCAAGTCTTCCATAATACTCGACCCCTCCTTCGCTGACAGCGGAGACACGACAATTTGTAGACTTTCGGTCGGCCATAGATAGCTCTTTGCCAAAAGTATGAAAGCGATACCCGTTGATGTCATATTTGTCAAATGAATGGACCTTATAGTCAAAACCATTAGCGACTTGTCTCAATTCGGAGTCCATAGACTCTGCATTAGCCTACAAGTTTAATACGAAAGGATTGTTTCATTAGCCGCAAACTAGACGAAGAAATGAAATCGTCTAATGGAAATTACTGTTTGCTTGAACCAAGAGATGAAACCTGGATAGCCACCTCCATGCTTTGCCAGAAACTAATACTCTTCGATGGAATCCTTTTGGATCACCGCTCCATCCAAGAATTTGGCGACGTATCGACTGCATCACATATCCGGGAATAAGAGCATTTCAAAGGAATTAAAAGTTGTGAAACAATGTACCGAGAACTTACTCGATGTACGACCGCACTTCTGTTAGGTTTTTGAAGATATACAACGAAATGGTCCGCCATTCTTCGACATCCAACACTATTGCTTTCGAAGCACCGGCTGGTGCGAGCTTCCCTTTGAATAGGCTGAGGTTGGATCGAACTTTTTCATGGTCGCCATCATCGTACCGAGGCTTCGGATTATGCAAATGACGATTCTTGGCTTTGTAGTGTGTTGTCACGAAGTTTGTCGCCTCCTCGGTAATGAATGCCTCGGCCATCGATGCTTCAACTCTACGTTTATTTTTACATTTTCCTCGAAGCGTCTTCTACATCCTCTCAGTTGCGAAGCACCAACAATTTGGCATGCCCCCCCCCAATATTGCCTCAGTTGGGAGATGCAAAATCAAATGCTGCATTGGATTAAAGAAGCCCAGTGGAAAGATCTTTTCTAACTTGCAGATCAACTCTAGCACCAACTCTTCCAGTTCGTCTAGCACGTCAGGCGATAGTTCTTTCGCACAAAGAGCACGGAAGAAATAGCTCAGCTCTGCCAGCACTAGCCATTCATCCTCAGGTATAAAGCCACGCAACATCACCAGCATTACCCGCTCAAGCCATATGTGCCAATCATGACTCTTGAGACCAAATATTTTCAATTTTCACCTATAGGGGAACATCAACTACATTTTCACCCACAAGATCATTTCCCTCATAGCTCGCCTTCCAGGATTGAACCATGCCTTTGGCTTCCTCCAGTTCTTTTTTCCTTTCAGTTGTCGTATGTTTTGTAACGGTCTATCACATAGAGCCTCCTGATCGACTCTAGCCTTAGGATTATCCTTCGACTTCCCCTCTATGACGAACAATGTACCAAAAAGGGCCTCCGTGATATTTTTTTCAGTGTGCATCACGTCGATGTTGTGTGGGCAAAGGAGGTCTTTAAAGTAAGGCAGATCCCACAAACATATCGTGTGAGTCCAAGCGTGTTCCGTATTATACCCTTTGAAATACCCTGGACGATTTGGATCCGGCTCGAGAGCGTTTATCTAATCCAGGATCTGTTGGCCTGTCAACACAGGTGGTGCAGTGTTTTTGACAACTCTACATTTGATGAAATTCTTCTTGTCTTTTCTGACCTTATGGTTAGGATCCAGGAACTGTTTATGCATGTCGAAGCAAGAAAACTTGTGACCCGCCTGCAGCCAACGGAACTCAAGAGTTGCCTTGCATGTGGGGCACGGGAACTCTTCCATGCACACACCAGCCAACGAATAGCGCATACGCCAGCAAGTCATGCGACGAGTACATGTACCACACATGCATTTTGAAGTTCTTTTTGGTAGCGGCGCCGTATGTCTTGATCCCATTATCCCAGGCTTCTTACAATTCATCCTTAAGCGACTGCATGTACACATTCATATTCTTCCCCGGATATTTGGGCCCTGGAATTATCAACGTCAGGAAAATGTTCTTTCTTTTCATAATTTCTCCGGGGGAGATTGAGTGGAATGACAAATACAGGCCCACAACTGTATTGTGCTGCCGTCATACCATACACATTGAACCCATCCGTGCTGATGGCAACTCGAGGATGCCTTGTATCTGCCGCTTTATCCTTATGTAATGCATTGAAGTGCTTCCATGCAAAAGCGTCTGAAGTGTGTCCCAACATGAGATTCCCATCTGCATCTAGTTCTGTTCTTTTGCCCAATTTATGCCACATCATCTGTCTGGCCATCTCTTCGACCATGAAAAGACGTTGAAGTCTTGGTATGATTGGCAAATACCGAAGAACCTTGACTGGGATTTTGGTCTGTCTCTTCTCACCCATACCATTGTGTACCAGAACATACCTGGAAGCATTGCAAATGGGACAATAGTTGAAGCCCGCATACTCAAGCCTAAATAAGGTACATCCATTCTCACAAGCATCTATCTTCTCATAGGGAATCTTAAGCGCACGTAGGATTTTGTCCGATTGGTACATGTTTGCTGGCAATACATGGCCTTTGGGTAGAAAGTGTCCAAATATAATCATCCTCGCGTCGTAGCATTCTCTACCCAGGTTGAACTGAGCCTTCAGAGCCATTACTTGTGCTATGGCATCCAGCTGACAAAGCTCAGTGTGCTCGTGGAGAGTACGTTTTGAAGACTCCAACATTTCATAGAAGGCCTTTGCAGATTCCTCCATCTCATCGTCCGAATCCCGAGCATCATCAAAGTCTTGCACCAAGTCTTTGATCCCGGTACCATGCTCGTCGGTGCAACGACGAACCACCTCAGCTCTGGCACGTTGGAAGACTCACCATGAAATGTCCAGACCATATAAATAGGCGTAAAACCCCACTTCTGTGGGTGTTTGATCATTTCAAACTCCGACCTCTTATGATAGTTGTCGCATTCGACATAGGGGCACCAGGTTTTTTCTGTCCATTTGCAAATGCGACTCTCACAAACCCCTTGGTTTTTGTCATCCATTCATGGGTCATGTCTTTCTGACTAGAGTGACTGGTGTACATCCACCCACGATCACTCATCTTGCCTAGCTACTGGACATACAAAAAATATTTACATAATTCAGCAAACCATATTCATCAGTTAATAGAGTTTGTTAGTTTTATTACGTGGATGCAACCTAGACGCTAGTAGGTAAAGATAGGTCCTAATCCCACCCGGGTATGTGTAGATTGGGTTCGTTTTCCCATCTTCTGCTCCGGATCCGACGCACAATTTCGACAACACCTCCTCGTTGTTCTCCTGATACACGTCTCAGCAATAAGCGGAGAGGGTGTGTACCCGGAGAACAACAGGGAGGCACTGACGAAATTCTGCATCGGATCCGGAGTAGAGCATATGGGAAAACGAACCCAATCTACACATACTCGGGCTGTCCATGGATAACATTGGACAATTCAAAAGAATCACGGTTATAAATATGCTAATGCATGCATATTTATAGATGTAACCCTTTCGAACGGGAGACGCATAGTGGTCACATATACTGATGATTGAATACACCTATAGCTAGCTAGTTTCATCAACACGAAGACCGGAATAGAGCAAATTTTTTAAGGGTGCCGGGGGAGAAGATGTCATTTGTGCTCACCAACGAACGCAGCAGGGGAGCTCGTCAAATGCACGGGGAGGTCGTCGAACAACTGCACATTGAAATTCACCTGATCAACACAAAATATGATGTTTTTATAACAAAATAGGAAAATATGTGACCTAGCTCATAATTTACAAAACTATGACCTCCTCGGCTTCACGAAGGCCGAAGAGCACCTTTTTGGTCAATAGGGGGTAGAATAGGTGTCAGGGGTCGGGGGTCAATGGCATCGGGAGGCAGTGGCATCAGGGGTCGGGGATCGGTGGTGTCAAGAGTCGGGGGGCGGTGGCGTTGGTGGTCGGGGGTCGATGGCGTCGGTGGTTGTGGGTCGGTGGTGTCGGTGGTCGGGGGCGATGCTGTCGAGGGTCGGGGCCGAGGCGTCGGGGGTCGGTGGCGTGGGGGGTTGGGGGTCGGTGGCGTCGAGGGTCGAGGGTCGGTGGCATTGGAGGTTGGGGGTTAGTGGCGTCGGGGATCGGGGGCTCTTCTCTTCTTCTTCTTCTTCTTCTTCTTCTTCTTCTTCTCCTCCTCCTCCTTCTCCTCCTCCTTCTCCTTCTTCTCCTCTTCTCCTCATCTTCTTCTTCTTCTTCTTCTTCTTCTTCTTCTTCTTCTTCTTCTTCTTCTTCTTCTTCTTCCTCTTCTTCCTTCTTTTCCTTTTTCCTCTTCTTCTTCTTCGCTTCTCCTCTTTTTCTTGTTCTTGTTCTTGTTCTTCTTCTTCTTCTCCTCCTCCTCCTCCTCCTCCTCTTCTTCATCTTCTTCTTCTTCTTCCTCTTCTTCTACCTATTCTTATTTTCTTTTTTTCATCTTTCTTTCTTCTTCTTCTAATTATGTAAATATAATCTAAACTAAACCTAAACCTAAACCTAAACCTAAACTAAATCTAAACTAAACCTAAACCTACAAAAACAAAAAAAAATAGGAGAGGAGGGGAGGAATCTCACCTTGGAGGGGAGGAGGGGGGCGGTGGAGGAGGGGCCTATGTAGGAGGGCCGCCATAGGGGAGGGGGCGACACCTCAGCCTCCCTCACGCCAGGGCTCGGGCGGCCGCCGTAGGGGAGGGGGGTTGGGGGCAGCAGGGGCGATGGTCGGCGGGTGCGGCAGGGGCGGCGGCAAGGGGTGTGGGGGTCGGGGGCGGTGGCCGATAAGTGCGGTGGGGACGGCGGCCGGCGGGTGTGGGGGTCGGGGTGGTAGGGGCGGCGGCGGGCAGTGGTGGGGGTCAGGTGCGGTGGCGGCGGTGACCGACGGGTGCGGCAGTGGCGGTGGGGGTCAGGGGCGGCGGCCGGCGGGTGTTGTGGGGGCGGTAGGGGTGGCGGCCGATGGGTGTGGGGGTCGGGGGTGGCAGGGGCGGCGGCGGGCGGTGATGGGGGTCGGGTGCGGTGGGGGTCGGGGGAGGAGAGAGAGACAGAGAGAGAAGAGAGAGAGGAGGTCACTGCGTTAATTACGTAGTGTTTTCTTTGCCATCTACAAGCAGATGGCAAAGAATCTTTGCAGACGACAAAGAAAGTGGCCGTTAGCTGGTTCTCGTCAGTGGGCCCACCTCCCTCTTTGTCGTTCGCTAGCTGACACCAATCCTCCTTTGCCGTCTGCTAGCGGACGACAAAGAGGTGGCGGATGGCAAAGAGCTTTTTGCCGTCAACTATTTGTTTGCCTCTTGTTTTCTGGAAACGGATGGCAAAAAGCTTCTTTGCCGTCCGCCAGCTGATGGCAAAGAACTGGCAGACGGCAAATTTGCTGATTCCAGTAGTGTATGACTCATGTTCGACCTTTCGGTCTCTTGTGTTCCGAGGCCATGTCTATACATTCTAGGCTCGTCAAGTTTAACCCGAGTGTTCCGCATGCGCAACACTGGCTTGCACCCGTTGTATATGAACGTAGAGTCTATCACACCCGATCATCAGGTGGTGTCTCGACACGACGAACTTTCGCAACGGTGCACACTCAGGGAGAACACAATTTATCTTGAAATTATGTGAGGTATCACCTTATAATGCTACCGTTGTCCTAGGCAAAACAAGGTGCATAAAAGGATTAACATCACATGCAAATCATAAGTGACATGATATGGCCATGAACTTGTGCTTTTGATCTCCATCTTGAAAGCACCGGCATGATGTCCCTCGTCACCGGCATAAAACCATGATCTCCATCATCATGATCTCAATCATTGTGTCGACATCGGCGTTGTCGCGCCCACCATGCTCATACTACTAGAGCTATCGTCTAGCGGTAAAGTAAAGAATTACATAGCGCTTAATGATTGACACGCGGGTCATTCAATAATTAAAGACAACCCTATGGCTCTTGCCTGTTTCCGTACTCATCGACATGCAAGTCGTGATATTCTATACAACATATGATCATCTCATACATGACATATATCTCATCATGTAATTGGCCATATCACATCACTACATACCTTGCAAAAACAAGTTAGACGCCCTCTAATTGTTGTTGCAAGTTTTACGTGGCTGCTACGGGCATCTAGCAAGAAGAATTCTCACCTACGCAAAACCACAACGGTGATACATAAATTGCTTCTCAACCTCCTCAAGGACCGCCTTTGTCGAATTCGATCCAACTAAAGTAGGAGAAACATACACCCGCCAGCCATATTTGTTCAACAAAGTTACACGTCAGTCAATGGAACCGGTCTCTCGTAAGTGTAGGAGTAAGGTTGGTCCGGGCCGCTTCATCCCACAATACCGCTGAACCAAAACACAACCAAGGGAGGAAGCAATCTAAGCATCAACGTCCACAAACTCTTTGTGTTCTATTCGAGATCTCATCTAGACATAGACCTAGGTCATGATGCCACTATTGGGGAACGTTGCATGGGAAACAAAAAATTTCCTACGCACACACAAGATCTATCTATGGTGATTAGCATCTATGATGTGGAGAGTGGACCGACATACCCTTGTAGATCGCTAAGCGGAAAGCCTTAAGAAACACAGTTGATGTAGTCGAACGTTTTTGCGATCCAAATCGCCGAGCGTCCCGCGATCCCATCATGATCCGTCCCGCGATCCACTCACGATCTGTCCCGCGATCTCATCACGATCCGTCTCGCGATCCAATCACAAATCATCTCGCGATCTTGATCATGGTCCTTCCGATCTAGCGTCGAATGGACGACACGTCCGTGTTCAGCACAAGTACAACTCGATGACGATCTCCGCCTTCTTGATCCAGCAAGAGGGAGCGGATAGGTAGAAGAGTACTCCGGCAGCGCGACGGCGTTGCGGCGTTGGTGGTGGAGCTATTCCAGCAGGGCTTCGCCTAAGCACCGCTGAAACCGATCTAGAGGAGAAACTACGAACTAGAGGAGAGGCGGCACATGGCTTAGGGTTTCTTGATGTATTCCAAGTGCTAGCCCCGCCCCTTTATTTATATGCTGAGCCTTGGGGTCGAAACTTGGAGAAAAATCCTCCTCAAGGTTGGTTTGCCCGCAAGGCAAGAGTCCTCCTCGGACTCCAGGACCAAACGCCAAGGTCCTCGACGGCTGGCCCCAAACGCCAGGGTCCCTCGTGTCTAGCCCCTGGCCTCCGCAAAACAGCTTTTGCACCTTCCTAAAGCCTCATGGGCTTTACCCCTTGGCCCAAATAAAGTGTCCTTGTACCCCGAACATTTCGGGAAACATCCAAAACTATTTCCGATGAACTCCGGAACCCTTCCGGAGACCAAACACTATTATCCCATATATCAATATTTACCTCCGAACCATTCCAAAGCTCCTTGTGACGTCCGGGATCTCATCTAGGACTCCGAACAACCTTCGGTCACCACCATACTTAACTCTATACTACCGAAACATCACCGAACCTTAAGTGTGCAGACCCTGCGGGCTTGAGAACTATGTAGACATGACCGAGACACCTCTATGTTCAATAACCAATAGTGGGACCTCGATGCCCATATTGGTTCCTACATGTGATACGAAGATCTTTATCAGTCGAACCTCTATGTCAAGGATTCACTTAATCTCGTATGGTGTTCCCTTTGTTCTTCGGTATGTTACTTGCCCGAGTTTCGATCGTCGGTATCTATATACCTAGTTCAACCTTGTTACCGGCAAGTCTCTTTACTCGTTCCGTAATACAAGATCTCATGACTAACACTTAGTCGCATTGCTTGCAAGGCTTATTATGATGTTGTATTACCGAGTGGGCCGTGAGATACCTCTCCATCACACGGAGTAGCAAATCCCGGTCTTGATCCATGCCAACATAATAGACACCCTCGGAGATACCTGTAGAGCACCTTTATAGTCACCTAGTTATGTTGTGACATTTGATACACACAAGGTACTCCTCCGGTATCAGTGAGTTGCATGATCTCATGGTCATAGGAACAGATACTTGATATGCAGAAAACAGTAGCAACAAACTGACACGATCATATGCTACGTTTGTAGTTTGGGTTTTGTCCATCACATCATTCTCGTAATGATGTGATCCCGTTATCAAATGACATCTCATGTCCATGACTAGGCAACCATAGCCATATTTGATCAACGAGCTAGTCTATTAGAGGCATACTAGGGACATGGTGTTATCTATGTATCCACACATGTATCTGAGTTTACGATCAATACAATTATAGCATGGATAGTAAATGACTATCATGAACAAGGAAATATGATAATAACCAATTTATTATTGCCTCTAGGGCATATTTCCAACACTCCGGCCTTCTTCTTCATGTTGCATTGCAGCATTGGCAGCAAGCGACAGTTGCCTCTAGTTGCTGCGATGCAACACCAGCAGGAGTGGCGCCCCCTCCGACCTGCCCCTTGATGTTGGGTTGCAGTGAGCACGGTTAGCGATGGCCGCCTTTGGCACTTGCTTCTCAGTAGTGCAGCGAGTAACCCTGCTTCCACCCTTGCTTGTTTCATAGCAATAGTGTGGCACAAAAAATAGTAGCTATTGCGGTAGGACGTGGTCATGTTCGCTCTCTCTAGAATCGCACCAGTGGTGGTGCGGTTGTCGTCATCGCGGTTGGAGTCCTCTCCTCTCCAGTCCTAGCCTGATGAACGAAAATGGGGATGGGGAAAAGAGAGGAAGGAGGGATAGCGTGTGGAGGGGAGGAGAGAGGGGGTTAGAGCTGTTGGAAATATGCCCTAGAGGCAATAATAAATTAGTTATTATCTTATTTCCTTGTGATGATAATCGTTTATTATCCATGCTATAATTGAACTGATCGGAGACTTAGATGCATGTGTGGATACATAGACAAAACCATGTCCCTAGTATGCCTCTAATAGACTAGCTCGTTGATTAAAGATGGTTAAGGTTTCCTAGCCATGGACATGAGATGTCATTTGATAACGACATCACATCATTAGGAGAGTGGTGTGATGGACAAGACCCAAACTACAAATGTAGCATATGATCGTGTCAGTTTAATGCTACTGTTTTCTGCATGTCATGTATCTGTTCCTATGACCATGAGATCATGCAACTCACTGACACCGAAGGAGTTCCTTGTGTGTATCAAATGTCGCAACGTAATTGGGTGACTATAAAGGTACTCTATAGGTATCTTCGAGGGTGTCTGTTGGGTTGTCATGGATCAAGACTGGGATTTGTTACTCCGTGTGACGAAGAGGTATCTCAGGGCCCACTCGGTAATACAACATCACAACAAGACTTGCAAGCAATGTGACTAAGTGTTAGTCACGGGATCTTGTATTACGGAACGACTAAAGAGACTTGCCGGTAACGAGGTTGAACTAGGTATGGAGATACCGACTATCGAATCTCGGGCAAGTAACATACCGAAGAACAAAGGGAACATCATACGGGATTAACTGAATCCTTGACAGAGAGGTTCGACCGATAAAGATCTTCATAGAATATGTAGGAACCAATATGGGAATCCAGGTCCCGCTATTGGTTATTTACCGTAGAGGTGTCTCGGCCATGTCTACATAGTTCTCGAACCCGCAGGGTCTGCACACTTAAGGTTTGGTGATGTTTCGGTAGTATAGAGTTATGTATGGTGGTGACCGAAGGTTATTTGGAGTCCCGGATGAGATCCCGGACGTCACGAGTATCTCCGGAATGGTCTGGAGGTAAAGATTGATATATAGGAAGTCCTATTTTGGTCGCCGGAAAAGTTTCGGGCTCATCGGTAATGTACGGGCAGACCATCGGGAGGGGTATTTCGACCCAAGAGGCTACATGGGCTGTGGGAGAGTGAATACCAGCCCTTAGTGTGCTGGTGGAAGTCCCACACAAGTCCCATGCGGCTGGGAAGAAAATCCCAAAGAGAAAAAGGTGAAAAAGGCAAAAAGACCAAAATAAGGAGTCCTAGTCCTACTAGGATTGGAGGAGGATTCCTCCTCTCCTCCTTGGTTCGGCCGAAGCCTAGGGCTGGCCCCTTGAGGGCAAAACCTCCTCCTCTCTTCCTCTTATATACACTAGAGGTTTTATGGTTTTTGGCACTAGTTTTTTAGCCATGTGCTACCCTCTCCTCAAGTGCATAGTTTCTCCTCTAGATCGGTTTTCTGCAGTGCTTAGGCGAAGCCCTGCCGGAATTGCTCCACCACCATCGCCGCAACGCCGTCGTTCTGCCAGAGAACTCGTCAACCTCTTTGCTCCCTCTTGATGGATCAAGGAGGCGGAGACCGTCATCGAGCTGTACGTGTGCTGAACGCGGAGGTGCCATCCGTTCGGCGCTAAATCGGAAGGACCGTGATCAAGATCGCGAGACGGATCCTGATGAGATCGCGGGACAGATCGTGATGAGTTCACGGGACGGATTGTCATTGGATCGCGGGACAGATCGTGATGTGATCACGAGACGCTAGGCGATTTGGATCGCGAAGACGTTCGAGTACACCAACCACGTTTCTTAACGCTTCCCGCTTAGCGATCTACAAGGGTATGTAGATCCACTCTCCCTCTCGCAGATGCTCATCACCATAGATAGATCTTGCGCGTGCGTAGGAAATTTTTTGTTTCCCATGCAATATTCCTCAACATTGGCATCATGAGCTAGGTCTATGTGTAGATGAGATCTCGAGTACAACACAAAGAGTTTGTGGGCATTGATGCTTAGATTGCTTCCTCCCTTGGTCGTGTTTTTGTTCAGCGGTATTGTGGGATGAAGCGGCCCGGACCAACCTTACTCGTACGCTTACGAGAGACCGGTTCCATCGACTGACGTGTAACCTCGTTGCACAAAGATGGCTGGCGGGTGACTATTTCTCCTACTTTAGTTGGATCGGATTCGACAAAGGCGGTCCTTGAGAAGGTTGAAAAGCAACTTATGCATCACCGTTGTGGTTTTTGCGTAGGTGAGAATTGTTCTTGCTAGATACCCGTAGCAGCCACGTAAAACATGCAACAACAATTAGAGGACGTTTAACTTGTTTTTGCAGGGTATGTTGTGATGTGATATGACCAATTACATGACGAGATATATGTGATGTATGAGATGATCATGTTTTGTATAGAATATCACGACTTGCATGTCGATGAGTACGGGAACCGACGGGAGCTATAGGGTTGTCTTTAATTATTGTATGACCTGCGTGTCAATCATTAAGCGCTATGTAATGCTTTACTTTATCGCTAAACGGTAGCAATAGTAGTAGAAGCATGGTGGGCGCGACAACCCCGATGGAGACACATTGATGGCGATCAATATGATGGAGATCATGGTGTCATGCCAGTGATGATGCAGATCATGCCGGTGCTTTCAAGATGGAGATCAAAAGCACAAGTTCATGGCCATATCATGTCACTTATGATTTGCATGTGATGTTAATCTTTTTATGCACCATGTTTTGCTTAGGACGATGGTAGCATTATAAGGTGATCCCTCACTTAATTTCAAGATAAATTGTGTTCTCCCAGAGTGTGCACCGTTGCGAAAGTTCGTCATGTCGAGACACCACGTGATGATCGGATGTGATAGACTCTATGTTCACATACAACGGGTGCAAGCCAGTGTTGCACATGTAGAACACTCGGTTAAACTTGACGAGCCTAGCATGTACAGACATGGCCTTGGAACACAAGAGACCGAAAGGTCGAACATGAGAGATATAGTAGATACGATCAACATGATGATGTTCACCATTGAAACCACCTCAACTCACGTGATGATCGGACTTGAGTTGGTGAATTTGGATCATGTATCACTTGAATGATTGGAGGGATGTCAATTTGAGTGGGAGTTCTTCAGTTATATGATTAATTGAACTCATTATCATGAACATAGTCAGTAGTGTCTTTGCAAATTTTGTTGTAGATTACTTGCTCGCGTTGTAGCTCCCTTGAATTTTTAAATGTTCCTAGAGAAATAGAGTTGAAAACGATGGTAGCAATATTGCGGACTGGGTCCGTGATCTGAGGATAGTCCACATTGCTGCACAGAAGGCTTATGTCTTTAATGCACCGCTCGGTGCACCAACCCCTCTAGCGTCGTCTGAAGATGTTGTGAACATCTGACAAGCACGTTCTGATGACTACTTGATAGTTTAGTGCATCATGCATTACGGCTTAGAATTGAGGCTCCGAAACGTTTTGAATGTCACGGAACATATGAGATGTTCTAAGAGCTGAAATTAGGATCTCAGGCTCGTGCCCGTGTTGCGAGATATGAGATCTCCAACAAGATTCTTTGCCTGCAAGATGAAAGAGAATAGGTCAATCGTTGAGCATGTGCTCAGATTGTCTGGGTGCTACAATCGCTTGAATCGAGTGGGAGTTGATCTTCCAGATAAGATAGTGATTGATATAGTTCTCCAAGTCACTGTCACTAAGCTACTAGAACTTGGTGATGAACTATAAAATGCCAGGGATAGAAATAATGATCCCTGAGCTATTCGCGATGTTTGACACCTTGAAGGTAGAAATCAAGAAGGAGCATCAAGTGTTGATGGTTAGTAAAACCACTAGTTTCTAGAAGGGCAAGGGCAAGGAGGGAAACTTCATGGATGGCAAGTCAGTTGCTGCTCCAGTGAAGCAACCCAAAGTTGAACCTAAACCCGAGCCTAAGTGCTTCTATTATGAGGTGAGTGGTCACTGAAGCAGAACAACCCTAGATACTTGGTAGATAAGAAGGCTGGCGACGTCGACAGAAGTATATTTGATATACGTGTTATTGATGTGTACCTTGCTAGTACTCCTAGTAGCACCTGGGTATTGGATACCGGTTCGGTTGCTAAATGTTAGTAACTCGAAATAAAAGCTACAGAATAAATGGAGAACTAGCTAAGGGTGAGGTGACGATGTGTGTTGGAAGTGTTTCCAAGGTTAATGTGATCAACATCACACGCTCTCTCTACCTTCGGGATTAGTGACAAACCTAAATAAATGTTATTTGGTGTTGCGTTAAGCATGAACATGATTGTATCGTGTTTATTGCAACACGGTTATTCATTTAAATTAGAGAATAATGGTTATTCTGTTTACATGAATAATACCTTCAATGGTCATACACCCAGTGAGAATGGTTTGTTAAATCTTGATCGTAGTAATACACATGTTCCTAACATTGATACCAAAAGACACAAAGTTAATAATGATAGTACCACATACTTGTGGCACTGCTGCTAAATGTCATATTGGTATAAAGTGCATGAAGAAACTCCATGCTGATGGATCTTTGGACTCATTCGATTTCGAATCGGTGGAGACATGCGAACCATGCCTCTTGGGCAAGATGACTAAGGACACCGGTTTCTGGATTGATGGAGCGGGCAAGTGGTTTATTGGAAATGATACGTGTTGATGTATGCAATCCAATGAGTCTTGTAGCATGCGGTGGATATCGTTATTTTCTTACCTTCACTGATGATTTGACTAGATACAGTGTATATCTACTTAATGAAACACAAGTCTGAATCGTTTGAAAGGTTCAAGCAAATTTAGAGGGAAGTTTTAAGATCATCGTGACAAGAAGATAAAAAAATGTCCACGATATGATCGTGAGGTGAATATCTGAGTTATGAGTTTGGCATACAACTTTAGACAATGTGAAAGTTGTTTCACAACTCACGCCACCTAGAACACCATGGTGTGATGGTGTGTCCGAACATCATAGTCGTTCTCTATTGGATATGGTGCTTGCTATGATGTCTCTTATCGTTTTGCTACTATAATTTTGGGGTTATGCATTACAGACAACTACATTCACTTTAAATAGGGCACCATCTAAATCCGTTGAGATGACACCGTGTGAATTATGGTTTGATAGAAACCTAAGCTATCATTTCTTAATGTTTGGGGATGCGATACTTGTGTGGAAAATGTTTTCACCTAATGAGGTCGAACCCAAAGCGGACAAATGCATCTTCATAGAATGCCCTAAGAATAGTTGGGTGAACCTTCTATCTCAGATCCAAGCATAAAATGTTTGTTGCTAAAACTGGATCCTTTCTCGAGAAAAAGTTTCTCTCGAAAGAATTGAGTGGGAGGAAGATGGAACTTGATGAGGTTGTTGAACCTTTGCTTCAACCAGAGAGTAGCACAGTGCAAAAAGATGTTTCTGTGGAACCTACGTCAGTTGAAGAGGAAGTAAATGATGATGATCATGAAGCTTCGGATCAAGTTACTATCGAACCTCGTAGGTTGACAAGGATGTGTACTGCTCCTGAGCGGTACAACAACCCAGTCTTGGAGGTCATGTTGTTGGACAACGATGAACCTACGAGCTATGGAGAAGCGATGATGGGCCCGGATTCTGACAAATGGTTAGATGCCATGAAATCTGAGAAAGGATCCATGTATGAAAACCAAGTATAGACTTTGGTGGACTTGCTCGTTGGACGGCAGGTCGTTGAGTACAAATGGATCTTTAATATGAAGACAGACGCTGATGATGAATGTCACCATTTATAGAGCTCGACTTGTCGCAAAGAAGTTTCCGACAAGTTCAAAGAGTTGACTGCGATGAGACTTTCTCACTCGTAGCGATGCTAAAGTATGTTGGAATTATTTTAGCAGTTGCTGCATTTTTCAATTATGAAATCTGGTAGATGGATGACAAAACATCGTTTCCTTAACAGTTTACTTGAGGAAAGGTTGTATGTGATACAACCAGAAGGTTTTGTCAGTCCTAAGGATGCTAAAAGGTGTGCGAGCTCCAGCAATCCATCTAAGGGTTGGAGCAAGCATCTCGGAGTTGGAATATACACTTTGATGAGGTGATCAAAGTTTTGTAGTTTATACAAAGTTTATGAGAAACTTGTATTTACGATAAAGTGAGTGGGAGCACTATAGAATTTCTGATAAGTATATGTGGATGACATATTGTTGATCAGAAATAATGTAGAATTTCTAGAAAGCATAAACGGGTGTTTGAAAAGTGATTTTCAAAGGAAGACCTGGATAAAGCTACCTAACTACTGAGCATAAGGATCTATAGAGATAGATCAAGATGCTTGATGAGACTTTCAATGAGTACATACCTTGACAAGATTTTGAAAGAGTTCAAAATGGATCAGTTAGACAGATATATTCTCGCCTGCTTTGTAAGGTGTGAAGTTGAGTGAGACTCAAAGCTCGACCATGGCAGAAGAAAGAGAAAGGACGAACATCGTCCCCTATGCCTTAGCCATAGGCTCTGTATAGTATGCCATGCTGTGTACCGCACCTGTGTGTGCCTTGCCATGAGTCTATCAAGAGGTACAAGAGTGGTCCAGGAGTGGATCACTGGACAACATTCAAAATTATCCTTAGTAACCATAGGACTAAGGAGATGGTTCTCGATTATGGAGGTTATAAAGAGTTCGTCGTAAAGAGTTACGTCGATGCAAGCTTTAACACCAATCCAGATGACTCGGAGTAGCAATCTGGATACGTATAGTGGAGCAGCCATTTGGAATAGTATCAAGTGGAGTGTAGTAGCAGTGTTTACAGTTTAACTTAGAGATTTGCAAAGTACACACGGATCTGAATGTCGTAGACCCGTTGACTAAAATACCTCTCTCACATGCAAAGCATGATCGAGCCCCAGAACTCCTGGGGTGTTAGATTCATAACAATGCGGATCACATGGTGATGTGAACTAGATTATTGACTCTAGTGAAAGTGGGAGACTGTTGGAAATATTCCCTAGAGGCAATAATAAATTAGTTATTATCATATTTCCTTGTTCATGATAATCGTTTATTATACATGCTATAATTGTATTGATCGGAGACTTAGATGCATGTGTGGATACATAGACAAAACCATGTCCCTAGTATGCCTCTAATAGACGAGCTCATTGATCTAAGATGGTTAAGGTTTCCTAGCCATGGACATGCGATGTCATTTGATAACGATCACATCATTAGGAGAATGGTGTGATGGACAAGACCCAAAGTACAAACGTAGCATATGATCGTGTCAGTTTAATGCTACTGTTTTCTGCATGTCAAGTCTCTGTTCCTATGACCATGAGATCATGCAACTCACTGACACCGGAGGTGTGCCTTGTGAGGTGATCATATACACTTTGATCAAGCATCTCGGAGTTGGAATATACACTTTGATGAGGTGATCAAAGTTTTGTAGTTTATACAAAGTTTACGAGAAACTTGTATTTACAATAAAGTGAGTGGGAGCACTATAGAATTTCTGATAAATATATGTGGATGACATATTGTTGATCAGAAATAATGTAGAATTTCTAGAAAGCATAAACGGATGTTTGAAAAGTGATTTTCAAAGGAAGACCTGGATAAAGCTACCTAACTACTGAGCATCAAGATCTATAGAGATAGATCAAGATGCTTGATGAGACTTTCAATGAGTACATACCTTGACAAGATTTTGAAAGAGTTCAAAATGGATCAGTTAGAGAAAGAGTTCTCACCTAATTTGTAAGGTGTGAAGTTGAGTGAGACTTAAAGCTCGACAACGGCAGAAGAAAGAGAAAGGATGAGATCTCGGACGTCAAGAGGAGCTCTGGAATGGTCCGGAGGTAAAGATTGATATATAGGAAGTCCTATTTTGGTCGCCGGAAACGTTTCGGGCTCATCGGTAGTGTATCGGGAGTGCCGATAGTGTACCGGGAGACCATCGGGAGGGGTATTTCGACCCAAGAGGCTACATGGGCTGTGGGAGAGTGAATACCAGCCCTTAGTGGGCTGGTGGAAGTCTCACACAAGGCCCATGTGACTGGGAAGAAAATCCCAAAGAGAAAAAGGAGGAAAAAGGCAAAAGAACCAAAATAAGGAGGAGTCCTAGTCCTACTAGGATTGGAGGAGGATTCCTCCTCTCCTCCTTGGTTCGGCCGAAGCCTAGGGCTGGCACCTTGAGGGCCAAGCCTCCTCCTCTCTTCCTCTTATATATACTATAGGTTTTAGGGGTTTTGGCACTAGTTTTTTAGCCACGTGCTACCCTCTCCTCCTGTGCATAGTTTCTCCTCTAGATCGGTTTTCTGTAGTGCTTAGGCAAAGCCCTGCCGCAATTGCTCCACCACCATCGCTGCAACGCCATCGCACTGCCAGAGAACTCGTTCACCTGTCCGCTCCCTCTTGGTGGATCAAGGAGGCGGAGATCGTCATCGAGTTGTACGTGTGCTGAACGCGGAGGTGCCATCCGTTCGGCGCTAGATCGGAAGGACCGTGATCAAGATCATGAGACGGATCGTGATGAGATCGCGGCACGGATTGTGATGAGTTAGCGGGATGGATCGTGATTGGATTGCGGGACAGATCATGATGTGATCGCGGGATGCTCGGCGATTTGGATCGCGAAGATGTTCGACTGCACCAACCGCGTTTCTTAACGCTTCCCGCTTAGCGATCTACAAGGGTATGTACATCCACTCTCCCTCTCGTAGATGCTAATCACCATGGATAGATCTTGCGTGTGCGTAGGAAAAATTTTGTTTCCCATGCAACATTCCCCAACAAGAGCATCTCCAACAGGTGCGCACCGCGCGGCGCGCAAAAAGCGTCTTTACAACGCCGAAATAGTAGCTTTTCGCGCGTAGGGGCCGCTGCAAAAAATTGAGCACGCGCCCCTCTCCAACAAAAGTGCTAAAATACAGCGCGCGATACACATACGTACGGTAGAAAATAAACGATACATAGATAGTTCATAGAAAACGATACATAGATAATCCATAGCATGTAGGTAGATAAAATGAAAAATGATACATAGCTAGTTCATCTACTCAGACTCCGACTACTACTTGTCGTCCTCTTCCTCCTTCGACTCTGACCCCATCTCGGTGATGTTCTCCTCTGACGTCTGAATGAAGGCATCAATATACCTCTCATCATTGGCGTCCCAAGACGACGCTTCTCCAAGCTCGACGTTGAAGAGCGCGACCGCCTTCTACGTACTTCTGTCCTCGCGATAGGCGGCTCGCTCCGCCCTCCTCTCCACCCTTCTTTGCACCCTCCTCTCCGCCCTCCTTTGCACGAAGAGCTCGCACTCATCGAGGATATCCTACGGGAACCGCTCGCGCCATGCCGCCATGGCTACCTCGTCCGTCTCTTGATGCCGAGGCAGCTCTCCCGCCTCTAATTTTGGCGATAGTCCTCGTCGGTGACAAGCCGGTGGGAGGCGCGAGACGCTCCGCCCACTCCCGCTTCATTGCTACTTCTCGAGCATGTATTGGTTTCCCGTGAAGAGGAACGTTTTGATGCAGCAAAGTACATAAGTATTTCCCTCAGTTTTTGAGAACCAAGGTATCAATCTAGTAGGAGATACAAGCGAGCCACCAATAGATATACCTGCACAAAGAATCAAACTCTTGCACCCAACAATATAAAGGGGTTGTCAATCCCTTCACGGTTACTTGCAAGGATGAGACCTAATAGAAATAGATATAATAGGGTGCTTAAACGGAAAGTAAAACTGAAAGTAAAAATAGGGCAGCAGTATTTTTGGTATTTTTGGTTTTAGATCTGAAAATATAATATGGAAAATAGACCCCGGGGCCATAGGTTTCACTAGATGGCTTCTCTCATGATGGCAAGCACTACGGTGGGTGAACAAATTACTGTCGAGCAATTGATAGAAAAGCAAATAATTATGAAGATATCCAAGGTAACGATTATGCATATAGGCATCACATCCGTGACAAGTAGACCGAAATGATTCTGCATCTACTACTATTACTCCACACATCGACCTACTCCTGCCTGCATCTAGAGTATTAAGTTCATGAAGAACAAAGTAACACATTAACAAAGATGACATGATGTAGAGGGATAAACTCAAGAAATATGATGAAAACCCCATCTTTTTACCTTTGATGGCAACAATACAATACGTGCCTCGCTACCTCTACTTTGTCACTGGGTGAGGACACCGCAAGATTGAACACAAAACTAATCACTTCTCATATTGCAAGAATTACCAATCTAGTTGGCCAAACCAAACCAATAACTTGAAGAGACTTGCAAAGATATGAAATCATGCATATAAGAATTCAGGAAAGACTCAAATAATATTCATGGATAATCTAAACATAAACCCACAATTCATCGGATCTCGACAAACACACCGCAAAAGAGTATTACATCGGATAGATCTCCATGAAGATCATGAAGAACATGGTATTGAGAAGCAAAAAGAGAGAAGAAGCCATCTAGCTACTAGCTATGGACCCGTAGGTCTGTGGTGAACTACTCACGCATCATCGGAGGGGCAATGGAGTTGATGTAGATGCCCTTTGTGATCGAATCCCCCTCCGGCAGATTACCAAAAAAGGCTCCAAGATTGGATCTCTCGGGAATGGAGGGTTTTGGCGGCGGAAAAGTGTTTTCGTGGCTCCCTTGAATAATGATGGAATATTTGGGAATTTATAGGCCGAAGATTAGGGTTAGGGGAGTTGCCAGGAGCCCACAAGCCTGCCCAGCACGGGTGCCCCCCCTGGTCACGGCAAGCGGGCTTGTGGCCCGTGGCAGCTCCTCTGCCTTGGTTCTCAAGTATCGTGGCTTCCTTTTATTCCAGAAAAAATCATTCCGGAGGTTTTATTCCGTTTGGACTCCGTTTAATATTCCTTATCTGCGAAACTCAAAAACAAGGAAAAAACATGAACTAGCACTAGGCTCTAGATTAATAGGTTAGTCCCAAAAATAATATAAAATAGCATATTAATGCATATAAAACATCCAAAACAGATAATATAATAGCATGGAACAATCAAAAATTATAGATACATTGGAGACGTATCAGCATCCCCAAGCTTAATTCCTGCTCGTCCTCGAGTAGGTAAATGATAAAAACAGAATTTTTGATGTGGAATGCTACCTAACATATTTATTCATGTAATATTCTTTATTGTGGCATGAATATTCAGATCCATAAGATTCAAAACAATAGTCTAATATTGACATAAAAACAGTAATACTTCGAGCACGCCAACAAGGTAGTCGTGTCCTTTCGAAATAACATGGCCTTAGAAATTCATCCCTACAAAATCATATGGTTTGGCTATGCTCCATCTTCCCCACACAAAGTATCTAAATCATGCACAACCCCGATGAACAAGTCAAGCAATTGTTTCACACTTTTGGTGTTCTCAAACATTTTCAATTCTCACGCAATACATGAGCGTGAGCCATGGATATAGCATTATAGGTGGAATAGAATATGGAGGGGGTGCAAGGGAAAAAGGAGAAGATGGTCTCACATCAACTAGGTGTATCAACGGGCTATGGAGATGCCCATCAATAGATATCAATGTGAGTGAGTAGGTATTGCCATGCAACAAATGCATTTAGATCTATAAGTGTATGAAAGCTCAAAAAGAAAACTAAGTGGTCGTGCATAATTAATATCCACTAGTTATATGAAAGTGACAAAATAGGAGACTCTCTATCATGAAGATCATGGTGCTAGTTTGAAGGACAAGTGTGGAAAAAGATAGTAGCAATTGTCCCTTCTCTCTTTCTCTCATTTTTTTTATTTTGGTGGGCTTCTTTGGCCTCGTTTATTTTTTTGTTTGGGCTTCGCTGGCCTCTTTTATTTTTTGTAAAGTCCGGATACTCGTCCCAACTTGTGAGGGAATCATAGCCTCCATCATCCTTTTCTCTCATGGGACAATGCTCTATTAATGAAAAATCATCACACTTTTATTTACTTATAACTCAAAGAAAAATAAATTACAACTCAATTCCTATGACAAGATATAACTCTATATGCAATATGAAGTGATGATGCAAGTCATGGAAAACCTACATGGTGGAAGTTACATGGCAATATATCTTGGAATGGCCATGGAAATGCCATAATAGGTAGGTATGGTGGCTGTTTTGAGAAAAAAGGGTTTGATGTACTGGCGAAAGTTGTGTGGTACTAGAGAGGCTAGCAAAGATGGAAGTGTGAGAGTGTGTATAATCCATGGACTCATATTAGTCATAAAGAACTCACATACTTATTGCAAAAGTCTATTAATTATCAAACAAAGCATTAGACGCATGCTCCTAGGGGACATATTGGTAGGAGTTAACCATCGCGCGCTCCCAACCCTCACACAAAGGTTGACAATCATTAGACAAGTCATGCTCCGACTTCGTTACATAATGGTTCACCATACGTGCATGCTACGGGAATCACAAGCTTTAACACATGTATCTCTTCAATTCGCAACTACTCACTAGCATGACTTTCATATTACCATCCCTACTATCTCAAAACTATATGCAAGGAATCCAACTTCTCATAGTTGTTAATGCACTTAATATGAAAGTTTTTATTATATCCCTCTTGGATGCCATTATATTAGGACTAAATTCATAACCTAAACAAATTACCATGCTGTTTTAAGAAACTCTCAAAATAATATAAGTGAGGAACGAGAGTTCAATAATTTCTATAAAATATAACACCACCACGCTCTAAAAAGATATAAGAGAAGCACTAGAGCAACATTGCCTAGCTCAAAAGATATAAGTGAAGCACATAGAGTATTCTAACAAATTCACGATTCGGCGTGTCTTTCTCAAAAGATGTGTGCAGCAAGGATGATTGTAGCAAACTAACAAGCAAAGAATCATATCATACAAGACGCTCCAAGCAAAACACATATCATGTGGTGAATAAAAATATAGCCTCAAGTAAATTTACCGATGGATTGAAGACGAAAGAGGGGATGCCTTTTGGGGCATCCCCAAGGTTATGCTCTTGCCACTCTTTATTCCATAGTCCATGAAATCTTCACCCAAAACTTGAAAACTTCACAACACAAAACTCAACAAAAAACTCATGAGATCCGTTAGTACAAGAAAAATAAATCACCACTTTAGGTACTGTTGTGAACTCATTCTTTATTTATATTTGTGTAATACCTACTATATTCCATCTTTTCCATGACTCATACCCCCTGATACGACCCATAGATACATCAAAATAAGCAAACAACACAAAGAAAACAGACTCTGTCAAAAACAGAACAGTCTGTAGCAATCTGTAAACTTTGAATACTTCTGGAACTATAAAAATTCTGAACAATTAGTACAACCAGGGCAACTCGTATATAAATCTTGTGTAAAAATTTCAGATCAATTTGACACTCTCAAAAATTCAGAAACTTCTCGGACTGAGCACAAAAGTTTCTGTTTTCCAACAAGATCAAATCAACAACTACCATAGATCACCCCAAAGGTTTTACTTGGCTCAAACACTAATTTAAACATAGAAACACAATTACTATAGAAGTAATAATGTGCCAAACATACCAAAACAGAAGCAAAAAGCAGAAAGCAAAATAAAATTGGGTTGCCTCCTAACAAACGCTATTGTTTAACGCCCATAGCTAGGCAAAATGCAATAGATCTAGGTATTGTCATAATAAAAATAAGGGAGATGATTCATGCTCATCTCATACTCCCTTCCTTCAGCAGCTAATTTCCATTGTGGCAAGCAAAAGTAATCCAACGGGCTGAATTTAAGAGGATTGGGATCATCAAGATTAAGTGCGGGAGGGATAGGTTCCTCCTTATGTCCCCTATAGTGTATAATCAATTCATCATTATAAGCTTTCCTTTGGTTAAAGGCCATGAGCCTTTTCTTAAGAATGAACTCTAATCCATTATTTTGTATAGAAAAATTATCATTGAGTTCAGAAATCTTATCAACCAAAACCTCGGTAGGGACTTTCTTTCTCAAATTTTCATTATAAGCAACTTGATCTTGAGATCGTAGTCTCATTATCTCTTCTTGATTAAAAAGGATCTCCTCAGTAGGGGGACATCCACCATTAGTTTTATGAGCAAAGATTTCACTACCCTCTTTCATGATAAATCTAAATTCGTGAGCGAGGAATATAGTGGCGGAACGCTTAACAGAAGAATGTTGAACATTAGAAAACTCAAGGAAAATCATTTGTATGCAAGGGTGCATGTGCAAGAATTGTCTCTCAAGTTCACTTATTAACAAAGTTATAGCGTCTGCAAGACTATTAGTTTTATTGAGAATGGAACCTCCTAAAGTAGGAAACATTCCCGCACAAGTGAAAAAATGTTGAATAACACTTTTTCCAATGATATTACCACTACCTATACAGAACCTTTTTGTATGAATGATAGTGGGTTCTTTTTAAGGGTTGTCATTATCAAGGGCATCAAGATTCCCTTCAAGATTATTACTAGCGATACCCCCCAGATTTTCAGCAATAACCTCCCTTGTTTCAGACATGATGGAAAAGCGAGCAATCAAGCACACAAGCAAGAAGCAAACGAAAAGACGAACGGGAAAGGGCGAATAAAAAGACAAATCTTTTTGGTGTTTTCTAAAAATCGTTTTAGAAGTGGGGGAGAGGAAAACGAGAGGCAAATGACAAATAATGTAAATGTAAGAGATGAGTTTGTGATGGTTACTTGGTATCCTTGACTTGTTATGTATCTCCCCGGCAACGGCGCCAGAAAACCTTCTTGCTACTTCTCGAGCATGCGTTGGTTTCCTGTGAAGAGGAACGGTTTGATGCAGCAAAGTAGATAAGTATTTCCCTCAGTTTTTGAGAACCAAGGTATCAATTCAGTAGGAGATACAAGCGAGTCACCAATAGATATACCTGCACAAAGATTCAAACTCTTGCACCCAACGCTATAAAGGGGTTGTCAATCCCTTCACGATTACTTGCAAGGATGAGATCTAATAAAGATAGATATAATAGGGTGCTTGAACGGAAAGTAAAATTGAAAGTAAAAATAGGGCAGCAAGTATTTTTGATTTTATATCTGAAAATATAATATGGAAAATAGACCTGGGGGCCATAGGTTTCACTAGATGGCTTCTCTCATGATGGCAAGTATTACGGTGGGTGAACAAATTACTGTCGAGCAATTGATAGAAAAGCGAATAATTATGAAGATATCGAAGGCAATGATTATGCATATAGACATCACGTCCGTGACAAGTAGACCGAAACGATTTTGCATCTACTACTATTACTCCACACATCGACCGACTACTGCCTGCATCTAGAGTATTAAGTTCATGAAGAACAAAGTAACGCATTAAGCAAGATGACATGATGTACAGGGATAATCTCAAGCAATATGATGAAAACCCCATCTTTTTACCCTTGATGGCAACAATACAATATGTGCCTCGCTACCCCTACTTTGTCACTGGGTAAGAACACCGCAAGATTGAACCCAAAATTAAGCACTTCTCCTATTGCAAGAATTACCAATCTAGTTGGCCAAACCAAACCAATAACTCGAAGAGACTTGCAAAGATATGAAATCATGCATATAAGAATTCAGGAAAGACTCAAATAATATTTATAGATAATCTGAACATAAACCCACAATTCATCGGATCTCGACAAACACACCGCAAAAGAGTATTACATCGGATAGATCTCCATGAAGATCATGAAGAACATGGTATTGAGAAGCAAAGAGAGAGAATAAGCCATCTAGATACTAGCTATGGACCCGTAGGTCTATGATGAACTACTCACGCATCATCGGAGGGGCAATGGAGTTGATGTAGATGCTCTTCGTGATCGAATCCCCCTCCGGCAGATTACCAAAAAAGGCTGCAATATTGGATCTCTTGGGAGCGGAGGCTTCTGGCGGGGGGAAAATGTTTTCGTGGCTCCCTTCGATAATGATGGAATATTTGGGAATTTATAGGCCGAAGATTAGGGTTAGGGGAGTTGTCAGGGGCCCACAAGCCTGCCCGGCGCGGATGCCCCCTGGTCGCGGCAAGCGGGATTGTGGCCTCGTGGCAGCCCCTCTGCCTTGGTTCTCAAGTCTCGTGGCTTCCTTTTATTCCAGAAAAAAAATTATTCTGGAGTTTTTATTCCGTTTGGACTCCGTTTAATATTCCTTATCCGCGAAACTCAAAAATAAGGAAAAAAACAGAAACTGGCACTAGGCTCTAGATTAATAGGTTAGTCCCAAAAATAATATAAAATGGCATATTAATGCATATAAAACATCCAAAACAGATAATATAATAGCATGGAACAATAAAAAAATATAGATACGTTGGAGACGTATCAGTCATCACCTCGAGGAAATTCATCTCCCTACGAGGCCGTCGGAGGCATCACGCCGTCGCGTCGCACACACGGGCGGCCTCATGGACTGTGTCCAAAGTGCCGAGGCCGAGACGCATGTCGCCGGACCGGATCTCGGCGAAGAAGGTGATGGAGGGGTGCGTGCGGACGGCGCGGTAGCCCGGTGTTCCACGGCGACGCGACGGCATGGTGGCATGACAGCGACGAGGCGAGAAAGATGTGGGAAGAGAGCGGTGGAAGAGAGGCAGAGAGCGCCTGGCGGGTGCTCGATTTATAAAGCGCGCCGGACACCGTACGCCAAAACTAGCGTGTTCGTTCGCCTTTTCACACGCTAGAGCTTTTTTTCCGCACGCCAGAATATCCCGCGTCCGCTGAAAATCGCTCACGCGCGTTGAAACTAACTTTAACCCCGCGCCTCCATTTTTTACAGCCACTGCTGAATATGCTCTCAAAGGGACAAGGGAGCCGAGGGAAGCGGTGGATGAGCCCAGAGGAACCTGTCGAGCAGCACGATTGGCTTATGTTCCCCTTATCATCCGGTGGATTTTAAACATTTTCCAAAAAAAAAAAAACCGTTCGTTTCTCGACGAGCCGCTCGATCGAGGCTGCGTCTCTTCTTCCCAGCGCCGATGGATCCTTCGCTCCGGATGACAGCAGCTTAGCACCAGGAAGGCAGGAGCGATTCAAGTTCGGCAAATGATGGAACTCCGTTTCCATCAGCCAAGGACCGGTGGTTCTCATCGTTTGTTCATCTAATTTTATTTAGTTTCATCTTTTTAGTTTTGACTTTTGCCAATAGCTTGTAGACCTGTATTTAATTTTATTATTTTCATCGTTTGTATATTAAACGTTTAATGTTCCAAGATCTAGGGCAAGTTTTCATCGCAAAAAATAAAAATATATTTAAAGAGCAAGGAAAAACCAAAGAATAGAGGATCTAATTAACTCAATCTCCAAAACAGTCTCCAAATGGACTATGCAACAAAGCGTTGAGTGTATGAGATTCTCGATCCATCCCATTGCTACGTCACACAGTATGACCTATACATTATTATCGTTTTATTTTTCTACTATAGGAGGGCTTATTTTAGAGTTTGGCACAAAGCCTCCGATTTTGTCGGCCGGCCCTGCTCCCTACTAGCATGATGATATAGCATGCTATGGTATTCTGACTAATACCTTCCTAGGTAAATTAGCGTACATGAGCGACGTGTGTCTTGTTTTTCTTCTGGTTCACTCTTCGTTTTTCAACACAAATTAGTTCCGGTTTTGTAACATATATAGACCACTGAAAAAATAGCACGCTATAGCATCGCTAATAGCATGCTATAGTATTCTGAGCAGTATCTCACTAGATAAATCAGTTTACATTAGCGACATGTGTCTGATTCTTTTGTTTGGTTCACTTTGATTTTCTGAACACATTCACTCTAATTTTGTAATGTGTTTAGACCACTGAAAAATAACACGCTATAGTGTTCTGAGCAGTGCCTCCCTAAATAAATCATTGTATAATTTTTCACCAATAATGTATTTTAAAGATGAGACTATTTTTCTACCGCGCTAAATTTTTCATTGGGTTGTAACTGAGTAGATGTTTTTCTTGGACACCAAAAACTACGTAGGTCCCACCATATCGCTTTACCCTCTCGCATCGATTTGGCGCAACCACTTCTTCTTCTCTTTTTCCTTCTCCCGATTCAGATCCATCCTCACCCTATGCATCAGCTCACATGGCCGTCGAACGACTCCCCGCCTCTTCTCATGGTAGTAGATCACCGCATGCCCCTGACCTCGCCCACTATACGGCTCCTACCCTTGCTGGCTATGGGAGCCAGTGGCCTCGGGCATGGATTTCTTGGGATGGGATGCGTAGCAATATGGCATCATCACACCCGTCCTCACCATCACATTCTTGCTGCCAATGTCTCTCAATGTTGATTGCGGGAGGCAGCGCAATTAACTCGATAGCCTCATCGTCCTCCATTACCCGTCACCCCTTCGTCGACTCCTGCCGATTTTGCCTACCTCGCAAACCCTACCTCGGTCGTCTCCCAGACTCCCCAAATCCAGCGCCTTGCCTCGGCAACTTCCACCTTGCCAACCACCTCCACTACATCATGATGACCGCGTCCCTGACTTCAACTCTGATGACCTACTCCATCTATTCGACCACACACAATTTGTTTTTCTCGATGTGACCTACGACCATACTACTTATGTGTTTTGGTGCAAGTACTCTTTGGTTAGTCTCGAAGGTTGCAAATTTTCAGATTTTGTAGGATATACATTTAAATATATTGCTTTCCTAAGAATGAAGGCTCACACACATGTTGATTTAGATGATTATCCCTTGTCGAATGAGTACTAATTGTTTATAGCTAGCATACAAAGGTTGTTTTGTTAACATAGTTGCTTATTCATCTTAAAAATGTTGTCAAATATTGCGTCAATGAAACTTCATGAGAAAACTCGTGATAGACATATATGTGGGAAAATCCTAGGAATTCGCTTCAAAATGATCACTCGGTTTGGAACTATAACATACATGATAGATATTAACCATTGCACTAAATCTACTTCGTACCTTGCTCTACGTTGTATACTGACACAATGGTTAAGCAGGAGTTTGATTAAATAGTGTCTACATCCTCGCTCAAAACTCCAATTTAATCACAGAATTTTTCAGGTGAAAGGGACAACAAAACGCATGCTCTAACATAGACAGAAAGAAACATGGCACTACTACTATGAGCAATGCGAGGGTGATGAAGGACAATGCTCACATATTTTTCATTGCTAACCAGCTAAGCACAAATTTGGGTGAAACTAGAGGCTCTTCTGGAGCATAGGTTTTTCCCACTTCAGCTACTTCATGGATTTTTTTTCCGAAGGATCTGCTTGAATAAGGATTAGGATGAATGTGCGAGATCCATTTCATTAAGAATTAGGATGAGTATGCCAGCTCCGTTTCATTCCCGCATACAACAAAGCAAGCCTTTAGAATATGTAACCAGAGAAGTTTTGACTACTTGAGGCTATGCATAATGTAGTAAACTTGGCCATATGTTATAGTTCAAATGCAAGAAATGATCATGATCTCATCTTTTGAATTTCGAAATTCTAATGAAAGGAAGGTCCATGATACGATGTTCTAAACATATATGCCATATCAAGTGAATGTACTCTTGTGCACAAAGAGTTCATCATCAATGCTCAGTTGCTTTACAATGCATTGTCTAAGGGAGCGGATAATGTTCTATTAATTGTTACGATGTTACCTGATCGCCATATCAAGTGAATGCTAAAAAAAATGAAGAATACTTTGCACGTCAGCTTTAGTTGAGGTTATTGCATTGTTTTTGTGCATTATCTTCTGTATAGTCAAAGCCTTCAGCTCTCCTTACTTACTACACTAAGTAATTATGTTTGCTTCTACGGAATAAATCAAATATGCCTATAGTATGATAAGTTGATGGAATCCACATGTTCATTGGGCTATGAAAGGTGCATTATAAAAAGGAAATGAACGATAGATAGTATTTAGTTTATTGGCCTCTATAACACTTTCTGGCGTTCGGCATCATGAGCGAAGTGGATAAATGAAAGAAAGCAGTCACGGGAGGATAATATGCACACACATCTATCAAGCTAAAAAATCTGGTTATTTATTTTCATTGTACTCCTCGTTCGTTTTTGTATGTATGCCATCAGATTCTGTAAGCGATCCAACTCTTTTTTTTAGTCCGTAATCTTCTCACGCAACTTAATAAAAATGAACAACAAAAAATAAACACAAGCAACCAACAAATTAATATATTATTTAGCCAACAACGGGCTCAAACTTGGACGCGACAGCAGCGTCGTGCTTTCCGCCTGCTAATACTTTCTCAAGCAACTAAGAATTGGAATACTAACTATTTTTAGGTCACTGTCTTGTTGAAGGCATTGTTCGGGAATGCTCGGACCGATTCTTAACTCTAGATATAGTCTTGCGTGAGTGGATCCGATGACGGTGACACTTGAGTGTCGTTCCTTTATTCAAGACGTTGTTGTTGAAAAACCTCGTTATACAACATATGGTGTTATGAGATAGTTGGTGTAGATATGGACATTGTCATAGATTGCCGATCGCGGATCTAATTGTTCTGGGCATTTTTCTTTCCTCACCTACGTGTATGTTTGGTCTTATATGACCTTGTTAGTATATGCCAGTGTGTCTTTTTTGCGTGTGTTGATGTTGGATATGTGCATCTTAGCTAAACAGAAACCAAATGTGTATTCATCGTGTTTGTATTTTCTTGATGCTTCATTTTAATTCAATAAAGTTTACGAAAAAACTATTTTTAGGTGGACTTGAGTAAGATACAGCAGGTTGAAAAAGAAACGCCATGTGGACAAAACAGGTTAAGATGAACAGTCACGCATCATTAGCACTTTAGAGCATCTTTAACCGTTGTCCCCCAGAGGCCAATTTTAGGGTCGCTTGGGGGGCAGCCGGCGCTAAAATCGGCCTGGGTTGCTCGGCTTCCCAGCCGCGCCCCCGGGGTCACCCCAAGCGCCGCTTTCAACCCATTATGGACGTAGAATCGGCCTAAGAACGTTTAAAAGGTTCGAATTTTTATTGAAATATAATACAAAAGCTAAAATAAAAAAAGACTACGTCGTCCTAACGCCGCCGTCCCGTCGCCGCGCGCCGCATTCTACATGCCGAGGAGCTTGTAGAAGTTGGTGTAGTCGCCGCCGTCATCCCCGTCCCCGTCGCTGCCGTCGCCGTACGGCACGCCGCGGCCGCCGTACCTGCTGCAGCCCTGTCCTGCGTCGCCGAGACGATGCGGGTCGGGGCTGGAGGGCCCGGGCGCCTCCCCATCGTTGTCGTCGTCGAGGATGATGAGGCCGGCGATCTCCTCCTCGTGATGGCGCGGTGGAGAGCCTCGATCTCCTCGAGGGCCCGGCGTTGCCGCTCCACCTCCTCCCGGACGTAGTCGTCCCGCGCCAACTTCAGGGCGGCCTCGTCGTCGGCGGAGGCCATGGCCAGGTGCTCCTGCTTGACCACCGCCGGCGTGCCAGGCTCCGTCTTCGGCCTGACAAGGCGGAGGTGGCCTCGGGGAGGCGAGGGCTCGCGGCGACGGCCCTTGTTGATGGTGATGCCGCCGCTGTTGCGGCCGCTGCATCGGAGCGGCGACAACAAGCCGGGCTCGGCCTTAACGGCGAGGAGCGGCGTGCGCGTTGCGCTGGAGGAGTGAAAGGACTGGGAGCCGGAGGAGTACGAGGACAAGGACGATGGCGCCTCCATACGCCGGGGCTGCCACGACGAGCCCCTCCGGCGGTAGACGGACGTCGCCACCGGTACCCGAGGCGCGGCTCGTTACCGTCCTCGATGTGCTCAAGGACGGCCTCGAGAGTGTGTCCGGGGACGCCCCACCAAAGACGGCGACCCTCGCTGTTGTTGTGGCCGAGCCCGGGGCCGCCGTTGGTGGAGCCGAGCTGCTCCTCGCGGCGGCGCTCGAGGTAGGCCCTCCAGAGGGAGGTGCTGTCCTGGGCGTACCTCGGCTGCCGGCGATGCTCCTCGGATAGGGTGGACCGGATCCGGGCGATCTCGGAGCGCCGCTCGGCTCAGGTGAGCACCGGTGGCACGGGGACGCCGCCCGCGCTAAGCCTCCAGGCGCCGGGCGCCCACATGTCCGGCGGTGCCGGGTACTCCGCCTCGAACAGCAGGCAGGCCTCGTCCTCGTGGAGGTGCTGGCGGCCGAAGCCGTTGCGGGCCGCGCCGTCGCCAGGGTAGCGCTCGGCCATTGTGGGGGGAGAGGGAGAGAGGAGATCGCCGGGAAGAGAGGGCGTCGCTGGTGGGATTGGGGGCAGGCGACGAGGTGTGACGAACACCGGCGAGGTCGCCTTTTATAGCAGGCGAGCGGGCGGCACCGTGCGGACGCGTGGGAGGCGAAGTGTGGACGCGCGTCGCCGTACTGACTGCGCTGCCCGTGAACGCCGGCTCGTGAAGGCGCAACATCAATGGAAGGCTGACCGACGGCAGCCTTGCATTGATTCGATTCCCCGCGGGGAAACCGAGGCGATGAGGACGACGACGCGCGCTCGGGGTCGCTGACTCGGCGGACCCATCCCGTTTTCACGCCTAATCGTTTCGTCCTGCGCCCCCAGACGCCCCCAACGCGTCGGGTTCGACCTGGGTATGCCAACGTTAAATTAGGCCCTAACTAACGAAAAATGGGTTCATGAAGACACGACTGGACCGATTTTTAACCGGCTGCGTAAAGAAACAGTCTTCGAGGGGTCTCTTTGACGGCAGCTGGAGATGCTCTTAAAATCTGGACCCTTGTACTACTACTCCATTTAACGTGCGTCAACGGTCAGTCCAGCGAACGCGACGAATTTGGTGTACTGCGCACTGGCCCACCCACGAACGACGTACTACGTACCGTTCTTTATTTCCCTTCCTTTAGTCCATCTATATATCATCAATAGTCCATCTATATATTATCAAATCAATCACTCAAGTCTGTGTCGACCGAGCTGTGCGTCAGTGCTAAATCTTTCCCCGACGCATGCATGCTGGAGACCGCAGCCAGGGCTAGACGTCTGCATGTATCTTCTCCTCAGCATGTCTGCTTGTATCTTCTCGAACCACGACCTCTTCCTCGGCGACACGGTGTTAAGGTCCACCTTCGTGATCTCTACCCCTGTTATCATGCTAGCGAGAGCCACTTCTTCCGCCTTTGTCTTAGCATTGGCGGCCTCGATCTCTAGCATCTTGGCTTGCTTCTCTACCTCCAAGCATCCTGGCTTGCTTCTCCGCATCCATCTCAAGCCTCCTTCTTTGGATCTCCATGAAGGCATTCATTTGATCTTCCTTGTCTTGCACCATGTATGCCTTCGTCTGTCTGCTCTTGCGCTTCTCCTTCACCCCGGCGGCTTGATTGGCGAGCTCGTCCAACACTCATGAAGGAGCTTGTCCTCAAGCACCGTGTATGTGTTCGTCCGTCTACTCTTGCACTTCTCCTTCACCCTGGCGGCTTGGTTGGCGAGCTCGTCCTCGAACAAAGGCTCCCCATCGATGTCCATCTCATTCTCTTCTTCGAGGCCGTAGTCCTTCGAAAACTCGTCGTTGAGCGGGAAGCCGTCCAGGTCCATGCTGACCTGATCTTGCATGATGGCGCCATGAATGCCAGCGCGATCATAGGTCGACGACACTCGCCCGTCCTGGAGTTAGGTCTCATCGGGATCGTAGCCAGCTGATGTAGCTCCCCTGAAGATCATGTTGTGCATGAAATGGTTGGTTGTCTCGTCGTCGACTGCCGCCGGCGTTCTTTTGAATAGGTTGCGGGCGTCAGGGAGCATGTTGTCTGGCATCTCCCGTGCGCATTTTCTCGGCCCATCGGATGACGAGCCACCGGCTACCGGTGTGGCATTGAGGTCGATGGGCGCGGGCATGGATGGCGCCACCACGCTCACCTGTTGGGGAATGTTGCATGGGAAACAAAAAATTTCCTACGCACACGCAAGATCTATCCATGGTGATGAGCATCTACGAGAGGGAGAGTGGATCTACATACCCTTGTAGATCGTTGAGCGGGAAGCGTTAAGAAATGTGGTTGGTGTAGTCGAACGTCTTCACGATCCAAATCGCCGAGCGTCCCGCGATCTCATCACGATCCGTCCCGCGATCCAATGACGATCCATCCCGCGAACACATCACGATCCGTCCCGCGATCTCATCACGATCCGTCTCGCGATCTTGATCACGGTCCTTCCGATCTAGCGCCGAACGGACGGCACCTCCGCGTTCAACACACGTACAGCTTGATAAAGATCTCCACCTTCTTGATCCAGCAAGAGGGAGCGGAGAGGTAGAATAGTTCTCCAGCAATGTGATGGCGCTCCGGCGATGGTGGTGGAGCTATTCCGGTAGGGCTTCGCCTAAGCACTGCAGAAATCCGATCTAGATGAGAAACTATGCACTGGAGGAACGGGCAGCACGTGGCTGAAAATCTAGTGCAAAAACCTTAAAACCTCTAGTATATATAAGAGGAAGAGAGGAGGAGACTTGGAGCAAGGGCCAAGCCCTCTAGGCTTCGGCCGAAGTGGGAGGAGAGGAGGAATCCTCCTCCAATCCTAGTAGGACTAGGACTCCTCCTTATTTTGGCCTTTTTGCCTTTTTCCACCTTTTTCTCTTTGGGTTTTTCTTCCCAGCCGCATGGGCCTTGCGTGGGATTTCCACCAGCCCACTAAGGGCTGGTATTCACTCTCCCACAGCCCATGTAGACTCTTGGGTCGAAATACCCCTCCCGATGGTCTCCCGGTACACTACCGATGAGCCCAAAACCTTTCCGGTGACCAAAATAGGACTTCCTACATATCAATCTTTACCTCCGGACCATTCCGGAGCTCCTCGTGACGTCTGGGATCTCATCCGGGACTCTGAACAACCTTCGGTCACCACCACACATAACTCTATACTACCGAAACGTCACCAAACCTTAAGTGTGCAGACCTTGCGGGTTCAAGAACTATGTAGACATGACCGAGACACCTCTACGGTCAATAACCAATAGCGGGACCTGGATGCCCATATTGGTTCCTACATATTCTACGAAGATCTTTATCGGTCGAACCTCTATGTCAAGGATTCAGTTAATCCCGTATGATGTTTCCTTTGTTCTTCGGTATGTTACTTGCCCGAGATTCGATCGTCGGTATCTCCATACCTAATTCAACCTCGTTACCGGCAAGTATCTGTACTCGTTCCGTAATACAAGATCCCGTGACTAACATTTAGTCACATTGCTTGCAAGGCTTGTTGTGATGTTGTATTACCGAGTGGGACCTGAGATACCTCTCCGTCACACGGAGTAACAAATCCCAGTCTTGATCCATGCCAACCCAACATATACCCTTGAAGATACATGTAGAGTACCTTTATAGTCACCCAGTTACGTTGCGATGTTTGATACACACAAGGTACTCCTCCGGTGTCAGTGAGTTGCATGATCTCATGGTCATAGGAATAGATACTTGACGTGTAGAAAACAGTAGCATTAAACTGACACGATCATATACTACGTTGGTAGTTTGGGTCTTGTCCATCACACCATTCTCCTAATGATGTGATCCCGTTATCAAATGACATCTCATGTCCATGGCTAGGAAACCTTAACCATCTTTGATCAACGAGCTAGTCTATTAGAGGCATACTAGGGACATGGTTTTGTCTATGTATCCACACATGCATCTAAGTCTCCGATCGGTACAATTAGAGCATGGATAATGAACGATTATCATGAACAAGGAAATATGATAATAACTAATTTATTATTGCCTCTAGGGAATATTTCCAACAGTCTCCCACTTGCACTAGAGTCAATAATCTAGTTCACATCATCATGTGATTCGCATTGTTATGAATCTAACACCCAATGAGTTCTCGGGCTCGATCATGATTTGCATGTGAGAGAGGTCTTATAGTCAACGGGTCTGCGACATTCAGATCCGTGTGTACTTTGCAAATCTCTATGTCAAACCGTAAACACTGTTACCACACTCCACTTGGTACTATTCCAAATGGCTGCTCCACTATACGTATCCAGATTGCTACTACGAGTCATCCGGATTGGTGTTAAAGCCTGCATCGAAATAACTCTTTACGACGAACTCTTTATCACCTCCATAATCGAGAAACATCTCCTTAGTCTTTTAGTTACTAAGGATAATCTTGACCGCTGTCCAGTGATCCACTTCTGGATCACTTTTGTACCCCTTGACAGACTCATGGCAAGGCACACACCATGTGCGATACACAACATGGCATAATCTAGAGCCTATGGCTAAGGCATAGGGGACGATGTTCGTCCTTTCTCTTTCTTCTGCCGTTGTCGAGCTTTAAGTCTCACTCAACTTCACACCTTACAAATTAGGTGAGAACTCTTTCTCTAACTGATCCATTTTGAACTCTTTCAAAATCTTGTCAAGGTATGTACTCATTGAAAGTCTCATCAAGCATCTTGATCTATCTCTATAGATCTTGATGCTCAACAATTAGGTAGCTTTATCCAGGTCTTCCTTTGAAAAACTCCTTTCAAACAACCATTTATTCTTTCTAGAAATTCTACATCATTTCCGATCAACAATATGTCAACCACATATGCTTATCAGAAACTCTATAGTGCTCCCACTCACTTTATTGTAAATACAAGTTTCTCATAAACTTTGTATAGACTCAAAAACGTTGATCACCTCATAAAAGTGTATATTCCAACTCCGAGATGCTTGCTTCAGTCCATAGAAGGATCACTGAAGCTTTCTCACCTTTTAGCATCCTTAGGACAGACAAAACCTTCTGGTTGTATCACATACAACCTTTCCTCAAGTAAATCGTTAAGGAAACGATGGTTTGACATCCATCTGCCAGATTTCATAATTGAAAAATGCAGCAACTGCTAACATAATTCCAACAGACTTTAGCATCGCTACGAGTGAGAAAGTCTCATTGTAGTCAACTCCTTGGACTTGGCGGAAACTTCTTTGCGACAAGTCGAGCTTTATAAATGGTGACATTCACCATAAGCGTCTGTCTTCATCTTAAAGGTCCATTTGTACTCAACGACCTGCCGTCCGGCGAGCAAGTCTACCAAAGTCTATACTTAGTTTTCATACATGGATCCTTTCTCGGATTTCATGGCCTCTAACCATTTGTCGAAATCCGGGCACATCATCGCTTCTCCCCAGCTCGTAGGTTCGTCGTTCTCCAACAACATGACCTCCAAGATAGGGTTGTCGTATTGCTTAGGAGCAGCACACATCCTTGTCGACCTACGAGGTATGATAGTAACTTGATCTGAATTTTCATGATCATTATCATTTACTTCCTCTTCAACTGATGTAGGTTCCACAGAAACATCTTTCTGCGTCGCGCTACTCTCTGGTTGAAACAAAGGTTCAACAACCTCATCAAGTTCTATCTTCATCCCACTCAATTCTTTCAAGAGAAACTTTTTCTCGGGAAAGGACCCATTTTAGCAACAAACACTTTATGCTTGGATCTGAGATAGAAGGTTCACCCAACTGTTCTTTGGGTAATCTATGAAGATGCATTTGTCCGCTTTGGGTTCGAGCTCATTAGGTGAAAACATTTTTCCACACAAGCGTCACAGCCCCAAACATTAAGAAATGACTGCTTAGGTTTCTATCAAACCATAATTCACATGGTGTCATCTCAATGGATTTAGATTGTGCACTATTTAAAGTGAATGTAGCTGTCTCTAATGCATAACCTCAAAATTATAGTAGCAAAACGATATGAGACATCATAGCACGCACCATATCCAATAGAGCACGACTATGACATTCGGACACACCATCACGCTATGGTGTTCCAGGTGGCGTGTGTTGTGAAAAAACTTTCACATTGTCTAAAGTTGTATGCCAAACACGTAACTCAGATATTCACCTCCACGATCATATCGCAGACATTTCTCCTTGTCACGATGATCTTATACTTCACTCTGAATTTGCTTGAACCTTTCAAACGATTCAGACTTGTGTTTCATTAAGTAAATATACACTATATCTACTAAAATCATCAGTGAAGGTAAGAAAATAACGATATCCACTGCACGCTATAAGACTCATTGGGTTGCATACATCAACATGTATCATTTATAGTAAATCACTTGCCCACTCCATCAAACCAGAAAACGGGGTCCTTAGTCATCTTGACCAAGAGGTATGGTTCGCATGTCTCAACCGATTCGAAATCGAATGTGTCCAAAGATCCATCAGCATAGAGTTTCTTCATGCGTTTTATTCCAATATGACATTTAGCGGCAGTGCCACAAGTATGTGGTACTATTATTATTAACTTTGTATATTTTGGCATCAATGTTATGAACATGTGTATTACTACGATCAAGATTCAACAAACCATTCTCACTGGATGCATGACAATTGAAGGTATTATTCATGTAAACAGAATAACCATTATTCTCTAACTTAAATGAATAATCGTTTTGCAATAAACACGATCTAATCACGTTCATGCTCAACGCAAAACACCAAATAACATTTATTTAGGTTCGTCACTAATCTCGAAGGTAGAGAGAGCGTGCGATGTTGATCACATCAACCTTGGAAACATTTCCAACACACATCGTCACGTCACCTAAGCTAGTTCTCCATTTATTCCGTAGCTTTTATTTCGAGTTACTAACATTTAGCAACCAAACCGGTATTTAATACCCAGGTGCTACTAGGACTACTAGCAAGGTACACATCAATAACACGTATATGAAATATACTTCTGTCGACGTTGCCAGCCTTCTTATCTACCAAGTATCTAGGGTTGTTCCGCTTCAGCAACCGCTCTCCTCATAATCGAAGCAACCGACTTGCCATCCATGAAGTTTCCCTCCTTGACCTTGCCCTTCTCAAAACTAGTGGTTTTACTAACCATCAACACTTGACGCTCCTTCTTGATTTCTACCTTCGCGGTGTCAAACATTGCGAACAGCTCAAGGATCATTATTTCTATCCCTGGCATTTTATAGTTCATCACCAAGTTCTAGTAGTTTAGTGACAGTGACTTGGAGAACTATATCAATCACTATCTTATCTGGAAGATCAACTCCCACTCGATTCAAGCGATTTTAGCACCCAGACAATCTGAGCACATGCTCAACGATTGAGCTATTCTCTTTTATCTTGCAGGCAAAGAATCTTCTTGGAGATCTCATATCTCACAACACGAGCACGATCCTGAGATCCTAATTTCAGCTCTTAGAACATCTCATATATTCCGTGACGTTCAAAACGTTTCAGAACCTAAGCCGTAATGCTTGACGCACTAAACTATCAAGTAGTCATCGAAACGCGCCTATCAGATGTTCACAACATCTACAAATGACGCTAGAGGGGGTGGCGCACCGAGTGGTGCATTAAGGACATAAGCCTTCTGCGCAGCAATGAGGACAATCCTCAAATCACGGACCGAGTCCGCAATATTGCTACCATCATCTTTAAACTCTATTTCTCTTGGACCATATAAAAATTCAAGGGAGCTACAGCGCGAGCAAGAAATCTACAACATAATTTGCAAAGACACTATTGACTATGTTCATGATAATGAGTTCAATTAATCATATTACTAAAGAACTCCCACTCAAATTGACATCCCTCCGGTCATTCGAGTGATACATGATCCAAATTCACCAACTCAAGTCCGATCATCACGTGAGTTGAGGTGGTTTCAATGGTGCACATCATCATGTTGATCATATCTACTATATCACTCATGTTCGACCTTTCGGTCTCTTGTATTCCAAGGCCATGTCTGTACATGCTAGGCTCGTCAAGTTTAACCCGAGTGTTCTGCATGTGCAACACTGGCTTGCACCCCTTGTATGTGAACGTAGAGTCTATCACACCCGATCATCACGTGGTGTCTCGACACGACGAACTTTCTCAACGGTGCACACTCGGGGAGAACACAATTTATCTTGAAATTAAGTGAGGGATCACCTTATAATGCTACCATCGTCCTAAGCAAAACAAGGTGCATAAAAGGATTAACATCACATGCAAATCATAAGTGACATGATATGGCCATGAACTTGTGCTTTTGATCTCCATCTTGAAAGCACTCGCAAGATCTCCATCGTCACCGGCACGACACCATGATCTCCATCATCTTGTTCTCCATCAACATGTCGCCATCGGGGTTGTCGCGCCCCATCATGCTTGTACTACTATTGCTATCATTTAGGGATAAAGTAAAGCATTACATAGCGCTTAATGATTAACACGCAGGTCATACAACAATTAAAGACAACCCCATGGCTACTGCCGGTTGCCGTACTCATCGACTTGCAAGTCATGATATTCTATACAACACATGATCATCTCATACATCACATATATCTCATCATGTAATTGGCCATATCACATCACAACATACCCTGCAAAAACAAGTTAGACTTCCTCTAAAATTTGTTGCATGTTTTACGTGGCTGCTACGGGTATCTAGCAAGAACAATTCTCACCTACGCATAAACCACAACGGTGATACATAAGTTGATTCTCAACCTTCTCAAGGACCGCCTTTGTCGAATCCAATCCAACTAAAGTAGGACAAACTGCCACCCGCTAGCCATCTTTTGCAACAATTTGCAGTTGAGGGAACCGGTCTCTCGTAAGTGTATGAGTAATGTTGGTCTGGGCCGCGTCATCCCACAATACTGCTGAACCAAAACACGACCAAGGGAGGAAGCAATCTAAGCATCAACACCCACAAACTCTTTGTGTTCTACTCGAGATCTCATCTACACAAGACCTAGCTCATGATGCCACTGTTGGGGAACGTTGCATGGAAAACAAAAAAATTCCTACGCACACGCAAGATTTATCCATGGTGATGAGCATCTACGAGAGGGAGAGTGGATCTACATACCCTTGTAGATCGCTGAGCGGGAAGCGTTAAGAAACGCGGTTGGTGTAGTCGAACGTCTTCGTGATCCAAATTGCCGAGCGTCTCACGATCTCATCACGATCCGTCCCGCGATCCAATCACGATCCGTCCCGTGAAATCATCACGATCCGTCCCGCGATCTCATCACGATCCTTCTCGCGATCTTGATCACGGTCCTTCCGATCTAGCGCCGAACGCACGGCACCTCCGCGTTCAGCACACGTACAGCTTGATGACGATCTCCACCTTCTTGATCCAGCAAGAGGGAGCGTAGAGGTAGAAGAGTTCTCCGGCAGCGTGACGGCGCTCCGGCGATGGCGTGGAGCTATTCCGGCAGGGCTTCGCCTGAGCACTGCAAAAACCCGATCTAGAGGAGAAACTATGCACTGGAGGAACGGGCAACACGTGGTTGAAAATCTAGTGCAAAAACCATAAAACCTCTAGTGTATATAAGAGGAAGAGAGTAGGAGACTTGGCGCAAGGGCCAAGCCCTCTAGTCTTCGGCTGAAGTGGGAGGAGAGGAGGAATCCTCCTCCAATCCTAGTAGGACTAGGACTCCTCCTTATTTTGGCCTTTTGGCCTTTTTCCACCTTTTTCTCTTTGGGTTTTTCTTCCCAGCCGCATGGGCCTTGTGTGGGACTTCCACCAGCCCACTAAGGGCTGGTATTCACTCTCCCACAGCCCATGTAGCCTCTTGGGTCGAAATACCCCTCCCGATGGTCTCCCGGTACACTACCGGCACTCCCGGTACATTACCGATGAGCCCGAAACCTTTCCGGTGACCAAAATAGGACTTCCTATATATCAATATTTACCTCCGGACCATTCCGGAGCTCCTCGTGACATCCGGGATCTCATCCGGGACTCCGAACAACCTTTGGTCACCACCATACATAACTCTATACTGCCGAAACGTCACCGAACCTTAAGTGTGCAGACCCTGAGGGTTCGAGAACAATGTAGACATGCCCGAGACACCTCTACAGTCAATAACCAATAGCGGGACCTGGATGCCCATATTGGTTCCTACATATTCTACGAAGATCTTTATCGGTCGAACCTCTATGTCAAGGATTCAGTTAATCCCGTATGATGTTCCCTTTGTTCTTCGGTATGTTACTTGCCCAAGAATCGATCGTCGGTATCTCCATACCTAGTTAACCATCGTTACCGGCAAGTATCTTTACTTGTTCCGTAATACAAGATCCCGTGACTAACACTTAGTCACATTGCTTGCAAGGCTTGTTGTGATGTTGTATTACCGAGTGGGACCTGAGATACCTCTCCGTTACACGAAGTAACAAATCCTAGTCTTGATCCATGCCAACCCAACAGATACCCTCGGAGCTACGTGTAGAGTACCTTTATAGTCACCCAGTTACGTTGCGATGTTTGATACACACAAGGTACTCCTCCGGTGTCAGTGAGTTGCATGATCTCATGGTCATAGGAACAGATACTTGACATGCAGAAAACAGTAGCATTAAACTGACACGATCATATGCTACGTTGGTAGTTTGGGTCTTGTCCATCACACCATTCTCCTAATGATGTGATCCCATTATCAAATGACATCTCATGTCCATGGCTAGGAAACCTTAACCATCTTTGATCAACGAGCTAGTCTATTAGAGGCATACTAGGGACATGGTTTTGTCTATGTATCCACACATGCATCTAAGTCTCCGATCGGTACAATTATAGCATGGATAATAAAAGATTATCATCAACAAGGAAATATGATAATAACTAATTTATTATTGCCTCTAGGGAATATTTCCAACAGTCTCCCACTTGCACTAGAGTCAATAATCTATTTCACATCACCATGTGATTCGCATTGTTATGAATCTAACACCCAATGAGTTATGGGGCTCGATCATGCTTTTTATGTGAGAGAGGTCTTATAGTCAATGGGTCTGCGACATTCAGATCCGTGTGTACTTTGAAAATCTCTATGTCAAACCGTAAACACTGCCACCACACTCCACTTGGTACTATTCCAAATGGCTCCTCCACTATACGTATCCAGATTGTTACTACGAGTCATCCGGATTGGTGTTAAAGCTTGCATCGATGTAACTCTTTACGACGAACTCCTTATCACCTCCATAATCGAGAAACATCTCCTTAGTCTTTTAGTTACTAAGGATAATCTTGACCGCTGTCTAGTGATCCACTTCTAGATCACTTTTGTACCCCTTGACAGACTCATGGCAAGGCACACCAGGTGCGATAAAAAACATGGCATAATCTAGAGCTTATGGCTAAGGCATAGGGGACGATGTTCGTCCTTTCTCTTTCTTCTGCCGTCGTCGAGCTTTGAATCTCACTCAACTACACACCTTACAAATCAGGTGAGAACTCTTTCTCTGACTGATCCATTTTGAACTCTTTCAAAATCTTGTCAAGGTATGTACTCATTGAAAGTCTCATCAAGCATGTTGATCTATCTCTATAGATCTTGATGCTCAACAATTAGGTAGCTTTATCCAGGTCTTCCTTTGAAAAACTCCTTTCAAACAACCCTTTATTCTTTCTAGAAATTCTACATCATTTCCGATCAACAATATGTCAACCACATATGCTTATCAGAAACTCTATAGTGCTCCCACTCACTTTATTGTAAATACAAGTTTCTCATAAAATTTGTATAGACTCAAAAACGTTGATCACCTCATAAAAGTGTATATTCCAACTCCGAGATGCTTGCTTCAGTCCATAGAAGGATCACTGAAGCTTTCTCACCTTTTAGCATCCTTAGGATAGACAAAACCTTCCGGTTGTATCACATACAACCTTTCCTCAAGTAAATCGTTAAGGAAACGATGGTTTGACATCCATCTGCCAGATTTCATAATTGAAAAATGCAGCAACTGCTAACATAATTCCAACAGACTTTAGCATCGCTACGAGTGAGAAAGTCTCATCGTAGTCAACTCCTTGGACTTGGGGGAAACTTCTTTGAGACAAGTCGAGCTTTATAAATGGTGACATTCACCATCAGCGTCTGTCTTCATCTTAAAGGTCCATTTGTACTCAACGACCTGCCGTCCAGCGAGCAAGTCTACCAAAGTCTATACTTAGTTTTCATACATGGATCCTTTCTCGGATTTCATGGCCTCTAACCATTTGTCGAAATCCGGGCACATCATCGCTTCTCCCCAGCTCGTAGGTTCGTCGTTCTCCAACAACATGACCTCCAAGATAGGGTTGTCGTATTGCTTAGGAGTAGCACACATCCTTGTCGACCTACGAGGTTTGATAGTAACTTGATCCGAAGCTTCGTGATCATTATCATTTACTTCCTCTTCAACTGATGTAGGTTCCACAGAAACATCTTTCTGCGTCGCGCTACTCTCTGGTTGAAACAAAGGTTCAACAACCTCATCAAGTTCTATCTTCATCCCACTCAATTCTTTTGAGAGAAACTTTTTCTCGGGAAAGGACCCATTTTAGCAACAAACACTTTATGCTTGGATCTGAGATAGAAGGTTCACCCAACTGTTCTTTGGGTAATCTATGAAGATGCATTTGTCCGCTTTGGGTTCGAGCTCATTAGGTGAAAACATTTTTCCACACAAGCCTCGCAGCCCCAAACATTAAGAAATGACAGCTTAGGTTTCTATCAAACCATAATTCACACGGTGTCATCTCAACGGATTTAGATGGTGCACTATTTAAAGTGAATGTAGCTGTCTCTAATGCATAACCCCAAAATTATAGTAGCAAAACAATATGAGACATCATCGCACGCACCATATCCAATAGAGCACGACTATGACATTCGGACACACCATCACGCTATGGTGTTCCAGGTGGCATGTGTTGTGAAAAAACTTTCACATTGTCTAAAGTTGTATGCCAAACACGTAACTCAGATATTCACCTCCACGATCATATCGCAGACATTTCTCCTTGTCATGATGATCTTATACTTCACTCTGAATTTGCTTGAACCTTTCAAACGATTCAGACTTGTGTTTCATTAAGTAAATATACACTATATCTACTAAAATAATCAGTAGAGGTAAGAAAATAACGATATCCACTGCACGCTATAAGACTCATTGGGTTGCATACATCAACATGTATCATTTCTAGTAAATCACTTGCCCGCTCCATCAAACCAGAAAACGAGGTCCTTAGTCATCTTGACCAAGAGGCATGGTTCGCATGTCTCAACCGATTCGAAATCGAATGTGTCCAAAGATCCATCAGCATAGAGTTTCTTCATGCGTTTTATAACAATATGACATTTAGCGGCGGTGCCACAAGTATGTGGTACTATTATTATTAACTTTGTATCTTTTGGCATCAATGTTATGAACATGTGTATTACTACGATCAGGATTCAACAAACCATTCTCACTGGATGCATGACCATTGAAGGTATTATTCATGTAAAGAGAATAACCATTATTCTCTAACTTAAATGAATAATCGTGTTGCAATAAACACGATCTAATCACGTTCATGCTCAACGCAAAACACCAAATAACATTTATTTAGGTTCGTCACTAATCTCGAAGGTAGAGAGAGCGTGCGATGTTGATCACATCAACCTTGGAAACATTTCCAACACACATTGTCACCTCACCCTTAGCTAGTTCTCCGTTTATTCGGTAGCTTTTATTTCGAGTTACTAACATTTAGCAACCGAACCGGTATTTAATACCCAGGTGCTACTAGGAGTACTAGCAAGGTACACACCAATAAGACGTATATGAAATATACTTATGTCGACATTGCCAGCCTTCTTATCTACCAAGTATCTAGGGTTGTTCCGCTTCAGCGACCGCTCTCCTCATAATCGAAGCACTTAGTCTCGAGTTTGGGTTCAACTTTGGGTTGCTTCACTGGAGCAGCAACCGACTTGCCATCCATGAAATTTCCCTCCTTGCCCTTGCCCTTCTCGAAACTACTGGTTTTACTAACCATCAACACTTGACGCTCTTTCTTGATTTCTACCTTCGCGGTGTCAAACATTGCGAACAGCTCAGGGATCATTATTTCTATCCCTGGCATTTTATAGTTCATCACCAAGTTCTAGTAGTTTAGTGATAGTGACTTGGAGAACTATATCAATCACTATCTTATTTGGAAGATCAACTCCCACTCGATTCAAGAGATTGTAGCACCCAGACAATCTGAGCACATGCTCAACGATTGAGCTATTCTCTTTTATCTTGCAGGCAAAGAATCTTGTTGGAGATCTCATATCTCACAACACGGGCACGAGCCTGAGATTCTAATTTCAGCTCTTAGAACATCTCATATGTTCCGTGACGTTCAAAATGTTTCAGAGCCTCAATTCTAAGCCGTAATGCATGACGCACTAAACTATAAAGTAGTCATCGAAACGCGCCTGTCAGATGTTGAAAACATCTACAGATGACGCTAGAGGGGGTGGCGCACCGAGCGGTGCATTAAGGACATAAGCCTTCTGCACAGCAATGAGGACAATCCTCATATCATGGACCCAGTCTGCAATATTGCTACCATCATATTTCAACTCTATTTCTCTAGGAACATTTAAAAATTCAAGGGAGCTACAGCGCGAGCAAGTAATCTACAACATAATTTGCAAAGACACTATTGACTATGTTGATGATAATGAGTTCAATTAATCATATTACTGAAGAACTCCCACTCAAATTGATATCCCACCGGTCATTCGAGTGATACATGATCCAAATTCACCAAGTCAAGTCCGATCATCGCGTGAGTTGAAATGGTTTCAATGGTGAACATCATCATGTTGATCATATCTACTATATCATTCATGTTCGACCTTTCGGTCTCTTGTATTCCGAGGCCATGTCTATACATGCTAGGCTCATCAAGTTTAACCCGAGTGTTCTGCATGTGCAACACTGGCTTGCACCCGTTGTATGTGAACGTAGAGTCTATCACACCCGATCATCACGTGGTGTCTCGACACGACGAACTTTCGCAACGGTGCACACTCGGGGAGAACAGAATTTATCTTGAAATTAAGTGAGGGATCACCTTATAATTCTACCGTCATCCTAAGCAAAACAAGGTGCATAAAAGTATTAACATCACATGCAAATCATGAGTGACATGATATGCCCATGAACTTGTGCTTTTGATCTCATTCTTGAAAGCACCGGCATGATCTCCATCGTCACCGGCACGACACCATGATCTCCATCATCTTGTTCTCCATCAACGTGTTGCCATTGGGGTTGTCGCGCCCATCATGCTTGTACTACTATTGCTCCCGTTTAGCGATAAAGTAAAGCATTACATAGCGCTTAATGATTAACACGTAGGTCATACAATAATTAAAGACAACCCCATGGCTCCTGTCGGTTGCCGTACTCATCGACTTGCAAGTCATGATATTCTATACAACACATGATCATCTCATACATCACATATATCTCATCATGTAATTGGCCATATCACATCACAACATACCCTGCAAAAACAAGTTAGACGTCCTCTAAAATTTGTTGCATGTTTTACGTGGCTGCTACGGGTATCTAGCAAGAACAATTCTCACCTACGCATAAACCACAACGGTGATACATAAGTTGCTTTTCAACCTTCTCACGGACCTCCTTTGTCGAATCCGATCCAACTAAAGTAGGAGAAACTGCCACCCACTAGCCATCTTTTGCAACAATTTGCAGTTGAGGGAACCGGTCTCTCATAAGCGTATGAGTAATGTTGGTCCAGGCCGCGTCATCCCACAATACTGCTGAACCAAAACATGACCAAGGGAGGAAGCAATCTAAGCATCAACACCCACAAACTCTTTGTGTTCTACTCGAGATCTCATCTACACATAGACCTAGCTCATGATGCCACTGTTGGGGATCGTTGCATGGAAAACAAAAAAATTCCTACGCACACGCAAGATCTATCCATGGTGATGAGCATCTACGAGAGGGAGAGTGGATCTACATACCCTTGTAGATCGCTGAGCGGGAAGCATTAAGAAACGCGGTTGGTGTAGTCGAACATCTTCGCGATCCAAATCACCGAGTGTCCCACGATCTCGTCACGATCCGTCCGGCGATCCAATCACGATCCGTCCCGTGAACTCATCACGATCCTTCCCGCAATGGAAATAAAAGATCATAGGATGGTTTGTTTTGAAATAAAAGAGAGGGGGAAGAAGTTGATGCCCACTCTAGCAAAAACATCCACAAGACGACTCAAACACAACAAGGTCAAGAAGCACACCACATACAAAGCATGACATGAAGATGAATGATATGATGCATGATGCATGAATGCATTAGACAAGACTTGGCAAGGAGAAACTCAATACATTCTCCACATGACAAGGTTCACAAAGGTTACATGCCATAAAAGGTAGGGACAACACTTGGGCTGTCACAGAGGGTTTGGGAAAAGTGGAGGGAAATGGTGGATGCTTTGCCACCGACGTGGCACGCGCGTCTATCTCTTGTCCGTCCCGATACAAAACGGGCTCAAAAATGGGTCGGCAAGCGGACGAAGAGCGGACGCACATTCGTTTGGGTCGGCGCGTTGGGCCGATTTTTCCGTCCGCGACGACCCAAACGTACGCGCGCGGATGAAATAGGTCGGCACATTGGAGTTGCTCTGGGGGACATGCGATTTCTAGCCACGAACGCATGGGAGAAGGTCAAAACCAATTCGAAACGCCCAAACTTGATGAAATTCAGTAATTTGGACAAAATTTGGGCGGTTTACATTGATATTTGGTGACTAAAAAAACATAGATAAAAAACATTAAAACTATGCCTATTCCATGCCGAGAGTTTGGAGAAGGCGGTGTAGTCGTCGCTGCCGCCGCTGTCGTCGTCGTCGCCGCTGCTATCGTTGCTCGGCGCTCCGTCCTTTGGGGCGTCCTAGCTGCAGCCCTGCCTTGGATTGCCGCTGCGGACCGCCTCGCTCGACCAGTGACCTCGTAGTCGCTATTAGAGAGCACGACGACGCCTCCATCGTCGCGACCGTGGCGTCGCGTGGCGATTTCTTCTAGGGCACAATGATGGCGCTCCATCTCATGCACCACATAGTAGTGCCGCGACCAAAGGAGGCCGCTTTCTAGGTCGGCAGTCATGGCCTCGTGCTCCCACTTCACCACGACAGTCGTCGTTGGCTCCTTCTTCAGCTTGACAAGGTGGGACTGGCCGTGATGAGGGGAAGGTACGCAGCCTCCCTCGTTGATGTTGAGGTTGCCGCCGCCGCTGTGTCGACAGAGCGGCGTCTCCTATGGGTCGAGATTGATGGGGGGAGCACCGCCGCCGCCGACGCGCAGGAGCGGGACCCCGAGGATGACGAAGTCGGTGTGTCCATGCGCCTCCGCATCCAGGGGCTTCTGCGTCAGCGAGAGAAGGAGCGCGTCGGGTACTCCAGTGGCGGCTCATTGCCGCCCACGATGTGCGAGAGCACGGTAGAGAGAGTTTGCCTAGATGCGCCCCCCATTGACGGCGGCCCTTGCTACTTCTCGAGCATGCGTTGGTTTCCCATGAAGAGGAATGGTTTGATGCAGCAAAGTAGATAAGTATTTCCCTCAGTTTTTGAGAACCAAGGTATCAATCCAGTAGGAGATACAATCGAGCCACCAATAGATATACCTGCACAAAGAATCAAACTTTTGCACCCAACACTATAAAGGGGTTGTCAATCCCTTCACGGTTACTTGTAAGGATGAGATCTAATAGAGATAGATATAATAGGGTGCTTGAACGGAAAGTGAAACTAAAAGTAAAAATAATGCAACAAGTATTTTTGTTGTTTTTGGTTTTAGAACTGAAAATAATATGGAAAATAGACCCGGGGACCATAGGTTTCACTAGATGGCTTCTCTAATGATGGAAAGTATTATGGTGGGTGAACAAATTACTGTCGAGCAATTGATAGAAAAACGAATAATTATGAAGATATCCAAGGCAATGATTATGCATATAGGCATCACGTCCATGAAAAGTAGACAAAAACGATTCTGCATCTACTACTATTACTCCACACATCGACCGTCTCATGCCTGCATCTACAGTATTAAAGTTCATAAAGAACAGAGTAACACATTAAGTAAGATGACATGATGTAAAGGGATAAACTCAAGCAATATGATGAAAACCCCATCTTTTTACACTTTATGGCAACAATACAATACGTGCCTCGCTACCCCTACTTTGTCACTTGGTTAGGATACCACAAGATTGAACCCAAAACTAAGCACTTTTCCTATTGGAAGAATTGCCAATCTAGTTGGCCAAACCCAACCAATAACTCTAAGAGACTTGCAAAGATATGAAATCATGCATAGAAGAATTCAGGAAAGACTCAAATAATATTCATGGATAATCTAAACATAAACCCACAATTCATCAGATCTCGACAAACACACCACAAAAGAGTATTACATCGGATAGATCTCCATGAAGATCATGAAGAACATGGTATTGAGAAGCAAACAGAGAGAGAAGAAGCCATCTAGCTACTAGCTATGGACCCATAGGTCTGTGGTGAACTACTCACACATCATTGGACGGGCAATGGAGTTGATGTAGATGCCTTCCGTGATTGAATCCCCCTCCGGCAGATTACCGGAAAAGGCTCCAAGATTGGATCTCTCGGGAATGGAGGCTTCTAGCGGCGGAAAAGTGTTTTCGTGGCTCGTTGTGATAATGATGGAATATTTGGGAATTTATAGGCCGAAGATTAGGGTTAGGGGAGTTGCCAGGGGCCGACAAGCCTGCCCGGCGCGGGTTCCCCCCTCGCCGCGGCTAGCGGGCTTGTGGCCCTGTGGCAGCTCCTCTGCCTTGGTTCTCAAGTATCATGGCTTCTTTTTATTCCAGAAAAAATCATTCCGGAGGTTTTATTCCGTTTGGACTCTGTTTAATATTCCTTATCTGCGAAACTCAAAAACAAGGAAAAAACAGAAACTGGCACTAGGCTCTAGATTAATAGGTTAGTCCCAAAAATAATATAAAATAGCATATTAATGCATATAAAACATCCAAAACAGATAATATAATAGCATGGAACAATCAAAAATTATAGATACGTTGGAGACGTATCTGCCCTCCGAGTTGTGCCCCCCCCCCCCCCCCGCCCGCACCGGGGCGAAGTTGGTGGACGCCGGCTCCTCGGCGTGACGCCGCTCAAAGTAGGTGGTGCAGAGTGCGTGGTTGTCCCCGCCTGCCATGGCTATTGGCGCGCTTGCTCCGGCATGTTGGCTCGGATCGCCACGACCTCTGGATGGCGTTCCGCATCGGAGGGTAGCGTAGGCACAGGGAGGCCACCTTCGTTTAGCCGCCATGCGTCGGGCACGTGCTTGTCGGGCGGCATCGGGTGTTCGCCTGCTGCAAGAGGCGCGCCTCCCACTCATGCTGCCGGAAGCGGCAAAGCGGTTGGCCGCCGCATCATTATCATGGAACCTCTTTGCCATGCCGAATTCTTGAGGACGCTGAAGGAGAGAGGAGGAGAAAGGTTGTCCAGCGCTGGGTTGGAGGAGTGCGGGCGAGAGAGATGGCGAGTGTGCAGCGAGCGGCGGCGAGGTCAACTTTAATAGTGGCGAGAGGGCAGGAGCGGTGGATCTGTGGCGGGAAAGGGCGGGATGCACGGCGGCTTGCCATCACCGCGCCACCCATCATCAATGGAAGGCTGACCGGCGGCAGCCTTGGCATTGAACCATGCGGAAGCCGAGGCACGGCGATGAGGACGACGAAGCCTAGTCGCTGACTCGGCAGGCCCATAGGGTGGGATTCTGGCATGGGAGGTTCTGGCTCCATTATTCTTTCCCCCAGCATCCCCGATAGCGCATCAGCGTGCTGGGTTCGGTCTAGGTCCACCGGTAACAATTTTAGCCAAACCAGAAAAATTTGGGCTCATAAGGGCGCGACTAGTTGGTTTTTTTCACCGATGATAAAAAAGTTGACTTGGAGGGCCTGTTGGGGGCGGTTGGAGATGCTCTAAAATGCTAAAGTTCATGGCTTCTCCCCTCTTTTGTTTGCCTCACTGATACGTCTTTGTCATGTCTATAATTTTCCATTGCTTCATGCCAATATTAAACAACTTTCATATACTTTTGGCAACATTTTATATTATTTTTGGACTAAATTACTTACCCACTGCCCAGTGCCAGTTCCTGTTTTTGTGTGTTTTTTGTTTCACAAAAATTCCATATCAAATGAAGTCCAAACAAGATAAAAATTTATGGAGATTTTTTGGAATATATGTGAATTTTGAGAGTCGGGATCAACGCAAGACGATGCTTGAGGGCCCCACAAGCAATAGGGCGCGCGCCTCAGGGGGTGGCACGCCCTGATGGCTTGTGGTCCACCCTTAAGTAGGTTGGGGCTCTCCTTCCGCAAGAAATATATTTTCACGATAAAAATCCCCTCAAAATTTCAGCCCGATCGGAGTTACAAATCTCCATATATTTAAGAAACGGTGAAGGGCCAGAAAATAGAGGCGAAAACAGGAGAGAAACAGAGAGAGATCCAATCTCGGAGGGGCTCCTGCCCTCCGGGATCTATGGCAGCCATGGACGATATGGGAAACCCTCCTACCACCTAGGGAGGAGGTCAAGGAAGAAGAAGGAGGAGGGGAGATCTCTCCCCCTCTCTCCCGGTGGTGCCGAAGAGCCACCGGGGCATCCATCGTGACGATGATCTACACCAACAACTTTGCCGCCATCATGACCAACCCTTCTCCATCAACACCACCATGATGCTCACTGTCGAGAGTGAGTAATTCATTTGTAGGCTTGCTAGACGGTGGTGGGATTGGACGAGATTGATCATATAATCGAGTTAAGTTTGATAGGGCTTGATCCCTAGTATCCACTATGTTCTAAGATCGATGTTGCTATGACTTTGCTATACTTAATGCTTATCACTAGGGCCTGAGTGCCATGATTTCAGATATGAACCTATTATGTTTTCATGAATATAAGAGTGATTTGTATCCTATCTTGCAGATTGTATGCACCTATTACATGTCATGATCCGCATACCCCAAGGTGACAATAATTGGGATTCTTTTTGGTGATTACCATAGTTTGAGGAGTTCATGTATTCACCATGTTTTAATGCTTTGTTCCAGTTCTCTATTAAAAGGAGGCCTTAATATCCCTTAGTGTTCAATAGGACCCCGTTGCCGGGGGGGTAGGACAAAAGATGTCATGCAAGTTCTTATCGCAAGCACGTATGACTATATACGGAATACATGCCTACATTACTTGATGAATTAGAGCTAGTTCTGTGTCGCCCTTGTGTGTAACTGTTATATGAACAAGATCATCTAAATCATTATCCACAACCGATCCATGTGCCTACACGTTGTATATATTGAATCTTGAAAAATTATCTTTTACACCTATTGAGTACTTCTAGTTTACTACCCTCAAAATTGTTTCATACTTGTTCTAGGTAAAGTAAGCGTAAGCGTGCATAGAGTTGTATCGGTGGTCGATAGAACGTGGGAGATTATTAATTCTACCTTTATCTTTGCGTTGGGTTCGACACTCTCTTATTGAAAAAGGCTACAACTAATTCCCTACACTTGTGTGTTATCAAGACCTTTTTCTCGCGTCGTTGCTGGGGAGCAATAGCGTAGTGGTTGATATTCTCGTGTGTGCTTGTTTGCTTTATCACTAAGTAATTTTTATTTTCTGTTATTAGTTGTTTTATTTTCTGTTATCATTTGTTTTATATCTTTAGTTATGGATATGGAACACGAAACACCAAAAACATTAGTGGTACTTGCTACTCATGGAGATGGGGAACCTACTAAAACCTTTGATGCTAGTTATGTGAAACGCACTAATTACTCCTTTGATAATCCTAAGAAATCCACATTGAACTCTATAATGGGAGACATGTTGGATCAACGTGAGTACTTTAGGGATTATCGCTTATCTCAAAAGGGAAACACTTATGGCATCAAATTACAATATTGCGTTGGTTTGCTTGGGATGCATGCTTGAAATGTGATTATACTTGTTGCTCTCAGATAGTGGCTCCACACTTCCCCTTTCAATGTTTATTTAATGATAATGACACCTTAGCTTCTTATAATGTTATACTCCCTCCGTCCCAAAAAAAATTCTTAGATTTTTCTGGATGTGGATGCATATAGATACTAAAACATGACTAGATACATCCATATCTAGACAAATCTAAGACAAGAATTTTGGGACGGAGGGAGTATATGATTACTATGATGTGGAACGAATAGAAGAATTTGTTGCTTTTAAGCATGCTTATGAAATTGCTTCATTGATTGAAAAGTATGATGGTGTTTTTTACAAATCTGAAAAGTTTGGCATACTTCAATATTGCTATGATAATTATGAATACAATTCTTATATTAAAGAATTTATTGGAAGAATGACCGCTGCCTTGGAAGAGACTAAAATTTTGCAGGAATCTATGGAAGAAGAAATTGCTGAAACTATGAGCTCATTAGATGAAAAAGATGAGGCGGAGAGCGAAGAACAAAAGGAGGAAGATCAGATTAGCTACATGTGCTAACCTTCTAACGAGAGTAACTCTTCAATGCATACATTGTTTAATTACCCTTCGCACATACCGAAGGATGAATGATATGATGATTGCTTTGATCCCTTGGATTCTTTTGAAATATCCCTTTTTGATGAACTTGATGCTTGCTATGCTTGTGGCCATGATGCCAGTATGAATTATGCTTATGAATATGAACTTGATATAGTTCCTTATGTTAAGCATGAAATTTTTACTATTGCACCCACACATGATAGTCCTATTATCTTTTTGAATTCTCCCAACTACACAATACCAGAGAAGTTTGCACTTACTAAGGATTATACTGATGTGTTGGTATTACTATCACAGATGATGATTTTGATGAATATAATATGCATGTGCTTACTGCTCCTACTTGCAATTATTATGAGAGAGGAACCAAATCTTCACCTCTCTATGTTTCCAATACTATAAAATTGCAAGAAACTACCTATGCTATGTATTGGCCTTTAGTTGATTTGCATGAATTGTTCTTGTCTGACATGGCAATGCATAACCTACCACCACATTCTATTCCACCCTTATGATATATCCTTGGTTCACGGTCATGTATTGCATGAGTAATAAAAAGATGAAGCACATTAAAAAGTACAATCCAATTTCTTGGTTTGACACCGGGTTGCTCATGATTTATACTTTATGCTAGGAAGACCAAGCATGAAAGGCTATATGATTTTGTAGGGATAGCATTCTCTTGCATTGTTATTTTGAAAAGACATAATAGTTTGCTAGTAAACCTGAGTATGTATGTCTTTTTGTCAAATGACTCACTATTGCCTTGAATCACTTGTATCTTAATATTCATGCCATGATTAGACATTTGTTCAAGATTATGTTATGTAGCATTCCAAATCAAAAATTATCTTTTTATCATTTACCTACTCGAGGATGAGCAGGAATTGAACTTGGGGATGCTGATACGTCTCCGTCGTATCTATAATTTTTGATTGCTTCATGCCAATATTATAGAACATTGATATACTTTTGGCAACATTTTATATTATATTTGGGCTAACTTACTTACCTAGTGTCCAGTGCCAGTTCCTGTTTTTTGTGTGTTTTCTATTTTGCAAAAATTCCATATCAAACAAAGTTCAAACGCGATAAAAATTGTGGGGATTTTTTGGGAATATATGTGAATTTTGAGAGTCGGAATCAACGCAAGACGATGCTGGAGGGCCCCACAATCCAACAGGGCACGCCCCAAGGGGTGGTGCGCCCGGATGGGTTGTGGCAAGACCTTAAGTTGGTTGGGGCTCTCCTTCTGCCGCAAGAAAGATATTTCATACTTACCTCCCTAATTACTCTGTTGTACTTCCTGTATATTAGATTTCATGTAGTTCTCTTAGCTGTACTTTCTGGTTACATCTTGTAACACCTGTATTATTCTAGTTTATTTTAATAAAGGTTTGATTGTTGTGGGGGGGTTCCCTACAGTTTCGAGTCAAAAAATCAGCCCGATCGGAGTTACGGATCTCCAGATATTTAAGAAACGGTGAAGGGTCAGAAAACAGAGGCGAAAACAGGGGAGAAACAGAGAGAGAGAGAGAGAGATTCAATCTCGGAGGGGCTCCTGCCCTCCGGGAGCCATGACGTCCATGGACCATAGGGGAAACCCTCTCTCACCTAGGGAGGAGGTCAAGGAAGAAGAAGAAGGAGGAGGGGGATCTCTCCCCCTCTCTCCCGGTGGTGCTGGAGCACCACCGAGGCATCCATCATGATGGCAATCTACACCAACACCTTCGCCGCCGTCATCACCAACCCTTCTCCATCAACACTGCCATGGTGCTCACCACTGGGAGTGAGTAATTTCTTTGTAGGCTTGCTGGATGGTGGTGGGATTGGATGAGGTTGATCATATAATCGAGTTAAGTTTGATAGGGCTTGATCCCTAGTATCCACTATGTTCTGAGATTGATGTTGCTATGACTTTGCTATGCTTAATGCTTGTCACTAGGGCCCAAGTGCCATGATTTCAGATCTGAACCTATTATGTTTTCATGAATATAAGAGTTAGTTAGATCCTATCTTGCAACTTGTATGCACCTATTACGTGTCATGATCTGCATACCCCAAGGTGACAATAATTGGGATTCTTTCTGGTGATTGCCATAGTTTGAGAAGTTCATTTATTCACCATGTGTTAATGCTTTCAGGATTTCGGAGACGAGATCTTCCCTCTATGATGGTGAGCCAGTGCCTTGGAAGATGGAAGACAAGCTTACTTCATCATCACCACCATCACCCAAGAGGGACGCTTGAATACATGGGTATGGGCACCACCCTTAGCTTGTTCCAAGCTTGGGGGAGGTGCCCCAATATCATATCACAACACTTTTACTACTACTACTATCTATCTTAGTTCCATACTTAGTTTTTTGTGATTTAGAGAAATAAATTTGAGATTTCCTTTGCTTAGAATTTTTGCTTTGAGACCTATCTATCTTTGTAATCGGGTGTGAGAGTTATATAAAAAATATTAGTTGAGTTTGTGTGCTTCACTTTCATGCACCTGTCATCATAGCATGGCAATAAAGGAAAAAAGAAAAGATCATATGCTTATCTCATGGAGAGTAATGACTTCACATGGAAAAAATGTATAAGTGATAAAAGATGTTGATAACTAACAAATATAGCATTTGTAATTGATGTAATCTATGCAAATTATGATAGAGAAGAGGGAATTCACATGTAAATACACTATCTCAGACACCTTTTATGATTGTGAGGCCCCATCAAATATTATATAATGATCAAGTGTTGATGTGGGACATGCAAGACTACATAATGATCTTGGTTGTTTGCATTTGCATAGAAAATATATTGTCATGGATCCCTCAGCATGTAATGCTTGCTTTAGATCTCTTTCTAGCCAAAAGTTTCTGCACTAAGTAGAGATACGACTTGTGCATCTATAACCCCTTAAACCCAGTTTCTTTCCATGAGAGTCCACCATATCTACATATGGATTAAATAAGATCTTTCAAGTATGTTGTCATCGGTGCACAAAGCAATAAAAATTGCCCCTAAACATGTATGATCTTTTATTGCAAGGAAAAATAAGCTTTGCACAATCTTGTGATTGCTAAGAAATAAAAGCGACAGAGTGCATAATAAAGTTCACTGTCACAAGGGGCAATGCCAAGTAACATTCCTTTGCATTAAGAGTTTGCACATTCGAAACAAATAAAAGTGCATGACAACGTATGCTTCCCTCTGTGAAGGTCCTATCTTTTATCTATTTACAAGAATTTATGTTCATGTAAGAGTCAATAATGTTTACCTTTGTTCCTACCTATCAATTCTTTAGATGGCAAGCATTATGTGTTGAGGAAAGATACAGACAAATATACCCAGTTGAATGTAGGTGACCACATTATTGTTGACACTATCCTTGAGGTAAATAAGTTGGGTGGCAAAGATAATAAAGCCCCCATCTTCCTATGTGTCCTACAAAATCAATAGTTCAAAAATACGCAATGTGTGTAAAAAATCATAGAATTCTACATGATAGTTGAGTATGTGAACTCGCTAGAAATATAAGCTCTTACGTAGACTCTTCTCTTGAATATGATATATTATGATTATCTTAATGACTAATGGCACTGTTTGTCGGCCTTCAATAAATTTTATACTTTATACTACCTCATTTGTGAATAGATTGTTACTTGTATCTGAGAAGTTATATGATGGAAAAATTGCCGCTATGTTAATATTCATGATGCTCTCATGTCCGTATTTTTATTTTTATAAACTTCTCTCTATCAAATTATGTGGCCATTATTTTCGAGCTCGGTGTTCGCTCGAGGACAAGCAAGGTCTAAGCTTGGGGGAGTTGATACGTCCATTTTGCAGCATGATTTATTATTGATATTTGTGTTACTCTTGCCCATTATTCCCTATTATCATACAATTCTTATGCATTTATCTCTGAATGTGCAAGGTACATCACAAATAGGGAAATAACTTGAAACTGGAATTCTGGACCAGAAAACCAAGAAAAAGGCAGAAAAAATACCAGACTCCAAATGACCTGAAACTTCACGGAGAATTTTTATGGGATATTTAAGAATTATTGGGCAACAAATGTACCAGAGGGGGCCACCTGCTAGCCACAAGCCACCTACTAGTGAACAGGGGGTGGGCGTGCCCTGTTGGCTTGTGGCCAGCAGGTGGACCCCTCTAGTATTTTTTGGACCAATAATTCTTAAATATTCCATACAAAATCTCCATGAAATTTTAGGTCATTTGGAGTCTGGTGATTTTTCTGCCTTTTTCTTGGTTTCGCGGTCCAGAATTCCAGTTTTACGTTATGTCCCACTTTGTGGTATACCATGCATATTCAGAGAGAAAGGGCCTAAGAATAGTATGATAATTGAGAATAATGGACAAAAATAACACAATTTATCAATAAGAAATCATGATGCAAAATGGATGTATCACATCTGTGCCTCTAGCTCTATGGGCATCCTTGTTGCATGCTACGTTGTTGTCATAGCCTCCCTCACCGCCTCGTAGTACATACGCTCGTTGATCTTTTTTCTTCCCAAGCCACTTCTTCACATGATTATTTGATAACCCACAAGTATAGGGGAGAGGGTAGAGTATTCAACCCAAATTTACAGATTCGACACAAGAGGAGCCAAATAATATTTGCACGTATTGGTAGTTGAGTTGTCAATTCAACCACACCTTGAGATTAAAAATATCTGCAACAAAGTGATCAGTAGCATAGTAATATGATGGTTTGATAGCAGTGGTAACAGTAGCAGTAACGGTAATAGTGATAGCAATGGTTTTGTAGCAAATGTAATAGTGACAGCAGCAATAGTAACTCAGCAAGAACAATATGTGGAAAACTCATAGGCACTGGATCAGTGAATTCGTTGGATGATATTCATCATATAACAGTCATAACCTAGGGAGACACAGAACTAGCTCCAGTTCATAAATATAATGTAGGCATGTATTCCCTAAATAGTCATACGTGTTTATGGAAAAGAACTTGCATGACATCTTTTGTCCTACCCTCCCATGGCAGCGGGGTCCATAAGGAAACTAAGGGATATTAAGGACATAACACGTAATAGGTGCATATGACTAGCAAGATCCGATTAAGAACATAGATCTTATGGTGATAGCATAAACGGTTCAGATCTGAAATCATGACACTCAGGCCTTAGTGACAAGCATTAAGCATGGCAAAGTCATAGCAACATCAATCTCAGAACATAGTGGATACTAGGGATCAAGCCCTAACAAAACTAACTCTATTACATGATGAATCTCATCCAACTCCTCACTGATCAGCAAGCCTACAAAGGAATTACTCACTCCCTGTGGGGAGCATCATGGAATTGTTGATGAAGGAGGGCTGATGATGACGAGGACCGAAGATTCCCCTCTTTGGAGCCCCAAACGGGCTCTAGATCTGGCCTCCCGATGAAGAACATGAGATGGCAGCAGCTCCATCTCGTGAAACGTGATAAAACTTCCTCTCCTATTTTTCTATCCAAAAATAGGAATTTATAGTGCCGGAATTAGGGTCAGGGGGCACGAGGTGAGCACAACCCACCAGGGTGTGCCTGGGGGGGCTGGCGCGCCCTGGTGTCTTGTGGGCACCCATCCCCCCCTCCTCTGGTTCTTGGCTCCAGTATTTTTTAATTCAATCTGAAATGAATCTCCAAAAAGTTCCGTCCAATTCCGAGAACTTTTATTCTGCACAAAAACAACACCATGGTAGTTCTGCTGAAAACAGCGTAAGTGCGGATTAGTTTCATTCAAATCATGCAAATTAGAGTCCAAAACAAGAGCAAAAGCGTTAGGAAAAGTAGATACGACGGAGATGTATCAACTCCCCCAAGCTTAACCCATTGCTTGTCCTCAAGCAATTTAGTTGATAAATTGAAAGTGATAAAGAAAAACTTTTACGAACTCTTTTGTTCTTGTTTACATACATATGCTTAAATATCACCCATGTTTTCAGCAAAGATTATGACTAACCATGTCAACTATAACTCTTAAAAATTATATTAACTTGTATCAATGATATAAGCAACTAGCGAGCAATAATAAAATATTTCAAATCCAAACACTTTGTCAAAACGATCATGATATAATATGACAATAGCGGTATCTTGCTATCCCTTTCCGAGACTGCAAAACATAAATGCAGAGCTCCTCCAAAGTTCAAGCAGTGACTAAACATTGTAATTCATGGTAGAAAAGATCCAATCATGATGCATCCAAAATTAATTATACACAATGCATGAAGATCACAATAGTGCTCTCAGATCTGGCGCTTATTTGAGAAGATGATGACTCACCATAAAAGTAAATAGATAGTCCCTTCGCAGATAGAAGCAGGGATTTGTAGATGTGCCAGAGCTCAAATCTTAAATCAGAGATAAATATAATTTTGGGAGGTACACACTTCCTATCAATGTTACGACCAAGAGTTATCAATATCTTCCATGTTAAACACATTAGCGGCGGTTCCCAAGCGGTAAATGTAATGGTTTACTCCCCCTCCACCAACAAACACACTCCACGGATAGCCGAATCCACGGATACCGTCCATACCAACAACATTCTGGGGGAGTTTTGTTTAATTATTTGCATTTTTTTATTTCGGGACTGGGAATCCCTATTACCGCCCCTCTCGTGCAAGGACGAGTGAATAAACACTCATCATGAAAATAACCTGCTTAACATGGAAGATATTGACCGCCCCCTGTCGCTCCATGAGCAGTCCAGACACACAAAACATATGTTCATTTGAAATTTTAGAGGTGGCACATGCAAATTTACTTGGAACGGCAGGGTAATACCACATATGGGTAGATATAGTGGACTCATCTGGAATAACTTTAGTTTAAGGATTTTTTATGCACAGGCAGTTTCCCACTTAGTACAGGCGAAGGCTAGCCAATAGGTTGAGAAGTGGCCAGCTAGAGAGCAAAAACGGTCATGAACATGCATTATGAATAATAAACATTGAATACTATCATAAGTAGGATATGGACACCATGAACATAAATACCGCGAAGGCTATGTTGCTTTTGATTCAACTACATGCGTGAACATGTGCCAAGTCAAGCCACTTGAAACATTCAGAGGAGGATAACATATCATCATACTACATCACAACCATTTTAATGCATGTTGACATCAAAGATAAATCGTTATCCACTCCTAGCTATTTAAGCATGGCATGAGAACCTATAATCTCTAATTGTCATTGCAAACATGTTCGATCATAATATGCTAAATCATGGATACTAGGTTAAACATATTTACAAAACATAAACAAGTTTAGTTCATACCCACTTCTCTCTGCCACAGTCACTTCATCAAATATCGTCATTATTGACTTTCACTTGCACGACCGAATGATATGAAAATCATAATAGTGCAAGAGTGCCATGGACTAAGCTGGAATCAGGAAGCATTTTATTCAAGAGGAGAAGACAAAGTAATATGGGCTCTTTGTTAGATCAATAATAGTGCATATGAGAGCCACTCAACATTTTCATCATGGTCTTGTCCCATGTATGACTCAATAAAAAGGAAGAGAATTTCATAGAAACACACTGAAATATTTTTGGAGTTTTTAGTTTTTCATGAAGAAGGCAAATTAAAGAGAGAAAACAAAAACGAGAAAAACTATTTACACGGGAGAGCTCCCAACAAGCAAAAGAAGAAACAAGAAATGTTTTTGGGTTTTCTTTTAATACTACCACTAAATTAAACTAGGAAGAAAACCCGAAAAGAAGCAAGAAATATTTTTGGATTTTCTCAAAGTTTTTCAAAAAAACACGAAAAGAAAGCAAGAAATAAATCTAGCTTGAATAATACAATGAAAAAGTGTGGACACCGACAACTGGAATGAAATGTGTGAATATGAATATAATGTCGGTGAAAATATGTAGCCCCCCCCAAGCTTAGGATTTTAGCCTAGCTTGGTAATTACCATCCCTGGTAGCCATCCGGTCCCATGTAGAAGTGTTGTGGCGACGGTACCTCAGAGTCCCACTCCTGGGGCTCCTCCTCTGCCGCTGCCTGGTTGTTCCGGTAGGCAATAATGTCCTCTGGCATGACCCTGTATCCATTCCTGGCAATAGAATCAAACAAAGCAGGTGTGGGCAATGGGATAATATCACGGGTAACCGTGCTGAATACTAAGTTGTAGCGAATGTTATGAAAAGAATCGGCTGCATCAATAAATTGATGATCCTTCTATGCCTTGTGATCTAGATAAACTCGGGGCAAGGGATAGTTATGTTGGCGTATCTGAACATTAAAATGACTCGCTAAGTGAGTATCATAAATACTACCGTGTACCTTGCCCTTAGCCTATTAAGGTATAGGCGACATGCAACAATAGCCCCTAGGATAAAGGTGTGATCATTCTGTAGTGCATGGCATGAAATAGCGAAGTCGGGGGCACTGAGTGCACCAACCTTCTCACTGGCGGTTAAACACTTTGCGATGAATAAAGCAAAGTAATGCACAGAGGGAAACTACAAACTGGTGGTTGTGGCATTTGACACGCATCTTTCATCACCCAGTGTCAAAGTGAGGAGAAAGTCCTCAAACTCCGCTGGTCTAGGCTCTCTTAATTCCCCATCGGAAGGGATCAAACATATGTCACAAAAGTCAGAAAGCGGTATCTGACGGGTTTCAGCATATAGATCAAACTACACCTCAAGAGGATTATTCTTACCTAGAAAATGAAAACTTTGCACGAAGGAATTTGTAAGGAGGTGGTGTTGGTCAGACTCATCTTCCAGGAAGTCGGTCAGCCCAGCATTTGCAATGAATTTGGCAAACTCTTAGTGGAACCCGCCCCCCTCCATGAAGGCATTCTGCGGCCATTCGCACAGCCACACCTCCGCCCTTCTCGGAGTGTTGAGGTCATTGTCCGATGATTCCCCAATGACTCCTTTAGCATTCCTCTTGGAGCAAAACTTCCTAAAGAAACTCATCTTATTCCAATAAATAAATTTCTGAAAATTTTAGTCTACAAAATTTTTGTCAATAAAACTTCATAAGATTGATATCAACTACTCATATGGATGCCTAGAGGCTATAACACGCACTCAAACTACTTATAACTCTAAGAATTCAACATGCAAGCTCATCTAAAACAACACCAAGAGTAGATAATTATTCTAAAAATGAACTACTAAAGCAATAATTAATTGGAGCAATGTGTGAGTCACATACCAAGTAGCAACCCCCAAAACAGTTTCAGAAACGGAGCTTCGAGCAAAGAGATCGAAATCCACGGGTTTGAGAGAAAGAGCACGAGACAGAGGGAGCTATGGTGATTTTTTTAGGAGGCAGTGGATGACATGAGCTAAATAAATAAGTGAGGGGACCCACCTGGGGACCACAACCCGCCAGGGCACATCTGGGGTTGCTAGCGCACCCTGGTGTCTTGTGGACACCAGGTGCACCCCCTCTGATGTTATTTGCACCAGAAATTCAGGAATACTCGTAAAAAACCGTGTTAAATTTTTAGGACATTCTGAGAACTTTTATTTTGGGTCAATTCCATTTCACGGAGAAATCAGAAAATAGGATAAACATGGCATTTTATTTTATATGGCTATGAAGAATAAAAAGCAAAAGGTGGTTATAGAAGGTGGTGCCTACTAAATGCATCTACTTCATACCTCTCAAAAATGATCCATTAATAAGGTTGATCAAGACTTATTAACAATCATTTTCGATTAGCATGAAACCAAAGAACTTTTGTAAAACACTTAATTACCTCAACGGGGGTTTGGATATCCCCAACCATAAGTATATCATATTTCTTTTTGGCAGTAGGTAGAGGTAGTTGAAAACTTCCAATAGTGAGTGTCGAAGATTTTTCAATAACATTTATACCAATCACTTGGAATTGTTTCTTCGGAAAGTGCACCGTATGCTCATTACCATTGATATGAAAAGTGGCATTGCTTTTACTGCAATCAATAACAGCCCCTGTAGTATTCAAAAAGGGTCTACTAAGGATAATGGACATCTTGTCATCCTCGGGCATCTTAAGAATAAAAAATTATGTTAAGATAGTAACATTTGCAACAACAACAGGCACATCCTCACAAATACCGATAGGTATGGCAGTTAACTTGTCAGCCATTTGCAAAGATATTTTAGTACGTGTAAGTTTATTAAAATCAAGTCTTTTATATAAAGAGAAAGGCATAGCACTAACACCAGCTCCCAAATCACACAAAGTAGTTTTGACATAATTTCTTGTAATGGAGCAAGGTATAGTTGGTATTCCAGGATCTCCATGTTTTTAGGTACACCATCCTTCAAAGACTAATTAGCAAGCATGGTGGAGATTTCAGCTTCGGGTATCTTTCTTTTATTAGTGATGATGTCTTTCATGTATTTTGCATATGGAGCCATCTTTAAGATATCAGTTAAGCCAGTACGCAAAAGACTAGCCTAATCATTTCAGCAAAGCCTTCAAATTCTTCATCATCCTTTTCTTAGAGGGTTTAGGTGGAAAAGGCATGGGTTTCTGCACCCATGGATCTCTTTCGTTACCATGTTTTCTAGCCACAAAGTCTCTTTTATCATGTCGTTTATTTTTAGGTTGCGGGTTATCAAGAGTAATAGTAGGTTCTATTTCTACATCATTATCTGGTTCTTTATCATTATTTGGTTGGGTATCTTCATGAACATCATCATTATCATTAGCATTATCACTAGGTGAATGTTCATTCCAAATTGAGTTTTAGTATCAGAAATAGAGACATCATTATCCTTGGGGGGGTTCTATCTCAGGTTCACTAGAGGTATGCAAAGTCCTATCATTTTTCTTTCTCTTTTTTTTAGAAGGACAAGGTGCATCAGTATTAATTCTTTGAGAGTCTTGTTCAATTCTTTTAGGGTATCCCTCGGGATAAAGTGGTTCCTAAGTCATTTTACCTCCTCTAGTTGCTACTCTAACAGCAAAATCATTCATATTATTATTCATTTCATTAAGCAATTCTCTTTGCGATTTAGCAACTTGTTCTGACTGGGTTTGAACCATAGAGGCATGTTTTCCTACACCTCTAACATCATTACTGATTCAAAATAACAAGTCACTCAAGCAAGCAATCATATCAGAATTACATTTCAATTGTCTTAGAACATTTGCATTGAAGTGATCTTGTTTCCTTATGTAGTTATCAAACTCATATAAACATTGACTAGGATGTTTATTGTAAGGGATGTCACCTTCATTAAACTTTAATAAAGAATTTACATCTACCACATGTGGAGGTGGTGATGTGTCAAGGCCATGTATTTCTTCAATAGGTGGTAAATTCCTAACATCCTCGGCTTTAATACCTTTTTCCTTCATACATTTCTTTGCCTCCTGCATATCTTCATGACTGAGAAATAAGATACCCCTCTTCTTCGGAGTGGGTTTAGGTGGTCGTTCAGGGAGAGTCCAATCATCATAATTATTCAATATATTGTTCAATAATTGCTCACTTTGTTCAACAGTTAGTTCCCTGAAAACACAACCAGCAGAACTATCTAGGAAGTCCCTAAAAGCATGAGTTAGTCCATTATAGAACATATCAAGTATTTCATTTTTCTTAAGAGGGTGATCAGGCAAAACATTAAGAAATTAGAGAAGCCTCCCCCAAGCTTGTGGGAGACTCTCTTCTTCAATTTGCACAAAGTTAAATATTTCCTGTAAGGCAGCTTGTTTCTTATGAGCAGGAAAATATTTTTCAGAAAAGTAGTAAATCATATCCTGGGGGCTACGCACACAACCAGGAGAAAGAGTATTGTACCATATCTTAGCATCATCCTTTAATGAGAATAGAAATAATTTGAGAATATAGTAGTAGAGATTCTTCTCATCATGAGCAAAAAGGGTGACTATATCATTCAAATTAGTAAGATGTGCCACTACAGTTTTAGTTTCATTGCCATGAAAACCATCAGATTCAAAGAAAGTAATTAACTCTGGGTCGACAGAGAATTCATAATCCTTATCGGTAACAAAGATAGGTGAAGTAGCAAACTTAGGATCACATTTTATTGTAGCATTCAAAGTCTTTTCCTTATACTTGCATAATAATTTCTTAAGATCATCTCTATCCTTACAAGCAAGGATTTCTCTAGATACTTCTCCATCCATAACATATCTTAGACAATTCAAATCTAGGAGAGCTGGTTCTAATAGGTGTTTCACAATTATCAGTTTCAAGGACTTCATCAGTTTCAATAATTTTGTTCTCTTTATCTATAGCAATTTGTTCATCAAGAAATTCACCTAGTGGCACCTTATCATCAGGCATGGTACTAGCATCATCATCAGCATCATTCATAGTAGAAGTAGCATCATTAATAACTTGCGACATATCTGTATTAATAGCATGTGGTGGTGTTGCAAGTCTACTCATAACAGAAGGTGAATCAAGTGCAGAGTGTGATGGCAAATCCATACCTCCCCTCGTCTTAGAGGGAACGATCTTGGTTCTTGTATCCTTCAGATTCTTAGTGATAAATTGATATAAATCCCAAATGACTCAGCAAATATAGCTATGCTTCCCCAGCAACGGCGCCAGAAAAAGGTCTTGATAACCCACAAGTATAAGGGATCGCAATAGTTTTCGAGGGTAGAGTATTAAACTCAAATTTATAGATTCGACACAGTGGAGACAAATAATATTTACAAGTATTAGTAGTGGAGTTGTCAATTCAACCACACCTGGAGATTAAATATCTGCAGCAGAGTGGTAAGTAGCACACTAATATGATATTTTGATAGCAGTGGTAACAGTGGAAGTAACGATAATAGTGATAGCAATGGTTTTGTAGCAAATGTAACAGTGATAGCAAAAATAGTAACTCAGCAAGAACAATATGTGGAAAACTCGTCGGCACCGGATCGGTGAATTCGTTGGATGAAATTCATCATATAACAGTCATAACCTAGAGCGACAAAGAACTAGCTCCAGTTCATAAATATAATGTAGGCATGTATTCTATAAATAGTCATACGTGCTTATTGAAAAGAACTTACATGAACTCCCATGGCAGCGGGTCCATAAGGAAACTAAGGGATATTAAGGCCTTCTTTTAATAGAGAAGCAAAACAAAGCATTAACACATGCTGAATACATGAACTCCTCAAATTACAGTCATCATCGAAAAGTATCCCAACTATTGTCACTTTGGGGTTTACGGATCATAACACATAATAGATGCATATGACTAGCAAGATTGTATCAAGAACATAGATATAATGGTGATAACATAAATGGTTCAGATCTGAAATCATGGCACTCGGACCCTAGTGACAAGCATTAAGCATGGCAAAGTCATACCAACATCAATCTTAGAACATAGTGGATACTAGGGATCAAGCCCTAACAAAACTAACTCTATTACATGATCAATCTCATCCAACTCCTCACCGACAAGCAAGCCTACGAAGGAATTACTCACTCCCGATGGGGAGCATCATGGAATTGAAGATGAAGGAGGGTTGATGATGACGAAGACCAAATATTCCCCTCTCAAGAGTGTTGGCAGACGTAGTAGTAAATCAAAAAAATCCTACGTGTTCGCCAAGATCCATCTACGGAGAAACCAGCAAAGAGTGGGGAGAGTGCATCTTCATACCTTTGAAGACCACAAAGTGGAAGCGTTACTAGAACGCGGTTGGTGGAGTCGTACTCGTAGCGATTCAAACCGCGATGAAATCCGATCTAAGCGCCGAACAATGGCGCCTCCGCGTTCAACACACGTGCAACCCGGTGACGTCTCCTACGCCTTGATCCAGCAAGGAGGAAGAAGAGGTTGAGGGAGAGCTCCGACAGCACGACGGCATGGTGACGGTGGAGCTGCATGGTACTCCGTCAGAGCTTCGCTAAGCACTATGGAGGACGAGGAGAGGGAGGAGTAGGGCTATGCTATGGGAGAGAGAGATGCGTGTCTCCGGCTGCCCCAAGGGCTCCACTATATATAGGAGGAGGAGGAGGGAGGGCTGCGCCCTAGGGTTACCACCCTAGGGGCTGGCGGCAGCCCCAAATCCCATCTGGTGCAGCGGCCAGGAGGGGAGAGGGGTGCGGCTGCCCTAGGGTGGGCCTTAGGGCCCATCTACTCTAGGGTTTGCCCCCCTCCACCCTTGTGTTGCGCCTTGGGCCCTTGTGGGGGCGCACCAGCCCACCTAGGGGCTGGTGCCCTCCCACTTGCGGCCCATGCAGCCCTCTGGTGCCAGTGGCCCCACTTGGTGGACCCCGAAACCCTTCCGGTGGTCCCGGTACGTTACCGGTGATGCCCGAAACATTTCCGGTGACCAAAACCTCACTTCCTATATATGAATCTTTAACTCCAGACCATTCTGGAACTCCTCATGATGTTTGGGATCTCATCAGGGACTCCGAACAATCTTCGGTAACCACGTACACTATTTCCCTATAACCCTAGCGTCATCGAACCTTAAGTGTGTAGACCCTACGGGTTCGGGAGGCACGTAGACATGACCGAGACACCTCTCTGGTCAATAAACAACAGAGGGACCTGGATACCCATGTTAGCTCCCACATGCTCCCCGATGATCTCATCGGATGAACCACGATGTCGGGGATTCAATCAATCCCGTATACAATTCCCTTTGTCTACCGGTATGATACTTCATGGAGAATGTTGCATCGGAAATAAAAAAATCCTACGCACATGCAAGATCTATCCATGGTGATGAGCATCTATGAGAGGGACAGTGGATCTACATACCCTTGTAGATCGCTAAGCGAGAAGCGTTAAGAAACGCGGTTGGTGTAGTCAAACATCTTCGCGATCCAAATCGCCGAGCGTCCCGCGATCTCATCATGATCTTGTCCCGCAAACTCATCATGATACGTACCGCAATCTCATCATGATCCATCTCGCGATCTTGATCACGGTCCTTCCGATCTAGTGCCGAACGGACGGCACCTCCGCGTTCAGCACACGTACAGCTCGATGACGATCTCCGCCTTGTTGATCCAGCAAGAGGGAGCGGAGAGATAGATGATTTCTCTGGCAGTACGATGGAGTTGCTGTGATGGTGGTGGAGCTATTCTAGCAGGGCTTCGCCTAAGCACCGATGAAAACCAATCTAGAGGAGAAACTATGCACTAGAGGAGAGGGTAGCACGTGGCTGAAAATCTAGTGCAAAAACCCTAAATCCTCTAGTATATATAAGAGGAAGAAAGGAGGAGGCTTGGCCAAAGGGCCAGCCCTAGGAGGCTTCGCCCGAAGTGGATAGGAGAGGAGGAATCCTCCTCCAATACTAGTAGGACTAGGACTCCTTCCTTTTTTGCCTTTTTTGCCTTTTTCCACCTTTTCTCTTTGGGCTTTTCTTTCCCAGACGCATGGGCCTTGTGTGGGACTTCCACCAGCCCACAAAGGGCTGGTATTCACTCTCCCACAGCCCATGTAGGCTCTTGGGTCGAAATACCCCTCCCGATGGTCCCCCGGTTTCACTACCGGCACTCCCGGTACACTACCAATGAGCTCGAAACTTTTTCGGCGACCAAAACAGGACTTCCTATATATAAATCTTTACCTCCAGACCATTCCGGAGATCCTCGTGATGTTAGGGATATCATCCAGGACTCCGAACGACCTTAGGTCACCACCATACATAACTCTATACTACCGAAACATCACCGAACCTTAAGTGTGCAGACCCTGCGGGTTCGAGAACTATGTAGACATGACCGAGACACCTCTACGGTCAATAACCAATAGCGGGACCTGGATGCCCATATTGGTTCCTACATATTCTACGAACATCTTTATTGGTCGAACCTCTATGTCAAGGATTCAGTTAATCACGTACGATGTTCCCTTTGTTCTTCGGTATGTTACTTGACCGAGATTCGATCGTCGGTATCTTCATACCTAGTTCAATCTCGTTACCGGCAAGTCTCTTTACTCGTTCCGTAATACAAGATCCCGTGACTAACACTTAGTCACATTGCTTGCAAGGCTTGTTGTGATGTTGTATTACCGAGTGCGCCCTGAGATACCTCTCCGTCACACGGAGTAACAAATCCCAGTCTTGATCCATGCCAACCCGACAGACACCCTCGGAGATACCTATAGAGCACCTTTATAGTCACCCAGTTACGTTGCGACGTTTGATACACACAAGGTACTCCTCCGGTGTTAGTGAGTTGCATGATCTCATGGTCATAGGAACATATACTTCACATGCAGAAAACAGTAGCAATAAACTGACACGGTCATATGGTACGTTTGTAGTTTGGGTCTTGTCCATCACATCATTCTCCTAATGATGTGATCCCGTTACCGAATGACATATCACGTCCATGACTAGGAAACCATAGCCATCTTTGATCAACGAGCTAGTCTATTAGAGGCATACTAGGGACATGGTGTTGTCTATGTATCCACACATGTATCTGAGTTTCGGATCAACACAATTATAGCATGGATAATACACGATTATAATGAACAAGGAAATATGATAATAACCAATTTATTATTGCCTCTAGGGCATATTTCCAACAATACTTGCCTAAGATTCGATTGTCGGTATCCCTATACCTTGTTCAATCTCGTTACCAACAAGTCTCTTTACTCGTTCCGTAACACATCATCCCGTGGCTAACTCCTTAGTCACATTGAGCTCATTATGATGATGTCTTACCGAGTGGGCCCAGAGAAACCTCGCCGTCACACGGAGTGACAAATCACAGTCTCAATTCGTGCCAACCCAACAAACACTTTCGGAGATACCCGTAGTGTACCTTTATAGCCACCCAGTTACGTTGACGTTTAGCACACCCAAAGTATTCCTATGGTATCCGGGAGTTGCACAATCTCATGGTCTGAGGAAACGATACTTGACATTTAGAAAAGCTTTAGCAGACGAACTACACGATCTTGTGCTATGCTTAGGATTGGGTCTTTTCCATCACATCATTCTCCTAATGATGTGATCCCGTTATCAATGACATCCAATGTCCATGGTCATGAAACCGTGACCATCTATTGATCAACGAGCTAGCCAACTAGAGGCTCGCTAGGGACATGTTGTGGTCTATTTATTCACACATGTATTACGGTTTCCGGTTAACACAATTATAGCATGAACAATAGACAATTATCATGAACAAGGAAATACAATAATAACCATTTTATTATTGCCTCTAGGGCATATTTCCAACAGTCTCCCACTTGCACTAGAGTCAATAATCTAGTTACATTGTGATGAATTGAACAACCATAGAGTTCTCCTGTTGATCATGTTTTGCTCGTGAGAGAGGTTTAGTCAACGAATCTGCGACATTCAGATCCGTATGTACTTTACAAATATCTATATCTCCCTCCTGAATGTAATCATGGATGGAGTTGAAGCGGCGCTTGATGTGTCTTGTCTTCTTGTGAAACCTGGGCTCCTTGGCAAGGGCAATAGCTCCAGTGTTGTCACAGAATAGAGTCATCGGTCCTGACGCATTGGGAATTACTCCTAGGTCGGTGATGAACTCCTTCATCCAGACTTCTTCCTTTGCTGCTTCTGAAGCAGCTATATACTCCGCTTCACATGTAGATGCCGCCAAGACATTTTGCTTGCTGCTGCACAAGCTGACTGCCCCTCCGTTCAAAATATACAATTATCCGGTTTGTGACTTGGAGTCATCTGGATCTGTGTCGAAGCTAGCATCGACGTAACCCTTTACGACGAGCTCTTCGGCACCTCCATATACGAGAAACATGTCCTTTGTCCTTTTCAGGTACTTCAGGATATTCTTGACCGCTGTCTAGTGTTCCACTCTGGGATCACTTTGGTACCTCCCTACCAAACTTATGGCAAGGTTCACATCAGGTTTGGTACACAGCATGGCATACATAATAGAGCCTATGGCTGAAGCATAGGGGATGACACTCATCTCTTCTCTATCATTTGTCGTGGTCGGGCATTGAGTCGTACTCAATTTCACACCCTGTAACAAAGGCAAGAACCACTTCTTCGACTGATCCATATTGAACTTCTTCAATATCTTGTCAAGGTATGTGCTTTGTGAAAGACCTATGAGGTGTCTTGATCAATCTCTATAGATCTTGATGCCTAATATGTAAGCAGCTTCTCCAAGGTCCTGCATTGAAAAACATTTATTCAAGTAGGCCTTTACACTTTCCATGATTTTATATCATTTCCTATCAACAATATGTCGTCTACATATAATATGAGGAATAGTACAGAGCTCCCACTCACTTTCTTGTAAATATAGGGTTCTCCATAAATCTGTATAAATCCAAATGCTTTAATCACCTCATTAAAGCGAATGTTCCAACTCGGAGATGCTGCACCAGCCCATAGATGGAGTGCTGGAGCTTGCATACCTTGTTAGCATCTTTAGGATCAACAAAACCTTTCGGCTGCATCATATACAGTTCTTCCTTAAGGAAACCATTAAGGAATGCCGTTTTGACGTCCATTTGCCAGATCTCATAATCATAAAATGCGACAATTGCTAACATGATTCGGACAGACTTCAGCATCACTACGGGTGTGAAAGTCTCATCATAGTCAACTCCTTGAACTTGTCGATAACCCTTAGCGACAAGCCGAGCCTTATAGACGGTCACATTACCATCCGTGACAGTCTTCTTCTTAAAGATCCATTTATTTTCTATGGCTCGCTCATCATCAGGCAAGTCCACCAAAGTCCATACTTTGTTCTCATACATGGATCCTATCTCGGATTTCATGGCTTCAAGCCATTTGTTGGAATCCGGGCCCGCCATCGCTTCTTCATAGTTCGAAGGTTCACCGTTGTCCAACAACACGATCTCCAGGACAGGGTTGTTGTACCACTCTGGTGTGGAATGTGTCCCATTGGAACTTCAACGTTCAATAGTAACTTGATCTGAAGTTTCATGATCATCATCATTAACTTCCGCTCCAGCCGGTGCAGGCTCCACAGAAACAATTTCCTATGCTGCGCTACTCTCCGGTTCGAGTGGAGGTACAATTAACTCATCAAGTTCTATTTTCCTCCCACTTACTTCTTTCGAGAGAAACTCTTTCTCAAGAAAGGATCTATTCTTTGCAACAAAGACTTTTCCTTTGGACCTGAGGTAGAAGGTATACCCAATAGTTTCTTTGGGGTATCCTATGAAGACGCACTTCTCCGCTTTGGGTTCGAGCTTCTCAGGTTGAAGTTTCTTCACATAAGCATCACATCCCCAAACTTTTAGAAACGACGTCTTAGGTTTCTTTCCAAACCATAATTCATACGGAGTCATCTCAAAGGACTTTGACGGTGCCCTATTTAAAGTGAATGCGGCAATCTCTAATGCATATCCCCAAAATGATAGCGGTAAGTCGGTAAGAGACATCATAGATCGCACCATATCCAATAGAGTGCGATTACGACATTCAGACACACCATTTCGCTGAGGTGTGCCAGGCGGCGTGAGTTGTGAAACAATTCCACATTTCCTTAGGTGCGTGCCAAACTCGTGACTCAAATATTCTCCGCCACGATCAGATCGTAGGCACTTTATTTTCCTGTCACGTTGATTCTCTACCTCACTCTGAAATTCCTTGAACCTTTCAAAGGTTTCAGACTTGTGTTTCATTAAGTAGACATACCCATATCTACTCAAGTCATCAGTGAGGGTGAGAACATAACGGTAGACACCGCAAGCCTCAACGCTCATTGGACCGCATACATCGGTATGTATTATCTCCAACAAGTCAGTTGCTCGCTCCATTGTTCCAGAGAACGGAGTCTTGGTCATCTTACCCATGAGGCATAGTTCGCACATGTCAACTAATTCGAAATCAAGAGACTCCAAAAGTCCATCAGCATGGAGCTTGTTCATGCGTTTGAGACCAATATGACCAAGGCAGCAGTGCCACGTGTAAGTGGGACTATCTTATCAACCTTACATCTTTTGGTACTCACACTATGGACATGTGTAACATCACGTTTGAGATTCATCCAAAATAAACCATTAACCAGAGGGGCATGACCATAAAACATTTCTCTCATATAAATAGAACAACCATTATTCTCAAATTTAAATGAGTAGCCATCTCGCATCAAGCGAGATCCAGATACAATGTTCATGCTCAAAACTGGTACTAAATAAAAATTATTGAGGTTTAAAGCTAATCCCGAAGGTAGATGTAGAGGTAGCATGCCGACGGTGATCACATCGACCTTGGAACCATTCTCGACTCGCATCGTCACCTCGTCCTTCGCCAGTCTCCGCTTATTCCGCAGCTCCTGCTTGGAGTTACAAATGTGAGCAACTGCACCGGTATCAAATACCCAGGAGCTACTACGAGCGCTGGTTAGGTACACATCAATAAAAAGTATATCACATATACCTTTCACGTTGCCGGCCTTCTTATCCGCTAAGTACTTGGGGCAGTTCCGCTTCCAGTGATCGGTACCCTTGCAATAAAAGCACTCAGTCTCACGCTTGGGTCCATGCTTATTCTTCTTCCCGGCAACTTTCTTCTCGGGCGCGGAAACAGCTTTGCCGTCCTTCTTGAAGTTCTTCTTACCCTTGCCTTTCTTGAAACTAGTGGTCTTATTCACCATCAACACTTGATGCTCCTTTTTGATCTCGACCTCCGCTGATTTCAGCATCGAGTACAACTCAAGAATGGACTTCTCCATACCCTGCATGTTGTAGTTCATCACAAAGCTCTTGTAGCTAGGTGGAACCGACTAGAGGATTCTGTCAATGACCGAGTCATCTGGGAGATTAACTCCCAGCTGAGTCCAGCGGTTGTGCAACCCAGACATTTTGAGTATGTGCTCACTGATAGAACTATTTTCCTCCATCTTACAACTGAAGAACTTGTTGGAAACATCATATCTCTCGACCCGGGCATGAGCTTGGAAAACCAATTTCAGCTTTTGGAACATCTCATATGCTCTGTGTTGCTCAAAACGCTTTTGGAGCCCCGGTTCTAAACTATAAAGCATGCCGCACTGAACCAGGGAGTAATCATCACAGCGCGACTGCCAGTTGTTCATAATGTCCTGAGCCGCTGGGAAAATGGGTGTGTCACCTAGCGGTGCATCAAGGACATATAATCTTTTGGAATCTATGAGGATGATACTCAAGCCACGGACCCAGTCCGCATAGTTGCTTCCATCATCTTTCATCTTGGTTTTCTCTAGGAATGCGTTGAAGTTGAGGGTGACATTAGCGTTGGCCATTGGATCTACAATATAGATTATAAAGACAATTTTAGACTAAGTTCATGATAATTAAGTTCACATAATCAAATTATTTAATGAACTCCCACTTAGATAGACATCTCTCTAGTCATCCAAGTGATACATGATCTATGTCAACTAACCCGTGTCTGATCATCACATGAGACGGACTAGTCATCCATGGTGAACATCTCCATGTTGATCGTATCTTCTATACGACTCATGTTCGACCTTTCGGTCTTCTGTGTTCCGAGGCCATGTCTGTACATGCTAGGCTCGTCAAGTCAACCTAAGTGTTTCGCGTGTGTAAATCTGGCTTACACCCGTTGTATGCGAACGTTAGAACCTATCACACCCGATCATCACGTGGTGCTTCGGAACAACGATCCTTAGCAACGATGCACAGTTAGGGTGAACACATTTCTTGAAATTTTAGTGCGAGATCATCTTATTTAGCTACCGTCGTTCTAAGCAAATAAGATGTAAACATGATAAACATCACATGCAATCTATATAGTGACATGATATGGCCAATATCATCTTGCTCCTTTGATCTCCAGCTTCGAGGCACCATGATCATCACTGTCACTGGCACGACACCACGATTTCCATCGTCATCATCTCCATCATCGTGTCTTCATGAAGTTGTCTCGCCAACTATTACTTCTACTACTATGGCTAATGTTTAGCAATAAAGTAAAGTAATTACATGGCGATCTTGATTGACACGCAGGTCATACAATAAATTAAGACAACTCCTATGGCTCCTGTCGGTTGTCATACTCATCGACATGCAAGTCGTGAATCCTATTACAAGAACATGATCAATCTCATACATCACAATGCATCACATCACATCCTTTGGCCATATCACATCACAAGGCATATGCTGCAAAAAACAAGTTAGACGTCCTCTAAATTGTTGTTGCAAGTTTTTACGTGGCTGCTATAGGTTTCTAGCAAGAACATTTCTTACATACACCAAAACCACAACGTGATATGCCAATTGCTATTTACCCTTCATAAGGACCCTTTTCATCGAATCCGATCCGACTAAGGTGGGAGATACAGACACCCGCTAGCCACCTTATGCAACAAGTGCATGTCAGGCGGTGGAACCGGTCTCACATAAGCGTACGTGTAAAGTTGGTCCGGGACGCTTCATCCCACAATACTGCCAAATCAAGATAAGACTAGTAACGGTAAGCAAATTAACAAGATCGATGCCCACAACAACTTGTGTTCTACACGTGCATAGATTCTACGCATAGACCTAGCTCATGATGCCACTGTTGGGAGACGTGGTAGTAAATCAAAAAAAATCCTACGTGTTCACCAAGATCCATCTACGGAGAAACCAGAAACGAGTGGGGAGAGTGCATCTTCATACCTTTGAAGATCGCATAGCGGAAGCGTTACTAGAACGCGGTTGGTGGAGTCGTACTCGCAGCGATTCAGATCGTGGTGGAATCCGATCTAAGCGTCGAACAACGGCGCCTCCGTGTTCAACACACGTGCAGCTCAGTGATGTCTCCTACGCCTTGATCCAGCAAGGAGGAAGGATAGGTTGAGGGAGAGCTCCGGCAGCACGACGGCGTCGTGACGGTGGAGCTGCGTGGTACTCCGGCAGAGCTTCGCTAAGCACTACGGAGGACGAGGAGAGGGAGGAGTAGGGCTGCGCCGTGGGAGAGAGAGATGCGTGTCTCCGGCTACCCCAAGGGCTCCACTATATATAGGAGGAGGAGGAGGAGGGAGGGCTGCGCCCTAGGGTTCCCAACCTAGGGGCCGGTGGCAGCCCCAGATCCCATCTGGTGCGGCGGCCAGGAGGGGAGAGGGGTGCGGCTGCCCTAGGGTGGGCCTTAGGGCCTATCTGCTCTAGGGTTTGCCCCCCTCCACCCTTATGCTGCGCCTTGGGCCCTTGTGGGGGCGCACCAGCCCACCTAGGGGCTGGTTCCCTCCCACTTGCGGCCCATGCAGCCCTCTGGTGCCAGTGGCCCCACTTGGTGGACCCCGGAACCCTTCCGGTGGTCCCGGTATGTTACCGGTGACGCCCGAAACATTTCCGGTGACCAAAACCTCACTTCCTATATATGAATCTTTACCTCCAGACCATTCCGTAACTCCTCGTGACATACGGGATCTCATCAGGGACTCCGAACAACCTTCGGAGCACACTATTTCCCTATAACCCTAGCGTCATTGAACCTTAAGTGTATAGACCCTACGGGTTCGGGAGGCACGTAGACATGAGCGAGACACCTCTCTGGTCAATAACCAACAGAGGGATCTGGATACCCATGTTGGATCCCACAGGCTCCATGATGATCTCATCAGATGAACCACAATGTCGGGGATTCAATCAATCCCGTATACAATTCCCTTTGTCTACCGGTATGATACTTGCCCAAGATTCGATCGTCGGTATCCCTATACCTTGTTCAATCTCGTTACCGGCAAGTCTCTTTACTCGTTCCGTAACACATCATCCCGTGGCTAACTCCTTAGTCACATTCAGCTCATTATGATGATGTCTTGCCGAGTGGGCCCAGAGATACCTCTCCGTCACACGGAGTGACAAATCCTAGTCTCGATTTGTGCCAACCCAATAGACACTTTCGGAGATACCCGTAGTGTACCTTTATAGCCACCCAGTTACGTTGTGATGTTTGGCACACCCAAAGTATTCCTACGGTATCCGGGAGTTGCACAATCTCATGGTCTAAGGAAACGATACTTGACATTTAGAAAAGCTTTAGCAGACGAACTACACGATCTTGTGCTATGCTTAGGATTGGGTCTTGTCCATCACATCATTCTCCTAATGATGTGATCCCGTTATCAATGACATCCAATGTTCATGGTCATGAAACCGTGACCATCTATTGATCAACGAGCTAGCCAACTAGAGGCTCACTAGGGACATGTTGTGGTCTATTTATTCACACATGTATTACGGTTTCCGGTTAGCACAATTATAGCATGAACAATAGACAATTATCATGAACAAGGAAATACAATAAGAACCATTTTATTATTGCCTCTAGGGCATATTTCCAACAGTAGAAATATCTGCAGCAGAGTGGTAAGTAGCACAATAATATGATAGTTTGGTAGCAGTGGTAACAGTAGAAGTAACGATAATAGTGATAGCAATGGTTTTGTAGCAAATGTAACAGTGATAGCAGAAATAGTAACTCAGCAAGAACAATATGTGGAAAACTTGTAGGTACCGGATCGGTGAATTCGTTGGATGATATTCATCATATAACAGTCATAACCTAGGGCGACATTGAACTAGCTTCAGTTCATAAATATAATGTAGGCATGTATTATATAAATAGTCATACGTGATTATTGAAAAGAACGTACATGCACTCCTGTGGCAGTGGGTCCATAAGGAAACTAAGGGATATTAAGGCCTTCTTTTAATAGAGAAGCAGAACAAAGCATTAACACATACTGAATACAGGAACTCCTCAAATTACGGTCATCATCGAAAAGTATCCCAACTATTGTCACTTTGGGGTTTACGGATCATAACACATAATAGATACATATGACTAGCAAGATTGGATCAAGAACATAGATATAATGGTGATAACATAAATGGTTCAGATCTGAAATCATGGCACTCGGGCCCTAGTGACAAGCATTAAGCATGGCAAAGTCATACCAACATCAATCTTAGAACATAGTGGATACTAGGGATCAAGCCCTAACAAAACTAACTCTATTACATGATGAATCTCATCCAACTCCTCACCGGCCAGCAAGCCTACGAAGGAATTACTCACTCCCGGTGGGGAGCATCATGGAATTGAAGATGAAGGAGGGTTGATGCTGACGAAGACCAAATATTCCCCTCTCAAGAGCCCCAAACGGGCTCCAGATTTGGCCTCCCGATGAAGAACAGGAGGTGGCGGTGGCTCCATCTCGTGAAACGCGATAAAACTTCCTCTCCTATTTTTCTCTCCAAAAATAGGAATTTCTAGTGCTAGAATTAGGGTCACGGGGGCCCATGAGGTGAGCACAACCCACCAGGGCGCGCCTGGTGTCTTTTGGGCACCCAGGCCTGCACCCCCCCCCCCTCCGGTGGTTCTTGGCTCCAATATTTTATTTATTCTGAAATAAATCTCCAAAAAGTTTTGTCCTATTTTGAGAACTTATATTTCTGCAGAAAAACAACAGCATGGTAGTTCTGCTAAAAACAGCGTAAGTCCGGGTTAGCTCCATTCAAATCATGCAAATTAGAGTCCAAAACAAGAGCAAAAACATTAGGAAAAGTAGAAACGACAGAGACGTATCATTATCGAACAGGTTTCGTTCGTCAACGTGATCTTTGAATCCTCTGTGTCACGTGCAATATGCAACTTCTCCTTTTCAAGCTTTACCTCTCCAGATGTCTTGCCCTTCTCGAGCTCCCATTTAATCGTCGTCTCTTGCTTCTCCAACTCGATCTTCTCCTTCTCAATTTCAAGCTTCTTATCCATCATTTGTAGGTCCCAATCCATACTCTCTTTTTCCGCATCAACCATGAGCTTGTACCTCTCCTCTTTCTTGTTCTCCCTCGCCGTAAAAATTCTCGTCCATGTGGAGGATATTTTTGTAGTTGCGACGTCATGGTAGGTCCTTTCCTTCTCCCACTTGTTACTTATGACGTGTTGGTTATCCTTTGGCACGGTGGCTCTTCCATTCTCCACGATAACATCTTGCTCTTCTTCTTTCAGTAGGTTGATTGGTGGGAGCTTGAGCTATCATTCCTCTTCTTGCTGGCTTTGAGATCCGCCACAAATTGTGTCCACTTTGATCGTCCATTCAATATGATCCAACAATGGGTAAATGCAAATGGCTTCTTCTCCGTTTCGTGATACATAGTGGACGCCACCATCGTCTAGCAAACAAATTATGTACAATCACAAGAATGCAAAAAACAAGCATACACAAATGATGACAAGATGAAGTAGCTTAAGTGAGTTACCACTCTCGCCCCACTTTAAGGGTAGTCAGTCACTTGTACGTAGTAGCCAACGTACTTGTTCACTTCCTATTGAATGATCCCTCATCGATGTTCGAGAGATTCCACATTGCGATTGCTAACGATAGGATGCGGCACCACATATTCTTTTTGTTCATGATATTCCTTTCAGATCTTCTACCAATACTTGTTCCCCTTTTGCATGGTGACGTAAATTGGATCCATTGTTGTGACCAACCAAGCTTTGACCAACAATATATCCTCAAAAGTTGAGAATGCCAGACCTCTTGCCTTTGCCGTCTTTGCCTTCTTCTTATTGCTCGAATTGGGATTTGATGTTGTCCCAACATAAAAATAAGGGCCAGTTGGATCCCACAATTCATGCATCATTTTGGGTCGGACCTTGATTATCATTGGTCATGTTCGACAGGGACAACTCCTAAATGAGCATGGTTTGCAAGCATTCATCATGTCTGAAATAAACTAGCGGTCTATGCAAAACAATGAACATGGCATATGCAAAGTTGACCGGACATGATCAAGAAGGACATATTGAGTCTTGTTGTGTCATTCCGTCGAACATGTCATGGGCAGCTCAGGCGCCGCTGGTGCACGTGCTTTTCCGCCCCCGAATGAGCTTCCACGAGTGACAGACGTCCACCGACGACATCTGCGCAGGCGGAAAACTCTCAGGAATGCCCCAACTAGACGTTGGATCCTCCTTTGTCCCAACCTGGTCCGATAATGCAATCCTTGTCGACGACGGGATGGATGGGGTGCGGGTTTTTGGTCGCGATGGGGGAGGGGGGAGGGACAACTGCTCGTCCATGTCCGCATCCGCGTCCGCTCCTTGTGCCGCCGCTGCTTTCCTCTCTCACTGTCAGCATCATCGGTTCCTCTGACGATGTTCTCTGACTTGCACGATGAACCCGAGCACGGGCTGGACGACATCTAGGGCAGCGGTGAGGATGTGGAGCAAGGGAGGCGGACAACGCGGGGGTCGGCGAAGCAGAAGCGAGAATGTCGGCTTGTGCTCAAAGGTATCATAGTTCATAGGTATTAACAGGATCCTTCTGGCATCAATTGAAACATTAATGTTGACTAGGGTCCCCTGTGCTCATTTGATTCTGAGTCGGTTGCACCAGGTGCATTTCCCCCAAAGATGTCCTAAAGTTCCTCCACCTAGGGATAACACCCTACAAACTAAACATAGCAACGAAAGACTTTATGGTTTAAGATATACTTTAGTTACGCAGTCAAGGCATACCAACACTTGACATACCCAGGAAGGTTTCTTCCTATGCAAGGAAAATGAAGAAAGCAAGCCAAATACTGAAATGTACTAAGCTATCGATCGGGGGACATAACACTATGAGGGAAGGGCTCTGAAGCGGAAAAAGGTTGGAGGGAGATGGAATGATGGGGGGTTTGATGGATTTGGAGCGATTTGTGGTGGGTAGGGCTGTCGGATCGCGCCCGGGCGTCCCTATATATGCCCTAAATTTAGGCTGAATATGAGGATGCCGATCAGCCTGAGCATTTGAGGCATGTTTGAGGGACCGTATGGATCGGGATTTTGTGACTGGTCATTGGTTTAAGGCGGATTTGAAATGCCCAACTGTGGATGCTCTTAGAACGAGACAAAAACCTAACCCGAACACAAACCTACAAACCAAACCAGGCCAACCAAACCAAGCCAGTCCGGCCATAGCATAGCCCCAAAATAATAAATTTTAGCTCCACAGGTTACCCAATAACTACATTCAGCGAACGTGTCTTAGAGAATCTACAACCGGACCCCCTATACCCTCCTCAAATGCCCGGTCATTGATCGGTCACAAAAAATCGACCCAGGCAGGCCCCTCAAAACGGCCTCAAACGCCATAGTTGACCGACACTCCTCATTTCCATCCCAAAGATGGGACGGGTATAGGGGAGCCCGGGCACGCCCGCCTAGCCCACACTGGGCCGCACTCGCCCGCATTGACCCCACATGTATTCGTCCCCATCCGCTTGTCGGACCAAACCCTAGCCACTTCAGTCCACTCCCATTCGCCACCCAAGCTCACCTCTGATGATCTCCGACCTTCTCTGACATGGCGGGCAGTGGATCTGAGTCCTTCACCTCCAGATCCGTCGACCACGAGCTCATCCCACGCGGCCCCGAGGAGGAGATGTTTGTTCGTGTTGCGCTCCGCCGCTCCCGAGAGGCGGCCACAAGATGATAGCGCTCGGACTCGCAACGCCGGGAATCCATTGCGTCCACACAACCGGTGCTTGGATCCAGCGTCGCTGCCTCACCGGAGGCAATGCGGTCCGTCTGGCATCCGAATGATGTGGCGGAAGCGCAACCCCTTCGTTGGCGCGCGGAGCACGAAGCATGGCCGTCCACGGATGATGCCATGGCGCAGCGTGCCCGTCGGGCGAGGCAGAGGGCAAGGGAGGCGTCGGAGGCCCTCGTGGCGGTGGGCGTTGGAGAGGCGGAGTCACACTCTCTGGCGCCTCGTAGGGTCCAGCAGTGCACGCGCCGCAACCGTGTCGTGGTCGATGTCGTCTCTGACGGATCCGTCGTCGACCTCACATCCACCGGCACCGGCCGGGTTACTGGCTCTGACGAGGAAGAGTGGGGCATAGGAGACGGCGGTTGGTCGAGTCTTGTGAGCCGGCTAGTGTCACATGTCCTACTCTACCTCGGTGGCAGCCACACCGACACTGCGAGAGGCGCAGCCAGCCTCCCGGCATGGGCATTGCGTAGCCGGATGACCTCCGCTTAGTATTAGGTTTAGTTTCATGTAATAATATGAATTTGACGTTTATAATTGGAGGTATCCGAACACGTCCGCGGGCGTATGAGGGTCCGGATTTACAAGGTCCGACTGTAGATGCTCTTAATGAATTCTTGTTCTTCCTTTTCAAAAGAAAGACGCGTACGTGGGGCACTTGCTTGTGATGTGCCCCTCACTTTTGAGACGCGGAAATGGAATTCGGGTCCAGAGGCTATACCCGAATTACGAGCGCATATAAACAAGGACATATGCAGTGGCCGCACCCACATCGCACCGTCCCACTCACTCTCCAGTCTCCACAGCTTTCTCACTAACCCACCCTCCACAGCTTTTGGGGAAAACCCGGATTCAGGAGCACCGAACCCTTGGTAGAGCTGCTTGCTCATGGGAAGAAGCGAGAGATACAACTAACTGTGAGGTATGTCCCTTGTCTCCTGTAAATTTCGACCCCGGTCTCCAAAAATTGAGAGGAATACCGTGATTTGCCTGCTCAAGCTTTATTTCTACTATCATTTGCAATCTGTCCATACTCCAGGCTCTAATAAATCTGACGCCGTGCAGTAACAAAATTGTCTCATCGGATTCTCACGGGAACTCGTTGGCCTGAATGGAACCTGCAAGGGGGCGCACAACGTCGGCCGAGGGCGTAGACATCTACTTGAAGGACCTGGACACGGTCCAGCTGCTTCTCCCCCCCGGCGACGGCGACAGTGCGTCGCCTGAACTGGCGATCGAGGCGTCGTCAAGCTATCCCTGCACCGACCTGGAACTGGAGCAGGACCTGGACCAGCACCTTCTTGATTGTTTGCTAGATCTACCCAGCACGCCTGAATTGGCGATTGACGGGTCAGGCTCCCCCAACATCGACTGGGCCGCCCTGGAAAACATACCTCTATATACCGACACGTGCCTTGAAGTGGCAACCATCCAGGCTCCAGGTTCTCCCTCCATCCTCCCCTCAGATGAGATGAGTGGCTCGGATTTAAATGAGCCGCTCCACCGCGACAACACATGTCTTCAAGTGGAAGAAGCTGTAAAAGAAGTGGAAAGGGAAGCTCTTCTGATGATCGATCTAGCATCCTTGCTCTCTGTACTGGAGATTTTTTGCTCCTCCAAGACTGGTAATCCTTCTCAGGTAACCATACATCACTAATTGACCCGTAATAGTAGTGTACATAGGACGGACAAGTATTAACTAGAGTGGGAACTAGTGAGTTTTACTAAATTTTAGTATTATTTCTTATTGGCATGGCTCCTTGCAGGTACTGGAGCTGACGCAAGAGGCAACGAATTTGACGATGCAGGCAATGAAGTTGAGGACGAAGTTTACGCTGCAGGCAATGAAGTTGGCGCTGCAGGCAGTGGGGTTGAATCTGCAGGCAATAGTGAACCTGGCAATCTACCTTCGGCCAAAAAGGAAGCAGAGCATCACACATGTTTCAAGCATTCCACGCACAAACGTAAGCAACATAAGAAATCCCAACTAGCAATTTTATTCTGGACCGCTAGATCGTCATCCAACCACGGTTGATTCATGTCACTTTTCCCCCTTTATAAGTGGAATTAACCAGTTAGTACGTCCTCCGTTTCTAAATATAAGTCTTTACAGAGATTTTTATATTGACTAAATATGGAGTAAAACATTAAAATATGTCTATATGCATCCGTTTGTAGTCCGTATTGAAAATATCTAAAAAAGACTTATATTTAGGTATGAAGGAAGTATTTTTAATAAATAACTTTGAACTAGCTACTACTTTTAAAGTGTAGTGTCAAGTTGAAATAGAGGATGTGTATCTGGGGTCTTGAGTCATGTTTATTGAGCTCGGGTGTGTGATAAAAAAAATTCTATTGCAATGCACGGGCATGTTTGCTAGTCTATTAAAATGAAAGAAGAAAAATTGGTACTTATATTTTCTCATCGCGTGTCTGCTCATACCGATTATCATGCAGTTCAATATTGATTTCTACGAAGAAGCTATACGGGAGATATTACAAGTCTTAAGAGCAGCCTGCATCATCCACAAGCTACCATTAGCACAAACATGGGCCACCTGTGCTCAACAAGGGAAACATGGCAAACGCCACTCGCATGAGAACTACCGATACTGCATATCTACCATTGATGCAGCATGCTATGTAAATGACCCTCGGATCCAGATTTTTCATGAGGCCTGCTCCGAGCACCACCTTCTACCTGGGCAAGGGGTTGCAGGGAAAGCCTTCGCCACAAACCAGCCGTGCTTCCTACCGGACATTGGATCTTCAAGTGAACAGGAGTACCCATTATCTGACAAGGCTAAGCATTTTAAGTTGAAAGGTGCAATGGCGATCCGAGTAAGGTGCACACGCACTGGGACGACGGACTTCGTGTTGGAGTTCTTTCTGCCGGCCGACTGTGAAGGAGAAAATGAGCAGAATGCACTGCTGAATTCCTTGTCGGGAACCATGCAATGTCTTTGCCGAACACTACGCATGGTTACAGACAAGGAGATGCATGATGACCCGGTGTGGGGAATGAATGAGCTGAACTCGTTCAGTCTTCAGAAGAACAAGGAGACCAAGAGAAGAAAACCAATGGAACCAAGATCACCCGTGTGGAAAAGCTTTACAAAGGTCATGGCTGGAGATACTGTTAAGGCTAAGTGCAACTATTGTGGTAAAACCTTATGCTGTGATTCGAAAAACGGCACGTCCTCATTGGCAGCTCATTTGAAAAGGTGCAAACTTAACCCCGATAATAGCATGACGGGCCCCATATAAGCAAAGTACTAGGCACTTTGGATCTGCAACAGGGGATAGTAGTTACTGCAGCAGAGAGTAATGTTAACTTATGTTTAGTGTTATGATCTTTTGAGTTTATGTTAATTCTACCATGAGTTTTCGTATGTGCGATGTCGCTGGTTATGGTTTGGTGGATAGTTGCTTTTGTTTTCGAAAGAAAAATGTATGGTTACGATTGGATAACCAATTGTCAATCTTTTTTTTTTAATTCGAAACCATGGAGCAAAACTGGGTACAACCTGCGAACTAGGAAGCCTCAGTGATACTGACAATTTATTACAGCACAAAACAAGCAGGAGCTTGCCAGCAGAAACCATCGGCAAAAAAGCAAAAGAAAACTGTCCCTCTCTGAGAAAAGGGAAAGAGATTACGCCGAAACACAATTGTCAAACTAGATAGACACGTAATTAGGATCTGTCGAAGCCTGATGGGTTGTCTACCAAGGCTGCTGCTATGGAGACCTCCCGTTCTTGCTCCGGCTCGGTCTTCTTCCTGACATGAGTTAAACAGGAGGTTACTCTCAGGGGAGCAGGAGCAGGAGCAGGCTTCCATGTCTCCATGGATTCAGGTACCATTAGGCGACCCTCCGTGCTCTTGAATCATTTTTCTCTGCCAATTTTGCTAGAAACGGATTAATCAGCATGGAAATTCTTAAGAAGATCATAGTACTTATGGAATATGGTCTATGGATGTTGACAAATTTGATTGTAGCAGGGACAGGCAAGTTGACACATGATAAGTTTCTATCAAAAATAAACTGAAGCACGAAAGTTGTCATGCTTAACGACAAAGTTGTCATCCTCGTGTCACTAAACTTGCCATCATAGAAAACTTTCGGAGTTGCCATGTACTCATATCTAACGTGTGACACTTATCAGGTCCTTTTTAATAGAGGGAGACTATTACACGGGAGCCAGGCCACTTACTAATCCAGTCAAGAAAACAGAAGAGCCAGGAAAGTAGACTGAGAAAATTGGTTCCAACATTCCCCCGTAGCATCTCAGACGTCACGCACAAAAGCAAGCTGCTAGACCTGAGAATTCTCCTTATAAATTTGACTGAAAACAATCTGCTCTAAACATCAAGACTGGTGCAAGCATAAATGGGTTGATAGACCTTCATCTAACTGCGAATTTTGGTGCAAGCGAAGATAAGCGTCATTTCATTAATAAAACAACAACAAAGACCAGCATATATTTTCTCATTCCCTGACCTCTCTTTCATTCAGATAAAAAACAGAAACCCAGCAGTTCAGAATCTGGACCCTTGTGGCCTTGCACATAAACAAGCTCCGGGTATCACAAGAAACGGAAGAAATACAGACCAGCGCCGCCTGAAGCCGAATAACAAAAACAGGGACCCCTTGAGTACATACATCAGGGTGACACAAAATAGGGTCACAATGAACAGCGCGGCACATCATCAGTTAGAAAACAATTCAAGTGTGTCACAAAATTCTTCCTCAAAAACTCAACTGTATTTCTATACTGTAAAACTATATCTGCCCTGCCGAACTAGTTAACTGATGGATGGGGAGCGGCATATAGGATTTCTGATCTCATGGTGCAGGCCGCGCTCGCTCCCCGGTGTGTTACGGTGTGCAGAGGTCCCGTCATGGGAGAGCCGGCAGGCCGGCCCCTTGATCTGCTTCACCACGGGAGCCACTAATCGATGTTGTTCCGCGAAAACGACGGCAAGGGTGCGCCTTCTTGGGGCCGTAGGATGACGAGGACAAGGAACATCCCGAGCATCGGCAGAACCACGAGCCATTTCAGCAGCTTGAAGTAGTGCACGTGGAAGGTGAGCGAGTACTCGTCGGCAAAGTGGAGCCCGTGTTTGTCCACCATCTCCACGAGCACTGTTCCTGTGGTTCTGACTGGCACGGTGGGGAGCTGCATCCGCTTGTGTCCTGGTTCATTGTAGACTTGACTGACCATAATGCGCCTGTCTCCCTGGTAATTCCCAGGGACGAGTAAAGTTACCTGAAACCCAGAAGTAGAATGTAGTTTGGAGTTAGTAAAAGTATTTGGTTTGTCCATCGGGTGAGGTTTCGGGCTGACAGGATGTACCGTGACGTTGTAAGGAGCTTGATTCCCATAGGGAACCCTGTATTTGTCTACAATCTCAAATTCGACCCAGAAATGCTTGCCCTCTTCGTCACGGAATGCCCTGGAACCATGCTTAACATAAATACCTTGGCGGTTGTGCCTATATGCAGCATTATTCCTTCCTTGGTTTGACGATCTCCATTCCTACAATCAAATTAAAATGAGAAGTAACCTTGTTAGCACGCTTAGGCCCTCTACGTATAAGCCAAGCTCAAGCAGAAGTTGCACACAGTTCACCCGAGGCTACGCATCGCCTACCTTGAGAGGATGGTGTCGTGAGGGAGTGGAAAAGCAAAAGACATTGCCATTCATGGTAGTAACAATCAGATCAAGGTCATCTCCACCATCCACATTGTCAGCCAAAACCATAGTGTACCTGTCAATAAAATACCAAAGCAATGAGCTCATTCTGGTAAAATGCAAGTACAAATATCCAAAAAGAGCAGAGAAGAAACGGCATACGAGGTCTCTCCAATGTCAACAACATCTGCACAGCCACTAGAGCCCTCGATCAAATACAAATAACCATCAAAGGACGTAGTAGCAAGGGTTAGTCCTTGCGTCTTTTCTCCATGTTTGCTCATGTCAACTAACAAGACAGGACTCATGATCCTTCCATGTGTTCTATATGGGAAAGGCTGAACTTTTGAGCCATCCTTTCCACTAAGAACGTAGATGTTTCCTGATACAGTTGGGACCACAACATCCGTGTGGCCATCTCCATTGACGTCCCCGACAGTAGGTCTCTGTCATCATATGATAATAACAATCAGATTGAATATAGACAAGCCTAGGTGCAACAAAGTAAAGAAGATGAAAGATGCTGCGATAGAAATACGTCTATGTGATAACTTTATTTTAACTAAAACCAAATATGATTTTCTGAATCCGTGTTAAACAATTTTTAATAGAACCAGAAGGCAGAATGGTTGAATCTTATGCCAAAATTGGCAAAAGCTAGAGTGGCAAAAACAAAAAAATCCCATATTAAGGAGATCGAAGCAAGATTCTAGATGAATCTTATTCTCCTGAGCTAAACTAGGCAAGCAGCTTCAGCATGTGTAGCCACTGCAGAGTATAGATTGTCAAGAGACATGGATTACATTGGCATATGAATAGACAACCAAATTTATATAAGCATTCGGTTATCACTGTATAAAGAATATGGTGAAACTTGCCTGTGGAACAAGGCTCTTCAGATGCACCTCCCAGATTTCGTCTCCCTCTGCAGTCCAAGCTGCTACATTACCATGCACATCAGCAGTGACCATCTCGATCTTACCATCATCATTGATGTCTGCCGCAATGACTGGTGCATGGATCTCGGCCATCTCAAGGGGGAAATTTTTCCTAGTCTTACCTATGTTAACAAATCAACAACACAGAGCTCATGGTTACTTCACATATATCAGCACATCAAAGATAAAAGTATTAATGATGTGGAAAATCACTGTTTTCCTATGAGGATTTCAGTGGATTATAAACGAATTTTCCAAATGAAAAATAGCATGATAAAAACTTATTATACTTTACACCAGGTCTTGTATAATTCTAGTGAAGAAACACTAGGCTACGAGAGTTAAATGTATGCAGTATATGAAATGACAGCTCAGCCTAAATCTGCTTTTGGAGGCAATACTTCACATTATGAGGTTAAGAATTTACCGTGATGATCAAGAACATAAAACAAGCCATAGGAAGTTCCAACAAGGATATCCAAATTTCCATCACCATCCAAATCAACCACAGTTGGAGACGAATATGCATGGGCAAGGAATTTCCCGCTTTCGGTACTCAAATCGAGTTCTGCTGTCCATTTAACTTGTTTTGTATCAAGGTTAAAAACAACTATACTGCTTGCAATATATTTTGCTATGTCAATCCCTCCTAGCTCTTTTAAATGCTCTGCATTATCATAATACCTGCCAGTAAAAGACAGCAAATTACTAGACTGAAAAAGCAACACCACCACGGTAACACATGCAATATATAATAAAGTGCCTACGTTGCGGTTGAAATTTTTGCATTAAGAAAAATCATATCAATCATAACGAAAAGATAGCCCAGCAAGATAAAAAAAAAACCTAGCTTCTGCTTTAGCACCATCGACTCATTACTCGAACAAGTATGATATAGAACAAAAACAATCAAAGCAAAGCATAAATTTAGTCAGGGAAGCAAATGCACAATCTAACTGAGACTAGCCATAAGCACCATCATCAACCAACCAGTCCATGGTAAGAGAGAACAAAGGGGTCCTATTTTTGAAAAAATAATCTTGGAGAGCATTAATGAAACATGCATGCAACATAGGACATCACAAATAAACTGGCGTTCAGAGATTCTTATTTATGAGTCATCATCCAGATGTCATGAGCAACACGCATGAAATGCATTAGTAGCAGAGAAAGCAGCCTTACTCGCGGTCAAAGAAGTAAGATACAGCAATAACCATTTCTTGTACACCGTCGTTGTCAATATCTGCAATTACCTGTAGAAAAAATGTCAAACCAAGTAAATAACTCAAGAACATTACTAGAACAAACATCAAAATATATGTAAAATGGAACAAAAAGGTTCACTTACTGGGGTCGACAATATGTGAGCATCTATGCTCACATAATCTTCCGCTTTCTCATGCTGTTGTTCTGTCCAATCCTCGTCTCCCCACCAGGTATCATTAACATAATCATCATAATCATAACTGTACTCTTCAGGGAGATCTTCTGCATCCCGGAACAAATCAAATGATGCATTAGCTTCGTCCTCTAAAGGCTCGTCATTTTCAACAGTTGCTTCTCCTGTTGTTCCTGCATCACTACCATGAGTTTCTGCACTTCCCGTTTGATCATCACTTTTATCTGCGGTTTGAAGCAACCTTCTCTGAGCATGTGATGCACTCTCTGTTGTGGTTTTCGGATTTTTTGGCAACTCTGGATTCTCCTTTTCAGCGGTAGAATTAGGTTTTGTTTCGGCCGACTGTACCTCAGATGGATGTTTCAAGGGATCAGCTCCCTGTGGTGTGTTGGTTGTACTTCCTACAGTAATAAACAGAAAATGTCAAAATGTATCCTTCCTGCATTCACACCCACAGCAGGACGGCATGGATAGTCCACTACCCACATCAGAGTAGTGCAATGATTTCTTTAAAACATTATCAATCCTCATACTGGTGAACTGTTGACAAATATGTTCACCAAAAAGCAATACTTTGTGGTGGGGCATCTAGACATAAATCTTTTTAGTTTTCTGATAGGGAAAAAGACGAACACCAAACTAATAGCCCCTGATTCGAATGTAAAGAAACAGTACATATAACCTCCACAAAGCCTACCAGATACAAATTTCTAGAGAAAAATCTTTACATCCAAATGCAAAACAAAAACAAGGCATTAGTATAGACCAGTGAGAGATGTGGCATTAGATTATAAGCTAACTTACGCGACTGAGGTTCCTTTGAAGATTCATCACCAACCGATTTGTGCTGAATGTCTGGGTGAGATTCCTCAGAAGCAGCTTGTTTCGCAATTGAACTGTCATTAACATCCGGGTGGGAACGGTCTACTGGATCTGGATTTAGCCCAACGTGCCAATCTTTATGAACTTTCCTACGAGGTACCTCTAGCTTGTCCATCATCAGATAACCTGATATCCTACATAACAAACAAATAAAGATCCGCGTGTTCATAGAAAGAAAAATGGCCACATATTGAGTTCCTTACCTGAAGAAATTCACTACACCGTTGTAAGTAGCCAACACTATTTCCCGTGTGCCATCCTTGTCAATGTCATAGAGAAGAGGACTTGAATGAACATTTGACTGGTGAAACGCAGGCCATCCTGGAATTAATGTTTCAACAAATATATATTAACAAGAAAAGTAAACCAGACCAATTGAAAGAAGGATATGGATAACAGATATTAACTGAAAGTTCTTCAGGACATAGCAGGGTGTATCTTAAACTAATAATATATTCCTTCTGTCCCAAATTAAGTGACTCAACTTTATACTAACTTTAGTACAAAGTTGAGTCACTTATTTTGGGACGGAGGGAGTAGTTCGGTTGAAACTTTTCGAGAATATGTAATAAAGAGCTCATAGCATGCCAAATGAGAGGTGAAGCCTCACCAGGTAGTTTGTCTCCATCGGAACCTTCAAGCACTTCTAAGTAATGGACAAATGATGGCACCACTACTTCCAACTTTCCATCACTATCACAACAAAAGAAGTTCATTCAAGCGTGTTCGAAATAGAATTATAAAAAGATAGAAGGCGCCAAGGCAGCAACTGGAAGCAAAAAAATATGCATGCATCTGGCATTCAAATATTTAATAAGTCAAATTTAGCATGTCTATGGAATGCTTGCAGTTTGGACTTTGTAAGCTAAAATCATATAGGGGAAACAAGCTACAGCTACTCTGTTTATGGTGATGATGTACTTATCTGATATACCACATCATTACTATAGTGATCAAACAGAGGGAACACAGTACTCTTTACAGAGCATGGAGCGATAATTTCATCTTTAGGTAAGGAAAAAATGGATGGAAACATGAAATGATCAAGTACATATGACACAGATCAGTGTGATACTAAAGACAGAAGAGGCTAAACAACTTCTCAAGCATATACCTGTTGATATCAGCAACCAGTGGACTTGCATAAATGCTGGAACTAACTTCGGTCTGCCATCTCAGCTCCACGTGTTTTGGACACTTGGTACTCAACAATGCATCTTCATCACTACAGAAGGTTTACAGATGTTATATTGTTAAGTGTATAGTGTATACATCAAGCCGTACAGATTGCTGACATTATTTGCCTCGGCACCTTTGAAATATGTAATGTGCATAATGGTTAGATACAACGCATATCCTCTGGCCTAAGTAAATTACTAAAGTAAGCTGTATGCTTGTACCATTTGCAGGTCAGCAGGTGTGCACATAAATCAGGTCATGGATAAAGGGACTTCACTTAAGTTGCAGTCTTCCTTAGCGAAAGGAAAAAAACAATACTAAACATCAATAATTTGAAGAAAAAACGCACTTTAATCTAACAAACCAAGCTACTCCGTTTACAGATATAAAATGTACTAGTAAGCATTCTATTAAATAACTATGCGCTGTGCTCCCTGTATGGTGTTTTCTAGCAGTTTTAAGAATTAATGTGTCAGTGAAATTCAGGTTAGCAGCAAAAGCATTAGCATCGTTGATATCTAATGCCGCATGATAATATGATATCTATGTGGACAAGTACGAAGCTATTTTTAGTTCTATCCAAGATCAACAGATGTCCAGACAACAATTTTGCAGATGCCATACATGGATACCATGATTTTTCTGTGAATTTCAAGCGATAGTCGTGTTTTATCGCAACTTTCACAGTAAGGATAAAAGCACGCTTCTAAGAGGCGTCGGTGAAGTTCTGACTAGGTTTTGGTGCAGGCCTCACAGAAGCAATAGTTTTTTCACCTTTTTAGCTCACTCTTTTGTCTTTTCGTTGCTTTTCTTGCTTGGGTGTGGTAGGGGGGCTGTAAGAGCTTAGTGGGTTTTAACTCTTATGGAAACATGGGATGTGAGCAAATTTTCTGGGTAAAAGGTTGCCCAGGGCCCAAATGATCCCATGGTTTGATAGCTAAGGACGTGCAACCAGATAATGCGCATCATATGTGCAGGCCAAATGGAGCTCGGGTTGACACAAAAGCAACGAGACCAGCATGAATCAGGATTTGGAATCGCATTCTTCTGGACAAGTAGACTGCTTAACTAGATAACATGACATAGAACACCAGATTCAGGTATGATGATTCAGCGTCCATACTTGACTAGCACTATTGTCCACTAGCACCGAATATGCCAATTACAGAAATCATACAGTGGTTTAACATAGTTTGTGGGCATAGCGTCATTCTAAGCATAAACAGAGCCTCTGGTGTGAAGGCGTGAACTGAGCACTGGCACAGCAATCACACACAAACTGGTTGAGGTCAACAACAGCAACGAGGCTACGAAGAACAACACAGGAAATGGTTCGCGCCAACGGATGCAGCGAGCCTAGCAGAAACGACGGAAGCTAGCATATCATCTGAATATCTGATCGTTTCCGGCGCCGAGGATCTAGCAGCGATCCCGAATCTAGAGCGACTCGCGGGGAGGGGCGGCTGGGCAGGGGGGAGCGCGACTCACAGGTGGGGGTAGCCGAGCATGTCGTCGCTGGCCTCGCGCTGGCGGAACTTGTTGGTCGTGTTGGCAGCATCCTCCCCAGCGGCGGACGCGGCCGCTGCGAGGAGGGCGCACACGGCGAGGGCGAGGAGGGGACGCATCTGCGGCCGGAGGAGCCTAGGAGTCCACGGATCGGCGGCCGTGACGCGCCGCGACGAGGCGGCGGATAGGGGGGAGGAGATCTCGGCCCGGCGGGCGGACGAACGGGCCGGGGTAGAGTGGTGGGGGAGTCGAGTCGGAGGGAGGGGAACGAGCAGGAGGACGGACTCGGAGCGAGCCGCTCGTCGGGTGGAACGCTGGAATGGCGGAGGAGACGAGGGGGGTTTGTGTAAAGCTGCGGGTCATTTTGGTCTCCTCTCCCTCACGGGTGGGCCCAGACCTGGCTAAACGGACCGGCCCGGCCCGCGTGCCTGGCACGGCACGGCCCGTCTCGACACGATTAGTATACAGGCTGTGTCGTGATGGCCCGCGTGCGCAACCTTGCAGTCCAGGCACGGCCCGTTTACTAATCAGGTCGGCCCGTCTGCTAATCAGGTCGGCCCGTTGGCACGCCAGACCCGCTAAAATGTCTGCTATTTGGTGCACTGGGCGTTTTTTAGACTATTTTTACCTGTTGGGCCGCATAAAAAATAAAAAAAATAAAAGATAATCGGGTCGTGCCGTGTCGGTCCGCGTGCTCAGCCCCCCAGGCCAAGCACGGCCCAGGACGTGTCGCATGTCGGGCCCGGCCCGTTTAGCCCGTGTCATGCCTGGCCCATGGCGGGCCATGCCGGGCGTGCTCGCGGGTCGGCCTGGTTGGCCCGGCCCATTTGGCCAGCTTTGGGTGGGCCCAAGGTGATTGCCTGGCTGGTGGGTCCCCTCACCCCGGAGTGCTTTGTTGCACGAATCCGATTTTCAAGCAACTCGTTTTCACTACGGACGCGTTTGGGCCCCGCATCGAGTCCAACTAGCCCCGCGCGGGAAGGAAGAGGCCTGTTTGGTTGCCTGGTTTCACTGTTGAGCCTGCATCACACGCTTCTCAAAGCAGCCCAAAGCGTGGCTTGCTGGAAACGCTCGGATCGACAGTTTCTCGCGAGCCAAGCTGAGTGTGGCACGAGGTCGCACGGGCGGGTGCGATGCGAGGGCGAGGGGGGACGAAGGGAGATGGGAAATCTAGCGCGTCGTCCCGGCGCCAAATGAGCCTCACCCCCCTTTCTACTCGCTCACCCATAGCCACTTTTTTCCCTACTGTCTCACCACCGGCGGCGGCTGCGATTTCAGATCTGTGCTAGAGGCGGCGGTGGAAGAGGCGGCAGCGTTTGCAGCAGTGCTGATGCTCCCCTTGCTATTGGCCATGCCTCCCCTTACGTCATCCTCATCTCCGATGTCGGTAAGCACCACGCCCTCCCCCTTTGTTAGGTCGGTGGTTAGGCCATTAGGCAAGGTGTAGGATTGATTTCCCACTGAACGAGCCGTCGTTGCCGACTAGGTTATGGACGCATGGATGAGGCTGATAATTCAGGCAGCAGCACTGATAAGTGTGATTCAGGCATGGGTCATGTTCATGCACCAGAGAGTTGTTCGTCGTGTTGGAAGACCTTTGATCCGCTATGGTCCAATGTTTATCCAGGATCAGGAGAGGATCCAAAATCTGAACTACATCTACAACTGCAATGACGTCGAGGCTCTGTGGATGCTTCGAATGAAAAGATCACCATTTGCCAGGCTTGTCAAGACCTTCGGGATCAGGGGGCTGCTACAAGATAACATCAACACCTGTGTGGAAGAGCCAGTGGCAATGTTCCTCCATGTTGTTGGCCATAACCAGAGGTTCGGTGTCATTCACAACACGTTCAGGAGATCAATGGAGACCATCTCTAGGTACTTCAAGCAGGTGCTTTTTGCTGTTGGGGGGCTTAGAGGAGAGATGATCAGGAGACCATCTGGCCGGACTCCACCCAAGATTCGAGGAAGTCCAAGATGGTATCCATACTTCAAGGTGAGCATTGACAATATACACTTTTCATGGCTTGATATGCTTGTATTGTTCAAGTTAAGCACTAACACGGGCTTGTGATGCCATTTTCAGGACTACATTGGGGCAATAGATGGTACTCATGTCACTACCAGAGTTCCTAGGTCACAGTCTGCAACATACAGGGGGAGGAAGCACTACACAAGCCAGAATGTGCTTGTTGCTGTTAACTTTGATCTAAAGTTCACATATGTGTTGGCTGGATGGGAGGGATCAACGCATGATGCTAACATTGGAGATGCTGACAACATGACTCAACCTGATGGGATCAACATCCCCGATGACAAGTTCTACCTTGGAGATGCTGGCTATGCATGTCGGACGGGTGTTCTTCCACCCTTCAGGAAAACCAGGTGCCATCTCAACGAGTTTAGTGGCAGGAATTATCCTAGGACTGCACAGGAGTTGTTTAATCTCAGACACTCCAGCCTTAGAGTAATTGTTGAGAGGGCATTTGGAGCTCTGAAGAATAGGTTTAAGATCCTGGATCAGAAGCCATTCCACCCATACCCCACTTAGGTTAAGCTTGTTCTTGCTTGTTGCATTCTGCATAACTGGATCCTCCAGCGGGGCTTTGATGAACACGTGCCTGAGGAGGAAGAGTTCGAGCATGACCATGTTGTGAGCTCCGACCATGGTGTGGAGGCATTTGACAATGACGCTTGGAAGCAAAGGCGGAGCCTCTTGGGGACAATTGGGGGCTCTGCCCCCCCCCCTTTCCAAAGTGCAAATTCTTTTTATAGGATATCTAGCCTATTAGCTACCCTAGTTGGGTGGCATAGAGAGGCTGAACACTGAGTCATTGACTAATCGGCCCCCTCTTATATTTGGTTCATGCTCCGCCACGCTTGGAAGAACAAAAGGTTGGAGTGGGCAGAGGCAATGTTGCTTAACAGAGGTCAGTGCATGATTTGAAGAAGAGGGAGAAGAAGAAGAAGAAGAAGAAGAAGCAGAAGCAGAAGCAGAAGCAGAAGTAGAAGCAGAAGCAGAAGAAGAGGAAGATGAAGAGGAAGATGTGGTAGCAGTAACACCGATGAACTATCCCCTATTTAGCCAATGGCTCTTAATAATGTGTTCTGTCATTTGATAGTAGTTAGGATGAACTGTCATTTGTTTAACTAGCTGGCACTACATGTTCAGATTGTGTGTGATAAGCTCACCACTAGTTAGTGTAAGTGCATCTAGTGCCCCTTAGTGATTTTGGTGTATTGAAGACTTATAGGTTAAGGAACTAATGTGTTTGTGAGTGTACACTGGCTCTATAAGTCGATGAGGAGTTTGATATATTCGGAGATTACCGACCCCTAAAAACGTATGTCTTCAACTGAAGACATTGGTGAAGACTTCGGTGAAGACTTTGGTATTTCCTGAAGACTTTGAAAATGAAGAAGTTGGTGTGACATTGAAGATATGAACGAGGACTATGAAGCATGAAGACTTTTGTTTTTGTAGCTTCATTTTCTTTCTTTGAGTCATAGGAAACACCGTACTATTAAAGGGGGCCGAGGTAACTAAAGAAAATTTCCAACTAATGCTCAACTCAAAATCCTCAACCTATCAAATCCTTCGAGTGAAGCCTTTTGGAAATCTCTTACAATTCAGTCAAGTTTTTCATTGACAGAGACGATGTTCTTCTGGCCTTTGAGGAAATTGGTCTGACTAAGGAGTTAGGATTTTGCCAGTGCGAATTGCCTACAAGTGAGGAATATGGTAAGCCTGAGGACTTCCATAGTTCGAAATTCCAACCGTTGTTGTGCTTAGCGCCAGTTGTCCCCAATCATCATATCCACATAACGGTCATATCATTGGGGGCATTTATGTCTTATCATGTCAGGTTGCACCCTGGCTATAAATATCCACCCCTCACAACCACTAGTTGGTTGGCTGCTCCGAGAAGAAAACTAACACTTGTCATTTGAGAGCAACTCATCCTCCGAGGACTTTGATAGACAATCATCAGTGAGGAAAAACCCAAATCCAAACCACCAAACCCAAAGTGATTGAGCATCACTGAAGAGATTGTTCCTGTGTGGAACCGACGCTTGTTACCTTTGAAGATTGTGTATCTTCTAGACGGTTAGGCGTCATGGTCTAGTGCATCCTGCAGTCAATTAGGGATCACGGAGTGACCTTGGTCTAGAGCATCCAGCAGTCAATTGTGGATCGCTGGCTGACCAGTTTGTGAGGGTTTTGGAAGTCTACCCTGAAGACTTACTGTCGTGGATTTATCACGGCAGATGTCCGGATGAACGGACTTGGATTCGAGGCCATCGCCAACGGGGTGGACTCAAAGGGGTTAGTCGGGACGAAAGACACGGATTTACCTAGGTTCGGCCCCTCAAGTCGAGGTAATAGCCTACGTCCTGCTTGTGTTTGTATTGCTTGTGTATCGATTACAAGAACCTAGAAGCTTGACCTAGTTTTCGATCACCTGTCCTCTAAGTCGCCCCGGGTCTGCCTTTATATAAGAGGTCAGGTCCCCCAGGTCATTACAATTGCTAACCAAGTCTTACTGTATGTCCGAGTCTCTCTCTATCTTCTTGTCCAAGCTGTCTTTGAGACGGCTTACGTGCCCGGATCCTCTCCGTCCGGGCTGTTGTACGGCCCACACCTTGAGCCGCCTATCTTCTTGGGCCACCAGTCTTACGGCTCACCTTTGGGCCGGCTCACGAGCCAGCAACATGACCCGGAGCCTCCAGGGCGGGTCATATCGTGGGGTTATATCCCCAACATTAGGCCCCAGGTTGAATTGAGCTTGCTCACTTCATCCTTCTCTTCTGTTTTTGGCAAGTCGCCCGGAAATGACCCGGCGTGACGTCATGAGATCTACTGACGTATCACCGAATCTTTCATTAACTGTCATCCTGAGAATCGAGGCATCCGCCTCGGTCAAACGGTGTTGTCGCCTGGATTTTCGCGCCTTCCTTATTCCCTTTTTAAATACGACCTGTGCGGGTCGAAACTTTTCCTCCTCCCGCTCGTGCCTCTTCTTCTTCTTCCTGTCGCCGCCGCTCCAGCGTCCTCATCGTCTGGCGCCGTCTTCGCAGCTACATCGACCGGCCCGCTGCATCACCCTGATACGGACCAGAAATCTTTCGCCGCCGCCGCAACATCTCCGGTGAGTTCTTCTTCTTCTTTAGATCGCCCACTACCATAGTAGGGTTCCACCGTAGCAGGGTTCCTCCGCCGCCGCTTGGGCTCCGGCACCGCCACCGCGAATATATCTCGGTGCCGTTGTCGTCTTTAGATCGCGCCCTCGCCCCACCGCGCGTAATGCGTGGACCGCAATAGCTCCGCTCCATTTTCTTTCCTTTTGCTGTTCATCACTAGGTCTGGATTAAAAATCCTTTTTCACCGCTTTTATAGATCCGTAGCCATAGTAATAGTTTGCGGAATCTATTTTTAGGACTTAGCCGATTTTTAATCTTCCTTTCCTCTGTTGAGTCGCTAAGCTTCTCCGGCTCTCATCAGCCGGGTCTTTCCACATTATCCGTTGAACCCTTAAACCTTTAAGCCGTCATAAATATTTGCTTGCGCTTTGACTCATCACGCCTTTTACCTTGCACAGTACTTAAACCGCCAATATGTCTCGTGCGTCCAACTCATGCAACTGGGTTGGTTCTTGCATTACGGAGGAGTACTTAGCAGGTTATATTGAAGCGGGTACTCTCCCTCCCAAAGAGGTTCTCAATTGGCGGGTTCCGGGTAACGAGACCCGACCTTCTCCCCAAAAAGGAGAGATAGTAGTCTTCACTGATCAAATCGAGCGAGGGTTCGTGCCGCCCGGCTCTAGGTTTTTCCGGGATGTCCTTCATTTTTACAAGTTGCATCCTCAAGATTTGGCACCCAACTCCGTCTCAAACATCTGCAACTTCCAAGTTCTCTGTGAAGCTTATCTGCAAACTAAGCCGTCTGTGGGGTTCTTTCGAGATTTCTTCTATGCCAACCGCCAGACCGAAATGAAAGGTGGTCCGAGTCTAGAGTTGGGCGGCATTTCTATTCAACGCCGCCGAGACATCATCTTTCCTGCTACTCCAATACCGAGTCACCCAAAAGATTGGAATAAGACGTGGTTCTATTGCCCAGAGACCTCTCTTGAGAAAGAGCACACATTGGCGGGTTACCGCCCCTCCCGTCTTAGGACAGACACAGAGCTTCCCAACCGGCTCTTAGCCTCGGAGCATGCCAGATACGAGCCGTTCCACGCCAAGATCAAAGCACTCCTGGCCAATGGTTTAATAGGATTGGACTTGATCCGCTGCTGGATTTCCTGGCGGATCATGCCTTTAAGCCACAGAGGTCGGCTTATGCGCGAGTATGAAGGCAAATATGACAGCTCGTTGTGCTTCGGCGAGTCAACACTGACAGAGGATGATATTACCACTACCATCCGGAGCCTTGTCCACGAAGCCTCCAGCTCATGCAGTGCCATCGGCCTGGCGCCTCTCTGCGTCAATAATCCGGCTCCCGGTGTAAGTTAATCTCTTCCCATCCATCTCTTAGATGTTGCTTGTACTTTGTTGATTTGCTATTCATTCTCCGGGTCATTCCTGCAGGCCGACTCAGACTTCTGGAAGAAGGAATATATTGCCCCTCCAAAGAAATCCAGGAAGAAGGTCGCGACCAAGAGGGCTAAAAAAGATGCCCCGCAAGAGAATTTGTTTGACCCGCCACCATCATCCAGCTCAGAGGTAATACTTTAACTGTTTTGTTTGATCTTTTACCTTCCTGCCTTATTAATGCTTGTTTTACTTGCAGGATGAAGTGGAAACCAGCCGCGCCAATGCTCCTGAGGTAAATTATGTTTCTTCCGGCTCAGAATGTTTCGTCCCCCGAAAGCCGCGGCGGGTTATAAGAAAAGTTCCTCTTTCTCACCCTCTTGCTTACCTGGCTCCCGATTTTCTCTTGAAAAAGCAACAGCAGGCCGAGCGTCGACAGACTCGAAGCACCGGCTCTACTGAGCTCGTGTCCGGGTTACCAAATTCTCCGACTCTAAAGAAACGCCCCGCCGAGGTTTATACCTCTGCTTTTCCTTTGACTTTATTTTGTAAACTTGACATTTTCTTCATCTTTCTGTTTTATTCTTTTTATAAATCACCTTCCTCCAACGACTCTTTAGCGTCAATTCTACCACCGCCCAAGATCAATCCGCTGTAAGCATTCCTTACTATGATATCCGGACATCCGGCTCTTAATATGATAGCAACATCTTCAACTGTTGATCCTTCTATTTTGCAGTGCTCAAGCCAAGCGTCACAAGACCAACAAGCCCTCCTCCGGCTCAGTTATTCAAGAGCCGGAGCCCGAACAACCGGAGGAGGCTGAAGCAGAAGAAAATCCACCAGCTGCCTCCACAGAGCCGACTACTGCTAATATCATCATGGAGAGCCCTCCAAGGGCTCCTTCAAAATCGGTGACTCCTGCCACGACCCCTAAAACTCCAGATGTTGTTATCACCGGGTCTGGTCATCAAACTCCTCCGGCTCATGTGTTGACCAAGCATATAGAGCCGGCCGAGGCCTCGAAGAAGCTGAACCTTGACTCTTCATACGAGAAGATGATAGCCGAAGAGCTCCATGCCGGGTATACAAACCGGGTTACCACCAGCCGGGATCTGGAACTTCGGCTGGTCTCTTTAATAAAGACAAAATACGAGGTACCTTTCTTTCTTACCATATCCTTACTTAGCCCCCAAGAGCCGGTTTAATGTACTCAATCGTTGAACCGGGTCTTTGTTTAACTTTCTGTTAGAAAAAATTCATAGCCATTGTCCCCTAGAGTCGGCTTAATTTGCCAGAATTGAGTCGGATCTTCCTTTAGATAACTTAAACCGCCAGTCGTAGCCCCCAAGGGCCGGCTCAAGCTTGATGAAATTGAGTCGGATCTTCTATTAGAAGTAAATTGAAGAGCCATAGTGTATCCCCCAAGTTCCGGTTTAACTTCGAAGAAGATGAGCCGGAATTGCACTGCATGCTGAAAGATCAGATATACATTAGCCCCGAAGTGTCAAATATATTGCTTGCAATCTATTTGAGACTTGCATAAATTTGCTTTTAATACTCATCCTATATTTTGATGTATTATAGGAAGCTTTAAACGAAGTCGGTTCTCAATTGTCTGATATGAAGGCAAACCTAGCGGCTCAACAAGAGGCCCGCAGCGTCTCTGACGAAAAGTGTCGGCTGCTGTTTGAAGAGTTGGTCCATATTAAGGCAGAGCTTGCTTCTCTAAAGGAATCTACTGAGTCGGAGAAAGCTGCGTTGACTAAGGGAGCGGATGACGCCGACCAGCGACTAACAGCCGTGGCGGATGAGCTTCAAGGCCTAAAATGTCATATAACCAAGATGGCAGCCGCTCTCTTTGGTAAGTTCTTACTCACTTCCTGTTTTCAGCATGTCTCATTCATCTATTTGTGATGGCGACTCATCTTGCTTTGTTTGACCTATGCAGGCCCCAGAAGCCGGCAATTGGTTTCAGATAGCCTTTTACCCCTGAAGGCTATTTACACCTTTGCAGAGCAGCTTTTATTGCGGCGCTATTTTCACGATTAAGACGGTTCAATACAAGGAGAAGATCCCCACCGCTCTAAAAGGTGTTTTGGAACTCTTCTCCACAATGCCCAAGCAAATAGAGGAGCTGAAGAAGTCCGCCTTCTGCCAAGGAGCTGTCGCTGGATTGATCCGGGCTCTGGCCTTCGCCCCCGAGCTAACGCCGGCTAAAATGATGGATGGTTACCCGTCCAAAAAAGATGACGGCTCAGAATTCACCGAAGAAGATTACATCCGGTGTGTCAAAGAGTCGCGTTATTTACCCTCTGTACTGGCGGATGAAACTGACTTGAGCACTTATCAGGCGGCTTACGACGCAGAGGAGAAGAGGATCCGCGGGCCTCTCTACGAGTGGAAGGATCTGACACCCGCCCGCAGTAAGGATCTCTTCCCTTGTGAGCTTGACGCGTCCCCTTTCCTTGAAGGATCTTTCGCTGCTCTGGCTGACTGTAATTGGGAATTGGGAAATCTCCAGATAAAGCCAGTGGAAGAACCGGAGCGGGATGAGCCGGTCAATAACTGAATTTTGTTCTTTTAACCTTTTCTGAGCACAGACTCATGTACTGACTCATGTAATTACCCTCCGTGAGCGGTTGAAAGTTGGCAATGCCTTTTGCTCCTTCTGAGAATAGTTTTTGTAATAGAGTAAGGATGATCCTGCCTTTGTCGGCTGTATATATTTTCATCTCTCTTTTCCAATTTTATGTATTGCCGGCTCTCCATTGATTGCCCGCTCCATTGCATAAATTTACCTTGAGCTTTTCTGATGAGGGGTGTTTGTCTTTGAAGACGTCATCCCTTCTCCAGAAGATTAGAGTTGGATAATATCTTTGAAAACTCAAATTTTTGTCAACCGGAGCAACATGGCTCTAGCTCTTGTCGGATGAATCCATTAAGGAGCCGGTTGTCTTAGGATAATGTAAGCTATACCTGATGGTAAGAAGCCTCTATCGACAACTGCGGCTATTGATGAACCGGAAGCGGCTTAAAGCCGGCTGTATGAAGGGTAATGTAAGCTATACCTGACGGTAAGAAGCCTCCTTTTAACAGCAAATGTTGTATGTGTGAACACCGGCTGTTGATGGGAGATGTAAGCTATACCCTAAGGCAAGAAGCCTCCATTGACAGCCGCGGCTAATAATTAGCCTGAGACGGCATACAGCCGGCTGTTTGAAAGGAGATGTAAGCTATACCCGAAGGCAAGAAGCCTCTTTCAACAGCTACAGTTGATAAGCAACTGAGGTTTGGCGTAAACACCGGTTGTTAGGGTGAGATAAGCGAACCCATCGGTAAGAAGCCCCCTTCAACAACCGCGGTTAATAAGTAACCGGAAGTGGCATAAAGCCGGCCATTAGGGTAAGATAAGCGATACCCATCGATAAGAAGCCCCCTTCGATGGCCGCAGTTGATAAGCAACTGGAATTTGGTGTACACGTTGTTGTCTTAGGGTCATGTAAGCTATACCAAAGGTAAGAAGCCTCCATCAACAATAGCGCTTAATGTAACCAAACTAGGCATAAAGCTAACTGTGCAAGGGAGATGTAAGCTATACCCGAAGGCAAGAAGCCTCCTTGCAACAGTTTAATAACAGCTGGCTGTGCAAAGGAGATGTAAGCTATACCCGAAGGCAAGAAGCCTCTTTGCAACAGTGCTTAATTGGGCATAACGCCGGCTGTGCAAGGGAGATGTGAGCTATACCCGAAGGCAAGAAGCCTCCTTGCAAAAGCGTAAAAACAGACTGTGCAGGGGAGATGTAAGCTATACCCGAAGGCAAGAAGCCTCCCTGCAACAGCGCTTGATAGGGCATAAAGCCGGATCAGCTATTTTTGACGGCGAACAAACCACTTCAACTCAAATTTTTGAGCCAGAAAAATTTCATCTTGATTGCACAAAGGTATACATAAGAGCAGAGGCCCCAGTCTTTGCGGGGATGCTAGCTTTTACTCATGTAAGTATGATATATACAATGATAGCGGCTTTCAACGCCTGCTAAGTAAAGTATGGTCTCAAATGTGCGATATTACATGGCCGTAACGTCTCTTGACCTGTGGTTTCCGACTCATCTCGGATATCAATGAGGTAATATGACCCATTGTTAAGGTTTCTGCTGATCACAACAGGCCCCTCCCATGGTGGAGATAACTTATGCATTCCAGATTGGTCTTGAATCAGCCGGAGCACCAGGTCACCCTCCTGGAACGTCCGGGTCTTCACCCTGCGGCTATGATAGCGTCACAGGTCTTGTTGATAAATTGTTGACCTGGCTGCTGCTAACTCTCGTGCTTCGTCCAAGGCGTCCAACGCATCTTGGCGTGCTACCTCATTGTCCGTCTCAACATAAGCCGCCACCCTTGGTGAGTCGTGCCGGATATCGCTGGGTAGAACCGCCTCAGCACCATACACCATGAAGAAAGGCGTGAACCCTGTAGATCCGTTAGGGGTAGTTTTGATGCTCCATAAGACGGAAGGCAACTCCTCAACCCAACATCCGGGTGTCCGCTTCAAAGGAACCATGAGCCGTGGTTTGACTCCTCTTAAAATTTCCTGATTGGCTCGCTCCGCCTGACCATTAGACTGTGGATGTGCCACGGCTGAAACATCAAGCCGGATATGCTCCTTCTCACAGAACGCTTTCATAGCTCCTTTGGATAGATTTGTTCCATTGTCCGTAATGATATTGTGCGGGTAACCAAAGCGATAGATCAGCTTCTTAATAAATTGAACCGCTGTAACCGCGTCACATTTACTGACCGGCTCTGCCTCTACCCACTTAGTAAATTTATCAATTGCCACCAAAAGGTGTGTTTTCTTATCCTTGGATCTCTTAAAAGGTCCTACCATATCAAGCCCCCAGACCGCAAACGGCCAAGTGATTGGTATCATCCTCAATTCTTGAGCCGGAACGTGAGCACGCAGGCCAAACTTCTGACAGCCGTCACACTTACGGACTAAGTCTTCTGCATCCTTGTGAGCCGTCAACCAAAAAAATCCATGTCGAAAAGCCTTGGCCACTAAAGATTTTGACCCGGCATGATGTCCACAGTCGCCAGCATGAATTTCACTCAAGATCTGCCGGCCCTCCTCTGGTGTGACGCAGCGCTGAAAGACACCCGTCACACTACACTTATGTAACTCATCGTTGATAATCGTCATAGACTTAGAATGCCGTGTGATCTTCCTGGCCACACTCTCCTCCTGAGGTAACTCGCCACGTGTCAGATACGCCAAATAAGGAATAGTCCAGTCTGGGATGGCATGTAGAGCCGCTACTAATTCCGCTTCCGGGTTAGGAATAGCCAGATCCTCCTTAGAGGGTATCTTGACAGTCGGATGATGCAATACGTCCAGAAAAACATTAGGTGGTACCAGCTTTCATTGAGAACCTAACCGTGATAAGGCATCAGCCGCCTCATTCCTGTGACGATCAATATGATCCACCTGGTACCCCTTGAAGTGACCCGCAATGATATCAACCGCCTGCCGATAAGCCACCATTCGCGGATCCTTGGAGTCCCAAGTACCTGAAACTTGCTGAGCCTCAAGATCTGAGTCGCCTAAACATCTGACCCGGCTTAAGTTCATCTCTTTAGCGACTCTGAGACCATGGAGCAGTGCCTCATACCCAGCTGCATTATTAGTACAAGGAAACATTAACCGGAGCACGTAACAAAACTTGTCACCCTTGGGGGAGGTGAGAACAACTCCTGCACCGGACCCCTCTAGCTGCTTGGACCCATCAAAGTGTATAGTCCAATACGTGTTATCCAGCTTCTCTTCGGGGACTTGACATTCTGTCCAATCATTTATGAAATCCACCAAAGCTTGAGACTTTATCGCTGTACGAGGAACATATTTGATGTTAAGAGGACCCAACTCTAAGGCCCACTTGGCAATCCTCCCTATAGCTCCTCTATTTTGAATGATATCTCCCAACGGGGCAGAACTGACCACTGTTATCTGGTGCCCCAAAAAGTAGTATTTTAACTTGCGGTTAGCCATGAAAACTCCATATACCAACTTCTGCCAATGCGGATACCTCTGCTTAGACTCTGCCACTTCACTGATGTAATAAACCGGCCTTTGCATAGGATACTCCTTCCCTGCCTCCTTGCGCTCAACCACAATTGCTACATTGAGCGCTCTGTTGTTAGCTGCCACATAAAGGAGTAACGGCTCTTTCTCAACCGGAGAAGCTAACACTGGCGGCTCAGTCAACTGTTTTTAAGAGCCTCAAGTGCTTCAGCCGCTGCTTTGCTCCACTTGAACTTGTCTGTCTTTTTCATCATCTCGTATAAGGGAATGGCTTTCTCCCCAAGCCGTCTTAAGAAGCGGCTCAACGCAGCAATCCGTCCTGCAAGGCGCTGAACGTCATTAATGCACGCCGGCTCCCCTAAAGAAGTGATAGCCTTAATCTTATCCGGCTTAGCCTCGATGCCCCGCTCAAAGACCAAGAAACCCAAAAGCTTTCCTGCTGGAACACCAAAGACACACTTCGTCGGGTTAAGCATCATCTTGTAGACCTGGAGATTGTCAAAGGTTTCTTTCAAATCCTCTAAGAGAGTTTCCTTCTTTCTGGATTTAACCACGATGTCGTCTACGTAAGCATGAACATTTTGGCCAATCTAACTATGAAGGCAGTTCTGCACACATCGTTGGTAAGTCGCCTGGGCACTCTTGAGTCCGAAAGGCACGGAGACGTAACAGAACGCCCCAAAAGGTGTAATAAACGTCGTCTTCTCCTGATCTTTCATTGCCATCTTAATCTAATGATATCCTGAATATGCATCCAGGAAGCATAAACTTTCACATCCGGCTGTAGCATCAATAATTTGATCGATACGAGAGAGTGCAAAAGGGTCAGTCGGGCAAGCCTTGTTAAGGTCTGTGTAATCTATACACATACGCCAAGTGTCGTTCTTCTTTAGCACTAGCACTGGGTTAGCCAACCACTCCGGGTGAAAAACTTCCACTATAAAGCCTGCGGCCAAGAGTCGGGCAACTTCCTCCCCAATAGCTTTATGTTCCTCTTCGTTGAATCGTCGTAGAAACTGTTTGATCGGCTTAAACTTTGGATCCACATTAAGATTGTGCTCAGCGAACTCTCTTGGTACACCCGGCATGTCAGAAGGCTTCCATGCAAAGATGTCCCGATTCTCACGGATGAATTCGATGAGCGCGCTTTCCTATTTGGGATCCATGTGAGCCCCAATGATGAACTGCTTGGATGAGTCGCCCGGATTGAAATCTACTGCCTTGGTATCATCCACTGAAAACTTAAGAGGAGGCTCAACTTCCGTAGTAGGCTTCTTCAGTGGGGTCATATTCTCTGGGTCAATGTTCTCCTTATATAACTTCAGCTCCTCCTGGGCACAACTAGACTCTGCATACGCCGCATCTCCTTCCTCACACTCGAGAGCCATTTTCTGATTACCGTGAACGGTAATCGTACCATTTAAGCCGGGCATTTTGAGTTGTAAATAAACATAGCAAGGCCTAGCCATAAATTTGGCATAAGCCGGCCTCCCAAACAGCGCATTATAGGGACTTTTGATTTTAACCACCTCGAACCACAAGGACTCCACCCTGTAATTATACTCATCACCAAAAGCCACTTCCAATGAAATCCGTCCCACCGGGTATGCCGACTTACCCGGGACCACACCATGAAAGACGGTGGAGGAAGGTTTAAGGTCTTTGTCAAGAAACTTCATCCGCCGGAAAGTGTCATAATAAAGGATGTTGATGCTGCTACCTCCGTCCATAAGCACTTTATTCACCATATAGCCATTCACCTGAGGGGTCACAACTAAAGCCAACCGGCCCGGGTCATCTACCAGCGGCAGGTGATCCTCCCGGCTCCACATTATGTCATACTCAGACCACGGTAAATATCGCGGGAGAGCCGGAGCAACCACATTAACCGCTCGCCTCCGCAACTTCTCCTCTCGTTTATTGTGACCGGTCGTGAATACGTGATACTGTCCAGAACTGAGCTGCTTCGAGTTACTCTGAAACCCGGACTGATTGTGCTGCTGCTGATTGTTGTTATTGTTGTTGTTGCCAGGATGCTGTTGGTGCCCCCCTTGGTTATTCTGACCCGGATGCCCGTTTCCTGAACCATCGGCGCCGAATCCAGCCCCTGATCTGTCGTGCCCTGAGCCGCCAGGCGGGCCACCGCCCTGGTTATTACGTGGTTGGGAATGCTGGTTTTTGAATCTCTACATGATAAAGCAATCACCCCACGCATGCAACGCCGGCTTGTCAGGCGTGCTGTGCTCCGGACAAGGCTTCCTAAGCGCTTCTTCTAAATTGAAAGGGCCTCTGTTCCTTTGGTGAAACGGCCTGAATTTTCCATTCCCCTTGGGATGACTCTGTCCTGTGTTGGTGTTTGCCACTAGCTCTGACCCGCCATCAACGCTCTTCCGCTTATTCTGATTCCCATTGTTCACAAAGCCTTTTCCTTGATTGGTTTTCTCATCATCTGAGCCTGGATCCTTGGTGTTATCTGAGTCGGCATACTTTGTTAGGGCCGTCATGAGCTCTCCCATATCCTGACACGTGCGCTTGAGCCGGCCGAGCTTCTGTTTTAATGGAACAAAATGACAGTTCTTCTCCAGAATAAGCACCGCTTGAGCCGCCGTGATCTGCTCCGAAGAGTGAATAATGGTCGACACCCGCCGAACCCAATGATGGGTCGACTCATTCTCCTATTGAAGACAATGGTCCAAGTCTACAATGGTCATAGGCTGCTTACAGGTCCCCTGGAAATTCTTAATAAACTTCGCTCTCAGCTCCGCCCATGAACTTATCGTGTTAGGCGACAGACCTTTCAGCCACGTGCGAGCCGGACCCTCAAGCATCATGATGAAATACTTTGCACATACTGCCTCACTGACGTCCAGCATCTCCATGGCTAGTTCATAACTCTCAACCCACGCCTCAGGGGGTAGATCAGCTGTGTAATTCGGAACCTTTCGAGGTCCCTTGAAATCTTTCGGTAGTCGTTCACTTCTCAGAGCCGGAGTTAAACATGGCACCCCAATGGCTCTGGTACTAACTACTCCCATTGAGACGGAGAGCGCCGGCTCTGGACGGGTTGCTGCTATCTCCGCCTCTTGCCTGTTCCTCGCCTGGTCCGCGAGGGCTCGTGCATCTAGAGCTACCTACTCGTCCTCAGGTGGTCCACGACGTGGATGACTGTTGGAACACGCCGGCGACTCGTTGCGCCGGCTGAAACTTCGACTGGGGAGGGGTGTAGAGTGAACCCGGCTCCGGCTGTGAGCATACCTCTCTTGTTGGGCCATGGCCGTCTGTAAATATCCAATGGCGTTTCGCACGTCCTCTACAAAGGGTGCTTCATCTGGGATGGGAATCGTCTCAAGCCGGGTGGCCACCGCCACCATGTTCTCGGCTGGGTTAGAATAATGACCCACCGGTGTTGGAAAAACTCTAGGTGAGGTTTGGTTATGCTGGGGTGGATGAGTCGACGGGCGTTCCATCGGGCGGCTTTCCAGCACGCCCATAACCCACCCTGCACCAGGGGTATTAAACAGGTTCCTTGCTTCGTAACGTTCTGGCAGACGTGATTGATGCCTCCTCCGGTGCACTGCGGCTGCTGACCTTTGTTCCAGCTCTAGATGGAAAGCATCTGCCTTGATACGCTCCGCCTCTTCCTCCATCCGGATCTTTAGCTCAGCCATCCTTTGTCGTTCCTCTGCCATCCGGCCCCTGATCCGTGCCACCTCTAGATTCCTGGCTGCTTGATTATCCGGTGTTACTTTCGTGGCCATGAGAGCTGTAAGTTCGTCCATCAATTCCACTAGAACCTAAGCCGGCGGCGGCGGGCTATCACCCGTTGCGGCGGCTCCCACAGCTGTGTCACCGGCGGCTGGAGCCGATCCCACCATGAACACTGCTGCATGAACCGGGGGTCTTGGAGCATCCGACACAAAGCCTTCTACCTCAGAATAGGTGTTGTAGTAGCCCCCAAGGCCACCGTTACTGAGCCGTTACACTGACTCTGTCTTCCCACTGGAGGACTCATCTTCCGAGCAAACAAGAGTTCCCTATGACCCGGACGCTTCTAGGTCCATACCTCGAGTAAAGCCCACGAGAACATGCCTTTGACCTGGATGGGCACGGGCAGGGCGCACACCACTCGTAGATTGGAGACGCCGAGCCGGCTCGAGAATGTTGGTGCAGATGTCCGGCCTGGGTGTAGATCCATCAACCTTTCCAATGAAAACCTGGATCCCGCCAAACGGAACCCGGAATCCATACTCCACAGAACCAGCATCAAGCCCCCAGCCGGCATCGTCGATGTAGAGCCGGCCACGGCAACTCTTGCTCATCCTTCCAACCACGTATCCCTCGAGCCCTGGGAGAGAGCCCTTTGAGAACTCAACACCACCAAGCGCTAGCCCCACGGTGGGCGCCAACTGTCGTGGATTTATCACGGCAGATGTCCGGGTGAACGGACTTGGATTCGAGGCCATCGCCAACGGGGTGGACTCAAAGGGGTTAGTCGGGACAAAAGACACGGACTTACCCAGGTTCGGCCCCTCAAGTCGAGGTAATAGCCTACGTCCTGCTTGTGTTTGTATTGCTTGTGTATCGATTACAAGAAGCTAGAAGCTTGACCTAGTTTTCGATCACCTGTCCTCTAAGTCGCCCCGGGTCTGCCTTTATATAAGAGGTCAGGTCCCCCAGGTCATTACAATTGCTAACCGAGTCTTACTGTATGTCCGAGTCTCTCTATCTTCTTGTCCAAGTTGTCTTTGAGACGGCTTACGCGCCCGGGTCCTCTCCGTCCGGGCCGTTGTACGACCCATACCTTGAGCCGCTTATCTTCCTGGGCCACCAGTCTTACGGCTCACCTTTGGCCCGGCTCACGAGCCAGCAACATGACCCGAAGCCTCTAGGGCGGGTCATATCGTGGGGTTATATCCCCAACACTTACCACGAGTGTTGGGCGAGGACTTTGTGACCTTAGCTCAAGGAGAATACGATAAGGACTGTGTGTCCTCTGGTTTAAATACCAGGCCGCTCCAAACCAGACGTACGACTGTCACAGCAGTTGGGACTAGGTCATGAAACCATTGTCTTCATCGAGCTACCTGGTTCTATTTCCTCAACCCTTTCATTTCCTCGTATACTTGTTGATGAAATTGATCGTTACTGTTTGAAGAATTTGACTGAAGACTTTCTAAATGTCCTCACCTCAAATTCTTCAAGTTACCTTGTTCCTCACCTGCCTATCCCATATCACGCTACTTGTAATTTGTGCATGTTTTATTTCATCATGATGACTATGTTGTTGCTATGTTTCTCATGCACTTGAATACTTATTTCGCTGCTAGTTATTCATCACATTTCAAATTCCTCAAGTTGAAATTCCTCAGTGATGAATTTGTAAAAATCGTCTATTCACCCCACTCTAGTTGATATAACACACTTTCAGTTAGAAGTGGTGACAACAACTTATGCAGGTTGCAACCAAACACCATGTCATATGTGCGCCTAATGCAATGCGGGCAACCAAACGCCGGGTCAAAAATGCTTGTCTCGTGCAACTAAGGTACATGCAGGCAACCAAACTATGTGCATCTGGGGTCTTTATGCTTGCATCCCCTCAAACCAGCTCACTAGAGCCAGGCTAGCCGGCCAAGCTCGATTGCCAATGTAACCAAACACACCCTACTAGGTATCACAACTTAGGGTTTCCTCTCCTCCGCCGGGGACTTTTCATCATATCCACTAATGCACAAATGATTATTCCTATCTGATTTATATACGACATGTGTTAAAAGCCATCCACCACTTTTGTTTCATGGATTGTGATCGTCGATCACAACTTAGTAAAAAAATCGAATGCCAAGGTGTCATATCATAGTGATTTTGAACCACCACTGATACGTCTACAACGTATCGATAATTTATGAAATATTCATGCCGTATTTACCTATGTTACAATATTTTTATATGTTTTGATGCACTTTATATGATTTAATTGGAACTAACCTGAGTTGACGTTGTTTTCAGCAGAATTGCCATGGTGTTGTTTTTGTGCAGAAAATAAAAGTTTTTGGAATAGCCCAAAACTTTTTGACGATTTTTACTGGAAGGAAAGAGGCCTGGGAAGCTTCGAGGGAGTACCAGGGGACCCATGAAGAGGTGACAAGGTAACAGGGCGTGCCTAGGGGGTGGTCGCGCCCTGATGCCTTGTGGGCCCAGTGGCATCTCTCCGGGTGATTCCAACGCTGAAAAATCTTATAAATTGAGAAACCCTCAGAAATTAACCTAAGACTTTCGCTCTGCCGCCGCAAGCCTCCGTTCCAAAGCGATTTCATCCGAAGCCTTGTTCTGGCACCCTGGCAAATGGGGGGATCATCACCGAAGGACATCTTCATCATCCCGGCGATCTCCATGACGAAGAATGAGTAGTTCACCCTCGAGGCTGAGGGTATGTACCAATAGCTATGTGTTTGATCTCTCTCTCTCTCTCTCTCTCTCTCTCTTGTTTTTGCGATGGCACAATCTTGATGTATCATGGGCTTTGTTAATATAGTTGGATCCTATTGTGTTCTTCCCTTGCTATCTTGATGTGATAAATTGAGTGTTTCCCTTTGAGGTTTTGTTACGTCGGATTGAATACTTTGGATTTAAGAACACTTGATGTATGTCTTGCATATGGATACCCATGGTAGCAATGTTGTATTCTATTGATTCACTTGATATATGTTATGGCATCAACTTGCGGATTCTGGTGACATGGGAATCTATGCACATGGGTTGATACACGTGTCATCCTACTTTCTTCGGTAAAAATCTTGAGGTATCTTTTGAAGTTCTTTGTGTTATATTGAATATGTTGGATCTAAATTTGTTTGATGCATGTCGAATAATTTACCCACGGATACTTGAGGTGACATTGGAGTATCTAGGTGACATTAGGGTTGATTGATGTGTATCATAGATGTTATTCTAGTACGAACTCTAGGTCTGTTTGTGACACTTATAGGGATGACTCAATAGATTGATTAGAAAGGATAACTTTGAGGTGGTTCATGTTGGAAATATGCCCTAGAGGCAATACTAAAATGGTTATTATTGTATTTCCTTGTTCATGATGATTGTCTATTGTTCATGCTATAATTGTGTTAACCAGAAACCGTAATACATGTGTGAATACATAGACCACAACATGTCCCTAGTGAGCCTCTAGTTGACTAGCTCGTTGATCAATAGATGGTCATGGTTTCATGACCATGGACATTGGATGTCGTTGATAACGGGATCACATCATTAGGAGAATGATGTGATGGACAAGACCCAATCCTAAGCATAGCACAAGATCGTGTAGTTCGTCTGCTAAAGCTTTTCAATGTCAAGTGCCGTTTCCTTAGACCATGAGATTGTGAAACTCCCGGATACCGTAGGAATGCTTTGGGTGTGCCAAACGTCACAACGTAACTGGGTGGCTATAAAGGTGCACTACGGGTATCTCCGAAAGTGTCTGTTGGGTTGGTACGAATCGAGACTGGGATTTGTCACTCCGTGTGACGGAGAGGTATCTCTGGGCCCACTCGGTAAGACATCATCATAATGATCTCAATGTGACTAAGGAGTTAGACACGGGATGATGTATTACGGAACGAGTAAAGAGACTTGCCGGTAACGAGATTGAAGAAGGTATAGAGATACCGACGATCGAATCTCGGGCAAGTATCATATCGATAGACAAAGGGAATTGTATACGGGATTGATTGAATCCCCGACATAGTGGTTCATCCGATGAGATCATCGTGGAGCATGTAGGAGCCAACATGGGTATCTAGATCCCGCTGTTGGTTATTGACCAAAGAGGTGTCTCGGTCATGTCTACGTGTCTCCCGAACCCGTAGGGTCTACACACTTAAGGTTCGATGACGCTAGGGTTATAGGGAAATAGTGTACGTGGTTATCGGAGTCCCGGATGAGATACCGGACGTCATGAGGAGTCCCGGAATGGTCCAGAGACGAAGATTGATATATAGGATGTGAGGTTTTGGTTACCGGAAGTGTTTCGGGCATCACCGGTAGTGTACCGGGACCACCGGAAGGGTTCCGGGGGTCTATCAAGTGGGCCCACTGGCCCCAGAGGGCTTCATGGGCCGTAGGTGGAGGGAACCAGCCCCTGGGTGGGCTGGTGCGCCCCTCCCACTTGGCCCAAGGCACAACAAGGGGAGAGAGGGGGCAAACCCTAGCCCCAGATGGGCCCTAGGCCCACCCTAGGGCGGTTAGGGCTGCCGCACCTCCTCCCCTCCCTCTGGCCGCTGCACCAGATGCATCTGGTGGCTGTCGCACCACCCTAGGGTGGAAACCCTAGGGTGCAACCCTACCTCCTCCTCCTCCTATATATAGAGGTGCCCTTGGGGCTGTTTTGAGACACGGTTCTCTCTTCCTCTCGGCGCAGCCCTACCTCTCCCTCTCCTCGTTCTCCGTAGTGCTTAGCGAAGCTCTGTCAGAGTACCACGCAGCTCCACCGACACCACGCCGTCGTGCTGCCAGAGCTCTCCCTCAACCTCTCCTTCCTCCTTGCTGGATCAAGGCGTAGGAGACGTCACCGGGCTGCACGTGTGTTGAAGGCGGAGGCGCCGTTGTTCGACGCTAAGATCGGAGTCCACCGCGATCTGAATCGATGCGAGTACGATTCCACCAACCGCGTTCTTGCAATGCTTCCGCTTAGCGATTTTCAAAGGTATGAAGATGCAATCTCTCCCCACTCGTTGCTGGTTTCTCCATGGATAGATCTTGGTGATCGTAGGAATTTTTTTGATTTACTACTACGTCTCCCAATAGCGGTATCAAAGCTTGGTCTATGTGTAGAATCTATGCACGAGTAGAACACAAGTTGTTGTGGGCGTCGATTTTGTTAATATGCTTACCACTACTAGTCTTATCTTGATTCGGCGGTATTGTGCGATGAAGCGGCCTGGACGGACTTTACACGTACGCTTACGTGAGACTGGTTCCACCGCCTGACATGCACTTGTTGCATAAGGTGGCTAGCGGGTGTCTGTCTCTCCCATGTTAGTCGGATTGGATTCGATGAAAAGGGTCCTTATGAAGGGTAAATAGCAATTGGCATATCACGTTGTGGTTTTGGCGTAGGTAAGAAACGTTCTTGCTAGAAACCTATAGCAGCCACGTAAAACTTGCAACAACAAATTAGAGGACGTCTAACTTGTTTTTGCTGCATATGCCTTGTGATGTGATATGGCCAAAGAATGTGATGTGATGCATTGTGATGTATGAGATTGATCATGTTCTTGTAATAGGATTCACGACTTGCATGTCGATGAGTATGACAACCGGCAGGAGCCATAGGAGTTGTCTTATTTTATTGTATGACCTGCGTGTCAATGATAAACGCCATGTAATTACTTTACTTTATTGCTAAACGTTAGCCATAGTAGTAGAAGTAATAGTTGGCGAGACAACTTCATGAAGACACAATGATGGAGATCATGGTGTCGTGCCGGTGACAGTGATGATCATGGTGCCCCGGAGATGGAGATCAAAGGAGCAAGATGATATTGGCCATATCATGTCACTATATTGATTGATGTGATGTTTATCATGTTTACATCTTATTTTCTTAGAACGACGGTAGTAAATAAGATGATCTCTCAATAAAATTTCAAGAAAAGTGTTCACCCTAACTGTGCACCGTTGCTAAGGATCGTTGTTCCGAAGCACCACGTGATGATCGGGTGTGATAGGCTCTAACGTTCGCATACAACGGGTGTAAGCCAGATTTACACACGCGATACACTTAGGTTGACTTGACGAGCCTAGCATGTACAGACATGGCCTCGGAACACGGAAGACCGAAAGGTCGAACATGAGTCGTATAGAAGATATGATCAACATGGAGATGTTCACCATGGATGACTAGTCCGTCTCACGTGATGATCGGACACGGGCTAGTTGACATGGATCATGTGTCACTTGGATGACTAGAGAGATGTCTATCTAAGTGGGAGTTCATTAAATAATTTTATTATGTGAAATTAATTATCATGAACTTAGTCTAAAATTGTCTTTACAATCTATATTGTAGATCCAATGGCCAACGCTAATGCCAACCTCAACTTCAACACGTTCCTAGAGAAAACAAAGCTGAAAGATGATGGAAGCAACTATGCGGACTGGGTCAGTGGCTTGAGGATCATCCTCATAGCTTCCAAGAAATTGTATGTCCTTGATGCACCGCTAGGTGACCCACCCATTCTCCTAGCAGAGCAAGACGTGGCTAACGCTTGGCATTCTCGCTGCGATGATTACTCCCTTGTTCAGTGCGTCATGCTTTACAGTTTAGAACCGGGGCTCCAAAAGCGTTTTGAGCAACACAGAGCATATGAGATGTTCCAAGAGCTGAAACTGGTTTTCCAAGCTCATGCCCGGGTCGAGAGATATGATGTCTACGACAAGTTCTTTAGCTGTAAGATGGAGGAAAACAGTTCTGTCAGTGAGCACATACTCACGATGTCTGGGTTGCACAACCGCTTGACTCAGCTGGGGGTTAATCTCCCGGATGACTTGGTCATTGACAGAATCCTCCAGTCGCTTCCACCTAGCTACAAGAGCTTTGTGATGAACTACAACATGCAGGGTATGGAGAAGTCCATTCCTGAGTTGTACTCGATGCTGAAATCAGCAGAGGTCGAGATCAAAAAAGAGCATCAAGCGTTAATGGTGAATAAGACCACTAGTTTCAAGAAAGTTAAGGGTAAGAAGAACTTCAAGAAGGACGGCAAAGCTGTTGCCGTGCCCGGTAAGCAAGTTGCCGGGAAGAAGAAGAACAAGAATGGACCTAAGCCTGAGCCTGAGTGTTTTTATTGCAAGGGTACCGGTCACTGGAAGCGGAACTGCCCCAAGTACTTAGCGGATAAGAAGGACGGAAACGTTAACGGTATATGTGATATACTTGTTATTGATGTGTACCTAACCAGCACTCGTAGTAGCTCCTAGGTATTTGATACCGGTGCAGTTGCTCACATTTTGTAACTCCAAGCAGGAGTTGCGGAATAAGCAGAGGCTGACAAAGGACGAGGTGACGATGCGCGTCAGGAATGGTCCCAAGGTTGATGTGATCGCCGTCGGCACGCTACCTCTACATCTACCTTCGGGATTAGTTTTAAACCTTAATAATTGTTATTTAGTACCAGCTTTGAGCATGAACATTGTATCTGGATCTCGCTTGATGTGAGATGGCTACTCATTTGAATCTAAGAATAATGGTTGTTCTATTTATATGAGAGAGATGTTTTATGGTCATGCCCCGCTCGTCAATGGTTTATTTTTGATGAATCTCGAACGTGATGTTACACATGTCCATAGTGTGAGTACCCAAAAGTGTAAGGTTGATAACGATAGTCCCACTTACATGTGGCACTGCCGCCTTGGTCATATTGGTGTCAAACGCATGAAGAAGCTCCATGCTGATGGACTTTTGGAGTCGCTTGATTTCGAATCATTTGACACGTGCGAACGATGCCTCATGGGCAAGATGACCAAGACTCCATTCTCCAAAACAATGGAGCGAGCAACTGACTTGTTGGAAATAGTACATACCGATGTATGCGGTCCAATGAGTGTCGAGGCTCGTGGAGGCTACCGTTATGTTCTCACCCTCACTGATGACTTGAGCAGATATGGGTATGTCTACTTAATGAAACACAAGTCTGAAACCTTTGAAAGGTTCAAGGAATTTCAGAGTGAGGTAGAGAATCAACATGACAGGAAAATAAAGTGCCTACGATCTGATCGTGGCGGAGAATATTTAAGTCACGAGTTTGGCACGCACCTAAGGAAATGTGGAATTGTTTCACAACTCACGCCACCTAGCACACCTCAGTGAAATGGTGTGTCTGAACGTCGTAATCACACTCTACTGGATATGATGCGATCTATGATGTCTCTTACCGACTTACCGCTATCATTTTGGGGATATGCATTAGAGATTGCCGCATTCACTTTAAATAGGGCACCGTCAAAGTCCGTTGAGACGACACCGTATGAATTATGGTTTGGAAAGAAACCTAAGCTGTCGTTTCTAAAAGTTTGGGGATGCGATGCTTATGTGAAGAAACTTCAACCTGAGAAGCTCGAACCCAAAGCGGAAAAGTGTGTCTTCATAGGATATCCCAAAGAGACTATTGGATATACCTTCTACCTACGATCCGAGGGCAAAGTCTTTGTTGCTAAGAATGGATCCTTTCTCGAGAAAGAGTTTCTCTCGAAAGAAGTAAGTGGGAGGAAAATAGAACTTGATGAGGTAATCGTACCTCCGCTCGAACCGAGAGTAGCGCAGCACAGGAAGTTGTTTTTGTGGAGCCTACACGGGCTAGAGAGGAAGTTAATGATGATGATCATGAAACTTCAGATCAAGTTACTATCGAACGTCAAAGGTCCACTAGGACACGTTCTGCACCAGAGTGGTACGGCAACCCTGTCCTGGAGATTATGTTGTTGGACAACGATGAACCTTCGAACTATGAAGAATAAATGGCGGGCCCGGATTCCAACAAATGGCTTGAGGCCATGAAATCCGAGATAGGATCCATGTATGAGAACAAAGTATGGACTTTGGTGGACTTGCCTGATGATAAGCGAGCCATTGAAAATAAATGGATCTTTAAGAAGAAGACTGACGCGGACGGTAATGTGACCGTCTATAAGGCTCGGCTTGTCGCTAAGGGTTATCGACAAGTTCAAGGAGTTGACTACGATGAGACTTTCTCACCCGTAGCGATGCTGAAGTCTGTTCGAATCATGTTAGCAATTGCCGCATTTTATGATTATGAGATCTAGCAAATGGACGTCAAAACGGCATTCCTTAATGGCTTCCTCAAGGAGGGACTGTATATGATGCAGCCGGAAGGTTTTGTCGATCCTAAGGATGCTAACAAAGTATGCAAGCTCCAGCGCTCCATCTATGGGCTGGTGCAAGCATCTCGAAGTTGGAACATTCGCTTTAATGAGGTGATTAAAGCTTTTGGGTTTGTATAGGTTTATGGAGAACCCTGTATTTACAAGAAAGTGAGTGGAAGCTCTATAGCATTTCTCATATTATATGTGGATGACATACTGATAATGGGAAATGATATAGAACTTTTGGAAAGTGTAAAGGCCTACTTGAATAAGTGTTTTTCAATGAAGGACCTTGGAGAAGCTGCTTACATATTAGGCATCAAGATCTATAGAGATAGATCGAGATGCCTCATAGGTCTTTCACAACGCACATACCTTGAAAAGATATTGAAGAAGTTCAATATGGATCAGTCCAAGAATGGGTTCTTGCCTGTGTTACAAGGTGTGAGATTGAGTATGACTCAATGCCCGACCACGGCAAAGGATAGAGAAGAGATGAGTGTCATCCCCTATGCTTCAGCCATAGGCTCTATTATGTATGCCATGTTGTGTACCAGACCTGATGTGAACCTTGCCATAAGTTTGGTAGGGAGGTACCAAAGTGATCCCGGAGCAGTACACTGGACAGCAGTGAAGAATATCCTGAAGTACCTGAAAAGGACAAAGGATCTGTTTCTCGTATATGGAGGTGCCGAAGAGCTCGTCGTAAAGGGTTACGTCGATGCTAGCTTTGACACAGATCCGGACGACTCCAAGTCGCAAACCGGATATGTGTATATTTTGAACGGAGGGGCAGTGAGCTGGTGCAGCAGCAAGCAAAGCGTCGTGGCGGCATCTACATGTGAAGCGGAGTACATAGCTGCTTCGGAAGCAGCAAAGGAAGGAGTCTGGATGAAGGAGTTCATCACCGACCAAGGAGTAATTCCAAGTGCGTCGGGCCCGATGCCTCTATTCTGTGACAACACTGGAGCTATTGCCCTTGCGAAGGAGCCCAGGTTTCACAAGAAGACAAGAAACATCAAGCGCCGCTTCAACTCCATCCGTGATTACATTCAGGAGGGAGATATAGATATTTGTAAAGTGCATACGGATCTGAATGTCGCAGATCCGTTGACTAAACCTCTCTCACGAGCAAAACATGATCAACACCAGAATGCTATGGGTGCTCGATTCATCACAATGTAACTAGATTATTGACTCTAGTGCAAGTGGGAGATTGTTGGAAATATGCCCTAGAGGCAATAATAAAATGGTTATTATTGTATTTCCTTGTTCATGATAATTGTCTATTGTTCATGCTATAATTGTGTTAACCAGAAACCGTAATACATGTGTGAATACATAGACCACAACATGTCCCTAGTGAGCCTCTAGTTGACTAGCTCGTTGATCAATAGATGGTCACGGTTTCATGACCATGGACATTGGATGTCGTTGATAACGGGATCACATCATTAGGAGAATGATGTGATGGACTAGACCCAATCCTAAGCATAGCACAAGATCGTGTAGTTCGTCTGCTAAAGCTTTTCAATGTCAAGTGCCGTTTCCTTAGACCATGAGATTGTGAAACTCCCGGATACCGTAGGAATGCTTTGGGTGTGCCAAACGTCACAACGTAACTGGGTGGCTATAAAGGTGCACTACGGGTATCTCCGAAAGTGTCTGTTGGGTTGGTACGAATCGAGACTGGGATTTCTCACTCCGTGTGACGGAGAGGTATCTCTGGGCCCACTCGGTAAGACATCATCATAATGAGCTCAATGTGACTAAGGAGTTAGACACGGGATGATGTATTATGGAACGAGTAAAGAGACTTGCCGGTAACGAGATTGAAGAAGATATAGAGATACCGACGATCGAATCTCGGGCAAGTATCATATCGATAGACAAAGGGAATTGTATACGGGATTGATTGAATCCCCGACATAGTGGTTCATCCGATGAGATCATCATGGAGCATGTAGGAGCCAACATGGGTATCCAGATCCCGCTGTTGGTTATTGACCATAGAGGTGTCTCGGTCATGTCTACGTGTCTCCCGAACCCATAGGGTCTACACACTTAAGGTTCGATGACGGTAGGGTTATAGGGAAATAGTGTACGTGGTTATCGAAGGTAGTTCAGAGTCCCGGATGAGATACTGGACGTCACGAGGAGTCCCGGAATGGTCCGGAGACGAAGATTGATATATAGGATGTGAGGTTTTGGTTACCGGAAGTGTTTCGGGCGTCACCGGTAGTGTACCGGGACCACCGGAAGGGTTCTGGGGGTCTACCAAGTGGGCCCACCGGCCCCAGAGGGCTTCATGGGCGGGAACCAGCCCCTGGGTGGGCTGGTGCGCCCCTCCCACCTGGCCCAAGGCGCAACAAGGGGAGAGAGGGGGCAAACCCTAGCCCAGATGGGCCCTAGGCCCACCCTAGGGCGGCTAGGGCTGCCGCACCTCCTCCCCTCCCTCTGGCCGCCGCACCAGATGCATCTGGTGGCTGTTGCACCACCCTAGGGTGGAAACCCTAGGGTGCAACCCTACCTCCTCCTCCTCCTATATATAGAGGTGCCCTTGGGGCTGTTTTGAGACACGGTTCTCTCTTCCTCTCGGCGCAGCCCTACCTCTCCCTCTCCTCGTTCTCCGTAGTGCTTAGCGAAGCTCTGTCGGAGTACCACACAGCTCCACCGTCACCACGCCGTCGTGCTGGCGGAGCTCTCCGTCAACCTCTCCTTCCTCCTTGCTGGATCAAGGCGTAGGAGACGTCACCGGGCTGCACGTGTGTTGAACGCGGAGGCGCCGTTGTTCAGCGCAAAGATCGGAGTCCACCGCGATCTGAATCGATGCGAGTACGACTCCACCAACCGCGTTCTTGCAACGCTTCCGCTTAGCGATCTTCAAAGGTATGAAGATGCAATCTCTCCCCACTCGTTGCTGGTTTCTCCATGGATAGATCTTGGTGATCGTAGGAAATTTTTTGATTTACTACTACGTCTCCCAACAGTTCACTGCCTACAACAATTTCATCTTATGTTCTCTGCTAAATATGAACTTTGGAGTGATTCTGTGTCGCATGTTAGGGATTGTTATATGATTCAATTATGTTAGTATCATTGAGAGATTGCCCTAGTGAAAGTATGAACCCTAGTGCCTTATTTCCAAGCATTAATATACCGTTTTGCTCATTGTTTACTGCTTGTGACCTTGCTATTTTTATTTATTCATATTATAAAAACCTAATTCTACTATCCATACTACACTTGTATCGCCATCTCTTCGTCAAACTAGTACACATATACAATTTGCCGTTGTATTGGGTGTGTTGATACAAGAGATTTCTTATATTTGATTGCACGTCTGTTTGAGAGAGACCATCTTCATCCTACACCCCTCACGTATTGCTAAACCTTAGGCCATCTACTTGAGGAAAAATCGCTACTGTCCTTCAAAACTTTACGCTTGAAGGCCCAACAAAGTCTACAAGAATAAAGTTATGTAGTAGGCATCAACCACTTCTCCTGATCGTCCTCCTAGCCAATCTTGCATGTTGGAGTAGACTAATGAGATGGCTTATCCACTCACCTGGCCTTGACGATGACTTGATGTATGGGGATTGATTGGGTTCAATGGGGGTGCTAGGAAAACCCTTGAGTGTAGGTAGCAAGATCATTGGAGGCCCCAATGAAACCAAAGATGATCTAGATGACATGTCGTGCGGATTAGTCTGGAGAAAAGAGGAGTTTGGAGTAAAAAAGAGAGGAGTTTGAGGGTGTTATTTTTGAAGAAACAAAAGATGTAGCGAAGGAATGAATCAAGTGGATGGCGATTGCTCGAGTGCATAGGAAGAATCACTTCACGTCTCATGCTTTCTTTACTCACATGAGGTTGCGTGGAATGCAGTCGAGAAGATCGAATTTCGTGCCTTGGGGGAAAACCACTTTTATATTATGTAGTGTTTCTTGCCCGGGGACTTGTTGAAGATTTTAGAGGGCGGCTTTTTGGACTTGGCGTTTCTCAAAGATTGGATAAAGCATGTATTAAGATGACAATTATTCATACAAACACTATAGAAAATCATTGAACGTGAAGTGTTGCATCGTCAGCAAGACCAAGCTGTTCTGTGGGTTGGAGGGGCCGTAAATTCGCCTTGCTTGCATGAAATTATTTGCAACTAGCCAACTAGCAACATCGATGTAGTTGAATTTGTGGTTTTTTTAGCCCAAACAAGATTTGATAACGGTTACACAAACATATGTAATGTACAACATACACTAAACCCTAGTCAAATAAAAGTACAAAACATTGTGTTATAATGAACACATTATGCATGTCTCTACGTCTCTAGGCTCTTGATGATCATGGGAAGGCCAAACTTGGGTCGCAGTGTGATCACGTCCATCGGAGCATGGACATACTTAGGGGATAGGAAGAATGAGAAACTTTGAAGAATCATGACAATCACAACTTTGGCTTCGATCATCGCAAAGTTCTGCCCGATGCACGATCTTGGCCCGCTGGAGAAAGACAAGAATGCATTGGGATGCTTTGCTGCCCTCATCACTCCATTTTCAAACCTGAGAGGTTTGAATTCATCGGCATCCTCTCCCCATACCACCTTGTCACGGTGTATCGTTGCGATGGGGATGGTCAGGATTGTGCCTTTGGGCACTTTGATGCCACCGACCTCGAGATCTGAACCCGTCTTTCTCTGAATGGTCGATAGAGGAGCGTATAACCTAAGAGTTTCTAGCAAGAACATGTTGACTAGCTTCAGTTTGTTGAGCATGTCGCCGGTGGGAACCTCATTCCCGCACTCCCTCGCCACCTCCACCCTGAGCTTCTGCTGCCATTCTGGATGTGTGCTCAACAAGAACATGGTCCATGAAAGCATGTGCGAGCTAGTGTCGTGGCCAGCAAAGAAGAAGGTCTTGCACTCATCTATGATCTCGTCCATGCTTAGAATCGGCTCCTGACCGTGCTCCTCCGGAGTGCACGCCTCCAACATAAGCCCGAGCAGGTCGTTCCCATACCCCATGGTGTCCTTGGTTGCAAGCCGACTCTTGATGATGTTGGTGAGCATGCCCCTCACCTCCTTGTCGAGCTTCCATATCTTGAGGTTCTTTTGGGTTGGCAGGTACCTGATGATCATCGAATTCTATGAACACATCACACATATGCTTATGCTTGCATGTAAAGATTATAATCTTGTACTGTATTGGTTTGAACCAAGTGACAAAATGAAAAAAGAAGCAAGTAGGTTAAGCACCTAAATGCCCGGATTTGGACATTGAAAACGGTGGAGAAGGCAAGGAACAGGAGCTCCCTCTGCGCCAGGAAGACTCGTTTCCCCTCTCTGTAGCTAGCTCCGAACGCCGTATGGGAGATGAGATCCGCCGTTAGCTCCTCGAACTGGCCGCTCAGCTCGATCTCCGCCGCGCCGCCTCCTTCTTCCACCTTGGCTTTCCACTCCGACATGATTGACCCGGCGCAGTCCGACATGGTCGCCGTCATCATCTATGTCTCATACGAATACATAGCAGCTGTCAAGTTAGCGCTAGAGCTGGGTCACACACGTCGTGTTGTTCCTGCATGCGTACGACGTACCTTGAGCTTGTCCATGTTAAAGGCAGGGTGGACGACCTTGCGGTGGCGCTTCCACTCGTCGCCGTCGGCGAACACGAGCCCTTTGCCGAGCAGGCGGGCGATGTGCGGGTTCCCGGTGTTCTTGGGGTACAGCCCGCCGCGGTACAGCAGCACCTGGCTCACCATGCCCACGTCCGCCACGCACAGCGTCGGCCGCGCTCCGAACCAGTACAGGAGCGTGCGCCCTGCGGTGGCCGGTGGAGATAGATGATTGGCATGGAATCGTGGAAGGAATTACGGGTGCCGGCCGATGAGTTTGGTACCGTGGATGGGGATCCATTTGCGCATGTGCGGCTGCACCATGGGCACCAGGTCGTGGGAGCCGACGTCCAGCACGGCGCCGGCGCTGGCGGCGCGGAGCCGCTTGATCTCGCCGAGGTTCCCGGCCAGGAACCGGTAGCCCGGCCCGCCCACGCCCTGCGCGCGGAGCTGCCGGGCGATGGCGCGCGGCCTCCATACCAGCGCGCTCAGCGCCCACGACGCCAGCACGGTCACCACCGCCGCCGCCACCGCCCACACGAACTCCATCGGTGCGATTGCGGGGAAGAAAAACCTGAAGATATCAGCGACGACGGACCTGCATGTACGCCTGCGCTTCTGCTCTTGGACAGTAGTGCTGCCTGTGAGCTGAGAGTGACCGGGAAATGTGCGTCAATGCAGCCAGATTTTCCGTCGATCTTGTGCGCGCAAGCGACCAGATCCGCCATTGCAGCCGAGTCATTTCATTTTTATACGGATAGTGCGGATCCATGCGCAGATTTCGGTGACATCGTGCCCTCGTGCCTCCGCTGACTTAGGGATTAACTGGACTTTCTTTGCAGTGATGAGCAGGATTAGATGATGATACATGGATTAACAATTAGTCAATAGTCCAACATGTCGAAAGTAAACAAAGAAAAATAAACTGTCAAGATAACACCATAAAAATGAAAACATCATACAAACAATCCTATTTGTATACAGAGAGTGGATTTTCAGCTCCTGGGTGCGCAGCCACCCTCTATAAACAGTAAAATCAAAACAAATAGAAAACAAAATCATTTTTCTTTTAAACTTTGCAGCATCAAAGACGATCAAACTTTGTAGCTTTTTGCAAGTTTTCATGTCAAAAAACTATTCGAGGAGCTCTACACATGAAAAAGATTTCAATGCTTGAAGTTTCAACACTTTTAGCACTGAAATCTGAAACTTGTTTGTACACACTTCTCCAAATGATATTTTGACATGAAAACTTGTAAGAACCAACAAAGTTTGATCATCTTTGATGCTGCAAAGTTTCAGATTTTTTTGATTTTGTTTCTTTTTTTACTGTTCATAGAGGGTCCCTAGGCACCCGAGAGCTATCACACCTTTCTCTTGTATATTTTGTATGATGTTAAAATTGTCCCCAACAGGGGGTTTGAAATAGTCTTTAACAAGAGGCCATAAGTTTTTAGCTGCCACACAATCAAAAAACAGGCGCGTTATAGATTCATCATTGGTATAAAACACATAGTCTAGAGGTTTGATAATGTGTCTCTTCCTAAGATTATCTCTAGTCATTAACTTATTATTGGAGAAAAGCCAAAGTAAAACATGGATCTTTTCAGGGCCGGTTGAAGGCTGTGTTAAGACGTGACAGTTCAGTTTGGCCATGCCGACAGGCGATACTAAGTTTTTTCGTTTAATGTGTCGTGTGTATCTCTCTATTTTTCGATAAAGGGGATTTCAGTGACTCAATCATCATGTTTTTTAACTTGACTCAATCATCATGTTAAGCTGATACCATGCCCAGTAAAGGGTATTTCCATTAAGCATGTATTTAATCACTATCTTGTTAATCATTGAATACCTTTTTTTTCTAGCGCAAACACTTTACTGCTTCGTGCGAGGCCGAATGAGGGGGCGATGTGAGGAGCGCAACGACAAGCGTTGACCTCGGGGAGGCCAAGCCAAGACATTACCGAAGACGAGGACAATGCTACGAGCAGTAGCTAGTTGCAGCATCCCACTTGGAGGCGAGGAGGTGGGTTGATGGGTGCGAGTGTGGTGTCTGCCGACACCAAAATAGGATGTCAACGAGGCTTAGAAGGATTGTCGTGGTCACGTCAATCAACGGTGGTGTGGGAGGGGGTGAAAGGTGGGTGAGGCGGTGCGCAGTAGCGCCCGTCGGTCGGGTGGAGGGGGGCAAGGGAAGGCAGACCAATGGGGCAGGTAGGCCGGCGATTGTGCGGGAGGAGGAAGATGAAAAATGGCAGCACGATCCTGGCCTTTGGATGGAGATCTGATGGCCTAAAATTTTGACTGAAACTCATTTGCAGAAAAAATGACCAGTAAACCCCAACAGATATCACATGAACGTGAAGCTAGAAATGCAATAGGTTCATTTTTAAACAACGGCAACAGATTTGCCACTTTTCATTGACTAAGAAGAGAGTTTTGGTAGTACAAGATTGTGGCCCTAAGGCGAGAAAAACAAATAAAGACTACTCTCTCGGCATGATGAAACTCGGGACTAGTTCTCTTTGTAATTCTACTTGTAATTGGACGGACGAGCCAACTTAGCTTTCGCCTACAACATCGTGTGGACATTGTAATATATTATTTTTTGATGCTAATAAAGTGTGTCATGATGATTTTTCCTAGAAAAACCGAGTATACACTACCCTGTCCGCCCTTCGCCCACCGCAAAATATACTGCAGCAACAACATATCAGTATCATGCTCACCCTTGGTGATGATCCCATGAGTGACTAAAGATAATTCAAGTGCAATGGTGTAATCACAAGTGTTCCAAAATCCGATTCCGAATAAAGATGAAGAAGGCGTGAGCATGAATAAGGCTTAACCATGAAGCAAACATTGTACGTAAACAACATACCAAGCCAACAACAAGTATTACAAATCATACACAATTATATAACAGGTCTACAACATCCATCTAGACTCTGGTGGTAAAGTATATACTAACTAATGAGTATATTCTGTGAAGAGCTAGCACTGTCCAACATAGTACATGTGGAAAACAAAGAATTTGCAGCGTTGCTAGAGGATTAGATGCTCTCTCTCTGCACCTGGAACCATGCGAGACCTGGCTGGGCACACCGTCTTGACTCAGGGATGGGCACTATTGGCCCCAGAAATATGCGCCACAAGTCAAGTATTATCGTGACAAGCATTGCTGCACCCAGGGCATCAATGGCTACCCTCGACAGGCTCCACTTCTCTGCTTTTTCATCAATCCTGAATGTCAAGCAACAAAGGTTAACATAGTTGTATTCAGACTTGGCAGCCAATGCAAGACACGTGATATTTCCATTTCTGTGTCATAAGCTTTTTTTTAGGAGTGTCACAAGCTTACAGCAGTAGTGTTTTATGGAGTTTATTCGGGATCAAATAAAAATATGGCTCCGTTTCTATTGGTCAAGCACGGCTATGTAGAATGACATAGGTACTTGTGAGTTGTGTTGGTCTTCTCTCTTCCACCCCCCCCCCCCCTCTCAAAAGCTTTATGATTTGATGGATTAACAAGAATTAATGGTGTGTTGATATTGATAAATGGTGAGGGTCCCGTCAGCTCGGAGACGTGGTCTTGGCATGTTGCCGATAGAAGTGTTGGTGTGCCTGTGAGTGCCACCTCCCCGTGCCAGATGACCCAACGATCGAGTATCATGCCAAAAGGCCATGGGAGTTGGGTAATGTCACAAAAGGATAGCGTACTGAGTCGTTGGACCCCTAGCACGATGTCAAACCCGACAAGTGGGATGGGGCAAAAGTTGAGGGAAAAGTCTCTTGGTCCATGGCGATGAAAATGCCACAACGGATATCGTCGCTGGTGATGGGATCACCATTGGCAACAGCGACAGAGAGCCATGCACATTTGTGCAAAGTGATCCCCGCGCTCTTAGTCAACTTGGATGCCAATAAGTTGTGTATGGAGCTGGTTTAGAAGGGAGCCGTAAGGGAGATTCCGCCAATGGTTATGTGCAGCTGCATGGTTCTAGAATCGCAGATGTCGAACAATGCGAGCACCAAAATTTGGGGTTGCCCGTCCTGCCCAACATTGGTGGTAGGCTCATCATCATCGGGGTAGAACGTAATCTGCAACATAAAGAATTATAGCGATGTCCAAGGACAAAGGGGTCACCACAGTTGTAGCAAAGGCCCTAGTAACGAAGGTCCTCCATCTCGTTTGGACTGAGACTGAATGTCCGAGTGACAACGGGAGGTCCCAAGTAAGTGTCCCTAGCCAAGGCACCCGAGGGGTAGTAGGACATGATAAGTTGCCCCACCAAGATGGTTGGGCAGCGGCCTTGACTTGAGGAGAAGAACTTCGGCCTTGGGGTGCTAGCCAAGGCCACTTATGAAGGTGTCATGTTGCTCGCTTTCAGGCAAGAACTTGCAACACGAGAGGAGAGACAAACATTGTTTCTCGTAGTTGGCCACTGCACCCGACCAGTGAAGAAAAAGAAGCTCATCAAACAGATTGCTGCCGAGAGGGGGGGGGGGTATCCTAAAGCATTAGTTGATTGTGCTTCGTGTAGCAGTACGACATGTTAGTCAAGGCCATGAGGTTATAGGATGTCAACCATGTTTCTTGCTCGCTAGTGTGCACGGAGGTGCAAAAAAAATGGTCGCATCGATTAAGCTAGGGTGATGGGTGACCATCGCCATCATAGGCCGGGAACTCCAACTTGTGATAGCGGCGAGTCAAACTATCCGTGTGCTCATCGGTGGGGTGGGCACACCACCCCTTGAGCGACATCGGCAGAGGTGGCACAGACTCTTATCATGTGCTCAACCTGACACAAGAAACACGGCGGATGCCACTAACAGGGTGATCTACCATGGGATGTTGGTGGTGTTGGTGGTGTTGATGGTGGCACCCATCGTCTTGGAGGCATGCGGAGAACCACCTCCCCCTTCCTCATCTCGGTGGCGTCGTCAGCGCCAAGAGGCGCCTTCAGGCCCAATTTATTTCCAAGGCAAGGCCTTGCTCCTTCTACTCCTCTCAAAGATCGGTGATGGTCATCGTTCTCACCCGCATGATGGTTGTGAGGGTGTGAAACTCACTGAGCATATCCTCGATGAATTCCTCAAGGGTGGCAATGGAGACGCATTCGTTGAACCCCGCAGATTCACCTATGGTAACGGGTGCAACATAGATCATCGGTTCGGATACCAAAACGGATGTGAGATGTGCTTATAGAGAGATATAGTGAGAGATGTGTGTATGGTTTGATGTGTTGTTGCAGGCTGCAAGTATATAGGATGGTGTGCTTCAAACTCAATAGAGGAGAGTCCCTTATAAATGAAGGCACCTGCAAAATATAAGGAATGCATATTCTATATTTGGATCAATATAGAGAGTCTGGGCTTGAAGGACAAGAAGGGTGTAGCCGTGGCTCCTTAACCTGGTGCAGCCTGGACCTAGGAGCACCTAGGCATGGGCCCTCCTCTAGAAGTGATGTCCGACAGTCCCCACATAATAATCTTCAAGTGTACTGGCGCATGATTAAAATCTATTATATGTATGACATTATGCTAGTTCAGTTTGCATACAAGGGTAATGAGCATTTTTGTTACTACCAAATGGAACATTTTATTCATGTTAGGGGTGGTGAGTGGCAACTCTAGGAGTCAGTGGGAGTATCTCATTCCTATAAACCCAACTGAAAATAGTATACAAGTAAATTCTTGCAAGTTGGACTAATACATTTTTGTTGTGTTAAAGCTATCATAGATTCTTCAAACAACTATTGTATAATAAATATTTTGGCAAACATGGACTTAGTTAGGAACATGGGAATATTGTTTAATGCACAACTTCGTCGATAAAGTGCATAACAGGAATAGGGGTAAATTGAAAAAAATCCTTTTAAAGAAACAATAGCTCGAGCATTTGAAACAAATCAAATAGTTGCTCAATTTTACCTTAAGAACATTGGGAAGCTCACAAGGAAGTATAGGGCATAAAACAATGAGCCTATTGTGTACATTATATCCCGATCGACAAATTCATAATACGGAAACTGCAAATGTCCACAAAAACATTATTATATAATTTATTTAGGAATAAAAATGATATATTAATATTAAATATATAGATGCAGAGGGAGAATATATTACTTCAAACAAAGAGGCATACAATGTTTCACATAACATCAATCAGAATTGGGAAATAACACTTGTACATGTTTTGACAAAGAGATAATTGCAGTCGCTAACCAGACCATGAATAACTATTTTTTTTAAACACTCAATTGCAATTACTGAACACTGGGTTTTCTATTCGTGTGTATCTAATAAGAAAAACGGTTTCCCTTTTCTAAACTAGCTTCTCTTCGCTTTAGTCCTCTAGGTGCACCAACAAATTAATCTTTGATTAGGCATTTCTACAGTGTGTGACTAGTGGTCAACCACTAAATTTTAATTACAAAGATGGAATGTGGATGAATTTGACATATCATAATGTTCTCTTTTAAATATTTATACACAAATCATTGGAGACTACAAGTATAAGCAAGCAGAGGAAAGTTAAATAATTTTGGATGGTGGGAAATTCTACATAATGTGTCCATGTATGAATGAAGAAACCAATTTTATTTATGGGAGAAATACATGGTGGAACATACATTTGCTATGGCTAAGGTCTCCAAGTATGCTATGAAGTATGCGAGTGCCAAAACCGACGTGACTTCAAACAACCATTGAAGAGACACCGGCAAATTTATTGTAGAGTGACGTAATTTGCGAAGTATCATATTTGATGTCATGTGATAAAACAGGAAGCAAGCATGAGTCAAGAGAAATGTTGTATGTGGTACCTGAAATATGAAAGAAAAATCAACAAGGAATACAATGGAAAAAATGGAAAGAGTGCAGTAGTATACAACAATAACTAGTATAAAGAGAAGCATGCACAATAATGAAATGTGGCTACAGTATCAAGTTACAGAATGGACCAAGTATGGTGTCATGACCGAGTTGCAGAGTGTGCTAAGTATTCCGATTTGTTGCACTTTGGACCAAGAAACCCTAAACGATTTAGTAGTTTAGTTCCCGTGAGACAAAAACCGTTCATTATTCATCTTATAACCCAATTCACTTGTCTAGGGAAGAACACCGCAATCACAATTGTTGCAGCAGCTCTGATTCGTCTTGCATGCCATAAATTCTGGTAGATGTGGGTTGATGAACAAATAAATCAACTAGTTTATCTGGTATGTATCATCCAGGATTATGAAACTTGCACTAACAATGTATATCAACCAAATGAATTTTTAAATCAAATGCAAATTTAAATTTGCATTGAAGAGTTGCAAAACTTAGCGACAACCGGCTTGGAATCAATCTTGCTAGGGCATGGTATTCTTTCAATACACAGACACTCAAATCCTAGTATTAACCGACAATTAAAAAATTAGAGTGGGTGGAGGGAACTATATGAAGTGTTGAAGTTGTACTAAATGTATGGGATGACACAAATTCCTGGTTTATTTAATATCAGTGTCATAACTTCACTACTCCCTCTGTTCCAAAATAAGTGTCGTGGTTTTAGTTCAAAGTTTAACTAAAACCATGACAGTTATTTTGGAACGGATGGAGTACTATCAAATTAGTAAACACTAATATTGTAGGTCCAATCCTCTACCCATCATTGTTTGCATCATGAACTTACATTATTCATCCTCCATGATGGAAAAGTATATGACGCACCGAGAACTGTGAAGAAGTAATGTGTCAAGAAATAGTTACCAACATAACTGAAAATCACAATCCAAACATTAGCCTGCAATTTAAACAAGTGCCCTAGATTAGCAAGTAGTCTTGGAGAGATAAAGTGAATCAACAATTGGCTTACCAAAATATAAGGATGTCCATAAACAATGAGAAGTACCACTTAGGTCACTTGTATTAGAATTTCAATAACAAAGCAGGCATGAGTAACTAAATAACATCTACACTAAATACTATATTGTCTAGAAATACATAATAGCAACTTCAGTTTACCTTACAAAAAAAGTTTAGGAGTGTAACTTGAATAAAGTTATATTCTTATTAATTTTGTAACAACTTATTTTCATTTCAAAAGGTCCAAATTAATACTAAGCAACATATAATTTGTAGTAAAATATACTTCAGAACTTGAAACATACAACAATAGGGTTTCCCAAGACAACCTATATTCCTAGAACTCAAATAGTCTCATGAAAGATCCATGAAGAAAATAATTACCTTGACCCAGTAACGATCTTTCAAACTTCTAATACTGTCCGCCTGAAATGAAACGAAAATTGGGTTAGCTTGCAAATATATTATGTATGTGCTCAACATTAGTTGAAACAAGTTTGCAAATGAGTTACTCTTTTTGTTCAAGCATGTGAGCAACCAGCAAACTAATTTTTCTATGTCCCGTGGAGTGAAGAATGATGGCATGCATGTCAGTTGCATGTAAACTAACAGATCAACAAACACTATTTGGTGCACTAATTAACCACTAAGCAGCACCATATGCAAGGCATACATCTCTTGCTTCTCAAGGGTATCAAGAGCTCTTCTCCAAAAGAAATGCAATTTAGGACAAGAAAATAGGAAGAGGGAATAAACTGGGAAAAACACCCGATACACCTAACTTGGGCACAAAGGCATCCCAAGTGGAGTCATCCCAAATCTCATGATCTAGTGTTTTCTTAGATCCATCATAACCGTAAACTTGAAAGAGAAAGTAACTGTAGTAAAGGTCAGCTATGAGGGAAGAGAGACCAACTGCAAGTAAGAGGAGCCCCCGTCCTCATGGACATGCTGAGGAGATGAAGCTAACTACTCCAGTTGGATCAATTCTTTAAATGATTTTACAATGTACAGTCATGCACAAATATTGTTTTGTCCAAATAGCATGCATGCAGAAATAAAAATGTTGGCACTTGACGATCTGATCATGAATGTTGCAAAGCATTTATGAAGGATTTGAAGTAGTTCTTTGCCAAAGTGTTTTTTAAGTACAATTCAGTTCCGCAAAATATTTGACAAATCAGAAATCAGGTGCAATGATTTATTTATTTTGGGCACAACTGTGCATTTGAGGTCAAATATTGAACAATTGATGTGTGATATTTTTTGTGACAAAGCAATTAATTTCTACCAATTATGCGATGTTTTATTGGGAAAATATTTAAATGCAAATATTGGGTGGGTTATAAAAATACTTTGTCCATATCATTTGTGCAGAAAAAATACCTGAGCAAAAACTTAGACATACAAACAAGATCTGGATATCGAAAATCAATATTTAGATATTTCATACCTCTTAATTCTTACAATTACCTTATGGTCCTAATGGTATATCAGTGAAGTCCTAGATATTAGTTGTACAGTTTTTTTTTGTGTGTCCGATGGTTAAAAATAATTTTTGGAACACACTATTATGCCCTTTTTTTCAGAAATGATTTGTGGAAGATATTTTTGACGTATGAGAGTTTTCCTCCCATATTTAGTTAGTGTCCAATAATCCGATGCGAATAATGTCAAATGATCATGTTGTGCCAATAAACTCATTTTATGAAAACCTGAACACATTCCTGGTGCTAATTGAGGTTAACCATGCATGTATGAGGTTGTGACAATATTGATTGTAACTGACACAATATTAGCCCATCATTTGTAATGGTTTTGAAGGTGCAAATGTTGTTGATGTTAGCTACCAAATCCCTAATGTTACATGAGCTCCTAGCTAATTACAATTTGTCAGCCGTGGTCTATGCATTGTACTTGCACATGATGCGAAACCATATTAATGGTTCACGCTGCCTTCCATCACGCCACATCCTCACCTATCACATCACTGCATAATAGTGTCATGTATACGAGCAACAAATGTTGAGAATACCATGCATATATGCAGAGGTCGGGCACCACGAATCCTAACATGGCGTTCTGAATGTCTCCCATAAAATTAAGAGCCGGATCAAATCAAATTAGTGTCGATACTGCACGGATCAAATTATTACGTCGTACCTTGCCTACGATGAAGAGCGGAATGAGGAACGCAGGCACGGTGGACACCAATCCAATGACCAAGTACTCCAGCTCCGTGAACCTCTGCACATCACAGTATATAAATCCAAAAATACTTAAGAAATTGGTCCACGAACTACAAATCACAAGATTGTTTTCTTTTAAAAATCCACTAGAAATTCAACAATTAATTAATGCTCCAAATGTTGGAACTAACAATTGCACGAAAAAAATGCTCTGCCTATGTTAAGGACCAACTTGGCCACACCCAAAATATTTTTATTTGCTACTCCCACCAGTCAGGTTAGCAATAATTTATCAAATAAACATAGTAATATGTTACATGCATTATATCGTTAGATTCATGTTCAAGAGAAATTTCAATGCTATAATTTGTGCAACATTCAAAACTCATATCTTGTTTTCCAAATCAATTAATGATCAAAGTTGTTATCAAAATGTGTGTGAAACTTATAAACCCGACCCGAAAGAGCAATAAAGGGTGCTTCAGCCATGTTCTCATCTTTTCCCACTTGCGTGTGCCAGGTCATGCGTCTGCAAGAGTTTTTCATGAAAATACGAGACAATAGACAATAGGCGCAGCATTGTTGTTAATACACGCCCTAGATTGTTTTTTTATGGCTGGTGTCTTGATGTTGGGGCAGGTGATGGGCGTTGGAGTCAAGCTCAGGGAAGTCATCAATTATGATTGTAATTATTTTTCTTGGCTGGCGGTCCGTTGTAGAAAGGTTAGCGTTTTGTTATTTTTTTTAATTTTGTAATGCCGGTTTCTACATGGCATGTACCTTGATCTTTATTATATGAAGAAGACACATGCTTTCGTGCAAAAAAGACAATAACAAATATTTCCAACTAGCTCTCCGTCCGGTCCTTTTTACTTCACATACAAGATTTGTTTAAAAATCAAACTTGGTAAAGTTTGACCATAATTATATGAAAAACACCAGCATCTACGATACTAAAGTTGTACAATATGAACATTAAATTCATCACACTTGTAATGATATTGATTTCGTATTGTGAATTTCTAACTATGTGTGAGCGTAGCAACCTTTCTTGCGATTGGAAGAGGCGTGTACTACCTGACCAGCAGGGCATGCAGCTCCAGTAGGTAGGTTATAGGCAGGTAGTACCTCGTAGAGCTTAAAGGGGACGACGAGGCCGAGGCAGAGCGTGAGCCAGAAGGGCGTGTAGAGCAGGAAGAAGGCCTCCCCCCACCGCTTGCTCCCGTCCGCCGCCAGCCACGCGCTTCTCTTCCCCTTCCCGCCCGGCCCCCTCCGGGCTGCTGCATCAGGCTGGGAGGGCATCACTGGCCGGGCGCGCGGGCCAAGGGACTCACCTGCCATTGCCCGATCCCGCTGCTGCTATAGCTAGCCGTTGACTGACGGGCCGCACCCGCGAGGCACTCAACCGATCGAACGTTGTTGTTTCAGAATTCAGATACCACGAGGTCTGAGAGCCCGGTCGGCTTTTATATACACTTGATCGACTTGAAGTACCGGCCGACGGGCGACGGCAATACAAGCCATCGACGTAGTCCGGCACTCGTCGTCGTTGCTTCCTCCCGGAAGGCTGTGTTGCTTCGTCCACCATGCTCTCTCTGGATTCCTCATCTCTCAAGTCTATCCAGGTCGCCCTCTTTCGAATACCACCTGCTAAAGATGATAGTATTATCTTGTAGCGTGAGTATCAACCACCCTACGTACGCATCAGATCTTCCTTGTTGGTTTATGCTAGGATCGTAATTCGTATCGGCTGGTTGATTGTGTTATGTAACTACCAACCTGAATATATTACTACCTACGTTTCCAAAATAATTGAAGTTTTGGATTTCTCCTAAGTCAAACGTGTTTAAGTTTGATCAAGTTTTTATATAGAAAAATTATAAACATATAGAACATCAAATAGTCTCATGGGATTCTTTGTGGTATAACATTTTTTTTAGATAGCTTGGGACGTGGCTAAATAGGGTTGATCCAACTATTGCGACACATATTTGGATAGAAGTATCCGCGTTACTTTGGGCTATATGGAACTGCAGGAATGATACGGTTTTTAACACACACTCGGATTAATTTTTTTGCGGTAATCTATATGCCACTACTTGGATCCGTACGTGGTCGTTATTCACCTACGAAAGTTAGGAAGCTTTTGGTTACTGGTCTATCTGATGAAAGATGGTAAGGAATTTCTGCAACAGGTTTGAATGGCGATCCAACAATAGTTTAGTTGTTTAGTCATCTTGCCCTATTATTGCCGCTTTACATCTTTATTTTTTTATTTGCTTTCATTTTAGCTTGGACTAGGCTTGTACTCGAACACAATTTTTTTGTTTCTTTACTTAATAACATGGCCGCATGCATCATAATGATGCAGAGATCGGGTTTCCTTTTTAAAAAAAGATTCTTTGTTTTTACATTATATATATTTAGGGCTTTTATATTTGTGTCCCTAACTCGAACCCACTATTTAGATTTGTCTCTAATTTCGAAGCATGCTCAAATTTGTCCCTCCGTTGTTAGTTGTACTTATAGAAATACCCTTCTGTACCGTTACCGTCCAGTCAAAGCTTTGTCCGTTTTTGAGACGTTTGTTGAACATTTGTGCCCCCTCCTTACAAGTGGGACCCTCGAAGGTAAAACAAATAAAGTAATAAAACAAAAGTCAAACTAGCCGTAGTGGATGACATGTGGGACTAAAGAGTCAAAGCTAGTCCAATCAATAAGGACACGTCAAACAAGATATATGGCCCACATGTCATTCTCATATTATTATTTTCTAAAATATTCTTTACATGATTATTAGAGCAGAGGGCCCACTTGCCAGGGACCGAAACATGGGTGGTTAAGTACTAACAAGATTTTAACCCTAGTTTAATTATCCAGGCCACCGGTGAGTCTCACCGAGCGCAGTTTGAACTCCGGCGAGTGCGTTGGCACGCCGCCGAGGACACATCAGAGGGAGCGGGAGCACCTGAGGAGAGGTTACAGGGGCGCACGAGCTCACTGGTTTCATGGCGCACTCGGGAATGTCAGTGGGAGGCATCAGTTAGGTCAAGAAGCTAGCGACAGGGCTAGTGAGAGGATCTCTCCGGAGCTCGGGGAGAGCAGGAGGGGGTCTAGGAGCTCACAAGAAACATTTTGACGCGGTCGGGGGAGGCCCGAGATGCATGAAATCGTCCACTTTGACGAGGGCAGCGAGCGGCGGAGCTTGGATCTCGCGGGGAGACGTGCTCAGAGTCGTGCTGCTCGAAGGAATGATGCGAACGACTTACGGAAACCTTAAGGAATGCTATGAATCTGGCGTTGAGGCTCGGGGCTCGCCATGGTCGTAGATCGGCCGCGACAGTGGTGTATCGAAGCCGAGGAAGAAGGAAAGGGCACCGGCGTTTGGGGCAATCACAGGTCAATTGATTCGCTGGGGAGAGGATCTAAACCATGCCGAAGATCATGGACATTCTTGTTGAGCTCGGGGAGGCCTTTGGCCACGCACACGATAGAAGCCGGCAGCAGTGTGCTCCTATCATTCAGCTGCTCGTGCTAGAGGTGGAAGAAGGGACCAATGAGCTGGGCCTTTGTTGGGCTTTGGCTGGGTTAGTGGCTGGCCGACGGGAGAGCTGAGCTAGCCTAGTTTTCCTTTTATTTTTTTTAGAGTGAACCCCGCATGTAAGTGACACATGGAGTTAGGGGCAAAATGTCCAACAAACGTCCAGGAAACGGTCGAAGCCCTTTGACCGGACGATAACGATACAGAAGGGTATTTCTGTAAGAACATCTAATGACGGAGGAGTAAATTTGAGCATGCTTCGAAATTAGGGGCAAATTTAAATAGTGGTTTCGAGTTAGGGACACAAATGTAAAAGACCCTATATATTTGATGTTGTAGATCTTAACACATTTTTTATAGAGTTGATTAAACTTAAGCAAGTTTGACTTAGGACAAACCTATAACTTGCATTTGTGATGAATTGCCCATAACGGTTCTCGGTTCCTAGCTACATGGTCTCAGACATCCTACAAACACAGACTCGGTGTTGTCATTATGCATGTTGTGACTTAAATCCATTCATCTCTTGGATCTCGACCTATAAGTTTTTGTAGCATAATGCCCTAAGTAAGGCCTTCATTACAAGACGTTATATATGTTATACTTTTGTTATATTTATTTGAAATCGCATATACATTTGAATTATAAGAAAATCTTGTAGTAAAATACACTTCATGGAAAATTACATCAAGATATGGTATAAAGTTATTATTTGGGCCACTAAGCTTGGCACCGGTTCAAGTAAGAACATCATCCAAGCACCGGTTCACCCACATGTCAAATTATCAAAGTAGGGAACACAAATCAAACCAACATGATGAAAGTGACTAGATGAAATCCCCGTGTACCCTCAAGAATGCTTGCTTATTATAAGAGACATTTTTGGCTTGTCCTTTGCCACAAAAGGATTGAGCTATCTTGCTGCACTTTATTTACCATTACCATTACTTGCTCATTACCAATTATCTTGCTATAAAACTACCTGTTATCTACAATTTCGGTGAGTGCAAAAAATACCTTGCTAAAAACCGCTTGTCATTTCCTTCTGCTCCTCGTTGGGTTCGATACTCTTATTTATCGAAAGGACTACGATTGACCTCTATACTTGTGGGTCATCAAGACTCCCTCAGGTACCAAGCACCCCAAGAGTAATAAGCTTCTCAATTTTTTACTCCCACATATCTCCGTGGAGAACTCAAATCGATGCAACTAATGCAATGGCAAGAACACACGAAGTGGTCAAGTCCCTCACTCCCAAATTCCAGCAAAACAACAAAAGCTATGGAGAAATATGAGAGGAAGAACAAGGAGAACACTAAGAACTCCAAGATCTAGATCCAAGGAGTTCCCCTCACACAGGGGAGAAAGTGATTGATAGAAATGTGGATCTAGATCTCCTCTATATTTTCTCTCAAAAAGAATCAAGGATCTTTGGAGGGAATGAGAGTTAGCAAGCTCAAATTAAGAAGGTCAACAATGGGGGAAGAACATGAGTTCAAGAGTTAAGTTTCATTGGGGAAGAAGACCCCCTTTTATAGGCCTCCCCAAATCCAATTGTTATGTGCACTGGTCCTGCAAAAGCGGTACTACCGTTCAGGTCGATGGTACTACTGCTCGGGCATGCTCTATACTACCGCTAACAAAAATCGGGCACATAAACCAGTACAGAAGGAAATTCCTAAGCGGTACTAGGAGCGGTGGTACAAAGCAGAAGTACCGCTTAAGCGGTACTACTCGGCTACTAGCGGCCTACTACCGTGAAAGTAGCTAAGGGAAACTAAACCTTCAAATAAGCGGTATTAGCAGTGGTAGTCCATAGCCAAAGTACCGCCTAAGCAGTACTATCGTGGTACCAAGTGGTATTACCGCTTGAGCATTGAAAAACTGTCCTGAGAATGAAATTGCCATAACTTTTGCGTACGAGCTCCGAATTGAGCAAACTTAAGATTGTTGGATAGAGGATGACAAGAGCTATCCAACAATAACCTTCCCAAATATGATCCGGCAAAATCTCCAACACCGAAAACACAAAGATGATGCACACGAAATCTATTTTTGATGAATTTGAGCTTATCACAATGAAGACCATAAGCTCCAAAACTCACATAGCAAAAAGCCAAACAAGAACCAAGAAATATGATGATGCCAAGAATGCAATGGTTTGAGTTCTCAACGAACTATACGATGAAGCTACTCACTCAAGAGCCCCCCTTGATAGTATGTCAATCGATCATATAACCCGGTCTCCCAACTAACATGATGAGACCGGTAAAATAGAAAACCTATCAAGGGAAAACCTTTGCCTTGCGGATAATCTACTTGAGCTAGATGATGACGATCTTGACCTCTTCAAGTTGGAACATCTTTCTTGATTGCGCCGACTAGATGAAGACTAATCGATTGCTCCCCCACACTCCAGTATGTGTGAGCCTATCTTCGGAACATCTTAACATGTCCATTATCACCATAATGGACCGCAAGCTTCAAGAATGTGATCTCTTCGTGATGCTCCACCTGAACATGCACACCGCAACCTTGATGACGATCACCACTTGATGTCATCCTCCATAGCTTGTAAGAGATCTTCTTTTAGATGCAAGCCCATGCAAAGATACCTAATCCCACATAGAAGACCTCACAAAGATCGTGGGTTAGTACACAAAGCACAATGTACAATGCTTACCATACCATAGGATCACTTGATCCTACTTGGTACAACTTCTACACTACGTGTGTTGATCAACTTGCACTGGTAGAAAACAGGGAATCAGTCCCGGTCCTAGAGGGCCTTTAGTCCTTGTTCTGCAACTGGGACAAAATGATCGGGACTAATGCCGATCACTTCTAGTCCATGTTGACTTACGAACCGGGACTAAAGGAGCTCCACGTGGCCGTCGTGGGGTGCCTGGCAGGAGGACCTTTAGTCCTGGTTGGCAACACTGACTAGACCACACGTCAGTAGCTGGGTTTTTTGAAAGGAGGGGTTTAGGGGTTTTCATATTGTGTTTCCCCCCTTTTTTGTTTTTACCATTTTTATTTTATGCTTTTCATTCAACTCGGCGCTAGCTACTACATATAGCAATGAAAGAACCATTACACAACATCGTCATGATCAATATATAGAAAGAACCATCAGTATCACTTGAAAGTTGTTCAACTTAAGAAACAAACATCAATGTATCACATTCATCTTACCATACTAATTAATTAACTAACAGTTCTCGAGTAGATATATTCAGGACTTAGTTCTAAACATGGTTAACAACAACCATCATCTAACAATACTTGCCGTTGCTCTTCCTTATAGTGATTACCACAAGGATGTCCACCCTTAGTTCTCTCTTCCCTTGATGAACTCCTGCTAGACGGCCGTGTGGAATGATATGCGCCCGTCGGTGTCTGTCTTGTATGAGACGTTCATGACAGGCCCTCTTGGTCCATGGATTACTCCAGTAGTGCCGACGGCGGGGATGTCCACTCCGGAAAACATCTTCAAAGGTAACTTCTGAAGACCCCATCATTAAGAGAAAATAAAGAGCACAAAATGTTAGACATCTCACCATACTTGGTTATGACCAAAAAGAGATGAAAGAATATAAAACATCTCACCATATTTTTTTGACCATGTTTTTTTTTGTTAGACGGTGCACAAAGGGCTTCCCCAAGAACGCCGAAGAGGATGGTAACATTTCTTTCACACTAGCTTTATCATCCCAAGTAAGCTTCTTCATCCTTTGAGAAAAAATTGCAGAAAGGATAGTGTCACAACCCTAGCAAGTGTCCTAGGTTAGCATTGTGATTGCATCATCATCATCATCATTGCATCAATGTGAAATGGGGAGAAACAAAAGAAACCCCAAGCACTTAATGAATTAAAGAAATTCAAGATAAATGAAATTTCAACAAATCCAAAATGCCCATCAAAAATGTTTCCTATGTCTGATAATTGAGGGCATGGATATACCAGGGATCATTCTAATTATTTGAACATTTCAAATAATTTAAATTAAAGATTTAAGCCTCTGAAATTGATAAATAACAACATTATCACCACTACTGTTTTCAAATTAACCTGAAACTTTTTATACAAGTTTGGAATATTCAAACTTGAATATACAAAAGTTTTGGAATATTTGAAAGGTTATTTGGACCTGCAATAAAATAAAGAAATGTTAGAAAAGAAAACAGAAAACAGAAATAAAAAGAAAAGGAAGAAGAGTACCTGGTCAAGTGGGAGGCCCAGCCCAGCCCACCAGGGGTGGGGAGGTCATCTTCCACCTCGCGCCAGTAGGCATCGAGGTGGCGACCGAGCACTCGCCGGCCTCCACCTCCTGCTTGCCACGGAGCTAGCTGCTCCCTTGCTTCCTCCTGCGCCTGGAAGACGTGAGAGCCCTCTCTCCCGAGCTCATTCCTCCCCCTCCCTTCCTCCTGTCTCTCTCTCTCGTTCTCCTACCGAGAGCCGCCGTCGCCGGCCGTTGATTCGTCGCCGTCGCTGCCTCCCCGAGCCTGCTGACCAGCTCCCCGGAAGCGTCGTGAGCTCCTCTTCCTCCTCCCCTTGCTTCCCCTCTCTCTAGCGCTCCCTAGCTAGCCCGACCACTAGACCCGAAGACCTCCCGCCGCCGTGATCGGTCGTCGCCGTGCGTGCAGTCCCCCGAGCTCACGTGCGAGTGCATGGTTGAACTCCTGGAGTTCCTAGGAGCTCGTAGAGCCAATTGCCGAGTCGCCCCGTGCCCTGTATCGTGTTTTGGTCCGAGCCCGAGCTTCGGCTGCCGCCACAAGCTCGTTTTCGGCGAGCTCCGGCGACCCCTTAGCCTCTTGTGGCCTCCGTTGGATGCGGTCGTGCACGGGCTACGCGCCGGTGGCCTCAGCTCATCGAGTGGACGCTTGTGGGCAAAACCCGATGGTCTCCGCCGTCCCTGTTGGTCACCGGCGACGAGCCGTCGACCAACTCCGGCGGGTTTGACCCCCGTGGGCCCTGGCTTGACTCTGTGAGTCAATGACAGGTGGGCCCCATCCCTGATTAGTTTTAGGATAATTAGTAATTAGTTTTAATCGGTTTATTAACTAAATGTAACACTGACAGTGGGCCCTACTAGGTTAATTAGACAGGATAATTAGTTTAATTAAAACTGATTAGTATTGAGTCTATGACAGATGGGCCCCACCGGTCAGATTTGACCTGAAACGGGTCTGTTGACCAGCTGACGTCAGGATGACGTCAGTCTGATGTCATAATACCATTTTCCTATTTAAAATTAATTCCAGAAATTATTTAAAACTTTGAAAATCATATAAATTAATCTATAAGTCAGATGAAAATAATCTATATATGAAAATTTATCAGAAAAATCCAATGAATCCAATGGTGCTATTCTCATGCATGCTAGAGCAACATAAATAGGTGAACATGGACAATTATCATTAGGTTAATATATGGAATTTGAAATGAGAACAACTTTGAACCTATATTCAAATCTATTTTAAATTGACATGATCACTAGTTACATTAGCTCACCCATGCATATTACTATGCCATGATCATGCATCATATTGTTGCATTTGCGTGTATTGAATGCTTTTATCTGCGTTGCGGTAGGCCCTAATCTAGAAGATACCACCCCGTATTCTGACGAAGGAGAGAACTCCTCCGCAGCTCAGCAAGGCAAGCAACCCCATTGATCATTCCTATAACATCCCACTCTCTCGCTCCTGCTCTCGTTTATTGCATTAGGACAAACAGTCATATGTCGGTCATACACGATAGATGATCCTATTCTTATGCATGACCTGATCTTGTCACAGTAAATAGCTAAACCTTACAACCTAGCATACCTGGTAGATGCTTGTGCCATGATGTGCTTAGCTTACTTTGCTTGCTATGCTTGCTATGCTTAGAGTTGTGTTAGGTCTGTTTCATCTGGGTGATGAACTGAGTGAAACAGTGTTGACCGATGTGATGAGCTCATAATTAATACGATTTGGTAAAGGTAGCGATGAGAGGCTATGTAGGAGTACATAGTGGGTTGTCTCATTGGGACCGTTCTTAGGAACTGGGTTCTGTGTTTGTGATCCAATACTAGTTACTACCACACATTGGGTTCCGGTAACTCGACCCCTCTCAACTTATCAGTCGCTTAGTCCTTAGTCCAGGAGTTGCAAGTAGTTTCTGGTGCTTATAGCACGCTGGAGGCCGTGCGTAGTGCTGACCCTCGGGGTGGGTTACGACGCGGTAGGCAGTGGCATGGTGTACCAAGGGTCACCCGAATGGTGGGCTTGGGAACCCTGCGCACATCGTTTGGGACCGTAGCGAAAACTTTGGCCGGAATTCCGTGCGGGTTTCAGTCTCAAATAGGCGATAGCCTGGACTAGAGGTCTTATGTGACTGACGGTCGTGGCCGACTCCCTCGCTGGGCATCCGCTTGAAGGTTGCCGAGGTGCATGGTTTATGGCACACAACGATAAGTGGCGAGAGCGTGTGTGAAGAAGTACACCCCTGCAGGGTATGAAACTATTCGAATAGCTGCGTCCTCGGATATGGACTACTTGGAGAACTTATGCTGTTCATAGATAATCAAATGGGTACTCCTAAAAATATCAAGACAAGTGTGAGTACCGTGGATGGCACTCTTCCGGAAGGGGAAGGTGAATCCATGGTGGTGTATTGTGATGGAGATAGTGGACTCGTGTGCGATAACTAAAATTGTAACAAAGAGTTTAAAATTGAGTAGTGTATGTTAGCCATGAGTCAAAGCTGGCATTGCTGCTTAAACTCCACCACTCCCCCTTGTTGATACATGAGCATAAATAGACTAGGTCTGTTTTAAAGACTTGCTGAGTACGATTGTACTCATCCTTGCTTAATTAATGTTGCAGAAGAGAACCAGGACCCATCAGGTGGGTTCTATCTAGACGTTGACGATGCCGAATAGCTGGTGTCCCAGCTACGACCCTATGCCGTGTGGCGTGCTGTAGATAGTCAGGCCATGTGCCCTCTTTTCATTTCACTGTCCGTACTCGGATAGTTCTAAGTTTCCGCTGGCTTGTATGAACTTGTTTGTATGACTTGAGTACCGGGTCATGTGACCCCTATCTGTAAGAACATATTATGCAAGGCTCTTCTGGGCCTTTTAAATAAAATTCATGTTGTTGTATGGTTATGTTGTGATGCCATAGTTGTATCTATGCATGTGGGGCATGTCGTGCATACGTGTGACGTGCAACGGTATGTATGGGATCCAACACCTAGTTGTGTGCCTTTAGTAGTACTCTTTACGGGAAACTGCCTCTTTGTGCTTCCATCGAGCCATGGTAGCTTGCTACTGCTCCAGACACATAGATTGACCGACATGTATCCTTCTTTGCTGTTGTGTCTGTCCCTTCGGGGAAATGTCTCGCAGTGTAATGGAGTCCCTGTAGCCTGCTACGACTCGTCTACGTGCAGTGATGACATTCATGTCTCGCGACGTAATGGAGTCCTTGTAGTTTGCTATGACTCGTCTACACACGCTTGAGGCTAACACCTGCATTGCTGGGTTATGTATGCCTGTTTCCGTATGGATGTACCACTTGGGTTCTATGACTAGTAATGTCGGCCCGGGTTCTCTGTTGTGTGATTGCCAGCGACATGTGCACATACGTGAGCCAAAAGATGCAAACGGTCCCGGCCAAGGTAAGGCTGCAGCCATGGAGTTACCGTGCGTGAGGCCGCAAAGTGATGTGATGTGTTACAGCCTGGATTCATTTGACTTAGGATCGGGGTCCCGACAGATAGGACCATCATCTTCATCTTCGATGTCCTCCTCTTCATCTTGGTTGTCCTCCTCTTCATCTTGGTTGTCCTCATCTTCATCTTGGATGTCCTCATCTTCATCTTGGCTGTCGATGTCATCTTGGTCATCTTGGCTGACGATGTCATCTTCGTCGTCATCATCACCATCACTTTGGACATATAATGTCCTTAACCTATTCACCTCTCCTACTAAGGAAAAAGCTATGAGTTCTCCTCCTTTAAAATTGTTCACTGCAATGTACTACTCCCGTCCATCACCATATGTGATGGTTTTATTCTTTCCTTTGTGCAGATCCAATTCGAATTTGAGCTCCTCATCGTCCTCAAAGTACAACACGTTACCATATGAACCGTTGAAGTCCTCCCTTATGTTGCATGGAACACACTATGTAGCAGTTAATAATCAAAAATAAAGTCAGTAAAAAAAGTTAAACAAACAATCAGAATTCAATACAAATTCAAGTTAAAGACCATTACCACTTATTTTTCAAATCCCTTTCTCAAAAATATCCCGAACCGCACTGCAGTTTCAAGACTGTCCATCCATGAATTTTGGCACACCTTGCAGATCTTACACCTCATGGTCCCTAATAAGCCCAAGCAGTTGCCAAACATAAGAAAATGCAATTAACACTTTTTTATATTTCATTTCCGAATGTAGAATAGTTCATAGATGTAAGTTTTGATATATAATGTGAATCTTTGAAAAACTCATAACATGACATGCCATATTGCAACCTAAGAAAAACAACTCGAATAATCCAGTTAACGAAGCATCGAATATTATCTCTAATATAACTCGAATATTATCTATAATATCATTAATTAATACAGATTGAGTTGACGTCTCACGACGCAGGCGGTGGACACCCAAAGAGAAGGAACCATCGTTGGATCATAGCTCGGGTGAGATCCTTGAATAACCTACCAGGTATTGGAGAACCTGGCGTCCAACGTGACCATTTAGTGACGGACGTGCTCGTCCTCCTCCCTGACACGGCGACGTACCACCTCCACGGGGCCGGCTCCCTCTGCACCGATAGTGGCCCACGCGACCGCCACCAAAGAAGCTCCGGGTCTACGACGAGACCCGGATTTCTCAACAAGGTGCACGCCCCGGAAGGTAGCACCTCCCAATGCCAGCCCGGCGGAGCCTAGACCTAGACATGGCGCCTCTCAAACCAGTTGTCGGCTCCGAGTCGACGATGAGGATGCGGGATTGGCATCGTCGACGAGAACAAATTTTGGCTATAGCAAATATCATTTTATTTAACAACAATACCATATTTAATACCAAAATGACATATCATTTCCTAATCCTACTCATCGGATTTGAGATGCATGTTTACTAGCAAAAGAAAGGGGGGACCAAGAAGAGAGCCGCCCATTGCATGAACCGGAAAGAAAACCACCCCATCTCATACTCTTATCAGGTCGTGACCCTTCTAAGGTGTGTTATAGGCAAGAGCTAGCTAATGCTCAGTATAAACGATATACACTATCTCCCCTCGAAACACATTCGTTTTGTAGGTTCCTCTACATACAAAGTGGATCATCTAGAAAATGTTCTTTTTATCGTGCTTGCGAATAATTTCTAAATTTCTATACTAGGTGAGTTTGCTGCATTCACTTTATCCTTTTCTATGATGAATTTAGAAGCAGGTCAAGTTCAAAACTGGACCAGTAGGTGTTATCTCCAAAAAAATATATGCAAACAATAGAGATTGGATCCCACGCCTAGATGCAGATCCATATGGGGGCATGGGTGTACGGATGTACACCCAATTTTTTTGGCAGGATTTTTTTATATATGATGCATACTACGTACATGTATTGAATCTGGTGTAGTTTGTGCAATAAACACATACTAATTAATATAAAACTGGCCTCAAAGCCTCAATCCAACAAGCATAAGTTTTGTCAGTCTATCCCAATCCCTACATGAACATGGTTTTTGTTACATTTTCTCCTCAAGAATTTTTCTGCCAGTGCCCACGCCGCTACTGCTTCGGCCGGCGACGAACGCAGTTGACGACGGTGACCGCGCAAGGGGGGATAGGAGGAGGGGAACAATGGTGTGGCCGGCGTCTCACCTAGGAGGAGGAGGGGGAGTGGGCTTGGGGCAACGACGGTGACGGGGGCAGCGACGGGGGCGGCGACGACCAACGGGCTCGGGGAGGCGACAACGAGGTGTGGCAGCCTAACACCGTCGGGGGAGATGGAGATCGAAAACTATTGGAAATATGCCCTAGAGGCAATAATAAAATAGTTATTATCATATTTTCTTGTTCACGATAATCATTTATTATCCATGCTATAATTGTATTGATCGGAGACTTAGATGCATGTGTGGATACATAGACAAAACCATGTCCCTAGTATGCCTCTAATAGACTAGCTCGTTGATCAAAGATGGTTAAAGTTTCCTAGCCATGGACATGAGATGTCATTTGATAACGGGATCACATCATTAGGAGAATGGTGTGATGGACAAGACCCAAACTACAAACATAGCATATGATCGTGTCAGTTTATTGCTACTGTTTTCTGCATGTCAAGTATTTGTTCCTATGACCATGAGATCATGTAACTCACGGATACCAAAAGAGTGCATTGTGTGTATCAAACATCGCAACGTAACTGGGTGACTATAAAGGTGCATTATAGGTATCTCCGAGGGTGTCTGTTGGGTTGGCATGGATCAAGACTGGGATTTGTTACTCCGTGTGACGGAGAGGTATCTCAGGGACCACTCGGTAATACAACATCACAATAAGCCTTGCAAGCAATGTGACTAAGTGTTAGCCATGGGATCTTGTATTACGGAACGAGTAAAGAGACTTGCCGGTAACAAGGTTGAAATAGGTATGGAGATACCGACGATCGAATCTCGGGCAAGTAACATACCAAAGAACAAAAGGAACATCATACGGGGATAACTGAATCCTTGACATAGAGGCTCGACCGATAAAGATCTTCGTAGAGTATGTAGGAACCAATATGGCCATCCAGGTACCACTATTGGTTATTGACCGTAGAGGTGTCTCGGTCATGTCTACATAGTTCTCGAACCCGCAGGGTCTGCACACTTAAGGTTCGATGACGTTTTGGTAGTATAGAGTTATGTATGGTGGTGACTGAAGGTTGTTCGGAGTCCCGGATGAGATCCCGGACGTCACGAGGAGCTCCAGAATGGTCCGGAGGTAAAGGTTGATATATGGGATAATAGTGTTTGGTCTCCGAAAGGGTTCCGGAATTCACCGAAAATAGTTTCGGATGTTTCCCGAAATCTTCGGGGTACAAGGACACTTTATTTGGGCCAAGGGGTAAAGTCCATGAGGCTTTAGGAAGGTGCAAAAGATGTTTTACGGAGGACAGGGGCCAGACGCCAGGGACCCTGGCGTCTGGGTCAGACGCCGAGGACCTTGGCGTCTGGTCCTGGAGTCCGAGAAGGACTCTTGCCTTGTGGGCAAACCAACATTGAGGAGGATTTTTCTCCATGTTTCGACCCCAAGGCTCAGCATATAAATAAAGGGGTGGGGCTAGCACTTGGAACACATCAAGAAACCCTAAGCCATGTGTTGCCTCTCCTCTAGTTCGTAGTTTCTCCTCTAGATCGGTTTCGGCGGTGCTTAGATGAAGCCCTGCTGGCATTGCTCCACCACTATCACCGCAACGTCGTCGCGCTGCCGGAGAACTCGTCTACCTCTCCGCTCCCACTTGCTAGATCAAGAAGGCGGAGATCGTCATCGAACTGTACATGTGCTGAACACGGAGGTGCCGTCCATTCGGCGCTAGATCAGAAGGACCGTGGTCAAGATCGCGAGACAATTCGTGATTGGATTGCGGGACGGATCGTGATGAGTCGTGGGACAGATCGTGATTAGGTCACGGGACGGATCGTGATGGGATCGCAGGACGCTCGGCGATTTGGATCGCGAAGACGTCCGACTACATCAACCGCGTTTCTTAACCCTTCCCGCTTAGTGATCTACAAGGGTATGTAGATCCACTCTCCCTCTCGTAGATGCTCATCACCATGGATAGATCTTGCCTGTGTGTAGGAAATTTTTTGTTTCCCATGCAATGATCCGCAACAGTGGCATCATGAGCTAGGTCTATGCATAGATGAGATCACGAGTAGAACACAAAGAGTTTGTGGGCGTTGATGCTTAGATTGCTTCCTCCCTTGGTCGTGTTTTGGTTCAGAGGTATTGTGGGATGAAGCGGCCCGGACCAACTTTACTCGTACGCTTACGAGAGACCGGTTCCATCGACTGACGTGTAACCTTGTTGCACAAAGATGGCTGGCAGGTGTCTGTTTCTCCTACTTTAGTTGGATCGGATTCGACAAAGGCGGTCCTTGAGAAGGTTGAAAAGCAACTTATGTATCACCATTGTGGTTTTTGCGGAGGTGAGAATTGTACTTGCTAGATACCCGTAGCAGCCACGTAAAACATGCAACAACAATAAGAGGACGTCTAACTTGTTTTTGCAGGGTATGTTGTGATGTGATATGGCCAATTACATGATGAGATATATGTGATGTATGAGATAATAATGTTTTGTATAGAATATCACGACTTGGATGTCGATGAGTACGGCAACCGGCAGGAACCATAGGGTTGTCTTTAATTATTTTATGACCTGCGTGTCAATCATTAAGCGCTACGTAATGCTTTACTTTATCGCTAAACGGTAGCAATAGTAGTAGAAGCACGGTGGGAGCGACAACCCTGATGGCGACACGTTGATGGAGATCATGGTGTCATGCCGGTGATGATGGAGATCATGCCGGTGATGATGGAGATCATGCCGGTGCTTTCAAGATGGAGATCAAAAGCACAAGTTCATGGCCATATCATGTCACTTAAGATTTGCATGTGATGTTAATCATTTTATGCACCTTGTTTTGCTTAGGACGACGGTAGCATTACAAGGTGATCTCTCACTTAATTTCAAGATAAATTGTGTTCTTCCCGAGTGTGCACCGTTGCGAAAGTTCGTCGTGTCGAGACACCACATGATGATCGGGTGTGATAGACTCTACGTTCACATACAACAGGTGCAAGGCGGTGTTGCACATGCAGAACACTCAGGTTAATTTTGGTGAGCCTAGCATGTACAGACATGGCCTCATAACACAAGAGACCGAAAGGTCGAACATGAGTCATATAGTAGATATGATCAACATGATGATGTTCACCATTGAAACCACCTCAACTCACGTGATGATCGGACTTGAGTTGGTGAATTTGGATCATGTATCATTCGAATGACCGAAGGGATGCGAATTTGAGTGGGAGTTCTTAAGTAATATGATTAATTGAACTCATTATCATGAACATAGTGAGTAGTGTCTTTGCAAATTATGTTGTAGATTACTAACTCATGTTGTAGATCCCTTGAATTTTTGTATGTTCCTAGAGAAATAGAGTTGAAAGATGATGGTAGCAATATTGCGGAATGGGTCCATGATTTGAGGATTGTCCTCATTGCTACACAGAAGGCTTATGTCCTTAATGCACCGCTCGGTGCACCACCCCCTTTAGCGTCATCCGTAGATGTTGTGAACATCTGATAGGCACGTTCCGATGACTACTTGATAGTTTAGTGCGTCGTGCTTTATGACTTAGAATTGAGGTCCAAAAATGTTTTGAACGTCATGGAACATATGAGATGTTCTAAGAGCTGAAATTGGGATCTCAGGCTCGTGCCCGTGTTGTGAGATATGGAATCTCCAACAAGATTATTTGCCTGCAAGATGAAGGAGAATAGCTCAATCGTTGAGCATGTGCTCAGATTGTCTGGGTGCTACAATCGCTTGAATCGACTGGGAGTTGATCTTCTAGATAAGATAGTGATTGATATAGTTCTCTGAGTCACTATCACTAAGCTGCTAGGAATTCGTGATGAAGTATAATTATGCCACGGATGGAAATGATGATCCCTCAGCTATTCGCGAGGTTTGACACCGCGAAGGTAGAAATCAAGAAGAAGCATCAAGTGTTGATGGTTAGTAAAACCACTAGTTTCTAGAAGGACAAGGGCAAGGAGGGAAACTTCATGGATGGCAAGTCAGTTGCTGCTCCAGTGAAGCAACCCAAAGTTGAACCCAAACCCAAGACTAAGTGCTTCTATTATGAGGAGAGCGGTCGCTGAAGCGGAACAACCCTAGATACTTGTTAGATAAGAAGGCTGGCAACATCGACAGAAGTATATTTGATATATGTGTTATTGATGTGTACCTTGCTAGTACTCCTAGTAGCACCTGGGTATTGGATACCGGTTCGGTTGCTAAATGTTAGTAACTCGAAGAAAAAGCTACGGAACAAACGAAGACTAGCTAAGTGTGAGGTGACGATGTGTGTCGGAAATGTTTCCAAGGTTGATGTGATCAACATCGCATGCTCTCTCTACCTTCAGTATTAGCGAAAAACCTAAATAAATGTTATTTGGTGTTTGTATTAAGCATGAACATGATTAGATCATGTTTATTGCAACACGTTTATTCATTTAAGTTAGAGAATAATGGTTATTCCGTTTACATGAATAATACCTTCAATGGTCATGCACCCAGAGAATGGTTTGTTGAATCTTGATCGTAGTAATACACATGTTCATAACATTGATGCCAAAAGATACAAAGTTAATAATGATAGTACCACATACTTGTGGCACTGCCGCCAAATGTCATATTGGTATAAATCGCATGAAGAAACTCCATGCTAATGGATCTTTGGACTCATTCGATTTCGAATTGGTTGAAACATGCGAACCATGCCTCTTGGGCAAGATGACTAAGGACCCTGTTTTCTGGATTGATGGAGCGGGCAAGTGATTTATTGGAAATGGCACATGTTGATGTATGCAATCCAATGAGTCTTGTAGCGTGCGGTGGATATCATTATTTTCTTACCTTCACTGATGATTTGAGTAGATATAGTGTATATTTACTTAATGAAACACAAGTCTGAATCGTTTGAAAGGTTCAAGGAAATTCAGAGTGAAGTTTAAGATCATCGTGACAAGAAGATAAGATATCTACGATATGATCGTGGAGGTGAATATCTGAGTTACGAGTTTGGTATACAACTGAAGACAATGTGAAAGTTGTTTCACAACTCACGCCACCTGGAACACCATAGTGTGATGGTATGTCCGAACGTTGCAGTCGTGCTCTATTGGATATGGTGCGAATTATGATGTCTCTTATCGTTTTGCCCCTATCATTTTGGGGTTATGCATTAGCAACAACCACATTCACTTTAAATAGGGCACCATCTAAATCCGTTGAGATGACACCATATGGTTTGGCAAAACCTAAGCTGTTATTTCTTAGTGTTTGGGAATGTGACACTTATGTCTGATAAGCTCGAACCCAAAGCGGAAAAATGCATCTTCATAGAATACCCTAAGAGCAGTCGGGTATACCTTCTATCTCAGATCCGAGCACAAAGTATTTGTTGCTAAAACGGGTGCTTTCTCGAGAAAGAGTTTCTCTCGAAAGAATTGAGTGGGAGGAAGATAGAACTTGGTGAGGTTATTGAACTTTTTGTTTCAATCAGAGAGTAGCACAGTGAAGAAAGATGTTTCTGTGGAGCCTACGTTGGTTGAAAAGAAGTTAATGATGATGATCATGAAACTTCGGATCAAGTTACTATCAAACCTTGTAGGTCGACAAGGATGCGTACTACTCCTGAGTGGTACGGCAACCCTGTCTTAGAGGTCATGATGTTGGACAACGATGAACCTACGAACTATGGAGAAGCGATAATGGGCCCGGATTCCGACAAATGGTTAGAGGCCATGAAATCCGAGAAAGGATGCATGTATGAAAACCAAGTATAGAATTTGGTAGACTTGCTCATTGGACGGCAGGTCGTTGAGTACAAATGGATCTTTAAAATGAAGACAGACGCTGATGGTAAATGTCACCATTTGTAAAGCTCGACTTGTTCCAAAGAAGTTTACGACAAGTTCAAGGAATTGACTGCGATGAGATTTTCTCACTCGTAGCGATGCTAAAGTCTGTTGGAATTATGTTAGCACTTTCTGCATTTTTCAATTATGAAATCTGGCAGATGGATGCCAAAATATCGTTTCCTTAACGGTTTACTTGAGGAAAGGTTGTATGTGATACAACTAGAAGGTTTTGTCAGTCCTAAGGATGCTAAAAGGTGTGCGAGCTTCAGTGATCCTTCTGTGGACTGAAGCAAGCATCTCGGAGTTGGAATATACACTTTGATTAGGTGATCAAAGTTTTGAGTCTATACAAAGTTTATGAGAAACTTGTATTTACAATAAAGTGAGTGGGAGCACTATAGAGTTTCTGATAAGCATATGTGGTTGACATATTGTTGATCGAAAATGATATAGAATTTCTGGAAAGCATAAAGGGTTGTTTGAAAAGAGTTTTTCAAAGGAAGACATGGATAAATCTACCTAATTGTGGAGCATCAAGATCTATAGAGATAGATCAAGATACTTGATGGGACTTTCAATGAGTACGTACCTTGACAAGATTTTGAAAGAGTTTAAAATGGATCAGTCAGAGAAAGAGTTCTTGCTTGATTTGTAAGGTGTGAAGTTGAGTAAGACTAAAAGCTCGACCACGGCATAAGAAAGAGAAAGGACGAATGTCATCCCCTATGCCTTAGCCATATGCTCTATATTATGCTATGTTGTGTACCGCACCTGGTGTGTGCCTTGCCATGAGTTTATCAAGGGGTACAAGTGTAATCCAGGAGTGGATCACTGAACAATGGTCAAAAATATCCTTAGTAACCAGAGGACTAAGTGTTGGAAATATGCCCTAGAGACAATAAATAAAGTGTTTATTATTATATTTCCTTGTTCATGATAATCGTTTATTATCCATGCTATAATTGTATTGATTGGAAACACATTACATGTGTGGGTAAATAGACAACACTTTGTCCCTAGTATGCCTCTAGTGAACTAGCTCGTTGATCAAAGATGGTCAAGGTTTCCTAGCCATTGACATGTGATGTCATTTGATAACGGGATCACATCATTAGGAGAATGATGTGATGGACAAGACCCAAACTACAAACGTAGCATATGATCATGTCAGTTTATTGCTACTGTTTTCTGCATGTCAAGTATTTGTTCCTATGACCATGAGATCATGTAACTCACGGATACCAAAAGAGTGCATTGTGTGTATCAAACATCGCAATGTAACTGGGTTACTATAAAGGTGCTCTACAGGTATCTCCGAAGGTGTCTGTTGAGTTGGCATGGATCAAGACTGGGATTTGTTACTCCGTGTGACGGAGAGGTATCTCAGGGCCCACTCGGTAATACAACATCACAATAAGCAATGTGACTAAGTGTTGGTCACGGGATCTTGTATTACGGAACGAGTAAAGGGACTTGCCGATAATGAGGTTTAACTAGGTTGGAGATACCGACGATTGAATCTCGGGCAAGTAACATACCGAAGAACAAAGGGAACATCATACGGGATTAACTGAATCCTTGACATAGAGGTTCGACCGATAAAGATCTTCATAGAATATGTCGGAACCAATATGTATATCCAGGTCTCGCTATTGGTTATTGACCGTAGAGGTGTCTCGGTCATGTCTACATAGTTCTCGAACCCGCAGGGTCTGCACACTTAAGGTTTGGTGACGTTTTGATAGTATAGAGTTATGTATGGTGGTGACCGAAGGTTGTTCGGATTCCCGGATGTCACGAGGAGCTCTAGAATGGTCCGTAGGTAAAGATTCATATATAGGAAGTCCTATTTTGGTCGGCGGAAAAGTTTCAGGCTCATCGATAGTGTACCGGGTGTGCCGGTAGTGTACCGGGAGACCATCGGGAGGGGTATTTCGACCCAAGAGGCTACATGGGCTGTGGGAGAGTGAATACCAGCCCTTTGTAGGCTGGTGGAAGTCCCACACAAGGCCCATGCAGCTGAGAGAGAAAACTCAAAGAGATAAGGTGGAAAAAAGGCAAAATAGGGAGGAATCCTAGTCCTACTAGGATTGGAGGAGGATTCCTCCTCTCCCACTTGGTTCGGCCGACCCAAGGGCTGGCTCCTTGGGAGCCAAGCCTCCTCCTCCTCTCCTCTTATATATACTGGAGGTTTTAGGGTTTTTGCACAGAATTTTCAGCCATGTGCTACCCGGTCCTCCAGTGCATAGTTTCTCCCCTAGATCGGATTTCTGTAGTGCTTAGGCGAAGCTCTGCCGAAATAGCTCCACCACCATCGCCGGAGCGCCGTCATGCTGTCGGAGAACTCTTCTACCTCTCCGCTCCCTCTTGATGGATCAAGAAGGCGGAGATCGTCATCGAGCTGTACGTGTGCTGAACGCGGAGGTGTCGTCCGTTCGGCGCTAGATCGAAAGGACCGTGATCAAGATTGCTAGACGGAACGTGATGAGATCATGGGACAGATCGTGATGAGTTCTTGGTACGGATTGTGATTGGATCGTTGGATGCTCGGCGATTTGGATTGCGAAGACGTTCGACTACACCAACCGCGTTTCTTAACGCTTCCCGCTTAGCGATCTACAAGGGTATGTAGATCCACTCTCCCTCTCGTAGATGCTCATCACCATGGATAGATCTTGCGTGCGCGTAGGAAATTTTTTGTTTACCATGCAACGTTACCCAACACTAAGGAGATGTTTCTCGATTATGGAGGTGATAAAGAGTTCGTCGTAAAGAGTTACGTCGATGCAAGCTTTAACAGCAATCCGGATGACTCGGAGTAGCAATCTGGATACGTATAGTGGAGCGGCCATTTGGATTAGTACCAAGTGGAGTGTAGTAGCAGTGTTTATAGTTTGACATAGAGATTTGCAAAGTACACACGGATCTGAATGTCATAGACCCGTTGACTATAAGACCTCTCTCACATGCAAAGCATGATCGAGCCCCAGAACTCATTGGGTGTTAGATTCATAACAATGCGAATCACATGGTGATGTGAACTAGATTATTGACTCTAATACAAGTGGGAGACTGTTGGAAATATTCCCTAGAGGCAATAATAAATTAGTTATTATCATATTTCCTTGTTCATGATAATCGTTTTTTATCCATGCTATAATTGTATTGATCGGAGACTTAGATGCATGTGTGGATACATAGACAAAACCATGTCCCTAGTATGCCTCTAATAGACTAGCTTGTTGATCAAAGATGGTTAAGCTTTCCTAGCCATGGACATGAGATGTCATTTGATATCGGGATCACATCATTAGGAGAATGGTGTGATGGACAAGACCCAAACTACAAACATAACATATGATCATGTCAGTTTATTGCTACTATTTTCTGCATGTCAAGTACCTGTTGCTATGACCATGAGATCATGCAACTCACTGACACCGGAGTAGTGCCTTGTGTGTATCAAACTTCGCAACGTAACTGGGTGACTATAAAGGTGCATTACAGGTATCTCCGAGGGTGTCTGTTGGGTTGGCATGGATCAAGACTGGGATTTGTTACTCCGTGTGGCAGAGAAGTATCTCAGGGCCCACTCGGTAATACAACATCACAATAAGACTTGCAAGCAATGTGACTAAGTGTTAGCCACGGGATCTTGTATTACGGAACGAGTAAAGAGACTTGCCGGTAACGAGGTTGAACTAGGTATACTGATACCGACGATCAAATCTTGGGCAAGTAACATACCGAAGAACAAAGGGAACATCATGCGGGATTAACTGAATTCTTGACATAGAGGTTTGACCGATAAAGATCTTCGTAGAGTATGTAGGAACCAATATGGGCAGCCAGGTCCAGCTATTGGTTATTGACCGTAGAGGTGTCTCGGTCATGTCTACATAGTTCTCGAACCCGCGGGGTCTGCACACTTAAGGTTCGGTGACGTTTCGGTAGTATAGAGTTATGTATGGTGGTGAACGAAGGTTGTTCGGAGTCCTGGATGAGATCCCAGACGTCACGAGGAGCTCCGGAATGGTCCGGAGGTAAATATTGATATATGGGATAATAGTGTTTGGTCTTCGGAAGGGTTCCGGAATTCACCGGAAATAGTTTCGGATGTTTTCCGAAATGTTCGGGGTACAAGGACACTTTATTTGGGACAAGGGATAAAATCCATGAGGCTTTAGGAAGGTGCAAAATATGTTTTGCGGAGGCCAGGGGCCAGACGCTAGGGACCCTGGCGTCTGGGGCCAGACGCCGAGGACCTTGGCGTCTGGTCCTAGAGTCCGAGAAGGACTCTTGCCTTGCGGGCAAACCGACCTTGAGGAGGATTTTTCTCCAAGTTTTGACCCCAATGCTCAGCATATAAATAAAGGGGTGGGGCTAGCACTTGGAACACATCAAGAAACCCTAAGCCATGTGCTGCCTCTCCTCTAGTTTGTAGTTTCTCCTCTAGATCGGTTTCAGCGGTGCTTAGGCGAAGCCCTGCTGGAATTGCTCCACCACCATCGCCGCAACGCCATCGTGCTGCCGGAGAATTCGTCTACCTCTCCGCTCCCTCTTGCTGGATCAAGAAGGCGGAGATCTTCATCGAGATGTACGTGTGCTGAACGCAGAGGTGCCGTCCGTTCGGCGCTAGATCGGAAGGACCGTGATCAAGATCGCGAGACGATTCGTGATGAGATCGCGGGACGGATCGTGATTAGATCGCGGGACGGATCGTGATTAGATCGCGGGACGGATCGTGATGGGATCGCAGGACGCTCGGCGATTTGGATCGTGAAGACGTTCGACTACATCAACCGCATTTCTTAACGTGCCGGGCGGCTCGGCTAGGCGGCTCACAAGAGAAGGTCCAAAGGAAAGAGGATTCTCTTACAAGAGAAACAAGACCCGGAGTAGAATTCATGAAAGACTAGTCCTAGCCTACTAGGAGTGGGTCTCTCTTTGTAAAACCTACCCTCTGCACTTATATAAGGAGGGGTAGAGCAACCCTAGAGGGACAAGTTCACAAGTCCACAAGTTTAGACGGACAGATTAGAGGCTCTCGTGATTAGAGGTAGCAAAACAACACCCTTGTAACCGAGAGATGTCCTTCATCATCAATACTAGACAAGCAGGATGTAGGCTTTTACCTCCATCGGAGGGCCAAACCTAGGTAAACTCCGCGTCTCTCGATTCCGACCAACCCCTTCAAGCCGCCACATAGTTGTGCTTCTGCCCCGAACCTAAGTCCGTTCACCCGAACATCTGCCGTGACAAATCCACGACAGTTGGCGCCCACCGTGGGGCTAGCACAGTGGTCTTAAGTTGTTGGAGGGAGCTTTTGTATGGATCGAGAAGTGTGCAACTGGCCAGACAAAGAAAATTCAGCCAGAAGAATTTACGTGGACTCAATGTTCATTGATAGAGATTGGAATTCTGGCTGCATCAGGACAAAAAAAAGGAAATATGTTTGATGGTAATCGAGCGATTGTTAGGCAATCGAAACAGGCTTGTCATCATCATAGGGCTCACGTCTGAGCCAGCAGAACAACGCGTGCAGATAATTGCACAAATAACCCTGAGAGTATTTTGGAGCCGATCAATGGTTGAAAACCTGACTGCTATTATTTTGACACACGGGTTGAGACACGTACGAGAAAAGAAAGGACGGCTATCCCGTTCCAGCAAAAGAAAACATGGCCAATGCTGGCTAATTGGTTTGGAAAAGAAAAGAAAGGATAGACCGATCGCTCCTACACCCCTCACGCGGAGGATTTCACGGTCAAGTACTACTAGCATGTTTTTGCAACTTGAAGGAAAAAAAGGGGGAGGAGTATAGAAGGAGGCCACGATCCTGTCCGAGTTAGCCTCGTCTCTCCGCATCTTCCGCTGTGGCTTGCCACGACTTGAGGCGACCCCGTCTCGGCCACGCTCACCTCCACATCTGCGCCCCCTTCGAGCCGGAATCGCCTCGCCGAGCCGCCCAGCCATCGTGGTCCGCTTCACCTCGCCACCACATGCACCCGGCGCGCCATCTCACCCTGCTCCCGCCGGCCGCAGCCACCTCGCCTCCGTCCTCGCGCGGCCAGCGTACGGCCCAGCACGGACCTCGCCTCGAGCCGCCTCGCCGGTCTTGCCTTGAGTCACCCGTACGAGCCGCCACCACCGCGCCTCACCTCCGCTACGGGCCTCGCCTGCTCGCTTTCGCCATGGTAGCGCCGCCCACGGCCTGTCCGCCCGACCCGCCCTCGAGTAGCTCCACCGCCGTGCCTCGCCTCCGGCCGGTTCTCTCCGCTGTCGTGTCCCCGTGCCTGCAAAGCGCTGCAGCTACTGTGACCCACCTGAGCGCTGCCCCCGCAGTCCGGATTTTCCTGCGCCTCCGAGCCGCGCCACCGAGCCTCCGCCTCGCCTCTCCGCCGCGCAGGACACTGCCTCACCTCGTTCGCGTCGGCTCACTTTGCCCCGCCTTTGCAAAGAGCCGCCTCCGTGGCCCAAATGGCCTCCGGAATCCGCCTCGCGACCGGCTCTATCGTGGCTAGCCGTCGCCGCTCCCCACCTCACCACCGCGGCTTCACCACCATGTCGCGCCCGCCATTCGGCCAGCCGTCGCCCTGCGCGGGTGCGCCAAAACCGTTGGCTCCGCCATGCCTCCGGACCATGGCGTTCGTCGAGCCGGCCGACCGATGTGGCCACGTCTCCCACCTGCGCTCGCCGTCTTGGCCAGTCCCGCTTCGCCTTGTGCGCCTGCGCCGTTCAGCCGCGCTTCGCCTTTGCCGCGTCGCTGTCCTGACGAGCTGCCGAGTCTCGGCCTCCGCGCTGTGCCTACAAGCCATCGTGTGCCGTCGCACCCGCCGGCTGATGCTGTCGCCGCACCCACCAGCTGATGTCGTCCGCGCGCTGCCGTCGTGGTGGCCTGCATCCGCTCGCCTTCGCGAGCCGCCAGCCCCGCTGAGCCGTAGCTTCACCTCCTCCTTCCAGCTCCTCCTACAGCCTCGTTGAGCCGCCGCGGCTTCCAGCTCCTCCTACGTGCCCTGCTCCGCCCACGGCCTTCGGCTCTCCCGCGCATGCGCCGCTGCGGCCGGCGCTCCCGTGCCTTTGAGCCGACGCTGTCGCAACGTCTTGAGCCGCCATTCACCATTGGCCGAGCCGCCGCCGGTTCTGCCCCGTGAGATGCCACCGGCTGCTGCTGTGACCCGCAAGCCGCCGTTCGCCGCTGCCGCCGCTGGTTCTGCCCCAAGGGCCGTCGTTCGTCTCGAGCCGCCCTCGCCCCGCTCAGAGCCGCCTCAAGCATCCGCACTAGCCGGCTTTACCTCACCTCCGCCATGGCTCGGCCCCGCCCTTGCCTCGCCTTGAGCCGCCGCTCCGCCTTGAGCCACCACTGCATCCCACCCCAGCCGCCTCTGCCTTGGCTTTCGCCTCTAAGCCCCGCGCTGTACGGGTGGTGAGAGGATAAAAAAAAGGAAAGTGGTGGGGAGGGTCTGAAAAAAACAGGTGATATTTATCCTATCGATTTTTTTATATTTTTCATCCGAGCAAAATTACTCTCTCTTTGTAATATTTTTTACACAGGACAGTTACTCATTACCAAAGTGGCACTATACCGCGGAGATGAAGGCGTGCGAATATCATTTTTTGCACAGGTGGTCGTCCTTGTCGAGTTATTCAACGGGCTCGTGCACCGGCTCAGAATGCCACGACCACCTCAAACGTCTGTATCGGCTTACAACGTCGTGGCCATCTCTCGCCATTCGCTCCGGCTTACAACACAGTGGCCGTCTATCGCCACCGCTCCGGCTTACAACGTCGTGGCCGTCTATCGCTGTTGCGTTGGATTACAATGCCGTGGCCGTCTCTCGCCACCGCGCCGGCTTACAACACCGTGGCCATCTCTCGCCACCGCGTCGGCTTACAACGCTGTGGCCGTCTCTCGCCACCACTCTGGCTTACAACGTCGTGTCCGTCTATCGCCACCGCTCCAGCTTACAACGCCATGGCCGTCTCTTGCCATCCGCGCCGGCTTACAACGTCGTGGCATCTTTGACAACAGCACCGGCTTACAATGTCGCGGGTGTTTGCTACGTCTACATCAACCCAACAGTGGCGGCATACAACAGTACAAGTCGCCCAACTGACGGTTCTGAATCGCTGCCCCGCGGTCCAATCAACATTGACATATCAATGCAGTGCTCGTCGGTATGAGCCGCCCGACGAACAGGCGCACAAGTCGCCGCCACTACAGTTTGGTTCACTTCAACAACCAGCCGAAACGAACCCTCGCCCGGATCATTGAAACAAATCATGCGGGATCATCTATAACCCGCCACGGCCAACCTCAACTTTCGGTGGAGAGTCTCAAGCCGCCTCTTCGAGTCAACTTAAGACTCGGAGGCTACAGACATGGCAAGACACATTTGCTTGTTTTCAACGAGAACCCCGGGTCATGGCAAAGTTAACCTGATCCTGGGGGCTACTACATTTTTGGTGGAAGATTAAAAGTTGCCCAAGAGGACGAACCGCTGTGATGCACCATTCAAACATAGGTGCCCGGATTTATTGGATCATCGCTTGGAGCTTTTGCCGTTTCTCCATACAAGATGGCGGCTTAAAAGATGGCGATTTACAAGATGGTGCACAAAACATTGGCTGTCGAAGGGGGCTTCTTACCTTCGGGTATCACTTATCTCACCCTAACATCCGACTTTATGCCATTTCCGGTTAACATCTTAACTGCGGTTGTCGAAGGGGGCTTCTTACCTTCGGGTATCGCTTATCTCACCCTAACAACCGGCTTTATGCCATTCCAGTTGACAGGTCAATTGTGGTTGTCGAAGTGGGCTTCTCGCCGACGGGTGTCGCTTATCTCACCCTAACAGCCGGCTTTATGCCATTTCCGGTTAACATGTTAACCACGGTTGTCGAAGGGGGCTTCTTACCTTCGGGTATCGCTTATCTCACCCTAACAACCGGCTTTATGCCATTCTAGCTGACATGTCAGCTGCGGCTGTCGAAGGGGGCTTCTCACCGACCGGTGTCGCTTATCTCACCCTAACAGTCGGCTTTATGCCATTCCCGGTTAACATGTTAACCGCGGTTGTCGAAGGGGGCTTCTTACCTTCGGGTATCGCTTATCTCACCCTAACAACCGGCGTTCGCGCCAAAAAATGTTGACAAGTCAACATTGGCTGTCGAAGGGGGCTTCTTACCTTTGGCTATTGCTTATCTCACCCTAACAGCCGGCTTTAAGCCATTCTGGTTAACATGTTAGCCACGGTTGTCGAAGGGTGCTTCCCACCTCCGGGTGTAGCTTATCTATCCGTGACAGCCGACGTTCGCGCCAAAAATGTGGACAAGTCCACATCGCATTATACATCGCATCATATATTGCATCAACATTGCATCATACATCAACATTGCATCATACATCGCATCATATTCACATGACATGCCGGCTTATCAAGCCGGGTCAGAGCAAGATTATGAAAGAAGGAGCAATGTTATAACATCTCCGGGTTGTGCTTTTTCAGGCCGCCCTTACAACAACGTAGAATATATTCTATCTTGTTTATTTTTGCAGGTCTTGTCTCTTAAGGTGAGTCATCGTTAAGTATGATGAAAAATTTCGGCAAGGAGCAAATGGATCTTTAATAGCCAACTTGGCTGGATCTTCATGGTTTATCATAACCAGTACTAAATGATTGGGTTTTCAAGCCAGCTCGGAGAATTTATTATTTTTCAAGAGTCGCCCTGTCAGATATAATGCCGTGTCATCTAATTGACCGGTTCTCGGATTTCTTCAAATGTGATCTGTAGTAATCTACAACACTCATGGATTTCTCCAACATATATTTGTTGGGTTGCATCGCAACCACGAGCAGGGATTTCATGTCAAAGACAAAGGAATTATTCCAGGATATTCATTCTGGGTTATATTACAACCACGGTCAAGGATTCATTCAACAAATTGTGGTGAGTCATATTATTCTTACGTAGTCCCAAGTCGCCGCAGGCAGACGCCCCGACACTTGGGGGCTACACTATTCAAGTACAGTTTAATCAAATATGCAAGTCCCATGTTGCTGCAAGCATGTACCACGACACGTGGTGGCTAATGCAAGCCGGTGTTCAAATCGTTACATTGTCAGCTAGACCCTATTATCTCAAGGAGATGAGCCGGCTTTTCTATATTTTTCTAAGTCCCAGCCCAGTAATTCTTACTGACCCAACACTTGGGGGCTACACCATTCAGATCAAACTTTCTAAAAGTCCCAAGTCACTGTAGGCATGCGACCCGGCCCTTGGGGGCTACAGTATTCAGCTATTCAAACAGATTATGAGGTTCAAATTGAAGACCCAGCGCATCACATTCTGATGACCCGGCCCTTGGGGGCTACACCAGCTGAAGTTTCATAAGGTATAAGACAGTTATGAGTCCCACGTTGCTGCAGGCAAGACAATCTGGCACTTGGGGGCTACACAGTCCAAAATATTATTGCAAAGCACCAAGTTATCATGGATAATCTCGGAGATTGGGGGATATAGGTAATATGGAATATCAAAAACTTTGAGGAGAATTTTCAAGATGTTAATTATGGAGTTCAGTTGTTAGACCTGGCGTCACTAACATTCATACCCGGTGTTATCAAAAGATCATAACCCGCCAGATTTTACAAGCCGCCTTGCTTCATAGCAATGGAAGTCCGGATTTACATCAGATGGATTTTCATCCCAATATTTTTATCAAGTTGGAGGGATTCTAGTTATTTGACCCGGCGTCACCAACGATAATGACTTGGCATCATCAATGATTATGACCCGGCGGAGATGACCCGCCAAGAGTATTGGAAGTCGACTCAATTGCATATGGGTGTTCTATTCTCAATATTTTTCAAAGGACATTGACAAGCAAGATGATTATCAATACGACTCATTCATATGCAGAAAAGACCCGGATTTCTGAGGAGCCATTTTATAAGCCAGCCAAAGGAGCAAGCCGGCCACTTAACATATTTGTTGCTCTTATTTCTAGAGCTTACCATGAATAAATTCAAGCTAACCTGGGGGCTAATGTCGGGGATATACCCCGCGGTATGACCCGGCCTGGCGACTCACAGGAGACCCAGCAAAGACAAGACGTTTTATTGATGACCCGGCAGGTGGGTCGTAGGACGACCAGGCCCATGACCCGGCATGTAAGCCGGCGCCAGGCAGCTCACAAGAGAAGGTCCAAAGGAAAGAGGATTCCCTTACAAGAGAAACAAGACCCGGAGTAGGATTCATGAAAGACTAGTCCTAGTCCTACTAGGAGTGGGACTCTCTTTGTAAAACCTATCCTCTCCACTTATATAAGGAGGGATAGAGCACCCCTAGAGGGACAAGTTCACAAGTCCACAAGTTTAGACGGACACATTAGAGGCTCTCGTGATTAGAGGTAGCAAAACAGCACCCTTGTAACCGAGAGATCTCCTTCATCATCAATACGAGACAAGCAGGATGTAGGTTTTTACCTCCATCGGAGGGGCCGAACCTGGGTAAACTCCGCGTCTCTCGATTCTGACCAACCCCTTCAAGCCGCCACATAGTTGTGCTTCTGCCTCGAACCTAAGTCCGTTCACCCGGACATCTGCCATGACAAATCCACGACATAACGCTTCCCGCTTAGCGATCTACAGGGGTATGTAGATCCACTCTCCCTCTCGTAGATGCTCATCACCATGGATAGATCTTGCGTGTGCGTAGGAATTTTTTTGTTTCCCATGCAATGCTCCCCAACAGAAACTGCAGATGGCTTTTGGTCGTACTTATATACCACAACCTTTAGTCTCGGTTGGCTACCCAAACCGGGACTAATGACCCCCCATTAGTCCCGGTTTAGTCCACCAACCGGGACTAAAGGTGAATTTTCACCAGGCGAAAGGGCGGGAACCCCAGACCTTTAGTCCCGGTTGGTGGCTCCAACAGGGACTAAAGGGGGGCATTAGTCCTGGTTGGAGCCACCAACCGAGCCTATAGGTCTCTGCTTCCCGCAACCACAAGTTTAGTCCCACCTCGCTAGCCGAGAGGGGCTCGGAGTGGTTCGTAAGTGCTGCTGTCGCTGCCCTCTCGAGCTCCTCTCTAATGCAGGCAGTACATGCCTATCTGATGCCCTGTTGGGCCTACTAGCACTCCTGGCCTGCATCCTGGCCTATATCTAGGGTTTCTAGTCATATGTAGGCTGTGATGCCTAGTAGGCGGGCCTTTTTTTATTTTTTGCATATATTATGTTTAAAAAATATTATTTTTTGCATATATTACTTTTAGTTATATAATTTTAGTTGCATAAATTTTATATAATTTTAGTTGCATAAGTTTTATTTTTTATTGATTCCTTTTGCTATTAGTGTTTTATAAAAGATTTTTAGTTTCTATTAAATATTGTAAAAATTTATACTTTATGAAAATTCTTTTTTACTTTTAAAGTTTTTAAAAAATAAATACTTTGATACTTTTTACAAACTGGACAATCTCTTTCGAAGTATAAGGGTTTCGGATGAAAACTTGTCCATTACAAAGGGAATTTATTATTTTTAAACATATTTTAACTCAAGACTTTTTTGCATTCAATATGCACCATTCAAAGACTTTTCAACCCTTTTCTGCCTTCATTTTGCTATTTTTCATGCATTTCATGATTTATTTTGAGCTAAAATGACCCTAAAATTGAAAATCACTGCAAATGAACTCTGAAAAGGTTGAAAATTGGCATGGTATCATAATTTCACCCACATAGCATGTGCTAAAAAGTTGAGAGGGTTACAGGAAAAACTGGATGCACTTTGTGTACAAATTGGACAATCTCTTTCGAAGTATCAGTGTTTCGGATGAAAACTCGTCTATTACAAAAGGATTTCATTTCTTTACATGTAACTACAGTGATATTCTAGATGAAAGCCATCATCAGAATAGTTGTGGAGAGAAAGCCTTCACTTTTTCTTCGCGTGTGTTCCTCGCTTATTGCGCTGTAACCATGGATAATCTTCATCGTTTAACAAGATGCTTGGGTCAGCTTTCACTTTGAAAGTAGGAATTTCATGCAAATTTTCATAATCTTCAGACATGTCTATCTTGAGCTCCACTCTCATGATGCTTCATTTCCCTTAAAGAACTATGTTTTGCTTTGGCTCATTGTTTGATGTATTCGCTTCCTTATCTTTTTTCTCGGTTTGGTAGATATGTCCTTCACATAGAAAACCTGCGCCACATCATTGGCTAGGACGAATGGTTCGTCTGTGTACCCAAGATTGTTGAGATCCACTGTTGTCATTTCGTACTGTGGGTCTAACTATACCCTGCCTCCTGACAGATTGACCCATTTGCACTGAAACAAAGGGACCTTAAATACATGTCCATAGTCAAGTCCCATATCTCCTCTATGTAACCATAATATATGTCCTTTGCCCTATTGGTGATTGCTCCATCAAAGCGGACACCACTGTTTTGGTTGGTGCTCTTTTTATCTTGGGCGATCGTGTAAAATGTATTACCATTTATCTCGTACCCTTGGTAAGTCAATACAGTCGAAGATGGTGTTCTAGCCAACAAGTAGAGGTCATCTGCAATAGTGTTGTTACGCATGAGATGCATTTGCAACCAACTGCCAAAAGTCCCGATGTTTTCATGTGGAATCTAGTCGTCAGATTGCTCCGGGTGTGTCTAGCGTAGAATATTCTTGTGTTCATTAATATATGGGGCCACCAAGGTAGAATTCTGTAGAACTGTGTAGTGTGCTTGCGCCCAAGAATGCACGTCCCTATATATTATTGATTTTGCTCCTAGCGTGCCTTTTCCACTTTGTCTCCCCTCATACCGCGATTTAGGGACACCAATTGCCTGAAGGTTAGGAAAAATTAAACACAAAACCCAATGACCTCCTCTGTTTGATGGCCCGTGGAGATGCTTCCTTCTGGCCTAGCACGATTACAAACATATTTCTTCAAGACTCCCATGAACCTCTCAAAGGGGAACATATTGTGTAGAAATACATGACCCAGAATGGCAATCTCGTCGACTACATGAACTAGGACATGAGTCATGATATTGAAGAAGGATGATGGGAACACCAACTCGAAGCTGACAAGACATTGCACCAAATAATTCCGTAACATTGGTAGGATTTCTAGATCGATTACCTTCTGAGAGATTGCATTGAGGAATGCACATAGCTTTACAAGGCTAATCGAATGTTTTCCAGTAGAAGCCCCCTCAATGCAACTGGAAGCAGTTGTGTCATAATCACGTTGCAGTCGTGAGACTTTAGGTTCTGGAGTTTTTTTCTCTGCCACGTTTATTATTCCCTTTACATTCGACGAGAAGCCAAACGGGACCTTCATATTTAGCAGGAATTCAAAGAATATTTCCTTCTCTTCTTTGGTAAGAGCGTAGCTGGCAGGACCTTGATACTGCTTTGGATGCATGCCGTCATTTTCGTGGACACGTTGCTGGTCCGCCCATACCTCCGGTGTATCTTTTGTCTTCCCATACACGCCCAAGAATCCTAGCAGGTTCACGCAAAGATTCTTCGTCACGTGCATCACGTCAATTGCAGAGCACACCTCTATGTCTTTCGAATAGGGTAGGTCCTAAAATATATATTTCTTCTTCCATATGGGTGCTCATCCTCAGCGTCAGTCGGAACAGATTGTTCGCCAGGACCCTTTCCAAAGATTACTTTTAAATCCTTGACCATATCAAGTATGTCATCACCAGTACAAAGGACGGGATTCTTCTGGTGATCTGCCTCACCTTTGAAATGCTTGCCTTTCTTTCTTAAGGCATGCTTGGTCGGAAGAAATCGACGATGTCCCAGGTACACATTCTTCTTGCATTTGTCCAAATATATACTTTGGGTATCATCTAAACAATGTGTGCATGCATTATATCCCTTGTTTGACTGTCCTGAAAGATTACTAAGAGCAGGCCAATCATTGATGGTTACAAACAACAACGCTCGTAGGTCAAATTCCTCGTTCATGCTCATCCCACAATTGTACACCTTTTCCATTCCATACCTGGAAAAGTTCTTCAACTAATGGCCTTAGGTACACATCAATGTCGTTGCCGGGTTGCTTAGGGCCTTGGATGAGTAGTGGCATCATAATGAACTTGCATTTCATGAACAACCAAGGAGGAAGGTTATAGATACATAGAGTCACAAGCCAAGTGCTATGATTGCTTCTGTGCTCCCCCAAAGGATTAATGCCATCTGCACTTAAACCAAACCACACGTTCCTTGTGTCACCTGCAAAGTCCTCCCACTTTCTCTCAAATTTTCTCCACTGCGACCCGTCAGCAAGTGCTCTCAACTTACTGCCTTTCTTACAGTCTTTTCTGTGCCATTGCAACAACTTGGCATGATCTTTGTTTCTGAACAAACATTTTAACCGTGGTACTATAGGAGCATACCACATCACCTCGACAGGAACCCTCTTCCTAGGGCGCTCGCCCTTAACATCAACAGGGTCATCTCATCTGATCTTATACCGCAAGGCACTGCATACCGGACATGCGTTCAATTCCTCGTACTCACCATGGTAGAGGATGTAATCATTAGGGCATGCATGTATCTTATGCATCTCTAATCCTAGAGGGCAGAGAACCGTCTTTGCTCCGTACGTAGTGTCAAGCAATTCATTATCCTTTGGAAGATTATTCTTCATTATTTTCAGTAAGTTCTCAAATCCCTTGTCAGATAAACCATTCTCTGCCTTCCATTGCAGCAATTCCAGTGTGGTATCGAGCTTTGTGTTCACATCTTTGCATTTTGGATACAACCCTCTTTTGTGATCCTCTACCATGTGATCGAACTTCAACTTCTCGCTTTCACTTTTGCATTCTCTTTGTGCATCAATAATGACCCAGCGAAGATCATCATCGGGCACATCTGGTGCCTCTTGATCTTCAGCCTCCCCCGTTGAAGTATCATCGTATTCAAGGTACATAGTGTTGGGGAACGTTGCATGGGAAACAAAAAATTCCTATGCACACGCAAGATCTATCCATGGTGATGAGCATCTACGAGAGGGAGAGTGGATCTACATACCCTTGTAGATCGCTAAGCGGGAAGCGTTAGAAACGTGGTTGGTGTAGTCGGACGTCTTCGCGATCCAAATCGCCGAGCATCCCGCGATCTCATCACGATCCGTCCCGCGATCTAATGATGATCCGTCCCGCGAACTCATCACGATCCGTCCCGTGATCTCATCACGATCCTTCCCGCGATCTCGATCACGGTCCTTCCGATCTAGCGCCGAACGGACAGCACCTCCGCGTTCAGTACACGTACGGCTTGATGACGATCTCCGCCTTCTTGATCCAGCAAAAGGGGGCGGAGAGGTGGAAGAGTTCTCCGGTAGCGTGACGGTGCTCCGGCAATGGTGGTGGAGCTGTTCCGACAGGGCTTCGCCTAAGCACTGCAGAAAACCGATCTAGAAGAGAAACTATGCACTAGAGGAGAGGGCAACACGTGGCAGAAAATCTTGTGCAAAACCACTAGTATATATAGTAGGAGGGGAGGAGGAGGCCTGGCCCTCAGGGGACCAGCCCTAGGCTTCGGCCGAACCAGGAGGGAGGAGTCCTCCTCCTCCACTCCTAGTAGGATTAGGACTCCTTCCTCACTTGGCCCTTTTTTTTGCCTTTTTCCACCTTTTTCCTCTTGGGTCGAAATACCCCTCCCGATGGTCCCCCGACACACTACCGGCACTCCCAGTACACTACCGATGAGCCCGAAACTTTTCTGACGACCAAAATAGGACTTCCTATATATCAATATTTACCTCCGGACCATTCCGGAGCCCCTCATGATGTCCAGGATCTCATCCGGGGCTCCAAACAACCTTCGGTCACCACCATGCATAACTCTATACTACCGAAACGTCACCAAACTTAAGTGTGCAGACCCTGCGGGTTCGAGAACTATGTAGACATGACCGAGACACCTCTACGGTCAATAACCAATAGCGGGACCTAGATGCCCATATTGGTTCCTACATATTCTACGAAGATCTTTATCAGTCGAACCTCTATGTCAAGGATTCAGTTAATCCCGTATGATGTTCCCTTTGTTCTTCGGTATGTTACTTGCCTGAGATTCGATCGTCGGTATGTGTATACCTAGTTCAACCTCGTTACCGGCAAGTCTCTTTACTCGTTGCGTAATACAAGATCCCGTGGCTAACACTTAGTCACATTGCTTGCAAGGCTTATTGTGATGTTGTATCACCGAGTGGGCCCTAAGATACCTCTCCGTCACACTGAGTAACAAATCCCAGTCTTGATCCATGCCAACCCAACAGACACCCTTGGAGATACTTGTACTGCACCTTTATCGTCACCCAGTTACGTTGCGACGTTTGACACACACAAGGCACTCCTCCGGTGTCCGTGAGTTGCATGATCTCATGGTCATAGGAACATATACTTGACATGCAGAAAACAATAGCAATAAACTGACACGATCATATGCTACATTTGTAGTTTGGGTCTTGTCCATCACACCATTCTCCTAATGATGTGATCCCATTATCAAATGACATATCATGTCCATGGCTAGGAAACCTTAACCATCTTTGATCAACGAGCTAGTCTATTAGAGGCATACTAGGGACATGGTTTTGTCTATGTATCCACACTTGTATCTAAGTCTCCAATCAATACAATTATAGCATGGATAATAAACGATTATCATGAATAAGGAAATATGATAATAACTAATTTATTATTGCCTCTATGCAAGATTTGACTCATGGCTAACCTACACTACTCAATTTTAACCGTTTGTTTACATTTTAAATATCGCACACGAGCCCTCTAACTCCATAGCAATACACCACCATAGATTCACTTCCCTTTCCCGGGAGAGTGCCATCTACGGTACTCACACTTGTCTTGATATTTTTATGAGTATCCATTTGATTACCTATGAACAACATAAATTTTCCAAGTAGTCCATATCCGAGGACGCGGCTATTCGAATAGTTTCATACCCTACAGGGGTGTACTTCTTCACACACGCTCTCGCCACTTATCGCTATGTGCTCATAAAACCATGCACCTCGGCAACCTTCAAGCGGATGCCCAGCGAGGGAGTCGGCCAAGACCGTCAATTGTATAAGACCTCTAGTCCAGGCTATCGCCTATTTGAGACTGAACCCGCACGGAAGTCCGGCCAAAGTTTCCGCTTCGGCCCCAAACGATGTGCGCAGGGTTCCCAAGCCCACCATTCGGGTGACCCTTGGTACATCGTGCCACTGCCTACCGCGTCGTTGTTGGAAATATGCCCTAGATGCAATAATAAATTAGTTATTATCATATTTCCTTGTTCGTGATAATCATTTATTATCCATGCTATAATTGTATTAAATGGAAACACATTACATGTGTGGGTAAATAGATAACACTCTGTCCCTAGTATGCCTCTAGTGAACTAGCTCGTTGATCAAAGATGGTCAAGGTTTCCTAGCCATTGACATGTGATGTCATTTGATAACGGGATCACATCATTAGGAGAATGATGTGATGGACAAGACCCAAACTACAAACGTAGCGTATGATCGTGTCAGTTTATTGCTACTGTTTTCTGCATGTCAAAGTATGTGTTCCTATGACCATGAGATCATGCAACTCACTGACATCGGAGGAGTACCTTGTGTGTATCAAACGTCGCAACGTAACTGGGTGACTATAAAGATGCTCTACAGGTATCTTCGAGGGTGTTTGTTGAGTTGGCATGGATGAAGACTAGGATTTGTTACTCCATGTGACGGAGAGGTATCTCAGGGCCCACTCGGTAATACAACATCACAATAAGCCTTGCAAGCAATGTGACTAAGAGTTAGTCATGGGATCTTGTATTACAGAACGAGTAAAGAGACTTGCCGGTAACGAAGTTGAACTACGTATGGAGATACCGACGATCGAATCTCGGGCAAGTAACATACCGAAGAACAAAGGGAACATCATACGGGATTAACTGAATCCTTGACATAGAGGTTCGACCGATAAAGATCTTTGTAGAATATGTAGGAACCTATGTGGACATCCAGGTCCCGCCATTGGTTATTGACTGTAGAGGTGTCTCGGTCATGTTTACATAGTTCTCGAACCCGTAGGGTCTGCACACTTAAGGTTTGGTGACGTTTCGGTAGTATAGAGTTATGTATGGTGGTGACCGAAGTTTGTTCAGAGTCCCGGATGAGATCCCGTACGTCACGAGGAGCTCCGGAATGGTCCGGAGGTAAAGATTCATATATAGGAAGTCCTATTTTGGTCGTCGGAAAAGTTTCGGGCTCATCGGAAGTGTACCAGGAGTGCCGGTAGTGTACCGGGAGACCACCGGGAGGGGTATTTCGACGCAAGAGGCTTTATGGGCTGTGGGAGAGTAAATACCAGCCTTTTGTGGGCTGGTGTAAGTCCCACACAAGGCCCATGCATCTGGGAGAAAAATTCCAAAGGCAAAAAGGTGGAAAAAGGCCAAAAAAGGGAGGAATGCTAGTCCTACTAGGATTGGAGGAGGAGTCCTCCTCTCCTCCCCACTTTGGTCGACCCAAGGTCTGGCTTTTTGGCAGCCAAGACTCCTCCTCCTCTCCTCCTTTATATACTAGAGGATTTTAGGGTTTTGGCAAAGAATTATCAGCCACGTGCTACCCGTTCCTCTAGTGCATAGTTTCTCCTCTGGATCGGTTTTCTGCAGTGCTTAGGCGAAGCCCTGCCGGAATAGCTCCAACACCATCGCCGCAGCACTGTCACACTGTCGGAGAACTGTTCTACCTCTCCGCTCCCTCTTGCTGGATCAAGAAGGCGGAGATCATCATCAAGCTGTACGTGTGCTGAACGCGGAGGTGCCGTCCGTTCGGCGCTAGATCGGAAGGATTGTGATGAGATCGTGGGACGGATCATGATGAGTTCGCGGGACAGATCATGATGAGATCGCGGGACGGATTGTGATAAGTTTGCGGGACGGATCGTGATTGGATCGCGGGACGGATCGTGATGAGATCGCGGGACGCTTGGCGATTCGGATCGTGAAGACGTTCGACTACACCAACCGCATTTCTTAACGCTTCCCGCTTAGCGATCTACAAGGGTATGTAGATCCACTCTCCCTCTTCTAGATGCTCATCACCATGGATAGATCTTGCGTGTGCGTAGCAAAATTTTCTTTCCCATGCAACGTTCACCAACAGTGGCATCATGAGCTAGGTCTATGTGTCGATGAGATCTCGAGTAGAACACAAAAGGTTTGTGGGCATTGATGCTTAGTTTGCTTCCTCCCTTGGTCGGATTTTGGTTCAGCGTTATTATGAGATGAAGCAGCCCGGACCAACATTACTCGTATGCTTATGAGAGACCGGTTCCCTCGACCGCAACTTGTTGCATAGATGGCTTGCGGGTGCCAGTTTCTCTCACTTTAGTTGGATCGGATTTGACAAAGGCGGTCCTTGAAAAGGTTGAAAAGCAACTAGTGTATCACCGTTGTGGTTTTTGCGTAGATGAGAATTGTTCTATGTGATACGGCCAATTACATGATGTGATATATGTGATGTATGAGATGATCATCTGATGTATAGATTATCACGACTTGCATGTCGATGAGTATGGCAACCGGCAGGAGCCATAGGGTTGTCTTTAATTATCGTATGACCTGCGTGTCAATAATTAAGCACTATGTAATGCTTTACTTTATCGCTAAACGGTAGAAATAGTAGTAGAAGCATGGTGGGCGCGACAACCCCGATGGTGACACGTTGATGGAGATCAAGATGATGGAGACCATGGTGTCATGCCGGTGACGATGGAGATCATGCCAGTGCTTTCATGATGGAGATCAAAAGCACACGTTGATGGCTCCGGAATGGTTTCGGGCTCATCGGTAGTGTACCGGGAGTGCCGAATAGTGTACCGGGAGACCACCGGGAGGGGTATTTCGACCCAAGAGGCTTTATGTGCTATGGGAGAGTAAATACCAGCCTTTTGTGAGCTGGTGTAAGTCCCACACAAGTCCCATGCAGCTGGGAGAAAAAGCCCAAAGGGAAAAAGGTGGAAAAAGGCCAAAAAGGGAGGAATCCTAGTCCTACTAGGATTGGAGGAGGAGTCCTCCTCTCCTCCCCACTTTGGTCGACCCAAGGGCTGGCTTTTTGGCAGCCAAGACTCCTCCTCCTCTCCTCCTATATATACTAGAGGATTTTAGGGTTTTGGCACAGAATTTTCAGCCACGTGCTACCCGTTCCTCTAGTGCATAGTTTCTCATCTAGATCTGTTTTCTGCAGTGCTTAGGCGAAGCCCTGCCAGAATAGCTCCACCACCATCACCACAGCGCTGTCACGCTGCCGGAGAACTCTTCTACCTCTCCGCTCCCTCTTGCTGGATCAAGAAGGCGGAGATCATCATCAAGCTGTACGTGTGCTGAACGCGGAGGTGCCGTCCGTTCGGCGCTAGATCGGAAGGATCGTGATGAGATCGCGGGACGGATCGTGATGAGTTTACGGGACGGATCGTGATGAGATCACGGGACGAATCGTGGTGAGTTCGCGGGACGGATCGTGATTGGATCGCGGGACAGATCATGATGAGATCGCGGGACGCTCGGCGATTTGGATCGCGAAGACGTTCGACTACAGCAACCGCGTTTCTTAACGCTTCCCGCTTAGCGATCTACAAGGGTATGTAGATCCACTCTCCCTCTCATAGATGCTCATCACCATGGATAGATCCTGCATGTGCGTAGGAAATTTTTTGTTTCCCATGCAACGTTCACCAACAGTGGCATCATGAGCTAGGTCTATGTGTCGATGAGATCTCGAGTAGAACACAAAAGGTTTGTGGGCATTGATGCTTAGATTGCTTCCTCCCTTGGTCGGATTTTGGTTCAGCGTTATTATGAGATGAAGCAGCCCGGACCAACATTACTCGTATGCTTATGAGAGACCGGTTCCCTCGACCGCAACTTGTTGCATAGATGGCTTGCGGGTGCCAGTTTCTCTCACTTTAGTTGGATCGGATTTGACAAAGGCGGTCCTTGAAAAGGTTGAAAAGCAACTAGTGTATCACCGTTGTGGTTTTTGCGTAGATGAGAATTGTTCTGTGTGATATGGCCAATTACATGATGTGATATATGTGATGTATGAGATGATCATCTGATGTATAGATTATCACGACTTGCATGTCGATGAGTATGGCAACCGGCAGGAGCCATAGGGTTGTCTTTAATTATCGTATGACCTGCGTGTCAATAATTAAGCACTATGTAATGCTTTACTTTATCGCTAAACGGTAGAAATAGTAGTAGAAGCATGGTGGGCGCGACAACCCCGATGGTGACACGTTGATGGAGATCAAGATGATGGAGACCATGGTGTCATGCCGGTGACGATGGAGATCATGCCGGTGCTTTCATGATGGAGATCAAAAGCACACGTTGATGGCTCCGGAATGGTTTCGGGCTCATCGGTAGTGTACCGGGAGTGCCGAATAGTGTACCGGGAGACCACCGGGAGGGGTATTTCGACCCAAGAGGCTTTATGTGCTATGGGAGAGTAAATACCAGCCTTTTGTGAGCTGGTGTAAGTCCCACACAAGTCCCATGCAGCTGGGAGAAAAAGCCCAAAGGGAAAAAGGTGGAAAAAGGCCAAAAAGGGAGGAATCCTAGTCCTACTAGGATTGGAGGAGGAGTCCTCCTCTCCTCCCCGCTTTGGTCGACCCAAGGGCTGGCTTTTTGGCAGCCAAGACTCCTCCTCCTCTCCTCCTATATATACTAGAGGATTTTAGGGTTTTGGCACAGAATTTTCAGCCACGTGCTACCCGTTCCTCTAGTGCATAGTTTCTCATCTAGATCTGTTTTCTGCAGTGCTTAGGCGAAGCCCTGCCGGAATAGCTCCACCACCATCACCACAGCGCTGTCACGCTGCCGGAGAACTCTTCTACCTCTCCGCTCCCTCTTGCTGGATCAAGAAGGCGGAGATCATCATCAAGCTGTACGTGTGCTGAACGCGGAGGTGCCGTCCGTTCGGCGCTAGATCGGAAGGATCGTGATGAGATTGCGGGACGGATCGTGATGAGTTCACGGGACGGATCGTGATGAGATCACGGGACGAATCGTGGTGAGTTCGCGGGACGGATCGTGATTGGATCGCGGGACAGATCATGATGAGATCGCGGGACGCTCGGCGATTTGGATCGCGAAGACGTTCGACTACAGCAACCGCGTTTCTTAACGCTTCCCGCTTAGCGATCTACAAGGGTATGTAGATCCACTCTCCCTCTCATAGATGCTCATCACCATGGATAGATCCTGCATGTGCGTAGGAAATTTTTTGTTTCCCATGCAACGTTCACCAACAGTGGCATCATGAGCTAGGTCTATGTGTCGATGAGATCTCGAGTAGAACACAAAAGGTTTGTGGGCATTGATGCTAAGATTGCTTCCTCCCTTGGTCGGATTTTGGTTCAGCGGTATTGTGAGATGAAGCGGCCCGGACCAACATTACTCGTACACTTACGAGAGACTGGTTCCCTCGACCGAGACTTGTTGCATAGATGACTTGCGGGTGCCAGTTTCTCTCACTTTAGTTGGATCGGATTCGACAAAGGCGGTCCTTGAGAAGGTTGAAAAGCAACTAGTCTATCACCATTGTGGTTTTTGCGTAGATGAGAATTATTCTTGCTAGATACCCGTAGCAGCCACGTAAAACATGCAACAACAATTAGACGACGTCTAACTTGTTTTTGCAGGGTATGTTGTGATGTGATATGGCCAATTACATAATGTGATATATGTGATGTATGAGATGATCATCTGATGTATAGATTATCACGACTTGCATGTCGATGAGTATGGCAACCGGCAGGAGACATAGGGTTGTCTTTAATTATTGTATGACCTACGTGTCAATCATTAAGCGCTATGTAATGATTTACTTTATCGCTAAACGGTAGCAATAGTAGTAGAAGCATGGTGGGCGCGACAACCCCGATGGCGACACATTGATGGAGATCAAGATGATGGAGATCATGGTGTCATGCCGGTGACGATGGAGATCATGCCGGTGCTTTCATGATGGAGATCAAAAGCACAAGTTCATGGCCATATCATGTCACTTGTGATTTGCATGTGATGTTAATCCTTTTATGCACCTTGTTTTGCTTAGGACGACGGTAGCATTATAAGGTGACCCCTCACTTAATTTCAAGATAAATTGTGTTCTCCCCGAGTGTGCACCGTTGCGAAAGTTCTTCGTGTCGAGACACCACGTGATGATCGGGTGTGATAGACTCTACGTTCACATACAACGGGTGCAAGTCAGTGTTGCGCATGTAGAAAACTTGGGTTAAACTTGACGAGCCTAGCATGTACAGACATGGCCTTGGAACACAAGAGACCAAAAGGTTGAACATGAGTCATATAGTAGATATGATCAACATGATGATGTTCACCATTGTAACCACCTCAACTCACGTGATGATCGGACTTGAGTTGGTGAATTTGGATCATGTATCACTTGAATGACCGAAGGGATGTCAATTTGAGTGGGAGTTCTTAAGTAATATGATTAATTGAACTCATTATCATGAACATAGTGAGTAGTGTCTTTGCAAACTGTGTTGTAGATTACTAGCTCACGCTGTAGCTCCCTTGTATTTTTATATGTTTCTAGAGAAATAGAGTTGATAGATGATGGTAGCAATATTGCGGACTGGCTCCGTGATCTGAGGATTGTCCTCGTTGCTGCACAGAAGGCTTATGTCCTTAATGCACCGCTCGGTGCGCCAACCCCTCTAGCATTGTCTGTAGATGTTGTGAACATCTGACAGGCACGTTCGGATGACTACTTGATAGTTTAGTGCGTCATGCATTACAACTTAGAATTGAGGCTCCGAAATGTTTTGAACGTCACAGAACATATGAGATGTTCTAAGAGCTGAAATTAGGATCTCAGGCTCATGCCCGTGTTGCGAGATATGAGATCTCCAACAAGATTATTTGCCTGTAATATGAAAGAGAATAGCTCAATCGTTGAGCAAGTGCTCAGATTGTCTGGGTGCAACAATCGCTTGAATCGAGTGGGAGTTGATCTTCCAGATAAGATAGTGATTGATATAGTTCTCCAAGTCACTGTCACTAAGCTACTAGACCTTGGTGATGAACTATAAAATGCTAGGGATAGAAATAATGATCCCTGAGCTGTTCGCGATGTTTGATACCGCGAAGGTAGAAATCAAGAAGGAGCATCAAGTGTTGATGGTTAGTATAACCACTAGTTTCGAGAAGGGCAAGGGCAAGGAGGGAAACTTCATGGATGGCAAGTAAGTTGCTGCTTCAGTGAAGCAACCCAAAGTTGAACCCAAAACCAAGACTAAGTGCTTCAATTATGAGGAGAGAGGTCGCTGAAGCGGAACAACCCTAGATACATGGTAGATAAGAAGGCTGGCAACGTCGACAGAAGTATATTTGATATACGTGTTATTGATGTGTACCTTGCTTGTACTCCTAGTAGCACCTGGGTATTGGATACCGGTTCGGTTGCTAAATGTTAGTAACTCGAAATAAAAGCTAGGGAATAAACGGAGAACTAGCTAAGTGTGAGGTGAGGATGTGTTGGAAATGTTTCCAAGGTTGATGTGATCAACATCGCACGCTCTCTCTACCTTCGAGATTAGTGACGAACCTAAATAAATGTTATTTGGTGTTTTTGTATTGAGCATGAACGTGATTAGATCATGTTCATTGCAACATGGTTATTCATTTAAGTTAGAGAATAATGGTTATTCTATTTACATGAATAATACCTTCAACGGTCATGCACCCAGTCAGAATGGTTTGTTGAAACTTGATCATAGTAATACACATGTTCATAACATTGATGCCAAAGATATACAAAGTTAATAATAATAGTACCACATACTTGTGGCACTGCCGCTAAATGTCATATTGGTATAAAACGCATGAAGAAACTCCATGCAGATGGATCTTTGGACTCATTCGATTTCGAATTGCTGGAGACATGCGAACCATGCCTCTTGGTCAAGATGACTAAGGACCCCGTTTTCTGTTTTGATGAAGCGGGCAAGTGATATATTGGAAATGATACATGTTGATGTATGCAATCCAATGAGTCTTGTAGCGTGCGGTGGATATCATTATTTTCTTACCTTCACTGATGATTTGAGTAGATATAGTGTATATTTACTTAATGAAACACAAGTCTGAATCGTTTGAAAGGTTCAAGCAAATTCAGAGTGAAGTTTAAGATCATCGTGACAAGAAGATAAAAATGTTTGCGATATGATCGTGGAGGTGAATATCTGAGTTACGAGTTTGGCATACAACTTTAGACAATGTGAAAGTTGTTTGACAACTCACGCCACCTGGAACACCATAGTGTGATGGTGTGTCCGAACGTCATAGTCGTGCTCTATTGGATATGGTGCATGCTATGATGTCTATTATCGTTTTGTTACTATAATTTTTGGGTTATGCATTAGAGACAACTACATTCAATTTAAATAGGGCACCATCTAAATCCGTTGAGATGACACCGTGTGAACTATGGTTTGATAGAAACCTAAGCTGTCATTTCTTAATGTTTGGGGCTGCGACGCTTGTGTGGAAAATGTTTTCACCTAATGAGCTTGAACCCAAAGCGGACAAATGCATCTTCATAGAATACCCTAAGAACAGTTGGGTGAACCTTCTATCTCAGATCCAAGCATAAAATGTTTGTTGCTAAAACCGGGTCCTTTCTCGAGAAAGGGTTTCTCTTGAAAGAATTGAGTGGGAGGAGGATAGAACTTGATGAGGTTGTTGAACCTCTGCTTCAACCAGAAAGTAGCACAACGCAGAAAGATGTTTCTGTGAAGTCTACGTTAGTTGAAGAGGAAGTTAATGATGATGATCATGAAGCTTCGGATCAAGTTACTATCGACCTACGAGGAAAATAGAGCTTGATGAGGTAATTGAACCTTTACTTCAACCAGAAAGGAGCGCAACACAGAAAGAGGTTTCTGTGAAGCCTACGTCAGTTGAAGAGGAAGTTAATGATGATGATCATGAAGCTTCGGATCAAGTTACTATCGAACTTCACAGGTCGACAAGGACGTGTACTGCTACCGAGCGGTACGACAACCCTGTCTTGGAGGTCATGTTGTTGGACAACGATGAACCTACAAACTATGGAGAAGCGATGATGGGTCCAGAAACCAACAAATGGTTAGAGGCCATGAAATCCGAGAAAGGATCCATGTATGAAAACCAAGTATAGACTTTGGTAGACTTTCTCGTTGGACGGCAGGTCGCTGAGTACAAATGGACTTTTAAAATGAAGACAGACGCTGATGGTAAATGTCACCATTTATAAAGCTCGACTTGTCGCAAAGAAGTTTGTGGCAAGTTCAAGGAGTTGACTGCGATGGGACTTTCTCACTCGTAGCGATGCTAAAGTCTGTTGGAATTAAGTTAGCAGTTGCTGCATTTTTCAATTATGAAATCTGGCAGATGGATGCCAAAACATCGTTTCCTTCCTTAAGGAAAGGTTGTATGAGATACAACCAGAAGGTTTTGTCAGTCCTAAGGATGCTAAAAGGTTTGAGAGCTTCAGTGATTCTTCTATGAACTGAAGCAAGCATCTCGGAGTTGGAATATACACTTTGATGAGGTGATCAAAGTTTTTGAGTCTATACAAAGTTTACAAGAAACTTGTATTTTCAATAAAGTGAGTGGGAGCACTATAGAGTTTCTAATAATTATATGTGGATGACATACTGCTATTCGGAAATGATGTAGAATTTCTGGAGAGCATAAATGGTTGTTTGAAAAGAGTTTTTTCAAAGGAAGACCTGGATAAAGCTACCTAATTGTTGAGCATCAAGATCTATAAAGATAGATCAGGATGTTTGATAAGACTTTCAATGAGTACATACCTTGACAAGATTTTGAAAGAGTTCAAAATGGATTAGTCAGAGAGAAGTGTTCTCGCCTGCTTTATAAGGTATGAAGTTGAGTGAGACTCAAAGCTCGACCACGGCAGAAGAAAGAGAAAGGACGAATGTCGTCCCCTATGCCTTAGCCATAGGTTCTGTATAGTATGCCATGTTGTGTACCACACCTGTGTGTGCCTTGTCATGAGTCTGTCAAGGGGTACAAGAGTAATCCAGGAGTGGATCACTGGACAATGGTCAAGATTATCCTTAGTAACTAAAAACTAAGGAGATGTTTCTCGATTATGGAGGTGATAAAGAGTTCGTCGTAAAGAGTTACGTCGATGCAAGCTTTAACACCAATCCGGATAACTCGTAGTAGCAATCTGGATACGTATAGTAGGAGCAGCCATTTGGAATAGTACCAAGTGTGGTGGCAGTGTTTATAGTTTGGCATAGACATTTGCAAACTACACACGGATCTGAATGTCCCAGACCCGTTGACTATAAGACCTCTCTCACATGCAAAGCATGATCGAGCCCCAAAACTCATTGGGTGTTAGATTCATAACAATGCGAATCACATGGTGATGTGAACTAGATTATTGACTCTAGTGCAAGTGGGAGACTGTTGGAAATATGCCCTAGAGGCAATAATAAATTACTCATTATCATATTTTCTTCTTCGTGATAATCATTTATTATCCAGGCTATAATTGTATTTTATGGAAACACATTACATGCGTGGGTAAATAGACAACACTCTGTCCCTAGTATGCCTCTAGTGAACTAGCTCGTTGATCAAAGATGGTCAAGGTTTCCTAGCCATTGACATGTGATGTCATTTGATAACGGGATCACATCATTAGGAGAATGATGTGATGGACAAGAACCAAACTAGAAACGTAGCATATGATCGTGTCAGTTTATTGCTACTGTTTTCTGCATGTCAAAGTATGTGTTCCTATGACCATGAGATCATGCAACTCACTGACATCGGAGGAGTACCTTGTGTGTATCAAACATCGCAATGTAACTGGGTGACTATAAAGGTGCTCTACAGGTATCTCCGAGGGTATCTGTTGAGTTGGCATGGATCAAGACTGGGATTTGTTACTCCATGTGACGAAGAGGTATCTCAGGGCCCACTCGGTAATACAACATCACAATAAGCTTTGCAGGCAATGTGACTAAGTGTTAGTCACGGGATCTTGTATTACGGAACGAGTAAAGAGACTTTCCGGTAACGAGGTTGAACTAGGTATGGAGATACCGATGATCGAATCTCGGGCAAGTAACATACCGAAGAACAAAGCGAACATCATACGAGATTAACTGAATCCTTGACATAGAGGTTCGACCGATAAAGATCTTCGTAGAATATGTAGGAACCTATGTGGACATCCAGATTCCGGACGTCACGAGGAGCTCCGGAATGGTTTCGGGCTCATCGGTAGTGTACCGGGAGTGCCGAATAGTGTACCGGGAGACCACCGGGAGGGGTATTTCGACCCAAGAGGCTTTATGTGCTATGGGAGAGTAAATACCAGCCTTTTGTGATCTGGTGTAAGTCCCACACAAGTCCCATGCAGCTGGGAGAAAAAGCCCAAAGGGAAAAAGGTGGAAAAAGGCCAAAAAGGGAGGAATCCTAGTCCTACTAGGATTGGAGGAGGAGTCCTCCTCTCCTCCCCACTTTGGTCGACCCAAGGGCTGGCTTTTTGGCAGCCAAGACTCCTCCTCCTCTCCTCCTATATATACTAGAGGATTTTAGGGTTTTGGCACAGAATTTTCAGCCACGTGCTACCCGTTCCTCTAGTGCATAGTTTCTCATCTAGATCTGTTTTCTGCAGTGCTTAGGCGAAGCCCTGCCGGAATAGCTCCACCACCATCACCACAGCGCTGTCACGCTGCCGGAGAACTCTTCTACCTCTCCGCTCCCTCTTGCTGGATCAAGAAGGCGGAGATCATCATCAAGCTGTACGTGTGCTGAACGCGGAGGTGCCGTCCGTTCGGCGCTAGATCGGAAGGATCGTGATGAGATCGCGGGACGGATCGTGATGAGTTCACGGGACGGATCGTGATGAGATCACGGGACGAATCGTGGTGAGTTCGCGGGACGGATCGTGATTGGATCGCGGGACAGATCATGATGAGATCGCGGGACGCTCGGCGATTTGGATCGCGAAGACGTTCGACTACAGCAACCGCGTTTCTTAACGCTTCCCGCTTAGCGATCTACAAGGGTATGTAGATCCACTCTCCCTCTCATAGATGCTCATCACCATGGATAGATCCTGCATGTGCGTAGGAAATTTTTTGTTTCCCATGCAACGTTCACCAACAGTGGCATCATGAGCTAGGTCTATGTGTCGATGAGATCTCGAGTAGAACACAAAAGGTTTGTGGGCATTGATGCTAAGATTGCTTCCTCCCTTGGTCGGATTTTGGTTCAGCGGTATTGTGAGATGAAGCGGCCCGGACCAACATTACTCGTACACTTACGAGAGACTGGTTCCCTCGACCGAGACTTGTTGCATAGATGACTTGCGGGTGCCAGTTTCTCTCACTTTAGTTGGATCGGATTCGACAAAGGCGGTCCTTGAGAAGGTTGAAAAGCAACTAGTCTATCACCGTTGTGGTTTTTGCGTAGATGAGAATTATTCTTGCTAGATACCCGTAGCAGCCACGTAAAACATGCAACAACAATTAGACGACGTCTAACTTGTTTTTGCAGGGTATGTTGTGATGTGATATGGCCAATTACATGATGTGATATATGTGATGTATGAGATGATCATCTGATGTATAGATTATCACGACTTGCATGTCGATGAGTATGGCAACCGGCAGGAGCCATAGGGTTGTCTTTAATTATTGTATGACCTACGTGTCAATCATTAAGCGCTATGTAATGATTTACTTTATCGCTAAACGGTAGCAATAGTAGTAGAAGCATGGTGGGCGCGACAACCCCGATGGCGACACATTGATGGAGATCAAGATGATGGAGATCATGGTGTCATGCCGGTGACGATGGAGATCATGCCGGTGCTTTCATGATGGAGATCAAAAGCACAAGTTCATGGCCATATCATGTCACTTGTGATTTGCATGTGATGTTAATCCTTTTATGCACCTTGTTTTGCTTAGGACGACGGTAGCATTATAAGGTGACCCCTCACTTAATTTCAAGATAAATTGTGTTCTCCCCGAGTGTGCACCGTTGCGAAAGTTCTTCGTGTCGAGACACCACGTGATGATCGGGTGTGATAGACTCTACGTTCACATACAACGGGTGCAAGCCAGTGTTGCACATGCAGAACACTCGGGTTAAACTTGACGAGCCTAGCATGTACAGACATGGCCTCGGAACACAAGAGACCGAAAGGTTGAACATGAGTCATATAGTAGATATGATCAACATGATGATGTTCACCATTGTAACCACCTCAACTCACGTGATGATCGGACTTGAGTTGGTGAATTTGGATCATGTATCACTCGAATGACCGGAGGGATGTCAATTTGAGTGGGAGTTCTTAAGTAATATGATTAATTGAACTCATTATCATGAACATAGTGAGTAGTGCCTTTGCAAACTGTGTTGTAGATAACTAGCTCACGTTGTAGCTCCCTTGTATTTTTATATGTTTCTAGAGAAATAGAGTTGATAGATGATGGTAGCAATATTGCGGACTGGCTCCGTATCTCAGGATTGTCCTCGTTGCTACACAGAAGGCTTATGTCCTTAATGCACCGCTCGGTGCGCCAACCCCTCTAGTATCGTCTGTAGATGTTGTGAACATCTGACAGGCACGTTCGGATGACTACTTGATAGTTTAGTGCGTCATGCATTACAGCTTAGAATTGAGGCTCCGAAATGTTTTGAACGTCACAGAACATATGAGATGTTCTAAGAGCTAAAATTAGGATCTCAGGCTCATGCCCGTGTTGCGAGATATGAGATCTCCAACAAGATTCTTTGCTTGTAATATGAAAGAGAATAGCTCAATCGTTGAGCATGTGCTCAGATTGTCTGGGTGCTACAATCGCTTGAATCGAGTGGGAGTTGATCTTCCAGATAAGATAGTGATTGATATAGTTCTCCAAGTCACTGTCACTAAGCTAGTAGAACTTGGTGATGAACTATAAAATGCTAGGGATAGAAATAATGATCCCTGAGCTGTTCGCGATGTTTGACACCGCGAAGGTAGAAATCAAGAAGGAGCATCAAGTGTTGATGGTTAGTATAACCACTAGTTTCGAGAAGGGCAAGGGCAAGGAGGGATACTTCATGGATGGCAAGTAAGTTGCTGCTTCAATGAAGCAACCCAAAGTTGAACCCAAAACCGATACTAAGTGCTTAAATTATGAGGAGAGAGGTCGCTGAAGCGGAACAACCCTAGATACATGGTAGATAAGAAGGCTGGCAACGTCGACAGAAGTATATTTGATATACGTGTTATTGGTGTGTACCTTGCTTGTACTCCTAGTAGCACCTGGGTATTGGATACCGGTTCGGTTGCTAAATGTTAGTAACTCGAAATAAAAGCTAGGGAATAAACGGAGAACTAGCTAAGTGTGAGGTGACGATGTGTGTTGGAAATGTTTCCAAGGTTGATGTGATCAACATCGCACGCTCTCTCTACCTTCGAGATTAGTGATGAACCTCAATAAATGTTATTTGGTGTTTTTGCGTTGAGCATGAACGTGATTAGATCATGTTCATTGCAACACGGTTATTCATTTAAGTTAGAGAATAATGGTTATTCTATTTACATGAATAATACCTTCAACGGTCATGCACCCAGTCAGAATGGTTTGTTGAAACTTGATCATAGTAATACACATGTTCATAACAATGATGCCAAAGATATACAAAGTTAATAATAATAGTACCACATACTTGTGGCACTGCCGCTAAATGTCATATTGGTATAAAACGCATGAAGAAACTCCATGCTGATGGATCTTTGGACTCATTCGATTTCGAATTGGTTGAGACATGCGGACCATGCCTTTTGGGTAAGACGACTAAACCCCGTTTCCGGCTTGATGGAACGGGCAAGTGACTTATTGGAAACAATACTTGTTGATGTATACGGTCCAATGAGTGTCTGTAGCGTGCGGTGGATATCATTATTTTCTCACCTTCACTATGATTATGGAGGTGATAAAGAGTTCATCGTAAAGAGTTACGTCGATGCAAGCTTTTAACACCAATCCGGATAACTTGTAGTAGCAATCTGGATACGTATAGTAGGAGCAGCCATTTGGAATAGTACCAAGTGTGGTAGCAGTGTTTACCGTTTGGCATAGAGATTTGCAAAGTACACACGGATCTGAATGTCCCAGACCCGTTGACTATAAGACCTCTCTCACATGCAAAGCATGATCGAGCCCCAGAACTCATTGGGTGTTAGATTCATAACAATGCGATCACATGGTGATGTGAACTAGATTATTGACTCTAGTGCAAGTGGGAGACTGTTGGAAATATGCCCTAGAGGCAATAATAAATTAGTTATTATCATATTTCCTTGTTCGTGATAATTGTTTATTATCCATGCTATAATTGTATTTAATGGAAACACATTACATGTGTGGGTAAATAGACAACACTCTGTCCCTAGTATGCCTCTAGTGAACTAGCTCATTGATCAAAGATGGTCAAGGTTTCCTAGCCATTGACATGTGATGTCATTTGATAACGGGATCACATCATTAGGAGAATGATGTGATGGACAAGACCCAAACTACAAACGTAGCATATGATCGTGTCAGTTTATTGCTACTGTTTTCTGCATGTCAAAGTATGTGTTCCTTTGACCATGAGATCATGCAACTCACTGACATCGGAGGAGTACCTTGTGTGTATCAAACGTCGCAACGTAACTGGGTGACTATAAAGGTGCTCAACAGGTATTTCCAAGGGTGTCTGTTGAGTTGGCATGGATCAAGACTGGGATTTGTTACTCCATGTGACGGAGAGGTATCTCAGGGCCCACTCGGTAATACAACATCACAATAAGCCTTGCAAGCAATGTGACTATGTGTTAGTCATGGGATCTTGTATTACGGAACGAGTAAAGAGACTTGCCGGTAACGAGGTTGAACTAGGTATGGAGATACCGACGATCGAATCTTGAGCAAGTAACATACCGAAGAACAAAGGGAACATCCTACGGGATTAACTGAATCCTTGACATAGAGGTTCGACCAATAAAGATCTTCATAGAATATGTAGGAACCTATGTGGACATCCAGGTCATGCCAATGATTATTGACTGTAGAGGTGTCTCGGTCATGTCTACATAGTTCTCGAACCCGTAGGGTCTGCACACTTAAGGTTTGGTGACGTTTCGGTAGTATAGAGTTATGTATGGTGGTGACCGAAGTTTGTTCAGTGTCCCGGATGAGATCTCGGATGTCACGAGGAGCTTTGTAATGGTCCGGAGGTAAAGATTCATATATAGGAAGTTCTATTTTGGTCGCCGGAAAAGTTTCGGGCTCATCGGTAGTGTACCGGGAGTGCCGGTAGTGTACCGGGAGACCACCGGGAGGGGTATTTCGACCCAAGAGGCTTCATGGGCTGTGGGAGAGTAAATACTAGCCTTTTGTGGGCTGGTGTAAGTCCCACACAAGGCCCATGCAGCTGGGAGAAAAAGCCCAAAGGGAAAAAGGTGGAAAAAGGCCAAAAAGGGAGGAATCCTAGTCCTACTAGGATTGGAGGAGGAGTCCTCCTCTCCTCCCCACTTTGGTCGACCCAAGGGCTGGCTTTTTGGCAGCCAAGACTCCTCCTCCTCTCCTCCTATATATACTAGAGGATTTTAGGGTTTTGGCACAGAATTTTCAGCCACGTGCTACCCGTTCCTCTAGTGCATAGTTTCTCATCTAGATCTGTTTTCTGCAGTGCTTAGGCGAAGCCCTGCCGGAATAGCTCCACCACCATCACCACAGCGCTGTCACGCTGCCGGAGAACTCTTCTACCTCTCCGCTCCCTCTTGCTGGATCAAGAAGGCGGAGATCATCATCAAGCTGTACGTGTGCTGAACGCGGAGGTGCCGTCCATTCGGCGCTAGATCGGAAGGATCGTGATGAGATCGCGGGACGGATCGTGATGAGTTCACGGGACGGATCGTGATGAGATCACGGGACGAATCGTGGTGAGTTCGCGGGACGGATCGTGATTGGATCGCGGGACAGATCATGATGAGATCGCGGGACGGATCGTGATGAGATCGCGGGACGCTCGGCGATTTGGATTGCGAAGACGTTCGACAACACCAACCGCGTTTCTTAACACTTCCCGCTTAGCGATCTACAAGGGTATGTAGATCCACTCTCCCTCTCGTAGATGCTCATCACCATGGATAGATCTTGCGTGTGCGTAGGAAATTTTTTGTTTCCCATGCAACGTTCACCAACAGTCGTAACCCATCCCTAGGGTCAACGCTACGCATGTCCTCCAGCATGCTATAAACACCAGAAACTACTTGCAACTCCTGGACTCAGGACTAAGCGACTGATAAGTCGAGAGGGGTCGAGTTACCGGAACTCAATGTGTGGTAGTAGCTAGTCTTGGATCACAAACACGGAACTCAGTTCCTAAGAACGGTCCCAATGATACAACCCGCTATGTACTCCTACATAGCCTCTCATCGCTACCTTTACCAAATCGAGTTCATCATAATATCATCACATCGGAACAACATTGATTCACTCAGTTCATCACCCAGATGAAACTGACCTGACACAACTCTAAGCATAGCAAGCATAGTAGGCAAAGTAAGCTAAGCACATCATGGCACAAGCATCTACCAGGTATGCTAGGTTTCAAGGTTTAGCTATTTACTGTGACAATGTGAGGTTATGCAACAGAATAGGATCATCTACCGTGTATGACTGACATGTGATCGGTTGCCCTAATGCAATAAACAAGAGCAGGAGCGAGAGGGTGGGATATTATCGGAATGATCCAAGGGGTTGCTTGCCTTGCTGGGAAGCTGAAGGGTTCTCTCCTTCGTCGGGATACTCAGAGGTATCCTCAGGAGCAGGGCCTACCGCAATGCAGATAAGAAACAATCAACACACGCAAGTGCAACAATATGATGCATGATCATGGCATGATAACATGTATGGATGAGTTCATGCAACTAGTGATCATGTTGATTTGAAATGAATTTGAATATAGGTTAAAAATTGTTCTTCATTTCAATTACCAAATACTAACCTATTAGTAAATGTCAATGTTCACCTATTTAAATTGCTCTAACCTGCATGACAATAGCACCATTGGATTCATTGGATTTTTATGATAATTTTTCATATATAAATTATTTTCATCTGATTTACAGATTAATTTATATGAATTTTTGAAGTTTTGAATAATTTCTGGAATTATTTTTAAACTAGAAAATAGAAAAATGACGTTAGCCTGACGTCACTGAGACACCAGCTGGTCAGCTGACCAGGCCAGGTCAAACCTGACGTGCGGGGCCCGCACGTTAGTGGCCCAGGCCCAACCTTCGTGCTGACCAGGGTTTGGCCCCACCCTGGGGCCCACTGGTCAATGGCAGGGGCTAGCTAATCAGGGCTGATTAGCCCCCTAATGGCGGCCACGTCGACACCCACCAGAGAGGGGCCGGCAGCGACCAAATCAGCGGCGGCGACTCGCCAAAGTTGGCCGGAAACATGCCACAGAGCACGGTTTCGCGCGCCAAAACCATCTACATGACGCCCACGCGCATCCGCGTCGATTGGGGCTAGCCTAGGGGCTCGGGGTGGTCTACAACAACGACGGCGACGACATGGGCGACCGTCGAAGCTCGGGCAAGAAGGGTGCAACGTCTACGGGGCATGGGAGAGAAAGGGAAGAAGGGGAGGAGCACCAGCGACTCACCGCGGTTCTAGCTGAGGCGACGGGGAGGTTGGAGGAGGTCCGGACGGGGCAGATTGTCACGGCGGGGCTTCGGTGGCCAGCGGGGAGGAACAGCGATGGCGCGCGTAGAAAAGCTCCCGGCGTCGGCTGGCTTCATAGGGAGGACGAGAAGGTCGTGGTGGGGCTATTGGTGGGCTCGGAAAAGCGCAGGGGAGGCTAGCGCGACGGCGGCGAGCTCGAGCAAAGCTTGGCTATGGCGAAGCAGGGGGAGAATGAGAGCGAGAGAGAGAGAGCTCGCAAGGGAGAGGGATAGGAGAAAGAGGCCATGACGAGGGCTTCGCGCTGGCGCCCTCCCAGCCCTCCAGGCCAGCAGCCAGGCAAGGAGGAGGTGGCCTGCGTGTGCCCGCGTGCGGTGAATGCATGCCCCTGTCCTCTTGGTGAGAGGACAGGGATGACTGGCCATGGGCCAGGTGGGCCAGCCTGGCCTGGGCTTTTCCCTTCTTTTCCTTTTTATTTCTTTTTGTTTTCCATTTTCGGACATGTGTTTAATTCTTTTGCAGGTACAAAATGCCAATTAAAATATCCCAAATATTTTATAAACTAAAGTTTGAATATTTCAAACTTATCTGAAAAGTTTTAGGTTATTTTGAAAACAAAAATAATGATAGTGCTTTATTTAATGATTTTAGAAGCTTTATCAATTATTTTTGAATTGCTTTGATTGTTGAAATAATTAAAATGATCCCTGTTATATTCATGTCCAATTTTACCAGACATAGGGAACATTTTTAGTGGGCATTTTGGATTTGTTGAGTTTTCACCTGAATTGGTTTGATTCAAAGTGAGCTTAGGGTTTCTTTTTGTTCCCCATTTCATGTTGATGCAAATGGATTAAAACATGGTGCAAACACATGCTATACTAGGACACCTAGCTAGGGATGTAACAACTCACCCCACTCAAAAGAATCTCGTCCCGAGATTTTGAAGTCGTCGGGAAGAGCGCGGGGTACTCTAGTCGAAGACGATCTTCTCTTTCCCATGTCGCCTCCTTTTCCGAATGGTGTGACCACTAAACCTGGAGAAACTTGATGTTTCGATGCCGAGTGGTACGCTCAGCTTGATCAAGAATACAAACAGGGTATTCTCGATATGTAAGGTTATCTTGGAGATCAAGCGCTTCGTGGTCTACTTCACGGACAGGATCCGAGAAGCAACCCCTGAGTTGCGAGACGTGGAAGACATCATGAACCTTGGAAAGATGCGGTGGAAGTTCCAATTGGTAGACAACCTCTCCTCGTTTAGCAAGAATGCAAAAAGGTTTGATGTAACGAGGAGCCAACTTGCCCTTGATACCGAATCGATGGGTACCCTTCAGAGGTGTAACCCGAAGGTAAGCCTTCTCGTCAACCTCATAGGTCACAGCCTTATGATGACGATCATATTGGCTCTTTTGACGAGATTGGGCTGTTTTCAACTTTTCACGAATAATGCGAACTAGCTCCTCTGCATCCTGGATCATATCCGGACCAAAGAGTTGCCTCTCTCCGGTTTCTGTCCAGTTAAGAGGTGTTCGACACCTTCGTCCATAGAGAACTTCAAAAGGGGCTTTTCCCAAGCTTGATTGATAACTATTGTTATAAGCAAATTCGGCAAATGGAAGACACTTCTCCCAGTTCGTACCGAAAGATATAACACAAGCTCGGAGCATGTCTTCAAGGATTTGATTGACTCACTCAACTTGACCACTTGATTGCGGGTGGAAAGCAATGCTAAAGGATGGATGAGTCCCCATAGTGGTTTGAAAACTTTCCCAAAATCGAGAAGTAAAGACACTTCCACGGTCTGAGTTAATCTCCAAAGGAACACCATGAAGAGAAACTATTCGCGAAACATACAATTCCGCTAGCTGGCTAGCAGTTATACTTTCCCGAACAGGAAGAAAATGAGCCACTTTGGAAAGACGGTCAATGACCACAAATATAGCATTATTCCCTCTCTTGGTACTGGGAAATCCGGTAATGAAATCCATACCGACCTTATCTCATTTCCATTCAGGAATAGCTAAAGGTTGAAGGGTGCCAGCAGGCCATTGATGTTCTGCTTTCACGCGACGACAAACTTTGCAGTTAGCAACATACTGAGCAATTTCTCTCTTCATCCTAGTCCACCAGAACCTCTGGCGTAGGTCCTGATACATCTTGGTACTACCCGGATGAATTGTGAGAGGAGAATCATGAGCCTCCTTAAGGATCAACTGTCGTAAATGTTGTTTCTTCGGGACCACCAAGCGGTTCTGAAAGAAGACAACACCTCGATCATCTTCCGAGAAGCATTTAACATTACCCTTCTTAATATTTTTCTTGATCCGAGATATCCCGGCATCATGCTTTTGGGCTTCTATAATTTGATCTGTAAGGGTAGGTTTCGCCACCAAGTTGGATAGGAATCCTCGAGGAACAATGTGGAGATTTAACTTCCGAAATTCCTCATGGAGAAGTGGTTGACCTTGATGTAACATCAGGTTGTTACAATAAGACTTAGAACTTAGTGCATCAGACATGACATTGGCTTTTCCCGGGGTGTAAGTTATCCCTAAGTCGCAATATGTAATCAACTCTACCCACCGTCTTTGCCTGAGATTCAAATCTGGCTGGGTGAATATATATTTCAGACTTTGGTGATTAGTGTAAAGTTCGCAACGATTACCCAAAAGATAATGTCGCCAGGTTTTCAGTGCATGGACTACAGCTGCAAGCTCAAGATCATGTGTTGGATAAGTATCCTCATGTGGACGCAACTGTCGAGATGCGTATGCAATCACATGACGATCTTGCATGAGAATGCAACCTAATCCTTGTCGCGAGGCGTCGCAATAGATAATGAAGTCCTTAGAGAAATCAGGTGGTACTAGAACGGGAGCAAAGGTCAGTCGTCTTTTCAACTCCTGAAAACTATGCTCACATGGTGGAGTGCACTCGAACTTTTTATCTTTCTTGAGGAGTTCAGTCAGAGGTTTTGCAACCTTGGAGAAATTCTTGACAAAGCGGCGACAATAGCTCGCTAAGCCAAGGAAACTCCGAACTTTCTTAACCGATTCAGGTTGAGTCCAATCAAGGACGGCCTGAACTCTCTCGGGATTGACAGCAATACCTTTACCAGATATCATGTGGCCTAAATAGGTCACTTCTGGCAACCAAAATTCACATTTGGAGAATTTGGCATACAAGCGGTGCTCTTGAAGTTTCATCAATACCAGCCTTAAATGCTCGACATGTTCTTGTTCGTTCTTCGAGTAGATGAGTATGTTGTCGAGGTAAACCACGACGAATTTATCTAAATACTCCATGAAGATCGAATTCATCAGGCGAGAGAAGGTGGCTGGGGCATTGGTTAAACCGAAGCACATGACGGTGTACTCGTATTGGCCATAACGAGTAACAAAAGCCATTTTTGGAATGTCCCCATTCCTAATTCTGATTTGATGGTATCCTAACCTCAAATCCATATTGGAAAAGATAGAGTATCCAGCGAGTTGATCATACAAATCGTTGATCCTGGGGAGCGGATACTTGTTCTTAATAGTGACCAGATTCACTGGCCGATAATCCACAACCATCCGATCTGATCCATCCTTCTTCTTGACGAAGAGGACGGGACAAGCCCAAGGAGAAGAACTGGGACGGATGAAACCTTTCTTCAAAGCCTCATTGAGTTGGATCTTAAGTTCGGCTAGTTCTAAGGGTGCCATCTTATAGGGTCTTCTAGCTATTGGGACAATCCCTCGGATGAGCTCTATTACAAACTCAACATCTCTGACAGGAGGAATTCCTGGCAGTTCTTCTGGAAAGACATCCGGAAAGTCACGGACTACGGGAACATCTTCTAATTCTAGAAGAGGGCTAGCATTTAGGGAATAGAGTTGGTGCTTGGTTGTTCGAGTGAAGACATTAACTATCTCACCTGATGGATGTGTAAGTTGAACATTCCTAGAATGAGTATCAATCTTGGCATAGTGGGCTTTCATCCAATCCATGCCTAGAATGATATTGATGTCCGAAGACTTGAGGGCTATCAAAGATGCTAGGAAGACTAATCTATCCACCAAAATCTCATTATCATGGCTCACTCTAGAAGTTTGCCATTTTGAACCCGGAGTCTGCACTACTAAGGGAGTAGGCATATCACAAAAAGACATGTTATGCAACTGTGCATAGCTTTCTGAGATGAAGGAATGAGATGCACCAATATCAAATAGAACAGATGTTGGATGACTATTGACAAGGAGCATACCTAGAATAACATCGGGATCCTCAAGAGCTTCCTCAGCAGACACATAGTTCACTCGTCCACGAGCAGGAGTTGGCTTCACAAAGAAGGCTTTTCCTGGCTTTCCACGTCCAGCGGGCTTGACATTATTCTAGGGACACTCACGGGAGTAGTGTCCTGGTTCTCCACACTTATAGCAGACCACGGTGGCACGGGGTCCAACATTTGCAGGCGGACCTCCAAATGGTCTAACTGAAGGGTGGGGCTGAACTGGCGAGGCGCCTAGAAGGATGGCCTCGCATTGTATCTTGGCGGTAGAGCTGCGTTGGGCACCCAAACCCGGCGTTTATTGAGGCCCGAGCCAGATGCGGAGTTGAAGTCATGGTTGTGCTTCCTCGTGGCCTCGTAATCAGTCTGTCCAGTCTCGGCATTGATAGCCTTGTTGATGAGAGCCTGGAAAGTTGCGCACTCATACAGGCGCAGGTCTCGATGGAGCTCAGGGTTAAGTCCCTTGCGGAACCTAGACTGTTTCTTGGCATCAGTAGAAACTTCCTCAGGAGCATAGCGAGCAAGGTTTCCAAACTCATGACTATAAGCATCCACGGACAATCTACCCTGGGAGAAGGCATAGAATTCCTGTCTTTTACGGTCCATCAGCCCTTCCGGGATGTGATGGGCACGAAATGCGGCACTGAACTCTGCCCAAGTTGGTGTGGGGCCTGCGGGACGCATAGCTTCAAAATTTTCCCACCACAGATTGGCGGGTCCTTCCGGAAAATAGGTTGCAAAGGTCACCTTATGGGCGTCGGACACATTGGCAGCCCGGATCTTGCGATACATGCTAGTCAGCCAGTCATCCGCGCTGAGTGGGTCGACCGAATGATGATACTTGGGTGGGCTCAATCTGATGAAATCACCAAGTGATATGCCATCATCGAAGTCATTGCGGGGAGCACGTGCTGTGTTATGCTCGATTCTTTCCAACAGCCTGTTGGTTTCCCTTTTGTTTCTTTCTGCTTCTAGCATCACTTTCGCTAGAGAAGGCACATGTGGCAGATCCTCTTGCCTTGGCTGGCTTCCCTCGCCCTGCTCAGGGGTAGGCACGGGGTTATTCCTAGTGGCCACCATCCTGGGAAAAACAACCCACAACTTAATCATAGGGGACAACAACTCTAGGACATAAGATAAGGAATGTACTGGACAACATGGCATGCAGGGTAAACACCAATTAACATGGTAAAACAAGTGCCATATAAACACCATGACTCATACACACCATGACATAGTTCAGTACAAACCAAGCTAAAAAGCAACTACGGAGAGATGACACAACTCATCGGAGGCATTACAAGCTTCCTATACATTATCTATCTACACCTCCGGAACTCAACTCTCGACCTCAATCATATCCCACAAGACACGCAGGACTGTGGCGATACGATGACTACCATACTAGAACTAACATCCACGTACTCAAGCATCGCTGTAGAATGCCTCATACAGGTTACCCCCACGACCCGGGAGCTGAAACTGAGGATCTGGAAACACTCTAGCCTGTGATCCCTGGGAGCCATAAGGACACGGGTGTGGCCTTGGTCCCCTTGTTGGCGGCAACAGCGGTCCTGGAAGAGGGGTGATGCCTCCAACATCGGGCCAGTCTACGTGTGCTGGCAGATGAGTCCACGATGGGGTCAGCATCTCCAAATCTCCATAGCCTGTCTGCACGACAGGTGCCAACTGCGTCAGGGTTGTCCACAAACGTGCACGGGTAGCATAAAACTCCATGTGAAGGGCACGTGCATCACGATCCGTGTTCTCCAACATCTGAGCGGTCACCTGCAATCTAGGATCCTCATGAGAATGATCATAGTAGGTTGCGCTAAGATATCCATCCTCTCCTCCCATGGAAGCAGGAACATAGCAGAACTCTGTGTTCTGGAGCAGACCATGGTGAAACCTCATGATAGTCAACATGGTGTAGGCGGCCTCCTGACTGCCATGTCTATGGTGACACCTAATCCATAAGTCCAATGAAGCGGCTCTGCAGCTCCAGGATATCAAGGATAAATCTTGACGGTACACAGATACTGACTCTGGTTGAAATCTCGATACTGTTCCTCCACTGTGTACTCTGGGTACCAACGGTAGCCAGCCTCCATCATAACTCTAACCAACATGGCCGTGTGACCTGGTACATCGATGCACCTGGTCAGACGGACCACCTGACGGGAAGGACGAGGGGCATCTGAAACAGAGAATGATTCAAAGACATTAGAGACTCTAGCAGAAATTGGACAGCATAACGATTGTAATTGCTCAAAAAGGATTTTGAGACAACTGCAAAAGATTGGAAAGGCATAACCACTCGACTTTCTAGACTCAAATCTCTTCTCCATCTGTTTATCACACCAACAATACTTGAGTAACTACACTCACTTGCAAACAAGCTAGCTATTGGTCCATGGTCAGTAACTCGTCATCCTAAGCAATAGATGAGAAGCCTAGTTCTTATCCCCATAGAAAAGATGAGGAGAACTCATAATAGAATAACTTGTGACGGGGAGTAAAAAGAGCCTTACTTTCCCTTCCACAATCAATTCCCCTACTTTTCTATAGTGTTTCTAGACTCAACTTCGTCCGGTTTGTCTTGGTAGTCCTACAGTCAGTCAGGCTCTGATACCAACGCTGTCGGGACCCCGATCCTAAGTCGAATCCAGACTGTAACATATCACATCACTTTGCAGCCTCACGCACGGTAAGTTCCATGGCTGTAGCCTTACCTTAGTCGGGACCGTTTGCGTCTTTTGGCTCACGTATGTGAACATGTCGCTGGCAATCAAACGACAGAGAACCCGGGCCAACATGACTAGTCATAGAACCCAAGTGGCACATCCGTATGGAAACATGCATACATAACCCAACAATGCAGGTGTCGGCCTCAAGCGTGTGTAGACGACTCATAGCAAGCTACAAGGACTCCATTACGCCGTGAGACATAAATGCCATCACTGCACGTAGACGAGTCGTAGCAGGCTACAGGGACTCCATTACACTGCGAGACATTTCCCTGAAGGGACAAACACAGCAGCGAAGAAGGATACATGCCGGTCAATCAATGTGTCCGGAGCAGTAGCAAGCTACCATGGCTCGGTGGAAACACAAAGAGGCAGTTTCCTGTAAAGAGTACTACTAAAGGCACACAACTAGGTGTCGGATCCCATACATACCGTTGCACGTCACACGTACGCACGACATGCCCGATATGCATAGATACAACCATGGCATCACAACATAACCATACAACAACATTACTTTTATTTAAGAGGCTCAGACGAGCCTTGCATAATATGTTCTTACAGATAGGGGTCACATGACCCGACGCTCAAGTCATACAAACCAAGCGGAAGCATAAAGCTGTATGAGTACAGACAGATGAAAGGGGTAAAAAGGCACATGGCCTGACTATCTACAGCCCGCCACAGGCATAAGGTCGTAGCTAGGACACCAGCTTATTCGACATCGTCAACATCTAGAAAGAACCCACCCGAAGGGTCCTGAGTCTCATCTGCAACTTTTATTAAGCAAACATGAGTACAAATGTACTCAACAAGTCTTTAAAGCAGACCTACGCTAATCATGCTCATGTATCAACAAAGGGGGGGAGGTGGAGTTTATGCAGCAATGCAGCTTTGACTCATGGCTAACCTACACTACTCAATTTTAACCCTTTGTTTACATTTTAAATATCACACACGAGTCCTCTAACTCCATAGCAATACACCACCATAGATTCACTTCCCTTTCCCGGGAGAGTGCTATCTACGATACTCACACTTTTCTTGTATTTTTATGAGTATACATTTGATTATCTATGAACAACATAAGTTTTCCAAGTAGTCCATATCCGAGGACGCGACTATTCGAATAGTTTCATACCCTGCAGGGGTGTACTTCTTCACACACGCTCTCGCCACTTATCGCTATGTGCTCATAAAACCATGCACCTCGGCAACCTTCAAGTGGATGCCCAGCGAGAGGGGTCGAGTTACCGGAACGCAATGTGTGGTAGTAGCTAGTCTTGGATCACAAACACGGAACTCAGTTCCTAAGAACGGTCCCAATGAGACAACCCGCTATGTACTCCTACATAGCCTCTCATCGCTACCTTTACCAAATCGAGTTCATCATAATATCATCACATCGGAACAACATTGATTCACTCAGTTCATCACCCATATGAAACCGACCTGACACAACTCTAAGCATAGCAAGCATAGTAGGCAAAGTAAGCTAAGCACATCATGGCACAAGCATCTACCAGGTATGCTAGGTTTCAAGGTTTAGCTATTTACTGTGACAGTGTCAGGTTATGCAACAGAATAGGATCATCTACCGTGTATGACTCACATGTGATCGGTTGTCCTAATGCAATAAACAAGAGCAGAAGTAAGAGAGTGGGATATTATCGGAATGATCAAAGGGGTTGCTTGCCTTGCTGGGAAGCGGAAGGGTTCTCTCCTTCGTCGGGATACTCGGAGGTATCCTTAGGAGCAGGGCCTACCGCAATGCAGATAAGAAATAATCAACACACGCAAGTGCAACAATATGATGCATGATCATGGCATGATAACATGTATGGATGAGTTCATGCAACTAGTGATCATGTTGATTTGAAATGAATTTGAATATAGGTTAAAAATTGTTCTTCATTTCAATTACCAAATACTAACCTATTAGTAAATGTCAATGTTCACCTATTTAAATTGATCTAACATGCATGAAAATAGCACCATTGGATTCATTGGATTTTTCTGATAAATTTTCATATATGAATTATTTTCATCTGATTTAGAGATTAATTTATATGAATTTTTGCAGTTTTGAATAATTTCTGGAATTATTTTTAAACTAGAAAATAGAAAAATGACGTCAGCCTAACGTCACTATGATGCCAGCTGGTCAGCTGACCAGGCTAGGTCAAACCTGACGTGCAGGGCCCGCACGTCAGTGGCCTAGGCCTAACCTCCGCGCTGACCAGGGGTTTGACCCACCCTAGGGCCCACTGGTCAGTGGCAGGGGCTAGCTAATCAGGGGTGATTAGCCCCCTAATGGCGGCCACGTCGGCACCCACCGGAGAGGGGCCGACGGTGACCAAATCAGCGGCGGCGACTCACCGGAGTTGGCCGGAAACGTGCCACAGAGCACGGTTTCGCGCGCCAAAACCATCTACAGGACGCCCACGCGCATCCGCGTCGATTGGGGCTAGCCTAGGGGCTCGGGGTGGTCTGCAGCGACGACGGCGACGACATGGGCGGCCGTCAGAGCTCGGGCAAGAAGGGCGCGGTGTCTACGGGGCACGGGAGAGAAGGGGAAGAAGGGAAGGAGCACCAGCGGCTCACCGCGGTTCCAGCTGAGGCGACGGGGAGGTCAGAGGAGGTCCGGACGGGGCAGATTGTCGCGGCGGGGCTTCGGTGGCCGGCGGGGAGGAACAGCGATGGCGCAGCATAGAAAGGCTCTCGGCGTCGGCTGGCTTCACAGGGAAGACGAGAAGGTCGCGGCGGGGCTATTGGTGGGCTCAGAAAGGCGCAGGAGGGCTAGCGCGACGACGGCGAGCTCGAGCAGAGCTTGGCTATGGCGAAGCAGGGGGAGAATGAGAGAGAGAGAGAGAGATCGCAGGGGAGAGGGAGAGGAGAAAGAGGCCACGGCAAGGGCCTCGCCCTGGCGCCCTCCCAGCCCTCCAGGCCAGCAGCCAGGCAGGGAGGAGGTGGTCGGCGTGTGCCCGCGTGCGGTGAACGCACACCCCTGTCCTCCTAGCAAGAGGACAGGGATGATTGGCCATGGGCCAGGTGGGCCGGCTTGGCCTGGGCTTTTCCCTCCTTTTCCTTTTTATTTCTTTTTGTTTTCCATTTTCTGACATGTGTTTAATTCTTTTGCAGGTACAAAATGCCAATTAAAATATCCCAACTATTTTATAAACTAAAGTTTGAATATTTCAAACTTATCTGAAAAGTTTCAGGTTATTTTGAAAACAAAAATAATGATAGTGCTTTATTTAATGATTTCAGAAGCTTTATCAATTATTTTTGAATTGCTTTGATTGTTCAAATAATTAAAATGATCCCTGTTATATTCATGTCCAATTTTACCAGACATAGGGAACATTTTTAGTGGGCATTTTGGATTTGTTGAGTTTTCACCAAGTTTGAATTGGTTTGATTCAAAGTGAGCTTGGGGTTTCTTTTTGTTCCCCATTTCATGTCGATGCAAATGGATGAAAACATGATGCAAACACATGCTATACTAGGACACCTAGCTAGGGATGTAACAGGTCGGTGGTTAGCACTGGGACTAAAGGGGCTGGGCCAGGAGCGAGGCCCTTTAGTACCGGTTCATGTCTGGAACCGGGACTAATGGGGTCAGACGAACCGGGATTGGTTCCTGCCGAGGCCTGGCCAGCGCCCTGGCCGCTCAAACCGAGAGTGATGCAGCCATTAGTCCCGGTTCGTAACACGACCGGGACTAATGCAATATTCTGGCCCGTTTCAAAGCCCTGTTTTCTACTAGTGTTGTGTGTTGATCAAATTGAATCACTCTTTGCCACAGACCTGATCAACCTTGTATCTTATCTTCTATCTTCATAAAGATGATGTCTTGAAGGTAAACATGATTGTCACACAATCCTCTTTTCTAAGACATGCTTGCAATAGGCTCAACTCTCACATGACCAATCTTTGGATAATTCCTTGAATAACACCTTGGTCACACATAATCCCCTTCTAATAACCTTGAAACCAACAAATGGTCTCCAAGCAATGCCTATGGACACACGCTTCAAATATATCTCAAGGCAACCATTAGTCCATAGAGATTGTCATCAATTACCAAAACCACACATGGGGGCACAATGTTCTAACACATCCCTAGCCTTTTATTTTTATTTTGAGAATCACATATGTCCCCTAAATGCAGCCATGGATTAGACTGTGACAGGGTTTATTTTTAATGTAACAAGTTGACTAAATTTAAGCTCCATGTATTTGGGGGTAGAGGCGGTACTATTTAAAAATTGAAATGAAATATGTGTCACTCAAGGGCCATTGTCCGTAGAACGACTATTTTCTTGTTTCTATACTGATATTGAAACAATCGATTGTCTTCTTTTCCCCGCGGGATAAAGTTTTAGTTACCAGGTTGTTAAGGATGCATTCTATGAATTGCAGAGATGGGTCATCAACATGTACAAGTATGTCGGCAGGCTAGCCACTCCCTCCCTCAACAACCATCGTGTGTTGCGTCCTGACTCCCAAGCACATTGTGCTGAGGCGCGTGAACATAGGAACCTCCAAGACCAGACACCATGGTCGCACTGGGCTCCTAGTTAGGCTTGGGAGCCATGAAGAGTTTTGGGAATTAGGATCAATAGGATTGGTATAGGGAGGAGCTCGAGTGGCAATATGGAGTTGACAATGAGGTAGGAGGATCGAGAATGGAAGCGCGGCTCGAAAATGTCCGTCAACGCATGGCAAGGGATCCGCATGAGGATGAGCTCGGGCGAGTACCTGGCGGAGGCGTTCTTCGCCTTTCTTCTTTAATATATGATATGCACACTCATGCATATTCGAGAAAAAGAACCTGGCGGAGGTTGTGGTAGGGGAAAATATAAGAGTTGTGGAAGAATATGCCATGGAGGTTGACGGGTGGGCCCCCTGTCCTCCTCAATATATAATCCATGTGTGCCTCGATGTTATGTTAGGTATGTTTTCCATGCTTTCGGTTTCCATTGAATATACTAGATCAAGAGTTGTGATTTTGTGAATAGGAATTTTAAAACTTGTCGTAAATTTGTATAAATCATGCTGAAGTGATTATTTTCCGTAATCAACTTTAGAAAAATAAATAGCCTTGATCCGAGATTGGGGTGTCGTAGAATCACTACCGATAGGGGGAGAGTGTGAGCACAAACACGACTAGTGGCATAGTGGGCTCACAACCCATAATTGGCATCTCCAAATACAAATATTTTTGCGACAAAGGCAAATGGAGCAAGACATTTTGTCCAAATACAAACATTTGGATCAAGATAAATGGAGAAAATCCATAGCATTTCCCTCACACTGCGTTTGGATATCCTAATTGAGGTGGCTAAAATGGATTTGATATTCCCTAATTGCAATGCATTGGGATTTGGATGTCCTAATTCATGTCATTTTAGTTTCCTCCACTAATTTGGAATTTAGACACATTCAATACGAATGGAGACATCCAAACGAAGCGTCAAGGAAAACGACCATTAGCATACTTTAGTGTACTTGCTAACGAGTATGGTTGGTGCAGTCCTAGCCAAAAGAAGGATTCATGACTATTTCAATCTATTCAGCATTTGCTCAAACCGAGGAAGCTCGTGGTAAACGGCCAGATCGATTTTTGTGTTGCACGGTACTATCTATGTTTGAGTTTATTGGTATCATTCGTATTTTGTGTCAATTTTTTATCATAGATATGACTAACAAATGTAAGTTATATGTCATAAATTTATATTTTTGAATTCATATTTTTTCGAAGGGAGGTGGTGTGTTGGCTCATAGGTGTAGATACACCTATTATGAAAATATATAAAAGGACAGATTTCGAAATATTAAAAAAAACAATATTTTAGCGTGTACATCTGGACATTCTATTTTCACACATAAAATTTTGCAAAAAAACATTTTTTGTGGCACGTATAAAAAGATAAAGAAATGCCTCGTGAATAGTTATAATCGAGCATCAAAAATTATCTTTTTTACGCAAGCCACAAAAAATGTCTTTTTTCACCAAAACTTTGTACACGAACATATAATGTCTGGATCTACACGTGGGATTTTATTTTGATTTTTTTACATTTTAAAATGTGCATTTAGACAATAGATGCATCGACACCTATAAGCCAAAGTGAATTTACCTAAGGTTGTCGATGGTACTATTTTTGGTACATAACTTATTTTTTGATAGTTAAATCAAAAGTCAATATTTGACCCAAAATATAAGAGGGGCTAATAAACCAGGACGATAAATGTTTTGTTCCATCTTACCATTCTCCATGTAGAGATTTTCTCTCGAAACATTCCTTTCTCTATGCTCCTTCCCCTGCATCTCCTCCTATGACAACGTTGTGGCAATCCACGTCATTATCACTTTAGATGAGGTCATGACGAGCTCTTACCAGCGATACCATGGTTGGCCGCGTCACCTCGTCTCGGCCTCGAGTGACCCTGTCTTGGGTTCTAGGCCAGCCAGGTTCAACCCCCTACGAGTGTGAATATTCTACCGTGTTTGTTGTCCTTCTAAAAAAATATGCCTAGGAAAAAATGAGAATAGAGGAGAGACTCCCCCCTTTCTTATTCTTATAGGAGATGATAAGACCCGAACCCACGTCGTCGACAACAACCTTTGTGTTGTCTACCGCTCCACCCAGAAGAGCTTCTAAAAAAATATTACAATGGATGCTTGCCTCTTTGGTATTTTTTGTTAGGATTGCCAAATCCGATTTATTTCGCCTAACGTTTACCTAACAATGACTGCTTTTCTAGAGATGAATATGACTGGAAAAAGGAACGAGAGAACAAGACCATTCTGTGATCAAGAGGACGAGACCATTGACCACACCCTTCTACAATGTGTCTTTACAAGGGAGGTGTGGACCCGCGTGTGCCTTGCAATGAACAGGTCAACCTGGATATTGTTCAGCGGATCAACGCTAATGGAACGGTGCAACGATAAAAGCGGGAGTGCCCTAAGAAAAAAAGATATACGTGTGGTTGTGATTCTTGTAATGTGGGTGCTATGGAAACATAGGACTCAAATTGTGTTTGATAGCGCTACCCCCTCAACTAGATATGTAACTACTAGGATAGAGGTTGAGGGAAGGGTGTTGATGGCGGCAGGCCTGCTTAAGGCTAACCTATGTTGAAGCCTTGTTGAAAGCACAACATGCTCCCTTGGTGGTTTTGATAATTCTTGACAACATACATTGTCTCTTGGACTAACACCTCTATCTAGTGTATTTCAGATAATAGTCCATGGAGAGTTGGGTTGGCAAAAGGATTATGGAGATTGTGAAATTACCCCAAGATGCAAGGAAATAGGTTGGCCAAGCTTCAAGCAAGAGGACTCTACATTTTACGTTTGTGAGAAATCACTTTGAGTCCATAGGAAAGCCAATACTATTAAAAGGGGGTAAGGTTTTGTTGGTGAACAAAATGCTCATGCGTGCACAAGTGATAGTCACCAAAAACATCCACAACCTCTCCCACCAAAGTCTGTCTATAGCCAAACATTCAAAATCGGTGCAACCAACATTCCTATCCCAGTGCCACCGATTCCAGAACCTAGACAAACTCAGCCAAACCCTAGCTACTTCGGTGCAACCGATTCCATACCGGTGCCAACGAGTTTAGGTTGCCAACTTTCTGTTACGCAAATTCACATTTTTGGTCCCACCGAGATTGTTGAGTCGGCGTCACCGAGATTTGAAATCTGACCGTTGGTCACCTTATCGGTGCAACCGAGATTCGTATATCGGTCCCTCCGAGATTCAAAAGTTGCCACCTTTTGGTCGCTTCGGTACCACCGAGATTAACACGTCGGTGTCACCGACTTGGTCATTTTGTGTGTAACGATTGGATTTTTGGGGATGCCTATATATACCCCTCCACCACTACCTACTCGAAAGAGAAGCACTCAGAACTATTCCATACCTATCCTATTAGATTTTCTGAGAGAGAACCATCTACCCTTGTGTTGAGATCAAGATCATCCACTCCAACCATATGGATATTGATTTCTAGCCTCCCCAAGTTGCTTTCCACCAATCCCATCTCTTCCACCAAGCCAAATTTGTGAGAGAGTGATTGTGTGTTGATGAGTCTATCATCTTGAAGCACAAGAGCAAGGAGTTCATCGTCATTACCGAGCCTATTACCTTTTGGAGGGTGGTGCCTCCTAGATTGGTTAGGTATTGCTTGGGAGCCTCCTACTTCGTGTTGTGGAGTGAACCAAGAAGTTTGTAAGGGCAAGGATATCGCCTACTTTGTGAAGATCTACCCATAGTGAGGCTAGTCCTTCGTGGACGGAAGCCATATGGAATAGTCAAGGTCGCTACTTCGTGGACCCTTATGGGTGGAGCCCTCCGTGGACTCTCGCCATCGTTACCCTCTGTGGGTTGAAGACTCCATAAACGTGGACATACCATAGCACCACCTATCGAAACCACGGGAAAAATCTTTGCGTCTCCTATTGCGTTTGATCTCACTATCTCATCTCTCTACTTCATGTGCAATGTCTTTACTTTTCGTTGCCATATTTGTAGACATGCATGTGTAGGGCTGTTAGACTTGTTAGACTTGCTAAAACTGTTAAAATCTGCTAACCAATTAACTTGTGAAAAGGTTAGGTTTAAATTCCTTCTAGTAGTCTATTCACCCCTCCCCTCTGGACACCCTTCTAGCGATCCTACAAGTGGTATCAGAGCATTGGTCTCCATTGCTTCAGTTTAATCACCATGGAGAAAGATGGAGGTGTCTAGTATAGAGAGTTTGAGTTGTAGAGTGCCCATTCTTGATGAAGAGTACTATAGTCAATGGAAGAATTCCATGATTGATCTATTAGATAAATTCCATTTGACAAAATATATCGAAAACCCCTATGTGCTCCCTATTAATGAATTGCATCCCACACACGAAGAGGAAATTAACATGCTTGGTAACCTAAGAACTGTCAATCTTATTGTTAGAGGTTTACCAAGATTCGTGCTTTCTCAATTGAAGAACTTCGCATGTGCCTATACCTTGTGGACAGATTTAGAGAAACAATATCCAAATCATTCTTAGGAAATCTTGATGAAATTCTTCATAAAACTATTGCTTTTCACAAAATCAAGCCTAGTGATCCAAACTTTGATAAATGCCTATTTGAGCTCCATGATCTTATGCGTGCTAAAGGAGATGTCACCACTATCAACAACATTATATTTGAAGCCATTCGCATTCATAAACTTGAATATTGTCATGATCACAATTCTAACGAATCTCTTGTTCTTTATGACGAGGATTTCCCACTTGATGATGACAATGTGGGACATGGCTACTATGATGAAGATGAGTTGTTCGACATCAAGCATGAGAAGATCATGAAGAATCTGAGTCTTATGGCAGACTTTAAGGATTACATGTCCGGAGGAAAAGAGTGGATTCTCGACAATGGATGTACGGATAATATGACTGGTGATAAAGATATGTTCCAAGAGATCACGCCTAATCAAGGTCCTCGAAGGTACGTGACCTTTGTGTTGGAAATATGCCCTAGAGGCAATAATAAAGTGATTATTATTATATTTCCTTGTTCATGATAATTGTCTATTGTTCATGCTATAATTGTATTATCCGGAAACCATAATACATGTGTGAATACATAGACCACAACATGTCCCTAGTGAGCCTCTAGTTGGCTAGCTCGTTGATCAATAGATGGTCACAGTTTCATGACCATGGACATTGGATGTCGTTGATAACGGGATCACATCATTAGGAGAATGATGTGATGGACAAGACCCAATCCTAAGCATAGCACAAGATCATGTAGTTCGTCTGCTAAAGCTTTTCTAATGTCAAGTATCATTTTCTTAGACCATGAGATTGTGCAACTCCCGGATACCGTAGGAATACTTTGGGTGTGCAAACGTCACAACGTAACTGGATGACTATAAAGGTACACTACGGGTATCCCCGAAAGTATCTGTTGGGTTGGCACAAATTGAGATTGGGATTTGTCACTCTGTGTGACGGAGAGGTATCTCTAGGCCCACTCAGTAAGACATCATCATAATGAGCTCAGTGTGACTAAGGATTTAGACACGGGATGATGTGTTATGGAACGAGTAAAGAGACTTGTCGTGAATGAGATTGAACAAGGTATAGGGATACTGACGATCGAATCTCGGGCAAGTGTCATACCGGTAGACAAAGGGAATTGTATACGGGATTGATTGAATCCCCAACATTGTGGTTCATCCGATGAGATCATCGTGGATCATGTGGGAGCCAACATGGGTATCCAGATCCTGCTGTTGGTTATTGACCGGAGAGGTGTCTCGGTCATGTCTACATGCCTCCCGAACCCGTAGGGTCTACACACTTAAGGTTCGATGACGCTAGGGTTATAGGGGAATTGTGTACGTGGTTACCGTACGTTGTTCGGAGTCCCGGATGAGATCCTATACATCACGAGGAGTTCCGAAATGGTCCGGAGGTAAAGAACGATATATAGGAAGTGAGGATTTGGTCACCGGAAGTGTTCTGGACATCATCGGTAATGTACCGGGACCACCGGAAGGGTTCCGGGGGTCCACCGGGAGGGGCCAGCGGCCCTGGAGGCCTGCATGGGCCAAGGGTGGGAAGCAACCAGCCCCTGAGTGGGCTGGTGTGCCTCCCACCGAGGCCCAAGGCACAGCTAGGAGGAGAGGGGGCAAACCCTAGGCGCAGATGGGCCCTAGGCCCACCCTAGGGCGCCCCCCTCTCTCCCTCTCTTGGTCGCCGTCCCTTCCCCATCTAGGGCTGCCGCACCCCCTAGGGTGGGAACCCTAGAGGGGGCGCACTCTCCTCCCCTCCTCCTATATATAGTGAGGGTTTTGGGGTTGCCAACAACGCAACTCTCTCTCTCTCTCTCGGCGCAGCCCTACCTCTCCACCTCCTCGTCCTCCGTAGTGCTTGGTGAAGCCCTGTTAGAGTACCGTGCTGCTCCACCACCACCATGCTGTCGTGCTACTGTTGGATTCGTCTTCCCCAACCTCTCCCTCCTCCTTGCTGGATCAAGGCGCGGGAGACGTCATTGGGCTGCACGTGTGTTGAACGCGGAGGCGCCGTTGTTCGGCGCTTAGATCGGAATCGCTACGAGTACAAGTCCACTAACCGCGTTCTTGTAACGCTTATGCTTTGCGATCTTCAGAGGTATGAAGATGCACTCCCCCCACTTGTTGCTAGTTTCTCCATAGATTGATCTTGGTGATGCGTAGGAAAATTTTGATTTACTACTATGTTCCCCAACACTTTGGAGACAACTCTAAGGGTAAGGTACTTGGACTTGGTAAGGTGGCCATATCCCATGATAGCTCTATTCAAAATGTCATGATTGTTGAATCTCTTGGCTATAATCTTCTTTCCGTATCTAGACTTGTCGACTTCGGTTTCAATGTGTTATTCACGAAAGTAGATTGCCAAGTGTTTCGTCAAGATAATCATAAAATGGTCTTTATCGGTTTATGTAGAGGTGATCTATACATTGTTGATTTCACTAAGAGATCCAAACCTCGTACTTGTCTTATTGCAAAATCTTCTAAAGGGTGGCTTTGGCATAGAAGACTAGGACATGTTGGCATGCGTAATTTAGACAAGCTTATTAAAGGTGATCATATACTTGGTGTTAAAGATCTTATCTTTGACAAAGATAGACTTTGTAGTGCTTGTCAAGCTGGAAAGCAAGTAGGTGGAAGTCATCCCATTAAGAATATCATGACTACTAGGATACCACTCGAGTTACTTCACATGGATCTTTTTGGTCCTAACGCTTACAAGAGTCTCGCTAGAAATTCCTATGGTCTAGTTATAGTTGATGATTTTTCCAGATTTACGTGGGTATTCTTTCTTGATGATAAGTCGCAGGTTCAAAAGATCTTCAAGAACTTCGCTCGCAAAGCGCAAAATCTGTTTGAAGTGAAGATCAGGAAAGTTCGGAGCGATAACGGGTCGGAGTTCAAGAACACCCATGTGGATACCTTTCTTGACGAAGAAGGTGTCTCACATGAGTTCTTGGCTACGTACACACCTCAAAAAAATGGAGTTGTTGAGAGGAAGAATCGGATGCTCATTGAGATGGCAAGAACGATGCTTGACGAATACAAGACGCCAAGACACTTTTGGGCAGAAGCCGTTGAAACAGCATGTCATGCCACAGACCGACTTTATTAGAACACGCTTCTCGGTAAACGGCATACGAGCTACTCACTGGTAACCAAACCCAAGTAGGATACTTTCGGATATTTGGCTCAAAGTGCTACATTCTTGATAAGCATCGTCGTACTAAATTTGCTCCTAAATCTCATGAAGGATTCCTACTTGGTTACGGATCGAACTCTCACACTTACCGTGTGTACAACAACTTCACTCGAAGAGTTGAAGAGACGGTAGATGTGAAGTTTGATGAATCTAATGGTTCGTAAGTCAAACAATTGCCAAATCATGTAGGTGATAAGGACCCTTCGGAAGCTATTCTAGATCTACCCATCAGCAATATTCGTCCCATGGAGGTGAAGGAAAGTACTTCATCAACTCAAGTGGAAGCCCCTACTTCACATCAAGGTGAACCTCAACATGACATGGAGGCATCCACAAGCGGTACACGACGAGATGATGAAGAGGAGGAAGTGCATCATGAAGATCCACCACAACCACCTTCACCACCACCTCAAGGGAACGACACCTTCAACAACAATGAAGATGAAGGAGATGAAGAAGAAGAAGAAGAAGAAGAAGAAGAAGAAGAAGAAGAAGAAGAAGAAGAAGAAGAAGAAGAAGAAGAAGAAGAAGAAGAAGCTTCACCATCCAACAACGGAAGCTGACCCGAGTTCGAGCTCAAGTGACCAAGAACCATCCCCTAACCAAATCTTTGGTGATTTACAAACAGGGAGAATCACTCGCTCTAAAACCCATCTAGATAACTTTTGTGAGCGTTATTCTTTCATATCAAGCATTGAGCCATTGAAGGTAGAACAAGCTCTTGAAGATGCGGATTGGGTGAACGCTATGCATGAAGAGCTTCACAACTTCGAAAGGAACGAAGTGTGGACACTCATGGAGAAGACCGAAGATGAGCACAACATCATCGGAACCAAATGGGTGTTTCGAAACAAACAAGATGAAGACGGTCAAGTCGTGCGCAACAAGGCTCGTCTCGTAGCCCAAGGATATACGCAAGTCGAAGGTACGAACTATGGTGAGACTTATGCCCTCGTCGCTAGACTTGAAGCTATTCGTATTCTTCTTGCTTATGCTAATCACCATGATATCACGCTTTATCAAATGGATATCAAAAGTGCATTTTTAAATGGTGAAATTGAAGAAGAGGTTTATGTTAAGCAACCACCTAGTTTTGTGAATCCTAAGAAACCTAATCATGTTTACAAGCTTTGTAAAGCTCTTTATGGTCTTAAGCAAGCCCCTCCTGCTTGGTATAAATGTTTAACAAAGTTTCTCATTGAGAAAGGTTTTGAAAGGTAAAATTGATGCAACCTTGTTCACTAAGAGAGTTAATGGTGAATTATTTGTGTGCCAAATCTACGTGGATGAGATTATCTTTGGTTCCACTAACCCTCAATTTAGTGAAATATTTGGAAGGTTGATGTCCCAGAAGTATGAGATGTCTATGATGTGTGAGCTGAAATTCTTTCTTGGTTTGCAAATCAAGCAATCAAGAGAAGGAACTTTCATCTCTCAAACTAATTATACCAAGGACTTGATTAAGAAGTTCAACATGCAGGAGTGCAAAGGTATGAAAACTCCCATGCCCACTAGTGGACACGTTGATCTTACCAAGGAGGATGAACCGGTCGATCAAATGGTTTATCGATCTATGATTGGTTCATTGCTATATCTATGTGCATGTCGTCCCAATATTATGCTTAGTGTTTGCATGTGTGCTAGATATCAAGCTACACCTAAAGAGTGACATGTATTGGCTGTGAAACGTATTGTGAGATACTTGATACAAACACCAAACTTTGGCATTTGGTATCCCAAGGGATCTTGTTTTAATCTTGTTGTCTATTCCGATTCGGACTATGCCGGTAAAAAGGTTGATAGAAAGTCCACCTCGGGTACTTGTCAATTTTTGGGCAGATCTCTTGTGTCTTGGTCCTCCAAGAAACAAAACTCAGTATCTCTATCTACTACCGAAGCTGAGTATATTGCTGCTGGATCTTGTTGTGCGCAATTACCATGGATGACACAAACGCTTAAGGATTATGGAATTTATATTAAAAATGTCCATTACGTTGTGACAATGAAAGTGCTATTAAAATTGGTCATAATCCTATGCAACATTCTCGAACTAAGCATATTCAAGTTCGACATCATTTCATTCGTGATCATGTTGCCAAAGGAGATATTAATCTTAAGCATGTTCGCACTAACAAGCAATTAGCCGATATCTTTACCAAGCCACTTGATGAGAAAACATTGTGTCGTTTGAGGAGTGAGTTGAACATCATTGATGCTTCAAACTTGAGCTAGACTCACTCGGTTGCAAGCAAGGGCATGAGCTTTCATATGGCATGGAATTCTATGCTCCCTTGTATTGCATCTAACCTTTTGTAGGTACTTGGAAGAACTTCATTCCACAAGATTGCCATCAACTCCAATCATAAGCAATCTTGTCATTACCAAGTATCCACAATCCCTCTTCATGATAGAAGGAAGAAGACAACAAAAATTATATCCTTGACATATAATTGATCTTAGTTGCAAGATCTTAAGTGGAATCATGTCAATAGTGTTGGGAGACGTAGTAGTAAATCAAAATTTTCCTACGTTCACCAAGATCTATCTATGGAGAAACCAGCAACGAGAGGGGAGAGATTGCATCTTCATACCTTTGAAGATCGCTAAGCGGAAGTGTTACAAGAACGCGGTTGATGGAGTCGTACTCGCAGCGATTCAGATCGCGGTAGATCCGATCAAGTGCCGAACGGACGGCACCTCCGCGTTCAACACACGTGCATCCCGGTGACGTCTCCAACACCTTGATCCAGCAAGGAGGAAGGAGAGGTTGGGGAAGGGCTCCAACAGCAGCACGACGGCGTGGTGGTGGTGGAGTAGCAAGGTATTCCGACAGGGCTTCGCCTAAGCGCTGCGGAGGAGGAAGAAGAGAGGTAGGGCTTCGCCGTGAGAGAGAGAGATCAAATCCTGTCTCAAAACATCCAAAACCTCAAGTATATATAGGAGGAGGGACGTGGAGGGCTGGCTTGGCCTCTACTCCAAAGAGGAGATGGCCGGCTGAATTAAAGGGAGAGTCCACCTCCCACAAGGGAGGTGGATCTCCTCCTTTTAAATCCTTTTTGCCTTATCTCCTTATCTCCAGCCGCATGGGCCTTTAGAAAAAGTCTTGCCCAGCCCAATAAGGGCTGGCACACTTTATCTAACAGCCCATGTGGTCCTTTGGTCGTCACACCCCTCCCGGGGGTCCTCCGGCACCCTCCCGGCACTCCCGGTACACTACCGATGAGCCCGAAAACTTTCCGGTGACCAAAACTGGACTTCCTATATATCAATCTTTACCTCCGGACCATTCCGGAGCTCCTCGTGACGTCCGGGATCTCATCCGGGACTCCGAACAACCTTCGGTAATCACGTATACCTTTTCCCTATAACCCTAGCGTCATCGAACCTTAAGTGTGTAGACCCTACGGGTTCGGGAGACACGTAGACATGACCGAGACACCTCTCCGGCCAATAACCAACAGAGGGATCTGGATACCCATGTTGGCTCCCACGTACTCCACGATGATCTCATCGGATGAACCACGATGTCAGGGATTCAATCAATCCCGTATACAATTCCCTTTGTCTATCGGTATGGTACTTGCCCGAGATTCGATCGTCGGTATCGCCATACCTTGTTCAATCTCGTTACCGGCAAGTCTCTTTACTCGTTCCGTAACACATCATCCCGTGGCTAACTCCTTAGTCACATTGAGCTCATTATGATGATGTCTTACCGAGTGGGCCCAGAGATACCTCTCCGTCACACGGAGTGACAAATCCCAGTCTTGATTCGTGTCAACCCAACAGACACTTTCGGAGATACCCGTAGCGTACCTTTATAGCCACCCAGTTACGTTGTGACGTTTGGCACACCCAAAGCATTCCTACGGTATCCGGGAGTTACACAATCTCATGGTCTAAGGAAATGATACTTGACATTGAAAAGCTTTAGCAAACGAACTACACGATCTTGTGCTATGCTTAGGATTGGGTCTTGTCCATCACATCATTCTCCTAATGATGTGATCCCGTTATCAACGACATCCAATGTCCATGGTCATGAAACCGTGACCATCTATTGATCAACGAGCTAGCCAACTAGAGGCTCACTAGGGACATGTGATGGTCTATGTATTCACACATGTATTACGGTTTCTGGTTAACACAATTGTAGCATGAATAATAGACAATTATCATGAACTAGGAAATACAATAATAACCATTTTATTATTGCCTCTAGGGCATATTTCCAACAGTCTCCCACTTGCACTAGAGTCAATAATCTAGTTACATTGTGATGAATCGAACACCCATAGCGTTCTGGTGTTGATCATGTTTTGCTCGTGAGAGAGGTTTAGTCAACGGATCTGCGACATTCAGATCCGTATGCACTTTACAAATATCTATGTCTCCCTCCTGAATGTAATCACGGATGGAGTTGAAGCGGCGCTTGATGTGTCTTGTCTTCTTGTGAAACCTGGGCTCCTTCGCAAGGGCAATAGCTCCAGTGTTGTCACAGAGTAGAGTCATCGGGCCCGACGCATTTGGAATCACTCCTAGGTCGGTGATGAACTCCTTCATCCAGACTCCCTCCTTTGCTGCTTCCGAAGCAGCTATGTACTCCGCTTCACATGTAGATGCCGCCACGACGCTTTGCTTGCTGCTACTCCAGCTGACTGCCCCTCCATTCAAAATATACACATATCCGGTTTGCGACTTAGAGTCGTCCGGATCTGTGTCGAAGCTAGCGTCGACGTAACCCTTTACGACGAGCTCTTCGGCACCTCCATATATGAGAAACATGTCCTTTGTCCTTTTCAGGTACTTCAGGATATTCTTGACCGCTGTCCAGTGTTCCGCTCCGGGATCACTTTGGTACCTCCCTACCAAACTTATGGCAAGGTTCACATCAGGTCTGGTACACAGCATGGCATACATGATAGAGCCTATGGCTGAAGCATAGGGGATGACACTCATCTCTTCTCTATCCTTTGCCGTGGTCGGGCATTGAGTCGTACTCAATGTCACACCTTGCAACACAGGCAAGAACCCCTTCTTGGACTGATGCATATTGAACTTCTTCAATATCTTTTCAAGGTATGTGCTTTGTGAAAGACCAATGAGGCGTTTCGATCTATCTCTATAGATCTTAATACCTAATATGTAAGCAGCTTCTCCAAGGTCCTTCATTGAAAAACACTTATTCAAGTAGGCCTTGATACTTTCCAAGAGTTCTATATTATTTCCCATTATCAGCATGTCATCCACATACAGTATAAGAAATGCTATAGAGATCCCACTCACTTTCTTGTAAATACAAGGTTCTCCATAAACCTGTACAAACCCAAACGCTTTAATCACCTCATTAAAGCGAATGTTCCAACTCCGAGATGCTTGCACCAGCCCATAGATGGAGCGCTGGAGCTTGCATACCTTGTTAGCATCTTTAGGATCGACAAAACCTTCCGGCTGCATCATATACAGTTCTTCCTTGAGGAAGCCATTAAGGAATGCCGTTTTGACGTCCATTTGCCAGATCTCATAATCATAAAATGCGGCAACTGCTAACATGATTCGGACTGACTTTAGCATCGCTACGGGTGAGAAAGTCTCATCGTAGTCAACTCCTTGAACTTGTCGATAACCCTTAGCGACAAGCCGAGCTTTATAGGCGGTGACATTACCGTCCGCGTCAGTCTTCTTCTTAAAGATCCATTTGTTTTCAATGGCTCGCTTATCATTAGGCAAGTCCACCAAAGTCCATACTTTGTTCTCATACATGGATCCTATCTCGGATTTCATGGCCTCAAGCCATTTGTTGGAATCCGGGCCCGCCATCGCTTCTTCATAGTTCGAAGGTTCACCGTTGTCCAACAACATGATCTCTAGGACAGGATTGCCGTACCACTCTGGTGCGGAACGTGTCCTGGTGGACCTTCGAATAGCAACTTGATCTGAAGTTTCATGATCATCATCATTAACTTCCTCTCTAGCCGGTGTAGGCTCCACAGAAACAACTTCCTGTGCTGCGCTACTCTCCGGTTCGAGTGGAGGTACAATTTCCTCATCAAGTTCTATTTTCCTCCCACTTACTTCTTTCAAGAGAAACTCTTTCTCGAGAAAGGATCCATTCTTGGCAACAAAGACTTTGCCTTCGGATCGTAGGTAGAAGGTATACCCAATAGTCTCCTTGGGATATCCTATGAAGACGCACTTTTCCAATTTGGGTTCGAGCTTCTCAGGTTGAAGTTTCTTCACATAAGCATCGCATCCCCAAACTTTTAGAAACGACAGCTTAGGTTTCTTTCCAAACCACAATTCATACGGTGTCGTCTCAACGGATTTAGACGGTGCCCTATTTAAAGTGAATGCGGCAGTCTCTAATGCATATCCCCAAAATGATAGCGGTAAGTCGGTAAGAGACATCATAGATCGCACCATATCCAATAGAGTGCGATTACGACGTTCAGACACACCATTTCGCTGGGGTGTGCCGGGCGGCGTGAGTTGTGAAACAATTCCACATTTCCTAAGGTGCGTGCCAAACTCGTGACTTAAATATTCTCCGCCACGATCAGATCGTAGGCATTTTATTTTCTTGTCACGTTGATTCTCGACCTCACTCTGAAATTCCTTGAACCTTTCAAAAGTTTCAGACTTGTGTTTCATTAAGTAGACATAACCATATCTACTCAAGTCATCAGTGAGGGTGAGAACATAACGGTAGCCACCGCGAGCCTCGACGCTCATTGGACCGCATACATCGGTATGTATTATTTCCAACAAGTCAGTTGCTCGCTCCATTGTTCCGGAGAACGGAGTCTTGGTCATCTTGCCTATGAGGCATGGTTCGCATGTGTCAAATGATTCGAAATCAAGTGACTCCAAAATTCCATCAGCATGGAGCTTCTTCATGCGTTTGACACCAATATGGCCAAGACGGCAGTGCCACATGTAAGTGGTACTATCGTTATCAACTTTACACCTTTTGGTACTCACACTATGGACATGTGTAACATCACGTTCGAGATTCATCAAAAATAAACCATTGACCAGCGGGGCATGAGCATAAAACATTTCTCTCATATAAATAGAACAACCATTATTCTCGGATTTAAATGAGTAGCCATCTCGCATCAAGCGAGATCCAGATACAATGTTCATGCTCAAAGCTGGTACTAAATAACAATTATTAAGGTTTAAAACTAATCCCGAAGGTAGATGTAGAGGTAACGTGCCGACGGCGATCACATCGACCTTGGAACCATTCCCGACACGCATCGTCACCTCATCCTTGGCCAGCCTCCGCTTATTCCGCAGCTCCTGCTTGGAGTTACAAATGTGAGCAACTGCACCGGTATCAAATACCCAGGAGCTACTACGAGCGCTGGTCAAGTACACATCAATAACAAGTATATCACATATACCTTTAATGTTGCCGTCCTTCTTATCCGCTAAATACTTGGGGCAGTTCCGCTTCCAGTGACCGGTACCCTTGCAATAAAAGCACTCAGTCTCAGGCTTGGGTCCATCTTTCTTCTTCTTCCCGGCAACTTGCTTACCGGGCGCGGCAACAGCTTTGCCGTCCTTCTTGAAGTTCTTCTTACCCTTGCCTTTCTTGAAACTAGTGGTCTTATTCACCATCAACACTTGATGCTCCTTTTTGATCTCGACCTCCGCTGATTTCAGCATCGAGTACAACTCAGGAATGGACTTCTCCATACCTTGCATGTTGTAGTTCATCACAAAGCTCTTGAAGCTAGGTGGAAGCGACTGGAGGATTCTGTCAATGACCGAGTCATCCGGGATATTAACCCCCAGCTGAGTCAAGCGGCTGTGTAGCCCAGACATCTTGAGGATGTGCTCACTGACAGAACTATGCTCCTCCATCTTACAGCTGAAGAACTTGTCGGAGACATCATATCTCTCGACCCGGGCATGAGCTTGAAAAACCAGTTTCAGCTCCTGGAACATCTCATATGCTCCGTGTTGCTCAAAACGCTTTTGGAGCCCCGGTTCTAGACTGTAAAGCATGCCGCATTGAACAAGGGAGTAATCATCGCAGCGTGATTGCCAAGTGTTCATAACATCTTGTTCCGCTGGTAGAACGGGTGCGTCACCTAGCGGTGCATCTAGGACATACAATCTCTTGGAAGCTATGAGGATGATCCTCAAGCTACGGACCCAGTCCGCATAGTTGCTTCCATCATCTTTCAGCTTGGTTTTCTCTAGGAACGCGTTGAAATTGAGGGTGACATTCGCGTTGGCCATTGGATCTACATCATAGATTGTAAAGACAATTTTAGACTAAGTTCATGATAATTAAGTTCACTTAATCAAATTAATGAACTCCCACTTAGACAGACATCTCTCTAGTCTTCCAAGTGATACATGATCCATGTCAACTAGCCCGTGTCCGATCATCACGTGAGACGGACTAGTCATCCATGGTGAACATCTTCATGTTGATCGTATCTTCTATACGACTCATGTTCGACCTTTCGGTCTTCCGTGTTCCGAGGCCATGTCTGTACATGCTAGGCTCGTCAAGTCAACCTAAGTGTTTCGCGTGTGTAAATCTGGCTTACACCCGTTGTATGCGAACGTTAGAACCTATCACACCCGATCATCACGTGGTGCTTCGGAACAACGATCCTTAGCAACGGTGCACAGTTAGGGTGAACACTTCTCTTGAAATTTTATTGAGAGATCATCTTATTTACTACCGTCGTTCTAAGCAAATAAGATGTAAACATGATAAACATCACATGCAATCAATATAGTGACATGATATGGCCAATATCATTTTGCTCCTATGATATCCATCTTCGGGGCACCATGATCATCACTGTCACCGGCACGACACCATGATCTCCATCATCATGATCTCCATCATTGTGTCTTCATGAAGTTGTCTCGCCAACTATTACTTCTACTACTATGGCTAACGCTTAGCAATAAAGTAAAGTAATTACATGGCGTTTATGATTGACACGCAGGTCATACAATAAATAAGACAACTCCTATGGCTCCTGCCGGTTGTCATAATCATCGACATGCAAGTCGTGAATCCTATTACAAGAACATGATCAATTCATACATCACAATGCATCACATCACATCCTTTGGCCATATCACATCACAAGGCACATGCTGCAAAAACAAGTTAGACGTCCTCTAATTTGTAGTTGCAAGTTTTTACGTGGCTGCTATAGGTTACTAGCAAGAACGTTTCTTACCTACGTCAACACCACAACGTGATTTGCCAATTGCTATTTACCCTTCATAAGGACCCTTTTCATCGAATCCGATCCGACTAAGGTAGGAGAGACAGACACCCGCTAGCCACCTTATGCATCTAGTGCATGTCAGGCGGTGGAACCGGTCTCACGTAAGCGTACGTGTAAAGTTGGTCCGGGCCGCTTCATCCCACAATACCGCCGAATCAAGATAAGACTAGTAGCGGCAAGCAAATTAACAAACTCGACGCCCACAACTGCTTTGTGTTCTACTCGTGCATAGATTCTACGCATAGACCTAGCTCATGATGCCACTGTTGGGAGACGTAGTAGTAAATCAAAATTTTCCTACGTTCACCAAGATCTATCTATGGAGAAACCAGCAACGAGAGGGGAGAGATTGCATCTTCATACCTTTGAAGATCGCTAAGCGGAAGCGTTACAAGAACGCGGTTGATGGAGTCGTACTCGCAGCGATTCAGATCGCGGTAGATCCGATCAAGTGCCGAACGGACGGCACCTCCGCGTTCAACACACGTGCAGCCCGGTGACGTCTCCAACACCTTGATCCAGCAAGGAGGAAGGAGAGGTTGGGGAAGGGCTCCAACAGCAGCACGACGGCGTGGTGGTGGTGGAGTAGCAAGGTATTCCGACAGGGCTTCGCCTAAGCGCTGCGGAGGAGGAAGAAGAGAGGTAGGGCTTCACCGTGAGAGAGAGAGATCAAATCCTGTCTCAAAACATCCAAAACCTCAAGTATATATAGGAGGAGGGACGTGGAGGGCTGGCTTGGCCTCTACTCCAAAGAGGAGATGGCCGGCTGAATTAAAGGGAGAGTCTACCTCCCACAAGGGAGGTGGATCTCCTCCTTTTAAATCCTTTTTGCCTTATCTCCTTATCTCCAGCCGCATGGGCCTTTAGCAAAAGTCTTGCCCAGCCCAATAAGGGCTGGCACACTTTATCTAACAGCCCATGTGGTCCTTTGGTCGTCACACCCCTCCCGGGGGTCCTCCGGCACCCTCCCGGCACTCCCGGTACACTACCGATGAGCCCGAAAACTTTCCGGTGACCAAAACTGGACTTCCTATATATCAATCTTTACCTCCGGACCATTCCGGAGCTCCTCGTGACGTCCGGGATCTCATCCGGGACTCCGAACAACCTTCGGTAATCACGTATACCTTTTCCCTATAACCCTAGCGTCATCGAACCTTAAGTGTGTAAACCCTACGGGTTCGGGAGACACGTAGACATGACCGAGACACCTCTCCGGCCAATAACCAACAGAGGGATCTGGATACCCATGTTGGCTCCCACGTACTCCACGATGATCTCATCGGATGAACCACGATGTCAGGGATTCAATCAATCCCGTATACAATTCCCTTTGTCTATCGGTATGGTACTTGCCCGAGATTCGATCGTCGGTATCGCCATACCTTGTTCAATCTCGTTACCGGCAAGTCTCTTTACTCGTTCCATAACACATCATCCCGTGGCTAACTCCTTAGTCACATTGAGCTCATTATGATGATGTCTTACCGAGTGGGCCCAGAGATACCTCTCCGTCACACGGAGTGACAAATCCCAGTCTTGATTCGTGTCAACCCAACAGACACTTTCGGAGATACCCGTAGCGTACCTTTATAGCCACCCAGTTACGTTGTGACGTTTGGCACACCCAAAGCATTCCTACGGTATCCGGGAGTTACACAATCTCATGGTCTAAGGAAATGATACTTGACATTGAAAAGCTTTAGCAAACGAACTACACGATCTTGTGCTATGCTTAGGATTGGGTCTTGTCCATCACATCATTCTCCTAATGATGTGATCCCGTTATCAACGACATCCAATGTCCATGGTCATGAAACCGTGACCATCTATTGATCAACGAGCTAGCCAACTAGAGGCTCACTAGGGACATGTGATGGTCTATGTATTCACACATGTATTACGGTTTCTAGTTAACACAATTGTAGCATGAATAATAGACAATTATCATGAACTAGGAAATACAATAATAACCATTTTATTATTGCCTCTAGGGCATATTTCCAACAAATTGGATATATCCATTGTTCTTCCTTGCATGGCTAACCTTTGTAGATGACTAGTGTGCTAGAACGAGAAGGATTGCTCCCAATTCAAGATGATCTTCATCAACCTCGAGCATCCTCAACAAGTTCACCTACGAGCAATGTCATCAACATCACTCAAAGGTATGTACTCATATCCTTGAAAAATCTTTACACCAAGTCATGGGCTAAAGCAACTCAAGTGATATGAAGACATTAAAATGCTTAATCAAAAAATGGTAACCCCATTTTGAGCTTAACGTAGAGTATGACCTATGATCAAGTATTCTTGCTTGGCTCCTAAGTCAATATACTCTAATATAGGTGACCTAGTCACCGACCATCATTTAGTTAAGCATCTTGTGTGGTTTGCTCTCTAATTGCATGATATCTCGTAACCACTCAAATCTTATCTAATTGATGTCCTTTGTAAAAATCTCACATTCACTTCTTTTTGAAACTATTTCTTCTGTCTCTGAAAACAAAAACGTGGTCTATCATTCGGAACCACCGATATAAATAACTTGGTTCTACCGAAATTGCATATGAGTTGCACTACACAATCTCGGTACCATCGATTTATTTATCCCGGAGTCACCGATTTCTTTCTTTTCTAAATTTGTGTTTCTTAAATGTTTTTTATATGTAAATGTTTTTGTGATGTTCTTGTTCCTTCGATAACTCCTTTATTAAAAAAGGGGAGAGAGGATAACAAGCTAGTCTTAGGGGGGGATTATTTATTCAAGGATCCCTAGCTCCAAGGAGAAGAAGACTCAAATTTGCAAAAGGGAGAAAAGTTACATTCAATGATTCCCTTAGTTCTTTTCTATGAACCCTAGTTTCGATGACCCTTGTTCTCGAGGATCCCTTCCTTGTCAATGATCCCTATCACTACTCCTAAGTTTAACCTTTTTGGTAATTTATGCCAAAGGGGGAGAAGAACAAAGCTTCATGCTAAAGGGAGAGTTACATGCTTATGCAAAGGGGGAGATATGATCTACGGGGAGAGGATAATATCAGAAGTTCACACTTATATAAACAAGGGGAAAATACCAATGTAGGGGGAGAAAACTATATTTTGGAGAAAAGTCTAAAGTGTACAAAGGATATTTTTTCTCACCCTATCCAATCCCAATATCTACATGCTAAGATTCAGGGGGAGAGGATGAACTAGAATGCTCAGGAACTCAAGGTAAGTATATGCATCATATCTTTGATCAATATGATCTCTTGCTTCTTGCACATATTGTTTGCAAGGGTGAAGTCTTGATCAAGGATACACCTCATTCATATACATGTGATTCAAATAGCCAAGATACACATGACTTCCTATATCCCTTCATCTATATCTGTGTCCATGCATTCAAAAGCAACTATCCTTTAAAGGACTGCACACATTTAGGGGGAGCTCATGTGTTCTTCAAAGTCTCCATTTCATCCATGCATATCTTTATTTGAAGCTTTGATTGTATGTTGTCATCAATTACCAAAAAGGGGGAGATTGAAAGCACAACATGCTCCCTTGGTGGTTTTGATAATTCTTGACAACATACATTGTCTCTTGGACTAACACCTCTATCTAGTGTATTTCAGATAATAGTCCATGGAGAGTTGGGTTGGCAAAAGGATTGTGAAGATTGTGGAATTACCCCAAGATGCAAGGAAATAGGTTGTCCAAGCTTCAAGCAAGAGGACTCTACATTTTACGTTTGTGAGAAATCACTTTGAGTCCATAGGAAAGCCAATACTATTAAAAGGGGTAAGGTTTTGTTGGTGAACAAAATGCTCATGCGTGCACAAGTGATAGTCACCAAAAACATCCACAAGCTCTCCCACCAAAGTTTGCCTATAGTCAAACATTCAAAATCGGTGCAACCAACATTCCTATCCCGGTGCCACCGATTCCAGAACCTAGACAAACTCAGCCAAACCCTAGCCACTTCGATGCAACCAATTCCATACCGGTGCCACCGAGTTTAGGTTGCCAACTTTCTGTTACGCAAATTCACATTTTCGTTCCCACCAAGATGGTTGAGTCAGCGTCACCGAGATTGGAATATGACCGTTGGTCACCTTATCGGTGCAACCGAGATTCGTATATCGGTCCCTCCGAGATTCAAAAGTTGCCACCTTTTGGTCGCATCGGTACCACCGAGATTAACACATCGGTGTCACCGAGTTGGTCATTTTGTGTGTAAAGGTTGGATTTTTGGGGATGCCTCTATATACCCCTCCACCACTACCTACTCGAAAGAGAAGCACTCGAAACTATTCCATACCTATCCTATCAGATTTTTTGAGAGAGAACCACCTAACCTTGTGTTGAGATCAAGATCATCCACTCCAACCATATGGATCTTGATTTCTAGCCTCCCCAAGTTGCTTTTCACCAATCTCATCTCTTCCACCAAGCCAAATCTATGAGACAGTGATTGTGTGTTGAGGAGTCTATCATCTTGAAGCACAAGAGCAAGGAGTTCATCGTCATTACCGAGCCTATTACCTTTTGGAGGGTGGTGCCTCCTATATTGGTTAGGTGTCGCTTGGGAGCCTCCTACTTCGTGTTGTGGAGTGAACCAAGAAGTTTGTAAGGGCAAGGATATCGCCTACTTCATGAAGATCTACCCATAGTGAGGCTAGTCCTTCTTGGACGGAAGCCATATGGAATAGTCAAGGTTGCTACTTCGTGGACCCTTATGGGTGGAGCCCTCCATGGACTCTCGCGACCGTTACCCTTCGTGGGTTGAAGACTTCATAAACGTGGACGTACGATAGCACCACCTATTGGAACCACAGGAAAAATCTTTGCGTCTCCTATTGCGTTTGATCTCACTATCTCATCTCTTTACTTCATGTGCAATGTCTTTACTTTCCGCTGCCATATTCGTAGACATGCAGGTGTAGGGCTGTTAGACTTGCTAGACTTGCTAAAACTGTTAAAATCTGCCAACCAATTAACTTATGAAAAGGTTAGGTTTTAAATTCCTGCTAGTAGTCTATTCACCCCCCTTGTAGACACTCTTCTAGCGATCCTACACTTGTTGGTGAAGCTATTAGTGGACACAAAGGTGTGTAGTTAACCAGGCATGTTAGATGTGGAGTTGGGTTTGTGTTCTTATAAAATATAACTGCCAACGTGAAGGGGCTATTCACCCCCTCCTTCCCACTCCAGTGTTGCCCCCGTGCGGGCGGCCCGGGAGAAACCCTAGCCGCCGCCAACTCCTCCCAACCACATCCTCATCCTCCTCCCGCCGCCGCCGGAGGGCATTTAAGGGTTGACCTACACTTGGGGGCTCGTGGCGGCGGGGAGATCTTGGGGTTCGGTACCCTTCGATGGTGTTTGAGGTTTTGTTGCTTTGCATGGCGCTTTGGATCCCTCTATTTGTGATGGTGGCCGAGTGTGGCCTAAAGGAGGTGCAGGGCTGCTTCGGTGGATCATTGCCCTTCGACACGGTCTATGACTCTCTTCGTCGTGACGTGCCTAGGCAGTGGGATGCCCTTCGATGGTGTCTGTGACTCTCCTAGCTCTTCAAGGTGCAGAGTGATCGCAAAGCAGCTGGTGGCTTCTTCTCTCCGTCTTCTCGGTGGCGGATCTCCTTTCGACCTGTCCAACAAAGCTAGCTCTCGCTCTTCTCAGTCTACCTAGTGCTGATGGATGCTAAGTTCTTGGTGTTGGTTGTTTGTTGCGTTTCGCTCCTTGTTCTTCCTTTGTTGTCTCTATTGTTCTCCGTAACTTCTTGCGTGTGTTGTGTTGGATACTATCTACTGTACCCGATGTGTTGTACCTCAATCTTATTTATAATGAAAATGGTTCAGGCCGGCGTGAGCCCACGATAGCACCATCAAAAAATGGGCTATTCACCCCTACTTCTTCTTTATTATATACTACGCACACTCGTGTGTATTTAAGAAAAAGAAAAGGAACAATGTACAAACAAAGCCTCGTGTAGAGATGTAAATGGCAAATAAATGGTGTCCACAAGTCTCATTTATTTTCCCCGCAAAAAAAAGTCTCATTTATTTAGCTTTATCTAGCTTCATAGTTTATTTTTCTGAAAATAAATAAATTTTTGAACTATTAGATTATTAATGGGTTTAAACGGGATTACATGGGACCCAATTTCCATCCCTTGCCCCATGTTGATCGATCGACGAGAGAGGTTAAGCTTAATCACACACTTGAAGGACAGTGCAAAAGAAAAGCCCCGGTGCTGCTAGTGCTAGAGTGCTAAAAAGGTCAGTACTCAGGACCGTCTCAGATGGATTAGACAGGACTGTGAGTGGTACTTTAGCAGCTAATAATAGATCGAACTGACGGTGCTCACTGTTCACTCACAGTCACCCTCACCCTCTCACTCACAGGCTCACAGCTGACCCGAGGTTAAAGACGTAAAAGTAGTACCAACACGGGACGGGACCAGCTCGGCTCAGCTCACTCCCTTGTCCGCATCTAGCCGCGCTCCACACCGCAGAGCATCTCTTTCCTTCCTTCCCTTGAATCCGCCACCCACGACCACGAGCGCAGTCGCAGCCAGAAGAAGATGGCGAGCAAGGCGGTCACCATCGGCGATCTGATCCACCGGGTCGCCTCCTCCTGCCTCTCCAACCGCTTCCCGGGCAGCTACACGCTCGACGGCTCCGACCTCGACGCCTCCGACGACGACGACGACCCCTTCGCCGACTTCGGGGACGCCGCCGAGGACGAGTGCCCGCGCTCCACGGTCCGGGCGGAGGAGGGGGACGAGGAGGCCCGGAGGCTCAGGATCTGGGAGGAGGGGGAGGAGGAGAAGCGGCGGACCAACAATGCCGCTGCGGCGGCGAAGGAGGCGGAGGCCAAGAAGGTGGAGGGGGCCGAGCGGGTGGGCGACGCGGAGGCGCTCATGGCGGAGGTGTTCGACGCGGTCTCCGGGGTGCGGCGCGCGTACGCGGCGCTCCAGGGCGCGCACTGCCCCTGGGACCCCGACCGGATGCGCGCCGCCGACGCCGGCGTCGTCGCCGAGCTCCGCCACCTCGCGCGCCTCCGCGACCGCTTCCGCCGCGCCGCGGCCTCCCCGGGCGGCCGCATCCCGCGCCCCAGCGCCTCCGCCCCGCCGCTCCGCGAGGCCGTCGCGCCCTACGAGGCCGCGCTCGACGACCTCCGCCGCCAGCTCCAGGGCAAGCAGGCCGAGGTGGACGGGCTCAAGGAGAAGCTCGCCACCGCAACAAACCGCCGCAACGCGCGCCTCCACCCCTCCAAGAAGCACCACCACATCCTCGCCGCCGCCCCCGCCGCGGAGGTCGGCGCGCCGACGGCCGAGCTGTTCGTCGCTTGCGCCGAGCAGGCCCGCGCGGCCACGCGGGCGTTCGCGGCGCACCTCCTCCACCTGCTCCGCGCGGCGGGGCTGGACCCGGCGGCGGCCACGAGGTCCGTCACCAAGATCCCAGTCACCTCCCCGCAACTGGCCAAACACGCGCTGGAGGCGCACGCGACGGCCGTCCTGCTCGGCGGCTTCGAGCACGAGTCCTTCTACCTGGACGGGTCCCTCTCGTCACTCCTCGACCCGGCGGCGTTCCGGCGGGAGCGGTACGCGCAGTACCGCGACATGCGCGGCATGGACCCGGGGGAGCTCCTGGGCGTGCTCCCGACCTGCGCCTTCGGGCGGTACGCCGCCAGCAAGTTCGCGTCCCTGCTCCCGCCGCGGGTGGAGGAGGCCGTCCTGGGCGGCGACGAGCACAAGAAGGCTGTCGGCGCGGGCGCGCACCCGCGGACGCCGTTCTACGGGGAGTTCCTGCGGGCGGCCAAGGCGGTGTGGCTGCTGCACCTGCTGGCGTTCGCGCTGGAGCCGCCGCCCAGCCACTTCGAGGCCGGGCGCGGCGCCGAGTTCCACCCGGAGTACATGGAGAGCGTGGCCGGGTCCGTGCCGCGCGGCGCGGGCGCGGGCGGCATGGTGGTCGGGTTGGCGGTGGCGCCGGGGTTCAAGCTGTGCCACGCCGCCGTGGTGCGCGCCCGGGTGTACCTGGTGCCCCGCGGCAGCCGACAGTGACACCCACTGGGGCTTGACCGGCGAGATCACGGATGCGATCAGCCTGCGCCACGGGCCACCATCCCACCCTCTCTCCTGCTAGCTGGTGCAGCTCATTGGTGCAGCGACCGGAGCTGCACTTGACTCCCTGCATTAATTAGACCTCCCCTCTTCTTCGTCCTTGCCAAAGCTAAGCTAGTTGCTTCTTCTCTCAAGAAATCTCATGTGTAAAACCATGTGTTGTTCACCGAAGTGCTCCAACTAACAGTACAATTTTCCTGGCTCATCCTGTACTGATCAGTACAATTTCTTTTGAGTGGCCGTGTATCATTCGGACATTCAGTTGGCTCATCATTGTGTGCATTGATGTTGCACTGTGCAGCCAAAATGCACCGAGCTGGTTGTTTAGGCAGGATCTGAGGTGACATGCAAGGTTCAGAGACGTGTCTTGTGTGCCCAAGAACAAGAAGGCACTACCATCATCACCTTTGATGTGTCTGAAAATATATAGTTTGAAAACACTGATTGAAAAGAAAACATTTTGGGTGGCAACAAGAAGACATAAACTTTCAATGCGGTAACGGATCCATACATAAACAAAAAACCCGGATCCATACATAAACAAAAAAACCAGAAAGTGGACACAGCTTCTTTGATGCTATAACTGTTCGGTACAAAAGTGTCTGAAACGCGACGTGTCGGCTGTCACTCGACTCGGGTGAGCATTTTGCATAGACCACCCCCCCTGAGTGGTGCGGTATGTGCGTATTGCGGTCCTTCGTCGTGGTATAACTGACTCCGTTGCCCAGAACCCCTCTCTTTCTGTCTTGAGCACGCCGCTGCCTCCGACACGGCAGTTCTCCGTCGACGGCATTGGCGTCGGCACCGTTGATCGATGCGGTATGGAGCTGCTCCTTCGGAAACCGGGACTGTTCCCTCTAGAATACGGTATGAGCCCTTCCTCCCCCTTTCTCGTCGCGAGGACGCCCCCCTTTTCTGTAGGAGATGATCTACAGTGATGGGACGACAATTGGACCGCAAACATTGGTGTTTTCGGTGGTATAGTAGATGTGATGGACGGATTATGGTTGAAGGAAGGACGCATATTGGCTTTGTGGGGTGGTGATCATGATCAAGGGTTGGCGGTCGAATTAGGGTTAAATTAGTGGGGGGTCGATTATTGTTGCCGATCCAAGTGTGTACAATGAGTCATGTTATGAATGTCCAACTGTTTGACCACAATCAGACAACAAATTTGTAGTTTTTACCTCTCCCCTATTTCTGTCCGTTGATTGGAGTTGCAAGTCTGAACATGTTTAGTTTTACAGATATACACATGTCGATTTCAGTGATAAAAGTGATAAAAATCTATAGGTTAATGATTGGGTGTAGTAATAGGATGAATGCGATGTATTTGGTTTGTGTAATGTAGTTGATTTCCTTGGCCTTGTTTTTACCTCTGCCCTGTTTCATGTCTGTATTTTAAGTTTGAATATTGCTGTTCATTTTTTCAGTTACCTCAGGAGAAGAAAGTATGTTGTTCTCAGTAGACTTTGAGCATAATGGCATATTCATCGGAGAAGGAATGAATAGATCCTACCTTTATAACACATATTCAACTTTTGATCACTGTGATGTAGACACATGGTCACTGTCAATGGTGAAGTACTGTCTGGACAGGTTGGATTACTCCCATGGTTTTCCTGATTTGCAAGTATATTGGTGTTTGCCAGGCAAGGACATTGTCGATGGTCTTGTTTGTGTGGATAGTGAAGAGGTGATTGCTTTTATGGTCAATGCAAGCAAGGAAGCCAAGACTCCAATGTTGATAGTGGATGAGGAGAACAAGATCATAAAATTTTATGAAGATGTGATCATTGATGCCCCCCCTCTGCCAAATGTAATTATTCCAAGAGGAGTTGAATGAGGAGAGGAAGTAGGGCATGGAGAGGGCAAAGCAAATGCAAATGCAGAGCAAGGAGAGGACAAAGAGGAAGAGGAGCATGGAGATGGAAGAGCTGAAGAAGAGCATGAAGAGGACAGACCAGATGCATATGCAGAGCAAGGAGAGGACAAAGAGGAAGAGGAGCATGAAGAGGAAACTAATTTTGATTTTGATGGGAGTGACTATGATGTGGAAGATGTGGATGATGATCTCTTCATTGAGAATATAGACGCAGAAGTTGTTGATAATAATGAACGGGAAGTATATATACCAAAGGATGCCCCTTTGGATGATGATGATCTCAACATGTCTAAAGCTGAACTTGAGAAGCTGAACTACACATTTAGGGCATACAATCCGGAAGTTCACATGAACAATCCAGTGTTCAGGGTAGGGCTTGTGTTTGGTGAAATGAAAGAGATGAGGATGGCACTTGATGCCTACACTCTAAGGAACAGAGTTAAAAAATTCCAAAGCAAGAAATGAGAGTGAGAGGCTTAATGATGTTTGTTATCAGGGATGCCCTTGGCTACTTAAAGCTTCAAAGGACAATAGGACTGGAAGCATTGTAATAAGGCAGTACAATGGCAATCACACATGCCAGAAACACTTTGATTCAAAGTGTCTGTCTGTTAAAATTCTTACACGAAAATTCATTGAAGAGAATATAGACAACCAACAAATGGATCTCACAACATTTGGGAACAAAGTGCAGAGAGAGTTCAAGTTGATGCCAAACAAAATGAAACTAGGAAGAGCTATAAAGGCAACACTTGATATCGTCCATGGAGATGAAGCACAACAATACAACCAACTATGGGACTATGGCTAAGAACTGAGAAGGTGCAACCCTTGGAGCAAATTTATTTTGAGAACCACCAAGGTCAAGGAGATAGATGATGTGCTTCCAAAGGACCATTTGTCATCACTGTACTGGTCCTATGATGCTTCAAAGAGAGGATTTCTAAAGGGATGTAGGCCTGTAATATTAGTAGCCAGAGGGATGTGCATTATATCCATGTTAGAATGTATCTTGGGAAAAAAATTCATCAAGACATGTTAGAAAGCATAGGGAAGTAGTGGAGAAGTGGATTGGAAGAATTTTGTCCAAAAATCAGGAAGAAGCTGGAGAAGAATGCTGAGTTGAGTGCCAACTGTTTTTCTAGAGAAGCTGGCAATGGTATTTACCATATGCAATCTGGACCCAACTCATACATAGTTGACATCATTGGTAGAAGCTGTGATTGCAAGAGCTCGGGGTTAAGTGGAATCCTTTATCCACATGCTATAGAAGTTTGTAGGGATGACAGGATTGACCCTGAAGAGCTGGTGCACAAGTGTCACACCATTGAAACTTATTTTAAAGCCTATGGTCACAAAATCATGCCTCTTAGAGACAGGGCCCATTGGGAGAAACTAAATGGTATTGACATTCACCCGCATGTGTTTACTAAGGTCATGGGTAGACCATCCACAAAAGGAGGCAAACTCTAGAAAAGAAGAAGAAGAAAGATGGCACAGTTTATCTCAACAAGGGTGTGACTATGCATTGTTCAGCTTTTGGAAAAGATGGCCACAACAAAAGGGGTCATGGCAAAAACATTGAAAGGCAAATGCAGGAGCCAAAAGTTGAAGTTCAAGTGGACGATGTGTTTGCACGTCCGAAAATTCTTTAGGTTACTAGCATATATTTCACTGTATTTTAATGCACTTAATTCCATTTTTTGTACTGACCTAATTGTCATGTGTAGGATGGTCAAGGTTTCCTAGCCATAGACATGAGATGTCATTTGATAATGGGGTCACATCATTAGGAGAATGATGTGATGGACAAGACCCAAACTATGAACGTAGCATATGCTCGTGTTAGTTTATTGCTATAGTTTTCTGCATGCCAAGTATCTGTTCCTATGACCATGAGATCATGCAACTCACTGACACTGGAGGAATACCTTGTGTGTATCAAACATCGCAATGTAACTAGGAGACTATAAAGTTGCTCTACAGGTATCTCCGAAGGTGTCTGTTGAGTGGGCATGGATCAAGACTGGGATTTGTTACTCCGTGTGACAGATAGGTATCTCAGGGCCACTCGGTAATACAACATCACAATAAGCCTTGCAAGCAAAGGGACTAAAGTGTTAGCCATGTGATCTTGTATTATGGAACGAGTAAAGAGACTTGCCGATAACGAGATTGAACTAAGTATAGAGATACCAATGACCGAATCTCGGCCAAGTAACATACCGAAGAACAAAGGGAACAACATACAGGATTAACTGAATCCTTGACATAGAGGTTCAGCCGATGAAGATCTTCGTAGAATATGTCGAAACCAATATGGGCATCTAGGTTCCGCTATTGGTTATTGACCGTAGAGGTGTCTTGGTCATGTCTACATAGTTCTCGAACCCGCAGGGTCTGCACACTTAACGTTTCGGTAGTATTGAGTTATGCATGGTGGTGACCGAAGGTTGTTCGGAGCACCAGATGAGACCCCGAACATCACGAGGAGCTCCGGAATGGTCCGAAGGTAAAGATTGACATATAGGAAGTCCCATTTTGGTCACCGGAAAAGTTCCGGGTATTTCCGGTAGTGTACCGGGGGTGCCGGGAGGGTTCGGGGGGGCCATCGGGAGGGGCCACCCACGCCAGAAGGACAAATGGGCCTTAGGGTGGCACACCAGCCCTTGGTGGGCTGGCAAGCCAGCCCCTAAGGGCCCATGCGACTAGGGTGTGGAGAAAGGAAACACCAAAGTGGGGGAAGGAAATCCAAGTAGGATTAGAATCCTACTTGGAGTACGATTGGAGATGGACTCCTCCACCTCTCCTTCGGCTAAACCCCTAGGGGAAACCTAGGGCACTGGGCTCTCCCCTCCCTCCTATATATATTGGAGGGGATAGAGGGCAGTCGCACCCCAATCCTAAGCCACGGTGCAGCCCTCTCTCCCCACTAGATCGTCTCCCCTAGTTTCAGCGGTGCTTAGGCGAAGCCCTGCCGGAGTAGCTCCACCACCATCGTCGCCGCGCTATCGCGCTGCCGGAGTTCTCATCTACCTCTCTGCTCCATCTTGCTTGATCAAGAAGGCGTAGATCGTCATTGAGTTGTACGTGTACTGAATGTGGAGGTGTCGTCCATTCGGCGCTAGATCGGGACAGATCATGATCGGATCGCGGGACGGCTAGTGATTTGGACCGGGAAAACGTTCGACTACATCAACTGCGTTTCTTAACTCTTCCCGCTTAGCTATCTATAAGGGTATGTAGATCCACTCTACCTCTTGTGGATGCTCATCACCATGGATAGATCTTGCGCGTGCGTAGGAATTTTTTTGTTTCCCATGCAACGTTCCCAACAATGGCATCATGAGCTAGGTCTATGCGTAGATGAGATTACGAGTAGAACACACAGGAGTTTGTGGGTGTTAATGCTCAGATTACTTCCTCCCTTGGTCTTTTCTTGATTCGGTGGTATTGTGGGATCAAGCGGCCCAGACCAACCTTACTCATTGACGTACGAGAGATCGGTTCCATCGACTGACATGTGACTTTGTTGCATAAAGATGGCTGGCGGGTGTTTGTATCTCCTACTCTAGTTGGACCGGATTTGACAAATGCGGTCCTTGGGAAGGTTGAATAGCAATTTGTGTATCACTGTTGTGGTTTTGTGTAGGTAACAATCGTTCTTGCTAGATACCCATAGTAGCCATGTAAAACATGCAGCAACAATTAGAGGACGTCTAACTTGTTTTTGCAGGGTATGTTGTGATATGATATGGACAATTACATGATGAGATATATGTGATATATGAGATGATCATGTTTTGTATAGAATATCACGACTTGCATGTCGATGAGTATGGCAACCGGCAGTAGGTATTACACCAATATAAATAAAGAATGAGTTCACAACAGTACCTAAAGTGGTGATTTATTTTCTTATACTAACGGACCTCACGAGTTTTCTGTTAAGTTTTGTGTTGTGAAGTTTTCAAGTTTTGGGTAAAGATTTGATGGAATATGGAATAAGGAGTGGCAAGAGCCTAAGCTTGGGGATGCCCAAGGCACCCCAAGTCATATTCAAGGATGCCAAAGAGCCTAAGCTTGGGGATGCCCTGGAAGGCATCCCCTCTTTCGTCTTCAATCCATCAGTAAATTTTCTCGAGGCTATATTTTTATTCACCACATGATATGTGTTTTGCTTGGAGCGTCTTGTATGATATGAGTCTTTGCTTTCTAGTTTTCCACAATCATACTTGTTGCACACATCTTTTGAGAGAGACATGCATTAATCGTGAATTTATTAGAATACTCTATGTGCTTCACTTATATCTTTTGAGATAGACAATTTTTCTCTAGTGCTTCACTTATACCTTTTTAGAGCACAGTGGTGTTTGGTTTTATAGAAATAATCAAACTATTGTACCTCACTTATATTATTTTGAGAGTCTTTAAACAGCATGGTAATTGGTTTAGGTTATGAATTTAGTCCTAATATGATAGGCATCCAAGAGGGATATAATAAAAACTTCCATATTAAGTGCATTGAGTATTATGAGAAGTTTGATTCCTTGCATAAAGTTTTGAGATATAAAGATGGTAATGCTATGATTCATGTTAGGAAGTAATTGTTATTTGGTAAAAATACTTGTGTAAAGGTTTGTGATTCTCGTAACATGCACGTATAGTGAGCCGTTATGTAAGGAAGTCGGAGCATGATTTGTTTATAGATTGTCGGCCTTTGTGTGAGGGTCGGGAACACGTGATGGTTTACTCCTACCAACCTCTCCCCTAGGGGCATGCGTCTAATGCTTTGCTTCAATGACTAATAGACTTTTGCAATAAGTATGTGAGATCTTTATGACTAATGTGAGTACATGGATTATACGCACTCTCACCCTTCCACCTTTGCTAGCCTCTCTAGTACTGTGCAACTTTCGTCGATGCGATAAATCCACCTTCCTCAAAACAGCCATCATATATCTTTCCTCAAAACAGCCACCATAACTACCTATTATTTCATTTCCATAGCCATTCTGAGATATATTGCCATGCAACTTCTACCGTTACATTTATTATGACATGCACCATAATTTTCATATTGCTTTGCATGATCGTAAGTTAGCTAGCATGATGTTTTCATGGTTTTCTGATGTCATTCGCTATGCTAGATCATTGCACATCCCGATACACCACCGGAGGCATTCATATAGAGTCATAATTTGTTCTAGTTATCGAGTTGTAATTCTTGAGTTGTAAGTAAATAAAAGTGTGATGACCATCATTATTAGAGCATTGTCCCATGTGAGGAAAGGATGATGGAAGCTATGATTCCCTCACAAGTGGGGATGAGACTCCGGACTTCATGAAAAATAAAAGAGGCCAGAGAAGCCCAAATAAAAAAAGAGGCCTTAGATGCCCACCAAGAAAATGAGAGAAAAGAGAGAAGGGACAATGGTACTATCTTTTTTCCACACTTGTGCTCCAAAGTAGCACCATGATCTTCATGATAGAGAGTCTCCTATTTTGTCACTTTCATATACTAGTGGGAATTTTTCATTATATAACTTGGCTTGTATATTCCAATGATGGTCTTCCTCAAATTGCCCTAGGTCTTCATGAGCAACAAGTTGGATGCACACCCACTTAGTTTCCTTGTGAGCTTTCATACACTTATAGCTCTAGTGCATCCGTTGCATGGCAGTCCCTACTCACTCACATTGATATCTATTAATGGGCATCTCCATAGCCCCTTGATACGCCTAGTTGATGTGAGACTTGATGTCTACTACACAACCTTCTTCTTGTTGACTCGTGTTGGGCCTCCAAGCACAGAGTTTTGTAGTAGAGTAGCAATTTTCCCTCAAGTGGATGACCTAAGGTTTATCAATCTGTGGGAGGCGTAGGTTGAAGATAGTCTGTCTCAAACAACCCTGCAACCAAATAACAAAGAGTCTCTTATGTTCCCAATACACCCAATACAATGGTAAATTGTATAGGTGCACTAGTCCGGCGAAGAGATGGTGATACAAGTGTAATATGTATGGTATATATAGGTTTTTGTAATCTGAAAATATAAAAACAGCAATGTAACAAGTAGTAAACAGCGAGCAAAACGTTGTATAAATGCTTGGAAACAAGGCCTAGGGTCCATACTTTGACTAGTGCAATTTTTGTCAACAATATTGACATAGTTGAATCATATGTAGATACCTCTCATGCGACAAAGAGTTCACTCCAAAGTCACAAGTATAGAGAACTAACAAAGAAATTATTGTAGGGTACGAAACCACCTCAAAGTTATCTTTTCTGATCAATCTTATGAGCTATCCCTATAAGTATCATGAACAACCCTAGAGTTCGTACTAAAATAACACCTTAAGATACACATCAACCAAAACCCTAATGTCACCTACATACTCCATTGTCACCACAAGTACCCATGGGCTTGATTATACGATATGCATCACACAATTTCAGATTCTTCATGTTCAATCCAACACAAAGAACTTCAAAGAGTGCCCCAAAGTTTCTACCAGAGATTCAAGACAAAAACATGTGCCAACCACTATGCATAGATTCCCAAGATCACGGAACCCACAAGTTTATCACCAAAACATACTCAAGTGGATCAATAGAACATTCCATTGTCACCACGGTTGTCCCATCGCAAGACATACATCAAGTGTTCTCAAATCCTTAAAGACTCAATCCGATAAGAAAACTTCAAAGGGGAAACTCAATTCATCACAAGAAGATAAAGAGGGGAAAACTCCATATGATTCATCTATATAAATAAAGCTCATGGTACATCAAGATCTTGTCATCTAAAAAACACAAGAGAGAGAGAGATCAAACACATAGCTACTGCTACATAACCTCAACCCCGAGGGTGAACTACTCCCTCCTCGTCATGGAGACCACTGGGATGATGAAGACGGCCTCCGGTGATAGTTTCCCCCTTCGGCACGGTGCCGGAATGGGCTCCCGATTGGTTTTTCGTGGCTCTGGAGGCTTGCGCCGGTGGAACTCCCGATCTAGGTTTCTTTTCGGAGGTTTCTATATTTATAGGAATTTTTGGCGTCGATCTCACGTCAAGGGGTGCCACGAGGCGGTGACAAGCCTACTAGGCATGACTAGGGGGTGGTCGCGTCTGGCAGGCTTGCCGCCTCCTCGTGGCTCTTCTGGCCCAGACCCAATGCTTCGGGGGTCTCTTTTGGTCCACAAAAAATCATACTAAATTTTTAGCCCATTCCGAAAACTTTTATTTCTGCACAAAAAACGACACCATGGTAGTTCTACTGAAAACAGGTCAGTCCGGGTTAGTTCTAATAAAACCATACCAAAATAATATAGAATTATTGTAAACATGGTATGAATACTTCATAAATTATAGATACGTTGGAGACTTATCAGCATCCCCAAGCTTAATTCCTGCTCGTCCTCGAGTAGGTAAATGATAAAAGAAGTAATTTATGAAGTGTGAATGCTAGCAAGTGCACAAGTTTGATCAATGATAATTCCAAACACTTTTCCGGCGTCATTATATATCATAAACAGTAGATCATCCCATAAAACTTCTCATGATGAAGTAACAAGCTATTCACATGTTAAAGTATAGATCATAAAGTTTCTTGAAAACTAACAAACTACGCTTTCAGTCAGCAAACAATTGCAATTCATCCTATTTTCAGGAAGGGTCTATGTAAGAGCTTTGATTTACCAAATTCCACATACTTAACTATCATATAGTCTTCCATGATTGCTAACTCTCAAAGCATATTTTTAGAGCAAATAGCATCCGTCGAACACAGAGAAAGATAGGGGCTTAGAGTTTTGCCTCCCAACTTATTTATCATATAGATAATTGTCAACAATAATAATTCATGATCAAATATATTTGGATGGCCATATATGCTTGGATCTTTCCCCACCACATGATTCTTGCCAAGAGAAAAAGGCAAAATATAGGAAGTGGTGAAGATCACCATGAATCTTGCATAAAGGTAAGTATTGGAAAGTAAAAGATAGGCCCTTCGCAAAGGGAAGCATTGATTTCAGAGGTGTTAGAGCTCGATCTTTTAAAACAGAAATGAATAATAATTTTGAGTGGTATGCTTTCGTTGTCACCATAACAACCGAGATATCTCGGTATCTTCTATGCTAGATACATTATAGGCGGTTCCCAAACAGAATGGTAAAGTTTTTACTCCCCCTCCACCAATCAATCACACTCCATAGTGGGCCGAATCCACGGGTACTGTCCGTACCAACAACATTCATGGGGGAGTTTTGTTTAATTATTTGCATTTTTTTCTTTGATTTTAGGACTGGGAATCCCTATTACCAGCCACTTTCTCGTGAATGATAGTGAATCAACACATATCGTGAGAATAACCCACCTAGCATGGAAGAAACTGATAGCCCCTAGTTACTATATGAGCGATTTGGGCATACAAAACAGAATATTATTTGAAGGTTTAGAGTTTGGCACATGCAAATTTACTTGGAACGGCAGGTAAATACCGCATATAGGTAGATATGGTGGACTCTCATGGAAAAATTGGTTTAACGATGTTTGGATGCACAAGTAGTATTTCTACTTGGTGCGGAAGTTTTGGCTAGTATGAGGTGGAAGCAAGCACCATGTGTTGGAGGATCCATAACAATATAACTTCTATACAAATATACCCAAGCATAACTCATTACGTTGTCTTCCTTGTCCAACTTCAACTAATTTGCTCAAGTTTGAAAATAATTAATGGGTATTCACAATCATATAAGATTTCCAAGATAGTATATTTATATGTGAAATCTCTCTTCCTTCAATATTGTTTCATGAATGGTTCAAGTGACCAATGCGGTGTTTGCTAACTTTCAATAAATTTTACCACCTATGCTTCTTATATGTGAAGTCATTACTCCCCATGGCATAACATAAAAAACATATATAATTTCAGATTTATGATATTCAATGCATTCAACCATTTACTCATAGGATATAAGTGAAGCGCGAGAGTAAATGACAAAACTACTCCAAAACATATAAGTGAAGATCAATGAGTAGTCAAACAATTAAGTAGCTATGTGAGGACTTTCTCTCTATCTCTCTCAATAAATATTTTCAGATCTGAGTATTTTATTTAAACAGCAAGAAAAATAAAAATATCACTCCAAGAATAGCACACATCATGTGAATGAATAAAAAATTAGGCTCAACATAGGCTAACCGATAATAGTTGATGAAGAGAGATGGGATGTGTAGCATCCCCAACCTTAGATGCTTCGTACTTCTTGAAATATTTATTGAGGTGCCTTGGGCATCCCCAAGATTGAGATTTTGCATCTCGTTCAATCCTCTCACATCATGGTTTCACCTATTCTCAAAAAATTCATCCACACGAAACTCAAAAAGAACTCGTGAGATAGGTTAGCACACATGAGAACAAATCCACACTTCATGTACTGCCAAGACAAGTTTAACAATAATTTGAAAACATTAGGTACTGTATACTATCATTTCCACATTTTATATATACCAATATAGGCTATGAAAACTATAGGACAAGTAGATAACAAAACTATGACAGCAATCTGTCTAAACAGAACAGTATGTAGCAATTTATGAAAACAGTGTACTTATGTAACTCACAAAATTCTGAAAATTTAGGAAATGCTAAGGAATTTATATGAGACCACTGTTTAATAATTTCAGAAACTCTCCATGTTCTACTAAAAAATGAAAATTCAAACACTACAACAGAACTTTCTGTTTTTACCCAGCACATATCAAAACATGCAATGCAAGCATCCTAAGGAAATTCTTGGAACTTTTTATTGAAAAACAAGATTATAAATAAAACCTAATAGATAACAACAAAATTAAATTACTCTCCAAGCAAAACACATATTATGTGATGAATAAAAATATAGACCCAAGTGAGATATACCGATAGTGTTGAAGATGAAAGAGGGGATGCCTTCCGGGGCATCCCCAAGCTTAGACGCTTGAGTCTTACTTGAATATTCCCTTGGGGTGCCTTGGGCATCCACAAGCTTAGGTTCTTGTCACTCCTTATTCTCCTCATATTGGTGTCTCACCCAAAACTTGAAAACTTCAATCACACAAAACTTAACGGAACTTTGTGAGAAGTGTTGGAAATATGCCCTAGAGGCAATAAAAAAGTGTTTATTATTATATTTCCTTGTTCATGATAATCATTTATTATCCATGCTATAATTTTATTGATTGGAAACACATTACATGTGTGGGTAAATAGACAATACACTGTCCCTAGTATGCCTCTAGTGAACTAGCTCATTGATCAAAGATGGTCAAGGTTTCCTAGCCATTGACATGAGATGTCATTTGATAACGAGATCACATAATTAGGAGAATGATGTGATGGACAAGACCCAAACTACAAACGTAGCATATGATCGTGTCATTTTATTGCTACTGTTTTCTGCATGTCAAGTATGTGTTCCTATGACCATGAGATCATGCAACTCATGGACACCGGAGGAGTACCTTGTGTGTATCAAACGTCGCAACGTAATTGGGTGATAATAAAGGTGCTCTACAGGTGTCTCTGAGGGTGTCTGTTGAGTTGGCATGGATCAAGACTGGGATTTGTTACTCCGTGTGACGGAGAGGTATCTCAGGGCCCACTCGGTAATACAACATCACAATGAGCCATGCAAGCAATGTGACTAAGTGTTAGTCATAATATCTTGTATTACGGAACAAGTAAAGGGACTTGCCGGTAACGAGATTGAACTAGGTATGGAGATACCGACGATCGAATCTCGGGCAAGTAACATACCGAAGAACAAAAGGAACATCATACGGGATTAATTGAATCCTTGACATAGAGGTTCAACCGATAAAGATCTTCGTAGAATATGTAGGAACCAATGTGGACATCCAGGTCCCACCATTGGTTATTGACCATAGAGGTTTCTCGGTCATGTCTACATAGTTCTCGAACCCGCAGGGTCTGCACACTTAAGGTTTGGTGACGTTTCGGTAGTATAGAGTTATGTATGGTGGTGACCGAAGTTTGTTCGGAGTCCCGGATGAGATCCCAGACATCACGAGGAGCTACGGAATGGTTCGGAGGTAAAGATTCATATATAGGAAGTTCTGTTTTGGTCGCCGGAAAAGTTTCGGGCTCATCGGTAGTGTACCGTGAGTGCCGGTAGTGTACCGGGAGGCCTCCGGGAGGAGTATTTCGACCCAAGAGGCTACATGGGCTGTGGGAGAGTGGAAACCAGCCCTTAGTGGGCTGGTGGAACAACCACAAGAGGCCCATGTGGCTGGAAGAAAAGAGTCCTAAGAGAAAAAGTGGAAAAAGGCAAAAAAAGGGTGAATCCTAGTCCTACTAGGATTGGAGGTGGACTCCACCTCCACCCTTGGTTCGTCCGACTCCTTGGTGGCTTGGCCCTTGGTCCAAGCCACCTCCTCTCTTCCTCCTATATATACTGGTGGTATTGAGGGTTTTTGCACTAGTTTTTCAGCCACGTGCTACCCGTTCCTCCAGTGCATAGTTTCTCCTCTAGATTGGATTTCTGCAGTGCTTAGGCGAAGCCCTACCGGAATAGCTCCACCACCATCGCCGGGGAGACGTCATGCTGCCGGAGAACTCTTCTTCCTCTCCACTCCTTCTTGCTGGATCAAGACGGTGGAGATCGTCATCAAGCTATACGTGTGTTGAACGCGGAGGTGCCGTCCGTTCGGCGCTAGATCGGAAGGATCGTGATCAAGTTCGTGGGACGGATCGTGATCAAGTTCGTGGGACAGATCGTGATCGGATCGCGGGATGGATCGTGATTGGATTGCGGGACGGATCGTGATTGGATCGCGGGACGCACGGCGATTTGGATCGCGAAGACATTCGACTACACCAACTGCGTTTCTTAACGCTTCCTGCTTAGCGATCTACAAGGGTACGTAGATCCACTCTCCCTCTCGTAGATGCTCATCACCATGGATAGATCTACGTGTGCGTAGGAAAATTTTTGTTTCCCATGCAACGTTCCCCAACAGTGGCATCATGAGCTAGGTCTATGTGTAGATGAGATCTCGAGTAGAACACAAAAGGTTTGTGGGCATTGATGCTTAGATTGCTTCCTCCCTTGGTCGGATTTTGGTTCAGTGGTATTGTGAGATGAAGCGGCCCGGACCAACATTACTCGTATGCTTACGAGAGACCGGTGCCCTCGATCGCAACTTGTTGCATAGATGGCTTGCGGGTGCCAGTTTCTCTCACTTTAGTTGGATCGGATTCGACAAAGGCGGTCCTTGAGAAGGTTGAAAAGCAACTAGTGTATCACCATTGTGGTGTATGCGTAGATGAGAATTGTTCTTGCTAGATACCCGTAGCAGCCACGTAAAACATGCAACAACAATTAGAGGACGTATAAGTTGTTTTTGCAGGGTATGTTGTGATGTGATATGGCCAATTACATGATGTGATATATGTGATGGATGAGATGATCATGTGATGTATAGATTATCACGACTTGCATGTCGATGAGTACGGCAATCGGCAGGAGCCATTGGGTTGTCTTTAATTATTGTATGACATGCGTGCAATCATTAAGCGCTATGTAATGCTTTACTTTATCGCTAAACGGTAGCAATAGTAGTAGAAGCATGTTGGGCGCGACAACCCCGATGGCGACACGTTGATGGAGATCATGGTGTCTTGCCGGTGACGATGGAAATCATGCCGGTGCTTTCAAGATGGTGATCAGAAGCACAAGTTCATGGCCATATCATGTCACTTATGATTTGCATGTGATGTTAATCCTTTTATGCACCTTGTTTTCTTTAGGACGACGGTAGCATTATAAGTTGATCCCTCACTTAATTTCAAGATAAATTGTGTTCTCCCCGAGTGTGCACCGTTGCGAAAGTTCGTCGTGTTGAGACACCATGTGATGATCGGGTGTGATAGACTCTGCGTTCACATACAACAGGTGCAAGCCAGTGTTGCACGTGGAGAACACTCGGGTTAAACTTGACGAGCCTAGCATGTACAGACCTGGCCTCGGAACACAAGAGACCAAAATGTCGAACATGAGTCATATAGTAGATATGATCAACATAATGATGTTCACCATTGAAGCCACCTCAACTCACGTGATGATCAGCCTTGAGTTGGTGGATTTGGATCATGTGACACTCAGATGACCTGAGGGATGTCAATTTGAGTGGGAGCTTTAGTAATTTGATTAACTAAACTCATTATCTTGAACAATAGTCTAAGCAAACTTTGCATATTTATGTTGTAGATCAATGGCTCGCGCAGTAGCACCCCCAAATTTTAATGCGTTCCTAGAGAAAGCTAAGTTGAAAGATGATGGAAGTAACTTTGTTGACTGGGCCCGTAATCTGAGGATTATCCTCACGGCTTCCCAGAAATCATATGTCCTTGATGCACCGCTTGGTGACCAACCAGAAGACATGACCTCCGAAGACGTTAAGAACGTTTGGGAGGTATGTACTGGAGATTACTCAATAGTTCAGTGTGCAATATTGTATGGCTTAGAACCGGGACTTCAAAGACGTTTTTGAATGTCATGGAGCATATGAGATGTTCCAGGAGTTGAAGTTTATCTTTTAAAAGAACGCCCGGATCGAGAGGTATGAAACCTCCGATAAGTTATATGCTTGCAAGATGGAGGAGAACGGGTCTATCAGTGAACATATACTCAGAATGTCTGGGTATTCAACTCGTCTAGCGGAGTTGGGAATTGCCCTTCCGCTAGAGGCGATCACTGACAGAGTTCTTCAATCATTGCCATCTAGTTACAAGACCTTTGTGATGAACTATAACATGCACGGGATGAACAAGTTAGTCGTCGAGCTGTTTGCGATGCTAAAAGTTGCTGAGTCTGAAATCCAGAAAGTACACCAAGTGTTGATGGTCAATAAAACCACTAGTTTCAAGAAAAATGGCAAAGTCAAGGGCAAGGGAAAGAAGGGTAAAACCAAGAAGGATGGCAAAGCAGTTGCTACTCCTGTAAAGAAGCCCAAGCATGGACCCAAGCCAGAAACTGAGTGCTTTCATTGCAAGGGAACTAGTCACTGGAAGCAGAACTGCCCCAAGTACCTGGCTGACAAGAAGGCGGCCAACGACAAACAAGGTATATATGATATACATGTTATTGATGTGTACCTTACTAGCTCTCGTAGTAGTGCCTGGGTATTTGATACCGGTTCGGTTGCTCACATTTGCAACTCAAAGCAGGAACTACGGAATAAACGAAGGCTGGCGAAGGACGAAGTGATGATGCGCGTGGGAAATGGTTCCAAGGTTGATGTGATCGCCGTCGGCACGCTCTCTCTTCGATTAACATCGGGATTAGTGATGAACCTGAATAATTGTTATTTAGTGCCTGCGTTAAGCATGAACATTATATCTGGATCTTGTTTATTGCGAGACGGTTACTCATTTAAATCAGAGAATAAAGGTTGTTCTATTTATATGAGTAATATCTTTTATGGTCATGCACCCAATGTTAGGGGTTTATTCATATTGAATCTTGATAGTGATGACACACATGTTCATAACATTGATGCCAAAAGATGTAGAGTTGATAATGACAGTACCACTTTCTTGTGGCACTGCCGTTTAGGTCATATTGGTGTAAAACGCATGAGGAAGCTCCATGCTGATGGACTTTTGGAGTCACTTGATTTTGAATCACTTGACACATGTGAACCATGCCTCATGGGCAAGATGACTAAAACGCCGTTCTCTGGAACAATGGAACGGGCAAGTGACTTATTGGAAATCATACATACTGATGTGTGCGGTCCAATGAATGTTACAGTGCGCGGTGGATATCGTTAGTTTCTCACCTTCACTGATGACTTAAGTAGATATGGGTATATTTACTTAATGAAACACAACTCTGAAATGTTTGAAAAGTTCAAGCAATTTTGGAGTGAAGTTGAGAATCATCGTAACAAGAAGATTAAGTTCCTGCGATCTGATCGAGGAGGTGAATATCTGAGTTATGAGTTTGGCAGTCACTTAAGACAATGTGGAATTGTTTCATTGACACCGCTCGGAACACCACAGCGTAATGGTGTGTCCGAACGTCGTAATCGAACCTTATTAGATATGGTGCGTTCTATGATGTATCTTGCTGATTTGCCACTATGGTTTTGGGGTTATGCATTAGAGACAGCTGCATTCACTTTAAATAGGGCACCATCGAAATCCGTTGAGACGACGCCATATGAACTATGGTTTGGCAAAAGGCCAAAGTTGTCATTTCTTAAAGTTTGGGGATGTGATGCTTATGTCAAAAAGCTTCAGCCTAAAAAGCTGGAACCCAAAGCGGAGAAATGTATCTTCATAGGATACCCAAAAGAGACAGTCGGGTATACCTTCTATCTCAGATCCGAAAGCAAAGTTTTTGTCGCTAAGAACGGAACTTTTCTTTAGAAAGAGTTTCTCTCGAAAGAATTGAGTGGGAGGAAAATAGAGCTTGATGAGATTATTGATCCTTTATGTAACATCCCAAATTTTGGAATGTTATAATTATTAGAATGTTTGTTTGTTTGTTTGAGTGACTGTAATTGAGTGAAAATTTTGAAACTTTTCAAAACTTTTGAATGAGAGGGAATAAAATGACTTTCCCATGTGAATTGAATTCCATCTTTGAAAATATTTCAAATGTAAAAACTTTATGCAACTCAATGATTTTCATGAGAGAGGATAAAAGGACTTGTTCAAATTATATGAAATATGATTTGGATGTTTAAAGTAAGGATTTGAAAGTGCTTTTGAAAACCTCTGAATTATTCTTTTGGAATCCATGTCATATTTGGTTCCTATTCAAATTTTCAAAGCATTCAAAACCCTGGACAAATTTTTGAGAGGAGTAATGTGACACTCCAAACCAGGGGGTATTTTTTGAAGTTTTTGAATCATAAAACCCAAGGGGTTATTTGAAAAATATTTGCAAAAAGGTCTTAAAACCAAATAGGCAATTTCTGAAAATAATTATTTTTCAAATTATTCAAATGACATAATAAAAATGTCCAATAAATGGAATTAATTCTCCTGTTAATTTTTATATATAATATTCCTATTTTTGGAATTTAATTGATTGCATTAAAAAGGTTTTACTATGCTGGATTTTGAAAATTAGGAAAGTTTTAAAGCCTTTAAAGGCCGATCGGCCCAATCTGCATTTAACCACTCCCGACTTACCTAATTATCGGCCACCGACGCTCCCGCAAATCCCTCTCTCTCTCTGACAGCGGGCCCCGCCCCGACCGATCACTGGAGCCGTGCGGTCATCGACTTCCCTCGCGCGCGCCACCGACGCTGGCGATCTCTCCTTGCCGGATCTCCCTCTCCTTCCTTCCCCTCGCCCCACCCGTGGCCCTATATAAAACGGCCACTCTCCGCACTCCATCCCCTCCCAAATCCCTCTCTCTCCCTTGCCAAAATGCCCCGCTCGAACTCGCCGGAGTACCTGCCCCGACCGAAGCTTCCACCGCACCGGGCCGTCGCCTCCCTCGTCCCCTCGCCCCACCGTCACTACCACCCGACGCCGGACGCCAGCCGCCGTCGCCTGGACCCCTCCGATGCCTCCCTCGACCACCGGAACACCTCCCCATCAAACTCGACGCCTCGGCCTCGTCGGAGAAGCTCCCTCGCGCGGCGACCTCCCCTGTGAGCTCCCCTCCCCCTCTCTTAACCATTGGATCTAGATCTAACGATCCAGATTAGATCACTTAAATCCCCGAATAGTTTTCTTCTAATGATCGGGCGTCCGCCCGCAAACACCGCACGCACACGCCCTTAGCCAATCATAAGCCGCCACGTGTACCCTATCCGTTAGATAGGATTTTCGTTTCTTCTGTTTTCAGTTTTAAAAACAGAATTAGTTCTGTTTTTGTTTTAATCAAATCTTTTACGTTTTTAGTTGTTTTAAGTTGATTATTTTTGCATTGTGTCACAAATTTCCTCTAGTTTCTGTAGATGCCAAGTTTGACTATTTTTGACTATTTAAATTTGAATTTAAACAGATTTTATTTAAATCTTGTTTTCTGAATAACTTCAGTTTAAAAATGTATTTTGAGTTGATTCTTTTTTCTACTGGTCACTAGTGACCTTAGCTATCATTAGGTAGAGCTTGGGAATTTTTAGAATACTCTAAAATAGTATTTTCAACCAAAACAGATTCTGTTTAGTTCTTGTTAGGATTATTTATCTTCCTTTTGTTTTAAATTGTGTTAAAATTATTTTCTTTTATATTAGTTGATAAATTTTATAAAGTTTTCTGTTAGAAGATAGTAGTCCTTCAAAACAAATATTATTTTATTAGTTGATTGCATGGAATCAATTCTAGTTCAATTATAACTTGCAATTGAATTTCCATTGCTAGTTTGATTTGCTATTTGAAAATACTTTTAATAAAATTTTGTTTTATAAAATATACTTTCTGTTAACTTAGTTAATATATATTTTGTCTTCTGTTAGTTATCAGTATTACTTCAACTAAACTTATTTTATGTTATTATTTTGATAGCATGAAATCAATTCTAGTTTCATAATAACTTGCAAATTGATTTCATTGCTAGTTGGAACTCTTATTTGAAAATATTTTCATAACTTGTTTTATAAGTTTTATTTTCTGTTAACTTAATTGTTTTGTACTTTGTTTTTCCCTTATTTTAATATTGCATTGTTTTACTTGTTGTTAAGCTTAGTGGGCAAAAACTTATGTTGTTAGGGTGTTGGTTTCATAGTTTTACTTGTTCTTCAAAAGTAATTCTTTTTGCTAGTAAAATATTTACTAAAATACTTTTGTTATATTTTACTTTATTTTGTTTTGATACTGTTGAAAATAGTTGTTTGTAGGGGAAAACTACCTTAGTTGTGTGCATGAAAACTTTGTTGATTTTTGAGATTTGTCTTAAGTATTTCCTTCATCAACCTTGTTACTTTTGGTTTGGTGTTGCCTTTTTTATTGTTAGTATGATAGCTTATATGAATGCAACGTTTGATTATATAGATTTCATCGGAGAGTGACGTATAGTTCTATCAAGTATTTTCTGAGAGCGATACTTATCTTCATCCACAGTACAGGCAAGTTCACTTTGACCATTTTGTTCATACCTATGTTTTATTGCATGTAGTGACATCATTCAACAAATCCCTCCTGTAGTGTTATTGAAATTCTTGTAGTTGAGTAGAATGCTTGAGGTAGGAACCCACCACTTGTTACTAAAGCCCGGGGAACGCTAGTTACTGCAATGCTATGCTAAAGTAGACGGGTCTGGTATGAGTGTTCGTGAGTGGTGTGAGAAGGAGGACTCCACGTCAAAATGACGACTTCATGAAGGCTTCTTTAAGACCTGCATATTCAAGACCTCAAGACTTCGAGACTCGAGAAACAAGTTTTTCAATACACACTACTGGGTGAGGGATGGTTGGAACGGCACCCTGGAGAAGCCAGTAGATTTTCGTAGGTGTTGCTAGAGATGGCCAGTATTCATGCGGAAAGCCTAACCCAGACTCAAAGGGAAGGATGAATACTTCATGCCTAGAAGCTTACCTGTGTAGCCACAAGTCATTACGGGCTCTGGCTTGGTCGATCTTTGTTGTGACTCTGGCTGGGCAGTGCTACGAGATTTAGTCGACGTTAGGAATGGATGGGCACTGACAGTAGTCAGGGAAACACTCTGAAAGGCCATGTTTCTTTCGTCCTGTTCTCAAACACCAGGTAGTGCGAGGACTTACCAGGAGGGAAAGAATCTTGTGGGTAAAGTACACAACACTCTGCAGAGTTAAACCTAATCGATTAGCCGTGTCCCCGGTTACGGACAATTTGAGCCTCTGGACTTGGATCTATCTCTGAACTCTCAACACTGGACTGATAACTAATTGTGGGCAACTTATGATACTTATGGGCATTGAGACATTGGTTGGCGGAACCATGTCATGATAGGTAACTCCATAGTGAAATTCCTATATTCCTTTGTTGTAGGAAAATAAAATCAGCTTTTACGCAAAAACTCAGACACAGAGCCACAAAGCCCTTGCATATAGAATAGTCTTTATTCTTCTGTTCTTCTATGGTGATCTTGCCAGCATATTCAAAATGCTGACCTACACGGCTGCAACGTCTTATGTTGCAGATACTCTTCTACGACGGGTAAGAGTACGATTCAGGGTTACGGTCCGCACTCAACTTGCCGTTGGTGTTATTGGGACTCCACTCCCGTTGACTGTATCCGCTGCTATTTAAGGTATATATATCAGTTTTACGTTAATTACATGTGATTGCAATTTGATATATACATTGATGTACTGTGTGTGCCAGCATACTGATCCAAGGATGGCACAGAAAACATAGAGGCTTGACTCGTTTTGAGTCGGGTCGCTACACTTTACTTCAAACCAGAAAGTAGCGTAGCATAGAAAGATGTTTCTGTGGAACCTACGACGGTAGAAGAGGAAGTTAATGATGATGATCATGAAGCTTCAGATCAAGCTGCTATTGAACCTCGTAGGTCGGCAAGGCCACGTACTACCCCTGAGTGGTACGGCAACCCTGTCTTGGAGGTCATGTTGTTGGACAACAATGAACCTACGAGCTATGAAGGAGCAGTGATGGGCCCGGATTCCGAGAAATGGTTAGAGGCCATGAAATCCGAGATGGGATCCATGTATGAAAACAAAGTATGGATTTTGGAAGTATTACCTGAAGGGCGAAAGGCCATTCAGAACAAATGGATCTTTAAGAAGAAGATAGACGCGGACAGTAATGTCACCGTCTATAAAGCTCGACTTGTGGCAAAGGGTTTTTCACAAGTTCAAGGAGTTGACTACGATGAGACTTTCTCACCCGTAGCGATGCTTAAGTCTGTCAGAATCATGTTAGCAATAGCTGCTTATTTCGACTATGAAATTTGGCAGATGGATGTCAAAACAGCGTTCCTCAATGGTTTCCTTGAGGAAGAGTTGTATATGATGCAACCAGAAGGTTTTGTCGATCCAGAGAATACTGACAAAGTTTGCAAACTCCAGCGATCCATTTATGGACTGGTGCAAGCATCTCGGAGTTGGAATAAGCGCTTTGATGAGGTGATCAAAGCATTTGAGTTTATACAAATTTACGGAGAAGCTTGTATTCACAAGAAAGTGAGTGGGAGCTCTATAGCGTTTCTAGTATTATATGTGGATGACATATTGCTGATTGGAAACAATATAGAAATGCTGGATAGCATGAAGGAATATTTGAACAAGAGTTTTTCAATGAAGGACCTAGGAGAAGCCGCTTTCATATTAGGCATTAAGATCTATAGAGATAGATAGAGACGCTTAATAGCACTTTCAGAGAGCACATACCTTGATAAAGTTTTGAAAAAGTTCAAAATGGATCAGTCCAAGAAGGGGTTCTTGCCTGTGTTACAAGGTGTGAAGTTGAGTAAGACTCAATGCCCAGTAACTGCAGAAGATAGAGAAAAGATGAGTGTCATCCCCTATGCTTCAGCCATAGGCTCTATCATGTATGCAATGCTGTGCACAAGACCCGATGTCAGCCTTGCCATAAGTATGGCCGGAAGGTTTCAAAGTGATCCTGGAATGGAGCACTGGCAAGCGGTCAAGAATATCCTTAAGTACCTGAAGAGGACTAAGGAAATGCTTCTCGTTTATGGAGGTGATGAAGAGCTCATCGTAAAGGGTTATGTCGATGCAAGCTTTGACACTGATCCGGACGACTCTAAGTCGCAAACCGGATACGTATTTATTCTTAACGGGGGAGTGGTAAGCTGGTGTAGTTCCAAGAAAGCGTGGTAGCTGATTCTACGTGCGAAGCGGAGTATATGGCAGCCTCAGAGGCGGCGAAGGAAGGTGTCTGGATGAAGCAGTTCATGACAGATCTTGGAGTAGTGCCTAGTGCACTGAATCCAATGAACAAGACCGAAATAGGATCACATCATTATCTTGGATATGTCATTTGATAATAGGATCACATCATTTGGTGAATGATGTGATGGACAAGACCGAAACTACAAACGTAGCATATGATCGTGTCAGTTTATTGCTACTGTTTTCTGCATGTCAAGTATGTGTTCCTATGACCATGAGATCATGCAACTCACGGACACCGGAGGAGTAACTTGTGTGTATCAAACGTCGCAACGTAACTGGGTGACTATAGAGGTGCTCTACAGGTGTCTCCGAGGGTGTCTGTTGAGTTGGCATGGATCAAGACTGGGATTTGTTACTCCGTGTGACGGAGAGGTATCTCAGGGCCCACTCGGTAATACAACATCACAATGAGCCTTGCAAGCAATGTGACTAAGTTTTAGTCACGAGATCTTGTATTACGGAACGAGTAAAGAGACTTGCCGGTAACGAGATTGAACTAGGTATGGAGATACCGATGATGGAATCTCGGGCAAGTAACATACCGAAGAACAAAAGGAACATCATACGGGATTAATTGAATCCTTGACATAGAGGTTCAACCAATAAATATCTTCATAGAATATGTAGGAACCAATGTGGACATCCAGGTCCCGCCATTGGTTATTGACCGTAGAGGTGTCTCGGTCATGTGTACATAGTTCTCGAACTCGCAGGGTCTGCACACTTAAGGTTTGGTGATGTTTCGGTAGTATAGAGTTATGTATGGTGGTGACCGAAGTTTGTTCAGAGTCCCGTATGAGATCCTTGACGTCACGAGGAGCTCCATAATGGTCCGGAGGTAAAGATTCATATATAGGAAGTCTTGGTTTGGTCGCCGGAAAAGTTTCGGGCTCATCGGTAGTGTACCGGGAGTGCCGGTAGTGTACCGGGAGGCCTCCGGGGGGAGTATTTCGACCCAATAGGCTACATGGGCTGTGGGAGAGTGGAAACCAGCCCTTAGTGTGCTGGTGGAACAACCACAAGAGGCCCATGCGGCTGGAAGAAAAGAGTCCTAAGAGAAAAAGTGAAAAAAGGCAAAAAAAAAAGGGTGAATCCTAGTCCTACTAGGATTGGAGGTGGACTCCACCTCCACCCTTGGTTCGGCCGAGGGATAAGCCACCTCCTCTCTTCCTCCTATATATGCTGGTGGTATTGAGGGTTTTTGCACTAGTTTTTCAGCCACGTGCTACCCGTTCCTCCAGTGCATAGTTTCTCCTCTAGATTGGATTTCTGCAGTGCTTAGGCGAAGCCCTGCCGGAATAGCTCCACCACCATCGCCGGAGCGCCGTCATGCTGCCGGCGAACTCTTCTTCCTCTCCACTCCTTCTTGCTGGATCAAGACGGTGGAGATCGTCATCAAGCTGTACGTGTGTTGAACGCGGAGGTGTCGTCCGTTCGGCGCTAGATCGGAAGGATCGTGATCAAGTTCGTGGGACGGATCGTGATCAAGTTCGTGGGATGGATCATGATCGGATCGCGGGACGGATCGTGATTGGATCGCGGACGGATCATGATTGGATCGCGAGACGCACGGCGATTTGGATCGCGAAGACATTCGACTACACCAACCGCGTTTCTTAACGCTTCCCGCTTAGCGATCTACAAGGGTATGTAGATCCACTCTCCCTCTCGTAGATGCTCATCACCATGGATAGATCTGCATGTGCATAGGAAATTTTTTGTTTCCCACGCAACGTTCCCCAACAAGAAGGGTTATTGTAATAAAGATAGATCATTTACTTAGGTACTGTCAAAACAAGATTAATAATTATTACCATATGATAACTACTGTATCACATAATTCCCACAATTTATATTACTCAATATAAGCTATAGGAACACTTGAAACAAGCAAACTATGCATGCAAAACAAAATCTGTCAAAAACAGAACAGTCTGTACAGATCTGAATCATGACCATACTTCCGTGACTCTAACAATTCTGAATAATTAGGAAAACTCAAGTAATTTGCATATAAATGTTTTTTAGAAATTTTAGTATTTTTTGACGCTCCAGTAAAATCATATAATTCATATACTGGACGCAAAACTTTTTGTTTTTGCACAGAATCAAACAAGCAAGTATCCACACTATCCAAAAGGCTTTACTTGGCACTTTATTGAAACAAAAGACACAAAAAATGATTACTACAGTATCATAATCATGTGAACACATCAAAACATAAAGTAAAAGTGTTGGGTTGTCTCCCAACAAGCGCTTTTCTTCGATGCCCTTTAGCCAGGCATGGTGATTTCAATGATGCTCGTATAGGAATAATAATTGAAACTTGCAAAAGTGCATATTGAATCTCATGACAAGCACATTTAAGTATAACCCACTTCCTATGCATAGGGATTTTGTGAGCAAAGAATTTATGGGATCAAGAATCAACTAGCATAGGAAGGTAAAACAAGCATGACTTTGAAACTTTCAATGCATAGAGGAAACTTGATATCATTGCAATTCCTACAAGCATATGTTCCTCCCTCATGATAATTTTCAGTAGCATCATGAATGAATTCAACAATATAACCAGAACATAAAGCATTATTTTCATGGTGCACAAGCATAGAATTTTTATTACTACTCTCCACACAAGCAAAATTCTTCTCATGCAAACTAGTGGGAGCAAACTCAACAAAATAACTATCATGTGGCACTTGATTGACATAACCACATTGAATATTAAATCATGATAATAGGTTGCATGGTTATCATTAATCTTTATAGCATACGTGTCATCACAATTATCATCATATATAGGAGGCATGCCATCATCATAATAGTTTTGCTCATCAAAACTTGGGGGGCTAAAAATATCATATTCATCAAGCATAGCATCCCCAAGCTTGTGGCTTTGCATATCATTAGTATCATGGATATTTAGAGAATTCATACTAACAACATTGCAATCATGCTCATCACTCAAAGATTTAGTGCCAAACATTTTAATAACTTCTTCTTCTAACACTTGAGCACAATTTTCCTTACCATCATTTTCACGAAAGACAATAAAAAGATGAGGCATATGAGGCAACGTCAATTCCATTTTTTGTAGTTTTATTTTATAAAACCAAACTAGTGAAAAACAAGAAACTAAAAGATTTTATTGCAAGATCTAAAGATATACCTTCAAGCACTCACCTCCCCGGCAACAGCGCCAGAAAAGAGCTTGATGTCTACTAAACAACCTTCTTCTTGTAGACTCGTGTTGGGCCTCCAAGCATAGAGTTTTGTAGGACAATAGCAATTTTCCCTCAAGTGGATGACCTAAGGTTTATCAATCCGTGGGAGGCATAGATTGAAGATGGTCTCTCTCAAACAACCCTGCAACCAAACAACAAAGATTCTCTTATGTCCCAACACACCCAATACAATGGTAAATTGTATAGGTGCACTACTTCGGCGAAGAGATGGTGATACAAGTGTAATATGTATGGTAGATATAGGTTTTTGTAATCTGAAAATATAAAAACAGCAATGTAACAAATAGTAAACAGCGAGCAAAACTTTGTATAAATGCTTGGAAACAAGGCCTAGAGTCCATACTTTCACTAGTGCAATTTCTCTCAACAATATTGACATAGTTGAATCATATGTAGATACCTCTCGTGCGACAAAGAGTTCACTCCAAAGCCACAAATAGCAGAGAACTAACAAAGAAATTATTGTAGGGTACGAAACCACCTCAAAGTTATCTTTTCCGATCAATCTTATGAGCTATCCCTATAAGTATCACGAACAACCCTAGAGTTCGTACTAAAATAACACCTTAATATACACATCAACCAAAACCCTAATGTCACCTAGATACTCCAATGTCACCACAAGTACCCATGGGCTTGATTATCCGATATGCATCACACAATTTCAGATTCGTCATGTTCAATCCAACACAAAGAACTTCAAAGAGTGCCCCAAAGTTTCTACCAGAGTTTCAAGACGAAAACATGTGCCAACCCCCATGCATAAATTCCCAAGGTCACAGAACCCGCAAGTTGATCACCAAAACATACATCAAGTGGATCAATAGAACATCCCATTGCCACTATGGATATCCCATCGCAAGACATTCATCAAGTGTTCTCAAATCCTTAAAGACTCAATCCGATAAGAAAACTTCAAAGGGAAAACTCAATTCATTACAAGAAGATAGACAGGGGAAAACTCCATATGATTCATCTATATCAATAAAGCTCGCGGTACATCAAGATCGTGTCATCTCAAGAACACGAGAGAGAGAGAGAGAGAGAGAGATCAAACACATAGCTACTGGTACATACCCTCAGCCCCGAGGGTGAACTATTCCCTCCTCGTCATGGATATCGTCGGGGTGATGAGATGGCCTCCGGTGATGGTTTCCCCCTCCGGCAGGGTGCCAAAACGAGCCCCTGATTGGTTTTTCATGGCTCTAGAGGCTTGCGGCAGTGGAACCCCTGATCTAGGTTTCTTTTTGGAGGTTTCTATATTTCTAGGAATTTTTGGCGTTGATCTCACGTCAAGGGGTGCCTCGAGGCGGTGGCAAGCCTGCTAGGCGCGGCCAGGGGTGGCCGCGCCTGGCAAGCTTGCCACCTCCTCGTGGCTCTTTTGTCCCAGCTCCAATGCTTCGGGGGTCTCTTTTGGTCCACAAAAAATCATACTAATTTTTCAGCCCATTCCGAGAACTTTCATTTCTGCACAAAAAACGACACCACGGTAGTTCTGCTAAAAACACCGCCAGTCCAGGTTAGTTCTAATAAAATCATACCAAAATCACATAGAATTATTGTAAACATGGAATGGATACTTCATAAATTATAGATACGTTGGAGACGTATCAAGACTATCTTCTCCTTTTTCCTTCACAACCTCCACCATATTCTATTCCACCTATAGTGCTATATCCATGGCTCACGCGCATGTATTGCGTGAGAGTTGAAAACGTTTGAGAAAATAAAAGTATGAAACAATTGCTTGACTTGTCATCGGGGTTGTACATGATATAAATACTTTGTGTGGGGAAGATGGAGCATAACCAGACTATACGATATTGTAGGGATAACTTCCTTTTGCCATTATGTTTTGAAGAGACACAATTGCTTTGCTAGTATGCTTGAAATATTATTGTTTTTATGTCAACATTAAGCTTTTGTTTTGAGTCTTACGGATCTGAATATTCATGCCACAATAAAGAATATTACATGGATAAATATGTTAGGTAGCACTCCACATCAAAAATTCTGTTTTTACCATTTACCTACTCGAGGACGAGCAGGAATTAAGCTTGGGAATGATGATACTTCTCCAATGCATCTATAATTTTTGATTGTGTCATGCTTTTATATTATCTGTTTTCGATGTTTTATATGCATTAATATGCTATTTTGTATTGTTTTTTCGGGCTAACTTATTAATCTAGAGCCTAGTGTCAGTTGCTGTTATTTCCTTGTTTTTTAGTATTGTAGATATGGAATAATAAACAGAGTCCAAACGGAATAAAATCTTCGCGATGATTTTTTTCTGGAACGAAAGAGATCTACCAGGCTTGGAGTGCACGACAGGGAAGCTGCCAGGAGGTCACAAGCCAGGGGGCGCGACCGACCCCCCCGACCGGGCCTGGCAGGCTTGCCACCTCCTGGTAGGTCTCCTTGCCCTAAACTTCATCCTATAAATACCCAAATATTCCCTCAATACCAAAGAGTGACACGCAAATACTTTTCCGCCGCCAGAAGCCTCTGTTCCTGAGAGATCCAATTTTGGAGCCTTTTCCGGTAATCTATCGGAGGGGGGTCCGATCACGAAGGGCATCTACATCAACTCCATTGCCCCTCCGATGATGCGTGAGTAGTCCAGCACAGACCTACAGGTCCATAGCTAGTAGCTAGATGGCTTCTTATCTCTCTTTCTGCTTCAATACCATGTTCTTCATGATCTTCATGGAGATCTATCCGATGTAATACTCTTTTGCGGTGTGTTTGTCGAGATCCGATGAATTGTGGGTTTATGTTCAGATTATCCATGAATATTATTTGAGTCTTTTCTGAATTCTTATATGCATGATTTCATATCTTTGCAAGTCTCTTCGAGTTATTGGTTTGGTTTGGCCAACTAGATTGGTAATTCTTGCAATGGGAGAAGTGCTTAGTTTTGGGTTCAATCTTGCGGCGTCCTCACCTAGTGACAAAGTAGGGGTAGCGAGGCACATATTGTATTGTTGCCATCTAGAGTAACAAGATGGGGTTTTTATCATATTGGTTGAGTTTATCCCTCTACATCATGTCATCTTACCTAATGTGTTACTCTGTTCTTCATGAACTTAATACTCTAGATGCAGGCAGGAGTCGGTCGATGTGTGGAGTAATAGTAGTAGATGCAGAATCGTTTTGGTCTACTTGACACGAACGTGATGCCTATATTCATAATCATTGCCTTGGATATCTTCATAATTATTCGTTTTTCTATCAATTGGTCGACAGTAATTTGTTCACCCACCGTGATACTTTCCTTCAAGAGAGAAGCCTCTAGTGAAACCTATGCCCCCCGGGTCTACTTTCCATAATATATTTTCAGATCTATAAACCAAAAATACCTTGCTGCAATTTATTTACTTTTTACTTTCTGCAATCTATTACATCTATCTCTATCAGATCTAATCCTTGAAAATTACCGTGAAGGGATTGACAACCCCTTTATAGCGTTGGGTGCAAGAGTTTGATTGTTTGTGTAGGTGCATCCATTGGTGACTTGCTTGTTCTTCCTACTGGATTGATACCTCGGTTCTCAACAACTGAGGGAAATACTTATCTACTTCGCTGCATCACCCTTTCCTCTTCAAGGGAAAACCAACGCAAGCTCAAGAGGTAGCAACGTGCGGAACACTCGGGTTAAACTTGACGAGACTAGCATGTACAGACATGGCCTTGGAACACAAGAGACCTAAAGGTCGAATATGAGTCATATAGTAGATATGATCAACATAGAGATGTTCACCATTAAAACCACCTCATCTCACGTGATGACCGGACTTGGGTTGGTGAATTTGGATCATGTATCACTCGGATGACCGGAGGGATGTCAATTTGAGTGGGAGTTTTTTAAGTAATGTGATTAACTAAACTCATTATCTTGATCAATAGTCTTAGTAACCTTTGCAAATTTATGTTGTAGATCAATGGCTCGCGCATTAGTTCCTGTCATGGTTTTGTCACGGCAAATGTCCGGATAAACGGACTTCGGTTCGAGGCCATTGGTAACGTGATGGACTCAAAGGGGTTGATGGGGACGACAGACATGGATTTACCCAGGTTCGTCCCCTCAACTCGATGTAATAGCCTACGTCCTGCTTGTGTTTATATTGCTTGATGTATCGATTACAAGGGAGCTTAAGCTTGACCTAGTATTCGACACCCTCAAGCAATATAAACACAAGCAGGACGTAGGCTATTACCTCGAGTTGAGGGGCCGAACCTGGGTAAATCCGTGTCTCTCGTCCCCATCAACCCCTTTGAGTCCATCACGTTAGCAATGGCCTCGAACCAAAGTCAGGTTATCCAGACATTTGCCGTGACAAAACCATGACAGTTGGCGCCCACCGTGGGGCTTGCGCTTGGTGGTGTTGAGTTATCAAAGGGCTCTCTCCCGGGGCTCGAGGGATACATGGTTGGTAGCATGAGCAAGAGTCATCGTGGCCGGCTCTACATCGACGACGCCGGCTGGGGGCTTGATGCCGGCTCTATGGAGTATGGCTTTCGGGTTCCATTCGGTGGGATCCATGTGTTCATCGGAAAAATTGATGGAGCAACACCCGGGTCGGACGTCTACACCAACCTCGTCGAGCCGGCTCGGCGTCTGCAACATACTCGTAGTGTGCAACCCGCCCGTGTTAGCCCGGGCCGGAAGCACGTCTTCGTGGGCTTTACTCAAGGTACAGATCTGGAAGCTTCTGAATCACAGGAAACTCTCGTTTATTCGGAGGACGAATCTTCAAGTGGAGAAAGAGAGTCGATATACAGGCTTCACAACGGCGGGCTCGGGGGCTATGATGAGCTCTGCCCTGAGTCGGATCGCTCCGAGGCGGACGATCTTGGGCCGCAGGTTCATGCTGCCGTGTTCATGGCGGGGTCAGTCCCAAGCACGAATAGTACGCCCGCAGGGGCCGCCACCTCAGGCGATAACCCGCCGCCGCCGGCTCAAGTTCTTGTGGAGCTGATGGACGAGCTCGCAGCCCTAATGGCTACTGACGTTACACCGGACAATCAAGCGGCTAGGAACTTGGAGATTGTAAGGATCAAGGACCGGATGGCGGAAGAGTAGCAGAGGATGGCTGAGTCAAAGGCCCAGATGGAGTGAGAGGCAGAACGCATCAGGATAGACGCTTTCCGTCTCGGGCTGGAGCAACAATCGGCAACCACGGTTCATCGGATGAGGCATCAATCTCGTCTGTCGGAACGTTATGAGGCAAGAAACCTCTTCAACACGCCAGGGACAGGGCGAACAGCGGATGCACCTGGGAGCCGCCCGGTGGCTCGGCCAGTGACTCAACCGACCCGGTGAAATCAAGCCTCGCCTGCGGCCTTTTCAACACCGACGGGTCATTATTCTAACTCGGACGAAAATATGGTGGCAGCAGCCACCCGGCTCGAAACAATTCCTATTCCGTATGAAGCGCCCTTTGCGGAGGATGTGCGAAATGCCACTAGATACTTGCAGACGGTGATGGCCCAACAGGAAAAGTACACCTACAGCCGGAGCCGTGTTCATTCAACCCCTCTCCCTAGCCGGAGTTTCAGCCGGTGCTACGAGTCGCCGGCGGGTTCCAACAGCAACCAGCACCGAGAGATTCCAACGGGTCATCGACCGGCTGCGGATACACAAGCATTTGGAAATCGTGCAAGAGGCTAGCAAGAGGTGACAGCTTTAGCCGAGGCAGCGGCTCGCTAGGAGCCCGTGCCATCCGTGTCAGTAGGAGTTGGAGGAACCACCAGAGTGGGTGGGTGTCGTGTTTATCACCGGCTCTGCGGAATGAGCGGCTGCCAAAGGATTTCAAAGGGCCCCACAAAGTTCCAAATTACACCGCTGATTTACCCCCAGAGGCTTGGGTGGAGAGCTATGAACTAGCCATGGAGATGCTGGACGTCAGTGAGGCGGTTTGTGCTAAATACTTCATCATGATGTTTGAAGGCCCGGCCCGCACATGGTTAAAGGGATTGCCACCCAATACCATCAACTCATGGGCAAAACTGAGAGCCAGATTCATTAAGAACTTTCAAGGAACGTGTAAACAGCCCATGACCATCGTGGATCTTGATCATTGTGTTCAATATGAGAATGAGTCAGGTCATCATTGGGTACGGTGGGTCTCGACCATCATCCACTCTTCGGAGCAGATCACGGCGGCTCAGGTAGTACTGATCCTAGAGAAGAACTGCCACTTTGTCCTGCTAAAGCAGAAGCTTGGTCGGCTCAAGCGCACGTGTCAAGATATGGGAGAGCTCATGACGGCTCTCACGAAATATGCCGACTCTGACAACACAAAGGATCCGGGCTCCGACGAGGAGAAGGCCGGCCAAGGCAAGAAGGGTAATCAGAGCAAGGGTACGGCAAACAATGGTAGCCAGAGCAAACGTAAGAATCCTGAGGCCGGGTCAGAACTGGTGGCCAATGCAAGTACCAATCAGAATCAACCCAGGGACAACAGGAGGTTTAGGCCACCTTTTAATAAGGACAGGCTTGTCTTTAATTTGGAGGAGGCGCTGAAGGGTCCTTGTCCGGATCACGGCCATCTCGATAAGCCAGTGAACCACACTTGGGGAGAGTGCCGTTTCATGCAGAAACTTAAGAATCACTTTACACACCCCAACAATCAGGACGGTAGCCCGCCGGGCGGCTCTGGACATGGCGGGTCAGGGGCCGGTTTTGGGTCCGGCGGCTCAGGGTCTGGTCATCCAGGTCAAGGTAATCAAGGAGGACACCAGCAGCATTCTGGTAACAACAATCAGCAACAGCGTAATCAGTCCGACTATCAGAGCAACCCGAAACAGCTCAGCTCCGGTCAGTATCATGTTTTCACACCCAGCCTCAATAAAAGGGATCAGAAGTTGCGCAAGCGGGCAGTCAATGCGGTGTACCAGCCCTGCCACAGTATTTACGATGGTCTGAGTATGATATAACATGGAGCCGGGAGGATCACCCGCCGCGTGTCGATGACCCCGGGCGGCTGGCTTTGGTTGTGGCCCCCCAAGTGGGAGGGTATATGGTGAATAAAGTGTTAATGGATGGAGGCAGCAGTATTAATATCCTCTACTACGATACTTTTCGGAGGATGAAATTGCTAGACAAGGATTTAAAACCCTCGTCCACCGTTTTTCATGGTGTGGTGCCAGGCAAGTCGGCGCATCCGGTGGGCAAGATTTCTTTGGAAGTGGCCTTTGGCGACGAGTATAACTACAGGGTAGAGTCCTTGTGGTTTGAGGTGGTAAAAATCAAGAGTCCTTACCACGCACTGTTTGGACGTCCGGCTTATGCAAAGTTCATGGCTAGGCCTTGCTATGTATACCTGCAGCTCAAGATGCCCGGCTTAAAAGGTACTATTACTGTTCATGGTAACCGAAAGACAGCCATTGAGTGTGAGGAAGGAGATGTGACTTATGCAGAGTCCAGTTGCGCTCAGGAGGAGCTTAAATTTTACAAGGAGAATGTTGACCCGGAGGATATGACCCCGTTGAAAAAGCCCACCATGGAGGTTGAGCCGCCCCTTAAGTTTTCAGCGGATGATACTAAGGCGGTAGATTTCACTCCGGGCGACTCATCCAAACAGTTCATCATTGGAGCTCACATGGATCCCAAATAGGAAAGCGCGCTCATCGAACTCATCTGTGAGAATTGGGACATCTTCGCATGGAAACCTTCTGACATGCCGGGTGTACCGAGAGAGTTCGCTGAGCACAACCTTAATGTGGATCCAAAGTTTAAGCCAATTAAGTAGTTTTTACGACGGTTTAATGAGGAGAGGCGCAAGGCCATTAGGGAAGAAGTTGCCTGGCTCTTGGCGGCGGGTTTCATTGTTGAGGTTTTTCACCCGGAGTGGTTGGCTAACCCGGTGCTGGTGCTCAAGAAGAACGGCATGTGGCGTGTGTGTGTGGACTACACGGACCTTAACAAGGCTTACACGGCTGATCCATTTGCCCTCCCTCGTATTGATCAAATCATTGATGCTACGGCGGGTTGTGAGAGCTTGTGTTTCTTGGACGCTTACTCAAGTTATCATCAGATCAAGATGGCAGTTAAAGACTAGGAGAAAACGGCTTTTATTACACCTTTCAGGGCTTTCTGCTATGTATCTATGCCTTTCGGGCTCAAGAGTGCCTAGGCGACATATTAGCGATCTGTGCAGAATTGCCTTCATAGTCAGATTGGCCGCAACGTCCATGCTTACATAGATGACATCGTGATCAAATCCAGGAAGAAGGAGACTCTTTTGGGCGACTTAAAGGAAACCTTTGATAATCTCCGGGTCTATAAGATGATGCTTAACCTGACTAAATGTGTCTTTGGAATTCCAGCTGGCAAGCTCCTGGGATTTCTAGTTTCTGAACGTGGCATCGAGGCTAACCCGGATAAAATCAAGGCTATCACTTCTCTGGTAGAGCCGGCCTGTATTAACGATGTCCAGCGCTTGGCGGGGCGGATCGCCGTGTTGAGCCGTTTCATAAGCCACCTTGGAGAGAAGGCCATTCCTTTATATCAGATGATGAAGAAGACGGACACATTTTTCTAGAGCAAGGCGGCGGCTGAAGCACTTGAGATGCTCAAGAAACAGTTGACTGAGCCGCCGGTGCTGGCTGCTCCGGCTGAGAAAGAACCATTACTTTTATACATGGCGGCTAATAATCGGGTAGTAAGCGTTGTGATTGTGGTCGAGCGCAAGGAATCTGGAAAGGAGTATCCGGTTCAAAGGCCGGTTTATTATATCAGTGAGGTCCTGACGGAGTCCAAGCAAAGGTATCCGCATTGGCAGAAGCTGGTATATGGGGTTTTCATGGCCAGCCACAATTTAAAGCACTATTTTTTAGGGCACCAGATAACCGTGGTTAGTTCTACTCCGTTGGGGGACATAATCCAGAACAAAGAGGCCACTGGAAGGATTGCTAAGTGGGCATTGGAGTTGGGATCTCTTAATCTAAAATAGGTGCCTCGTACGGCCATCAAGTCCCAAGCTCTTGTGGATTTTATAAATGATTGGACGGAATGTCAAGCCCCTAAGGAAAAGACGGATGACACATACTGGACTATACACTTTGATGGATCCAAGCAGCTAGAGGGGTCAGGCGCAGGAATTGTTTTGACGTCTCCTAAAGGTGATAAGTTTTGTTATGTGCTCCAGTTGATGTTCCCATGCACTAACAATGCGGCTGAATATGAGGCTCTGCTTCATGGGCTTAGACTAGCCAAGGAGATGAATTTAAGCCGGGTAAGGTGTTTGGGCGACTCAGATTTGGTGGCTCAGCAGGTTTCGGGCACTTGGGACTCCAAAGACCCACGGATGGCGTCTTATCGACAGGCGGTTGATATTATTGCCGGCCACTTCAAGGGGTATTAGGTGGATCACATTGATCGTCGCAAGAATGAGGCGACACATGCGTTGTCACGGCTAGGCTCCCAGCGAAAGTCGGTGCCGCCCAATGTATTCCTGGACGTCTTACATCATCCGACTGTTAAGTTACCTTCGGAAGAGGATTTGGCTATTCCTGACCCGGAGGGGGAGTTAGTGGTGGCTTTGCACGCTATCCTAGATTGGACTGTCCCCTGCCTGGCCTATCTGACCCGGGGCGAGTTACCTGATGATGAAGACCTGGCCAGACAGATCACCCGGCGCTCCAAATCAATGACGATGGTTAATGGTGAGTTGCACAAATGCAGCGTGACTGGTGTTTTTCAACGTTGTATCTCGCCTGAGGAGGGTCAGCAAATCTTAAATGAAATTCATGCCGGAGATTGTGGACATCATGCCAGCTCGAGGTCGCTGGTAGCCAAGGCCTTCAGGCACGGGTTCTTCTAGTTGACGGCTCACAAGGATGCAGAGGACTTGGTTAGCAAATGTGACGGCTGTCAGAAGTTTGGTCGGCGTGCTCATGTTCTGGCTCAAGAGTTAAGGATGATACCAATTACATGGCCGTTTGCAGTCTGGGGGCTAGATATGGTAGGACCTTTCAAAAGATTCAAAGATAAGAAAATGCACCTCTTGGTGGCGGTTGATAAATTCACCAAATGGGTGGAGGCAGAGCCGGTTAGCAAGTGTGATGCAGCTACGGCGGTTCAATTTGTTAAGAAGCTGATCTACTGTTTTGGTTACCCTCACAGCATTATCACCGACAATGGCACAAATCTATCTAAGGGGGCTATGAAAGAGTTCTGTGACAAGGAGCACATCCGGCTGGATGTTTCAGCAGTTGTGCATCCACCGTCTAATGGTCAGGCGGAGCATGCTAATCAAGAGATTTTAAGGGGCATCAAGCCACGGCTTATGGTTCCTTTACAACGGACGCCCGGGTGTTGGGTAGAAGAATTGCCTTCCGTCTTATGGAGTGTCAGGACTACCCTCAACAGATCTACAGGCTATACACCTTTCTTAATGGTGTAATGTGCTGAAGCAGTATTGCCGAGTGACATCCGGCATGATTCGCCACGCGTAGCGGCTTATGTTGAGACGGATAATGAGACGACACGTCAAGACGCGTTGGATGCTTTGGAAGAAGCACGGGAGCTAGCGGCTACCCGATCGGCGATCTATCAGCAAGACCTGCGCCGCTACCACAGCCACAGAATCAAGACCCGGACATTCCAGGAAGGCGATTTAGTGCTCCGACTGATTCAGGACCAGACAGGCATGCATAAGTTATCTCCTCCTTGGGAAGGACCTTTTGTGGTCAGTAGAAATCTCAACAATGGGTCGTACTATCTCATCGATATCAGGGATGACTCAGAGACGTCTGGTCAGGAAACCCGCCGACCATGGAACATAGCACATCTACGGTCGTATTACACATAAGGGTGTTGAGACTCGCCATTGTATACTATGATTATACATACCATATATAAATAAGATAACATTCCCGCAAGATGGGACCTCTTTTGTTACGGGCATCGTTGTTCAGACAAGAAGAGTTCATAAAAATTCCAGTTGATAGATCAACTGCGGCGAAGGGTGGCTTCTTACCTTCGGGTATCGCTTCTAATGCTTATCGGTCCGGCTCTATGCCAAAATCTCCGGCTAACATGATTAGCCGCGGCGGAGGGCGGCTTCTTACCTTCGGGTATCGCTTCTAATGCTTTATCGGCCGGCATTTACGCCATATTGCTGAAGGGGGCTTCTTACCGACAGGTATCGCTTCTAACACCCTATCGGCCGGCTTCATGCCAAATCTCCGGCTAACATGATTAGTCGCGGTTGTAGGAAGTATTTTACCGACGGGTATCTAACCCTAACAACCGGCAGAGGGCGGCTTCTTAGCTTCGGGTATAGCTTCTAACGCCTTATCGGCCAGGCTTTATGCCATCTCCGGCTAACCAGATTAGCCATGGTTGTCAAGGGGGCTTGCCACCTCCGGGTGTAGCTTATATAAGCTTAAACAACCGGTGGAGGACGGCTTCTTACCTCCGGGTATAGCTTCTAATGCCTTATCGGCCAAGCTTTATGCCATCTCCGGCTAACCATATTAGCCATGGTTGTCAAGGGGGCTTCCCACCTTCGGGTGTAGCTTATCTAACCTTAAACAACCAGCGAAGGGCGGCTTCTTACCTCCGGGTATAGCTTCTAATGCCTTATCGGCCAGGCTTTATGCCATCCCCGGCTAAACAGATTAGCTATGATTGCCAAGGGGGCTTACCACCTCCGGATGTAGGTTACCTAGACTTGGCTACCGATGTCTTCTATGTTAACACAGCAGCATAAGGGCTCAAAATAGCATAAAACGGCAATGAAAGTTGAAGAGCCGGATCATTTTATACAGCAGAATAGAACAAGATTGAGTAGAAGCAAAAGTGGCATCTGGTCTATTACATACACTCCCTGAGGAGCCCAAAAATTTCGGACAAGTTTTTTCAATGCCACACGGCGAGTCATGGAGAGTCGGTTGTTACAAGTTTTTCAAGGTAACACATAGCTAGATGCCGGGTCATCCTGCTCCGGCTCTTCGGTGGCCCCGCTCTGGAGATTGTCCAAGTCCCAGTTGCAGTTCGTTAGAGCCGCAAAAGAGCCTTCTTCAAAGTAAGGAGATGGGTCAAGGTCAGGAGCGAAGAGGTCCTTACTGCGGGCAGGCGTTAAGTCCTTGCACTCGTAAAGCGGGCCGTAGATTCTCTTTTGGTTAGGGCCATAAGCTGCCTGGTAGGTCGTCAGGTCAGCTTCCTCTGTTAAGACGGAAGCCAGCACTCTGGAATCCTTTACGCACCGGCTGTAGTCAGCATTGGTGAACTCAGAGCTGTCGTCTTTATTTGAAGGGAATCCATCTATCATCTCGGCTGAGGTCAGCTCCGGAGAGAAAGCTAAGGCCCGGCTGATGCCCGCAATCGCCCCTTGGCAGGCGGCTGATTTCTTTAACTCGGCAATCTGCTTGGGCATGGTGGACAAGAGCTCCAAGACGCCCTTGAGAGTCGCAGGAATCTTGTCTTTGTATTGCACAACTTTAATAGTGCACATCGCGCCGCAGTACAGCTGCTCCGTCAGGGTATAGATAGCTTTCAGCGGCAACAGACTGTCAGAAGCTAGTTGCCGGCTCCTAGGGCCTGCATAAGTCGAAAATTTCATGATGAGTCGCCGGCACAAGTATTATATGACCATTGAAGCACAACTTGTCAGAAACTTACCGAAGAGGGCGGCTGTCATTCTGGTAATATGACGCTTCAAGGCTTGGAGTTCATCTGATGCAGCTATCAGCCGTTGATCAGTGTCATCCGCCCGCTTGGTCAAGGAGGCCTTTTCAGACTCGGCTGACTTTTTAAAGGCGGCAAAGTCGGCCTTGATTGTAGCCAACTCCTCAGAGAGGAGCCGACACTGCTTGTCTGTAGCACTTCGAGCCGTTTGTTGAGCCGCCAGGTTGGTCTTCAGATCCGTCAGCTGCGACCCGACTTCAGCTAAAGTTTCTTGTGGTATGTCAAAGCATAATATCAGTAGGCAAGTCTCCAAACAGATGGCAAGCAATATGTATGACACTTGGGGGCTAATGTATATTTTCAGACATTTTGGCACTGAAAGACCCGGCTCAACTTTGGACTAGATTAAGCCGGCCCTTGGGGGCTACGGATTTGGATTTTCTACAAAGAAGATCATGAAAGACCCGGCTCAACTTTGGACTAGATTAAGCCGGCCCTTGGGGGCTACGGATTTGGATTTTCTACATGGAAGATCATGAAAGACCCGGCTTAACTTTGGATTAGATTGAGCCGGCCCTTGGGGGCTAAGGAAGGTTATAACAGGAAAAGGAGTACCTCGTATTTCTTCTTCATCAGACTGACCAGTCGAAGCTCCAGATCCCGGCTGGTGGAAAGTCGGTTCATGTAATCGGCATGAAGCTCTTCGGCGGTCATCTTCTCAAAGGCGGAAGAGTCAAACTCCAACTTCTTCGAGGCTTCAGCCGGTTCTTTATGCTTGGTCAGCACGTGAGTCGGGGGGGACTGGAAGCTAGAGCCGGTGATCGCTGCGTTCGGAGTAGCAGCGTTCTTGGTCATCTGGGCAGGACTTGTTGGCTTCGAAGGATCCCTTGAAGGGCTCTCTGGGATGATGTCTTCCATAGCCGGCCCAGTAGATGCGGTTGTCGGATCCACATCCGGTCGCGACTCGTCCGATTGTTCGTGCTCCAGCTCTTGGGCTGCGGGGCTAGGTGAGGACTTGTTCGTCTTTCGACGCGTCGCTTGAGCCCTGGAGAGCACGAATGTCAGAACCCAAGGATTACAGCCGCCAAAGGGAACAGAAATGCACGGTTAAAGGAAATACTTATAGCGGATTAATCTTAGGAGGCGGCAGGGCGGTTGCCGTAGAGTCGCTAGAGGAAGGTGACCTCTGAGAGATAATTGAGAAAAGATAAGACAGTATTGAAATGACAAGGTAAACCAGGCAAAACAAGAGATACATACCTCTGCAGGGCGTTTCTTTGGAGCCGGGGAGTTCGGTAAACTGGACACGAGGTCTGTAGAGCCGGCGCTCCGGGTCTGACGACGATGAGCTTGTTTTTTTTAAGAAATTGAGGGTCCAGATAAGCAAGAGGATGAGAGAGAGGAACTTTTCCAATAACCCGCCGCGGCTTCCGGGGGACAAAATATTCTGAGCCGGAAGAAATGTAGATTACCTCAGGGGCGTTGGCACGGCTGGTCTCCACATCATCCTGAGAGTAAAACAGGTGTTAGTGAGATGAGAAGACAAGGTCTTAGAAAACAGCTAAAATTTTACCGCTAAGTCGGATGATTGTGGCGGGTCAAACCATCCCTCTTGCGGGGTGTCCTTCTTGGGCTTCTTGGCCGGGACTTTCTTCTTGGTCTTCTTCAAGGGAGGGATGTACTCCTTCTTCCAGAAGTTAGAGTCGGCCTGAAATAATAAGCCGGTTAAGGGCAATAGGTCAGCAAGGTACAAGTAAAGTCCAAGAGATGGATGGGAATAAATCGCCTTACATCTGGGGCCGGATTAAGGGCACTAAAGGGGATCAACCCGATAGCGCTGCAGGCTCCGGATGTCTCATGAACGAGACTCCTGATATTAGTAGTGATGTCGTCCTCTGTCAAGGTTGACCGGCTGAAGCAGAGTGGGTTGTCGTATTCGCCCTTATACTCGCACATAAGGCGACTTTTGTGGCTTAACAGCATGATCTGCCAAGAGATCCAGCAGCGGATCAGGTCCAGTCCGGTTAAACCGTTGGCCATGAGTTCCCTAATCTTGGCATGAGCCGGCTCGTATCTTGCGCGCTTTGAAACTGACAGCCGGCCAGGAAGCTCTGAAGTTGTCTTGAGCCGGGAAGGACGGTAACCCGGCAGTGGACGTTCACCCTCTGGAGAAGTATCTTTGCAATAGAACCATGTTTTATTCCAGTCCTTTGGGTGACTCGGCAGCTGCATAGCCGGAAAGGTAATGTCTCGGCGCCTCTGGATAGAAATTCCGCCCAGCTCGAGACCCGGACCAGCCTTCACTTCAGTTTGACGGTTGGCATAGAAAAACTCCCGGAACGGGCCTACCGACGGTTTGGCTTGCAAATAGACTTCACACAATACTTGAAAGTTGCAGATGTTTGAGACAGAATTGGGGGCGAGGTCTTGAGGATGGAGTTTGTAAAAATGAAGAACATCGCGGGAGAATTTTGAGCCGGGAGGCACAAAACCCCGTTCAATATGGTCCGAGAAAACGACCACCTCTCCTTCTTGGGGAACGGGCTTCAATTCATCACTCGGGACCCGCCAGTGGATGGCATCTTTGGAAGGGAGAGTGCCAGCATGAACAAAGTCCATCAAAAACTCTTCTGTAACTCATGACCCGACCCACTTACAGGAGTTCGAGGCACGAGACATTCTGCCGATTCAAAGATTGTGAAAATTAAAACATGGCGGGTCAAGAGGAGACTAAAATCTATGACGACTTATGAGCTTAAAGATTCTCCTTATAAGATGCTATACTCCGGCTGATGAGAGCCGGCGTAGAGGGGGGAAATTTGGCTAAGTCCTGGAAAACAGATTTCACAAACTACCACTATATTTATGGATCTACAAAAGCAGGAAAAAGGTTCTTATTTTTAGACCTAGCGAAGAACAGGCGAAGCAGAGGAAAACTGAAACAGCAAGAAGGAGCCGCGAGGGGCTCGCGCATTATGCATGGCCGCCCCGCGCACGGAGGCACGGCCGGGATGAGCGTCAAGGGTACGGCCGACGTCGGAGGACCCGGAGCAATGGCATCGGAAGAACCCGCGTGAAGGCGACGGGCTTCCTACAAACCCTACCGGTGCGGTAATGGGTCTAATGAGCAGCCCGGGCTTATTGGCCACGGCGTAGTGAAGCGCGGGCGAAATTCTGGTTCGCATAGGTTGATGCAGCGGCCTAGCGTCGACGGAGCGGAGGCGGCACCGGGACTGGAAGTGATGGAAGCGGTTGCGTCAGAGGAGGAAGACAAGGAAGCGAGCGGGAGAAGTAAAAGACCGCCTGGGGCGGTCCTATTTAAAAGGAGAAGGAAGAATGAGCACGAAAATCCAGGCGACAGAAATGTTTCAACCGAGGTGGACGCCTCGATTTTCGGGATGGTCACTTAATGCGAAGATTTGGTTAGTACGTCAGAGAATCTTTTCTGTAGGGTTAACGTGACGTCATGGCGGGTCATTCCGGGCGACTCGGCAAAAGAGCAAGACAAGAGGATGAAGTGAGCAAGCTCAAATCAACCTGGGGCCTAATGTTGGGGATATAACCCCGCGGTATGACCCGCCTTAAGGGCTCCGGGTTATGCTTGACGGTTCATACACTGGCCCAAGGTGGGCCGGTGGTCCTAAAGCCCAGGAAGCTTGGCGGCTCATAAGGTGGGCCGGACAATGGCCTAGAAGACCTGGGTGTGTAAGCCGCCCAGAGACCACTTGGACAAGAAGATAGAAGAAGACTCGGATAAACAATGAGAGTCGGTTACCGATTGTATGACCCGTGGTCTAGGCCTCCTATATAAAGGTAGACCCGGGGCGACTTAGAGATCAGGGTGTCGAATACTAGGTCAAGCTTCAACTCCCTTGTAATCGATACATCAAGCAATATAAACACAAGCAGGACGTAGGCTATTACCTCGAGTTGAGGGGCCGAACCTAGGTAAATCCGTGTCTCTCGTCCCCATCAACCCCTTTGAGTCCATCACGTTAGCAATGGCCTCGAACTGAAGTCCGTTTATCCAGACATCTGTCGTGACAAAACCATGACAGTTCCCCTGAATTTCAATGCGTTCCTAGAGAAATCCAAGTTGAAGGCCCGTAATCTGAGGATTATCCTCACGGCTTTCCAAAAGGCTTATGTCCTTGATGCACCGCTTGGTGAAGCACCTGCTCCAGTGTCGTATGAAGACGTTGTGAACGCCTGGGAGGCACATTCTGGATATTACTCAATAGTTCAATGTGCAATGTTGTATGGATTAGAATCGATACTTCAAAGACGTTCGTCATGGAGCATATCAGATGTTCCAGGAGTTGAAGTTTATCTTTGATAAGAAAGCCCGGATCAAGAGGTATGAGACCTCCGATAAGTTCTATGCTTGCAAGATGGAGGAGAACGGGTCTGTCAATGAACATATACTCAGAATGTCTGGGTATTCGAACCATCTGGCTGAGTTAGGGATGCCCCTTCCGTCGGAGGCGATCACTGACAGAGTTCTTCAATCATTGCCACCTAGCTACAAGAGCTTCGTGATGAACTATCACATGCAAAGGATGAACAAGTTAGTCGTCGAGCTGTTTGTGATGTTGAAAGTCACTGAGTCTGAAAT